>JALIGW010000001.1:146013904-147441404 GCA_023053685.1 Diadophis punctatus similis
GATCAGGGAAAATAGCCTGGACCAGGGATGTCAAACTCGAGGCCTGCGGGCCAATCCGGCCTGTGATGTGGTCGGATCCGGCCCGCAGGGCCATCCTGGAAAATGTAAGGGGCTGGCCCGCGTCACTTCAGCCTGGTCTTCCCAATGCAAATAGGAAACATTGGGCCAGCATGGCTTCGGCCCAGTCTACCCAGTACGAAGAGGAAACATCGGGCCAGCGTGGCTTCGGCCCGGTCTACCCAATACAAAGAGGAAACATGCCAGCAGTTTGGGGAGTGGTGTCAAGCTGGCCATGCCCACCCAGGGCCATACCCACCCAGTCGACCAGCCCCCGTCCCCGCTATAGGTCAACCACAGCCCTGATGTGGCCCTCAATGAAATTCAGTTTGACATCTCTGGCCTAGACCAACTTTGTATTTTCCAACGCCAGATTCATTGTTATGGATTGTCTGCAATGAGTCCATGACAAGCCCAAAATTTATGGGGTTTTCCCCCCCCCCATTCAGTCATGTCCAATTCCTGGGGCCTGCAAGGTTTTTCAGAAGTGGTTTGCCATTACCTCCTTCCTAGAACTGACAGAAAATGTCTGACCGCTGGTCACTCCACTGGCTTTTTGCATAAGGTGGGACTCAAACTCATGGTCCCGCAGTTTCCAGCCTGCTGCCTTAACCATTATACCAAACTGGCTCTCAATACCTATATGCCTGCAGTTAAAATAATAGGCAAGAAAGCAAGGCTACAATCAACGTGCAGCTCTACAACAATTTTACATTTCCAGCCCAATTTTTTAAAATACCTTAAATGTTCATGGATTATCTTTAAAAGTATAATGAGGAAAAGATCGAAATTATGCTTCTCTCCCAACATTTTCTGAATAGGCTTTGCAAATTTTTATATAGAAAATACAGTCAATTTCTTGCTAGAAATGGAGTTAAGTTTCTGCCACAATATTAGAGAGATCAAATAATTATTTTCCAATGAAGCCCATAGTAGTTTCGTTCATTTATGTTCTTAGAGAAATTAAAGTCAAAATATATGACCAGCAAGAAACTTAAAATCAGAAACTTTAAAGCCCTTTTCACCATATGATAACCATCATTTAGATAAAGATAATCTAGGGGTTTGTCTTTTCCATAAAAAAATTCTTAATATCTTATCAGTCTCCTTTAATGCTAATTTCAAAGTAATAGCATTGAGTGCCTCTAAGTAAATATATATGAGTTTTGAAGCAATATTCATTTTTATAATATTATTTTTCTCCATAAGATAGTTAACATAGTCTCACAGTCACTCACGCCCTTATCACCTCACGGCTGGATTACTGCAATGTGCTCTACATGGGGCTACCCTTGAAGAGTGTCCCGGCGACTGCAATTGGTGCAAAATGCAGCTGCGCGAGCTGTGGTGGGTATACCCAGATATACCCACGTAACACCGATCCTCCGCCAGCTGCATTGGCTGCCCATTAGTCTCCGGATCCAATTTAAGGTGTTGGTTTTAACCTTTAAAGCCCTACATGGCTCAGGGCCAGGTTACCTTCAGGACCGCATCCTGCCGCATACCTCCCTACGACCGGTCAGGGCCCACAGAGTTGGCCTCCTCCAGGTCCCATCGACCAAGCAATGTCGGTTGGCGGGGCCGAGGGGGAGAGCCTTCTCTGTGGGAGCTCCCTCCCTGTGGAACCAGCTTCCCCCAGAGATCAGGACTATCCCCACCCTGCTGGCCTTCCGTAAAGCAATAAAAACTTGGCTCTTCTGGCAGGCGGGGTGAAAGTGAGACCAACTAGACTAGATATGGGTCTCCCCCCTTGATTGTAATGTGAGATACTCTTTTTAATTTTTGTACTTTTTAATTATTGTATTTTTTATACTGTGGAATGGATTCTGATATGTTGTGAGCCGCCCAGAGTCCCCCGGGAGTTGGGCGGCATAGAAATCCATTTAAATAAATAAATTAAATAAACATTTATCAGGGACAGTATTTGGCCAAACATGGAAGCTAAGCAAGAGTGAGTTTGGTTAATACTTGAAAGAGAAACCATCAGAGAATTCCCAACTGTAGCTGAACTGAGAAATTGAAAAACATCCCTCAAGAAGGCAATGCCACTTTTGTATTATTGCAAAGAAATTTACTTAGATGTGTTCATGTAATCTTCTGGAGCCAATCTCAACTTGAGGGTATCTTTACCTTTTGGATAACATTTACTTATTTCAATACTATGCAAATGTAATTTTATATGAAATAATGGTAACTATAGAAAAAGAGATGATATTTAAGACGACTGGGAAATGTTTGACCTTTCTAGGCAATGCAGCTGGATTTGTCAAAAAAGTAATAACTTTCCCTTGTAATATTTAACCCATAGGTAATTTCATGAAGCGAAGATTTCCATTTTAAATAAAACTGGGACCAAAATGTACCTTGATAGAGGATTGGGAAGGGGGGATGGAGGGCTTGAACAGAACTAAAGAGCTAAAGATTAGAAAATTTCAATTTTGAAATCTAAAAGTGAAGAGAAGGAAAAATGAAGAGAAAGCGTGAGCTCAAAATGGATTAGTAGACTAGAAAGAAGTCCAAAATATTCCCAGTCCAATAAACCAGGAAGAGAAGAAGAAAAATTACACAATGGCTGCTGCTTCTTTATATCAGTTAGAAGACGCAGAAAAGGAGAGGGGGGATGACAAAGCGTGCATTTGAAATAACTCTCTTCTTCAGCAAGATATTTATTAGCCAAATATATAACAACTCTATAAACAAGGAAGATAAAATAACAGAGATAGAACCTCACAACGCATCTAAAACCTTAGCTTGTGTGCTTTAAAGAAATATATGTGATGGTGAAAAAGAAGTACTAAAAAGTGAAGATGGAAGATGCTGATGCGAAATAAAGCCACCATCTTAGCCCAAGACTTAAGACCCTTGGCCTAAGCAAAGGTCCAGACCAACCCATAGAGAAAGAATCACATACCTTTCTTCAAAAGTTGCAGAAATGTCCTATTTGGCTTTGTGCTTCAAATAGGACTAGAACTCATCTCTCCTGGTTTCTAGCCTGGTGTCTGAACCACTACAATAAACTGGCTCTATTCTCAAATTATTCTCAACCTAGTGCTTTAATTAAAAGGGATAAAATCAGTGGTGGGATTCAGCCGGTTCGCACCAGTTCAGCCAAACTGGTGGTTAATTTTTTGTGTAGTTCGGCAAACAGGCTGATCCCACCACTGGCTGGCCCCACCCCACCCACCAGGGTTGCCATTCAGGGTGGGGAGGCTGCAGGGGCATAACTGGGAGCCACGCTGATCAGCTGGGAGGTGGCAAATGAACCGGCCACGCTGGTTGGGGAGGGAATCCAGGGGTCTCCGGTGGGGGGGTGAGAGGAAAGAAAGATCCAACCTGTTTGTGTGTGTGCGTGAGAGAGAGAGAGAGACTGCGTCAAGCTAGACTGGGAAAGCCTGCTGCGAGAGGAAGAGAAGCTGGGTAAGCTGGACCCAGACACTTCCCTGGTCCCCTCATCCCAGAAGCAGCAACCTCGCACTCTCCCCTCTCTGCTAGCCCCCTTCTTTGCATGGGATCACTCAGCAGCGGAGACAGAGAGGGAAAAGGGGGCAGCAGCAGCCACTAGCATTGAGGGGAGAGTGCCACACAGAAATGGGAGCACACAGAGAATGGTTAAAAGAATATCAGCTTTTTATTGTTGAGGCAGGGCAATCTGTTTTGATTCCTTTTCACAGTGAGCAGTTGTTAAATTGAGAATACAATAGTTTTTTTTTAATTATGATTTAATTAAACATTTACTTCATTACTGCATTAGGTGTTGGTAGGTTACTAGGTTTTCCCAACAACACCATCATTGTTAGATATCAAAAGAGAAGGGGACCTTCTTTGTGAGCTTTCTACAACATGGATTGACTAGTGATGGTACTGTTCAATCTTGTCTAGAAGAAGTTGGAGGAAGGGTATTGCTTTTTAAAAAAACCATTACTAAAACTAGGAAATTTAAGGAAACACAGTGTGTATCTCATCTCTTATAGCCAAAATGGTCAGGTAAGCTGTGGTCAGGTAGCACCAGTGTTCCTTGAGGAAACAGATTTGAAAATGCTTCAAAAATAATAATTCATAAGAAGTGTTTCCAGATGGGTGGGAGAGGAAGTGCAATCCTTCTCCAAAACAATGGCATGAAAAAGTAGATGTGACTGATTAAAGGAATCATGTTATAGATGTAGTTATTTTAAAGAGTCACCTGATAAAACAGTCACATCTTGTGTGGAAATCTGAAAAAAACCCACAGTTTTAAAGCAGTGCTATGCCAGCACTCTTGCCCGTTCAAAAGTACCTTTCCCAAATCATTTTCGATTGACCTATTATCTAGCTCAATATTGGTCTATTATAAGATAGAGTTTGTGATTAAACCTACCTTTGCTGGAAGATGCATAGAGTTTTGACCCCATTGATTTTCTTTGATCTCTCATCTTCTTGTAATTTGAAGGACTATGGTATCTAGTAGCAGGTTTGTGGTCTCAAAGGATAAATCCAAAAAGTTTATAGAGAACTTTTCCTTCTTCCCTGAAAAAACACTCTTAAGTAATTCTGTAAATGTCTGCTCTATTCCCTGTTTTTAATATCTATTAAAAAAACCTATTGAGGGAAAGTGCTAAAGACTTTGGAGTGAATTACCAACAGTACCCACCTTTTTTAAAAAAAATCTACCCAGTTCTCTTTCCCATATGAAAAATCTTGGTTGTCACTTTAAATAACTCTGAAATTGGCAATAGTGTGAGGTAAGTAATAAATGGAAGCTAAATTTATACAAATCATGTTGTTCCAAAACCATAACTGAAAAGTGTTCAGAATGCCTCACTTGGTTGTCATTAGGACAGTTGGTGTATAGCTCACTTTTTTGGGATAAGGTTTAAACACTGAAAGATCCCTATACATTCCAAATCTTGAATTACAAAATAAATTAAGTAGAAACTGGTAATTTGGTAAGCCATTGTCTCACATCTAATAGGTTTCAATAAGGGTACATGTATGCTACCAAGGGTTCTTCAACTTACAACCGCAGTTGGGATTGGAATTTCCATCATAAGTCAGTACAGTTGTACTGTGAGTCATCATGTGACCAGACCCAATTTTATAACCATTTTTACCAAAACATGCAGCCATTAAGTGAATCTGGATTCCCAAATTGATCTTGCTTATCGGACACCAGCTAGGAAAGTCACAAATTGTGATGACATGACCACAAGACGTTAGAGTTGTCATAAATTCAGGCAGCCAAATTGCAATCAGTTAGCCATGGAGATAGTACAACAGTTCTAACTTTAAGGATGGATCATAAATCATTTTTTCTGAGGCCATCATAATTTTGAACCGTCATTAAACAAGCAGTTGTCAGTTAATGTAATGAAATGTATAGACGACCTTGGGGATCGAGGAGAATTGATGGCTGACTAAAAACAACCAGACAAAAAAGGTAGGAGTCCCCAGTGGCTTAAAGGTCAGAGAAAGAGGAAGGGTTCACCCTAATGGTTCAAGCAGTTAAAAGTGGCAGTGGGAAGTTTCAGACTTGCAAGGTTTAGTTAATGCAGCCCTGGAGTAAGTTGGAATTAGTTGAGCTAATCATTTCCTCTCTGGTTCATCTGGGAGGGATGACAGTCAACACTACCTGCATTTTTATTAGTCAACTGCCACTTCATATACATCCCACGCAGTATCATTTATCTATCCTGCAGGCAGTTCCAAAGAAGTGGTCTATAGGATCTCCCCAAGGACAAATTGTGAACTCTGTCATCTACAGTATGAGCCATCCCTTTTAAAAAATATCTCAAAATGAAGACAGCCTGCTAGATGACACCAAAGTTTATCTAGTCCAGCATATCTAGTTTATCTAATCCAAAATGTTCAACCAGATGCCAGTACTCTAGCAACTCCAGTGACATCTGTGGGTACCATGGCACTGCCTCTAAGGAATGGTTCTGCACTGGGAATTTGTCCTGGAATTCTGGTCATTACTTGTAAAACCCCATATATTTTGCACAAATGTGCTTCCTGAATTGCTTCCTCCAACCATCAGTCACTGCATATGTCCCAAGAGAAACTGTACATGGTAGTGAGGCTCAGAGCATTGTTAACTTTCAGAAATTATTAGCTGTCCCAACAGCTTTATGGTGAGGGATGGTATACCCATGATGGAATGAAGATTACTTACGTTTTATGGATTTGTTTACTTATGTTTTATGGCTAGACAGACAGTCAGTTTTTCTGACAGTTACCGTATTTTTCGGAGTATAAGACGTACCTTAGTTTTGGGGGAGGAAAAGAGGGGAAAACAATCTGCCTACCAGGTATTCATCTGGCTAGCGTCCTTAGTCTGGTCAGCTTCAGCATATTATTTTATCCCCTGGTTAGGACTTAAAAAAACCTTCTTCTGAGAGAGTAACAATGAAAGAGCATGCAAGCCAGTAAGAGCTAGGAAGATCGTTAGCACCTGGTTAGGGCTAGAAAAATACTTATTCGGAGCAAGTAGAACAATGAAAAAAACCCTGCAAAGACTTAGGGCTGGAAAAACCTTCTTCTGAGAGAGTAACAATGAAAGAGCCTGCAAGGTAAGAGCTGGGAAGATAGTTAGCACCTGGTTAGGGCTAGAAAAAAACTTATTCGGACAGCTTCAGCACATTATTTTATCCCCTGGTTAGGACTTAAAAAAACCTTCTTCTGAGAGAATAACAATGAAAGAGCCTGCAAGCCAGTAAGAGCTGGGAAGATAGTTAGCACCTGGTTAGGGCTAGAAAAAAACATATTTGGAGCAGCTTCAGCACATTATTTTATCCCCTGGTTAGGACTTTAAAAAACCTTCTTCTGAGAGAATAACAATGAAAGAACCTGCAAGCCAGTAAGAGCTGGGAAGATAGTTAGCACTTGGTTAGGGCTAGAAATGGACTTGGTTAGGGCTAGAATGGAAAAAAACCTGAAAAGACTTAGGGCTGGAAAAACATTCTTCTGAGAGAGTAACAATGAAAGAGCCTGCAAGCCGGTAAGAGCTGGGAAGATCGTTAGCACCTGGTTAGGGCTAGAAAAAACTTATTCGGAGCAAGTAGAGCAATGAAAAAAAAAACCTGCAAAGACTTAGGGCTGGAAAAACATTCTTCGGAGAGAGTAACAATGAAAAAGCCTGCAAGGTAAGAGCTGGGAAGATCGTTAGCACCTAGTTAGGGCTGGGAAAAAAGCTTTGAAGAAGCTACATTCAGAGTATAAGACGCACCCAAATTTTCAGCTACTTTTAGGGAGGAAAAAGGTGCGTCTTATACGCCAAAAATATGGTATTTCCCTTGCTCTGCTTGTTAGCCACTCCGATAATTCTTTGGATTTCTTTCTTTCCTGGTCAGTGATACACATTTTCACTCATCTTCCATTAAACTGTTGAGTTGTTGTTGTTTTTAATTACATTGCAGCATTTTGGAGAGGTTGTACACCGTCCTGACTTTTCCTTTTATTATTATTTTTTAATAACTAGTCAGTTATTTTTGACAGGCTTTCACAGGCTCCAGAGTAGACCTGGCTGTCAGTCTCGGTTCTCCTAACACTGAACCCCTTTTTTACAGAACAGGTATCCTTACCAGAAAGCTTTTCTATGATTTGGCTTGATTTCACTCTCTATCGTAGTCGAGAATAAAGCCATATTCACTCCGAAGATTTCTTCTACGCAGCACCTTGAAATCAAAATCCTTAAATAGGTTTGGGCTTCAGGGCTTAGATTCTAAGGTTTTCTCCCTCATGGCGGATATAGCATCCAGGCATGGGATATTTCCATCTGCTCTCTGATTGGACTGAGTCTGTCTAAGCTGTTCAGGTCACGCCCTTGTTGCTATGCTTGACAGCTTTTTCACTCAGTCGCTCAGCGAGGACGGTTGTGCTTTTGATTCCTCCTGTAGCAATTGACCGGTGACTGGAAGCTATATCACTTGTGCAGCTTTAAATTTCTAAAAAAAACCATAATTACCATCTACAGACTACGAACTGTAAGTCTCTGAAATTAATTTCGAGGATTTGGGGGGTGGCTTCTGCCCCCTCGGACAGCCTATCATCGCTGCTTGCCTCTGACAGCCATTAGAGGCTTGCATTCAAGAATTTTAAAAATCGCGGCTTGTATTTGGATTAGCATTGCCTGATTGACATTGCAGATCGCTTGCTAGCTTCGAATAGCCTAATTATCGTTCTGGCCAGTTTTTGCCTCAAATAGCCTACCCTAACCGCAAGAAGAGCTTCGGGCCATTTATTTGACAGCCGTTCGGGCTTCCTGTCACTAAAGATCATGACGTGCTTGGAATCGGCAGTTGCGGTGGCCATTTTAAACTGCCGGCGGTCATTTTGGAAGACCTAGTTTTCCCTCACGACTCAATCGGCCCAAGCTTGTTTGACAGTCACAAACAAACCTGTCTACAACACAATTAGGGATCCGGAAGTAATAAAATCCTTCCTATACAGCACGGAAAACATGATGCATCTGTAAGTGGGGGTATTCCTCCCCATAAACCTGCCCGAGTACAGCGGCCAATTTAATTAGTGGAGCTATTACGCCCCCAAAATTGGCTCATTGCACGTGCCCTCATTCCACCAGGGCACAGCATCAGAGTGCAGGCTCAGCCACGTTGCCATAAAAGACAAGGCTAAATTGAAACGCCATGCCCCACTAGGGCATGGCTACAAGGCCAGTAACATACACAGAGCCCTCACCTGACTCCTTACTGGAGCACGGCATATTGCTGGCAAAGCCACGCCCCACAAGGTCACGGCAAAATAACTGTAGACCACGCTCCACCAGGGCATGGCCAAACTAATTGGAGCCAATACATAGTAAGGCCACACCCCACAAGGGCACGGCATTTACCTGTCAGGAGATCTACTCTCTTAAGACAGTTAATCAGCCAGGATAGTGATGGTCATTAATTGAATACTTCGACCAATTACCTGCTATCCTTAAACAATTTCTGCAGCAACTTAACCTGCAGTGTGTCAATTGTCATGGCTTCCAGGGGTTCTACTTCAGCCACCTCCGACCACAGTAAAGGTCGCAGGGGCTGTCATAGGTCAGATGACCAAGAACGCCTCTCTAAGTCCTCCAAAGGGGAGACTGCTACAGCGAAGGCCTCAAGGGTGCCTAGTGCTGATGAGCAATGTCGTCACAAGGCATTAGATAAAATATTTGATAAGGCAGTGACCAAGGGACAGACCCAAATGCCAATACCGTCGGTGCTGGAAGACCGGGCACTGGAACAGATGCCTGGATCATCAGGTGGCACCATGTCAACCCTGGATTCCATTGTCCCTAATTCTAATTGCCAACTTTGGGGCTTGGAGGCAAATTTTCTGCCTCTCTCTGAGATGTCTCATGTGGATAGGCCGCATCGCGCTACACAGCCAGAGGCCATATTCACTCCTACGGCTGCCGGCCTTAGGACCCTGGAAGAACCCAGATCACTTATTCCAGACCATATGCAGGCCATAATAACGGAGGCTATTCGTCAGGGCATTGTGGTGGGCCTCCAGCAGGCGTGCGTTGCGGATTTGTATCAAAAGAACGGCGGTGGTTCGTAAGTCTGAGTCCCTGTTTTTGTGATTTCATCCATCTTCGATGGGACGCAAATTTACGCCTTCCACAGTGGGATGCTGGATCCGATCTACGATAACCAGAGCATATGAACTTCAAGCGAGGCAGCCGCCTACCAATATCACCGCACATTCCACAAGGAGAGCAGCCACCTCAGCTGCATGGGCAACGCAAGTGTCCATTGAGGAAGTTTGTCGCGCTGCGACATGGTCGTCGCCGTCTCCATTTGTGCAACACTATAAACTAGATGTGTATGCTTCCACCAAAGCATCCTTTGGTCGGAGAGTGCTACAACAGGTGATTCAGGACTAAAACCTCAGCTCCAGTCTACCTAATATTGTCACCCGCCCGGTTGGACAGCCACCTTTGGTATGTCCCATGCCTGGATGCTATATCCACCATGAGGGAGAAGGGGTGTTGGTCTTACCTGATACGCCTCTTCTCCGAGATGTCGATATAACATCCAGCCCCGCCCAATATGGTCAACGTATACTGTTTTCTTCGGACAGGAGGAATCTCTATATTAATTGTATATAGCACAACGGAGTCTGTCGCAAGCATAGCAACAAGGACGTGACCTGAACAGCTTAGACCAGTGATGGCGAACCTATGGCACACGTGCCACAGGTGGCACGTGGAGCCATATCGGAGGGCATGCGAGGCATTGCCCTATGTCAGCTCCAGCGTGCGCCAGCTGATTTTCAGCCTTCTTTTTGCCTGTTTTCGTTCTCCCCAGGCTTCAGGAAAGCCTCCTGAAGCCTGGGGATGGCAAAAAACGACCCAATGGGCCAACCAGAAGTTTGTTTCCAAACTTCCGGTTGGCCCTTTGGGCCATTTTTTGCCGTCCCCAGGCTTCAGGAGTCTGGAAGCTCCAGTGAGGCCTCTGTGCATGCGCGGGGGGGCAGCGTGGAGGAGGCTGTGCACATGCGCGGGGGGGTGGCACTCGAGCCAAAAAAGTTTCACCATAACTGGCTTAGACAGACTCAGTCCAATCAGAGAGCAAACTGAAATATCCCAGGCCTGAAGGTAAGACCAACGCCCCTTTCTCCTGCCATCCCTTGTCAACAGATACTTGGCTGTTCTCCTGATAAGTTTGAAGGCACCTAAACTATGTTGTCATAACTGATCTCTCTAGTCCAGGAACTGCTGGCTGCCAACTTACCAACTTCCTCTTTTGGAATTTGGTCTGAATGCTTGTGATATCTTTGTTGCTTTTTAAGATACTGACCATTTCCTGGCTAATATTTCGTCAAGTTTTCTCCCCTAAAGAAATTGTCATGTTGTAAAACAGATGTGCCAGTCATGCCACACTTCGGGAGCATTTCTTCAACAATATCCATTAGCATTAGCATTTTGATACCAGCTTTATATTATTCAACACAAATATGAAACAAATAAAGATAGCATGAAAATAAAGCCAGTAACAACACTGGTGTTTTTTAACAATATACATTAGTGTTATTAACAACAGGGCCAAGGGCATAAGCTGTCATAGGCAGAAGCTTGATGTTTTAATTGTTTTGTACTATGTTCTCAATTAGATAACCAGTCAAAATAAGTTGGATATGTTTGCAATACTACTGCAATTGTCAAAGCTTTGATGGATAAATATTGTCTAAAGTTGTGATATTATTCAAACACACCCTTCATTGATTATTCAGGATAATCTAATGCACACATACAGAACATTAATTTTGATCTTTTTGCTGTGATATTTCCTACTCTGAAGAGATGAACATTTTTATTAATTCTACATTTAAGATGGTTACTGCAGCTGATTTGGTAAAACAGCAAATAAAAGTTTGCTTTTCCTATAGCTCTCTCTGTCTTTTTGTTCTTATAGTTCCATTGTTGGTTAAACAAATAAGAGCCTAAATAAATGTAATTTTTAGGGATTTTAATAATGTAGAACTGATAGATGGTAGTTTTCTCCCAAAGATTGAAAAGTGGTCTCTTATGAGTCCCCTAATATTTCATCTCTGCTAGTTTTTTTTTTAATAAAGGCAACAGCTATCTTCCCTCTGTCCATTATACGAGTAGGGGTTTTTTTAACTTCACTTTTGATCAAATTGTGGGAGCTCTAGAGAGTTTAGTGTCCTAAAAAACGTTTCAAATAAAACGTTTTCAATATATGTGATTGATGTCCTGGTGAGATGTCCAGCTCATAACTAACATAGTTACCAAACATTAGTCTCTAATAGGTCTGAATTGATAACCACTTTATAGAAAGTTAGAATTAGGTGTGTTTAGAACATTAAGTAGAGTATAATTTGCACTCCTTCCAAATCCTCATTTTCCTCTATTCTTAGCTGGCTGTCTTCATTCTCCATAACACATAGTGTCTCCAAGATTGAAAAGTTAGCTAAGAAAGCAGTGGTGAAATCTAAAAAATTTCCCTACCGGTTCTGTGGGCATGGCTTGGTGGGTGTGGCTTGGTGGTCATGTGACCAGGTGGGTGTGGCTTGGTGGTCATGTGACTGTGTGGGCATGGTGTCAAAAACCAACTATCACACTTTACACAAAAATAACACAAAAGCTACACAACTGACTCACACACAATGCAAAAGCAGCTGGACTTCACACAAATGGCCCCTGCAACAAGCAGGAACCTCACAGAGTCACAGAGAACTCAAAAACCAACTATCACACTTTACACAAAAATAACACAAAAGCTACACAACTGACTCACACACAATGCAAAAGGAGCTGGACTTCACACAAAATGGCCCCTGCAACAAGCAGGAACCTCACAGAGTCACCGTTCTGGTCGAATAGGTAGTAAAAAATGCTATAAAAAGTAAAAAAAAAAAGATTCATCAGCTGTGACAATCAGCTGTGCCGATCGTTGGAACCTTTTTTTTTTACTTTTTAAAAGCATTTTTACTACCAGTTCTGCGAACCAGCAGCATTTGTTACTACCGGTTCCCACGAACCGGCCCGAACTGGTAGCATTTCACTCCTGTAAGAAAGGTATTTGGAATGATAATGGTACTCCCAGTTGCCTGAAGATCTCAGATGCTTTGAAGTTCTTAAAGAATGTTTCCATCTCCCTTTCCAGTGTTTCACTTTGACTATTCTTAATTACCTTTTCCCATTTTTACAAATCTGCTCTTTTTGCCTATTTTCCACCTGTTGTGCTTTTTATGGTCTGAGGCAGTTTGTGATATTTAGGAGAAATGAACAGTTGCAAAAAAATAAATCATTGCCTGAATTCTCTGTTTTATAATATTCCTTTTTCTCTCACTTGCACTTTTGGTTTCTGTTAAGCCTTGACTGATGATAGATGTTTTCAGCTATTTAAATATCCTTTGCACCGTAAAGTTTATTTTATTGATGCAGACGGATGAAGATATGCCACATGCATTTGATTATTAGCTCCTTGAGTTTGACTTCTAGCAGAACCTGAAAGAACGTATTTGTTTTGTCAGTGAAGAAAAGCCCATGGCTTTATCACAACTACTGCTATTATTCACTACATTCACTTTAGATGTTCTATAAACATAGAACTTTTTTTACATTTGAAATGCTACCAGAATAACTGTTTGTTTGAAATAAAGCAGCCAGCCCTAAATTTCAAAGTTAACTGAAGAACTTGCAAAAATCACAGCAGGCCTCCTCTGTTCGAGATGTATAAATTTGGCATAGGTTCCACCATCCATTTTAAGTTTGAAATGTTGGTTTACATGCTATAAAACAAAAGCTGATATCTTTTGACATTATTTCTTCCATTCTGTGAGTAAGAAGGCTTACCTTTTCCCCCCCAGAAGAATGTTTTTCCTTCATCAGGGCCGTAACTATTTTTTTGAGAAGAGGAAACACAAGAAGAGAAAAGCCTAGACAGAATTATTATGATGAAAATAGGCCAAATACAAATGTTTCACTGTCCCAAATAGATCCAAAAATAAAAAAGAAAAGAGTGCAGGGCTGTTGAGAAACCAGTTGCATGAAGAAGTCACAGTGTCTCTCTCTCTCTCTCTTTTTTTTTTTTTTTACAGTATTCTGCTGAGCTGCTGGCAGTGGTCCGTCTGCCCTTCATCCATCCCAGTTATCTGCTAAACGTTGTTGACAATGAGGAATTGATAAAATCTTCAGAGGCCTGCCGGGATCTGGTGAACGAAGCAAAACGTTATCACATGTTGCCACATGCCAGGCAAGAGATGCAAACTCCAAGAACCCGGCCCAGGTTATCAGCAGGTAATGGTGGAGCCTTGAAAATATCGTATTTCTGAGATGGCTAATGGTATTTGCAGGCTGCAAGTAAGGAACCAAGATTAAAAAGCTTCCTCTCACTTTTTCTGTAAAGCGTCCAAGATACAGTCAGATATCAAACTGGGCAATTGGGCATCCTGCAGTCCTTCAGGTTTTTCCCACTGATTCTCCTTGTGGCAAAAATTATTGAAAGCGGGGGACCGGGGAAAGAGCATACATCATACATCCCAGACCAGGTGCTAATTCCCTAGCAGATGGTTTTCTGTCATGGTTTGGCCATATTTATTTAACAGCTTAGCACAGTCCAGGTGATAGAATTCTGGGCATGTAGATAGTTTATATTTCTTTAATCCAACCTGACTTTTTTCCCCCAAACACCTTTAAAATTACAGATATCCTTGAATACATTAGATTGCCTTCCAGAAAATAGTGTAATTTAATTTATTTTTTTGCCATTTAATGACGACAATAATAGTTTTTTTTTTAAGTTTTCACAATAACATATCTAAATCTATGCATGACCCTGAGGTATTACAGCCACACACACCTTTTGTATCATTTATGAAATGCCTGGCTGGCTGCAAGCAGATTTATTAAGCAGAAAAGCCATTAAACATAATGTGACTTCTGGATAAGTCTACAGAGGATCTCACTCGCTCCTTTGAAATGTGGACTCTTTTTCATAAAATAAAGGGCAGACTACTGAAGGAGAGAAGTTATTTCTGCCTTGGTAAAAGTGAAGACTCACCAAAAAAGAAAATGTACATTGGAGTCCATGAATGGCGAGGGCTCCTCCACCCATAGTCCTCACATTGTGAGACATAAGGGATCACAGTGGCCTCTCTCCACTTAAACCTATAACCTTGACAATTCTTCTTTTAAGCCTATTGTTAGGACTCTGTCCAAAAGGTTGGGTTTGCTAATATATAAACAAGCCACAAATCAATGTTTATGTGAATATAGGTAATATTGCTTTAAATGCATTGTAAGCTTTCTGATTACTATAAAAGGGAGCTAGAGAACAGGCTTGCTCTCCCTGCCGACTCTCTCTGCTGATTGTCTCTGCTGATTCACTGCTCATTTATTGAGTAATTGACTTCGTGTCTGTGAAAGTACTGTGAAGAGCTGCTGTGTATAGTGTAACTATCTGTGATAGTATAGATTTGTTTGTTAGCTGTAATCTTTGTTTGCTAATTAAGACAAAGACAGGCTGGTGAGAAGATTCTTCGTATTGACTGACTTAACATGTATGACTTGGGTTTCTTATTTGGACTTTGCTAATTGAGTAAACTATTTGTATATACTTTAAACGTATCTGTTTATTGATTGAATCATATCAACTCATATCAACTGCAACATCACGTTTCTCTGTTCATGCGCTTAAGAGCACAAATTCCTTAACACCTATAGCCTTGACAGTTCTTCTGACCAATCCAGTTTATCTTTTCCTCTTACTTTATTAACCCCTTTCCTTTCCAGTCCAGCAATCCTGTTCTTTCACTCTCTTTCCATCCGGATTATTTTCTTCCTTTTCTGCTATTTGCATTGAAGAGACAGAAAATTGCTAAATTAGACATTTATTGAGTGAGCTTTGCCCCATTTTACAACCTTAAGTGAATCTCTGCAGTTGTTAAGGGAATCGTTAAGCAAATCTGACTTCCCACATTGACCTTACTTGTCAGAAGCCGGCTTGGAAGGTCACACGTGGTGATCACATGACTCCGGGACAGTGCAACTGCCATAAATACATGCCAGTTGCCAGGTATCTGAATTTTGATCACATGACCATGGGGATGCTGCAACGGTCATAAGTGTGAAAATCGATCATAAGTCACTTTTTTCAGTACTGTTCTAACTGCGAAGTCACTAAGCGGATGGTTATAAATCAAGGTCTACCTGTAGCCTTGGTGGCGCAGTGGTTAGAGTGCAGTACTGCAGGCTACTTCAGCTGACTGCTAGCTGAAGTTCGACAGTTCAAATCTTACCAGCTCAAGGTTGACTCAGCCTTCCATCCTCCTGAGATGGGTAAACTGAGGACCCAGATTGTTGGGGGCAATATGCTGACTCTGTAAACCGCTTAGAGAGGGCTGTAAAAGCACTATGAAGCGGTATATAAGTCTAAGTGCTATTGCTATTTGTAAGGGTCTTTAAGCAAAAAATTGTTTGGCATGGATGTATACTTGAAGGATTTTTAAAATGGGGTGCCATTTTATAGATAATTACTTAGTCTTCAATTTTGAGCAATGTCTTTTTTTGTCCTGAATGTAATAGTTTACGTAAATTGACCTCTTCAGACTGCGGAAAGTCATAACTAAAGTGCCTCTGTTTAGTAAACAACTCTTATATTTTATTTGACATTCTTAGTTATAATGATACTTTAAAAAACGTAATATGAGAGGGTTTTTTTATAAATTTCCTTTTATATCCTTGTATATCCATGAGCATATATGAAAAGAAAGATGAGCAATACTGTAAATGAATAACTAAATCAGTGAACGGATTCAGTTCCCAGATTTTATTTATTATCTAGGAAATATAAAGAGATCCTGATCTGCTTTTATTATAGTAATGTTAAAAACATTTGAAAATACCCAATTCTGTTGAAAAATAGCATGACATCTCAGGTAAAATTTAGGCATATTTACATGTGGAAGGCATCCTAATTGCCTTTCAAAGATGCTTCAAGACAGCAGGAAAATTCAAAAAGCCAAGAAGTTATTAGTATATAAAACTGTATGTCAGGCTGCATTGTTTGCAGAAATGTTATCTGATTAGAGAATTTATCAGAAAGATGAAATACTTTCAGGAACAGCCTTTCTCTTACTCTTGTAAATTGGAGGTGACCAACAATTTATAAAAGTATCTGATAATTTTACAATTTCTGGAAAGTATCTGTTTACCAAAAAAAAATAGTAGGGGTAATGCAAACTATTTTCAGAAAATTATTAATTAAGAAAAAGTAATTTCCCAAGAATAAGAAGAGTGATTATTTCTGCAAGTCAAAGTCCAATTAGTGTAACTATTCATTAAGAGTTTTTCAATCCTTTGTGAAAATCACAATATCTACAATATCCTCTTGAGACTATTTATTATAATCACATTACTTCTAAACAGGTGATGAGTTTTCCTGCCATTGTTCTGGAAACAATCATCTTAGTGCCAGCTGAATTTACTTCCAAGTTTTATAATCTGTTACTTGTTGATACTATCTCTGTATATATGTAAAGCAATAAATAGTTCATTCCAAAGCAGAGAATTATTATTAGATTTTTATTCTGTCCCTTCCCCACCCCCACTCCCTTTTTTTGGGGGGGGGGAGAGGGTCAATTCAAGATGGCAACACATGCAATACTTCTGTTTCATATTTCTCCACAGCAAGGGTTGCTGGACTAAAAGAGAGTGACTGGCCTAAAGTCACCTAGCTAGCTTTCATGCCTAAACTCCCCAATATCCTTGTTTCTAGGCCAGTAGCTTACACCAAACTGACTTTCATGGTAGCTAAACATTTGAAAATGTCCCTATTCTTTTTTATGTTATCATGAGACAACTAAAAATGTACAGTAGCTGTGTTTATTTTGCTCTGTCCAAGGGGAAAAGAAATGCTTAAGTCAAAATTTCCAAAGCAAACATAGGGAAGGAAACATAAACACCCTGTTTGATGTCATGCTGGCAATGCTCAATAGATTATTTTAGAATACACATCCATCATTTAAAGAAAACACTAGTTTTTGAAAAATATTTTTGAGTTGTTCAAATAAGTTCTTTACACAAAGATCTTTTAAGGAATAATTATTCAAATCCATATTAGCAGGTGAAGTGTAATGTTTCCCCCTGGATTAATATTAATTCATTAGAGTTAAAGGCCGTGACCCTTTTGACATTGGATCAATATTAATGTTGTTTTGAAAATAAGGATAAACATAAATATTAGCAGGAAAGGTATACTGAAAAGGAAGTGTCTTTCCACTCGATAGAAATATACATATATTATCTTGCCAGAACTTGAAAAAAGACCATGCATTGTGTGATGCTTAAGCAACAAGAGGAATATTTTAGGCCATACACAAACTCTGTTACTCTGCTTATCCTGTTCAGAGTGCACTAAGCGTATAATCAAATCGAATGAAACAGCAGAAAAGAATTAGGCTTATGCAAAGAATAACAAGGTAAAGGAAATTGGAGGTTATGATCCTTCAGAGATTATGATCTGATAATATATATTCGTATCTACAAAAAGTAATCTATGTTTGGGTCAATTACCATTCTAGGTGTAGCAGAAGTCATAGTCCTAGTAGGAGGCCGTCAGATGATTGGAATGAATCAACGGGCTTTGACAGCAGTCACATGCTTCAATCCTCAGAACAACAAATGGTACCCACTGGCCACCCTGCCCTTCTATGATCGGGAGTTCTTTAGTGTGGTGAGCGCTGGAGACAATGTCTACCTCTCAGGTGAGCAACAAACACGGTGGATTCTTTGCAAACTTATATGGCAAACTAATCAGAATTGGGTGCATGATCGTTTGGCTGGGAAGAAGAGAGTTCCCGCGAGCATTTTCCATTTCATTTCAGCTCAGATTTTCTCCCTAGGACATTTTCCCCGTGTAATGTGCAAAAAGATATATTAGGGATCTTGATTAAACTGTGAAGAGCTTTTCCTTGCAATTGTGACACAGTATGAAGCATCTGGATCTGAATCAAAATGATTATGTTTCTGTATCTGAAGCCCGTTTGCTCAAGTTGTTGATCTATATAACCATGTTTACTTAAAAGACATGTAATCCCTACTCATTTTTAAAAAAAATCTGTCCTTGAAACCTCTTCCTACTTTTGGTGAAAGGGAACAAGCTCTTCTCTCACATGTTTAACTGAAGGAACAGAAATGCTACAACATTACCGACATGTAACTTCACAATATCACATAATGATTTAGGTAAATACGCATACCACAATTTTTAAAATGCCACCACAACTACTTCATTATTCATGGTAGCGTAGTGGTTAGAGTGCAGTACTGCAGGCTACTTCTGCTGACTGCTGGCTGCCTGCAATTTGGCAGTTCAAATCTCACCAGGTTCAAGGTTGACTCAGCCTTCCATCCTTCCGAGGTGGGTAAAATGAGGACCCAGATTGTTGGGGCCAATATGCTGACTCTGTAAACTGCTTAGAGAGGACTGTAAAACACTGTGAAGTGGTATATAAGTCTAAGTGCTATTGCTATTGCTATAATGACAACATACTATAGCCAACATTCACTTGTGGAAGGAAACTTATATAGACAACCTTGGGGACTGCATGGGAATTAGGAAGGAAGTACAAGGTATGAGAGATTGCAAGTGGAGAAAAGGTGAGAGAAGAATCAATTTCAAAAGCTGTTTGCCACATGCCACTGGGACAGAGGTGGGTTTCAGCAGGTTCTGACCAGTTCTGGAGAACCAGTAGCGGAAATTTTGAGTAGTTCGGAGAACCGGTAAATATAACTTCTGACTGGCTCTGCCCCCATCTATTCTCTGCCTCCTGAGTCCCAGCTGATCTGGAGGAAATTGGGATTTTGCAGTAACCTTCCCCTGGAGTGGGGAGGGAATGGAGATTTTGCAGTATCCTTCCCCTGGAGTGGGGAGGGAATGGAGATTTTACAGTATCCTTACCCTGCCATGCCCACCAAGTCACACCACACCCACCAAGCCATGCCCACAGAACCGGCAGTAAAAAAAATTGTAACCCACCACTGCACTGGGAGTATCTAAATACCTGAGTATAAGACGCACCTTAGTTTTGGCGGAGGAAAACAAGGGTGAAAATTCTGCCTCCCAGCAATTTGCCTCACAGCAAACAGCAAACAGTACAGATGATATACACTGTTTGCTGTGTATTTCTGTGCATGTGTGCCTGACCCAATAGCAAAGAATTGGAGAAATATACATTATGGCAGTATATTAATGCCAGAAAGTTTTCTTAAATGTAGTCACACTAACTCCTCCCAATTATTTAATTAGATCTATTCCAAACATGACTAAGTCAGGGTTTAACTCAGCTGCCTTATCTTAATACTAAAACAGGACACTGTTACATTTCAGACTATACTTGTACAGATGCTGTTAAAATGGATGTGGCTTTCTGAAAGTACACATTATTCTCTGCTATTTAAAAGAAGATACAAAAGCACTGGGCCTCTTCAGATCAAGCATTTATTTTAAAAAGCTTCTTTATTTTGTTAAGTTGTCTAGAACAATAATAAAGCAGTCTTTAAAAAATAAGTCTAATAATTTGAACATTCTATAGACATTTATAGTTATTGACTTACCTCCTTGCAATTTCAGCAGTCCAACATTGCCAGCAGTTCACCTCCCAGCAATTTGCCTCCTTGCAGCTACCGTAGTTTCACTTTCATTTTAGCACGTGGCTGCAGCCTGGGCAGATAATCACTTCCTTGTGCTAATCAGGCTCTGCGTTGTTTGCTGCAAAGAGGTAAATTGCTGGGAGGCAGAGGCCAAAGGGTGGGTGTGGCTGGGTGTGGCTACATTCGGTATATAAGACGCACCCAAGTTTTCACCCTCTTTTTTGGGGGGGGAAGGTGCATCTTATACTCCAAAAAATACGGTACTTTTTTCATTATTACTATTTTAGTAATACCCATAGACTATAATTAATGACTCTTCGAAATCCTTAATTACTGTATTACATTCTGCATCCATGGATGGCACAGAGATTCTGAGAACAGTCCCCCGGGTTGTAGCATCCATTGCCTAGGCCAGGGATCTGCAACCTGCAGCTCTGGAGCCATATGTGGCTCTTTCATCCCTCTGCTGCGGCTCCCTATCGCTCAAATTATGCGGCACGCTTTTCGACCCATCTTTTTTTTTTAGAGTTCAAAATGTTTTTATTGCATGCAGAAATAAAAATGTGTTTTCTCTGTAGCAAGTCATTGATTTCATAAATCCAACACACTGTAGTTTTTTTATACATGGCATAAAGGTAAAAAATGAAATATGCAGTGTTATCTTCCTTTTAGATATCAAAAGGTTTTTGTGGCTCCCGGTGTTTTCTTTTCTGTGGGAAATGGGTCCGAATGGCTCTTTGCCTGTTTAAGGTTGCCGACCCCTGGCCTAGGCCTTGTGTTAGGGATAATTTCTAATCTGAAAATGTTGAGTAAGCTGCTTAGTTGCTTCATACAGTTGCATATGCAACTGAATAGCTTGTAGGATATTTATGAATGCTGCCTAATTATGCTCACATATGCAAATGTCCTGCCTAGCCTGACATCATGACAGCCTTTTTTAAAAAAAAAAACCTTTGGGATGCATAAATAAGTGACAGCAATCTGCATCATCGGAACAGATGCTTGCAATTGACGATGATTTATTTTAATTAGTCATGTGTCATTTGGAAGATCTTGTATTGCAGTTGACTTGCCTTGCAATATATATCAAGTCACTGTGGTCTTTTTTTCCCTTCTCCTTACTGAGTTTAGGTGGTATGGAAGCTGGAGTCACGCTAGCTGATGTCTGGTGCTACATGTCGCTCCTTGATAACTGGAACCTCGTTTCCCGAATGACAGTCCCACGATGTCGACACAACAGTTTGGTTTATGATGGCAAAATATATACCATAGGAGGCCTTGGTGTAGCGGGCAATGTTGATCATGTGGAGAGGTAAATTTATTTTGTGTACAGAAAATAGTTCTGAAACTACTCAGAGATTTGATGATGAAAATAACATCTTTTTCAGATTCTTTAGTAGATTGGATTTTTTTTTAAATCAGATAAGGTTGGGTTTGAGTTTTGTTCTATTTTTGTTATTTTAGTTCCTCCTGAACCAGATCTTAGTAAAAGTGTGACTGAGAATAAGGAGTCTCGGTAAGTAACAAAAGTCATTAAAGAGGTGCTGAGATGTACCAGATCTCTGTTTACTTTCCCATTGGAGTTATCCTGGTATACTATTATTCTAGGAAACCCAACAAATCAGTTTAATAGACATGCAGGGCAAGAATAATATCCCTAAAACCAGCAGGGAGGTTAGCACTTTTTTATTCCTGTGGCTTTAGCTTTTATCAATTTAGAAAACCATGCTTCTGCCACTGATTATATTAAAGGGAACTGCTTCCAGAGATCTGTGTCCAAACAGGCCCACCTCAGTACCAAATCAGTGGCCCACCAACCAACACACAAAGGTGTCTCGAAATTGGCCAACTCAGCATATCTGAGGCATTTCTGAAGTATCTCCATTCCTAGTGGAGGTTAACTGTTTGGGGTCTGTATCATGTGGGCATGTGTTGTGAGCCTGTTGTTTCTGCCTTGCTACACAGCATATTGAAGTGATCACAAAGACCATTCTTCATGGTTCTTTCCCAATAGTATTTTATTCTGGTGCCTAATCTTTGTGTACAAGGCCACAAACTTTTATTGTTTCTCAAACTGCCTGGAGAGAGATGTATTATCCAAATTCCCCTTCAGTCTAAATCTTGATTCGACAAATTAATTAGGTTTTTTTAACTATTAAAAACTAATACTTAAAAAAAACCTAATTCATTTGTAGAATTAGCAAAATTCTATCAGCTTTCCCAATAGTTAGGGAAATTTTCTACGTCTGTGTTGTGTTGTAAATTTTGAGGACAGTGATTTATATGGATTACAGAGTAAGAAATTTAGTTTTTTCATGACACATCAACTGAATCTCTTAAGACCCAAAGCAACCACTCATATCTTTTATACAAAACAATGGAGAACCTAAGTTACTTAAGTTTCTGTGGCTCCTTATCAATGCTGAAAGAACTTGTCCAAATTGTTTCTCAATGTACAGTATCATCAAAGTGCAGCATTGTTCATGAGGTTGCTAAGTTGGCATGATGATTTTGTCTCATTCTAAAACCATTATCAGAAACTGGAAGGAGTAAAGCTAGACTGTGCCCACAGTACTTTTTGTAGCTATCTATAGCCAGACTAAAATGGTTACTTATATTTCTCTTATTATAAGATTAGTGTTTATAATAATTGGCACTTTATTCTTTTCTTCATTCCCTCACCAAATGTATCCCTTTTGATTCTGCTATGCCATCTACTGGTTTTTCAGCCCTTGAATTTTCTGCTGGCATACAGCAAACAATACCTTGGCACCTCCTGTTACTCCTTTTTTTTTTTAGAACAAGCTATGTTTTCCAATCTCTGGATTTATTTATTTTTACTATTTCTGTAAAGGGTGTTGCAAATACTATATTTCAGATTCTAGGCAAATAACTAAAGCATTCATCTGTTTTGTAAAGTGTCTTCACAGAAGTTTTCATTTTTGAACTTGAATGATTGTTTTAGCTATTTCCATTTCAAAACTGTTATTTTGCACAGTGCATAAATCTCACAGAAGATACTTCATTCCCATAAAGATCTGTGGACATTCACTCAGTGATTCATAGGTACATGTGAATCAAGTGTGTACACTATGTCATCAAAATAAATTTTACAATAAAACCTACTCAAAATATACATTTCCTCCAGCAAAATTAGTTCAGTCAGAGTGATAACTAGAGATAGATAGATAGACAGACAGACAGACAGACAGACAGACCTGTAGAACAGCCTTCTACAATCAGAATATGTGGATTTTTAACTCCCTCAGTTTTCAATTCAAATCCACATTTACACTAGACACTTTGTATTGGGGAAGGCTGCTGTAAACTATTCAAAGCTGTTCATATACATCAGCCATATTTGGAAATCACAGTAAGCCAAAACTTCATTAGATACTTCTAGTCTACTCATAAATCAGCATGATGGCTACTTACCAGGTTTTTTTTGCTAACCCATACAGTTTGTTCTCTGGCTTGTGCAGCATTCGTATGAAGATCATATCTTATGAATGTTATGCTGAGAAAGGTCAAAGGTATCAGTAGACTCACAGCCCTATATGAAGCTGAGGAGGACATTTTTGGTGACCAATAAGCCAGAATTCCTTAAAATTAAGGTGTACTATAATATCTAAAAGAAGACCTCATTTTGTTGCCAACAATCTACTGAATTTATTGCCAGAACTGCAATTTGAACTAGACATTTTATACAAGGAATGGTAATAGTTAGATTTCAGACTAACAGCAAGTTTAGGGTTAAATTTTCATTAGGTAAGTTTAACTCAGTTATTCAAAGAAAGATGGGATATAAATATAATAAATAATATTGGTAATTATAATTTGTAGCTATTCTCTTAGCGGCTAAGGTACATCATCAGCTCTCATTGATGAAGATACTTCATGCCTGATTTTATATACAAATATTTCAGTATCAAACAATATGCAGATATTAGTTCAGTGAAAATTAGCTGCATGTGCTTATCCATCATGAAAACAAGGTTTTTCCAAAATTTCATCATCATTTCTCCCACCCTGCTTCTCCGCTGTAGAGGCAAGAACATTATTCTAATGGAGTTTTTTTTAAATGCTCTGCAATAGTTTTTTCTATTGCTTTTCTATAAATTCCCTTTTGAGAAATAAGAATATGCATTGAAGCTAGGCCATCTATTCGATCACATCCCTTTTCAAATGGATTTTTTTTCCTTTACTATATGCAATGAGACAAAAGAATTTTAAAGAAATCCATGATGTTCCTATGCTTGTAAGATTCAAGTAGCATAACAGTTTGGAATCCTTGATGTGCCTACAGAAAAAAAAATGTGCCTGCAGTTTTGGCCAGTCATATTTCAGCTGGAAGAAGAAAAGGAGATATACAGGAAGGACATATTTATGGGAGGCATAGAAAGCAGACTTTTATAATACAGTACAGTGTTATTTTTCCGTAACTATTTTTCTGCAAAGTATCCTCTGAATAATGTATAAGATAGAGTGAAGGTATGGTACATAAATTTCAAGTAATGATGGTACAGAAGCTTTACAAGAGAAATAAATTAAAGCATTCATTCATAAAGTTGCTAACCAAGACAGAAAAGAATTAAGAGGACAATGCTTATGTGTATTCAGACATAATTCAGAAAAAAGAGCAATTTACAGTATAATCCAAAGAGCTTTTTCCATTCAATATAAGTACAGAGTAACAACTATTTAAGATCTGTAACAACTGAAAACATGGAATGAGAAAAACATGACATAGCTGGAATTGGGGGGAAATGTCCAACTTGTCATGATAACTGTTATGTATTTTTATTTTTACATGTTTTAAAGACTTCAGTGCTTTGTAAGTTTAAATAATAATTGTCGTTTCACAGTATATTCTGGATATACCATATTATATAGCATATAGCAGTGATGGCGAACCTATGGCACGGGTGCCACAGGTGGCACGCGGAGCCATATCTGCCGGCACGCAAGCCGTTGCCCTAGCTCAGCTCCAATGCGCATGTGCGTGCCCGCCAGCTGATTTTTGGCTCACGCAGAGGCTCTGGGAGGGCGATTTCAGCCTCCGGAGAGCCTCCAGGGTGGCAGGGGGAGCGTTTTTGCCCTCCCCAAGCTCCAAGAAAGCCTCTGGAGCCTGGGGTGGGCGAAAAATGGGCCCACCGGCCCACTGGAAGTCGGGAAATGGGGGCGTGGGGGGGTGTCGTGCACGCATGTTCAGGAGGGTGGGTCAAGTGAGGGGCTTTGAATTATGGGTGTGGGCACACACGCGCGTGCAATAGCGCGCACGCGCACTATTTCAACACCTGAGGAAAAAAGGTTCGCCATCACTGGCATATAGCATATCTATCTATTCATCTTTTAATTTTTCAAGTAATCTTCTTTATCTAATCAAAATGTCATCAGTTATGGAGGGAGATCATCATACTGAACAGAACACCAAGTTTTGGAGAAATTTAAAAAAAAATTAGAATAGTTTAAGAATGGAGAATCCCCAAAACATCCCAAGAATGTTTATTGACTAGTGGAAAGGGAAAGGTACAATTTGAAATCCAGAAGGAGTTACCAAACATAGGCATCTGTGCTGTGGTATTTTGTTACCCATTGCATTTATTATTAATATTATTTCATGATGACAATAAAGCACATTTCCAGTACCCCAAGTGGAAATGCCTTTCCTTTATCAAACATCCATGTGTGATGGGTGAATTTCATCTCCATACACAGATACTGTAAAGGGTTTGGGCTTGAGGCCAAGATATGCTTTAAATGGAGGACAGCTCAGAATAGTGTTTACCAGTTCTCTCAGTACAGCTAGTCCTCAACTTATGACCACAATTGAGCCCAAAATTTCTGTTGTTAAGTGAGACATTTGTTAAGTGAGTTTTGCCCGATTTTACGACTTTTCTTGCTACAATTGTTAAGTGAATCACTGCAGTTGATACATTAGTTAAATGAATCCGGCTTCCTCATTGACTTTCTTTGTCAGAAGGTCACAAAAGGTGATCACACATGACCTTGGGACAAAGCAATGTTCATAAATATGAACCAGTTGCCAAGCATCTAAATTTTGATCACATGATCATGGGGATGCTGCAAAAGTCATAACTGAAAAATGGTCATATGTCACTGTTTACAATGTAACTTTTACACAGTTACAATGGTCACTAAATGATCTATTGTAAATTAAGAACTACCTGTAGTGTTTCTTATTCTGTCTGATTTTGCAGGCTGAGATTAGAGTCCTTGCCCACACCCTTTTCTTCCCTCTAGCTATAATTTTGTTTTTTTCTGCCCAAGAGCATTAAAACCTACCCTGTTTCCCCCAAAATAAGATATCCCCTGATAATAAGCCCAATCGGGCTTTTGAGTGCATGGCAATAAGGCCAAGCGCTAATTTCAGGGTTCAAAAAAAATATAAGACAGGGTCTTATTTTCGGGGGAACACGGTAGTGTCCAAACAATGAGAGCAATAATACAAGTCATATGATAGCTCCTTCCCATGATAGCATTGGAATTAACTTGCTGTTCAACTCCTCTATGGGAGTTAAAGCTGTGAATCCTGTCACATTAGCAGCTGCCAGCAGGTTTATCATTATGTGAAGTCATGGAAGAAAGTTCCTCCATCCCCCCCCAAAATATCAGATTTAAGTTCTGGCACTTGATTCAAAGTGCTCAGGTTATTCATTTCCTCTGTCCTGGAATAGTAGGTAACCTTTTGATCTGCAACAGCTATTTTTGTGTCCAGACTTCGAAAGAATCACTTGGACAAAACAAAGAAAGTGGAGGTCAGAAACACTTTGGCCTAGAAAGGAATTATTTGTGGCAGCTTAATGTCCATTTAAAACTTAATCCTCTGCTTTGGAGAAGGATCAATAAAGAAGTAATATGAACCTGCTTCCAGAAAAGCTTCCAAAGTAATGGAATCAGAATAGTAGCAAACATAAAACTTAAAATGTAGTTTGAAGCATGGATAATGGATGCAACATGGTTACAAGGAGGTGAACTGTGCCTTATTATACCAGTGTGCCATCTTATTAGTATTATTTACTGGGAGAAATTTAAGAGAAAATTCTTCTTATTCCTGAAGGCATCACTTCATCCTACTTTATCTAGAAGATTTAGTTTCAGTTAGCGGTACCCTTTGAACAAGCTCTTTCTGATTGAGAGCTATACAGTAGACCATCATTTAGCAATTGATTCCCCTCCCCCCCAATCTTCCACTGTAGCATAGCAGGAGGTCTTCAACAAAACTTTTAAGGAAGTTCTATCCTCTTTGATGTACAAATAATCCTGCTTTTGTCACAGCAGTTGAATGAAATTGCTGAGTAAACAGAAAAAGTATTAGACAGTATATATGTCTGAAACAAGCAGAACATATAAAGAAGCAAGCACAATTAATATGTTTACTTTTTTTTGCAAAGCAAAGGTAGCAGATACATAGAAAACCTATTGTGTTCCATAACATAGTTTCTGTTCTGATTTGAAAAATACAAAGCTCACTATCTCAAATATATAATGGTAGAATGTCGGAACCTTCCAGAGCTATATCTAATAGTGGTTTTTTTTTTTTAATAATCTCTTTCACTCTGACAGAATAAGGGTAGGAGACTGACAGGCAAAATGTAATTCTCCTGCCACCAAAGGAAACACAGATTTGTATTTGGGGAAAGAGCAAACATCTCAGAACATTTTAGCCGTCTTCTTATCTTGTATAATCTGGCCTATGTATAGGCATAAAATTGCATGTGTGTGATTGAAATATCCAAATGTAAATCCCAAAGCCATGTTTTTGGAAATAAACATTGTAAAATGAAATCTACCCTAGGAATATGCGAGTGAAACATTTTGCTTTTTTCACTTCAACTTTTTTCCCCCTACAAAGTACTTAGAATATTGAACGTATCTTTTGCATTGCTGATGAATCTCTCCCCTTAAGGTCTGCTTCAGATTGAGTTTAAAGCGGGCTGTGCCACTTTGGACCACTGTTTTGTATTTGTATTTTGTATTTGTTTATTTTGTCAAGCATAAATGAATATAAGCAAAGAACAAACAGTAAAACATGATTGAATATATATATAATATTACAAGCATGAATAAGAGTAGAAGAGGTATGAATATATGGGTACATTAGGACAGGAACGGTAGGCACGATTGTGCGCTTATGCACGCCCCTTACTGACCTCTTAGGAATGGGGTGAGGTCAATGGTAGATAATAAGAGGTTGAAGTTTTTGGGGTTTGGGGAAGAAACTACTGAGTCAGGTAAAGTGTTCCAGGCGTTGACAACTCTGTTGTTGAAGTCAAATTTTTTGCAATTAAGTCTGGAGCGGTTTACATTAAGTTTGTATCTATTATGAGCTCGTGTATTATTGCGGTTGAAGCTGAAATAGTCGTTAACGGGTAGGACATTGAGGCGGATAATTTTGTGAGCTACACTTAGATCAGATGTTTTGTCTTAGCACATCTGGTAGACAAATACGCTATTACTCCAGGTGGCAAACTCTTCACTGCTTTTATTGATTTAAAGGCAGCGTTTGACTCAGTCCCTAGAGAACTGCTGTGGTCAAAACTGCACAAAAGTTATATTGACAGACGTCTTTTGTTCTTAATTAGATCTTTGTATAATCAGACCTCTAGCCAGGTTAGGTGCGGCTTGCAGGGAGAACTTTCGAATCCACCCCGATTGTGAACGGAGTTAGGCAGGGCTATTTCCTGGCCCCTCTTTTGTTTAATTTATTCTTATCCGACCTGGCCTCTTATATTGCACGCATTGAGTCCCATGCCCCAAAGTTGTCAAATACGAAGCTTCTGCTTCTTCTTTATGCTGATGATGCGGTCCTTCTATCACAATCACGGTTTGGTCTAAAAAGATTACTTTCTGCATTTGGGTCCTACTGTGCTGAGAACCATTTGTCTATTAATTACGACAAATCCAAGGTACTGGTGTTCTCTAGAGCCCGGAAATTATACAATTGGGCTATCGATGGTAATGTTGTTAGGCAGGTTTTCCATTTTAAGTATCTAGGTATTCAATTTCAGAATACTGGTGCTTGGACTAAACATCGAACCCAGGTGCTGAATTCGGCCTCCTGTAGCCACCAGCAGATTATAAGATTCTTTTTATAGATTCTTTTAAGATTCTTTTTACCCAAGGGGGCCAGTTTATTCCTTCTGCTCTGCGTATATATAAAGCCAAAACCTTGGCCCAAACTCTTTATGGAATTCCCATATGGATACGAGGCTTCAAGGATTGTATTGAAAGAACCCAGGCTGTTTTTCTAAGGAAACTCCTGTGTCTTCCTCCTTGTGTTGGATTTGCTTCGATGTACCTGGAACTGGGCATTTGTTCAGTCAAATGCATGGCGTGGATTAACACCTTTAAATGGTGGTTCCGGGTGCTCTTTTCAGCAGTCTCTGGTAGCTACCTTTCCTTGGTGTTTGCTGACTCTTATACTTCTCGTTGGGAGAGAAAGCTGATGAAGAAACTCCACTTGTTAGGTTTTACGGGGGATGCTCTGGGAGACTATGGTCTCAAGGACGCCCAGTTTAGGGTAGTCCAACGGCTTGTGGTTGCATAAATATTTGCAATATTTAAGATCCAGAGCCAATAAAACCTGCTCCCCGTTGAATTTCAGCCATTCTAATAATTATGGATTGAGGATGGCTTCATATCTCTATACACTAACCATCCCCAAGTATAGAAGAGTCTTTTCCCTAGCCCGTTTTAATGTTTTGCCCTCAGCACTACTCGACGGGCGATTCAAGAGGCTCTAGATTAGTGAGCGACTATGCCCCTGTGATAGGGCTGAGGTTGAAACTGTGGAGCATGTCTTATCATACTGCCCTATGTATAACACAGCCAGAATTAAATTATTGTCTCTTCTTGGAATTGATCCCTCTGGTTCTAATGCTAGTAATTTGGCCTTATATTGTCTAGGTCTAGGGGATGATTCCTCCTATATTACTTCTCAGGTTTCAAAAATTTTCTTAAGAGCTGTAACTATTAGAGGAGAACGTTGTAATTCCCTTTAGCCAAGGCTTCTGGTGTTAATTGTTTGTGATTGTATTTTGGTCTGTGACTGTAAAATAAAATTTATTATTATTAAGGTCTGCTTCTATGATAGCCATTCGTATTTTCCACAGCTTTTGAAATTAAGATCATGTGTGTGTTTTGACAACAGGTTAAGTTTACTTTGCTTTTAATTTTTCCTTTCCTTTTAATCAGTTCCTTTCTTGTATTTTATTGATAAAATATTCTTGTTCCTTCAACCTACTCCTGCAATTTTTAACTAGGAGATTCAGAGACATCACTAAAAGGTTATTAGCAATATGAATGTACATTTCACAAAAGAAAAAAATGAGTGAAGAATCATGAATTCCAATAATGTTCATGTTTATTAACTGCAAAGTTGCCAGTAGCAATAGGCTCTGGGTGTATATGTGTGTGAGAACCGGAAAAAAATAATGCTTATAGTTTGTGTCTCCCACTATTAGATTCTAAAATTTAATACTGAATTGGCTATGCTGCATTCCATGGCAGTGTATAACCACGATAACTCTTTTTTTTTAATCTGCCAGTTTATTTTGATTGCTACCATTTTAGCTTTAAAAATAGGTGTCTGAACTGGTGATACTGTTCAGAATGAATCTTCATCTATGGTTTATTAACTGTACATCTTTATGGTCAGCAGCTTGATTAAATTTTACACCAATGACCTTAGAACTAATTTAGCACTCTGATGCATATACTTAATCTGCTATGAGATAAGGGAAGAAGGCTGAAGTGGTAACATCCTAGATTTTCAGCGTGTTACGATAAAATGGGGCAGCTTTGTTTACACAGTGAACATTAAACCGAGACAACTTCCGTGTCCCCAAAATATTTAATGAATTTAATATTTAATAACGGAGGCCAAGAGTTGTCATACTATGTTATATCTGAAAAGCAGATGATCTTCAAGCTAAACAATTGAAGTGTGGCATTTGCTTTCCTCTAGTTGCTGCTAAATATCACTGCACTGATTTGCAAGGATTATCTCTTCTGTTCTAATTAACTGAAGTTAATTAATAGACATCTTTCTTGACAAAGGAATCCTGGATTATTTTAGTCAAAGATACAATTAGATTTGAGAGGCATATGTAGAGAATAACTTTCGTTTTCTCTTCTGCTCATTCACTAGCTGACGCTATCACTGCCTGCCTTAAAATGGTAGAAGGGCTTCTTGATAAGAACAGAAGAAGCTATTGAAAAGAAAGGAATTGATATGAGATGGAAATGAATATGGGCCTGCCTGTCACACAGCTGGATCCATTGGATGATTGGCTGTTGTTTGGGTCTGCCTAGTGAATTTAACCCTTTTTAATACATCTAAACAGAACTTATCTCTCTTTACTTAACTTCTTTTTTTCCAATGGCAAAGGATTCCAGGATTTTATTTTATTTTATTTGTTAGTTTCTGCTAGAAAGTGGGAAAGAAATGTGTGCTTTTATTGGATTGCTTTATATGTGAGAAAATTGTGCATCAGGAAGAAAATTATTGGTATATGCAATTGGGAATAGTTAATTTTACAAAATGGTTACTTTATTTATAGACAATTTGTACCTCTTAATTCAGTTGTGGGTGGTTTTATCCTTTTATATGCTCATTTATTGGTGTGAAGTGCAGACATTTATTTTGGGATTGGGAGAATCTAATCTCAAGAATTAGATTCAGCTGACATTAAAAATGTTAAGTTGAAGAATCAGATAGTTGGGCAATACACAAGAATTCTATCTATTTATCTGTCTGTCTATCTATATCTATCTACAGCTACATATATTTCCCTTTTTTGTTGAGATGATCTTTCAGAGTCAGCTTTGTTTTGGAAAAATACAGTAATTGTCAACTATTAATGAGACTAGAAAATACATTTATGAAGTTGTTTTCTTGACAGGTGAAGGTTCATCTCTCTAGCATCTAGGTTTATTCATCTGTCTTCGTTCTAGGTATGACACCATCACCAATCAGTGGGAGACAGTGGCTCCTTTGCCAAAGGCGGTGCATTCTGCAGCTGCAACTGTTTGTGGTGGAAAGATCTATGTTTTTGGAGGTGTGAATGAAGCTGGCCGGGCTGCTGGAGTCCTACAGTCATATATTCCACAGACCAATGCATGGAGTTTTATAGAGTCACCAATGATAGGTAAAAGTAACATGCTTCCAATTTTAACTTGAAGATGGGGAAGGAGCAAATGCGTATGCTGTTGATTTATTGACAACGAATTCAAATTTTAATGTATTTACAGAAAATAATTAAGAAAGTATAATTTTCTACATTTATGAAACTTCTCATTAGTTAGGTCAGGGGTGGGCAAACTATGGCTCTTTGAGGACCTGTGGACTTCAACTCCCAGAATTCCTGAGCCAGCCATGCATGCATGGCTGGCTCAGGAATTCTGGGAGTTGAAGTCCACAGCTCCTCAAAGAGCCGTAGTTTGCCTACCCCTGAGTTAGGCTAATGGAGCTGGTTAGCACACTGAAAGCCCTTCCTCCACTTTTAATTAATGTTAAATATTGCTTGTCTCTTTTAATTTTAAATTTTATATACTGTTTTTATGCTTTTAATATTTTATTTGTACATCATAAACCCCCTCTGCAAGGGAGATGGGGTTTCCTAAATATGGAGGGAGGGAGGGAGGGAGGGAGAGAAAGAGAAAGAAAGAAGGAAGGAAGGAAGGAAGGAAGGAAGAATGGATGGAAGGAAGGAAGGAAGGAAGGAAGGAAGGAAGGAAGGAAGGAAGGAAGGAAGGAAGGAAGGAAGGAAGGAAATTGAAGATATCATTGCAAAGTAAGTCAAGGGAATGCGTGCCATATATTATTATGGTATTATGCTTATCTTTTCAAATCGGAATGTTTTAGTGAAAAGGCAGAACAAAGAGACAATGGGTGCCATTAGCCTATGATTTCTACATCAGAAATATTGATGGGCCAGTTTAGATGTAGTTTTACCACATTGTCCTCCCTTTTCAATAATCCAAACAAGAGCTCACATGCTCTTCCTCTTACCATAAATGTAAGGTGGTACAGAAATATAAAGATCCTTATTTGAGCACATGTTTTCATACTTTGGTTTGTTAGTTCTACCTGTACTGTACTGTACTATATATGTGTATAGTATATACAGTATGCATTATAATTGTGATTTTCATATAGTATAATTGATTTTTTTCTATGCTTCATGGTTTTGATGTGAACATGTTATGTTGTGCTTCTCCAACCCCAAATCAGAGGTATTCTTTCTTATCATGAACAAGTGTCCTTTGACTTCTAGACTACAATAAACATATTGTTAAGTTTCCCTTGGCCATTGTAGAAGAAGCAATTCAGGACTTGCTTGTAGCATTGATTTATGGGTGTAAGATTGCCGCTGTTCCTTCGCTGCTGTTAGTGCTCAACTAAACATAACATGACATGCATATGATGTACCATGAAATACCCAGCAGGAAGACATTAACCACTGGTAATCAAGTTGGTGCATTAGAGCAGGGCAAGCCATCTCATTCCCTAACTCTTTCTGTTCCTAGAATCTGCTGAACGATGTTATGAGGTTTTCCTGTACTCTTAACAAAATGGTGAAACTTAATACATTACGCAAAGAAAACCCCACCCCTGCCCTCTAAAACAATTGCAAAAGCTATTCATACCCTTAACACCACAGGTGTCAATCTCACAGCGTCATGTTGCTATCATGTGACGTTTTGTGATTTTTTTCCATTTGAAGAGCTGGGGTGGACGTGGCCTGCGCACGGGCATTTGGCCCGTGGGCCACCAGTTTGACACCCCTGCCCTAGATCTATTACAGTGCCAACCCATGCAGTCTAGAAAAAAAAAAGACACACTCGTACAATGCGCATTTGCAAATAGTGCCCTAAGAAAAGTATCAAAACTGTTACGAAAGGACTTGTATGCTTCCTCAAATAAAAGTAGCTAATTGACAAATGTCTACATAATCATCAAGGAGGAATATTAATTGAAGCTGTTGTTATTTTGATTTGGTCTAAAAATAGAATGTTTGAGTGACAGTTTTTAAAGAAATGGAATGCATAGATTTCATTATGATGTTAAAAAAAAACCTGAGCAGATACTTGTACAGATAATTGAGCAGATACTTGTACAGATAAGACAAATTCCCTTACTCTACATTTGGTACAGAGGTGGGTTTCAGCAGGTTCTGACCAGTTCTGGAGAACCGGTAGCAGAAATGTTGAGTAGTTCTGAGAACCGGTAAATGCCACCTCTGACTGGCCCCGCCCCCATCTATTCTCTGCCTCCCGAGTCCCAGCTGATCGGGAGGAAATGGGGATTTTGCAGTAACCTTCCCCTGGAGTGGGGAGGGAATGGAGATTTTGCAGTATCCTTCCCCTGCCACGCCCACCAAGCCATGTCATGCCCACCAAGCCACGCCCACAGAACCGGTAGTAAAAAAATTGAATCCCACCACTGATTTGGTACCATTTTCAGTTGAGTCTAAAACCATGACAGTATTTGAGGGAGAAAAGTTTATAATAAATAAAAGGAAAATCTTTTGAAATGAGGGGTTCAGTGACAAATTTTCCATAGTGCTTTCAAATGTGCTTTAGAGATTATCCATCTGCCTTGCTGCCTCTTTCCTAAAGTTATTGTGCATGAAAAAACGTTTTATATTCTTTTGTCATTTGAAATACATACAGGGTTGTTGTTTTTTGCATCCTCAAGAGTTTATATTGTTAATAGGCTTCAGTTTCCTCTTTTGGCTTTAGCGATTCCTATTTTGCAACCAAAAGCAGATAGTAAAGTAATCCCGGTTGTCTGCTCTGTTTTGGTCTTGAGATTTCTTCTGGATCATTGTCCTGATATGATATGAGGTCAGCCCAAGTTGACTTCACTAAATGGCAATTATAAATGGTAATAAGACAACTGGAGTGCTCTTTCTTAGTTTATTTTTAGAATCCTTTTGACAATGCAGCCAGTCATTGTTGCTAACACACAAGTGAGAACTTCATTATTCAAAGTAGTTCTTATGTCCTATTAAGCTTTAAATTTTTATTTGGGGGCAAGAAGGAAGCAATGTTTAAGTCTTATCTCAATAACAGTCCATAAAATATCAAGAGGAATCCTCCCCCCCCCCGCAAACTGTTCTTTGTAAGAGCTGATCAAGTCTTTTTAAGATTTTAAGAAAATAATACGGTAGGTTTGCAAAATCATAGTTAAGATAATGATTGATTAGTATACATTACTTTGTGTTTGGAAGGGCTAAAATATTTCACAAATGCAAAGTTGAAGTGCATCTTTCTGGTTGCTACTCATGGTAGTATAATAATGATGAGAAATTTTGGGACTAACCTAGACTGATTGCATGGGATAGGAAAGCATTTTTTTACTATACAGGTAGTCCTTGTTTAGCAACTGCCTCATTTAGTGTTTACTGTTAAACAATGATGAAAAAGTAATTTTATTACCCGAACAATCAGTCACATGGTCCAATCATGACAGCGTCCGCAGGTCTGGTGACATCACTCCTCCTTCCTCCGGCCAGGAGTGAGAACGTCCTTGGTTCCCAGGGGAAAGTATTTTATTTTGACTACACAGCCCCAGCTATCTCTAATCCCCCCTCCCTATCCCTCCAAGATGGCTTCGGCCAGGTCAGCTTCAGGGTTGACAAACTGCTTCATTTAACAACCAAGTTACTGGCCCTAACTGTGGTCACTGAATAAGGACTTCCTGTACTGAACTGGTCTATATCATACAGGCCAGCAAATGAATCAGTAGCAAGCCGCTATTGTGGCTCAGTTGTTGCTTGAAAAAAATGTGTACTTAATTCTCTTTAGCAGTCTAATGAATAATCAATCTCCTGTGGAATAGATTCTCTCGTGAAGTGATATGTTACCCATGAGATCTCTTTAAACAAAACTTGAAGTGCTTTAACAATCTTGCACCAAGTAGGATTGAACCCGATGACCTCTTAGGCCACTTCCAACTCTATGATTCTTTAATGCAATTCCTGAAGCATAGATCCATCAAACCAGCAGAGAACTTAAACATCTATATATGAAACATCACAGATACAGATACAGTTATTATTTAGAATGAATTATAGTGAACATGAGTGTGGTTGCGCATCTGTGTAAGAATTAATAGTGTGAGGTATTAGCATGATGAAGGTCATAACCTATTTTGGCAGAAAGATTAGCCATATTAAGTAGTTGTTTGTATTTCAAAATATTTTATCTGTCTTTTACATATGTTTGAAGTGCACCATACGTATAAAACAAATATATCACTGTAAGACAAAATGCAAACAATTAGAATTGCAAAATGCAGACATGAGTAAATAAATAAATAGCTGAATCTGCAAGCACAAATACAGTATAGAATAGAGCAGATAAAGCGTAGGATTGAAATAGATCTGACTACTAATCTGTTTCATTTCACGCAATATATTCTGTCATAGACAACTTCCCCTGACCTGGTAATCTCTAGATGTCTTGCCTTAACTTAGAAACATTGGCCATGCTTATGTGATCCCCTCTAAAATATTAATTTCCATAATGACAGCTGAGCTAGCCTCAAACCAACCATTTAGAAAAAAAATTAATGGACTGCCAACATTTGTAAATAAAGTTTACATGTCTGATATTTGGGATTAGTCTCTCTAATAAATCCAAACTCTCCCAGCTATTTCTGTCATGACAAATTTGAGCCTGAATAGCAAAAAACTTCACTCTTCAGATGAGCTACAGGTAATTGGGGCACAATTAAAGATTGATTTTAAAAAATACATCCCTAATAAATAATGAAGGAAAAATGTAGGAAAGTGGTTTTAATGTATATTATTGTGGAGATAATGCCCCTAAGTATTTAATCACTGGACATGCAAGCTATAAAAGTGCCAATTACCCATACGCAGTCCAAGATGCAAAAAAAAAAAGGCCAAGCAACATTCTTTGTTGTGCTTAGATATTAAATAGCCCTTGAACAGAGTGTCTGAATCAGACACTCATAAGATGGAGTAGAGGTCTATAAGATGGTTGGTGGGAAAGGCATTCCACGACGAGTCTGCTAAAGAAAGGGACAGATTTGGTTCTCTTCAGAATGTTCAAATTGCATTTATTAAAGTGGAGATGTTTTAACAGTTGCGTTCCTACATATTTAGAAGGCCCTGTTTAGAGAAGGTGAGGGAAAAGTCACAAAAACTTTCATGCACACTTACATCTCAAACCTGATGTGGAAAAAAAAAGACAAAATAAGACTAAGAATGGAGGAGAAGGGGGGAAAATAGAAATTTAGATTAATCAGAATTCACAGTTATCCATTCTCACTGCAGTATCATGTACATATCACAAGCCTGTTGCCCAGTGCATTTAGTCATTATGAGTATCTGAGGAAGCATCAGCGGTGGGTTGCTCCCGGATCGGACCGGTTTTTAGAACCGGTAGCGCTGGTGCAGGAGGCTCTGCCCACCCACCCGGGACTCTTCTGCGCATGCACAGAAGCGTTGCGCAAGCATGAACCGGTGGCAAAATATTTTTCAACCCACCACTGGGAAGCATTATCAGGTAGATGGCATTTTCTACTGTAATTCTTTCTGGCTTCTGAGGCCTCAGGTGGATGGAGGGTTTGGAATTTTGCTTCCGCCTTGAAAAGCAACAAGTCCAAACACGGTTGCATACATGTGGCATTTTTTACTCGCATGGTGGAGATTGTTGCATGTGAAAATGTATAAGTGCCTTGTAAATAGCAATATAGACTTCTAGAGGGAAACTGTGATACCGGCTTTCCTGAGGTTTTCATCTTTCCTTCCTTCAGAATTGGTGGAGTGTTATATCTCTCTCTATTCTGCAGGCTTACGTTGTGCAGTTCATCCTGGAAATATGAACATACTACAGGTAGTCTTTAATGACTGTCTCTTTAGGCAACCATTCACAGTTACAACAGTGCTGGAAAAGTAACTTTGCAACAGTTCTCAACAGAGGTGGGTTCCTCCCGCTTCAGACCAGTTCTACAGAACTGGTAGTAACTTGGCGGCCTGGATCGCTGGAACCGGCAGCTGTTGTGGCCCGCCAGCAGCCTGTGCAGCTGGCACCAGAGTCGGACAGTGAGGAGGCTGGAGAAGACTTGGTGCCAGAGGCAGGGATTCAGCCAGGGCCTTCAGAACCTCCAGAGACTGTAATGAGTGAAGAGGAAGAAGAGGAGGAGCCTGTTCTCAATGCACGGGCGCGCAGAGCTGCCAAAAGGCAGGAATGGTTCCTGAGGAGGAGGTCTCCTCGGGAGTAAGGCTTGGGGCTAATTGGCCACTCCCCTAGCCTATTTAAGGGATGACAATGAGGGAGCCAATTTGCAGGAAGCAACTTCGTTCATATTCCTTTGTGTCTTGAATTCAGAAACGTCTGTTCAGCTCTTGTTTTCCAGCATCATCTTTCCTGCAAATTGGTTCTGGGCATTTGGCCAACCACAGTAAGATTACTGTTATCTGAAAGACTTTGCGTCAGAATTCAGTTATTTTTCCTTGGACTTTTGCCGGCTGTTAATGAAGTTGAATTAACAGCCATTGTTCAGAAAAGACTGATTTAAACTGTGTTTGTGTTTGAACGACTGCTAAGAACGCTCATTAGTAGCCCTTAATTAGTAAACCAAGGTTTGTACGAACTCTGTGTATGCTGTGTTCTTTGGGTCGGCAGCTGGGGCAGAACAGCGACCCAGGCCTGCCACGCCCCCGAACCGGCTCTCTCAGCGGTGCCATAGGTGCCGCCATCTTGTTTCTGCATGCACAGAAGCTGTGTTTTTAGCACTGTGCATGCACGCCCGCATGGCGCACAATGCGTGCGCACTCGCACGGCGTATCAGTGAGCAAACCGGCAATCAAAAAAACCGGAAACCACCCCTGGTTCTAACGTTTACACTTTTGCTGATCTGTAAAGAAAAGGAAAGCTGAAGTAAGATCATAAGCACAGTCGGAATTGCACTGAGAAAACTACTTTGCTTATTGACCAAGTTGCCAGTCCCAGCTGTGGTCACTAAACAAGGACCTAATGTATCAAGATGCACATTTCCCTAAATCACCTTATAAATAAATGATCGTTGTGGTTTTATTTTGAAAAGTTGGGGCCATCATTAAGATCCTTGTGCACTGTGGACATAAGAGATAGTATCTTGGTGAAAGTCTAAAAATGGCATGCTGTGTGGCAGATCGATTTTTTCCTCCTGCCAGCAAATAGCTTATTTTGCTGCCAAAGCTGGTTCTTTGGTGGCACGCTCCCCAGATTCAAATAGGAGAAACTAGGAATGATTCAAGAATACCCTCAGATGACTGTGGGCATACCTGGGAAGAGGAATCTCAATGGTTGCAATTTTCAGTAGGAGTAGCTGGAGGATCATATCTCCATCTTTTCCTTTCAATTCTTTGTTCTTTTTAAGCTTGCCTCAGGTTTTAATTGCAAAAAGTAGTTTCTTTTTTCAGTTTCATTCTTATTTTTAATGGTTAATCAACTGGTTGAATGCTGATTTACTCTTAACTCCTGGCTGAATTTTAATGTGATTTCTTTGCATTTTTTATAGCTTTATTTCAGAGTTGTGAATTATTTTTGCCTTCCCCATATACAAATTGACGGTGACTTTTTTAGGTAGTGAAAGCAATCGAATTTTATTTACATTTACATCAGATTTTCACTACAAGGATTTTGTATGCTATTAATTTTTAAAAGCTCTGCTCTTTTTTCTTTTAACTTCTGATGGGAATCTGCCTTTTTTTCCCATTTACTTTTCATTGTGGGAAATATTAGCTGATTTTTTTCCTGTGGTTATTTTGTTATGGTATACTTACTTCTCCTGTCATTGAGAGGAACTATTTACCGTATTTTTGGAGTATAAGACGCACCGGAGTATAAGACGCACCTTAGTTTTGGGGGAGGAAATAGGGGAAAAAATCTGCCTACCAGGTATTCATCTGGCTAGCGTCCTTAGTCTGGTCAGCTTCAGCACATTATTTTATCCCCTGGTTAGGACTTTAAAAAACCTTCTTCTGAGAGAGTAACAATGAAAGATCCTGCAAGCCAATAAGAGCTGGGAAGATTGTTAGCACCTGGTTAGGGCTGGAAAAAAACTTCTTTGGAGCAAGTAGAGCAATGAAAAAAAAACCTGCAAAGACTTAGGGCTGGAAAAATATTCTTCTGAGAGAGTAACAATGAAAGAGCCTGCAAGGTAAGAGCTGGGAAGATCGTTAGCACCTAGTTAGGGCTGGGAAAAAAAGCTTCAGAAAAGCTACATTCGGAGTATAAGACACACCCAAATTTTCAGCCACTTTTAGGGAGGAAAAAGGTGCGTCTTATACTCCAAAAAATACGGTATGTCTGGATGGGAAAGCTCAGCTACAGGAAAGTTTTGAACGGTATTAAAATTGTAAATAATGCATCAACTTAATGATAAGGCCCTTTGGGAAGCCTTTGAAAAACATACTGAAATTGAAAACTTAGATTAAAAGTTTGATAGAATAACTACAGTTTTAAATCAACCCAAAGATGACACTCAGGTACAAGCACCAGCAGTTAAACCAGATTTGCAACCAGATGGATTGGAGTCCAGTTTGTTGCTGGCAGATTTGAAGGAAAAGAAGCCTGATTTGAAAACTGCAGGCTTGCCGGAGAAGGCTGAAAGGGGCAAGAAATTTAAAGACTTAGAAATGACAGAATTGATGAGTGATGGACTGGACTTTCTCAAGAAGATTGGTGGAGATTGGGATATGGGCATATTATATATAATCACAAAACAATTGTCAAAAGACACTGCCTTACAACTTGTAGGAGAATTCTTTGAACAACAAATGCTGCAGAGATATTTACAACAGAGATTTATGATCTTGGGGAATGAGATGCAATTGTTGGGGAAGATCCAGGTAGATTTTAAGTTAAAGTTTTATCATTAAGAATCAATCAAGGATAATTGATCCTGGGGAGACTAAAGATAACGATTGTGGTGGTTTATAGTAGATCAGAAGCCGTTGTGGACTTGGTTAAATACAAGTTTAACTTTATTGTTGGTTTTACCAGTTAACTAATATTTTTATAAACTAGATAAATGCCAGATCAAATTGGTTGCGTAAACAGATTTATAGAAGTTCGTAATTTGGGGGCCTGTTTCAAGTGGTGGGGAACTGTTATTCTTGAAATATATTTATCAATATTCAACTAAGGGGAACAATCTATGTGTGTATATGTGTTTTTAATGCACTCTTTTAAGGTCTTGTTTGGTTTTGCTTTGTTTTTGTGTGTGTTTTCCTTTTTGGGAGTTTGTATTTTAACATCGTGAATACAATTAAAATGTTAATACAAAGAGTTACTATCTCAGCATGCAGACATAGGAAAATTACATCAAAATGTGTTGCAACTTTGCCTGGATCTGCAACTGGAATGCAAATTAAAGTTCTTGCACTTTATGTTTTATTTTTAATTTCACTTAATACTGTTTTACTTTATACTTCAACCTATGAACACCCTAAATCTTTATTATTCTGTTCTGTAGCATTTGGGGAGGGCAGGGGGCAACACTAATAATATGGCTTGTCCCAAACTAATATTTTAATGTGGGATTATCAGGCTTTGAAACAATGATACTGCTTTAATTCAGCTTTGAGAGATCGTCCATACTTCATAGGCAAGAATGAGTTCTGAATTAAACTCTAAATTTAGCTATTTGTTCTTCTAATAGATCTTGCACTTTTTTCATTATAAAGGTTTGATCTCACTGGAATTACCCATGAGCAATAATTACTATTTCTGTAACCTGTTTGGCCTTTCCGACTCAGGGGTAAGCTCCCAACCCAAGATTCATTACTACAAAATACACAGAGATATTGTTCCTTTTTTTTTAATAGATGTGCACTTTGAATAATACAAAATTCCCACCTGCTTTCTTCAAATATGTTAGAAGCTGGATATATTTTGTAGGCAGAAGCATATTCTTCTTGTTTCTTCTCCAAAATTCAAGATTCAAAAAAAAAAAAAGGTGGGGAATTCCAGATTCTGTCAGGTTTTATTTGCACTTCTGTTGAAGAGGGGATACATCTAAACAGAAATACAGCAAGCAGTTGCTGAATCTGTCTTAGCAGTAGAATATCCTTTATCTAAGCAAGCAGAGTTTTCAGAAAAATATTGTTGTTGTTTTCTATTTTATGCTATGTATTTTTTTAAAAAACTGATTCCATGAATTGTACCTGACTTTCATTACAAACACTGCTACTCATAAAAGTTCAATTTCTTTACAAAATGTTCTTTTCTACAGTTTCCTTATTTTTATTTGTTGCTCTCTGGTGAATGCTCTCTTTTTTTTTTTTTTTTTTTTGCCTGTTTTCTATATAATTTGGGGGAGAAGGAGGGGATAGTCAGTGTGGTTCAGTGAGCAAAATATTCCTGGTAGAACTTACAGTAACAAAAGCAAAATCCCAAGTGATGAAACTTACACCGACACAGGACAGGTTGGATTGATAATAAATTGGAAAGCATGCAGTAGAGACATATGGGTAACTTCCTATTACCTGAAATTGTAGGATAGCAAATTGGGTAGTCTCTCTCCCTTTGAATAGGGGAGAATGAAGGAAATATACAAGTGCTAGTTTAAAGGAACTCCATTTCATAAATGCACGGGCTGCCCTATTCCTTTGGGGTTTCGTTAGTTGTTAATTTTTCCCTCCTCCTCCTCACCTCTTGCTTGCATTGTTTTAGGGATTGTGCATGTTAGCTTTGCTAGAACATGTCACTAATTCAGTCACTGTAGGCACCCGGTGTGCCTGGATCATAGACTAATGGCTTCAAGGAACAGCAGGAGCTCTTGACAATTGTCTAAAATCTAGAAGCAGTCACTGATTATTTGATTCACTGCTCAGTTCTCTCTTTGCCGGGCAGATTATCAGGGATAGGAATACTCTGTCATAAGATTCTTTGCTATAGATTTGTAAGCCTTTCCTATTTCTTTCATGCCTGGGACTCTTTTGTCAATGGATATGTGTGATCTCTCTATTGTCTCTCAGGAATGCTTTATTACTTTTATTTTCCCCTAGGCAGTCCTTCTTAGTTCTCCCATCCCTTAGGCAGTCCCTCTTAGTTCTCCCAGCTGGGTGCTGTTGTGGGAAATAATGCCCATGCTACATAAGGATCCATGCTAAATAGTGACTTTCTTTGACTCTAAATTAAGCCCAGGAAATATCACTGCTTACCTTCAGATACTGAGATTTTGTATGATTTTCCACACTATAATCCTTAACTTTCTTACTTGGGAACATAAATTTCCTTTCATGGATTTGACAGAAGCTTATTTTCATACGGTGACTGCCCACCATTGGATTCCTTGATTCCTTGTCCCTGTGATCACTTTAGGGCAGGGGTGTCAAACTCAAAGCCTGCAAGCCGGATCCGACCCACGGGGTGCTTAGATCTGGCCCGTGGGGCCGCCCTGGAAACAGCGAAGGACCAGCCCGCAGTGCCTCTGCCAGCGAAAACGGAGCTCCATTTTCACTGGCAGAGGGTTGCAGGAGGCCGTCCCAGCCGAAAACAGAGCTCGGGAGCCCGTTTTCTCTGGCAGAGCACTCGGGCCGCCATAGGCGCCCCCAAAACGAGTGACGTCAAGTGCCCAACATGGCCACGCCCCCCAGCCCCCACAAGGTCAAACACAACCCTGATGCGGCCCTCAATGAAATAGAGTGTGACATCCCTAGTTTAGGGGCACCTTGATAAAGGCATCTGAAGAATGTAGTAAATGTTTAAGCAAATAGTTGTTACATTTGCTCCTTATCCCATTATAAGTCGCAACTCTCTAATGATGCCTTTCAGTTGCAAAAGTGCAGGATAGTCCTTTAGGCTTTTCTGCTCCTTCCAATCCTAGGATTCCACAAGTCAGTCTGAATTGCATTCTTGTTGCACCTTGAAAGCCACAGGGGACTAACTTTGGTTCACTTCTCTGATGGAGTAAGGAGGAATGCATCCAGCTCCTAAAGCAACTATCTCTATTCAGTATACTGTATATCATGGCATTGGTAACCATCAGGACGTAATGGTGCACAAACTCTCTGTTTGGAATATGGACCTGTATTTCCATTTCAAGGACTCCTATTTTTTTACTACTTCATCTTCTTTCCACTTCGGGGAGTCTGTTGTTCTTTCCATGATGTCATAGCCCTTTGAGTCCCTTGAGTAGTTTTCTCTAAGGTAGCTTTTCTTGTCAATTTCTTAGGCAAGTGTTACTGAACAATTATCTTGGCTCCCTACCATCCTTACCTTCTCTTTCATTAAATAAGTGCACATTTGGGTGTTTTCTTTTTACCAAGGGACATTTCCAAGTTGTGCCTCTGTCAAGAATTGGTTTTGCCAATGCTTCTTCATGTACCTTGAAATAATCTGGAGATTTGTGTGGGGGTTTATAGTATGTGTGTGCAATTGTGGATAGATGGATATATAGATATAGATACATAATATATATAGTGTTAGTTCACTATCAAGTGAATTCTTCAGTGTTAGTTCACTATCAAGTTCTAGCAAATATCCTCAGGTGTCAGACCTGAATTTTGCCCAGCTGCGACTTCTGTGGCAACTTTTTAATGAGAAATACAGTATATTCCAGTGATGTCGAACCTATGGCACGCATGCCACAGGTGGCACGCGGAGCCATATCTGAGGGCACGCGAGATGTTGCCCTATGTCAGCCCCAGCACACATGCGCGCGCTGGCCAGCTGATTTTCGCCCTTCTTTTCTTCCATTTTCGCTTTCCTCAGGGTTCAGAAAAGCCTCCTGAAGCCTGGGGATGGCGAAAAATGGCCCAACGAGCCAATCGGAAGTTTGTTTCCGAACTTCCGGTTGGCCTGTTGGGCCAGTTTTTTGCCATCCCCAGGCTTTCCTGAACACTGGGGAGAGCGAAAAACAGCCCAACGGGCCTACCGGAGGCTTCAGTGAGGCCTGTGCGCACGCGCGGGGGGGCAGCGCAGGGGTGTTGTGTGCATGCATGGAGGGCAGCATGGGGGTTGTGTGCATATGCGGGTGGAGGGCATTGTATTATGGGTGTGGGCACGTGTGGGCACACTATCGCACGCGTGCTCTTTTGGCACCTGAGCCAAAAAAGGTTCTCCATCACTGGTATATTATCTTTGCTTATGTTGAACAATGGTTTGGTCCTAAAGACTGGCCTTCAGGGATCAGTCTAGTCTAGATCTTTGATCCAAGATGGACTCAGCTTTTGGCAGGACTATCTTCTATCCTATCATGATCCACACACGTGAACCACAAATAGCCCAAAGAAGAAAAACTAATTTGCCTGTGATTATAGTTCTCAACTGTGAATTTATACAACCTAGCCCTCCTCTCACTTGTACTACAAATATAATTAGAGGTAACTTGGTGTATGGAAGTAGGTGCAATTGAGGGACATGATGAAAACTCTGCTCGCTTTATTCCGTATTCAGTGTAGTCAATATACTTAATAGAGTGGACTTCAAAGCTGTTGTGCAAGACAGACCCCATATGTTCAGATTCACAAATAATCAACCGGAAGAACTGCAGCAACATGATTGACAGATATTATCTTGTGAAAGACAATATTGATTATCCAATGTCATTCAACCTTTATGCAGAGAGGTATCTTCTAATTCAATTTATAGTCACTACCCTTTTTCACATACTATTTTTTCAATATTTTTAAAATATTAGTTTTTATTAATAATGGTTTAATCTTGAACACTGCCCCTTGATCCATCAACCTCCTGGTTGACAAATACTTGACGTTTGTAGATGTGATCTATGTTCTGATTCTGATTTTATTGTAAAATTCTAGTCCTTCTTGGATGAAATAAAACATATTTAGTTATGCTGCAATAATATCTATTGCTACGGAGAAAAAAAAGGACAGAATTGTTGCCACCCAAAACCGAAGGTATTTGCTTAGGATAGCTGGAGGGGATAATTAATATAATGGTCCCTGAAAACTATCCATTGAGAAGGCCAGGTGAGCGATTTATTGATTTAAAATGTTCCGTCCCTTCCCTTTTTTAAGATCAAATGATCACTGAAGTGTTGACAGGCACTCACAGCTCAATAGGACAATCTGAAAACCTAGATCAGTGACCACTTGCATAATATTCCTCTCCCTAAAACCAGTAAGTGAGGCTTGATTCCTTCTCACTCATTCTGAAATTTCAAAATAGAGTTTGGTTCCAAAAAAAAGTAATTGTAACTATATTTGATGGGTCATTAAAAAAACAATAAACTTATATTGTAGGGGGGGAAAGAAAGCACATAATAATATAATGCTGATTCTTCTGCAGGAGATCTGAGAAACTGCTGACTCTTCAGAAGAAACAAAAGCAGAACTCTGCTATATTCTTTTGGGTTGTATCAAGGCAAAAATATAAGCTCCCCAGGAGGCTAATGCCCTGCTGTGGATATCACCTTGTGGTATAAATGAATGTCCCACTTAAAACCTCAAAGTGGGACATTCATTTATACCACAAGGTGATATCCACAGCAGGGCATTAGCCTCCTGGGGAGCTTATATTTTTGCCTTGATACAACCCAAAAGAATATCCCTCTGGGCTTTTGAGTTAATGTTTCTTTATTAGATTAATACATATTTTGCAAAGTAATTGTCCCATGAAAGGAGCCAAGGAAATGTGATCCGCATGTATGGAAAGGACACATCCAAATAATAAGTTGCGTCAGTAGCAATAACCACATTTTAATTTTCCAAGTGTCAGAAGTCACAATACTTGTGTAAAGTTTCCGAAAGACGCCCTAATTAATTCAGGAGCCATGAGCCAAAGTCCAAAAGAAATGCAAAGATTTATTAGAAGCGGCATTATTTATTAGAACTGTCAATACTTCGATCAGCCAGAACTGAGTTCATGCAGGCTGCATGACCTCATGACCCTATTTCCCCCCCCCCTACTCATTGGACATGTCATAAATCACATTCTCCAATGAATCACGTTGGCGGGTTGTGAACCCCACACCCCTCCTTCTGACTCCAGCAGCCTAGGACACAATCATTAAAAGAAACATCTGTGGAATGTGGTTTCAGTTAGGGCAGTAAGCCACTCCTCCAGCTCACCCCCCCCCCTCCGTTTCATGGCAACTTGAAATCTTTGCAAGTTGACAACTTGGTGGTATCTACGGGAAGGAATGTTGTCTTCAAGAAAAGGCTGACAAATGACTTGCTTTTTATCTGTTCGGAGAATTGGCTTCCCCATATCTAAAAGGGTAGTTAAAAGTAGGATTTCTCCACCTAGTACTTCTACAGAGGTGTTAGACTCCAGTCCTTGGCTATGAATGATAGAAGATGATAAACATTATCAAAGAGTATCAGATTCCAAAAGACTGTATTAAAGAATACAGATTAAATGGTATTATTGATACGGGATACATGATCTAGTTTGGATGTTAGCATTTTAATTTTTTCTTTTCAGGTAACTTTCTCTGTTTTGGGAGAGTTGACACCTAAAGTTAATGATACATAGGGGAGCAGGAGAAGGAAAAATACTTGATGAATTTTAGGCAGAGATTTTTGTGGATGGGAGGAGGGCAAATCCTTTCATGCCCACATATAAATGTACTGACCTGGGAACTAAATATGACAAGGTGACGTGCTTACTTCTGTCTTCCCCAGAGCATATGGCTATTATTAAAGCACAGGTGTGCACAGTTTATACAAAAGTCTAACATGTAACCTGACTGTAAGAGGTCAACTGAGTCCTAGTTGGCCCCAAGTCAGTCCCATTATTCACACTTTACACAAACAAACAAACAAAAGTTTTCATGTGAACAGCAGTCAGGGGAAAATGTTTTCTTAAGCTTGTTCAATTATTCTCATGAGGAAGTATGCGAACAACATGGAAAAGAATGGGTGCTAATGTGCATAATAAACAGAGCTGTGTCTATTTTGATAACCTAAACTTCACTTAGACGTGAGATCTAAAAAAAATGTGCACATTGTGTAACATAACATGCCAGGTTAAGTGTGAAAACAAGTAGATTGTACAGTATCTGTTGGATTGCAGAAATCTTGTGCTAAGGCTCCAACGATCATGGAGGACCAGGTTAGGTCTTTAAAATTGGCAGCTAGCCTTGCATATCAGCTACGAACAGCAGAAGCTGTACTCGGATACTACCAGAGAACAAAGGATTGGGGAACACTTTCTGTGGCATTACTTAATGTATCTTCAACTTTTGTCGTTTGCCCTATTGCAGTATTTCCCATATTTCCTTAAATCCCATAAGGAGGCTAGTACAGATGATCAGAATTGTAACCCATTATATCCAGGATCAGAGAGGTTGAGAAAAGTTGGCCTGCAGTTTCTGGTTCCCTGCTGTGTATATTCGGCTAAAAAGAAAAGAGACGGATCAAAAGAGGTTAGGCTAGAATATCGATTCACCTCAAAGCTAAGTATGGAATATCTAACATCAGAGCCACCATCTGATTATGCTGCTTAGAAACTAATCTTGTTGTCTCAAAAGTGGGCTGCGGTTCCATGTCTGAAATAATTTGGCAGATCATTTCAGTTTTACGAGGGCCATACTTTTTTTGCAGACGCAAGAATGCATGCCAGTATGGGAAGTGACAGTGCTGTTTGATTACAGCCACTGTGCACTAAAAATGGGGAAGACCCACAAACTTTTAAAAGTGCCTTTCAGAAGTTTGGGGGTGAAGAACACAGTTAGCAATAAGAACAGCAGCAAAAATATTTCCTCATTTTTCTTTTGCTGGCCTTGGGGATTTCCAGAAACGTGATTGATCTATAAATAAGGGGGATGCATAAATGAGAAGCTTGAATCTAGTACCAACCCTGGTAACCAATCTCGATGTTGCTTTTTTCCATTGACAGATAACAAATACGCTCCTGCAGTCACTCTCAACGGTTTCATCTTTATCCTTGGAGGAGCTTACGCCCGAGCAACCACCATCTACGATCCAGAAAAAGGCAATATTAAAGCAGGCCCCAACATGAACCACTCCAGGCAGTTTTGCAGGTGAGCCAAACAACCACAGGATGATTGAATTGCTACTGTGTCCCAGTACATTTTTCCCCCTTGCTCGAGAAAGTGATGGTGTGGGAGTGAGCAACACAGCAGGAATGAAGTTGCATTCAGATTGCTTCTTGGTCGTTCTTTTAAGGACCAAGTGTTCTCCAGAATATAGCCAGGAAAACTGAGGCTATGCATCTTCACCACCAGTTTTACCTTCGGTTGCTACACATCAGAGGTGGGTTCCTACTGGTTCTAACCAGTTCTTTAGAACCGTTAGTAACTTGGTGATGATGTCATGGAGCCAGTTCTGTCGGTGTCTCCATGGGGACCGCCATCTTGGATTTTTTTTTGCTTTTTTGCTACTTTTTGCTCCTGTGCATGCACAGAAGCTATTTTTTGATTGCTGCGGGCGCAGGTGTGAGGGAGCTGCTCCAGACAAGCCATTCCCCACCTCGCCCTGCCCGAACAGACAGCCACTGCACCCGTTTCTCGCCTGCCCTGCTCCCTCACACCTGGGGGCAGCAGGGACAAGCCGCGGGCTCAGCTGCAGGGGAGCAGCTCCGGAGGCGCCCATGTCTTCTGAAGCCGCCGCCATTGGAGCCACGAGAGGCGGGCGTGGTGGCTGTATGTTCGGGCAGGGCGAGGGGGGGAATGACTCATTTGGAGCTTCTCCCCTGCAACTGAGCCCGCAGCTTGCCCCTGCTGCCCCCAGGTGCGAGGGAGCGGGGCAGGCGAGAGGTGGGCGCGGCAGCTGTATGTTCAGGCAGGGCGAGGGGGGGATGGCCTCGGCCCTTTCAACTGCGCCAGCAAAGAAGCGTGGAAGTTCCAGCCCGTCCGCCCCACGAGCGAAGTGGGCGGCGTGAAGGAGACCACTCGGCGGCAGCAGGTTGCGCGAAGGTGGGGAGCTGGGAGTGGGGGACCCCCTGCCCTCCCCTCGCCTGCCCTCCGCAGATGAAGACGAACCGCTGCCTGCCCTGAACTCCTCGCCGCTTCAACACTAACGCCCCGGCCCTGCTCAACTGCACTTCTTTGCTGGTCCCGGAGCCGAAGCTAGGAAGGCGAGAGGGGCGGTGGTGGCGGCAACGGCGCTCCAGGATGGCACATGATGGGACACACTGCTACCGGGCCGGCCGCCCTCCCAGTCCCAGAGCACTTTCTTCCTTCTCCCGCGACCGAGAAGAGAGAGAAAGAGAAAGAAAGAAAGAAAGAAAGAAAGAGGAAGGGAGACAGAGGCAAGAAAGAGAGAGAAGGAAAGGAAAGGAAAAAAGGAAAGGAGTACAGGAAAGGAAAGAAGGAAAGGAAAGGAAAAAAGGAAAGGAAAGGAGAAAATGAAAGGAATGGAAAGGAAAGGAGGAAAAAAAGGAAAAGAAAGAAGGAAAGAAAAAGAAAGAAAGAAAGAAAGAAAAACATGACCACAATTGAGCCCAAAATTTTGGTTGCTAAGCAAGAGCGTTGTTAAGTGAGTTTCACCACATTTTACAAGTTGGCCACGCCCGCCTGGTTACCTGACCACCAAGCCACGCCCACCCGAAGACACGCCCACCTGACCAAGCACCAGCCACAAGATAAGCCCCGCCCACAGAACCGGTAGTAAAAAAATTAGAACCCACCCAGTGGAGGGTTCCCAAAATTTTTACTACCACTCTGTGGGCGTGGCTTATTTTGTGGGTGTGGCTTGATGGTCATGTGATTGGGTGGGAGTGGCTTGCCGGCCATGTGACCAGGTGGGAGTGGCTTGCCGGCCATGTGACTGTGTGGGAGTGGCTTGCCGGCCATGTGACCGGGTGGGAGTGGCTTGCCGGTCATGTGACTGGGTGGGAGTGGCTTGCCGGCCATGTGACCGGGTGGGAGTGGCTTGCCGGTCATGTGACTGGGTGGGTGTGGCCACTTAATGTCACTCACTTCAAGGGGTGCCTCACCTGGCCCCTCCCCTCCCAGCCATTCCTTGTCACACCCAGCCTCAAGGTATCTATAGATCTGTAAAAATGTTGTTCACCTTTTTTCAACTTCATTATCTACATACTATAGATGTACTTTCATGGACCACTGAAAGGAGGAAATGGCTCACATGCTTTGCCCAAGAATGTGATAGACCAGGGGTCTCCAACCTTTTGGACCCCAGGGACCACCAAATTCATAATTTTAAATCCCGTGAACCACTGGTGGGGGGGAGCTCAGCCGCCTTTCAGGCCTACCTTTCTGCTTCTGTGAGGCCTCTGGGTGGGAGGCCCGAGAAAGTGCCTGGTCCAGGCACACAGCCTGGAAACCTCTTTTGTGTTCCTTCCCTCAAGAAGCTTGGTCAATCTGAGTGAAGGAAAATGAAGATGGGCAGACTGAGGGTGGCTTGCTGATGTTGGTGGGAAAGTCAGTCTCATATTCCAGAGCTGTAGTTGTAGTCCCTCCCCTCCCCCCCTTTCCTTTCCTTTCTTTTCCAGTTCCATTCCTTTCCTTTCCTCCTTTCTTTCCATTTCCTCCTCTCTCCTCCCTTCCCCCTTTCCTTCTTTCCTTTCCTTTCCTTTCCTTCCCTCCCCTCCCCCTCCCCCTTTCCTTTCCTCCTTTCCTTTCCTTTCTTTTCCCCCGGGCCACCGAGGGTTTCCAGCCCTGCCTGGCTGCCTTTGAGTGGCCTCCCAGCCGAACCCCTCATTCTGAGCAAGAACCCTTTTTATACAGGTAGTCCTCAACTTACGACCACAACTGAGCCCAACATTTCTACTGTTAAGTGAGACATTGGTTAAGCGAGGTTTGCTCCATGTTACAACTTTTCTTGCTGCAGTTGTTAAGTGAATCCCTGCAGTTGATAAGTGAGTAACCCCGTTGTTAAGAAAATCCAGCTTCCCCATTGACTTTGTTTGCCAGAAGGTCGCAGAAGGGGATCCCGTGTCTCCCCGGGACACGGCGACCGTCATAAATATGAGCCAGTTGCCAAGCGTCTGAATTTTGATCACATGACCATGGGGAATGCTACAACAGTCATAAGTGTGAAAAACGGTCATAAGTTACCTTTATTTTCTGTGCCGCTCTAACTTTGAACGATCACTAAATTGTAAGTTGAGGACTATCTGTAATTGTTGTCAGATGAAGAGGAAGCCTCTTTTTGGTGCAGCCTGCTACAAGTTGAGCTGCACCACCTGGGAAGCTCTTCTGCCAGTCTGCAGCCTGGTGAAGCCCTTGCAAGAGCCGACTTGGGCACCAGCAACCAACGGCTTTGCCTGCCCCAGTCATGCCAGGGCAATGGAGCTGCTGGAGGGGAGGATCCTTCCCTCCCCTGGTTCTGGGGAAGAGGGGCAGGGAAGAACAGGTGCCCTTTCCTACCTGGGTGCTCACTAAGTCCCATCATCCCCAGCAGGGCACATTCCTTCCTTCCTTCCTTCCTTCCTCCCTTCCTTCCTTCCTTTTCCTTCCTTCCTTCCGTCTGTCTGTCTTCTTTCTTCTTCCTTCCTTCCATCCTTCTTTCTTTCTTTCATCTTTCTTTCTCTTCCTTCCTTCCTTCCTTCCTTTCTTCCTCCCTCCCTCCCTTCCTTCCTTCCTTTCTCCCTGCAAACCAATTCCCACCGCGGCTCCTTTCTCCCTTGCCCAGCCCTCTTCCAAGACGCCAAGTCCTGGAAGAGAAGCCTGGAAGAGCATCGCACTTCCAGGTCCCGGCCGGGGGTCGCTCCTGGGGGAACCGCGCCAAGCGAGGTAGGTGGGTGGATTGCTCCCCTCCCCTCGGAGGAAGAAGGTGCCTCTTGCCGCCACCTTCCTCACTTGCCAGGACCTCCCTCGTCGTTCGCTTCCCTCCCACACGGGCGGGCGGGCGGGCGGGCCGGGGGCTGGAGTAGACGGCAGCGGCGTTCCTGCATCTATGGTGAAATTGAAGCCAAACCAGATGCCGGGAGGGTTTCAAGACGCCTGCTTGTGCTTTCGCAGCGAGAGGGAGGATGAAGTGAGAGGCGGCTTCTGGAAGGCTGCAGCGTATGGCGGGTGCTCCGAGAACGAAAGAAGTCGGGGATACCCCGTTTCCCCGCCCACGGCTCCCTCTTCCTCAGTCAGGGCTGCTGCGCCCAGACCCGCTCGCCCTTTCCTTCCTTCCTTCCCTCCTTCGCCGCCGGCCATCGTTCCATTCAGCTCCTTCATGTGCGGGTGTCTGCCGAAAGGATTTGCCTTGTCGTCCCTGTTGCTGCCGCCTTCCTCACTCGAGCCCCGCGGGAGACGGCGACGACAAGGCAAATCCTTTCGGCAGACACCCGCACATGAAGGAGCTGAATGGAACGATGGCCGGCGGCGAAGGAGGGAAGGAAGGAAGCAAAGGGCGAGCGGGTCTGGGCGCAGCAGCCCTGACTGAGGAAGAGGGAGCCGTGGGCGGGGAAACGGGGTATCCCCGACTTCTTTCGTTCTCGGAGCACCCGCCATACGCTGCAGCCTTCCAGAAGCCGCCTCTCACTTCATCCTCCCTCTCGCTGCGAAAGCACAAGCAGGCGTCTTGAAACCCTCCCGGCATCTGGTTTGGCTTCAATTTCACCATAGATGCAGGAACACCGCTGCCGTCTACTCCAGCCTCCAGCCCGCCCGCCCGTCCGTGTGGGAGGGAAGCGAACGACGAGGGAGGTCCTGGCAAGTGAGGAAGGTGGCGGCAAGAGGCACCTTCGTCCTCCGAGGGGAGGGGAGGGGAGCAATCCACCCACCTACCTCGCTTGGCGCGGTTCCCCCGAGAGCGACCCCCGGCCGGGACCTGGAAGCACCCGCCATACGCCGCAGCCTTCCAGAAGCCACCTCTCACCTCATCCTCCCTCTCGCTGCGAAAGCACAAGCAGGCGTCTTGTTTGGCTTAAATTTCACCATAGATGCAGGAACGCCGCAGCCGCCGCCGCCTACTCCAGCCCCCGCCCCGCCCGCCCGTGTGGTAGGGAAGCGAACGACGAGGGAGATCCTGGCAAGTGAGGAAGGTGGCGGCAAGAGGCAGAGCTGAAAGGGACAGCTATCTTGCCGACGCCTCCCTCACTTGCTGGACTGGCTCGTCTGCTCTGGGCTCCCTCCGGCAGCGTTTTGAAACGCGCTCCTGCCTCCACGGAGGCAGGGATCGATGCTCGCCCCCTCTTCCTCGCGGGCAGAAGCGCGTTTTAAAGTGCCGTAGGCAGAGCCCAGAGGAGCCGAGCTAAGTAGGTGCAAGGATGCAGAGGGAAACAGGTACTTCTCTCTGCACAGAGCTTTCCGGATGAGACTTGGAGGAAAGCCTAGCTCATGGCTTCTACATTTCGCAGTGCAAAATATCCCAGCAAAAACAATGAAAGTGAAACAACAGCCAGTGGAGAGCACACAGAGCTGCTCCAGTCCACGTGTTCTCCAAGTCAGCGGCTGTTTCTCTCCTTCGTTGTTCTTTATGGGAAATCATTTGGCGCAACACAGAGAAATGTAGCAGCCATGAGCTGCGCTTTCTTCTAAGTCAAATCTGGAAAGATCTGGCTGGGCAGGGGTGCCTCCATCCGCGGGCTCATGGCAGTGGGCTCAGCTGCAGCCCAGATGAGCCGAGGAACTGCGTGGATCCGCAATGCCGGCAGTTTCGGGGGCTCCTTCCCTCAGTTGTTTGTTTTCTTACCTCTAGGTGGCTGCCTCCCGAAAACACTTTGCTTCCCTTCTCCAAACGACCCAGGCGGAGGACGGAGGCTTCTGCTCCTGGCACGGAAGAAGTTTTTGCACAGTGCAAAACCCCCCGAAAAAATTCAAAAAAAAAAAAAAACCCGCCCAAATCAAAATGGAAACGCATGCGCAGTGCCGGAAACCCGGCTTCTGCGCATGCTCAGAAGCAGAAGAAAATAAAAAAATCCCCCCAAAATTGAAAAAAATTCAAAAAAATTCAGGGAAAAAATGGCGGCGCCTAGGGACCGGGACCGACCGCATGACGTCACCAATGGGTCGCTACCGGTGCGCCGCACCGGACCGCACCGGTAGGAACCCACTACTGAACCCACCCCTGCTACACATCAAGGTCTATCTGAGTGGGCTCTGTCTTCAGCATTTTGCTAATGATGACGTAGTGCAGGCTATTTCTGCTGACTGCCGGCTGCCTGCAATTTGGCAGTTCAAATTTTACCAGGCTCAAGGTTGACTCAGCCTCCCATCCTTCCGAGGTGGATAAAATGAGGACCCAGATTGTTGGGGGCAATATGCTGACTCTGTAAAACCGCTTAGAGAGAGATGTAAAGCACTGTAAAGCGGTATATAAGTCTAAGTGCTATTGCTATTCTCTTGGAGAATTGGGCAGATTGAGTGGCTAAAATGGAGCCTGATCTTGAGATCAGTTTTGTCCTGATCTCAAATAAAATGTACGCCACTCATTTTATAAAGATTCAGGTAGGATGAATTTTCCCAAAAGCTACTGAAGAGATGTTTAGCGTTAAAAGCACTGCATTGGGAATATGCAATAGAGAAGTGCCGTGGCCACAGGTAAGCCGTCATTGAAAGTTTCATGGCATATCTCTTAACACTCATGAATTTTGCCCTGAATAACCGGGGAGAGATCTGTGGGAAGCATAATGAAGGCAATGCAAAAGCCTCATCCCGCTTTTTAATTCAGTTGCCTTTCCATATTATATTTATATTTATAATATATTCATAAATGCAAACCGGTGCAATAAATCCACTGCATCAGGAAAGTCCCATTTAATAGAATCAACAATACAGTTTTTAATTGATGCGTTTTGGTTGCATGATTAAAAATAGAAACAACTATTAAATTTGGATAAGCAAAGCAATACTACCTGCACTTTAGAATTCGTAGTGTAGTTTGAATGTTTGGGCCCAGAGAAGAAATGGCCATTTTAAAAGTATTTGATGGGGGGAACTGGTTGAGATTTACCGTATTTTTCGGATTATAAAATGCACTTTCCCACCCAAAACAGTGGGTGAAAATCTCTGTGCGTCTTATACAGCGAATATTGTGGTTGGGGGGGTGCGGTGCCAATTAGCTGTTCTAGACGGGGATCACCGCCCGTTTCCGGCGATCGGCAGCAAACGGGCCGCGGCAAATGGGCAGCAATGGCAAACGGGTAGCGGCAAACGGGCCGCAGCAGCAGCAAACGGGCTGCGGCGGTGGCAAATGTGCCGTCGTGGCAGCAAACAGCCGCGGCAGCAGCGAATGGGCCACGGAGGCCGAGGCAGATTTCTTTTTCTTGTTTTCCTCCTCTAAAGCTAATGTGCGTCTTATAGTCTGAAGCGTCTTATAGTCCGAAAAATATGGTAATTGACATCTCATGACAATATTACAGTGTCACCTTGAATGTTGAAAAGAACAAAATGGTACCCAGGCTTTATCCATGCTTAAATGTATGACTTAAAGCCCCAGGTGTTATTAAAAGAGCATCATTGTATTTGATGTGCAGAGGTTGGAGTGTGGCCCAGACGGGGTTTTCACTATTCCCACTGTCTTTCCCTTTCAGCTCCACCTATAAACTCTTTATCTATCTGATTGAAATATATCTTTGTGTCTAAGACACAAACGTGTACACGCCAGTTTAAAGTTCATCACTAATTGATTATTAAAACAGGTCATAGTTCAAAACTAATGGTGTTAATTTTTAGAATCTTGGTGTGGAATTGTAAACAAAAGCTAACGTGTATTGAATCCCAAGTATTGACTCAATTATTAGAGAGAGAAAATAAACATCTCTGAAGCCAGATGCCAAAACAATATTTAGTCTCCCATCTCCAATCTGGCATTCTCTATATGCAACTGGTCAAACGTGCTACTATTTTTTTTCCATCAAGTTTTTTATTTTATCCATTATTTTTATAACGTAAAAATTCCATTTTCAATTCAATTAAATGTTGTCTGGGTACAAATAGTTTTAGGAGTTGTGCTGCTATCTCAGGCTGATTTCTTTTTGCCAATTTGAATGAAAAGGAACACCGATTTATTATTTATTTATTTATTATTTATTTGTTTGTTTATTTATTTATTTATTTATTTATTTATTTATTTATTTATTTATTTATTTATTTCGAATTTTATTCTTTTAAATAACTCAAGGCAGCAAAAATACCTAATACTCCTCCTTCTCCTGTTTTCCCCATAAGAGCAACCCTGAGGTGGGTTGGGCTGAAAAGTTTGTTTTGCAGTAAATCTGCAGTTCCCAGTTTGGATTGCATATAATAACAAGTTAATTGCATTAATATTTGTATAGCTCATAAAATCGTGATAACACTGGTAGCAATATCATCGAATAGATAGGCTTGTTAATTAATTATGGCTTGTGTAAAACACAATTTTTGTTTAATAGCTTGCTCTCTTTCAAACTGTTCCAAGAAGCTTCGGAGTTCCTCCTCAAATATCCAAAAAAGGAATGGAGGAGTACAGAAAATTCAGCTGTAGCATAAGTTACTCACTCTCAGCCCAACTCACATCACAGGGTGGTTGTTGGGGGGGGGGGGGAGAAGAAGGGGCATTAGGTATGTTTGCCACCTTGAGTTATTTATAAAAATAATAAAGGCAGGGTACAAATAAATAAATAGATGTTATATTGGAATGAGACATGGAGATAGTCAGACATCCTTTGCTATGAACTAAGAAAAAGTTCAACACTGTAGCAAATCTTCAATGCAGAGTGGAGGGACTGGACAGGGATTTCAAGAGACTAAGCCATTGGCTCTTCTACTCATTGAAAGCAACGCAACAGCACTGGCAGCGGGAAAGGACCAGAGAAAGGAAAGTTTACCTACAGATATCACTTTTGTTCTCCCACCAACCTCCCTCCCTGTTCTGCCCCAGCTACGGATCAGAGAAAACGTAGCACACACATAGCAGTTTGTTCAAACCTATATTTAATTGATTAACAACTGCTAATAAACTGGCTTAGTAGTGTTCACACACAAACAAATCTTAAAGCAGTCTTTTCTTGAAAAAACACGCTGTTAATTAGACGGCATTAACAGCTGGTATAAGTCCATAAAGTCATAAAGTAAAGATACGTAATTAGTCCTGGATATCTCAGGAAGCTTACACAGGTTGGCAAGATGCCTGGAATCAGTCCACAAGAAGTAAGCCAAAACAGATAAGCCAAGCAGAGGTTTTCCAAACAAGAAGTACACGAACGAACAAACTATCAAACGAGTTGTTTCCTGCAGAGTTTTTTCCGTCTTCATCATTCCTTAAGTAGGCTTGGGGAGTGACCTACTCCCAAGGAGACCTTCTCCTGAGTAGCCATTCCTGCCTTTTGGCAACTCTGCATGCCTTTGCATTAAGAAGAGGCTCCTCCTCTTCTTCCTCATCACTGATGTGAGGTGCTGGAGGTTCCGAAGACCCTGGCTGAACCTCTGCCTCTGGCACCAAGTCCTTGCCAGCCTCCTCACTGTCCGACTCAGGTGCCAGCTGCACAGGCCGCTTGCGCATCATGTCATTGGCCTCGTCTCGGACGGGATCCGCTACCAGCTGCACGGGCTGCTGGTGGGTCACAACACTCCCCAGAGAGCAGAGAGATTAGAGAAGAGATTTCAAGGAACTACTGTAAGCACACCTGAAGTTCCCAACCCATCTGCTGGTGCCGTCGCATTGCTCTCGAAGTGCAGAAGACAGTAAGTGGGCATTCAAGTATTCCAGAGGGTGAGAGAGTAGTTAGGAGACAATAGCAGAAGGTGTGAAACTGAATGGCAGAAGGAAAGGACATTTGTGGTTATGAAATTGTCCACTTGGTGACTACTTCATTAGCCACAGTCCAAATTAGGGTTGTTAAATGAGGATCACCTGCATAATCATTTTCCATAATAGTTTACCAGTACAGAGGATCCCAGTAGCCTATTCTTATTATTAAAAGGTTTGGCTCTTTATTTTATAGCACCCTTTCCTAAGTCTTGTATATACAGGCAAACTGATTTCTTTGATTTGAGATTGGTCAATAGCTACATTTATTGGTGACTGAAAACCTCTTATGGGACTTTTTGCATAAAAATGAAAAAAAATGAACTAGTAATTTATGGTTTTGATGATCAGACAGGATAGATTGTAGAAAGAAGAGAGTCACAATGCTACTTTAGAGAGATGTTAAAGTATAATTGTAACTACTGTGAAGAACATCATAAGCTACTTCTGTGTATTTATAAATCCTTCTTTATGTCTTTCTCTTTTTTCTACTTTGTCTTCTTACTGCAGTTTTTGCTTTTCCTGTTATCTCTCTCTCTCTCTCTCTCTCTCTCTCTCTCTCTCTCTCTCTCTCTCTCTCTCTCTCTCTCTCTCTCTCTCCCTCTCTCTCTCTCCCTCTCTCTCTCTCTCTCTCTCTCTCTGTTGTTGTCTGTTCCAATTTAGCTTGTATTGGTTTTAATTATTGCTCTTAAATAAAATCCAGTATATACATATTATATTTTGATTTTGGCTTCTAAAATGACATATTGTTATTTCCATTCTCGATATTGGGACACGAAGAGAGGAAAGTACCATATCCCTTACAACAGAAACATATTTTCTGATTTTTGTACTGTTTCTCCTGTTTTTATTTAAAGAGTGCCCTCTCTTGGTTGTAAAGAGAATGCTGTCCTGAAGCTAACATTACATTATATGCAGAAAATATTACAGTCCAAATCCCAGCCAAAGCCACTGTGTTCCTGCTGCTTCTGTGCTAATTACGGATTTTCATTGTTCCTCTGAGTTAACAAGAGTGAAATTGAATGTAGGAGAACCCCACTGTGTCCGTGCAGTAGTTAATTATATTTTTTCTCTCAAGATTGTAAACCAGAAGCAAACAGTGTGGTACAACTGACATAACTTCCCTTGGTAATTCATTCCATTAATTATGTGAAGCTTTTTTTTAAAATGAGGGATGTTCTTCAGTGATATTAAAATTACTTGGATGTGAATGACTTTAATGCTGTCATGCTTTCACCAAGATCTCTTGACAGACTAGGACTTTTCTAATAATCTGAAGACTTGAGAGTTTATCCGAGATAGGAGATAATTTTAAATTTACATCCCTTTGAAAACCCACAAAAGTAGAACAGTTACTTAAGCCATTCTGCTGTTCGGGATAATTCTTTTTTTTTTTACATCCAAGATGGAGGAGACGAATCGTTCCTTGTGATGAAGTAAAAAATTCTACATAGCGGTATTCAGGTTTTACCTGTTTTAACAAATACTTTATACATTAAAATACATTTTAATTTTAAAATTGAATACTTTGATGCTTCTAAAATACCTATTTATAGGTCTTCTTTCTTATAAAAAAATAGTGAATTACTGAAAATCAATGGAACTGAACAGAGGGAAGCTTTATGCTACAGGTGAATCACACACTGAAGTGATTTATGCCTGAGACAAAGTTTAAGGTATTGATAGCCAAAAAGCTGGCTCATGTTAAATTCCTAAGGATTATAACGGGGAGTGCAGGGAAAGCGCCCCAGAGAGAGACCACAGCTGCAATATAAGGATATCTGTAAGAGGGATTTAAAGGCCTTGGGAATGGACATTAACAGCTGGGAAACCTTGACCTCTGATCATTCCGCTTGGAGGCTAAAGACGCAGTATGGCCTTCTCCATTTCGAGGAGACACCTGTTCGGCAGCCCGAGGCAGAGAGGCAGTCCCGGAACCAGCGAAATCTGGGGGCCAGGCAGGGGACGGAATGGATCTGCCCTCAGTGTGGAAGGGATTGCCACTCTCGGATTGGCCTTTTTAGCCACACTAGATGCTGTTCTAGGAACTCTTTCTAGAAACTCTTTCCAGAGCACGATACCATAGTCTCTCGAGACTGAAGGTTGCCAATGATGATAACGGGGATTGCAGATGTAATGGGGAAGTCTTCTTTCTTTCTTCCTTTCTTTCTTGCTTACTTTCCTGATTGCTTACTTGAACTCTATGACAACCATTCTTGACAAATGTATCTTTTCTTTTATGTACACTGAGAGCATATGCACCAAAGACAAATTCCTTGTGTGTCCAATCACACTTGGCCAATAAAGAATTCTATTCTATTTTCTTTCTTTCTTTCTTTCTTTCTTTCTTTCTTTCTTTCTTTCTTTCTCAACTCGCAATTTTCTCTTTTTCTATTCGGATACTCCTGAAATTTTTCTGAAATAGGCTTCATATCAGCTTCGTTGTACAGGCATAATCATATTCCCCTATTTTGCCTCTCGGCATGCCACTCTGGTAAGGATACCAAATCTGGACTGTAAAGATCCAGGACAAGGCTTGTTGTTCAGTCCTTTGTTACTTTTTGTGAAACACTGGACATCATATCCCTAAGACCGTCTGCCAATAATTGCTTCTTTGAGCTTATGCTGTGTCATCACTGATAGCCTGAAGCCACTAGAGCTTTTTTACATTCCTTTCCCAGGTCTGAACCTGGTGATCATACAAAGTCCTCAGTAGACAGATAAGAAGGTTTTGAAAGTCTATCCACAACTTGTAATAGTCTACCTAGTAACAAGCTGTAATCTTTTTTGGAATTCCCTTGCCTTTTCTGTTATCCATCTGACATTAGCAAAGTTATCTCAGGCTTACAGGACTATCTCTTTGGAATCCAACTGGCACTACGTATTGTGGAAGACCGGAGTGCGAAATCTTGCTCCGTTATCTTACTATCACATGAAATAAGGGGTATTGTTCAGATTTTTAGTGCCTCCTTTTTTGGATAGTGGGATGAAATTGATCTGTTCCAGGCCTATGGCCACAGCCGTGTTTTTTGTACCTGCTGACAAACCACATGTATTGCTTTAACTGCCTCATCTGGTACAATTTCAAATAATTCTGCTGTATTTCATCAACTCCCGCCGCTTTCTTTTAAGCAATATTTTTATGGCCCATTTAACTTCACTTTCCCAGAATGTTCAGTGAACCAGCCTGTAGAAATATCATCAGTCTTTTTCCTGTGACTTTTAGGCAAATAAGATTTGTTGTCCACATGAAAACCTTTAGGAGAGCCAAGATTCAGGCTGTACTGAGCGAGATCAAGAGTAGGGTTGGGTGTTTGCTTCCTTTCTTCTTTTTTAAATCATCTTTTGTTTTTAAGCAGCAACGCATGGTGACCGCTCCATTATTACTAGGTGGGAAGAAGTTTGAGGCACTTTCACAGGTTAAAAGAGATGGCTCGTTAGGGATGAAAAAGATTCCTTAGATCAGTGCTTCTCAAATAGTGGGGCGGGGCCCCCAGGGTGGGTGCGGAGCGATGCCGGGGGGGGGGCGCATGATCTCAGGGAACGTGCTTTTTTTGCCTCAGGGAGTAGGGGTTTTTTGCACCAAACAATAGCACACAGCACAGAGCAGGAGATATGAAGTGCAGATAACAAACCCTTAAGAGACACCATGGAAAAATATTTAACAGGGATGAAAAGAAAGGAGGAGAGAGACAGAGATAATGAGACAAACGTAAGTCTCCCGAAAACTAAGACGAGGAAATATGACGAAGCGTATGTAGCGCTTGTCGTCACTATGACTACGGTGGGAGGCAAGGAAAGACCGGTATGTTTACTGTGTCTAAAAATGTTGGCAGTGGACAGCATGAAGCCAAATAAATTAAGGCGTCACTTAAACACATTACACCCCAATCACGCTGATAAGCTGCTTGAGTTTTTTCAGCGAAAACGTGTCGAATATTGCAAACATTCGTCCCGGCGGAGAGTTGGGGGCGCGCAAAATGTTTACTTCTTCCTAGGGGGGGTGCGTAACAGAAAATAATTGAGAAGCACTGCCTTAGATGAATGGCAAAAAGGGTATTTCTTGGCTGCTTCTTGCTCAAAAGCTTACAAATCTGAAAGTTGTCTTTATACAACTGTAATCTTGATCCTTGGGAGAACAGAGAGAAAATACAGGTAGTCCTCGATTTACAACCTCAAATGGAACCAGAACGTCTGTTCCTAAGTGAGGTGATTGTGAAGTTAATCATGCCCAATTTTATGACCTTTTTTTGCTGTGGTCATTAAGTGAATCACTCAGTTGTTAAGCAAATCTGGCTCCCCCCCCAATTAACTTTGCTTGTTGGAAGCTGGCTAGGAAAGTTGCAAATGATGATCATGTGCAAGGAGAGGAGACCGCAACCATCATGAATACATGCCAGTTGCATGGGCTGTTGCAACAGTTGTAAGTGTGAGGACCTGTTGTAAGTGACTTTTTTCAGCCCCTTTGCAACTTTGAGCAGTAAGTAAATGATTGGTTGTAAGTTAAGGAACTACCTGTGAACAGAAAGGAAAAGACATTGTGATTTCAAGTATGTATGTATAGTGGGAAGGAAAGCACACTGCATAATCTAATATTCCTACTTTTTAAGTTGGATTTAATTTATTTCATGCTTTTCTTTCTCCTTTAATAGCGTATGATCAAATAATTCATTTCAATTGATTCTGCTTTTTGAATTGTTTCTGGATTTGCCCATCTTTTCCATGCACTAGAAGTAAGGTTTTATAAATAACAATAATGTCCATAGGTGAGACCTATGTCCCTTAGTCTCTCTTTGGCCCTAAAGAGGTAATCAGAGAAAGGAGAGGCTTGGTAATCCTGATCAATATAAAACCAAAGCAACTTAAGGTTGATAAACTAGTGTATGGTTTATTTTCTACTATTTTAAACGTTCTTTTCCAAAACGCTCAAATCACTCAACAGTTAACACCACTCAGAATTACACAATGACATATCCAAATGCAGGTGGAGTGGGAATGTAAAAGCGCTATAACATGAATTCAGTGTTAAAAAAACTGACAGAGTTCCACCCACTTGAATTTCAATTTAATTAGGGTTTCCATTTTTTTATGATCAGTTTAACAGGCTAGATCATGAGATTCTGTGCCATAATATAAGGATTTGGCCACCGCTGCCCAACAGTGGGACTATGCTTGGCCAAGATGGTAAAATAATATTAGGCAAACAAGATTAGAGCTACAAACACCTGGACAATCGCTAGATAGTTGCTTAGAGCAGAGGTGGGCTTCACATAATTTAACAACCAGTTCGCCCAGAATCGAAAATGTGAGCATGCGCACGCACACATACGCGCTGCGTCAAAAAAAGGCAATTCGCACATGCGCGCCATCCACACATGCGTGCAGCATCAAAAAACACGTCAATTCTCTCACGCGCTATATCCGCGCATGCATGCGGCGTCAAAAAGCACAGCGATAGACGGGATTGCAGCCGGGTGGGTGGGCGTGCCCACCCGCAGGTCGCAACTACCAGTTCGCCCAAACCAGCTGAATCCCACCTCTGGCTGAGAGTTAGGACCTTCTATATCTAGTGGTTATCCACAGTTTTGATGCCCAGCCATGGTATGCCTGATGGCATGGACCAATGTTTCTCAACTTTACCAACTCTTAATATGTGTAGACTTCAACTCGGAAAATTTGGGAATCTGGGAATTGAACTCTACATAAACTTAAAGTTATCAAGGTTGAGAAACACTGGTATGGACAGGCTCTATTAAAGGTCATTGTTATCTGCCATGCTGAGGTGAAATCTAGGGATGTGACCCAGCCAAAATCAGTGAGCCTGAACTTCAATCAATTTCTGCTATTCACCCACTGAAGTCCTTAGACTTTCTCCATCCTACCAGGCAGGAACTTGAGATAACAATTGTTTATGTGCTGGCTTGCCACTGTTACACGTTATAAGATTCTGCCTTTTGTTTTTGGTAAAGTGAAGCCATTGCCGTAACAAATAAAAAAGCCAGCAAAAACTGTTGTGTGGCCAGGTCATAGCCCATAAATAGATTAATGACGATGACGATGACGATGATGATGATGATGATGATGATGATGATGATGATGATGATGATGATGATGTTATCCATTCAATTGTGTCCAACTCTTGGCAATTTTATGGGCCAGGTCTTCTGAACTTGTACTACTTCAACAGAGGCCAAGTCAGGCTTCTCCAAATGGCCTTGGTGGTGCCTCCTCAGAAGGGGGAGTGATGCAAGATGCCAAGAGGGATTGCGGTCCTATCAGTAGAATCTCCCTATTTGGCTTAGTCTTCCTTGTGAGGGGCTGGGTTGGATTTGGTGGGTGGCTTGGTCAGGTGATGAATGGGGTATAGGAGGATAAGGAAGGAACAGAGGAGCCTGCATAGAAGCATAAGGATTTAGTATGATCACAACAGAGTAAGAGAGAGAAGAGCTTCAGTTACTGAACAGATTGGAGCATCTGGAAGAAGGAAAAGCAGCACCAAAGCTCATGAGAAATGCCAGGATCCAGACAAGTTATAGCTGAGTGACAGAACACTTGCCGAGTGGATCATTGGCTTGGATCCCCTGATTTTGCTGAATCACAGGTCTTTCCTTGCCGGTCCATCAGAAATGGATGAAAGTTAAACATTGATTTTGTGTCCCACTGAACAGAGTGATCAAAACAGACACTGAATTGTGTCCAAAGTAAACAAGCATTATTGGTTTGCTGGATAGAATTTTCCCATTTGTTACACTAAATATAAAACAGGACCGAGGCAGGTACCTTATGACTGTAGAACTGCATATGCACCAAATCATTTACCTTTTCTCGGTTTCTTAAAGAGAAATGCTGACTCAAGAGCCTGTCTTCCTACTCTGACAATTTTCACAAGGTGCATTGTCAAAAACTGCAATAGAATGGATTCCATTATTTTGAGATACGATGCATGAGATCATAGTGCCAATCCTAAGAAGCATCAAAGCATTTTGGAAAACAAAACTTCCTAAATCTTTTTCCAAAACGAAAATAGGAAGCAATCCTGACCCTCCCTCTGTTCCTGATGCCATCCTGCACTTTTTTCTTATCCTCACCTTCTGTAACCTTGTTCCCCTTTCAGATGCCTTAGTTGCCACAGGAGTCAGAGGTTGATGTACCCTGGCACCCATGCAGAGGTGGGTTGTTGCCGGTTCGGACCAGTTCTTTAGAACCGGAAGCGGAAATTTACCGCCGCTTGCCGAACCGGCAGCGATGACCGGCATGCCGTCCACGCTCCCGAACCGGTTCCACGGTCGCCGCAGCTTGGAAAAAAAAAACTCTGCTCATGTGCAAAGTCTTTTGCGCATGCGCAGAGGATCATTTCCGGGCCTTTTGCGCGATGTGATGGGGGTACGGGCGAGCGAAATGAGTGCACGTGCGCAAAATGCACACTTCCGTTGCAATCAGAATTGGTAGGGAAGGTACGTAGAGCCTGTAGGAAGGAAATGGGCAGTGCCACTGTGGACGAGAAGGGCTGGCTCAGCCTAAACTTGCCAGTCGCTTAATGGGAGCTCCTGCTTTCTCCTCTTATTGGCCAGTGTATTAGCACAGAACCTCCCCCTTAGCACATCTGTTCACTGCCACTAAATGCAATTGGATGACATAAGCTGAATAATAGCTTGTGGTGGGTTTTTTCCAGTAGTGTTCATGTGTTAAAGATGGCTAGGCTTGATACACTGGTGTTTTCCTAGCAATGCTGTTTTGGGATCTTCATTTGGGATGTTTATTAATCTTCAGTTTAAAAAAAAGTGGTGTTTCTGTTACCAAAATGAAAAGGGAGAGACAATTCAAGAATTTGAAGCTGGAATAGCTTCTTCCTATATAACCAGATTTCACTGGGATGATATTTTTTTGATTGGCTTTTCTTTTTTTAAGAAAAAAGAAAAAAATTGTTTCCTAAATACCATAAAAGGGAATTTAAAAAAAAAGACTGTTTGGAGCAGTTCCAGCTAAATTAAGTGTGGCTCTGTTCCCGTTTTTCAGTTACTAAAATTGGCAGCAAGAATTAGAAAAGAATGTGACGCATATGAACATGCTAATTCAGTCATTTAAATATTCTTTTATAACCTCAAGGACTACTAGAGAGGATATTTCTTCATTTCAGTTATTTCTGGACAGGGATTAATGTTCGCAACCCAGTCAAACCCGAGATTGTGAAATGCCTCTCCTTGACAAGCCCTGGATAAAAAGAATGGAGGGTAAACATGTTTGGATCACAAAAACTCTCAGCAATAGCTCTGGAAGAAATTGATATTGATGATTCAGCATCAGGCAAAATACCTCCAGATGTTAATGAGGAATTCTTCTGCCGTCAGAAATGCTCACTTAATCACATCTGGCCCGAAAACAATCACTTTCAGGGACCGATGATGGAAGAGCTGGAGAGAACGCCCTAAAAACTGAGTGCCCAAGCACAGCTGTCATCTAGTAATTTATTACCTGCCTAATGAAATTCTCATATTTTGCTTCCTCTGCCACTGCCATTTGAGTTATCCATTGTTCAGGCCAGATGCCAAAATTTCCTCATTGGGAAACCAGGTCTATAGGTTGGACTGAAATTCAAACAGCACTGGCACAGAGCAAGCTTTCATATCGCTTGAGAGTCAAAAGAAATGTGGTTTTCAAGTATGAAAGCGCCAACTATGCCAAACATTTCTCCAATAAAAGGGGCATGGTAACACAATACTTAGCTTAAGTGTAAATGCTTTTAATTGAGAAATTCATTTGATACCATTCTCATCATACATTCAGAATGATTATTCAGCATTGTTGTAAAGCAACAATGTCTACCTAGGGGTGTCTAACTCGATTTCATTGAGGGCTGCATCAGGGTTAGGTTTGACATGGGGGCGTGGCCAGGGTGGGTGTGGCCAGCTCAACGTCATTCCTGTCCGGGGTGCCTGTGGTGGCCCAAGCGCTCTGCCAGCGAAAACAGGCTCCCGAGCTCCGTTTTCGCTGGCAGAAGCACCGTGGGCCAGTCCTTCGCTGTTTCCAGGGTGGCCCCACGGGCCAGATCTAAGTACCCCACGGGCTGGATCCCGCCCTCGGGCCTTGAGTTTGACACTCCTGTTGTAAAGGATGTTAAAATGGTGAATTAAAAAAAAGAGAATCCATGCAAAGAACCACCGTTTTTTCATGCACTTTATAATCAGCATGCGCAACATACTCTTTGGGGAGAAGGAACAAAATGGCGTTTTCTATTTACATTGCCGGTGGCATAAGTACCAAGCTCTGTCCTCAAGAACTTACTATTAAAAAATAACATTCCTAAACCAAGATGTTTTCAGTTCTGCCTTCTGGTTTTGAAGGCTGCTTTCGTGCATGCAAAATGCAAAAACCGCCCAAATCCTATTGCAGCACCTAAACCCATAGGATGGAAGAGGGGAGGTCTCAGACTTTCTCTTCTAGAAGCCACGCAACACAGAACATTTGCAGTTCGCTGTTTTGAGTTACTAATAGAGGTGGAATAAAAATCAAATCAAATAAAAAATATTTTCCCCTCTGGTTGGGAATGTGGTTATTCCCTCTTAGTGATAAAAGTGAAGGGGAAGGAACCATGTCGGGTTGATTGCATGGAGCAGATCTCTTCGCTTCTTCCTTTTGAGCCCCACTCCACCCCCAAATCGGGACTGAAATGCTGCTGCCTTTTGTTGACAGCTGTGTGTCAGTAGGAGGAGGAGAAGGCATTTCGAATTATCCTCAGTTCCTCTGTTCACTGCATCTCCCTGTTGGTTGGCCCCTCCGAGCAGCCTGGGGACCTTTCCTCCAGTTAGGAGAGTAGCTCAACTTTCTGCCACGTGAACCCCCCCCCCCGGTTAGATTCTCATTGCGTTCTATGCAGCCTCTGGATCTAGAGCAGTGGTTCCCAACCTTCCTAATACCGCGACCCACGCCCCGCCCCCGCACCCCCACCGTGACCCACCCTGCCGCTGCCATTTGGGTTCTTTTACCCTCTGCGCATGCGCAAGGCGTGCTGCGCATGCGCAGACGGTAAAATAACCCAAATGGTGGCAGCGGGGTGGAGCGCGGTGGGGGTGCGGGTTGTGGGGCGCGATATGGCCAGGCTTGTGGCAGTGGGGGGGGAGCTGAGGATGCCGGGGTGACCCCTTGGAACTGGTCATTCGACCCCCAAAGGGGTCCCGACCCCCAGGTTGGGAACTGCTGGCATATGCGGATTGTGGAGCGCAAATGCGATAATGCGTCAGAACAAGTGCCCGACCGCTCTCAGTTCAAACAGGTTTATACATGCCGAGTACTATTTTCGAGTGCGGCGGATTCCGCATGCGTGAAACGCCGTGACTCAGGACTCAGCCTTCGGCGCGGGCGGCAGTCCCGCCTCGTGCCTCCTTTTCACCCCGTTCCCACACTCAAAGCACTCTGCTGTTTCGCTAGCAAGAAAGAGCATATGCCACATGAACCAAATGCGTTACTGTACTGTATTTTTTATTATTACCAACATACTGTCTTTATGATTGTCTTTACATAGACTGTAGAAAACTGTCCTGAATTTTCTCTTTCCGTTTGTGTATATGGGGACCTAAACGATCCCAGCAAGGGAAAGATTGGCTATGGTGCCCTCCCTGCTGCGGGGTCATCAGGGCCAATTCCTGTCCTCTTCATTGACATTTGTGGTAGCCTTTCCACCCACGGGAGAAATCTGAAAATTAATGAAGGTGGGCAAAGGCTGAATGTGCTGGTTATCGGTTTGTGGCAGTTATGACTCTAATGCGGAAGCTGTTCTTTCAAACAGCAGGATCGATTACTAAATGGAGCGAGTGCTTAGCGGACTGTTACTAACTGCATTCCTCTCCTTTCTTTCTCTCTGCACAGCGCTGTGGTTCTTGATGGAAAAATTTACGCCACTGGTGGAATCGTCAGCAGCGAAGGCCCCGCCCTAGGAAATATGGAAGCTTATGACCCCAACACCAACACATGGACGCTGCTTCCCAATATGCCATGTCCGGTGTTCCGGCACGGCTGTGTAGTCATTAAAAAGTACATTCAGAGCGGTTGACGCCATCAGAAACTTGGCTTTTGCCTGCTGAAAGCAAGCCGAGTGAACGATCCCGCAAAGAGAAATCAGGAGATACAACAAAAGAACATCTTGTCTAAAGTTATGACTAATCTCTACACTGAATGTAGAAAATCATCCTCACTTTTTGATGAACAATGAGCGGAGACTGCATACTGTGGACAAGAACAGGATTTAACACCCGTGTGCCACTAGGTGTCACCGTGGTGTTTGCCACAGACATGGGCTGTTGGTCTACCCAGGTGCAATAGCATTGTTGTTTCAAAGAGGGGAATGAAATGAACAGTGTGCGTTCTACTTTGCTGAGAGCAAATTCAGTTGTTGAAGTTACTGTGCCGGTTTGGCTTTGCTGCTACATATTAAGCATTGGGAGTAAATGAAATGAAGGGCAAAGTGTCCTTATCACTTTGATGGCTACCTTTTTGTTTTTAAACCAACATACGCTTTTGAAACAGTGCTCAAGAGCAAACTTCCCTCGCCGAACACACCGACTGAGGTCAGTCTTCCATCAAAGCCAACGTTTATTACAGCCCCTGAGAGCAAAGCTAACAAAGCATAGAGGTGTGCCTGTCCGTCTCCTAGCATTCCACGTCCTTTGAATGAAAAGGTTTTCTGAAACTACCCCAATGTGAAAGGTGTGGTCGCGGGAGGGGCCTGCTCCTGCCCTACGGCTGGTTGTTGTTGTTTTTCTACTGTATGAACAAAAATCGCAGCTACCTATCTGTAAAACAAGAGACATCTAGGAGCTTTTTATTAAACTTGTATTTCTCTGTTCAGAGATTAGACCGAAGAGTTCTCCGTTGGGTTTCCTATTTTGAGCCAGTGATTTGAGGCAAGGCCTTTGGGGGGGGGGGTTGTGATTGTCACTGAGTGCTAATCCACTAGCCAGAACATATAGGTCACTGTCTATATTTTTGTCAAATGAATCTTTAAAAAAAAAGTCCTATTTTTTCAAATTCTCTTCTGCCCCCTTTCCTTTGCCAAATGTACGTTTAAGAGTCTTAAGAAAAGACCTCAAGAGGCTACAGCGGCTGCATTTGAAAGGAGAAGAAATGGTTTTGCAGCTTCTCGCAAGGGTTTAACAATAATAATTGAGAATGCAGTCTGTTCAATCCTTCTTTTAGCAAGACGGTGTGGGGAAAATGGTTCCTCTGTAGAGTTGTAAGTATATACACAGCAGGGCTATATTTTTATATGTATATTAAAATATTGTACATTCAGAGAAGCGTTGTGATGTGAAAAATTCTTTATAAAATTGTAAATGGAGCAGATTGGATGGCTGACAGCTGGGACAACAGGGTTGCAATCGTAACAACAGACATATATATATATATATATATATATATATATATATATATATATATATATATATATATATATATATATATATATATATATATATATATATATATATATATATATATATATATATATATATATATATATATATATATATATATATAATGATTAATCCTGTGCAGGGGAGATTATGGTTGATTTTCTTTGCAGTAGCTGGGGAGGGAACAATGGTCAGTGTTTGTTTGCTGAACTTCATCACGGCCATTATTAAGACCATTTTCCCCCAAGGGAAGTACAGAATGCCAGATACTGTAGGGTGAAAGGGAAACCTTGAGCTCTTTTTCTTTTTCCATAGCAGACATCAGTTTTGTCCATAAGGGGATGCGATCTGTTAAGTCGCTACAAACTGAATGGAGCGGGGGAGGGGCGGGCTACTGGCCATGAGCAGCCTATTTTTTTTTCAACTTTTCAGATGCTCCCATGGTGACACTCCATCTTTCTTCCTTTCTTTCTTTTTTTTAACATTTCCCTGTTCCAGGTAATTGGTCACCATGATAGGGACATTACGATGGCATCAAAACACTATTAGGGTGATAAATGGTTTCCAGAAGCATCCCTAGAGCGGGGGTAACACAGACCGTCACCTTTGTACCTGAGCACAACCATTTGGGAGCAAATTCCACCGATTCCAGTCTGCCTCTTCCGAGTGGGCTTAGCATCATAGCCTTACTCTGACTTGTAGGAAGTCAGAGAACTGCAGCCAATGCCTTCATGATTTTGATACCAAATAACGTTTTCTTTTTTTAAATTGGGACATTTTGGATAACTATATTAGAGATGGCTGGCCAATCACACTAAAATTATTTTGGTAAACATCAATTTTTAGACAGCAGATATTACTATTCAATTTGTACCTTACCGTATCTCAAAATAATTGCTCACATAGGCAGCAAAATGACATCTCTCCCATGGCATAGAGGGTAGCATTCAAACTTATTATGCAGTTGTAACTAATTCTTTAAAGGAACTAAGTCGCGCAAAGCTTTTTTCTTTTTCTTTTTGTCAACCATGATGAAAGTGTAAATTTGAAAAATTGGCACAAAAATTCCTCACTGCCTGGGGCAGGCTGAGTTTTATGATATTGGTGTCTTTCTACCTCCAAAGGAGGTGCTAGCGTGTAAGCCTTGCTAAGCATTTAACATCTCCGAATTTACCTTTTTTCTTTTTCCTCACACTGGAGCAAAACTGGCTATTTCCGTGCATACTAAAAACAGGGTTGTCTGTAATTATATTGTATATATGTTTACTGTTCAATTCTTATTAAAATAAATCTATTTCTAGATCTAGATTGAGCATTAAGTGGATTTTTTTTTAAGTAAGTGGCATGTTTTAAATCAAGTTAGCTTCTACCTGCGGAAACCAAATGTTTGTCCTTTGGGGAGATTAATCCGAATAATTAATATTTCATCAAATATTTAAGGTATGTTTAATCATCCTTTTTTTAAATATTTTTTTTATTTTATAATACAAAAATTTCATTTTCAGTTTAAACAATGTGTTGTCAGAGTGCTTATACAAAGATACATCAATATTATACTTTCAAATTTAATTATATTCATTTAATAATATTTTAACCTTTTTAACATCTTCCATTTTAATATTAATCATACAGCTGTCAAGTCAACCAAAAAAGAATTATTTTTCTGTTAACTTTCTCATATTTATCATACTTCCCCCAGTTTTACAATCAAAACCATCTTTCCTCTCCTCCTCTCCCTTCCTACTTCCCTCCTCTTCTCCTCTCTCTCCTTCTCCATTTCCATCTCTTCCCTTTCTTTCCCTCTCTTCTTTTCCCTCTCTACCTCCTTCATCCTCTCTTCTTTTTTTCGGCCTTTCTCCTCTCCTCTTCCTACTTCCCTCCAATCCCCTTCACTCCTCCGTTCTTCTCACTGTTACTTTCAGTTATTTACCATCTACAATTTATTTCTCGATATATTACTAAAAACAAACAGATTTAATATTATAAATTATATTGATGATATTAATCATCCTCATTTCTTTCAGTTTTATTTAATTTAATTTTACTTCTTTTTTCCAATGTTCATCTTCTTTCTCCTCTTCTTCATAACTTTATTGTGAACAAGATGTTGCCCCGGTCTCTTCTTTTAATTTCAACCATAATTTTTCTTTTCCTTATTTTTTATCTTTACTCATTTTATTTTTATACAAACAATATCCCTACAAGCCCTTAAATTCTCATCTCTTACTATGTTAAACCTGGTAGAAACCTTATACATCTATATTTCTATTTTATTATGCACTATATAATTTGTATAAAAACCATTTAAGATAATTATTTAAACACAATTAATAACATTAATACATTTAGTTTTTCTCATATCTATGTTCTTCGTCACATCTTAAATCATCATTAAAAAGTAAGCCATATTGCTAGTTTTCATCTTTCACATTTATAACTTTTTCTTCTTAATTTGAGTATCTATATTTCATTTTATTTCTAAACATTATGACCTTATATGCCAATCTTATTTGAAAACCATTTAAAATGATCAAACACAATTAATCACATTAATACAATTCAGTCAACTAGAATGTCTCCTCAACCCTTTTCTTTTGGTCTCTCAAAAATTCCATCTCATAACTTCCTCTCTCCCCCCCACCCCTTCTATTGGTTTTCTTCTTTTTTTTTCTTTCTCTTATTTCTGTATCTATACTTTCTTTTCTTTTAATTCTTTTGTTACCTTTTAAGTATATTATTTGATTAAGTTTCCTCCAACCTCTTAATATCTTTCCAGTTGATTTTTTTTGCAATATGTATTCTCCCGTCTATTTTTTCTATGCCACCGTAAATCCCAATGAAATCATTTATCTGTTTTTTACTTTCTATTTTTTGTCCTTCTGTGTTTTTTCTTGGTTCTCCAACACTATACTTTCATCACCTTTTACCAGTTTTAAAACTTCATGTATAGTTTTTGAGATCTCCATCAATTCTTCATATATCCACAGTTCCATTTTATCCATCTTACTTTCTTTTTTTTTTAATATTTTTTTTAAAAAAATAGTTTTATTGAGTTGTTTTAAAATATACAAAAATACAAAAATACATAATACAGAAGCAAAAGGAAAAAAAAAAACAAAAAACCATACACAAAACAACGTAAAAAGAAAAAGCGTATGCATATATATATATATATATATATATATATATATATATATATATATATATATATATATATATATATATATATATATATATATATATATATATATATATATATATATATATATATATATACTTATATAGGTATCTATACATAAATCAATCTTATTTGTTACTATATATTTTCGTATTTAATAGTATTCTAAATATATGAATACAGAAAAAAAACTACATTGACACACACACACACATACAAAAAATATATGTACATACATATAAATACAATAAGGAAAAATAGAAAAAAGAAAAAAAATTGTATAAATTTATTACAGCGTTTGCGTATCGTGTCGTTTCAATATCTGGTTTGTTTTATCCCTAGCTTATCATCAGTCTTTCTCAATTTGATTATTATCACCCTTAAAGTAATTGATTTGTTTATTTTATTGTTTATTTTCCATCCATTTATACCAATTATCCCAAATTTTATAATATTCTGAGTCTTCTTTATCTTGTATTTTCATTGTTAATCTACACATTTCTGCGCAGTCTAAGATCTTAGTTATTAACATTGTATTAGTGGGTATTATATCGGTTTTCCAGTGTTGTGCGTATAATATTCTGGCTGCTGTGATTATGTGAAGTATGAGATAGTGAGTTGGTTTATCTATTTTTGTTTTCGTTATTCCTAATAGGAAAGTTTCCGGTTTAAGGTCTATTTTTTGTTTTGTTATCTCCTCGATCCACTTCTGTATTTTTTTCCAGTATTTTTTGATTTCTGAACACGTCCACCACATGTGATAGTAAGTTCCGTACTCCTGCTTACACTTCCAACATTTCGGTGACAAATGTGGAAACATTTTTGCCAATCTTGCCGGGGGAAGGTGCCATCTGTAGAACATTTTGTACATATTTTCTTTGTATGATGCGGCCATTGTCATTTTATAATTTTGGTTCCATATTTGATCCCATAGATCCAATTCAATATTGTAGCCGAAATTCTGTGCCCATGTTATCATTACCTCTTTTACTATTTCTTCTTCCAATTTTACCTTAATATATCCATCTTACTTTCTTTAGGGTTTTACTGTTATAACTTTCTTGATTCAAACTTAATGTCCATATAGTCTCTTTAAATTTTCATTTTTTAGTATCCAAATGTCCAATTTTATTCTCCTCCTTTCCAAGTCGAAGCTTTGTTATCTTCCACTAACATTAAAGTCAAGACCAAATTCTATAGTTCAAAGCAATCACTCCTTGAAAATTTTCAGTTTCCAAAATATTTTTCTGTAAGCAAGGTCAATGTTTAACCATCCTTTCATGTCAACATATTATATTTATTTGTGCAATCACTTTGAAACCACTTGTGACTTTTAGTAAAATACTTTAATCTCAGAGAAGGCCCACACAAATGAGAGAACACCCAAGAGTGAACCAAGAGCATTAGTAAGGAATAAAACACATTTCAATAGGCCTTAGCTAGTTTTTAGTCAGTTTACTATATCCCAGCAATTGATTCTCACAAAGACTAACTCTGATTTATCCGTTTTAACAGCTGTCTGCACAACACTACATGCTTTGAGATCTCAATCAGCAATCAATGAAACATTTTTGTTTCTCCACAGTAGCTCAGTCTGGACAAAGGAAATCAGTTTTGTTACAACTCAGTTCTTGAACAATCCACAAAGTGCTTTCATGATATATGTTAGAGGTGGGGAACTATGGCCCTTTTATGACTTGTGGACGTCCACTCCCAGAAAAATCGCCTCAGTGATTTCCCAATCCTTCGCCTATACTCGGATGTTGCCCTTCGGTCATGGCTGGTGCTGTCTTGTGGTACCGGGGTACAGTCATCGGGGCGTGGTTGCAGCATGTGTGGAACAGTCGGACCGTGGCAGATATGGAATTTGGCACTTTGAAATATGATGTCATTGTCATCAGTGGGGGCTCAAGTTGAACCAACAGATTATTCCACCCTGCTTCATAAATACAGTATATAGCATACATTTTATATCAAATATGTATTTCATGAAAACACTTTGGTGATCATATTGCTAGCTATTACTAGCTGTATTCATATGAGTCACAATGATGCCATTATTTAATTCATATAACACACTGAATCTCAATTACACAGGGTAGGTTAATGCAACAATCAAGACTTGTGTTTATTAGCTGGTTTGTGGGACAGCAGATAATACACGTTCATTGTGACCAGACTGCCCAATAAAAATGCTGCCCACCCAATACCAAAATAGAAAATCCGGATGACCAGTAATAGCCTGAACAGCTTTTTAAAAACTTACTGAATACAAAATAATAATAATAACAAAATTATAAAAGGGGAGGGGAAAAAAGAGAAGAAACAAAAACAAGATGCATATTTACAGGCATATATATTTCAAAAAATAGATGCCATAATTCATAGCAGACATCCATAGTCTATCTATAATAAATCTATGAATGGTTTGGAGCCATATGTTTGTCTTTCTAGCGCTGAACAGTAAGTTTTTTGACTGGAAGTCAATTGAGAATTTAAAAAATACATCAAACCATATGGATGTCACTAACTTCTTGATCCTTATATCAGGGTAAGCAGGTCTTCAGCACTTTCCAAATGGCCAGCAGAGTTAAGGCTTATTTGGTCTCAAGTGTTCCAGAGGCCAAAATCTAAATCTTCTGAGGGCATAAACTGGCCTGCGGTTTTGGAAGCAAATTTATCTTGATCTTCATTTTAAAGCAGAAGACAGACATATAGAGCGAGGGAGAAGGAGAAAAAGGACAATGAGAGAATATATATCAATTCAATACATATCTGCTGACTTTCTGGTTTAATGTAACTTCACAGATCTCCTGATGCAGACAAAATATATACATTTTATCTCTTAGCTTTAAAACCAGGTATAATGTCAAGGGGTTGAATAAAAAGGTGACGTACAGGGAGATATCAGGCATAAAGGTTTATGCTTCAATCCTATGGCGCAAAGTCATGATTGTTAAATTAAAATTAAATATCAAAGCAATTTATATAGCTTTTTACTTTTATAAAAGTACACATAACAGTTACTTTTATGATACTTGGCATATCTTCCGGTTCTATAATGTGCTTTTATTATATTATTTTGTGTGTGTGTGTGTGTGTGTTCTATAATAATAATAATAATAATAATAATAATAATAATAATAATAATAATAATAATAATGATGATGATGATGATGATGATGATGATGATGATGATGATGATGATGATGATGTTATTAAGAGTGTCAGCAACACATGAAGATTTTGAATTCAGCTCTTCGCAAGCCAATTGCAGAGAAAAGTTATGCATTTTTAATTCTAGTGACCTAATAGGGTTGGATCCAAACATAGGCATACTGATCCATTAAAATCAATAGGATGAGAGCTAAATCAAACTTCACTGATTTCAAGGAATAGAAATGGCAAAATTGGACATTGATCTTCTAGGAATTAGGAAAATTTTAAAAAACTGGGATGAGTCCCTTCAAATCTGAATGGTACTAAGTCTCAACCTTGTGAATGTGTAAATTGCAATAAAAAGTGGAGTATCAAAAGGTATCAAAGTCTATATTCACGTACCTCTCCACAAACCAACACAAGGATCTCAATTTAAGACAAACACAAGCTAATGAATATTATAGTGATCCAAGTCTATGTTCCAATTACAGACAAAGAGGAAATGGACCAGTTCTGTGATGATTTGCAACACTTGTTGACTAAATACCAAAAAAGATGTCGCACTAATTTTAGGAGAATGGCATGCTGAAGTCAGAAATAGAATGGCATCTGGAATTATGTTGGCCTTGGTGCATGAAAATTCACAAAAAAAAAAAAAAAAAAAACCAGAACTGTGCCAATTAAGTCCAGCCAAAGCCAAAGAGTCCACAAGGCACTTGAAAGTTCCTCAATCAAAATAAATCCACCAGGCAAACTTAAATCCACAACACAAGAGAGTTTATGAGGCAAGAAAAGTAGGGGCACGATCCAAGTCAAGGCACAGGATTAATCCAAAGCAAGGCAGGACTCACAACCAGAAAACATGCAGCTAGGAAACAAACATGTTGTTTCCAGCATCGCCTCCATCTGTCTGCTGTGCTAAATAGCAGGCTTCCAGTGCAGCCCATCAAGAAGGGTGAGGCTTTGTCCTCATGAGTAGTCTGGCTGACCTTCTCTGCTCCTGCCCTTTCTCTGCCCTACATGTTCTTGGATCAGGTGCAGAAAGCAGTTCCTCCTCCTCTTCACTGACTGGCTGCAGCTGCATGTGTCAGGGTTCCAACGGATGCAAGTTGACAGCATGCTTTCCCCATCTAGAGCCTCAGCCAAATCCCTCGCATACGACTGCTCAGAGGCATCAATCAACTCAGCTCCTGACATGCCAGGAACTGGTTCAACCTCCTCTGAGCTTACATCTAGAGAGGTATCTGGGGAAGCATCCGAGAGAGTCATCACAGCCTCTTCCGCATGTTTCCAACCAATATGATTCTGAGCTTTCTTTTGCCAGTTGGGCCTGCAATACTTGCTGATGTCATTGCTCCATTTTGTTTTAGGTCTCTTTTGTGGATGCTTTTTACCAAGAGGAATTCATTCTATGACTGCCTTATCCACCTGCTATGTGACCAGCCCATTTCCACTTACATTTTTTTACTCTCTTGATGATATCGTATATTTTCGTTTGTTCTCTATTCCATGTGCAAGTCCTTCTGTCATGTCTTGTGATGCCGAGCACGTATCATTCCACGGCTCTTTTGCCATTCATAGCTTTTGTATCAATTGTGAGGTTAGTGTCCATGTGTCACTGCCATATGTTAGAACAGGTAGCACACACTGATCGAAGACTTTTCAAGCATAGGGGGTAGTTGTTCTTGAAAATTACCCTTAATTTGCCTTAACTTTTCTTGTGTATATGAATCACTTCAGCATTTTCCCATGCATTGGGTATTTTTTCTTCTCTGAGGCATCTCGAGTATAGTTTTGCTAGTATCTTGTGTAAACTGTGACCACCAGCTTTCAGCATTTCAACTGTAGCAAGGTTGTTTCCTGAAGCTTTGCCATTTTTCATTGATTTTATGGCACTTGATACTTCTTCTGCTAAGATTCTGGCATTTCCTCTTTCGTGGGTGTGGTTACTTTTGAGTGATCTTGATATTTGCATAGCTCTGTATAGAATTTTCCAATTATTTCTAACATCTCCTGTCTTGTTCTATGCACATCTTCACATTTTAATGCAAAAACCTTTCTTGTATTTATAAGCTTGCATTTTGCTTTATTAATCACCTTTCTTTTCTTCAATTGCCTTTTTCACAAGTTTCATGTTAAACTGACGTGTTTCTTCTTGGATATGTTTTCTGATGGTCTTGTAAAGTTCAACGTAATCCAATTTATTATTAAAACTTCCAGTATTCTTCATTGTCCATCGTTTTTTCATTAAATCAATAGTTTCATTACAGATTTTTGACTGTACAAGTATTTTTTCGGCGGTGCTACAGATATAGCAGATTTGAGGATATGTTTGACTATTTGTTCATTTCAATCTGTAATGTTCATCTTTTCCAAATCTTGCAATACAATGAAGAGGTTTGATAAATTCATCTCAAAATCATTGTGCTTTTCTAACAGTTTCTCACTCTTTATTTTAGTTCTTCCTGACATCTTTATCATGTTCATGCATTCTCTTCAACAGTCTATCTTCACTTTAGCTTGTACCATTCTATGGTCACTTCCAATATTAGAGCGATTGATGACAATACAATTGCAGAATATGGTTTTATTGCTTGACATCATATAGTCAATTTCGCTTCTGTACCCATGTCCATTTTCTGCTAGCCTTTTTCTTGTAAAATGAGTTCATGATATAAAGTTCCTGTCCTTCAGCAAAATCTGTCCCTGAAGGACAGGAACTTCTGCTTTCTTTTACTACAATTATTCAAATTCTATTTGCAGGATCTTTATATTTTGTGATTTTTCTCCCTTTCTTCTTAATTCTCCCTTTATATGCATTTCCTCTTAAGGCTTGGTCTTATGCAGCTTTGTCTCTTTCTTCAACTTTCCTGCTGTCAGGCATTGCCCGATCTTGCAAATTATATTCATGAGAAACATATATTGCACGGAGACATCAAATCAAAGGTAATTGGAATCTCCTCAGTAGGTTTTACTATAAAATTACTACCAGGCATTTCCCTGTTTAGAAAGTTGAAAACTATAAAACCATCTCTACTATAAATGTCAGTTTAGTATTACTTTAACTATGTACAAATATTTAGATGTATTCCTGTTTTTATCAAACCACTCCCATACCAATAACAAAGGGTAACAGTATGTGCCAAGGAAACTCTGTTCATGCTCGCTGGACTCCCTTATTGACTTGACTTAAATAAAATATTACGTTAATAGAAATAAATTGTAATTTTCATACTGCATATCAAGGCACAAGCCTCTAATAACAGAGTGATCCATGCCCCATAAAATTCCAATTGGTATAGTAGTGCAGAGAGCTGGTTGCTTTCTCATAAATGAGTGTGTTATTACTGGTAATATCCAATCTGGAAGATACTCTAAAATAGGCACTAGAGTTCGTCTAGCTCCTCTAGTGAGGAGGAGGTCGGACATTTGGCCAGATGGAACATATTAACTTGGCTGGAATGGATATTGGCCAAAGGATGCTTGATGTCTTCCAACTTGTATGCTGCCCAGAGTCCCCTGGGAGTTGGGCGGCATACAAATAGAAATGAATGAATGAATGAATGAATGAATGAATGAATGAATGAATGAATGAATGAATGAATGAATGAATGAATGAATGAATAAATAAATAAATAAATAAATAAATAAATAAATAAATAAATCTGGGTGTTCTTGAGTTCTTCTTTCTTAACATCCCAGGTACTCAGGACAGAAACTTGCAGGGCACGACCACCTGCATGACATTCAAATTGCTGGAAGCCTTTTCCTCACTTTGATCTCCAGACAAGAAGGGGATTCCAGAAGCAATTTCTTCAGGATCATAATTGGTGGTGAAAGAGAATTTTCCTAATAAAGGTAGTCATCATATTACAATTTCAAATGGTATCAAATTTGGACCAATTGCCACTGTTGTTGTTAAATGAAGAGGTGCAAAATCTGATGCCACAGGACTACATCTCTTAGCCACAGCAATCCAACCGGTCCTGAAATATTGGGACTCATACTTTAGTCCACTTGTTTTAAGAGCAGCAAATATTAAACACTTGGCGTATGAAAATCTTGGTGCTAAGATAACTGCAAGTCCTGATGAGTTTATTCTAAAAGGGCAATGGTATATATTATTTTCTGCATTATTGTTTGTTTTATCAATTTAAGCTTAAAAAGTATAAACATTACTTTAGACTTCAGAATCAGAAATATAGACCATATTCAGAATGATGCAAAGACATCTATCAAAATACTTACTCCGTCTCCACTACGATCCGTGGTTGGGAGTCATCGAATTCTTGATTGCGATACAAAGTGACCTTGTTACCCTCGACACCTAGATACTGTAAAAGAATAACCATTGTGTTGCAAAATTGATTTTATTTTTACTAATTGAAGAATTGAGAATAAAGAACATTTTCCCCAAACTTATTCCATTATAGCTTGACATAGCAGCAGCTTTACTTTCTCTCACTCACTTCCAGACCAGTGGTGGGTTCCTACCGGTGCTGTGCGGGACGCCACACCGATAGGAGCCCAGCGATTACGTCATTTTTAGGCACTTTTTTCTGGCTTCTCCGCGTCCTTAGCTGTCGGAAAAAAGCCCTCCCACCCGCCCTTGTTTCAATACTGACCTTTATTCTTCCTCCGAAGCACAGCTGAGAAGCCCCTCAGCTGTGTTTCGGCTTATAATGTCATCCTAAGCATGCGCGGAAGTGAAATCGTCCGATGGAACGCGAGTTCATTTTTGCGCATGCTCGCGATGCACACCGGTAGCAAAAATAACCGGAACTCTCCACTGTTCCAGACCAGTTCAGGGCTTCAAAAAAATGATATGACAATGTCAAATGTAACAAAGCAATTAAGTTCACAGCTTATTGTCACCAATAAAATCAGTGGGACTTCTTGGCTTTGGTTTGCTTTTCTACTTCCAAAAAGTCATCTCCCATCATTTTCTGTTTTCCAGAGTACAAGGTATTGGTCTGCTTTTCCTCAAATTTGGGGAAGCAACGCCTGAGAGGGATGGTAGCTAATTGTTTCCAGGCCCTCTATTGCTTTGAGGGGGAAAGTGCTGTCTCTGCTCTCTGCTACCTTTAACAGGGTTTGTTTAGATCTGCATTAAAAGGCATTGTCCATTGATTTAAGAAGAGCCTCTATATACAATACAATGGGAAGATTGGATTGGCTGTGCTATTCTGCCATGTTTTGTGGTTCAGTCAATAAAAAGGGGGTGAAAGCAGTGGTGAAATCCAATTTTTTTTACTACCGGTTGTAGGCGTGGCTTGGTGGGAGTGATGTGGCTTGATGGGCGTGGCTTGGTGGGAATGGCAGGGGAAGGATATTGCAAAATCTCCATTCCCACCCCACTCTGGGGCCAGCCAGATGTGGTATTTGCCAGTTCTCCGAACTACTCAAAATTTCCGCTACCGGTTTTCCAGAAACTGTCAGAACCTGCTGGATTTTACCCTGGGTGAAAGACAAAGAAATAAGCCCAGAATAGCCCATATAAGTTAGGAATGTTTGCTTTACTTTTCACTTTCCACTCCATTCTTTTCTGAGCTCATTCTGGCCTCAGTTATTTCCCTAACCTTCGCCTACACTCAGATGTTGCCCTTCGGTCATGGCTGGTGCTGCCTTGGGGTCATCGGGGAGTGGTTGCAGCGGGATTGTGGCAGATATGGAATTCGGTACTTTGAAATATGATGTCATTGTCATCGGTGGGGGCTCAAGTTGAAGCAAGTGATTATTCCCTCCTGCTTAAAACGGACATTCATAAACATATAGCATTCATGTATATGAAATATGTATATTTGTGTATCAGAGGTGGGGTACTATGGCCCCTTTATGACTTGTGGACTTCAACTCCCAAAATTGAACTCATGGCTGGCTCAGGAATTCTGGGAGTTGAACTCCACATGTCATAAAAGGACCATAGTTCCCTCACCCTGCCTTAAAGAAATGATTGATGTCACCCAGGGAAACACCATTGCAACATGAACAAGATATTTTATAGTAAAGGTTGAATAATGATCTAAATGATTGTTCATTTTTGATCCCTGAGTGGAATGAACTTTATTCAGGCATATTGAACTTGCTTTCCTCTTGCTCTTCTTTGAGTGAAACCATTGGGCCAAACCTTTTCACAGACCCTTTTTCCACTATTAGCAACAAATAAGGTTACTCTGAGCCAGTTTACAAGATGAAGAGATATTAAGAGTTGTCATTCCTCTTGTGAAAGAAAAACGGTGGCTGTTAGCAGCCAACAAAGCAAAAATTCCCGCTTTCTTCGTTGTTGGCAGCTACAAAAGGGGCATTCAATATAGAAAGCAATACAGGATTTGCCATACAAACCTGTATTTACCTATTTTCTTAACCAGAATCGAGCTAAAGAACTACCACTGCTTTGAAGAGGGGTGCATGCCCTAGAGCAGGGGTGTCAAACTCATGGTGTCATGGTGGCATCATGTGACCTATTGGGACTTTTATTCCCTTTGCTAAACAGTGTGGGCGTGGCCAGCGTGTGACGCATCTGGCTCGCAGGCCGAGTTTGACAGCCCTGCCCTAGAGCAATGACAGGATCAAGCTGATCCTGTCATTGCTCCTGTACTGACTGAATTTAGCCCTGCAAGTTGACAGCTTACTGATTCAGCTCCCTACCAGAAAAATAAGCTTACGCTATTGCATTCGAATAACTAAATAATCTATAGCAAGACGTCTATGGAGATTCTCAGTCATCCAGGTCATGGTTGTCCCAAAGGTGCTTTTTTTCAAGAGGCAACTGGACTTTCTGGTTTTTCTTTGAAGATGTTTCGCTTCTCATCCAAGAATCTAACCCTAACCCTCCTAAAGGGGTCCTCCTCTACTTGCAAGCAGCTAATTCAGCATATGTTGACTCCAAAGCCCCGTGGCTCAGAATGCCCCCTGAAGGGAAGAGGCAGCAGCACTATAAAGCAGCCAGCCAAATTTAACAGAACAGGGCTGCCTGCACACTAAAGGACTCTGCTTTCTACTGCTTTAAGAAGTGAAGAGGATTCAGAAGCTGCAGCTGGCACAGAAGGCAATGGTGTGGGCAATTCTTCGGGCCCCTGAAGTGGCTCATGTTACATCACTGCTTAAGGAACTGCACTGGGTACCGGTCTGCTTTCAGGTGGAATTCAAGGTGTTTGTCATCATCTATATGGCATGAGTCCAGTCTACTTGAGGAACTGTCTCATCCTGATGGGACTGGTCTGCCCCGCCTGCCTTGGCAGAGGGGGCAAATTGTGGATCCCGCCAGCCAAGGAATTTCGACTGGCAGGATCCAGAAGAACCTTCTCTGCCATGGTTCTGGAACCATGTCATGGAACCTCTTACACCCTGAGGTGAAATTGGCTGCTACCCTCCTGATGTTTCGAAAGAGCCTCAAAACTCGAGGTGGTGACTAATTAAAATTCAACGCCACTTGCCCCCCTTCCCCGTGTCCAGCTTCCTTCTTTGCCATCTTGTCTCCTTGGTTTTTAATCGTTTAATGTTTTAATTTGCTATGTGTTTATAATGGATGATTCATGTTTTTCAGTGTTTTTATCTTGTAAGGCACCCAGAGTTGTTAGATACGAGATGGGCAGCAAATACATTTTATAAATGAATGAATGAATGGAATGAATGAATGAATGAAATCTTTGTGAAAATTGTTCCTAATGGAGTAAATCAGAATATAAAACCAGAGCAACTTTAATTACACAAACTAAGAGGTGCTCAGAAGATATGTGCCTCAGTAGGAGGTATTTTTACTTTTTCCCAAGCTAGTTTGGGAAGGGAATAGGAAAGAATGATACATCTAAATCCACCTTTGTGAACCATAGACCCTAGAGCTGGATTTATGGGTTTTCTTTTGCCAGAGCAAAAGCCAGCCTAAGTGAACCTACCAATCAATGTACACCTAAAATTAAAACATAACCATTATCAAAACGATCAAGAGACTCAGGGGTTTTACTTGTCCTCTTTATTCAAGTATTTCACAGCAGTTATATTACAAATTACAGTAATATGTTCAAAATATCCAGAATTTTAAAAAATTAAATAATTTACTTAACTAATGCAAATAAAGTCAAGATGCAAAAAAGCGTAACACAATTCTCTGAATACAACTTATAGAATCCAAGATTTATTATAGCTGATGAAGTAAATCTTATTTTATCAAAAAAACAGACACACATGAATAACCCAAAGGACATCCCCACTTCTGAAGGAAACCAATGTACAATACAGAAAAAAGCAGGTACAAGCTCCAATTCAAGCTTAATGTTGAATTTATATAAAAGGGAGAGAACTGTGAGTTGCTGCACATATCCAAATAGGATCTCCAACTTAACAAAAACTAAAAGAAAAAAATGTAAAAAAAACATGGGAATGTAAATTGTTAGCAAAATGAAAACAAAACAAAACCAATCACCCAGTTATCCTATAATAAATACATTGACATATGAGAAAACTCAAATAATAAGACTGAAAACACAAAACATAAATTAATCACAGCTGAAATTCAAGCTTGCAAACACAATTAACTCCACAGCCATGGTTATCTTAGAGCAGTTTCATCATTATCCCAACAGAAATTTAACCTCTGCCTGGCCTAGGATGTGGCCTTGCACAGGAGTTCATTGGTGATTCATAACAAGATACAGGAATTGAATTTATTGCCAATTCTCTGTGGCAAAACAAGAACAAAAATACAAAGAGAGGCGACCTGACAACATGAATAGAATAACAGGTTTAACTCTACAATTGCTAAGCTATTAATAAAGAAAAGCAATACATGGTTAGTGTGGTTTTGGAGCCAGAAAAATGGATATATAATTTTATTCATGTTGCCCACTAACACATTTATAGAAGCTAATTCTTCTCAAAAATCTATAACAATTAGAGGAAGTTCCTCACTTTTTTTTAATCAACATTCAAAACTACAAATATTTTCCCCCTCAACTGATAAACTGGAAGCATTTTTAATGCCAGACTTGAATTTAAGATGCTCTTTTGAAAATTATTTGACAACTATTTTAAAGGATTTAAACTTGTACAAATTTAACAACCTGTTAAAAATGTATGCAGTTTTTCTTCTCACAAGTGCTGCTGCTACTTGAACTAAAGAATTGTTGAACTACAATATCTTAAAAAATGCTGCAAGAACCTGAGACTTGCAAAAAATCGTTTTACCAGAAACTTGCTACAAAAAATCTGCTACATTTTATTTCTGAAAGTTTTATAACAATCCTCATAATACAAAATGCTAATGGACTGACAGCGAAATGGCCTAAGCAGATATAATGGCAATAAATATTAACAGAAAAATGAGAAAGCCCCCCCCCCCAATCAAGTTTCTAAACTGAAGTACGAATTTAAAATGTTTTGATTTTAATCGCACTTTCCCACCTAAAAATACAGCATTTCTACAGAAGTCACGTTCAGAATAGCATCCCTCAGTGTCTCTCAGGAACCCAAGAGCAAGCGAGTGAGCGAGGTTGGCCTGGGGAGGCTCAGCTAGAAGGACCAGGCTCGGATGTCAACTTGCAAAGAAAAAAATGGGACGGAACTACTGGTGTAGCCGATAGCCAGAGCCTGATTCTCAGCTGCGGCCGGCACACGGGGTGACAAGTACCTTAAGCTTCAGCATGTAAACGGCAGCAGGGCAGATTACAACCTCCCGTAAACACTGTTGCTAACTGAAATACAAAAAAGCTGAGGTAGCTAAGCATCTTTGCAGTAGTCCAACATTGGGTGATTTCATTTTTGCTTCTTGGAAGCAAAACACAATGAATTGCATATTTGGGGGGGGAGGGAGGGAGATGTACTCCCTCAACTACAGTTTATATTATATAAAGAGATATTAGTTTATAGATGACACTAAGACCAAGAGAAGCCATGGGACTATGCTGATCTTTACATGTTGATCTGAAACAAATCTGGGTGGAGATGATTGTTGGCTGCCTGGAATGTCCTCTTCCTTTAATTCCTAAAACAGGAAAAGTGTCTGAAAACATTCAGCTATCACTGACCTCTGGAGAACGGCAATATTTCAGGGGCTAATTCAGAGGTTGAAGAACTAACCATTTAAGGCTACTTGGTCATTTCCTCTTTAATACTGTCCCAAAATGGATTGGGGTGAATCAGTTTGGTCTAATTCATATGAAAATGAAGGACTGCATGACCTACTTGCCTTTCCGGTCTATGAACCACCCAAGCAAATCTTCGCTTCCACACTAATCGAAGTTTAGAAAGAAACCTGTTTTTAAGGACTTTGAACAAATAAAATGGAGCAACACCAACACCCCCCCCCAAAAAAAAACCCCTCACACAACTACAGCCACCTTAAATATCCACAGTGAGACTTTTTTTTAGGAATATAAAGTTGTTTTAGAAATGAATACATCTTATCATTTTGAGATAATATGAGATTAAATTTATTTTCATAATTTGGATTATCTGGAGAGCAACAGAGAAACGTTAAAATATAATACTGGCTGCCATTTGACAGTGCAGGAACCTGAAACTGTTCTTTGGGAACACAGGCTTTTAAAAATAACTAACTCTGTCATTGGCTACAATCTCAACATTTTAATAACTTCCTCCTCCTCCTCCTCCTCCTCTTTCTCCACCATCACCACTGACTAAAAAGGCACATTGAAGGCAGCTCTAAGGAGCCTCATCTTCATATTATTGTATACCAAAGTCAATTCCTTTGTACCACAATTCTTCACTGCTAGCTTTAAAAACAGGCTTCTGTCCTTTACCTCAGAGAATAAAAAAAGAAAAGAAAAGCAAAAACAAAAAAATCTTGGAAATTGCCCACTTAAATAATCAGATCTGCTCTATCCAGTTTGTGGGTGTTTTGTCAGCCTGCTCCGTTTTGCCTGAAACTTCTCATAAGATAACACATGTAGACAGCAGAAATGAAAGCAGTTTCTGTAGCACCAAAAATATCTGTGTTGTGGCATTATATTCTTTATTTATATCAAGATACAAATATTTTGAAGTTCTGTTTGGTTCTTGTAGGCTGGCTGGTTTCAGTTACCTGAGACGATAGCACCAAATTCATAACAGAACGTGAGACCAAGAGCGAGCATGTTAAGACCAAGGCTCTGCATATACTTGGTGCAAGTGGAAAGCGAATGGCTCAGAAGACTGCACTCCCGTGAGCAGCCAATGAAAAGACAAACCCACACACCTTGGAGAGATGTGTTCACAGGAATGTTTCAAACATATCAACTGTTCTTTCCATTTCCTGGAAGGAAACAAGATTATTTGATTATTCATCACCACTCAGAGTAATGTTAAACAATAACATTTCTCTACAGAAGTCTCAAGAAAGAGACTTGTCTCTCTTTAGGGTTCTAAGAACTTCCATGCTCTTCATAGCAGTGCCAAAAACTAAGAGACAATTTGCACTATAATTTGGATAAACTTTACTTTGACAAGAGCATCCAACATTAATAAAAATGACATTTTGTCTGGCTTTGTCTAGTGGTCCTTGAATGATAAATTAAATAGGAAAATAAGTGACAAATCTTTACATTTTTCTCTTAGAATATTGAGATAAACTTTCTCAATATATTTCACGAAGGATGTAATTGGATGTTTTGTTTCATTTGTTTAATACTCTATTCCACAAAATCACTTCATAGATACATGTTTAACCTTGAGAAATCACACCAATACCATTTCACCTTAGGAAAAGTAGAGAGTAATCAATCAATCAATCAATCAATCAATCACGGATCCATCTTTCAATAATCATGATGGAATTAAAAGCTAAATTAATTTTGCTATAGTGCAGCATTCCAAAAATCAATACCATTATTACATTTTCACTACCAAATTTAAAAATTGACAACTACTGATCGCTAAAATTTTATTCTTCTTTTCCAAATAGAGCTCAAAGTGCTTAAACAACACTTAATGCAATACAAGCAATTTCTGGACAAAATTGAACAGAATTAGGTGTGACACTGGAAGAAGTGTCTCCGCCCTTTATCAGTGGGGATAGAAAGATTCCTCTTGTTGTGATTGTGGTGCTGACATGCAAACAATTAAACGTATTATGCAAGATTGCCCACAATATGCCTAGAAGAACTGCACGAAGCAACACCAGATGTGATCGCCTGGAGAGCTGAATTGGTCATCCAGTTATGTTTTGCATATCACTATTTGGGACAATATGCATATGTTTACTTCTCTTCTGTCATGTTCTCATGTTATGCTAAATAAATATAAATAATATTGAATATGAAACAAAACAAGCCAAAACATTTTTTTAAACAAAGTAAAGTAGTCTAAACACTTTTAAAATAACATTTGTTTTCCTGCTAGCAGAAATCTGAGACACAACTAGCTGGGCTTGCCTTGACTTAGAGAAAATCAGATGGGTCACTTACAGCATGTTCTAAAAACAGGTTGCAAACTTACTTGTACAAGTTGCGATTTGTCATAATCTTTACGATGCCGATAGATGCACTGATTAAGTAGAGAGTAGAGCCTCTCCAGCTGGTCAACTGTCAAGTTGTCACTTTTTTTAACCAATAAATCGAGTAAATTCTATGAAGAGAAGTTTGGAAAAAGCTCAACATTACATTTGGAGGCAGTGTAACATTTTGCTTAATAACTGTTTTATGTGATAATTATGTGATCTAAATTACTAGAAAATTTGTATTGATTGTCAACTGTCAACTATGTGCAGGGTTGAACGATGAGGTTTTAAAGATTTGTTTATAGATAAGATATGGGAAGAAGAGATTTTTGTTGTTGCGTTTTTAGAGAAAGTGATAAACTATGGTATCAAAATTGAAGTTACATTTGCAAAGGAATTTCTGGAAGGAAATGAAGAGAAGGTGATAAAAAAATAATTTGTGGGACATTATTTGATGGGGTTAAATTACAATATGGTAATTGTCTCTGGTAACTCTTAATGGAATCTCTTCTGATTAACTTTGAATGATGATGCTTTAAAGATTTGTTTATAGATATAAGACTTGGGAAGAAAAGAGTTTCTTTGTATTTTTAGAGAAAATGGTAAGTTATTATGTAAGTAAGTGAAAGGAATATGAAATCTACTTACTAGATTAAAGTTAAAATAGTTATTGTTATTTTTGGTAGTTCTTAATGGATTTTTGCTGATTAAGATTACAGTATTTTTTGCACTATAAGACGCTCCGGAGCATAAGCTTTTGGGGAGGAAAACAAGAAAAAAAAATTCAGCCTCTGCCTACCAGCATCCATCGGTATTCATCTGGCTAGCGTCCTTGCAGCAAACAACCTGGTCAGCTTCAGAACATTATCGCAGCCTGATTTAGCACAGGCAGATGATTGGCGGTAGGATCCGCCTCCCAGAATAAAGCTGATCAGCTATTCCAAGCTCCGGGGATGACCACCGCCTATCGCCACCTCCGCGCGTCCTGTTTTCGGCCTCCGCATGTCCCGTTTTCAGCTCCACGTGTCCTATTTTTGGGCCGTTCCAGGTGGCGGGCGAAGATAGCAGCAGTGGTGATTCCTGCCGCCTGGAACAGGCCAAAAACGGGACGTACGGAAGTCAAAAACAGGGCGCGCGGAGGCCAAAAAAGGGCACGTAGAGGCCAAAAACGGCCGGCGGGTGGGAGTCAGCAGGTGGGCAGGGCTTCTGCAACATCCGCTCTATAAGACGCACAGACATTTCCACCCACTTTTGGTGTGGGGGAAGTGCGTCTTATAGACCAAACAATACGGTAAATGGTAAGGCTTTATTGACTGCGAATACATAAATATGGAATGAAGAGATTGTTAGAGATATTAGAGAAGTTACTGAAATTGTTTGTACTTCTCTTGATGAAGGGGGAAATAATTTATTTATATACTTCTTCCTTTTTTCTTTTATATACTTTTCTTCCCTTGCCCATAGTTGTTCTCTCTGCACTTTCATCTTCTTTGTATTAGTCTTTGTATTAGTTTTTATCTTTGTATTTTTAAACTCAAATTTACAATTAAAAATTATTTCAAAATTCTATATATTAAGAGATTCTCTATTTTTTGGTTGACCACCAATACTAAATTATAGTAATTTGATCCAACTTGACCTTATGAAATACATTTAATATATAGTGAAACAGAAGGGGACATATTTTTAATTTTGTAACAGATACTTGGGAAAAAGAAAAGAGAAAGAACAAAATGTTGGTATTAAGATTTAAGACTGTATATCCAGTTAACCTTACCATTAGCCTGACACGATCAACAACTACAGGAGGTACAGGGTCTAACTGTTCCTCTGGAACTTGTGTCAAAGCAATTTTACGAAGTTTCTTATTTTTCAATGTACCTGCAAATAAATATGGATGAGATTACAATAATTCTAAGATGTTATTCAACTGCATTCCAAGAAATGGAGCTAAATTTATTAAATAGAAATATTTACGCTTAAATAGTTCTTGCTAACTTGTTTTATAGAAAGTGGAAGCAATGACACCATGGCTTTTTAGTTATTTTTCATCGTTTTCCTTTCTCCATCCATCATCAAGGCTAATGTAACAATGTGGTTTTTAGAAACAGCATTCCCTCCATAGAAATGGGGGAAGTCACAATGAAATTTCAAATCAACCTAGATTAAGCCTTTCCTTCCCAACTTCTTCTGAATTCTTGCATCTATCCAGTTGACCAGATATTCTGAGGTTTTTCCTAATATATAAACATTAATATTATAAATTAATATAATTTATGAAAAACCTCAGAATATCTGGTCAACTGGAGAGATGCATGAACTCAGAAGAAGTTGGGAAGGAAAGGCTTAATCTAGGTTGATTTGAAATTTCATTGTGTCTTGAAGCCAAGATAAACTTGGTCAAAAATGATCTGCACTAGCGCTGTGCAGAATTCAAGTGCTCATCTTTTTTCGGGCTTCTGTGCAAGACACTTCTTCCAAATCATTTCTGAAATCCTATTCTGCATTTACCTCAATTATGGGATGAGGAAAAGAACAAAAAGTAATATATATCTCATGTACCTTCTTTATCTGATTCGGTTTCTTTAGTTTCCATATCTGTGCTTGGTGATTTCTTTTCGTTATTGCTGCACTGTGAAATCTCACTACCAGACTGTTGTAGTACATGTTCTCCTTCCGGACTATAATTTGAAGCCTCTGGTTTTTTGGGAGGGTGGTCATCAGTTGTTACTACTTGTTTGGGCGTATCCATATCAACAATGAGACTGACATTCAACGGTTCACATTTGTCATACTGACATGGTGGAAGAGGTGTGCCTTCAGAGGCCTCACCATTTAGATGGTCCCTCTGGGAACCTGACTCCTCCTTAGAGCTCTCTTCTACACTGATCATAACCTTGTTATTTACTACCAAGGATTCATTGGAGCTCTCTTCTGTAGATGGAATGCTATTTTCTTTTCCGACTGTCCCATTATCAAGTCTCTGTTCTCCATGTATATCCATGACATCACATGATGACTCATCGTTTGTTAGAGAAAGATCTCCAGTTTCCTCTCCGTTCTCCTCAGTGCAGTCGATGCTTCCTTCAAGCTCCCCGTTTTCTAGGAGTTTGTTATCGTCCCCTTGATTTTCATCATCTGCAAGTTTGGCATCATCATCATCTTTTTTCAAATTATTCACTTTTCTCTTTTTAATAATGCCTTTCCCCCACTGTGAACGTCGTCTTGATTTCCTTCTCAATCGAACTGCATCATGAAAAGACAAAGTATTATTTAATCAACTTCATTATTAGATATTTAAATATCTGTTTGACATAACAGTGCTTTTAAAGCTATGAATAAGGTATTAATAAAGTCAATATTGTAATGTTAAAATACCACCTACCATGGTGATATTAAGGTCATCCAAGGTACCTTTGATTCTAAAAATATTAAAACCCTGTACATGCATTAGTCTAAGCAAAAATATTGCAGCAACCTTCTGAATAGAAATATGTTATTCTGCTGCCCCGAATGGAATGAACATTACTGCACGATGGATTAACAAAGATAGAGGCAGGTTTTATATTTAAAAAATAGAATTGTAATAATGTGTTGAAAACCAATCCACGAAGCAGAAATCAAAGAATACTATTAAAATGTAAGTGTAATTAAAAATGGATTAATTCCTGTCAAAGTTCAGTACCTTCACAGCCATGGTGTCTGTTTTAAAGCAACTACATACATAATGTTTTATATGTAGCAAAACAGGATACGTTTTCAATCTCTGATACGTTACAAACGAGCATTATCCTGTCTGTATTATTCTATTTAAGAATTCCATCTTGAGATGTGGGTGGAGAAGTAATTTGAAACTTAAAAGAGCTTTTCTTCAGAGAAAAAGAAGCCATTAACAGAGATCAAATAACCAAACCAATTTCTAATTTATAAAGTAAGATTCAAAGATATTATAGAATTTGAGAGTTTAAATTAGAATGAATCTCCTAAAAGTATAATTGTGACTACTATCACATGGAAGTCCAATTAGGAAATTCTCTAAAACCAATGATCTTCATCCTACCTCTTCAGAATTTCAAGAAACTCCCATTCTATCATGAGATATTAGAAGCTGAACCCAAACCTTTCTATATGTAAATTATATATTCTTCAATAAGCCAGAGCATCTCATTAAAATCAGTACTAGCAATTTAACCAACGCAACAAAAGAGAAGACATGAAGTGCATTCTGTCGGGCCAACAAGAAAGACAAAATAATTCTGTATCTTGAGAATATTAGTTGTCATCTACAAAAGAAAGAACTATATTTCTGATGTGAAAATGGGTTGGCAATGTTAAGAAGAAGAAAAAAGAAACAAAAGTTGGTATGTATTTCTAATATTTTTGGAGCACATTTTTAGAACTCTGTCCTTCCAAGTGGGCCAGGCTATACATGACTGAAAGTCTTATGGGCTATTGGACACTATTTACAGAGGATATTTCTGAAAATACAATATTTTCTTTGGGCAAGGATAAGTCTCAAGCCTTAAGGCAAAATAGCTGTCCATGAGGTTTCACCAATTTTACATGCTCAAGTCATAATTCAACATCAGATATAACCTAAAGTCAAGCAAGTGAGCTAAATAATTAAATAGCAACATCAAAAATGTAAAGTAATGTGCTTTTGACACCATCTACTGGCAATATTAAGCAACAATCTGGGTTCTATAATTAAGTAAAATTTATATTTAGTATAGTTGTATTTGAAATATGTTTTAGTTCCCAAAACATACAATGTGCATTTCACCCAGTGTTGAATGAAAATACAAATATTTTTACAAACATTTTTTATCAAATATAAACAAGTAGCAATGTGTGTGTGTGTGTGTGTGAGAGAGAGAGAGAGAGGGGGGGGGAGAGACAGAGACAGAGACAGAGACAGAGACAGAGACAGACTTTTCCACCCAACAACTCCATATATATGTGGTCTTGGTGACTGATTCAGATTGGATCCTGTACTAACTTCCTCCCAATCACATTGTAATTTCCATATTTAAATGAGAAAATAAGTAGAACTTGAATTTCTTTGTTCAGAGATGAAAACATGCAAATAATTTATAGTGTGTTTCTTCCTCAAAGTTTATGTTCCCCAAGCAACCTTCAGACTCCATCTATCTCATACTGCTAAAAATTTGGCGGCAAAATGGTGTTTTTTTTTTTTACTTTTTAACATATTTTTCAATAAAATTCAGACTAAAAGTCCAAAAGTTTCTTTTGGGCTTAACACATTTAGTTTGAGCAATTCTATCCATAAGTTCTAACAATGGGGGAAAAAACATCATCTACTCCCCATGATGACATTCTAATGCACCTTGGGGCTTTTACAAGGCCAATTTTTTTTATTTTCCCCACAGTTTATTTTCCTAGTTTTCTAGAACCTGAGCCAGACTTTTTTTTAAAAAAACTGTTAATTACAGACAGGAAACAAATACATGATATCAAATTAGCATGAACAGGTAAAGTATAGCAATTTAGTTTCCTACAGGGTGGATAAAAATTGATGATTTAAAAAAATCGGATTTTTTTTATTTAAATCAGATTTTTTTTAATTTAAATTGGATTTTTTTTATTTTTATCAAATTTATTTTAATAAAATGCTTTTGGAGTAAAAATCTATCTAAAGATAGTTTTCTATTTAAGATACATTAATAATTTAATTTATTCAGCATGAAATGGAGCTTAGTTATGTAGCATGAGGCTGAATATTCTGCAATATTTACATTTTTGATAAACTCATTGTACGAATCCAAGATCTGCAAGCTAAATAGGAAACCTTCATTTTATTTGCAAATAATAATATTAAAGATTCTAACTACCAGCAAGAATGAGTCCTTACATTTAAAGAGCACCTGTCATTTCAGATCCATCATGGCAGCGCCTGTTAGCGGGCATCCACTCACCTGCTGCCCGCCATCTTGTTGTGTCACTGCCGCATCACCAGCCGCCCCATTAAAGTGAATGGAACTCACTGTCGGTGAGTCAACAGCGGGTCAAAGGAGGAGCCGTTGCGGGACAGAGATGACAATTGCTCTTTAAAAATTATGATTTAAATTGAGTTGATTTAAATCAAGCCTTTTTACTAGTGATTTAAATCATGATTTAAATCGACTTGATTTAAATCAAATCCACCCTGGTTTCCTATGGTATCAAAAGGAACTCAGATGTCTAAAGCTAACTATGTTCAAAAGCCTTTCCATTCACATTTGATAGAACAAAACATCTGAAGACGGGTTCCGGTTTTGGCGTCCCCGTGAGACAGACGCAGCGAACAAGTCTCCCCGTCCCCTGCGCTGACTTCTCTTGTTTGTGGGCTCCAAGAGGAGCCTAAGCTGCTCTGAAGCAGTGGTGAAGTAAAGAGGGACACCCTGAGAGGTCGAGGAGAGTTGCAGCTCTCCTGTCTGACCCAGGGTTTACCTTCCCTCTCAGCCACGGCAGGAACAAAGAGGCAGCCTAAAGATGGCCGCCACAAAGCGGGGACAGCCAATGACGATCTAAGACTGGTGCTAGAGCGAAGAAGGTGAACAGTGAGTGGAACTGGGGGAGAGTATTTTTTTTAACCTTAAATTTAATCCCAACGAGCAACCCAGAACTATCTGCTCAGAATCAGCTGTTAAAGCAGCGGCTAGGCTTTCGGATAAACCACCAGACCACATGACCGGAAGTGAAGGGGGCTGGAGTGGAAATAATAAACTTTGAAACTTTGAAATATACAGGAAATTGAACCCCAAAGCTGGATGCTACTGGTAAAGAAAGTCGCAAATTGTGATCTCATGACTCCAGAACTCTGCAACTGTCATAAATACACACCAGTTGTCAAGAATCCAAATTTTGACCATGAGATGCGGTGGCAGTCAGAAGTGCAAGGGGCAGTCAGAAGTCACTTTTTTCAGTGCTGTTGTAACTTCGGATGGTTGCTAAAGTAACGGTTGTAACTCAAGGACTATCTCTATGCATGTTATGGGTAGAATACAAAAATGGTCCAAAATGAAATTTAAGAAATTGCAGTCAGAGTAATAGCAGTATGCTGACTAATATTTTAAAAATCTAGCATACAAAACTGGTCCAAGCAATACCCTCTCAATTAACAGTTATTTAATCTCGTTTAATATATTCATATGGTTGAAAGTTGATCTCTTCCACTTACGTAAGAATAATATATCCAATTAAGGTTTTAAAAGGCTAATAAAACTGCTTTTTATTGCCAAAACAATCTAAGAAGAGGCAGAGACAGAAATGGTGGTGAAAAAGGAGGAGGAAGAAAGAACAAAGAGTCCTTCACATGATATGCTCAGACGGTCTTCTGGCCACACAAAATAATCTTAAATACTCACATGCACATTTGTTTGCAGAATTGTGCCAAACTGTCATTGCATTTTTTTGCCGGTTCAGGAATGCCTCTTCAGCTCTGTCTTCTGTTTTCTGCACAGTGGAACCATGAGCATTTGTTTGCTCTGCTACAACTGATAAGCCTGTGCACAGAAGGTAAACACAGAAGGTAAACACATTTCAATAATCCGAGCAGCATTAACCAGCCAAGTTTTGGAAATCTGCTGGAATACTATATTAAAAACCACACCACAGTTAACTGTGTTTACCTTAACACTGATTTACACAAAATATTTACATCAAGAAACTTTTACTTTTCTCCAAGAAACGCAAATATCAGACATAGCTTCAAACCTATCTAAAAACTGTTTTAAGGAACACTCATTTGGCTTATACACAAAGTTTAATATCCAAGGGGTGGGTGGTGATTGGTTGGTTGGCAGGCATGCAAAAATATGGCAGCAAAACATACAGAGAATATACTGCATTAATTGTCCTATAGCCACCTAGCAGGCTCCATCCTATCAGGGATCTCCAAACTAGCTGACAAAACCCATTTTTAAGGGCCTTCTGGAGGCAAGAAGGCTTGGGGTCAACCGCACTTCAATGGGAATTATGTTCCACAGGATAGAGGCAACAACAGAAAAGTTTTGCTCCTGGGTCCTGCCCAACAACACTCCATGGCCGATGGGACCCACAACATATCTCTCTTCGTCCTATAATTGTGCTGTAATCCGCTCTAAAATGGCAAGGATAAAATATTAACCCCCATATTGGACACGACAATCAAACTGAGAATGGGATGGTTTTTATAAGATAATCCAATCATTTCAGAGTAAATGTTTGGTTCGAGCACAAGGCTATATGAGTTATAGCTTAATTTCTGTGCTGTAATTATAGAGTCCTATGAGTAGGTTCTATGAAAGGTGTTAGTACTGGTTTACAGAGAAAAGTGGACAGAACTATGCTATTTGTTAAGACACCATCAACGTTCAAATACTATTTCACTTTGACAATAAATTGTGCTCAAAGTTGTTTAGCTTCTCCAGGAAGTGAATTAATTATGCTTTAATCCTTGGAAATCAATAGGACAAGTAAATCATGACTAATTTAAATTCCCCTGATTACAATAGACCTTAATTTAATGTACATTCAATTCAATGTGTTTTTTTTCTTACACCATATATACTGTTATTTAATGTTTTAGCAAAGGATGTACACAAGTGGCTTTCTGTGGATTATTTGTCAATAAAACACCATTACAGCTCCAGTAAAGGACAGTATACATTTATTTTTAATTATGACTCCTGTAGCATCAATGGCTTGCAGACTGTTTTATAGCTCTTTTCTCACCATCACCCCCATCTCAGGAGGATTGCTACTACAATTTTAGGGAATGTCAATCAAGAGTGATGAGAAACATGCTCAGATTACTGATAAGAAATTATGGCTGAGCAAAAATCTGAAACCATGCCCTCAGGACAGGAAGAGGAAGGTTTCTAGAAGACGACTTCCTGTTACTGCCATAGCAAGCTGATAATTGGACAACATTTATCAGAAGAATTGCAATGGGAGGCTGGATCCAGGCTGGCAAAATCTCTGGAGGAAGGAGAGATGTCCCTCCAGACAACAGGTCCTTGTGAATAGACCACAGGAACTGCCATTTTGCAGTTGGCTTATAAGAGTCAGGGCCGAGAATTCGGATTCCATCAAACTCACACTTGTAATGCAATCTATTATTGGACATTGACTAAGCTTTATTACTTAATCATTTTTTGGATTTTTTAAATTGTACTGGAAAGATTAAGACTCTTCAGATAAAGCAAGGTTTTACTATATTCATTGGGTAAATGTCCTTCTTCTTAGAGGAAAATGATGTACGTTTGATTTGAAAAGTTTTGGAAATATATATATATATATATATATATATATATATATATATATATATATATATATATATATATATATATATATATATATATATATATATATATATATATATATATATATATATATATATATATTATATTAAGGATTCCAAATGGATTTGGAATTATAGCTTTGAATTAATTAGAAGAAATTTTCCCATGGGAAATGACAATTGTTTTGGGTCTTTCTATGAAAAGAGTATCTTGATGTTTGGACCCAAGAGGGAGCTAGAGAATCAAGAAAAGAATGGAGCATAATGTAAGTTTTTGAATACTGGTCTGCCAAATGTTTTGATAAAACAGACAGAGCATGTTGTAATGAAGTGATAGAACAAGTTGTAATGGGCAATTTTGAAATTATTTTGGAGAGGGACTTAAATACGATAAGCAATGAGAAGGATATGGAGCAAGGTATGGACATACAAATGGAACTGATTGATTACTTATTTCATAAAGGAGATGTACTGAATAATCACTGAATCAGGAAAATGACTTGGATAGTTTTTTGTTACTGGATATACAAAATGACTCTGTTAAGGTGTTGAACTTTATTAGAAGTGACAAACGAACAAATTTTACTTATTGCATGTAGAAAAGAAATTTGTTTAAGTTCTGAAAAACGTTAGCTTAAAAAAGATGAACAGAAAACTAGCCCTCAGACCCTTTTTGAAGGGGTTAAAAAATTAATGCTTGGTCAACAGTGGAAGCAAGAATATGGCAACGGTCAGTAGGGCATCAGGGACCGCAGAGTGTTGCGGGGGGGGGGAGGCAAAAGAGCATAGATGGGGAAGAAGAGAGGCAGGTAGGGGGATTTAAAGTGGTCCTGCAATCAAAAGTGTAGGCAGGCTGCCAATACCTGAATTTGGATCATATGGCAGTTGGACTACTGCAACAACTGTAATGTCAGGGACTGGTCATAAACCCCTTCGTTCAGGACTGCTGTAACTCTGAACAGATGCTGAACAAATTGTCATAAGTCAAGGACTACCTGTATCTTCTTCACTTCACATACACTGGCATCGCTAGAAGCAGGATTTTATCATACATATAATCCTAAAAATGTTCTGATAATTTCAGAGCAATAACCTGTTTTGATGATGGCATACCACATTAATTGTACTATTATTCAGTACTCTACCTAAAATTTCTAACACTTTTATATGGATTATTATAAAGTTTTAAAATGCTTCCAGTGTTCTTTTTAAAATTAATAAAATGATCTCTGTTCTCCTGCAAAAATAAAGAGATTTTACAATGCCTAAATACAATAGAAAACAGCTAGAATATTTACAAATATGTACTATTTGTAATTAATAATTAAATATGGCAAACTATTAATAGCCTGCTATGATTACACATTAGATAGGATTCAATATCTACGAGCAGAAGAGGAACAGAAATGTATTCTTTTGTCCCATGCTTCTTGCAGTGACCCCATGTGGCAGGCATCTCTGATGAAGAGAACGGAGCATACAGCTCAGTGAACTAAGAGTTAAAAGATTGGTAAAAAAAATAAAGATGTGGTAAAAAAAAGCACTTTTGTAAGTGATTCATTCATAGAACATATTCCATGCAATTATCCATTACAATATATTCTTTTTTCACTTTGAATGTTTGGCTTTTCCTTGGCGAGGTGTCTGAGGACACAGGGGGAAAGATGTAGCAAAGGTATCTTCCACCCACCATATATATTCTGCTGAAGGATCTTGGATATTACCCCATGGTATGTTAAATGGCCTAAGGTTACAACAAACATGGCTTATGTTCAATAATGAATGAGACCGACCTTACCACTCTCCTCTTCTCTATAACCCCTCAATGGCCATTACTAGCTCATTTTAAAATTCTTTGAGCCTGTTCCTGGAGCCTAGCTTGTGTAACAATTACTATGTTTGCCTGTAGCTGCTACCGGCTGTGAACCAAAGGAACAAAACTAAAACAAGCTTTGGATTATTTTGTGTTTGTCTCTCTGATTAGTGAAGGCAGCAAGGGCAGAGAACACACTATGCTTCAAAAAGGAACAGTCATTGGGAAGGTCCGTGGAGTGGAGGGCTGTAGCCAGCTGCCCTGATCAGATAAATACATTCATAGCTATCAATGCCTGGGACTGCAGAAAAAGCTAGAGGTTACCACAATCTATTCAAATATATTATCAATTAAACAGATATAATTATAATTGGTTTTGCAAAAGCCACTTAGGAAGAAGTTAAAAATCTATTCTTAAACTGGATTTATAGTTAAAAGTATTAGTGGAACAAAACTGCAAAACTGCAAAAATGCCTACAAACATATAAAAATGCCTACAAACCATATAAAAAAGAACACACTACTGAAATGCTTGAGTTGGGTACAGTGCAGCAGCAGTCTTCAGATTTCTTATTCCAAAAAGATACATCTCATTGTTGTGTTTTCTAAATAGCATTTCCTGAGACAAATTGATTTTTTTCCTGCATGTTGGAGTTATTTGAATTTAAATATTCAACTAACAAGTTGATTCATGTATTCTAAAACCATTATTTAAGGTAGCATCTGAAATAAGCATGATTATTAATTTGCTTAGTCTTCCAGCAGCGACTTGAACAAACCTCATCAACTTTTATTACAAATAATTAGTACTACAAATATTTCTGTCTGATGACTTCAGCTCACTAGAATCCATGTATCCTTTTTCAAAGGAAGGAACTGGAGAGAAGGATGAATAAAACACATTGTTGTGTATATAAACCTTCTTATAATAGGTGTCCAATGAATATTTCACTAACAACTGAGAATCGGGGACCATACAAACAGTATTAAATTTACAAACTGGACTTAAAGGATCCACTCTCCAAATCAAAATAATGTAGATTAAAAAGCAATGCAGTTCAAAAATTCTTTCTTCTAACAATAGGCTCATTATCAAGAATTCAATGACATTTTATATATATTTCACTGCCATAGCAATAATATCGAATAAAAACAGGATTATAATACCTCGTTTTTTTCTTGCTTCCTTAATTTCTTCACACATTTTGTTGAATTCTGGGTCCAGCTCAGCAGCAATGATAGCATGTGCTGTATCCTTCAGAGTACAGGCTCTGTGTCTAATAATTTTATCTATAAAATGAGTATAATATAACTTTATAGTATCATAACATACCACAAAGACATTTTTGTTGATTTTTAGATTTTTAATAATTTTTGCCCTAGAACAGTGATGGCGAACCTATGGCATGTGTGCCACCTGTCTGAGGGCACGCGAGGCATTGCCCTATGTCAGCTCCAGCACACATGCACGCACTGGCCAGCTGATTTTCGGCCGTTTTCGCTCTCCCCGGGCTGATTTTCGCTCTCCACAGGCAGATTTTCGGCTGTTTTCGCTCTCCCCAGGCTTCAGGAAAGCCTCCTGAAGCCTGGGGACGGCGAAAAAGAGCCCAACCAGTCAACCGGAAGTTCACTTGTGTGCGTCACCCCCAGCCTCCTTTTCGCTGTCAGAGGTCAGGAACTTCTTCGGCTTTGATAGTTGCAGCCAGGCCTCCCACACCTCGGCTCATTTCTTCTGCAGCCGGCAAGGCTTTTCTGAAGGCCTCTGCAGCCAATAACAGAGCTCCAGATCGATCTGGAGCTCTGTTATCGGCTACACAGGCCTTCAGGAAAGCCCTGCCAGCTGCAGAAGAAATGGGCCGAGGGGTGCGAGGCCTGGTTGCAACTATCTGAAGGTAAGTAGTAGGGCAGCTCCACTTCCGTTTCGTTTCCAAACTTCCAGTTGGCCCGTTGGGCCATTTTTCACTGTCCCCAGGCTTCAGGAGGCTTTCCTGAACCCTGGGGAGAGCGAAAAACAGCCCAATGGGCCTACTGGAAGTCCAGAGGCTTCAGTGAGGCCTGTGCGCATGCGCGGGGGGGGGCAGCATGGGGGTTGTGCACATGCGCAGGGCGAGAGCATTGCATTATGGGTGTGGGCGCACGCGCACCCTTTTGGCACCTGAGCCAAAAAAGGTTCGCCATCACTGCCCTAGAAGGTATAAAGGTATATAGAAGTACTGGTATATAGAAAAAATGTTACATTTACATCAAACTGCAATTAACAGAGATTAAAGAAATCATATTTCCAGCATGAGTCAAGTAGCAAATATAATGTAAATAGAAAGACAACTTAAGTTCCCCCCCCCCAACATAACACAAGAAAACAGAAAATGAGCAAGATGCATCGCTGGCTGCAAAACCAAAGCTGAAAATGAGGGATGCCTTTGAAGATTAGCCTAACAATCAGTTGCTGCTTGCAACTAACGGTTGACCTGGTGAATTTAACCTTGTTACTACTCGTCTATCATTTCATGCCTTCTCCTACCCTCATGTCTATTCTGGTCTTCTCCCATCTTTTTCTCTTTCTTCCCCTTCCCACAGCACCTACCCCCCCCCTTCCACTCACCCATTGCTAGCCTATCTTTCTTCTATTTGTCTATTTCTTCTGAAAGGATATTGGGAGTGTTTTTGCTGGTAATGTGTTTCTATGTGGAAAAAAAAAAGACCAAATGGCATATCCAGATAGGAATCAATCAATTTTTAAAAATAGGTAACTTATTTTATAGGCAATTAACTTTAAATGGTACTTATTTATGCAATTAATTTTTCCTCTTCCCCTTAAAGCTATTAAAACATCAGAATTCTTCCCAACAGGCAGGAAATGTTATACACTCTCGAAAAGATTTGGATGAAAGAACTGTAGTATTTGTCTCTGATGATATTGGCCATTTATGTGCCCATGAATTTTTTGAAGGCCTTTACACAATATATAAATCTAATTATAACAGACTGACAGGAAACAACTGGAGAAAATAACAAAATACAAAGACCTGCAAATAGAAGTAGAAAGACTGTGGCAAAAGAAACAAAGATAATTCAATAATAATAGGTGCCTTGGATATCATCCCAAAATGTCTGAAGCACCACTTGAACACCATCCACATTGAGAAAATCACCAACGGTCAATTGCAAAAAGTAGCCTTATTTAGAACAGCTTCCATCCTTTAGCACCATCAAACACAACATCTGCTTATCCCACGTCCTGGAAGGACACAATGGGTGGATAAAAATGCCAAATACAATTCAAACTCATGACTGATTATGCAATCAACCATAAATAACTAACATACTTTAGTAAATAATCCTAGAATACACACTTCTGGCAAAGCAAACTTTCAAACAATTTATATTAATAGGAAGCCATTTACACAGATATTTAAACTGCAATTGCTTTACAGTTAAATATTCTTTCATATTTAAGCAAAAGTTGAAATAATATTTTCTTACCTCCAGGATCTTTGTCAGGATTATATTCCAAAGCATTGCTGCAGATAAGATCTATATCTATTAGAAAATCCTTTGTACTTAAATAGTTGTGTTTATCAATTTTACTTATTATTGTAGAAAGATCCATTGGTTCTTTGATCACTTCAAGATAATCTGAAACCTGTAATAAAAATGCAAGAGTGACACAGATTTATCATAACTCTTATATTCAACAACTTATTTACATTTTCAGAATGTTTAATTCAAAACACATGAACCATCAAGGCTATAACTAGCATTGATATAATCAATATACTGTATTATACTGCTGTGTTCACTCTGAAATTCATTTACTCTTGACTTTTCAGCACAATTTAAATATTTGCTTGTACCAAAGTCATTTTGTTTTGTATAAAACAAGTAATTTAAACAATTCATTTTAAATATAGCATATGAATAAGAACTTCAAACAAATATTAAAGAAGTCCATTCACATATATTTCTATGGTATTTAGAAGACCTAACAAGTAAGTTTTACATTACCAGTTGAGAACAGAATCACGAGAGTTGAAGAGTCTACAATAGACATTACATATTATGGGGCAAAGCTATGATATAAAATCAGGAAAAAAGTGAAATTTCACCCATATTACTCGTGACAGATCTTTGTATGCTGGCCATCCACATTACTATATGCTCTGATTTGGGGCAGGAGAATTAGGTCAACATTTGTGGATCTCTGCACAAACAGCAGATATTGTTGCTCAGTATAAACATTCTTAAAATATAATGCCTGCTTAGAAGTAAGGTGTCCAAAGTCTTATTCCCATACATAACTTAAATAACTCTAAAAATATTAGTGAAGAAAAGGAAAGGAAAGAAAAGGAAAGGAGATAATTTCTCTTATTTTAAGAGCTGTAAAAACCAATTATTACAGGGCTATGCAGATTCTATATTTGAGGCCGTGTAGGAATTACAAAAAGAAATATTCATAATTAAAAATTATAATGTGCAGAAGTATTAAAAGGATGTGGAATCTAATGCACACAACATGCAAGGAACTCAAGCAAAATACCAACCTATAGCACAAACAAAACAAGAAATCTGACTTGGGAAAATGCCTTCTTAATCTAATCCATTTATTCCATCCTCTCAAAAGAAAATTATACACTAACAAATCTGAGCCAAATCTTATTCATTGTTTTGAAAAGGAGAATAAAAATTAAATGTCTTGTGTAATGGAAGACAAATTTGCAATAGTTAATCTTAAAATGTCAGTAACATGCCAGGAATGGATTTTAATGTAAAGTTTATTATGTTGAACTCTCTAAATGTTTTTCTCTTGGTTATATAATATTCAAAAGACAAAGATTTCTAAACTGGGTCAGGCTCAACATACACAGCAGTATATAACGGAACACTTTAATGATTCATTCCCGTTATGGTTTATGACCATTCCACATCTGTTATCAACCCCTTTATGATTACTAATCAAAATAATGTAACCCTTTAAACACACACCATTCTTTAAAATGCTACCATTTCTTTTTATGACATCAGGCTGAGATTTTGAAGCCATTCAAGCAAGAAGGCTCAGTGCTTAAAAATACCTCTGATGGTCAGTGCCACTCAAGATGACTCTCAAGAACCAGATGGGTTCAAACCCAAGGCACTCTAGAATGAGTCATTCTAACCTCACCCACCAAACTAAAAGATATGCATTTTTAAGTAGAGCGCTGGAAAATATAGTAATGGAATTCTGGATTTTTTTTGAAAAAAAAAACAACTCTAACAAACTCTTATCACCCATTCCTTTTCAGCCTGAAAGTCTGCTTTTTAGCGTAAACTTTTGTTTTTACAATACTGCTTCTTGCTCATCCAGATTTCAGCACTGATATTCTCCCAACTGCAACTATAAACTATAGTTATAAATTCAAATAAATTAGTAAATGTACATGCCTCTGTTAAAATGTCAGGATCCTGAGATTTAAAAAAAAAAAATCAGACCAGCATAGAAATAGCCACTTAGACTTATATACCATCCCATAGTGCTTTATATTAGCGGTCCCCAACCTTTATGGCTTGGCAGCCTGGCAGAGGGGAGGAGGTGGGAACCATTCTACACAAGCGTGCAAACAGGCCGCAGCCCAGCGGTTGGGGACCCCTGCTTTACAGCACTCTCTGGGCGGTTTACAATATCAGCATATTGCCAACAATCTGGGTCCTCATTTTACCAACCTTGGAAGGATGGAAGGCTGAGTCAACCTTGAGCCGGTCAGGATCAAACTCCAGACTCTGGGCTAAATTAGCCTGCAATGTTGTATTCTAACCACTGTTATAAACAGGGCCCCTATTTTTTTGCCCTATTTTTAATGTAACATAAGCTGTACAATTCAATTGAAAAACAAACTCAAATCTTTTAAGCAGGAAAAATAATAAAAATGCACAATAACATGGTTTCATGAGTATGCACATCCTTAAAGCACTTTTTGATTTTATGACAGCATTCAGTCTTTTGAGGTAGGAGCCTATCAGCATGGCATATCTTGCCTTGGGAATCTTTGCCCCCTCTTCAACCCAGATTGCTGGGGGCAATATGCTGACTCTGTAAACTGCTTAGAGAGGGCTGTAAAGCACTGTGAAGCGGTATATAAGTCTAAGTGCTATTGCTATTGCTATTCTCCTTGCAAAAGTGCTCCAAATTTGTCAGATTGCCAGACATCTCCTGTGCACAGCACTCTTCAGGACAACCCACAGATTTTCAATTAGATTCAGGTCCGGGCTCCCACTGGGCCGTTCCAAAATGTTGATCTTCTGGTGAAGCCATTCTTTTGTTGATCTGAAAGAATGCTTAGGTTTGTTGTTTTGTTGAAAGGTGAAATTCCTCTTCATCTTCAGTATTTTAGCAGAGGCCTGGAGGCTGTGTGCCAAAATTGGCTGATATTTGGAACTGTCCATCATTCCCTGCATCTTGACAAAAGCCCCAATTCCAGCTGAAGAAAAGCAGCCCCAAGCATAATGCTGCCACCACCATGCTTCGCTGTGGGTATGGTGTACTTTTGATGATGCGCAGTGTTGCTTTTCCATCAAACATACTTTTTGAAATTATGGCCAAAAAGTTTGACCTTGGTTTTATCACACTGTAACACATTTTCCCACATGCTTTTGACATGCTTGATGTACGTTTTTGTAAATGTAGCCAGGCTTGGATGTTTTACTTTGTAAGACAAGGGTTTCATCTTGCCACCCTACTCCACAGCCCAGACATATGAGGAATACAAGCAATTGTTGTCACGTGTAGTACATAACCAGTATTTGCCAGAAACTCCTGCACCAACTTTAATGTTGCTGTAGGCCTTTTGGCAGCCTCTTGGACCAGCTTTCATACATTTTAGAGGGACATCGAGTTCCTGATAATATTCACTGTTGTGCCATATTTTCTCCATTTGTTAATGACTGTCTTCACTGTGTTCCATGGTATATCAAATGCCTGCAATTTTTTTATACCCTTCTCCTGACTGATACCTTTCAACAATGAAATCCTTTGATGCTTTGTAAGCTCTTTGCAGACCATGGCTTTTGTTGTAAGGGGCAACTGAGTAAAATAAAAAAAAAAGTCCTACTAGAACAGCTGAACTTTATATGGGCTTGAACAGAGTCACTTTAACCAATGGCAGGTGTGAGGTGACTATCGACCATGAGTTTGAATGCGATTGGTTAATTCTGAACACAGCCACACCCCTATAGATGAGGGTGTGAACACTTATGCCCTGGTGTCAAACTCGCCGCATCACGTTGATGTATCATGACTTTTTTGCCTTCGCATAGCTGGGGTGGGCGTGGCCTACGCATGACGCATCCGGCCCGTGGGCCACCAGTTTGACACCCCTGTCTTATGCAGTCACATTATTCTGTATTATTATTTTCCCCCTAAAAGATTTCAGTTTATTCTTCAATTGAATGGTACAATTTACAGATTACAGTAGGTAGAAAAAAATCCGAACTGGTTTATCTTGGTCTGATATCTACTTTCGGCTCCAAGGTGTGTCAACTTCTGCTATTTCTCTGAAATTAAAATCCAGCCCAGTTATACACTTGCAAAGTGCAGTTTCTTTAGATCAGCCTTTCTCAATTAGCACCCTCACATGTTGGATTATTCCCAATGCTGATAAAAATATTAAAATATAATTGAACAACCTGAAAATGTTAGGATAAGAAAGGCTGGTTTAAATCATATAAAAATACATAAATGATACCCTTTAAAAGTGATTAGGGGATCTGGGCTGCAAAATTCCCTTTCAGTTTCTGTATCTCTTTGCTGCCACCTAGTGGTGATCTGGATTTTTGCAGCCCTCATCTCATAGCTCTATCTGTGAATAATCAAACCCCATACATGCTAGCATAATGGAAATTACATTTTTTCCTAAGCACATCACAATTTTTATTTCTTGAATTATTTGTGCAAAATTGAGCTCTGAAGTTGACCAAAATGAGTAGATGTCACAAGATTAATCTAAAAAGTGACATCCTATCTATAGAAATGACACTATAACAGCTTTGCCTCATAACAATTATTTTTTTTCTTTTTCTGCGCAAAGCCCAAATTTTTTTAAAGTGGCTCAAACTTGACTAAGCAATTCCAATCCTTTTGTTAATTTGTTATACAATAATTACAGAAATAGCAAGATCAAATAGCGCAGTTAAAGCCTTTAATTTTTCAATTCTCTCTTCAGCTAGAAAAAGGTAAGAGGAGAGATTAATGTCCAATTTGCAGAATTTTCTGGATTAGGCAATAAATTCACTAATTTTTTTTCTTACACTTCCAATAGCTCAATGTTGTTTCTTCAGGCATTTATTTCTGTGACCAATTAAAATTATTGCCACATTATGGAAGTTACAGCCTGAACAAGGCAGTGTTAGCCAGATGTTTACGTCAAGATAGCTGTGGCTTTAAAAGTTAAGATTATGCCACCATCCCTGAAAATGCGCAAAATAGGTTAGATGTAGATATTGTCTATGAAAATAAGTAAGAGGTAAATTTTGGATTAATTGCTAGTAGGTCAACTTCATTGTTTGCACATTACTGAAACAAGACCTCTTCAATATCCACCGGTTTGCTGAAGATGTTAAAGCGCTTGTCTGTAGCCAGCCTCTTGGTAACATCTCTGAGAAACAACCGCAGCTCTCTCAATGTGTTTTCTTCCTGGTCTTCCATTCTCTGCTGTTCTGCCTCTGAAAACTGGCGGGTAGGAGGTGGCAATGCAAGAGGAAGCACCTCCATATCGGAAACAGCTAAAACAAAATTTGAAGTCAGGCAAAGTAGGGTTTTTTTTTATTATAACCTCCATATACTAAAACCCCAAACCATTTATGTTCCTCATCTCAGTGTTATAGATCATGGAAGAACCACTAAACTGTAGAACTTAACAATAAGCAATTGTACCCATCCTTCTTTCAATCAAGGAGGTATTGACACCAAACACGATGGCGGGCATTTCAAGCTCCTACGTGGCTGTTTATATTAATGAATACCAGGAAAATTCGAGACCGCCTTCTACCTCATAGTTCCCAGCGACCGATAAGATCCCACAGAGTTGGTCTCCTCCAGGTCCCGTCAGCTAAGCAGTGTCGACTGGCGGGCCCACGGGGAAGGACCTTCTCTGTGGCTGCCCCAGCTCTCTGGAACCAACTACCCCCTGAGATTCGGACTGCCCCCACTCTATTGGCCTTGCGGAAAGCATTGAAGACCTGGCTTTTCCAGCAGGCTTGGGGCGCTGATCTCGCAATTTACGAGGTCCGGCCTTGAATGATATGTATGTAATTTTTAACTGTTTTTTAATCTTTTATGATGTTTTTAAATGCATTTTCTATATCCTGTTGTAAGCCGCCCAGAGTCCTTCGGGAGTTGGGCGGCATAGAAATACAATAAATTAAATTAAAATTAAATTAAAATTGTGCAGAGTATAGACCGCAGAGAATCTGTGCTCCTCCAGATATTCTACAAGTTTCCAGCATTCCTTCACTATTGCCCTTGCCGATTGGGGCTAGTTGGATTGAGAAATTCAAAAATTAAAAAATTCAAGCATTGGAGGACCAGAGTTTCCCCAGACCGCTGTAAAAGATTATGCAGTACACACATTTGTGACACTTGATTCCAAAAGGAGTTGGAACCAGGCTTAAGAGCCATATGCTGTGAGATTATAAATTCCCCTCAAGCATTTTCAAAGGGATTAGGAGGCCCACAACTTTTTCAGGCCAATGGTTGCATTTAGTTTTTTTAAAGTGGTATGTCAGATAGCTCCATAGGGAAAAATGGCAAAGGCTACTATCCAACTATCTATATACTATTAAAATTCTTGTGTCTGTAATCTTTTAACTGGGCAAAATAGTGCATCATTTTTCAACCAAAGTACCTCAAGTGGGCTAACTTAAAGAATGCTAGGACCAATTACTCTCAAGGGAATGAAATTTGGGGAAATTGTAGCCGCTTCGGTCCACTGCGCTGCTGTTGCTTCAGTGCCACCACCATGCTGCTACAGTCATGTGGTCCTCATTTTCAATATTCCCTGGCAGCTTCCTGGTCCCTCATGTGTTCCCTCACTCTCTCCCCACCCAGCAGCAGCAACCTACTTATATTCTGGGAATAGGGAGGGAGGATTTCCAACTCTCACTACCAGCTTTCCGTAAGGAAATTCAACAATGACCCAACAAGTCACAGATTGTCTAGTTTGATTTCTCATTATCCTCACCAATTAATTCCCCACTCTTCAGAGCTATTACATAAAATGTTTATGCAGGTCATATTTTTAACTGAACTACAAAAAAAAATCATTCTTCTGGTTAATCATTGCCCCAATATTCTAGCACAATATAATTCAGTAAGAATTTTGCCTGAACAGGCAGCATTCCACCTTCATTTATAGAGACCCAGCTTGGAAATATAATCCTGGAATTGTTAACAGTTCAATTTGGCATGACCTGCAATCTTTGTCACTTAATTTTTTATGCTCAAGTCTGCAATGTGTATTAGCCGCTAATTGTGAACAGATCTGGGACTTAAATTTTGATTCCACCTTAAAGCTAAAACTGAAGAGTTAGGAAATTATATTTGAACATAAATCCCATGTAGTATAATGGTCTGTTGATGTTATATTTAATGATCAAATACACAAACAATGTGATTTTCATATGGAAAAGACATACATTCCAGATTTTCTAAATCATTAATTTACCTGTATGTTTTCTCCTTGGAGGTGGCATTGATGCCTGATTGAGAACCAGCTCTTGGAAAAATTTGCGTCTGTCTTCTTTGCTAGGTCTTTGAATATAAAAAACCTCTTCATACTGAATTTTAAAGATGCACTTCACCTACATGAAAATAGCGGCAATTAGAAATATTGAAAATATATTCTGGCTATTTCATAACCAATGGTTAATAGTTCAGCAGTGAGGAAGAGTATCAATCCATATCTAGAGAATTGAAAAATTCTGCCAATTCATAATTCATGTTGTCAGAAATATTTCAAGTCCCTGTAGGTATACCTCTTGCCCTTTCTCTATGAACGATGGGTTACAATTCTCAGTGGCCCACATCAGTTATTTCAGTGGTCCAAAGAATGAAAATTGTAACCCAACACTACTGATTAAATGCTATGAAAGGATTTTTGCATGGTATCTATAAAGTAGTATCTGGTCTCAAAATTACTTTCTCAAAATAAATTGACTTAAACATCTGCTGCCCAAAATATTGAGTCCCACAAAATACTGAAAAAACAGAGCACATGGCTGGAGCCATGTACCATTTGAATATGGCTACAATAATAGGTGAATATTGAAGAGTCTGGTATCCAAAGAACACTTCAGGCAAATCTGAATAATCATAGAACATTTTCTCTCTTCCCCCTCCAAATTGCAGACCTATGGCCATGTATTTACTCTTTGCTTATAAATTTGCTATGAACATAATGGAAAGACTGATCAATATTACTCCTTGTGGTCCATGCTATGTTTAAAACTGGGCTGCTCTTTCGTATCTATGATAATAAGTTTTATAACTTCTTTGTGTCTGACTTTTCTTTTTATTTGTAATCTTAAAACATGTAACATTAAAAAATAAATAAAAGATAATCCTTTTCCTCCTGCCCTTTCTCTACTACTTTATGAATAGTCAGAATGACCATTCAAACTTTTCTACTATATATGGTATAGCAGAATTAGATAGGTCATCTTGGCAAGTAATACTTTATTATTAACTAGTTATACTGAGTTCATTGGCAATAACTATTGTCAAAGCAAGGTAATGTAAAAGAAAATCAACAGTTCACAATGTTTTCCAATTAATGCAGTCAGTTATTTCAGCAATCATGATGTAAAAGCATGAGCATATAGATCAGATATTTCTTCCATTTTAGATCATTTGTAAACATAATTATAATCTAGACAAAAATGTGGAGAGCCAGTTTGGGGTAATAGTTAAGATACCAGGCTAGAAACTGGGAGACTAAGAGTTGTAGTTCTACTTTACACAAACTCAATTGGGTGACCTTGGGCCAGTCACTCTCTCTTAGACCTAGGAAAGAGTCAATGGCAAACCACTTCTGAAATTTCATCAGTAAAACTGCAGTCAACACTGTCTCAGAGGCACCCCCCCCTTCAAAAAAAAATAAAATTGGCAGCCTCTTATAATTCAATTTTTAAAAAATCCTCTGTCTAATCATTCATATTAGCAAATTGCAACCTCTATTTTTAACACATAGCAACAGAATTGTTAAATTCCCTCAGATATAAAAAGATGCTTACATAATGCAGTGGAGTGGAGGTTTCCCTCCCATATACAAAAACTGACAAAAGTTTTGCATCAACAAATTGGGATGCTTCAGATCTGGTTTGCTATTACTTAAGTGGTGCTTATTTATTTCCCAAGAAATCACTCCATGCTTACCTCTTCAGGCAACTCACTATACATTGTTTCAGAGGTAGAAAGTAGAAATATTGGTGAGAACGATGGTATATCTTGCAGCAAAGTTAGAAAAGTTGCTCTCACAGTTTCACTGACAGCTTCCCACCAATCACCAATATGAGGCATGTAAACAATACTTGGTAGGGTTCTCCTTGCTTCACGAAAGATCTAGTTGAAAATATTAACATTACCAAATATTATCATTAACTAAATATTTATCCAATACTTACAACTGCGGGCAGAAAGTGTTATGGAACATTTCAAACAGATATTTTTAGTAGAATATTCCTAAGTGTTTACATGTGTGTAGGAGCATTTGTCACATAAAGTATATTTATGGTTTCAAATTCTCCTTGGATAACTGTATAGTAAAACTTTGATTTTATAGGCCCTCATTTAGCAAACTTTGATTTTACTTGCAAACAGCGAAAAAGAATATTCTTTCACAAACCAATCTAGACTATTTATGTGAATTACCTAAAGTACAGTATGTACACTGAAATAAATTACCATATTTTTTGAAGTATAAGACGCACCTTTTTCCCCCCCAAAAGAGGGTGAAAACTTGGGTGCGTCTTATACACCGAATGTAGCCCCACCCAGCCCCACCCACCCTTTGGCCTCTGCCTCCCAACAATTTACCTCTTTGCCGCTAACAGGACAGAGCCTGATTAGCACAAGAAGTGATTATCTGCCTACCGACTCTCAGCTGAGAGGCTACAGCCACAAAAATGAAACTAACTACGGTAGCTGCAAGGAGACCAATTGCCTGAAGGTAGACTGCTGGCAATGTTGAACTGCTGAAACTGCATGCAAGGAGGTAAGTCAATAACTATAAATGTTTGTAGAGTGTTCAAATTATTAGACTTATTTTTTAAAGACTGCTTATTCTAGACAACTTAACAAAATGAAGAAGCTTTTTAAAATAAATGCTTGATCTGAAGAGGCCCAGTGCTATTATATCTTCTTTTAAATAGCAGAGAATAACTATACTTCCAGAAAGCCACATCAAATTTAAATATCTGTAAAAGTATAATCTGAAATGTAACAGATTTCAGATTATACTTTTAGTAAATTTCCTGACAGTTTAGTAAATTTCCTGACAGTTAGAACAATTAGAACTGAAGTTAGAACTGAAGTGGTGTAGTGTTTCCTGCCTAAGCAGGGGGTTGGACTAGAAGACATCCAAGGTCCCTTCTAACTCTGTTGTTGTTGGTAGTAGTAGTAGTAGTAGTAGTAGTAGTAGTAGTAGTAGTAGTAGTAGTAAGATAAGGCAGCTGAATTAAACCCTGACTTAGTCATGTTTGGAGTAGATCTATTAAAATAATTGGGAGGAATCAGTGTGATTACATTTAAGAATACTTTCTGGCATTAATTTGCTGCCATAATGTACATTTCTCCAATTATTTGCTATTTCTATGGGTCAGGCACACATGCACAGAAATACACAGCAAACAGTGTATATCACCTGTACTGTTTGCTGTTTGGCAAATTGCTGGGAGGCAGAGGCCTTTTTCCTTCTTTTCCTCCCCCAAAACTAAGGTGCGTCTTATACTCCGGTGCGTCTTATACTCCAAAAAATATGGTACATAAATTTTGCAAATTCAGTTTTATCAATATTTCACTTTGTAGAACTCTTCCCCCAACTTCCATTAAATTGTTAAATAAATGCTATACAATAAAACCTCAATCTTTTACTTTGCATCTTAACATTAAATATTACATGTACTGCATATATAAAAATTAATATTTAAAATTGCTACCAATATTAATTTTGAAGCATAATTGCTTATTGAAAAACTATTTTCTGTACACCAAATGGGATCTACGAAATCCTAAATGTTCACCTACAAAGTTAACAAACAATAAACGATTTCTCTCTCCCATACTGCCCTTGCTCCGCCATTATAAAAAGGGACACAATATATTCTATTTGCCTGAGAGTTTCATTTCCTCACAAGGCAAATAGAACATAGACAAGATGACCAGTGGTGGCCCCCATCCTTTGGAAGACTCTTATCCCAGAGGTATGGCTCCAACAAATTAAGTTAAATTCTACTACTCTGTTTAAATGTGTTTTTCGTACTTCATTTCTGGAGCTTTTGTGTCTCTTATAATTGGGGTGAACTACAATACAATAAAACTGAAATAAATGTTCACTACTCCCAATACCTGGCTTGGGCATAAACTGAAGTCCAGAAGAGAGGAAAAACTATTTTAAAATATGAAACACAACTGATTTTCTATGTTGTCCTGAAACACAATTTGGTGGTGAATAATTTTGCTAAATCTATTTTTTTAAAAAAAGGTTGGTTTCTGAAATGGTTGCTGTAGGCCATTGTTATCCTGCTCAGTGGCATATCTTAAGCGTATTTGCTTAATTCAAGCTTCACTAAGGAGAGCAAGTAGTTCATTCTGTAAGGATTAATCTTAATCCAATTTAAACGGATTCCTCTCCTCCACTTGCTGTTTTTCATATATAACTTGTAGCTGTATTTCTTCTATGACTGTGTGCTTAATCTGTGTCATTCAAAAACAATATAAGCATAAAAAGCTATCTGATGCCAAATCAGAGTAAAAAATAACCAGAAAGAAGATTATTTCTTTACTAGATTATGCCCATCTCTTTTTCAAAACTTTGTTTTATATATGGAATCTGTCACCGAAAGATCCTTAAGTATTTCTAGCAACACTATACCTCAGAGAAACACTGAGATATTCAGCATTTGTAATTTAATGAAGGCCTCTATACACATTGAACATTCAATAGGTGCTACATTAATCAAAAGCGATATAAATGCAAACTAACCTGTGCACATGATTCTTCAGGTGTTTTGGCACTGACCGAATAAAGTGCTGGCAGATCTAATCTGTGTACAGCAATTTTTTCAAGAGAATGTAATAAAGCTGGAGCAAGGTGTGAAGTCTGACCTGAATCCCTTTCTCCGGAAAGCAGTAATCTTGGCCTGTAAGATGTGGGCTGGTGATAAGCTGACCTGCAACAAAAATAATATTTTGTTCAGATCTACAAAGCGCTTATCATAACTTCTATATTTTTACTACATTAGCAGAATGTGAATAGCCTGAAATATTTCATCGTAGTATATTTTCAACATTATCCAACCATTTATCAATACTTTGATAGAGTCAAAATATTATGTTTACAATTTACACACAAAGAGATTAGTGTGAATTGTGCTATATAAGCAATAAAGCAAAATGACTAATTCCACATAAAAGACTTGTTCCAGCTGTGCTATATCCTCCCTGCTCCAGGCAATACAACGATCACAATAAAAACTACTGAGGAATAACCGAGTTATTTTATACTATTTTACTTTATACCTTATTCTGTTTTAAACTGGAAATTCATTTAGGCAATGACAAACTGTAATGATCATAATGAACAAAAACAAACTAATTCAGTTCTAACACACACAACAATTTAAATAACCTATACATTTTCTGTTGTAAAATTTTAAGTATGAAGTTTGTCTGAATAGTTGTTTTGCTTATATTATAGGGATGTATTAAATATTTAGAGTTTCACAACACACAACCTGACACAAAAAATTACACTTCTTTGAATCATTAAAGCAATTGTGTCTCTTTCAAAGTTCTTCTGGGAGTTCTGGAAGATGCTCTGTTATGCCCACTTCACTTTGCTTTCTGACTAGTGAAACTGTCAATCATGTTGTTCCCCTAGAAAAACTACCCTAAAAGATTTCCTTAAAACACTACAAAGTTTTTACGGAATCAAAACTCAAATTAAACTTTCATATTAGAGATGAAAACCAGCATATTTACTAGAGAAGTGATATCAAAGACTTTAAGCATGCTACTGATTTTTAAAACAATTACAAAATATCACTATCCTTATCATAAATCTCCCTATATTTTATTGGTTTGATTATGATTGCAATAAAACTATTCTGAGTAAATATGTATATAGCAAAATAAGAAAATGTAGCCCTTGACCTGCATGGAACTTGAGCCTTCCTACTCCCTAAATAGCTTCCATTGCTTCCCAAAAAACCTGCAGCACTGTTTTGTTTGTTGTTTGTATTCTGAAAAGAAGCCTGGACCAGAGCCATGATCCATCTATGGATAAAAAAAAACCTAGTCTTTTTTCCACTGGAAGGGAAGAATATAATTGTTTCCATCTGTTCTCAAGAAAACCTCTGCAGAATTTTTTTCTGACAGAGAATTGGGAGTCTCAACAAGTCTCAGTGCCACAATGCCTCCTATTCATGGGGGGGGGGGGAGAGTTTTTTAGAATGTTATATAAAAAGCACAAGTAAGAAATTAAGTGTAGGAAGTAAACACTTTTAAAAATGGACCTATCTGCTTTGCTTTGTTTTCCCCAGCTTCTGAAATCAACAGCCTCACAAATCCTTTCACTGGGCAAAAATCATATAAGCCTCTTACTGTGTCTACAGAGAGCTATCCAACAGTCCCTTTTAAAAAGATGTCTTTCTTGCTGGAGAGGGACAAGCCACAAGATTATCTAGAGCAGTGGTTCTCAACCTTCCTAATGCCACGACCCGCGCCCTGCCCCCGCGCCCCCACCCCGCCACTGCGCCCACCGCCATTTGCATTCTTTTGCCCTCTGCGCATGCGCAAAGTGTTCTGCGCATGCGCAGAGGGTAAAAGAACCCAAATGGCGGCGACCAGGTGAAGTCTCCCGACCCCTGTGAAAGGGTCGTTCGACCCCCAAAGGGGTCACGACCCCCAGGTTGAGAACTGCTGATCTAGAGGTTTGCTGTGAAAAACGTTCTAGGCATCTGGCAAATAGTCACTTGAATTTGCTTGGATTGATTTAGTATTGGATTCTGACTGAACAAATCCTCTCAAGCTGACAATAGCAAGATCTTCTGTGGCTCCCTAGACCTAGTTTTAGTCTATAACTTCTGAGGTCTCTTCTCAGGTCAGGTTTTCAGATCTACTAACACAGACACCTGTTTCCAGATCGTCCTCATTTCACCACCAGTCACTTAGCGATTTTCAAAGTTACAATGGACCTCACCAAAAGTGGGGGGGGGGGAGAGGACTGGTAACCAATTTGGTGGGTCTTCCTGAATTCAGAGTTGCTATTCAAGGGTTAGATGGCAGCAGTGGCCAGGAAAACCTTTATGCAAATTCATCAAGTGTATCAATTATCCTGTCAGAAGCAGGAGGTACAATCTTTCATGCTTGCGTTTGTACTCTAACAATGCATTCTACATGGGGCTGTCCTTGAAGGCCATTCAGAACGTGTAGCTGGTCCAGAAGGCAGCAGTACAGGCCATTAAAGGCATGTCCATATAACATCTTTTTTTGTGAGTAACAATAGTTATAAGCAGACTTTTGGGTGCAAGTCAAGGTGCTAGTTATTACCTATAAAACCCTTCGTGATATAGGGACTGGGGGACTGTCCATTATCCATAGTTCCTGTCCACCCTAAATTATTTGGCACAGTTGGCAAAGTCAGGGTCCCATCAATTAAATGTTATCACCTGAGCGGGAAGTGCATCTTATCTGCCATAGCACCTGATTCTGGAACATTATTCTCCCAGAGGTTTGTGCTTCCATCACAATGACCTTATTTAAACAAGCCCTTAAAATTTGGCTATTCCCTCAATGCCTTGGGCTGGAATGGATGGCAGACCCCTTGTGAAATGATTGGCATATAGGAATTCATGTTATTTTTCTCTAAACATTTGCTTTGTGTATTGTTTGTATAGTACATTGTATACCACCCAGAGTCATATGGAGTTGTGTGGCCTATATATTAAGATAAACAAAATATAATGCAAGGCCTAGTTTACTTAATTTCACTTAAATATTTACCACAGCAATGTTATTTGTAAAATAATATTTAACTTCAAACTGTGAGGCCATATTACTCCACCACACATAAACTCTTCCTATTATAAATGCATTGGATTACTACATTTAAATATATACTTTTCCACAAAGTCATTAAATAGCTATCAAGAATCATTATTTGTACTGTTTGGTTCTTAAAAGCCTAATGTCAAGATCTGATATGTGAAAAAATGGTTAGACATCTCAATTTTTATATTAAAATAATGTTGTACATAATATACTAATATGATTACTTGGCACTGCAAGAGATATGTTGTTTAATTCTTGATGAATACAGTACCAGAGTTATTAACTTACATTGTATAATGAAGGTAAGGTTTATGTACAGCAGCTGGTAATTGTTTCTTTGGTGATCCCGGCTGGCAACTTGTTTCAAATATTGATGAAACATTTTCATCTTCACTATCATCCAAAATTAAATTTGGTGTACCTGTTTAATTAAAATAAAAAAAATTATTAATATATAATATTGATCCCCTTAAATGTATTAAAAGTACAATCATTTTCTAACACAGATTAATATATGCAATCCTTTGACATAGAAAAATTTAAAACGTCAACCTCAACATATTCAAATATTTAATCTGCTTAAAGTTCTTTCACCCCTGTTATAGGATTGATGTTCTCAGCTATCAACACATTTCCTTTAGGAGCTATCATTCTGGTTAGAGACAGTGATAAAAAGTAAAGGAAATAAAAGTATTTTTTATCAACTACTTAAAAACCTCCTAACAGTCTTCATCAAAAAATTAACAGAAGACAAGTTCCAAGTAGTCTCAACATTTTCTGACCTTGAGAACAAAATAACAAACAAAATCTAACCCAATGAAATTTAAAGATCAGTCATGCAATTTCTGCAGTCTTATACAAGTGGGGGAAAGGGGCACCTTTTGGGTTTCTGAGAATGTCAAATAGCCAAGTCCAGTCTAAACATTGCTAACCAAAATAAGCTTGGGGTAAATCTGTACTCTGAATAGAGCAATAATAAACATAGAACAAGTTATGTCGGAATATTCATATCTAAAAAAACCAAAATAAATATTTTTCTAATATTTAGCACTTCACTCAAGATCATACACGAAGTTGTTTTATTTCAATGCCTTATCTGTCATTGTTTAGAATAATTATGAACAGATACAATATTTTTCCCACCCAAATTTGCCTGGCTAAACATAGTCCAGTGATTTATTGAGCCAGGAGAGAATTATAACTTTGCATTTGCAAGACTTTTCACTTGCATCACATTAATGTAGAAGAAGCTCTGAATGATACTCTTCCCGCAATATTTTCCAATAAAATTAAGAGTCGCACTTATATAGAAGTGATACTCATTGTCCATTATCTCACTTTATTCATCTAACTGTTGAGGACCAATCACAGCAATATCTGAAAATCAATAACAGTCATCTATCAAATCAAGAAATATATAACTGATTAAATTACTATACAGGTAGTGTTTGACTTATGACTGGTCTCTTAGCAACTGTTCAAAATTACAATGAGCCTCAATAGGGCTACTTATGAAGTTACAATGGACACTCTCTCCCCACAGTCACATACTTGGTGCTTGGGAATCAGCCCACAGTTATGGCCATTTGCAGTGTCCTACAGTCATGTGATTGCAATTTAAGTTTTTTTGCTGGATACATGCATTTACTTCTGGCAAAAAAGGCCCACTGTGGACAATGGATTCGCTCAATGACCACAATTATCATGGTAATCCACTTAACAACTGGTGCAAAGCAAATCATAAAATTGGGTGCAATCACACGAGGACCCACTTAATGTCCAGCATGACTTCCAGGCTCAATTATGGTCATAAGCTGGGGACTATCTGTATTTGATTATTTATTTATTGGGTTTATACCCTGCTGCAGTCAATCACCTCTTGGTGGCTTATTTGCAAGTGACATGAGCGTTTATTGATTAGCCCTTGGGCCATATCAAAGTGCAAAGTTCCAGAAACAAATTACTAAAATTTGATAAAAGTGTAATTTAAAATGGAATTTGATAAAATACAATTTAAAATGAAATTGGAATAAAATACGATTTAAAATAAAGTTAGAATAAAATACAGTCTAAAATGAAATTGAATAAAATACAATAATTTAAGATACAGATAAAACATGATAAAATTATATTTCGGTGTCATCCCTGCAATCTACCCCAATCAGTCCCACGTATGCAGATCTCAAGCGAACCATTTTGTTTAAATACTGTGCTGTGTTAAATGTTATTTTCAGGTTCTGGCCGCACATAAGGTAAGTTGTTTTGATATGGGGATCCCAATGTGTCATTCGTTTGGTATATAGACCAAGGTACCTGTTTCTCACCCCCTTATACAAGCAACAATCAAATAGGATATGAGCCAGGTCTTCTACCTCTGCCGCTCTGCAAATGCAGAGACGCTCATTGTAGGGTATAGAATGGAATCTCCCATATCTGACCATTGTATCAAGCTGTTCGAATCTTGCTCATGTAAATATCTCCCTAAGATGTTTTGGCAGTTGTAACTTCAAATAGCTGTCTATTAGAAAAGTATGTTTGTATTTACTCAGCCATTTCAAATTACCCACCTTACTAAGGATAGCTATATCATTTTGTGCTTCTATATCCTTAATTCTTTGGCCAGCTCTTTTTTTGAGTTGTTCTCCTGTTACGCAAGAGACAGGAAGGCCACAGCTTCTTACAAAATTTGTTAGTTTGGTGATCCAGGAGATTTGTGACTGTAATTTTATTTGCTCTAGTAGACATAACTTGGGGAGTCTAGAAGTCTCCATTTCATTGATTTTGCACCAGTAGTTATATGCTCTAATTTTGGATAGTGCATGAATTGTATGAATTCCCAATTCAGCTCTAACTGCTGCAGCAGATGTTCTTGGATCTACACCCAAAATACATCTCAAATGCTGCTGTGTTAGTTCTGGGACTACGGTTGAGTATAGACCCCAAACTTCTGCTCCATACAAGAGCATAGGGGTAACCTTAGCTTTATAAACTTTAATTAATGGGGCTAGGGACCCTGGGTAACTATGGTTCTTTAGTTTAAGCAGTAAATTAAAATGGGCTTTTGCTCTAAATGTACTCTGTTGATGATGGCAAGCCCAAAATCCAGTCTTGGGAAAAATTACGCCTAAATATACAAAGGTATTAACCTGTTCAATTGGTTCACCATCTAATTGCCACCTATGTCTCTGATGGTGTTTTCCAAACACCATTATTTTTGATTTAGATTTACTAATGATTAGGGAGTTATCCTGGCAATAAGAGCTGAATCTTCTTAATAGCCTACGTAATCCTACTTGTGAATATGATAATAAAATCATATCATCAGCATAAAACAAGCTGTTACAGTAAGTATTTAGGATCATCGGCATGTGTACTATGGGATCCTTCATTAACCCTGGCAGGTCATTGATATACAGTATAAACTAAATAATAATGGGGCCAGGATACAACCTTGCCTTACCCCTTTATTTGTGTGAATCCTGTTAGTCAGAGCCCCATTAACCCCATACTGCACCCTTAAACAGGTACTTGTGTAAAGGGCTTTAATCAAAGATAGGAGTCTAGGTTCTATTTTATGAGATGTCACTTTACTCCATAGTACTTCTCTGTTTACCATATCAAATGCTGCTGTAAGGTCTATAAAAGCAGCAAACAGGGGTCCCGGCTGGATTACTGCAACGCGCTCTACATGGGGCTACCCTTGAAGAGTGTCCGGAGACTGCAATTGGTGCAAAATGCAGCTGCGCGAGCTGTGGTGGGTATGCCTAGATACACCCACGTAACACCTATCCTCCGCCAGCTGCATTGGCTGCCCATTAGTCTCCGGATCCAATTTAAGGTGTTGGTTTTGACCTTTAAAGCCCTACATGACTCAGGGCCAGGTTACCTTCGGGACCGCATCCTGCTGCATACCTCCCTACGACCGGTTAGGGCCCACAGAGTTGGCCTCCTCCAGGTCCCATCGACCAAGCAATGCCGGTTGGCGGGGCCGAGGGGGAGAGCCTTCTCTGTGGGAGCTCCCTCCCTTTGGAACCAACTCCCTCCAGAGATCAGGACTATCCCCACCCTGCTGGCCTTCCGTAAAGCAATAAAAACCTGGCTCTTCCGACAGGCGGGGTGAAAGTGAGACCAATCAGACTATATATGGGTCTCCCCCCTGGTTATGAATGTTAGATGTTTTTTTAACTTTTGTAGTTTTTAATTGTTATGATTTTATATTGATAAATGGATTTGACATGTTGTGAGCCGCCCAGAGTCCCCCGGGAGTTGGGCAGCATACAAATCTATTTAAATAAATAAATAAATAAATAAATAAATAAATAAATAAATAAATAAATAAATAAATAAATAAATAAATAAATAAATAAATAAATAAATAAATAAATATGCATATTTGGCAATTAGATTTGGCATGCATCCCTTCCCAGAAAATAATCCACTGAGCATGCTCAGTACTTTAAAAAAAAACCTTCCGTGTTACAAACGAGGAAAGGACGGAAAACAGCTGCAGAACTGCAATTCCATCTGCAGCCATTGATCAGCTGGGCTTCGGAAGCAGAGATAAAGGTCAGTATAACCGAGGGGCAGGCGGGCCCGCTTTCACAGAGACAGGGAACCGATTCGCTCTCAGCTTGGAATCAGAGCTACCAGTTCTAAAGAACCGGTCTGAACCAGCAGCAATCCACCACTGGGTCACGGACGAATATATAGGAAATATAGAATAGAAAGCTATGAAAACATAGAGAGATTGGACTTTGAAGAAAATAGTGTAGATAAACAGCTTATAAAGAACAGTTAAAATAGAAAATCATTTTATTATTAAGATTCATTTCTGCACTAGTCAAAGGCATTGATAATTTACAATGTTCATCTTTTATTTGTAAGCTTTCCTTTTGTAAAATAAAAATCTCTTTCCATCCATTGAAGGAAAATACAAAAAAACCAATCAATTTCCAGTGTTTTGTGTCTATTGAGTCTGGGTCAATTTGGTTATCATTTATTTTTTTAAAAAAGTCTTACAAAAGTGAGCCAGACTAATTTTCAATAGGTATTCTAAGGCAACAGTGCTACAACAGAGAAGCAGCGCCACCTAGAGGGAATTTCAAGGACCAATCGTAACCACCACTTGTTCAATGTCATTGTAAACTTCAAATAGTTTCTGAATGAGTGGTCATTAACTGAGGATTACCTGTACTTTCTTTTTTCTCAAAACTCAAGGCAAGTTTCTGAACTTTTTGTTTTCATAATGGTTTCTGAATGTTTTCCCCAAAGTCATCCCCTTGGCTCCCTAAATTCAGAGAGCCAAGAACTCTCTTAACTTATTTCATATATTTTTATTATTATTTATTTATTTTATTAATCATTCTTATATTCCGCCCAACTCCCGCGGGACTCAGGGCGGCTGAGGTGTTTTTTTTCCTTACATCAACTTGTTTTTATTTTACACTTTATTGCCATTCACTTCTACAGCTCTATCATTTAAAAAACAACAACAATCTTGGGTTTCTACAGGAACTACGGGGTTGCCATAAAATGGATTAAAAACATAGAAATACCTTCTCTTTTGTCACCCTGACTGAATTCAGCATGAGGAAATACTTTATGTAAAACAGCCAGCATTTTGTTGAAGGTTCTTTCCAACAATGGCCTTATGATGGGAGACAAAGCATGCCCTGATGATGTTACAGCACGTTGAGAAGCAGGCACGATATTTTGCATTGCATGATAGAAGTCTTGTGCACTGAGAACTATTGAAGAAACATCAAGCTGCAATTTTTGACTGCTCGCATAGATCTGAGGATAGCGCCGTCGCAGGGCAATCAAGGCAGCTTCAGTACAAAGTGCTTTTATGTCAGCGCCACAGTATCCTAAGGCATGAAAATAAAACATACAGTGGTTCTATTAAGCAGTAATCAATGTTTTGTGCATGTCAAGCACGTCCACAAAGCTGAATGTGAGCAGCAATATTCTATTGGATTCATACTGCACTGAGCAGTGTGTGTAACTTAAGATGATCTAAGAAAATAAATATTGAAATTATCTTTTAAACAAAGAATACTCAAGAATCCATGTGAAGAAACCTGTGAGAGAAAATCTAGGAACCTATAAAAAAAAGGTTAAAATATACACATACAAATTAATGTTAATGGTGGTCTATACATACATGAGTGGAATTGCGCCCAAACTAGCAAGGTAATAAAACAGTAACCATAACAAAATGGATTATCTTCCTACACCAAAATGTCTTTTGGGAAATGAGAACCAGAATAGATCAGGCAAGAAAGGATTTGAAAATTTTGTCATTTCACATATAATTTATACATACATACATATATACATACCAGAGGTGGGTTGCTACCGGTGCGGCTCACTCTACAGTGCCGGTAGCGGCCAGCAGATGGCGCTGTTTGCACGCGCTCACTCTGGTGCTGTATTTTTGGGCGATTTTGTTTCTGCGCATGCGCGGAAGCAAAATCTCACCGAAATCTTGTGAGGGGATGCGCGCACGCGCGATTTCGGCAAGATTTTGCTTCTGCGCATGTGCAGAAGCAAAATCTCGCCGAAATCACACACACACGTGTCCCCTCACAAGATTTCGGCAAGATTTTGCTTCCGCGCATGCGCAGAAGCAAAATCGCATGAGGGGGTGCACATGCATAGCGAACACGAGCGCGCACTAAATGTGACAATGCACGCACAGGGTTCCGGTAGTGAGGTAAGAGAGCAACCCACCTCTGATTCATACATACATACATACATACATACGAGAGAGAGAGAGGGGGGGGGAGGGAGTGGGAGAAGGAGAGGGAGAGAGAAATCAATTTCAAGAAAGTATTTGGCAATGACATCTACCCTGATTTAATTTTTTAAAAAAAGAATCTTTGCTTTGGGTTCACAGGGAAGAATTTCTATTTTCTACACTGAAAGCTCAGTAACTAAACAAGGTGGTGAGTTCTGTCCCTCTGCTTCCATGGTAACTATTTAATGATCATCCTCTCCAAAAATCAAGGAGCAACCTCACTGTTAAAGTGCAAGTTTCATAGATCATCCTCTGAACAGCTACAGTTAATGTAATCCTGCAAACCTTCACAAAAACTCAAAATGTTTAGATTGCTATATAATTTGGGCTGGAGGACCTTGCAAGATTATTTTCCATTTTCTAAGGAGGTTTGAACAAAATTAAGTGGTTTGTAAACCTAACTCAATTTTATTTCCACTGGCTGAGAGTCAAAAACTGGGATTTTTTTCTGAGCAATATCCCAGTGTAAACAGAGAAAAATTTTCCCCATTTCAAAATCCATGTACTTTTATAGTATTTGCTATCAATAAATGCCACAAAAATCTAATTTCTGTGCCTTATTAGCCTCAATTCTAGCTCTCTGTGGATTTTTTAATTAGCTTATGGCTCATTTTCTCAATTTAATTCTAAAATTAAGTCCTATTTACTTTCCTTTTGGAACAAATTGTGTTCCAACGTGATTCCTTCTTTTAGGCAACTCTGCAAGTAATTATACTGCTCAACAAAGTTAAGTGCAAGCTTTCAAACAAAAAGTAGATACTTGTACAGTGAAATATGCAATACTTAAAATGTATACAATTTGGCTGCAATCATTTTATGTCTCAGTGCAGTATTTTACCATTCCTCTTCACTGACAATTGGTATCTTAGTGGATATAAGTACTTTTTAGTACTAGGTATTAGCAAAAAACTATCTAGATAATAAAACTTCCCTTTGAAACATTTTAGACAAATAAAAGGTAGCTATTAGCAGCCACTGTAATATCACTCGCTTATCTGACCATCCATTGGCAATATTCTGTGTCTGTGTAGTGACCCTGGAGGCTGCTAAAATAGGATGTTTCTGGATGAATAAGCTCTCTAATTAAAACTCAAATGACACAATGTTCAAACTCTGGCCTGGAACTACGGATTACTAGGCATAATACACTAGTTTATCAGGAAAACCAATAAAGTTATTTACCTGACTCTATAGTGGAAAGCAGAAATAGGCACCCTTTCCCTTCCAGAATGTTGACCTACAATTCTAATGATTCTTTGTCGTTGGTTAGCTAGTGGAGTTTGATAAATGATTTAATTCAAAACTCCTGTGAGGGGCTCCTGGTTATTTATTTATTTATTCAGTCATTAATCAAATGTATATAGCTGTCCATCTCACAAAAATGACTCTGGGAGACATACAACAATATGATAAAATGATACATGTAAGAAACAATCAATACAAAAATATAAGCATCAACAAACCCTAGATAAAGAGAGAGTAAGAATAGCCAGCTCAGCAATGGGACCATCTAAGCGTGTCTCCGATTCCCTGGGAACCCCAGGCCTGATGACACAACTAGGTTTTGAGGAACTTCTGGAATGTCAAAATTCCAGAGCAATATCATCCTAGAAACATTACGAACTAAAGTTTTATGCAACATAGTTGCTACCCCTCATTATATAATACAGATCAATAAACTGCCAAAGTGTCAGAAACAGTACACAAGGGTACTTAATTAATATTGTAAAATATTGCTACAATTTTTTGAGAAAAGAATATTAAAATGAAGTAATGAATCTTTATAAAACTACAACACAGTTATATAATTAAAATTGCAACTCAATAGCAATAGCAATAGCACTTAGACTTATATACCGCTTCATAGTGCTTTACAGCCCTCTCTAAGCGGTTTACAGAGTTCAGCATATTGCCCCCAACAATCTGGGTCCTCATTTTACCGACCTCGGAAAGATGGAAGGCTGAGTCAACCTTGAGCCTGGTGAGATTTGAACAGCTGAACTGCTGAACTAGCAGTCAGCTGGAGTAGCCTGCAGTAGCTGCATTTAACCACTGCGCCACCTCGGCTCTTAACAATCATGTGAAAGTGCAGAATGTGAGATATATTTTTGAGAACATAATTCTTGCAGAATGTCTATCAGTCTGTCTGTCTATCATCTATCTATCTATCTATATATCTATCTATCTATCTATCTATCTATCTATCTATCTATCTATCTATCTATCATCTATATTTGTAGGCTATCCACTCAGAATGATTCTGGGTGACATGCAGAAGCATGGAATCAGTGCAATCAAAACCATAAAAAAGAAAAAGGGGGCCAAACAGTCAAAGAGAAGAGGGTCAGGACTGTTTGGATCTCTGAGAGGAAGCTGCTTTACTGGGCAGGTGTCATGGCAGAGAAAGCATGTCTCATACATATCTTCAGATTACATCACTTAATAAATGAAAACTGATGCATGTGGACAGTCAAAATGGGCAGATGTAGGCAACCACCACCATCCTGAATTGCACTTGGAAACCTACTGATAACCAGATCAGGTAACAATGTTACACGACCATAGCATGCTATGGCCATAACTTCTTGTGCCACCATGTTCTACACTACCTGAAGTTTCCAGGTAGTCTTCAAGAGCAGCCCTCTGTACACCGTATTGTAATAATCCAGTCAAGAAATAACTAAGACATGAGACCATGTGAATAAGCGCAACACACACACGCATACCACATACTCAGTTTAGGTGTAAGTGCAATTGTAGCACAAGAAGGATTTATGCAAAGGTCTCTGGGCTGCAGATGCCATCTGTTCCTCAGGTAAGAGCTGTGAGCTTTTTAATTAACCAATATATAAATGGTTAAAAATAAAACCCAAGCCTGCTCACAGCATAGTTGATTTTAAAGTACAAATAAAGCCAGTATAGTGTGATATTCTTTGATTTACTCTTCGTGTCTTGAAACAATCAGAAAGAAGAAACTTCAGGATAATGTTCTCAATAGTCCGATTATAGATTATAGGAGAATTGCTTTCCTGCAATGTGCCTAATACACATACACACACAATGTTCACATTTTAAGGTTTAATTAATTTTTATATTTTTAAACTGTGTTTAATTTTATTTTTCCATCTGTGTACACTATTCAACAGTAAAATACCTTGTATGTTTTGTCTGCATTAAAAATGGCATAGAAAGCAAATAAATAATAATGCATTTATGCAATGTGGAAATTCATATTATTTTGAAAAAAGATGGAATAATAAATAGAAAAGAATTCCACATGTATTGTTAAATTCCACATGTATTGTTAAATTCCATATATAAAATGTTAAAGAGTATTAAATGAAGTATGATTTCAGGAAAGAACTGGCATGCAAGAGATGGACTTGAGAGCCATAGCATGTTTTGCATTTACCAAATTGTATTTTGGAAGATGATCTTTACAGTTATTTTGCTTCAGTACTTAAAAAGAATACATCTTGAAAAATTTGAGTGAAGTAAAACAGTGCAGAAATGGAAGCTGAAACTAATATAGCTTGATGCACTCAGATCAAAATAAGAAACTACAATTCAGAAAAGTTAGTCTTAAAGTGGGAGTAAAATGAGAATTATCCAAGCTTTATGGGAGGACTACAAGCATCTTAAATAGCATTGGATCAGTTAGTAAGTCCTCACAGGCAGAAGATGCCTTAGAATATACACATAAAATATAGAGAAGGAATACTAATGTGAAGTAACATAATCTAACTTCAGGTTCATCTGATGACCTCTGCTAGGTAAAGAACTTGCCAGGGAGCTGAAATTCAAGACAGGTTTTTGAATTTTAATAATGTCTCTGATGAGGCACTCTCTCAAAAATTAAGTATTTTAATCACAGAGTACAGAAAGTGTAACAGCAAGCAATAAGTTAAACAGAAGACGATGTAGTTAAAGATCGAGGGAAATAAGCCACATGGAAAGTTATAAATTCCCAAGTAAATAAAGTTCAGTTGTCAAAAACCTTTTATAATTCAGCCTTGTTCCCTATTTAATACATTATTTTCATTCATGATATATATTTAGATCGGAAGAGTGCACTAAGAAAATCAGGTTGTCCAAAGACTGAAGGCTTAGATCACATAAACTAAGATATATCACGTTAAGATGTGGAATTAATATAAAGAAATATAAAGAAGTTATAGATGAAACAAGTTTTCTTGTAAAGTGGAATAAATAAAGTAAATTTAAGTGACAAAAATAGTGAGATTTGTTACCAGATGGAAATGGAAGGGGAGGAAAGGTCTTGAATTTTAGTTCATGGCACAAACCATACATTACAGAAGCAATTGCAAACTGGAACAACTAAATTGCCTGAAGAATGGACACCCCCATTTTTAAGAGCAGATTTTAATATTGCCTTAACTGGTTTATCACAAAAAAGTATATGGGATATAAGCACATATCAAATATATCTGACAGATACCATAAAACAACAGCAGACGGGAAGAGAATTTTGACTGAAGAGTCCTCATGCGTATGCAAGTAAATGTTGAAAAATTACCTATTAAGTACAATTTGATGCAATCAGAGGGTTCTGTTAACATGTAAAGTACTTGTATGAGTTAAAAATTCTCAAACTTTCAAGAGCTGGAAACACTTTTATTTTATAACCTTCTATCATTATCATCCTGATCTTACCAACTACTTCTATATCCATGTTTTTTTTTCAAATTGTCTAGAAACTTAGAAAATGTTACATTTCCATTTAAACCTGCATTTCAAACTGCAGGAAAATTTCTTCAAATTGTGGTTTCCTAAGACCCGAATGGCATAAGACACAGGTAGATCACCACCTACTTAGATAATGCATTCTGGGTCCCTTTTTCAGAAGATGACCCAACGAAGTATGCTTCCATTGTTTTTATGCCTTTTCTAGCCATGTTGCATTATATAGGTATTTCATGCAGGGTTGTATCCAGGATTTCTTAAAGCCCCACACAACTATAAACTTTATTAAAACTCTATTAAAACAAAATAATTTCAGACTTAAGAAGCCACACAGTAATAACTAAGATTTGTGTGCAGGTTCTAAAATCTAAATAAAACATTAAAATATTTAAACTAAGCACAAATCATTGAGTGAAATCTATTATTATTAAGCATATTACTTCTGCAAAATGCAGCCTTTTCTTCTTTATTATCCAAATCTTTCTTAGTGGCAATATCAAAAGAAAGCAAACTTTTCTCCCTAGAATTACCCACAGCGGGTGAATAATAGAAAGTGTTTATCAATGGCATCAAATAAAATACTAAGTAAACATGTGAGTCTAAAAGACGCACATAATTTTTTAAAATGCCAAACAGACTATGTAAAGCTTGTAAAACAAAAAAATGACTCATCTTTGTAATTGATGAAAAAAATGTTATTCTTTTATTAGACTTGCACAAAGTTTGTGAAATTTAAAAATATAAATCTATCTTCAGTGGAAAATTCAGAACAAAACCTTTGGGATTTTCTCTATTTTAGATTTAGCAGATTTTCCTGTAAATCTAAGCAATCACCCCTCATTGTATGGCATATTTTTATAAGATCTGTACGAGTCTCTTCACATTCATAAAATATCACTTTTCAAACTGGAATATTGGCCAATGAAGGACCAAACTTGTATTTTCTATCTGCTAAATGGTTGTTGTAGAGTCACTAAAAGACTCTACATGAAATGGATTTGGCACATGCTTTCTTACACCAGACAAAGCTTAATTTGTCATTTGTTGGATAACTGTTTTCTTCTCACCAGGAGATGTTGGTGTCTTTGCAGATCAAAAGTGGAAGAATGCTGCTTCGGAGATAGATGTTCCTGTGGATGAAGAGGATAATTCGGATGTGTACAGTAGCTGTCTGAATGGACGGTGCTCAGTTTAAAATGTTACTGTTCTGTTGGAGAGTTGAATGATCTGATGCCGTCGTTTTTCAAAATCGAAGACTAACACAAGAGTGACAGAAGATGAGCATTGTTTTGAAGAGACTGTTTTTTAGTGATGTATTTGCAATACTAAAGTATGTCTCTTAGCAATCTTACTCTGATGCTCTGTCTTTAGTAAGAAACAACTACAACAGTTGCTAGTGTAGTACGGCAAATCTACTATGCAGTATATCTTGTCTGGTGTTCCATAATATGTTTTAGGTATGTATAAGTGCCCAACTCAAGAGACAGAAAATTGTATCCTGTGCCAGTCATTCACTTATGCTAATTATACTTTAGAAATTGGAGGATTAACAACATAGATGTTTTCTTAGTGCAAACCAAATCATTAAAGATGTTGTAGGAAAGCAAGCAGTTATCCCAATTTTATTTGTGGAATAATCATGGCTGATATTAATTTTTCCTTATAAAACTTTTATCATATTAGTTTTGGAGTTGTTTTGCTTAGTCACATAAAAGAACATGGATCTTGCCAAGATTTTTCAAAATAAGTTAAGATTTGAGATAATGACAGGAAACTTTGGCAAGTGGCATGAAAAGAAATATTTACATTTTCTGACATGAATTAACATGAAACTTCAAATATAAAATGGAAAAATTGATCACAATTAGAAATTTAATCAGAAAGCGTCAAACATTCTTGAATGTTCTTTCAGGAATGAAAATATAGAAAGTAAAAGTAATAAGATGATACCACTCACCAACACATTTTTCAGCTAGTTCTCCTAAAAAATGATTGGACAATTTTGGATTCCAGTCCCTGGTATGAATTTGTAAAATGTGCTTTCTTGCCTAACAGAGAAATAAAGAGATTTTAAGAATTTCATCACAAAACTATATCAAATACATCAGTCACACAAATAGTTCATCAACTTCTCTTTAATATATTTCCCCCAAATCATTTAATATAGAAAATTTACTGAACTAAAGAAGTATCATAATAAAGATTGCTATTGGAATGTTTAGAGTAGAAATTTCAATAGATAACAAAACTGACCCTAATATATTTTATTCTAAAAGCAGCTAAAGAAGTATGCATTATTCTCTTTTAATTATTTACTTCTCTATATAAATATTATAAATATAGCATTGCCAGTCTAATAAATATAACTGTAACGATTCAAAGGAACATTTCAATAAACATATTCTAATATAAAAATTGATGTTGAGAGCTATGCAGCAATACTCCGGTTGGTAAACAGCATGCTCATAATCAATGACCTTGTTGGGCATGATCATTTTGAATAAGTTCCAAGCTCATATTGGAATGAAGTGCATTATACCTGGTTTCAGGCAAAAGCTGACAATTCCATTGGGAATGCAGAAGAGTCTAATATCTTACATTGGGACGGATATGATTTAACTGCCACAATTTTCTACATGTAATAGCATTATCTGAGACTACTAAGTTATTTCAAAAATTGGCTTGGAACATAAAAGCACAATAAAATATAAGACACACAAAGATAGCCTTTTATATGCCTACCTTTTGATCAGGCAAGCTAAAAAGAAATTCCCTGTCAAAGCGACCTGGTCTCCTGAGTGCTGGATCTATAGAATCAAGTCTGTTTGTAGCACCAATGACAACTATTTCACCTCTGTTGTCCAATCCATCCATGAGTGCAAGTAATGTAGACACAATAGAGCTAAAACATATTGCAACATAATTTTGTTTAGGGCAAAGCATTAATAGATACATGCAGCATTTCAAACTTAACTTTAAACAAACAATACTGAAGTGACAAGTACATATCGCCAAAACGTAAGGTAAAGGTAAAGGTTTCCCCTGTCAGTCGTGTCCGACCCAAGGGGGCAGTGCTCATCTGTGTTTCTTAACCGAGGGAGCCTGCATTGTCCAGAGACACTTCCGTGGTCATGTGGCCAGCATAACTATATGCCGAGAAGCACAGAATAATGTTACCTTCCAATCGAAGTGGCACCTATTACTCGCATTTGCATTCTTTCGAACTGCTAGGTAGGCAGGAGCAAGTAATGATAGCTCACCCCATTGTGTGGCACTCAGGTCTCAAACCTCGACTCCAGCTGACAAGCTCAGCATCTTTAACCACTGAGCCACCACAGCTCCTTTTGCCGAAAAATAATTAATCCTATTTAGATGTTCATAAATTCATGAATTGGTTCCAGTTTGTGGCCCACCTTTCTATTTCCAAGGCATTTAAGTTAGTGTGTGTGTGTGCATGAATTAAAACCATTTTTTTAAAAAAAAAACTTCAATATCTAAAATCATTAATCAACTTGAAAATCCTGACTAAAGTGAAGGTCTTACCTTCTTTCTTAAACACGGAAACTATGGGAGCTAAACACAACTCTTAAGGAAGTATTTTTTAGTCTGGGCGTGATGCTAGATCACTTCTATGGGCTAGATACATGGAATTTTGAAATCAGGGTACATTTTTAGGAAATCTCCTATTTTCAATATTAGTGTTTGGGCACACTAAGATAGGTGGTCTTATTTAAGATTTAAAGTTTAAATTCTGTATTTTAAATTTAAACTGAAAACAGTCTGCAAATTTCATGCACTTAAGTGTCATACAGTAGCTACCAAATGTTGCACTAATTGTGTAAGACAAGGAAGTCTTTCATCATCAGATGCCATCTGATGCCAACTTCACTCTCAGATGCCAACTCAATTTTAAGAAAATATAAAATCTAGAATAAGCTCTAGTGTATGGTATGGCGTTTTAAGATTCTAGCTGAGAGTCATAGTTACTGTCCTGATCCATTCAATAACCTTAGTCTGAATGTTAATGTTAGACTTATACAGAACAGTAAGTCTAGGACAGAGGTAAGAAAGAAAAGCTTCTCTTCCCCTCAATTGTTTCAATATTTTCATTTAGAATTAACCTGGATAACATGTTTTAATTGTGGTGCTATTAAAAAGCTAGAACAGCATCTAATTATCATGAAGGTTTTCTTTATTAGATAATAATCTGAAAGGAGAGGAGGAAGTTTGAAAAAGGCCTATCCTTTTCTTGAAATAGCCAGTTTCTCAATCTATCTCCAAGTAGGTAATGTTTATTCTCATCCATGTCTTTTTTGTCTCAGACTCAGTAAAGTAGCCCTATTTTCATTGCACAAGTTAAAATGACTCCTTTTTATATGCCAAGAACCCACTAAGTCGTATTCAGCATCTAAGAAAGGCCAAATGTTACAGTCACTGGATCAATGGAATAAGGAAGGCAAAAGGAACTGAGGTAGGTTGAGTGGCACAACCATTTGATAAACTAGATCTCTAATGGTCCCAAAGCTTTTCAAAATGAATGGCAACTGGTCTTTCTTTGGTTTTTTTTCTTTGAAAACATTTCTCTTCTCATCCAAGAAGCTTCTTCAGTTCTGACTTAATGGTGCGGAATGGAAGAAAACCTCCACTATTTATGCATCCAATGCTACATATACTAGAAGTAATATGCTAGCCTCACCTGTGAATTTGGTCTTGTCTACTGGAGCGGACTGGGGCCAAGCCATCTATTTCATCAAAAAAGATTATGGATGGCCTCATCAGGTATGCCTGGGATAAACAACGAACAAAATTAATTGTAGATATGAAAATATTTTTTATACTTTTAAAAGCTACGAGAAAAATTATCTTTAATTGCTGTATTGAATCAGAAACATTAAGGTCCTTGAGTTCACTCATAATTATAACGCCAAGAAAATGCATTAACTCTGCCCTGTCTACATACTGCAGATTACCTTTGACAGTTAATAGGTAGACTTCACGATGCAAAAACCTGGTAGCTTCCACAGGAGTAGTGATAGGGTGGATTAGGATTGGGAGTAGCCCCATGTCAAATGTGAAAATAAACTTTAAAAGCTCTGAAAAAAAGAAATTGGGCCATCTTTGTAGAAGCTTATTGAAAAATATTTCTGCATTTAAAAGCAATTGATTTTCTGAGTTTTCTGAAAATTTCCTTTGAGCTAAGCTCAACTCCCAATGACTTTTACTAATGATCTAAAACTCACAGAGCTTTCTTGGCAACCTTACTGAAGTGACTTGCCTCTTCCTACTTCCAGGATAAATTTCGACAGACTATCCTACAGGTGTAATCTTTCACGGTGGTCTTTCATATATGTACTAACCAGGTCCATCCCTAGTCAGCTCCACAAGATTATCTATTAGTGGCTAGGGTGTAATCTATGTAAATACCATCTCATCCAATGCCAGTTACACAGATACTTTTTTTTCTGACATTTTCACCTCCAAGAACATACATGCTTTGAGGAAACTAATTTTATTCTTCAATCGGTACGAAAATATCAAGGGTGTCTTTGAAGGAGTACAAGCAAAAATACAAGACTTCAGGGGTGTTGAGTAATCAATATCACTTCTTTCATCTCTTGAAGCAAAAGGAGCCACTGCATTTTCTACTCATTTGACAACTTATTCCGGTGTCTTTTTTATTAGCAACTTCACTTATTCATCTTTTGAAACATAAATGTTTTTATGGGCATTTCCTAACAATGAAAAAATACATTTGCCAAAATCGGCCTGCAAGACCTATTAATAGAATTCCAAGTGGAGACTCTTTCCCTTTCTGGAACCTCACTCCTCAGTGTCAATCATCTAATGATGGAAGAGGAAGCAAAGCAATGGGTCTTTCTTCTACCCAAGAGCTTCAGTGTCAAAGGACTCCATTCTGTGGAGAGGATATTGTCTCACTCATTAATACAATTAGCCTTTTTAAAAAGGGTGACGGATACAATTTGTCTTTTGGACTAGAGATGCAGCAAATTATATTTGCTTAATTTTCAAGAATGAAAATCATAACCGGAGGAAACAAAATATTTCCTTCATGTCTTCTTATGGTTCACGGTTACTCCCAACAATTGCTTCTATTCTTTGCTGTTATTTCACATTTAATGACCTTTCTCTTCTTCCTATAATGACTCCAGCAAATATTAACACAGGAACTGCCATGATCCAAGGTAATGAACTCAGTCTGGCAATACAACAACAGGGACTGGAAACAAAATCAGTTTTCATCCAGCTATTCTGAATGGGAAATACTTTTGCTCATTATGGTATTACCTTTGCAAACATAGAGGGATGTATTAGCAATTAGGAAAAATGTTCAAATGGATCTCCCGCTTCAGCTGAAGGACTGAATACATAAAATTGTGTACTAACTTGATCAAAGAGGAGTCGAAGCTGCCGTTCAGATTCACCAACCCATTTACTGAGACAGTCTGCTCCCTTCCTCATAAAAAAGGCAACTTTTCTGTCCCCATGAGCGCATTCATTGGCCAGCGCTCTAGCCACCAGGGTTTTACCTGTTCCAGGAGGACCATAAAACAAACAGCCCCTGAAGACAAATGGACAGATACAGAAATCACTATTTCTTTTTCTTCATAAGCAGCCCATTTCCTACCCACATAAGGAACACGAGAGCTCAGTGATCTGTTTTGGATACCCAGTGAAATGAAAGTTATTGCTAATTAAAAACAATGAAGGGGAAAAGTAGAAAATATTTACAAGGAGTGGTTATTATTTTTAATCTATGCTGGGTTTTTTTCTATTTTAACAAAAATGTCATTCACTTTTTTCTAATATGCTGGGCCAATTTATTGTTGCATATAAGCAACATAAATTAACATGAACATCAGAGATAGGGCATACATATGACATCTCTGATGTTGGGTGTCAAGCAGGCAACTATATACCATATTTTTCAGAGTATAAGACGCACCTTTTTCTCCCCTAAAAGAGGCTGAAAGTTTGGGTGCGTCTTATACTCAGAATGTAGATTTTACTAAGCTTTTTTTTCAGCCCTAACGAGGTGCTAACCCGATCTTCCTGCTTTGCTAGCTAAGCGATCTTCACTTTGCCTGTTTTTTTCATTGCTGCTCCCTCCGATAATCAGCTGAGCCTTTTTTCAGCCCTAACGAGGTGCTAACGAGTGAAGCAATCTTCTGTGCTTTGTTAGAGAAGCTGATCTTCCCTTTGCCTGCTTTTTTCATTGTTTCTCTCTCTGAAGAGAGAGAGAAGTGAAGAGTTTTAGAAACTATTTTTTATCCCCAACCAGCAAACTAATGTGCTGAAGCTGACCAGACTAAGGACTAGCCAGATGAATACCTGGTAGGCAGATTATTTTTTCCCTATTTTCCTCCCCAAAAACTAAGGTGCGTCTTATACTCCAGTGCGTCTTATACTCCGAAAAAATACAGTATATCAAACAAATATTCTAAACAAATGCAAATGAATAAAGTTATAACACTAGCTTTGTTATAACTAAATAACAATCTCCCAAGCTTCCTGTCTCTCATGCAACCATTAGTTCTGGTAAATAGGGTCAGGAGGAATGAAAACAGTGATGAGCCTTGGGACAAAAATTAGTCTTTATTAGGAAAATCCTATGCTTAGCTGTCTCATATAGCACATATACAGCATCAAACTTTTACAGTAAGGAATTTTGCCAACTCTTAGTTTCTCTGGAGGATCTCCATGACTATTTCCATCTTTATTGGCATCCATTCATCTTTAAAAATTCAATAGCTCCTTTCATAAGGCGAAGAACCAACAATGCTATTCTGCTTCTGTGTTACATTTAAAAATCAAGCTGCTTTTTTCATGGTCTTGTGAAACATACCAAGAAATCAAATCTAAATTCGCATTCCTAAGTTACATGGATATGAATATAAGTCAGTGAAGTCTTACACATATCTGAAGACTTGACATACTTAGGAAGCGTTTTTAAAAATCCAGTTTTCCAACTATTATTGAAATCAAAAGTTTCACTTTAAAAGATAATTCTGAATAAACAAACTGTTGCATTTTTCTTTGTACAGGATGGATCAAGATTGATTCCACATTTTACAATATTACTGAACTATTTCGCTTTGTTAAATTTTTCACAGAAGTGGAGAATGGTCTTTGTCTGATAGCTCTATTTTCCTTAGCTTTCTCACACTTCTAGATTGGCAACTTTAAGAGAAATTATACAACACAAAGTTGTTAAAAATGTAAAATACCTTTTCTGCAAGAATTTTTTTTAAAGCAAGGTATTTCATCAAATGTCACACAAATGTACAGTATTTGACTTAGCCTATTATCTTCTCTCAGCAAACTTCAATTCCAGCAATTTTCTCACAACTATTCCATTTTTCCAGAGATTTGGAGGCATATTGGGGCATGGGGGAGAGGATCTGATCTAGGAATGGCTTTTTTCCTGCTTAAGTCAAACGGCTGAACCCAACTGCAGCCAGCAAAACCTGGAGTGTCCACCCTTCAAATAATTTGCCCCATATTGTATCTTTTAATCTGACAAATAATAGGATTTTAAAATAATGAAATATAGGAAATGATCATGTTGGCCCATGTGGTTTATTTAAATTAAATTAAATTAAATTAATTCAGATCTAACTTTTGTCAACTTCTTTATTAAGCTATTCTTTAAAATAACCATAAATCCAACAAAGTTTGTGTATTCTGGTAGATTAATTCAAGTATAAATATGAACAAAGCCTACCTTGGTGGCTGAATTTTGAATTTTTCAAATATTTCAGGATACAGAAGAGGAAATATAACCATTTCCTTAAGTGCATGAATATGATTGCTCAACCCACCTATACTATCAAAACGGACCTAAAAGGAAGATAAAAAGCAATAAAATTAATTAACATTTGGAAATTTAACTTATCATTGGCCCCAGTTTACATGGAAAAGCCATAAATGTATTTCAAAATTTCAGTAACAAAAATATTATCCAAAATGGTCTACTTTTAATCTGGTGTAAGCAAAGTAGCTATAAACATTTAATTCTTTAAGATTGAATTTTACAAAGCAGCTTAAAGATTTTCCTTTTACCACAGTCAATTCTAAGCAAAGAAAAAAAGCACACCGATTTGTCAAGAGTCATTGGATCCACGTCAGCCAAGCTTGCTCCAACTTTCACTCGTTCACGTAAGATTCCACTAGCCAAATCTTCTGCTCTGAAATTCATTGGCAGACACCTATGACATATTAAAAAATCCATAAATTTCATGCTGAATAAAGATGCATGCATGCATGCATAGAATGGAAATGTGACTTTTCAGGTACAGCATTTCAACTTGTCCCAAAAATAGAATGTTTGTCATTAGAGAAAAAAAATATAATTTTCATGAAGACATAATGGACAAATAACCCCCGTCACCCACAAAAGTAAAAAAATTCAAATAATACATCGAAATAAATTGGGCTGCATCTGAAATTACATTCAGTGGAATTTTGCTAACAATGGAGGGAGGGAGGAGGCACTACATTTTAGAAACAGTAGGGATGGTCCCAGGTTATAGCTCATGTAAAGTCCCTGGCTGCCTTTGTTCAGATTTCTTATTCTTCATATTCTTCTTCATTAAGACTTCAGGCACTTGTTAGCAATCTCGCACAAAGAAAAAAAACCCAAATCCGAAGGTAAAAATTTTAGTCCACACATTCTGATAACATCAGTACATCAGTGGCTGTGCCCCGTACAACCTTCAGAAAAGTACAAAGACAATATTCAGCCCCCAGCCTAAAAATGTTGCCATTCTTTTCTTTACAGCTCCATTTGCCCTGAAAAGTTGTCAAATGGGGGCACAATTCTGCAGAATAACATTGGAGGCATTCTGATCCATGATGATAAGAAAGATGCTCTACTCTGTTCTGGCATAGAAAGTATCAATTAAGACTAAAGAAGAACAATAATCAAGAAAAAACAAAGCCTCACTCCTTACCTCCAATAGAAATGCAAATTTGTGTTCACAGATGGGCAGGTCTGAAGAAATCCCATGATATAAAACCATGTGTTACATGTATAATTTCTATGACTAGAAGATAATATTTGTAGCTTAGAGTTGAACTGTGGGGTCCTTGGTGTTCTCTAAGTGTGGTTGTTTTATTGCAGACATTTCATTAACAAGCTAGATAACATTATCAATGAGCACTGATGAGGTTTCCTAGTTTGGTAATGAAACATCTAAAATAAAACAACCAAGCTCAGAGAACACCAAGGACCACACATAACATGTATGACCATGCTTCTTAACAGCACCCTTAATTAGAATAAAACAATTTCCACATGGTTGGCAAATTCCATCAGGCCAAGCACACATGAAACCAAGCCATTTTTTCCCCTTAGCTGAATGACGACAAAGAAATTGTTACCGGTTTCTCGCTCTTGCCATGCTTTTAGATTTTCTTCTTTCAAAACGTTCTTCATCTGAAGAGGTTGTATCACTACTATGAATGGCATGTTTCTTTCTCCTGCGGAAGCAATAGAACATTTAACTGAAGATCAGCGTCAACCGAATTGTGCTTAGTGAAGGCTAACAAATTAAAACAGATAATTTAAAGTTGCAATGTCTTTTGTTTAATGCTTCTCTTGTTTTCATCACTTGAGCTGGTTCATATGCCACAATACACTGATATGTCAGAGAAGCAGCAAGACACAGCAATCCCTGGTCTTCCCATATACACACAAACACTGTTGTTCCAATGTAAGAGGAGAAATTGTGGTTTAATTTTGACTACAAAAGAGGATCAACATTTCAAGTTTTTTTTTAAGACAGAGATTAAGCCACAATGTCTAAGCTGAAATATAATGGGAAAAAGGAACCCTGAAATTAACACAGAGGAAATACAGTAGGTCATTCTCTATTAGGCACAGAAAGAATCACCCCATTCATTCCTCATCAAACTTTACTGCAAAATTTAATTTACCAGCCCATCATTACCTCTGAACTAAGTCTGTTTTCAAAAAACCTGAAAACAATTTTATATATACCGTACACGAAATGTAAGAAACTGACAAAAAAAAAAGACAAAACTATTCAAAGATAGTTCATAAAACATTAGTTCAGCAAAAATTTCTTGCAGGAACGGCTTCCAGCATACCAAACTATGACAATGGTTTAGAGGGGTGATTTGCAAAGTATTCCTCTGCATTGTGTTATGCTGTCTTTCTCTTTTATTTTATAGCTGTAACAGAGGAAGGATGCATTGGCTTAGTTTTTGTATTTTTTACGCAGCCAATTCTTCTAGAAATTCTTCCTGAAATTCCAACATGGTAGCATAATGGCAGTAGAAAATATCCTAATATATTATTTACCTGATATGGCTTCTTCTTGCAGGAGATCTATGAATGTCAAATAATGTGTTTTCCCTTTTCTTTTGGTGAGCTGGAACTAGATAAGATAATCAATTTTGACATGTAAATGTTTTTAAGAACTGTATAAAAATCTAGTTCCTTGCTGTAAGACAGGGGTGTCAAACTCAAGGCCCGGGGGTCGGATCCAGCCTGCAGGGTGCTTAGATCTGGCCTGCGGGGCTGTTCTGGAAACAGCAAAGGACTGGCCCGCGGTGCCTCTGCCAGCAAAAACAGAGCTTGGAAGGACTGCATGCGGCCCTCCTGAGCTCCATTTTTACTGGCAGAGGGTTGTAGGAGGCCGTTGCAGCCGGAAACGGATCTTGGGAGCCCGTTTTCTCTGGCAGAGCGCTCGGGCCACCACAGGCGTCGCCGACATGAGTGACATCAAGCTGGCCATGCCCACTCCGGCCCGAGGTCAAACATAACCCTAATGCGTCCCTCAATGAAATAGAGTTTGACAGCCCTGCTGTAAGGCATCTTACAACAATCAGAAATATTAGCAAATAAGATATATTTATTCAGCCTCTCTTCTCCAAATTTGTTTTTTTTATTCTGTTTTATGTAAGATACTCCTTACATTAGATACTCCTACTCAGAGTTGTATTTTAATGAAACATATTAAATTCTAGTTTTAGAACACCTTTGACTAAACATTGTAGCATAATAAAGATAAAAGCTTTAAGACAGCAAACTCTGTATTGCTGACTTACAAAATAATTCTCATTGAAATACAGTCTGTCTCTTTCACTATGGCCTAGTACAGGGGTGGGCAAACTATGGCTCTTTGAGGACCTGTGGACTCCCAGAATTCCTGAGCCAGCCATGAAGTCCACAGGTCCTCAAAGAGCCATAGTTTGCCCACCCCTGTACTAGTACAATGTCTTGATTTAACATTACCCACATAAACAGAAAGGTAAAAAAAGCCAGGTCCAAATACTTCCCAACTCTCGTCTCCAACATGATCAAGAAAAGTAACACAAACCAAAAAGTTGGTTAGTTTAAGAGTGTGCATGTAGTAATCAGCTATATTAAACAAATTCTGTACTGTTAAACAAAGTACCAAAATAATCACATAGCTTAATTTATCAGAAATAATTCCAGATAAGCACAAAATAGTAAAGTAGAAATCTGTTAAATCGAAACTATTTATTCTTTATGAAAAACGTAGGGAAATGGGGGAATGAGTAAGCATTATGTCTTGCATGAATTTATATTAAACACTTTGCATGCAATTCCCCAAAACATGTTCTGAGTGAATTGCCTAGTGAGTGGACAGAGATCTTAGAGGCATATCTAATTTTATCAAGTCTAACAAGTAAAGGCTGTGGCAGAATTATTCATTTATTTATTACATTTATATCCTGCCACAATCAAACAACTCTTGGTGGTCACACAAACACAATCACAAACAGGACTGTACCTACTTTTTCAATAAGTAAATAAAAGAAAGGAAAATACAGGACAAATAAGATGCTACCATAAGTATCTGTTCAAAACAGTAACAGCCCAAACTATCAACTATTATAGAAATCTCCCTTTATACTATATGTTCAACTGTAAAGAAAAAAAGAAAAAAATAACACTTAGAGAAGTAATACATTTTATTTTTTCCTACACGCTTTCTTACAGAGAGTAGCAAATAATGATTCTTCCTTCAGCCATTTTATCCTATTTAATTTTAACATTAAATAAATTAAATTTAGAAGAACGATCATTTGCTGAATTTTATTATTATGAAGTTGATCCATGATCCATTTAGTTCTAATCTAATGCTGTAACAAGGGTAAGATATTGCTGAACCAAGTTATTTCAGTTACATAAATCATTTAAAAAAATCTTACCTATAGGAGGCGCTTGATATCTATCTACTGTTTTTCTTTGTCTGAGATTATATGGACGATCATTTTCTTCTCCTTCTGCCTCCTCTGCTTCAATATCCCCATCTTCTTCTTGAGATTCTAGAAAAATCCCCATTAAATATTTATAAAAGTGCATTAAGGTAATTTGATAATATCTATTAAAAAGCACGTTACTTTACAGATGAAATTTATTTTATAAAATGCAAAAACTGATTTGGATAGTTTGCAATATTCCAGAATGAACTTTATAATATATAGATAATTTTTAATATTTTTAAAAACACTTCTTGAAATGTTATATGGTATCTATGAGACTTTGAACACATGACAAAGCTGTTATAATTTCAAGATCAAAACTATAATTTGACAAGAAAGGCCAAACAGCAAAGATATTTTCAAATCAGAGTCCTGAACAATTCATTCAAAAGCACCATGAATGTCTGAGGGGGAAAAACAGCACTGATTAGAATTTATCAAGCCATGAAGGAATTACCAAGGCCTGAATCCATAACTGAAGAAGACCTGTCTGTTGGTGTCCAACATTTAAGTATATAGTTTGATTAATAAGTTTTTCCAGACTATTAAGAACTCAAATAACTTGTGTTGTTTTTCAACATAACAACATTTCACTTGTCTTTATCAAAGTAGCTGTCAAATTACTATCACTATTACCTTCTTCTTCACCTTCTGTGGAAACCTCGTGGTGGTTCTGGATTCCATAGCTATTTCTCCTTAATGATTTCCTCCTCCTTTTCACTCTTGAGTACATATCCATGTTTTCCTAAAATAAAAACCTCAAGAATGATCTGCATCGCTAACAGATAAATATACATGTAGCTTCCAACTATATAGTTAACCAAACTCTGATAGTCATAACAAGTATTTTAATAAGAGAGAATCTGCATGTATGCAAGACAGAGAGATGCTAAAATCACAGGCTAAACAAATATAAGTATCTTTATTGGAAATTCCAATCAGAGTACTGAGTGTTCTATCTTAGGAACTATAAAAGAATTCATGGGAGAGTTCAGAAAATAATTCAGTTATTGTATCTATTCGGCACATAGAAATATTTGGTTTTATAAGAATGGAGCATCTGTTCTTGAATAAGCCCCCACATCTGGAGACAAGGGAGGCACAATCAGCACTGTAGAACTCACAGCAGCAAGGCACTCTCTGACTAGCTGGTTACAATTCTCTGGCCTTGCCACCATGTGGCAATGTGAGGCACAGGTTGTTGCTGCCCCAAGAGCTGGAATCTACAGAAATGAGCCAGAGACTCAAGAATTCTACCACTCAGAGCCACAGCTTCCCAGCAGCCAATAAGGTAGCTGGGAAGGGCGGGGCTGTTGCAAGCTGGCCAGCTCATAGAAGGGAAAGCCTTGTTGCCTCATCAGCTAGCTTCCATTTATCCACTCATCCACCACAGCCTCTAAGTAGTTGTGCAAGTCTCCAAAGTTGCAACAGACAGAGGAACTGTTTTTCTTGTTCCTGCAACTTGATTTTGGATATCAGTCGCTACTATTTAAAGGAACCTAGGGAGTCATAAGCCCTGAATGCCAACCAGTAAAACATGTAGATGTAGATGGACTGTTTCGCATTAATCATACTGTCTTACAGATGGTTGACTACCATATAATCCACAACCCATGTCACTTATGAGTTGTTATTGTATTGTTTATGAGATAGTACAGTGCTGACACCTGTTTTCTCCCTAGCCAGCTGCATTGCTTTCTCTTTCCCTTCTGTTCCTGTTACAAGGATTGAAAACTACAGAATATTCAAAATTCATTTTATCCATTTTTATTAACAAATGCTTTCGATGCTAGACTATAACATACTCAAGGCTTAAACAAAATGTAAGGGGAAAAAAGATGAGAAGAGAATTAAACTTACAAATTCAGTATCTGTCCACATACGCAACCGTTCCACTTCTCCTGATCGCCTGTTCCGTCTGATGTTAATATTGTCCATTTCCTGAAGAACAGCTTCAGCAGTACTAACACAGAAAAATGGTAGTAATTTGTTTACTTATTTATATTCTGGCTTTATTATTTGTATAAATAACTCAACACACGCAATACTCCCACCTCCCTTATTTTCCCCACAACAAAAACTCTATGAGATGACTTGGGCTGAGAGAGAATGACTGGCCCCAAGTCAAATTTGTAACAACTGCCTTGTGATATTGTTAAGTAAATACAATAAGCTGGATCATAATTAAATATGGTTAAAATTAAATAAGATCCTTGGAAGATGTTGGTCCAGTAAATAAATCTGCTAGTAGAAAACACAAAAAAAGTGATTTTTGCATTACAATATCCCTTCACCCTTTTTAGAAGGAATCCTCAGTGCCAAAGAAAGTTTTTACTGAATACAAGGGGATGCATTTAAGGAAATGAACATTATTACCCTCTTCCAGTGTGAGAAAATTCATATTTTATCCATGATTTACAGATATTGTTCAGAGGCAAAAAAATCAAATTAGAAAAATACGAGTCCAAAGTTTATTCCCATATTCTCCATAATTCCTGAACAAACTCAACTCTTAAAATTCTGGTTCACATCATTTATTGCAGGGATAGGGGTTTCCCTTTCTTGATGGGAACCTCGTTTTTTAATGTAAAGTTTTGCCTCTAAGATGGTGTGACCGTAAAGTGGACAGGCTGAAAAATGTCTGATCCATTTCTTTTCTATTTCCTAGGATACAGATTACATAAAATAAGTACAATAAAGTTATCTGAGATTGAAATTGGCTAGCTGAGTAGATTAAATGTTTACTCTGCATTGTTTGGAAGCTGAATATTCAAGCTAGGGGACATCTTTTTAAATATATAAATAAAATGCTTCTCATGGACTGAAATATAACACAAACACAATTTTAACAAAACCATGAAAGTATACACTATTATTATTGCACTATTCCAACATACCTGTTTACCAATTGGTCAAACAGTAAACTCTGATTGAGACTTTCGAATCTGTTTTTTCTAGATCGACAACTTTTTCTAATTTCTCTGCCTCCATTTATACAGGCATGGTCACCGTCTCCCTTTTTTTCTCCTCGAAGAGAACAGCTTTTGAGAGCTGCAAATTTCAAGTTATAATATTAATACTGAGAAATAATAAGTATTTAGGATGTGTATAACAAGGTGCATGGACTTTTGCAAATGTGGATCAGTTGGGTTTATATAGTTCTTGTTGTTTTAATGGCATTTACATGAGTGAGCTACCCAGAGTCTTATGATTAGAAAGGTACAAAAATTGTGTAAAATATTTACACACACAGACATACTGTGTGTGTAAAATATTTACACACACAGACATTAGGAGCTGAGATAGCGCAGTGGTTAAAAGCAGCATTGCGACCTTCAGCTGATTGCTAGTTCAGCAGTCCAGCTGTTCGAATCTCACTAGGCTCAAGGTTGACTCAGCCTTCCATCCTTCCGAGGTGGGTAAAATGAGGACCCAGATTGTTGGGGGCAATATGCTGAACTCTGTAAACCGCTTAGAGAGGGCTGGAAAGCACTATGAAGCGGTATATAAGTCTAAGTGCTATTGCTATAAGTGCTATACATAGTCATACTATTTTATCCACAATAAATATTTCAATTTTAATGATAAATGTATATTACTCTGCAGCCTTCATGCCAAATTTGCTTTGAGGGATTTGGGGTGCAGTCTAAGTAGAATTAGACTAAGTAGAATGGAGCCAGGAACAACAAAATGGAAATAATTGAGGCCAGTTTAACAAGAGGATACTTGGTCATAGAACAATGAATGTAGCTTTTTTAAAAAAAAACTTTTTGCACTGAAAAGATATAGCATATTGAATATAGCATATTGAAAAGTTAGGGAGACAGAAAGAACTTAAAAATATAAAAATGATAAGCATCAGAATTAGCAATTTAACTATGAAGTACTTACATAAACTACGACCATTTGGTAGAGTAGCACCAGATTGAGAAGTTAACCTAAGAACAATTTAATTTGGAAAATTAGTTTGTTGTATTAAAATTACAATTCACATAATATTGATATTATTTATATTCTCAAGTGTTACATATTAGACATAAACTGTTATAATTTCAACTCTGCAAGTGATATGAAAACTATTTATTTCCCATCTTTGTATTTTAAAACAGTTAAATAATTTTTATGTTGCTTCTACAAACAAGGAGCAAAGTTAATAATTCATTGAAAGCAGGAAAGTGAATTTTTTCATTTCAGATGTCCACACAGGAGACTACTTTCAAATGATTGGCAAAGCCAAGACAAAATATGTAATTTATTTTACTTTTGAGTTGAATTATGCAGTCAATTTAGTGATAATTTTTAGAATATCTCTAAAACCACATCTGCTTCCAGAAGCTTTTCGCAGCTTGGAGAACTCAAGTTCTCTACCTCTGGTCTAAAGTCATCAATGAGAAAGCCTGGTATCAGTCTTTAAATTTGGTATTCATTTAATGAAGTTTAGCATTCCTAATTTTTTTACCTTTCTAGAAAGCATTCAAGTAAGGTATAGGCTATTCAATTCATTCCCTTGAAATAATGATTTGTATTGATCTACAATCATGCTTCAAACAATATCAAGCTACTAAATACAACATTTTTAATTTGTATGCTAATGTGAGAAATGCTTTCAAATGCAAACATTTGAAGAAAAAAAATCTGTTGTAAAAGAAAACTTTAATTAGTTTACATTGATCAGTTTATATGCTCCAGTGCTATAATTCAGCCTATATTTTTTTTAAAGAAAGCAAAATAGTTTAATAGTCACAATACAAAATAGAAAGTAACGTGTTTAATTCTTAGCATCATCAAAAACAGCTAAATTTCTTTTCCTTAGTTTGAACGGTAATTATAGTGAAAGTTACATAAAATGATAAGGATAAAAAAACATTCAGAGTTCCAAACTGTAGTTTGAGTATTCCCAGGTCAATGAAACAATTCTTATTCTAGAATTTTGTCCTAAGCCTATGCAAATAGACAACCTATTGTGAATTTACCTACCACCCAACCTAATATCCTACTTTAATGGTTCTAAGACAAAAAAATAAAGGAGTAAAGAGGTTTATTTTGATTTTATACTGTTTCTTATTGTGGAACGTTCAACATCTTTCACATTTTCTTCAATTCAAAGATGGAATACAAGAAATATTCTAATGGAACATTTTAAGTGGGATTATTTTATTCCAACTCAGAACATTTTTTTCTTCCATATTGTGTACTTACCTAATAACAGGGACTTTCCACTTGTGGAAAGTGCTAACTAAAACTAATGTTACAAATAGTACTAATCTAATATTACAAATAGAACAATAATATCTACTATACCAATTATGAGATGAAAAATGGCAATAATCAAAACCTTGAATTTTTTTAAAATATGCTTTAGCCACGATTACAAAATGCAACATTGTCACAGAAAGAACTTGTAACGTAAAAACTTTAAATAATTTACTGTCCATAATTGCTAAGGAGTTAAACTGAAAAGAGGATATAGATATATGCAGTGGTGTGCTGGGAAATGCATAACAACAGGCTCTGCTGGCTTCATTCACTTGGCTGCGCTACTAGCCACCTAACAGCTGATTGGCACAATACTAGGTATAGCAACTCAGCTCTGCTATCTACTGGCTTGCAAAATTTACCGTTAGAAAATTTAACAACAGGCTCTCACAAGCAATACAAGCCTGTTCCAGTACATCATTGGATGTATGTGTATATCCCATCACCAATGCTATAATAAATCCAGTCAGACTGAAGAAATCTTTGTTTTTGATGCAAAGCTAGGAAACATATCTGTAAAAACATTCAGGTGCTCTTATGGCTCTGCCATAAATAGGAAATTTACCTTCACAGGTTCCCACAGGCATAATTTTTACATTAAACCCAGCATCTAAGGATAAACAGGGATATCCGCACCAAAGCTTTCATGCTTTTCTGTACAAGTAGTCTTCAATTTATGGGTGTAACTGAACCTGGCAATTATGGCCGTGGGCTGTGTCAATCATAAAGCAGTTCATCATGGGCTAACCCCGATTTGACAATTTTTTTTGCAATGGTCATTAAGCAAACGCAACAGTTGTGAGGTGAAAGAAGCAGTTGTAAGGTGAATATAAAAGTTGTTAAGCAAACACTGTGGTCGTTAAATAAATCCAATGTTTGCTATGGGGTGTTTTTCCCCCAGAAACAGAAGTAAATGTTGGCTTCCGGGGGGAAAGTTGTAATTGCAGTTACATGACTGTGGAGTGCTGCAAACCGGCTGTAAATGAGGGCCAGTTGCCAAGCGCCCAAAATGTGGCCATGTGACTGCGGTCTATTTGTGTGTGGGTACATGATGTCAGAACTTAAAAAACAGGCGATAAGCAGCTTTTCAGGGGTCTGCCCTAATTTTGGTCATTAAGCAACTCAACATAATTTGAAGACTTCCTGTACCCTCTTCCCAGTTTATCCTCCATGCCAATACTACAGATGAATGCTAGTTTTAAACTGATGTTGCCATTGTAAGTATTACTGCAATCAAAACAGCAGAGAAAGAGAAGTGAATGTGTCATCTTTGAGTATTCTTGCCACAGAAATCAGGAAACACACACACACACACACACAATGTGCCTCTTCAGAAATATACAATATATAAACAAATTTTGAAAAATTCAGGATTTAGAGCTCACCATGGAAATAAGAGCTCTTAATTTTTCCTTTCCAGAGACCAAGTATTAATTGTATTTTTAAATGTATAATTGTAGAATTCTTGCCTAAAACAAATGAACGCTGGCTTTTAAAAAAGATTGGGGGGGTGTTAGATTTTCTTGTGTTTTTTTCTCTTGGGGGCAGTGTATACATCACCACCACCACCATTATTCCAAATTGGTTCTCTCAGCAATAGAACAACAAAATAGAAGAATATTTAGATATTGGCTCTAATTGGCATAAATAATATGAAAATTATTTATCAAGATAAATAACAATATTTAGCAGTGCCATTTTTAAAAACATCCATGAGCCTTTCACTTCTGATTTCACACAATTCATGTTTAAGTGTTCATAAATAATGGAAATTTCATTAGGCATGATGGTCCTCTTGAAATAGACATTGTCTCATTTCAACTTTTAAAGCGAGGAATCAGAAATATTAGCATTCATTTGTGCAGTTCCAGATACCTAATACAATAATTTTAACAATTTATGTATTACCTCTATCAACTCTATACTTCGTTTTATTTTTGTTTAAAGTAACATTTGTTCTCTTTCCTGCAGAACAAGTAACACATGCTGAAAAAATAATAAATAATATGTGGTCAATTCAACTCCAAAGCCTAATTTGTGTGTGTTACATTGGTTAAACTATGTAATTGCTAGGGAGCAATCTCACAGGTCAAATTTGGAGTTAACAGCAAAAAAAAGCTATTAATTTGTAGCAGAAACAAACATGGCAAATGCTTTCTATTGCTGAAGAAAACATGGAACCAGTTAAACTTATTAACATAATGCTATATGCATGGAACAGACAAAACTGTACTGTGATCACAAGGAATTCCAGATGTCTTAATGTAAGCAACAGATGGAGTTGCTCTTTTTCTTTCCCACAAACAACATTTGTCATCTGAAATAAAGTTTGGAGTGGGGGGGAGAGAAGGGAGGAAGCAGGAACAAGCTGTACCTCATGCACTTATGCATGAAGTCAGACTATCTGGCTAAAATCAGTTACTAATGATGAATTACACATGATGAGAAAAGATGGGATGGGAATGTAGCACACCAAATTTAATTTTCCCTTTCTCTGCAGCATACAATAGATTTTAGTACATAGGCTAGAACAGAACCCAATATAAGGAGGCTATTTTAAACAGCAGAAACATTTCTTTAAAGCAGTGTTTCCCAACCTTGGCAACTTGAAGATGTCTGGACTTCAACTCCCAGAATTCCCCAGCCAGCAAATGCAAATCCCAGAATTCCCCAGCCAGCAAATCTTCAAGTTGCCAAGGTTGGGAAACACTGCTTTAAAGGGAGTAAAGATTTTGCATTAATCAATAGTTTAAGCTGTTTAAGAAAATGATCAAAACTGTGTATGTGTGAGTACACGCAGACGCGCATGCACACACACACACACACACACACACACACACACACACACACACACAGAGGTTTTTAAAATCTTTAATATGCTTACCGGGACTGACCAGTTGAGACACCCCATTCCTCTCGCTGTCCAGTACTGCGAGATTTTGATTTGTCTTTGCATACAGAATCAGCATGTTTCAAGGTACGTTTGGCTGGAGGAGATATGTGACTATCACTCAAACTACCATCACTACCATCATCTCTCTAGAGAGAGGAGAAGAAGAAAAAAAGCAAACAGTTAGTAGTCTCATTCATGACATTGGTTCAAGATAAATATTCTCCAATTCAGGAGGGGGAGGGAGGAACTGGTTCTTATTCAGATAATAGCAATCATCTTCACCTGGAAATTGTAAATCTAATTCTAGAAAGAAAGCACGAGAGAAATTGAGGAATTTACTATATCTTTTTCTAGGGATTAAATCAGATTTGAGCTTGTTTGTTTGCTTTGTATTTATATCTCACAGCGATCAAATGCATCTCTTAGTGATTTACAAGATATATAGAAAATTACTGAAACATCAACAGTAGCCTAATTTTAAAATGTCTACTATCAATAAAACATAATGGACTCATCTTGAATCAATATAGGCATTAATGGCTAATTCTGCATTATAAATGAATTTTCTTAATGCAATCAGGGAGGGAGCCAATCTGATTTCCACTGGAAGTGGTTCCAAATGCCAACATTTATATTAACAAATATTTTATTATTATTACTTCAATTTATACTTTATCATTTCAGCCCTAGGGCAATCAAAGCCACTCATACAGCCTAAAAATGAAAATGAAAACCAATTTAAACAAGTAGCTCAAATGAACAATTAAAATGACTTGAAACATGAATTAAAGAATGATATAAAGAATATCAAAATTCAGAATGATCACACTAAGCCAATAGAATTTAAATTACTGCAATTGATTATGGTGTTAACTCACTATATATTTGACTTTTACTTTTTCTAAGTTTCATACTTAAGTATAGAGAAGGAGCTCTCCTTATAATAATAATTTTATTTTACAGTAACAGACCAAAATACAAGTGCAACAAAAAGAAAAAATACAATCACAAACAATTAACACCAGAAGTCTTGGCTAAAGGGAATTACAACGTTCTCCTCTAATAGTTACAGCTCTTAAGAAAAATTTTGAAACCTGAGAAGTAATATAGGAGGAATCATCCCCTAGACAATATAAGGCCAAATTACTAGCATTAGAACCAGAGGGATCAATTCCAAGAAGAGACAATAATTTAATTCTGGCTGTGTTATACATAGGGCAGTATGATAAGACATGCTCCACAGTTTCAACCTCAGCCCTATCACAGGGGCATAGTCGTTCACTAATCAGGAGCCTCTTGAATCGCCCGTCGAGTAGTACTGAGGGCAAAACATTAAAACAGGCTAGGGAAAAGACTCTTCTATACTTGGGGATGGTTAGAGTATAGAGATATGAAGCCATCCTCAATCCATAATTATTAGAATGGCTGAAATTCAACGGGGAGCAGGTTTTATTGGCTCTGGATCTTAAATATTGCAAATCTATGTCCACAAGCCGTTGGCCTACCCTAAACTGGGCGTCCTTGAGACCATAATCTCCCAGAGCATCCCCCGTAAAACCTAACAAGTGGAGTTTCTTCATCAGCTTTCTCTCCCAACGAGAAGTATAAGAGTCAGCAAACACCAGGGAAAGGTAGCTACCAGGGGCTGCCGAAAAGAGCACCCGAAACCACCATTTAAAGGTGTTAATACTCTCCTTAAAAATATCTGATACCCAATTTAGGGTTTGAACCAGTGGTGAAATCCAATTTTTTTTACTACCGGTTCTGTGGGCATGGCTTGGTGGATGTGGTGTGGCTTGGTGAGAGTTGCAGGGGAAGGATATTGCAAAATCTCCATTCCCACCCCACTCTGGGGCCAGCCAGAGGTGATATTTGCCGGTTCTCCGAACTACTCAAAATTTCCGCTACTGGTTCTCCAGAACCTGCTGGATTTCACTCCTGGTTTGAACACAAGTGATAAACAAATGCTCCAGGAGGATTGCTACCTTATTTCACTCAATAAGAATGCACAGGACAACTTTGAACAGTTTGGCTGGTGGAAGTCTTGCCCTTTTGGGAAAGTCTCACACTAAAGAAATTGTTCCAGGCAAACACAAGCAGAAAGTCAGGAGTCCTTGCCCTGTCTTGGTCAGAACTTTCCCCCCATATTTCAGTAACAAGAAACTATGGCTCCCCACAAATAATTACAGGTAGTCCGCAACTTACAACCATCTATTGAGCAACTGTTCCAAGTCACAACAGCACTGAAAAAAACTGACTTTCAACTGGTCCTTGCATTTATGACCATCACAACGTCACTATAATCCCATGATCAAAATTTGCAACCTTCCCAGCTGGCTTCTAACAAAATCAATTGGGGGGGGGGGGGGAGAGCTGGATTTGTTTAATGACATTCACTTAACAAATGCAGTGATTTGCTTAAAAGCAAAAAAGGGTGTAAGATTGGCTGTGACTCACTTAATAGCCACCCTGCTTAGCAAATTGGGAATTGTTGGTCCCAATGGTGGTTGTAAATCAAGGACTATCTATGTATCAGGGAGCAAGGCTTCTCTCCATTATGCTCCATATCCTTGATACAGGGGTGAAATGTGAAATTTTTCCCTACCGGTTCTGTGGGCTTGGCTTATTTTGTGGGTGTGGCTTGGAGGTCAGGTGGGTGTGGCTTCAGGTGGCATGGTCATGTGGTCATGTCACTGGGTGGGCATGGCCAGGTTGTCTCCTGGCCAATTTAGCAGTCCATTTTGCCAGGGAGCAGGGGGGTGGACTAGATGACCTCTGAGGTCCCATCCAGCCTTTGCTGTGCTGTTTCAAAGCATCCTCTGAAGCTGCGTCTAGTGCCAGCCAGGTTTGTGGTCCTCCCTCCCTCCCTCCTTTCTTTCTTTCTTTCTTTCTTGGGAAGCACCCCCCCCCCAAATAAAATATTACTCATAATAAAAGGCTCACAGAAAAACAAGGAAAAATCAAGCTGCTAACAAAGAACCTGCCTGAAGCTCATTCCACATTCCTGCCCCATAGAGATAATGAGATAATGACCCTATAGAAAGTGGAAGCCTGACGTTTGGCTCCATTCACACAAGCAGGCAAACAGATCCCTAGAAAACCCATTCAAGACGGGATATTTTGAAATTTCCCCATGGCAAGATTTTGCAGCTAACAAAACACAGTAGTAGAATCAGAATAAGCAGCCCCACACTCAAGACCCGACACAGGACGAAAATCATTTAGCCACAATGGGAATCACCCAAACCCTTTTAGAAACACAAAGCCCATATTGCACAAACCCCAAAACTTCAAAAACATAGAACCATATAAGAATCCTTCCTTTTATCCACTGCTGAATGTCACTTCACTTCTGCAATTAAAAACCTCCTTCCGAGCAGCTTCCGAAGGCTTTTCAATTTAAAGCAGGAGTCTCCAAAGTTTGCAACATTAAGACTTGTGGACTTCAACTTCCAGAATTCCTCAGCCAGTCATGTGGCTAAGTTAGGAGACTCCTGGTTTAAAGCGACAGCATTTTTTTCTTCTTCTTTGCCAAGCGATCTCCCAGCTGGAAAGTGAGTCCTGATGTTTTCCTTCGAACACCTCTCTCTTTCTTTCTCTTTCTCCCCTCCCTTCCCTTCCCTTCCCTTCCCTTCCCCCTCACTCCCTCCGTCCCCCCTCTCTCTTTCTTTCTTTTAGAGAAACCGGCAGGGAAAAAAGGCTTTAAAAAGTTTTTTAAAAAAACAGGAAGTGAGGATGTCGGGGGCAGGTGGGCAGAGCCTCGCGCTGCCATCCCGGTTCTCCAAACCAGCCGCTGCAACCCCTACCTACTCGCCCGAACCGGGCCGAACCGGGAGGATTTCACCCCTCCCTTGATATCACCAGCCCACAAAACAAGTAGAGGAAAATCAACACCATTTCTGCACACCATTTACAGACACACCGTCACAGGGCCTCTTAAGTACACCGAATTGTGTTTCTGAATGTAACACAGGAAATAAAATTGTATGTGACAGTACAAAACATGCATAAATAAATCCCTGCATTTTTTTTCAACAATTATGCAGGATGCTTGTACCATTCCATACAAACCTAGTTACTACATTCAGAAACTTCAGATATATTCCATACAATAAGAAACAGAGTTCTGGAGGAAAAATAACTATATACTTTATTAAATATTAAATAGTCAATGGCCAAGTCACACCCTACTTTGTACACAAAGGTGTGTCTTTACTGTTAATAACATACAAAATGCTGGGATTCAATCTTGTAAGGGTTCTGAGTAATTCTATTCTATGTAGAAACTGAAGCTACACAACTGGTTTGAAACCTGTTTCAGTGGTGTGGGAGAGCTTAACTAGATAAAGCAGACAAGGCAAAAACATTACAGCAGCATTGCCTGAAGTCATTAAGCAAGCAATTTTCACAAAAATCTACTTGGAAAAAAAGGGTATTTCATCATACCTCTATAATGATTTCCAGTCTTTCTGTAACACATTTTGAGGGCACATGAGAAATCATTGAAGAGGAAGAAGGACATACATTTCTCTATCAAGGTTTACTAGTCATTATTTTTTACTGTTCAAAATTACCACAACTTCCCACAGGATCACCACAGGGCTGTGTCTTGAGTCCATTACTATTCACCTTGATGACCCACAACTGCTGTGCCAAATCTGCTATGAATCGTATTGTGGAAGTATGCGGATGATACGACAGTGGTGAGTCTTATCCAGGATGACAATGAAGATGCTTACAGGGAAGAGGTGATGGCTCTGGTGGACTGATGCAATAAAAGTAACCTGGTTCTAAATGTTAATAAAACAAAGGAGATCATCGTAGATTTTAGAAAGAGCTGGCATAGTCATACTCCATTCAGTATCAAAGATGCAGCTGTAGAGGTGGTCAACAGTATTAAGTATCTGGGGGTGCAGATCACTAACAATCTGAACTGGTCTCTCCACATGTCATCCTTAGTGAGGCATGCAAACCAGTGTCTGCATTTCCTGCGTCGGATGAGGAGAGCAAATCTTTCTCCCTTCTGTCCTGGACACTTTTTACAGAGGCACAATTGAGAGTGTTTTAACAAACTGTATCACTATTTGGTTTGATGGCAGCAGTGCCTCAGAGAGTCCATACAGAGAGTGGTAAGGACAGCCGAGAAGATTATAGGAAGCTCGCTTCCTGTCATTCAAGATATTGCTTATAAGTGCTATGCGCTTAGAGCTCAAAGCACTGTTAGACACCCCACACACCCACTTTATGTTCTGTTTCTGTTGCTCCGCTCTGGGAGGTGGTTTTGGAATATTTCTAGCAGGACTACCAGATTCTGTAACAGCTTTGTTCCCTATGTCATCTGTCTGGTAAACTCACAAGATTCGTTTTTCTCGCCATGTACATGTATACATCTGAACTAGACTGTGTTGTTTCTCTATGTTGCATAATATATGTGGTTATATGAATAATTTTGTATTTGTTTATTTGTTTGTTTGTTTTGTCATGTTTATGTAGTGTATATTGGAGGTGGTGACCCTTTGAGAGCTGTACGCACCAAAATTTCATTTCAATGTATGCTGATTAGTGTACATTCAAAGTGACAATGAAGTTATTTTAAGTCTCAGAAAGGGCGATTTACGACCCATAAAGCACTTTTAGCCATCATAAAACTTCACACTATTGTCCCATTCCCCCCCATCACATGACTGCATTTTGGGCACTTGGCCACTAGTTTGCATTCACAACTGGTTGCCAATTGCCCTACCATGAGCATCATTTGGAATCTTCTCTATTGGTTTTCCCACAAAATCATTAGGAAAGTTGCAGGGAAGGTTGCAGGTGGAGGGAATGGAGGGGAGCTGATCCACAAAGGATTCCCCCTCTTTGTACAGAGGGGAGGGGAAATCTTTTGGCAGGCTGCAGGAATGGAGCTGAAATTCTGAAGATTTTACACCTGCCCTTTACAAAGAAAAACAAGTATTTTCCAAAGCAAATTAAGCTAGCAGTACCCTCTATGTGACTAATATTTAATATATAAAAATAATTAGGCTGAAGGATAGATTATAAAAATTATATATTTACATAAAGCATTTGCTTTTTTTTTCTTTGTTTTTTAAAAAAATATAATTCAAGTAGAGTATTATCCAGCTGAAACAACAATGTACTTCTCCAACTAATAGATGTTCTTCTTCTTTACTTCCTCTTTTACCACTTGAGGTATTGAGAGACCACTTTGGATGTCAAGGAAAACAGATGTTACTACTGTAATTAAAACAAGAAATGGAAAAGTATGGTTTCATACAGGTCTTTTTCTCCAATACTAATAAAGCAAAATAAGAAAATATTCTTAATAGTCCAATCATGTTCTCCACGTATATTAATTAAGATGTGTTAGTTAGCTTATGAACAAAATGGATTACAATAGTCAAACTGTACAATTTTAGAGGAATATTTTAAGAAAGCAAAAAAGTCAATGTTTATTTTTAATGAAAAAACATTGGCCATAAATCTGAAGCAAAACTATATGACTGCCTGTTTTTGTTCTCCAAACATATTACTATCTGAAAATAAAATTAAATGCAACTATATCTGGCAGTTAAAATAAAACACTAGAAGGAAAAGAATACTGGTAAGTATTTTGGAGTCCTCTATACATTTTCATGCCAGAAATATAAAACCTTGGGCAATATCCAACAAAATAGGCTTCTTTGCCACCAGAGTGTATTTTTCACCCTCCCTCCAAAACCCTGCATGATCCCCAAATTTACTTCAGAAAATTTATAAATCTCCTAAAGCAACTTTGGCAGGACAAAATGTGTCTGCTAGAGGAATACTGTCTTCTCACCACATCTCTGTACAGTGAAATGATATCATTAGGTTAATCCCCGATTTGGACTGAATTAGCTACATCAAACTCCTCCAATTTAACACCAACCAGGTATCTCACAATTACCATCTGTCTTGATGCCGAGTTCTGAATGTTACTTTTAAACAGGTTATATTTGTGTTACGTATCTTAAATATTTCCAGAACGGAATACAGTGTGGCCATACTGTACTTGTTGATGGCCTTTGGCAGAGCCAGGTTGGGGATGGTGACACATCCATCCTTGTGCTCCTCGATTACTCAACAGTCTTTGTTTAACAACCAGAACTGGAGCCAGTAATCTGGGCATAAAGCAAAGCAATCACAAAGTGAAAACACAATTGTGATTTCCTTTACAGACCTGGGAAGATCTTTACAGACCTTCTTCATCATTGATGTAACTGTTGCTAAATGAAGCAACCAGTAAAACAAAACTTAGCCTCCTGGCTTAAGAATTAGAGGCTCCAAGGCACAGAATTAGATTGTTTGAGGGACCGTTTTTCTCCCATGGTTTCTGCTTATACAGTAAGAGCTGTCAGAGATGGCATATTCCAAGTTCCCTTGATTTAAACAATGCCATCTATCAGTATCCAAGAAGCATACCTTCTGTATCACAGTGCTTGATCTTTGGAACAAGATCCCTTCAGAGATCCATGTGACTCTCAGCCTAATGGCATTCCAAAAGGCATTGAAACCTGGCTGTTTCCCATGGTAGGGTAGGGTAAATGGCATGCCAGTGTCACATGAACTTGTTTTACAACAGTTTTGCCAAAAACTGGCACTTCTGGTTTTCAGCAAAACCACACCACTTGGTTTACTTAATAAATGCTGCAACCACTTTACAACTGACACCCCCCCCAAAAAATACCTGACTTGTTTTATGACAGGTACAATATACAACCATAATGGGCAGGCTCCATTACGGACGTGTGCCAAGGACTACTTGTACGTAGTGCATTGATGGAACAGATGTTTACCTTGCTTATCACTATGCTTAATGTTTTTGTTGTGATTAATATTGTGAGCAGATTAGAACTGTTTTGGAGTGACACCTAAATAAAATAAAATAAATAAATGTACATCATCATCATCATCATTATTATTATTAAACTTATGTGGTTTCTCCTAAAAACATATTCTCAAAATTTAGCTATGTAAGTGCCTTTAACTACAATTTTTTATTCAGATGCTCTCTAATCAAATTTATGAAAGTCCAGTTTACAACGAGTTTAAATAAGATACAATTGAGAAAATATGGAACAATATTTTCATTAACTGAATACAGAATACAACTTTTATCAAAGTATTGCACAAAGTATAATTAAGTCTGCAGCATACCTAAATAAAATCACTATGAAACAAATTAAATCAACTCAATATTTATTCTACACAACCCTACATTAATATAGAAAACAGTGTGAAGCAGATATTCAATAATAGCCCAATAATGGATTCTTAACCATAAAGCCTCCTGCCCTAAACATACCGGTACTTTAATTACAAACATGAGGAGGAAAAACTTGCAGTTAGAAAGTTGGAGAGTTCCACCCTGCAGCCACCTGTCCTCTCCTTTTCCTTTGCAAAGAAAGCCTCTCACTCACTCATTTTTGGTTCCAAAGCATTTTTCAAGAGAAGATAGTGGATAATTGCAGAGCAGGTAAGTTTAAACTAGGAAGGGAGGGTGGAGAGTAACCTGGAGAGACTGGAAATACAGTAATCTGTTGAAGACAACAAGGAGTCTAAAGCTAGCAGGATGAGGGAAGAGAAGGGGAGGGAAGGGGTGAGGAGGAGGAGGAACACATATATAAACCAAATGCTTACAGTGTTATTAGATTAGCCGCTGAAGAGATGTGGTTAATTTATGTTGATATAACCAGCTCCATTTTCAAAACCCCTGAACTTTCTAAGCCTTCCAAGAGATGCCTAGAAGTAAATCTATAACCTCATTTAAAATTTACACTGGAAAGTGCTTTCATACTTTTAAATCAAGATTTTCTGGAAGTCTTGCAAAGAACATGCATAAGTAAGACTGCACGTACAATTTTTTTCAGTGGTACTAAGTAAGAATCTCTAAGGGAGCAATAATTTACAAAGCATCATTATATTTATTACAATGACAACTTTTATGTCTACATCATAGATAACGAAATATATGTTTTCTCACTTATAAACAGAATGACTATTTGAGCCAAAGAAAGTTACTGTGAGAATACTTCAAATTTTATCTGACACTTTACAGCATGGGTACATATCTTTTTTTGGTTGAAAGATGCATAACTTTAATTTTTTTCCCTTCTTCTCTTCAATCATGTCCAGTTCCTGCCTTAGGCATAAAGCCAGATGGGTGATCTTGCGCCAGTCACTTTCTCTCAGCCTTACAGAGGAGACAATGGCAAACCACTTCCAAAAAACCTTGCCAAGAAAACAGCACGGACTTGTCTAGGCAGTTTCTGAGAATCAGACAGGACTAAACAGAAGAGGAAAAAGAGGAATGAGACTAAGGACTCTATCAGGCCAGAGTAAAGAATATTCTAGGCATCTAAGGACAACCTTGCTCAGATTTAGACTGAATGAGCAGATCCAGTTAAGGGAGAGAAGCATTGTTTTTCTTGGTTACATGACAGGAGCTCAAGCCTATGACTCCAGAGAAAATGGATAGGAAGCTTGGAACTGTTAAGCTGGTCACCTGTTTGTTAGTCTTTGCCTACCCTGGTTTTATGAAATTGGCTCAGGAAATTAAATGCAGTTGAGTCCAGGCTGTGATATTGGCTTCTCTGAATGATTAAGTGGTTCCACCAGCCTTTAAGTAGTCAAGAACTTAAGTTCCTTCAAGAACTGATCACTGAACTCAATCATCCTAGATAAGATTGATAATTTCAATCTTCATCTTTTGGGGAAGATCACTGAATCTGTAAAACTGCAGCTACAGAGGATCTTGGTTTTAACAAATTATCTGGATCCTTTCCAAGTCTGTGTCCATTGACTGTTGATGACCTGTGGTAGAGGTGAGATAGGAGTGGTGCAACAATAATGGGCTTCTTAGATCTCTCCGTGGCTATCATCCTCAGACCATGAAAAGAGTGAGAGTTGGAGCACAATAATATCATAGTTCTATTCTGTGGCCAGTTCTAGTTAGTGTTAATAAATAGGGAGACTAGAGCCCCCAATTTGTGAGGTGCCTCGGAGATCAATGCTCGCACTCCTACTGTTTAGGGGCATCAAGAAAGGGCATCAAGAAAGATCTGAGGTCAGGTATTACCACTACATTGATGATACTGATTATACAAGTCAATTCCTGGACTATTAAGCAATGGTGGTCTAAAAATTTCACAAATAAAAATCAATTGATCAATTAGTATGCAATGCATCCATCTCATTACTTTTTAAGCTCCGGACACTTATTTCTATGATGCAATATCAGAATATTCATTGCTGCATTATGAAATATCACATGCAATGTGATATGTACTTCGTTTAGAAATAACTGAAGTACTTTCAGTGCATAAAAGGTTTTAGCCAAATGTATCGGACAAGTGAGTTACTTTGGGGTACTACTTTTTCAAAACCATTGCCAAAACCTTAAGATTTTCCAGGAAATCAACAACAAAAACAGATCCTCACTGTTGCCCTATGTCTGCGTGGAAGTTGCAGACACACCGGCCCCTCATTATAACACACAGGAGAGCTTTTAAATTCTCTCAATGCTCTCCAAGATTGAAATAGTATATGAATTCAGTATGTGAATGACACTGAGCTGTATGATTCACACTGTTAACACACACATGAAAAAAATTAAAAGCAGCTATTTTTAAAAGTCCATGAAGTAATCACTTATCTTGTTTTTTCATCAAGGTAAAGAAATGAGACCTACATCCAAAAATGTAAAACGTTCAATTAAAATGTATACAATAATCCGAAACATTAGATTATAACATTCACTTATAAATCTATTTATTTCAAACACAGACTGAAAAGCATACAAGTAGTCCTTGACCTGTTCATTTAGTCACCGTTCAAAGTTACAACAACACTGACCGTTTTTCACACTTAGGACGACTGCAGCATCCTCATAGTCACAAGATCAAAACTCAAACACTTGTCAACTGACTGATATTTATGAGTTGCCATGTCCCAGGGTCATGTGATCACTTTTTGTGACCTTCTGACAAAACAAAGTCTGTGGGGAAGCCAGATTCATTTACCATGTTACTAACCTAACTGCAGGGATTCACTTAACAACTGTGGCAAGAAAAGTCGTAAAACGGGCCAAAACTCACTTAACAACTGTCTCACTTTGCAACACAAATGTTGAGTCATCAATATAAATAAGTTAATATTGATATCTGAAAAAGATTCCAAAGGTAACAGCATTTGGGGAAAAACAACGCTCTTCCAAATTACTTAAAAGTTGGTGCAGTTTTAAGTCACTTGTGTTTTTCTTTTAAATGGCACTTCCACTTTCAACCAGAGAGGGAGCTGTGCTCCAAACCCAGCTCGCTGCCTGGCACAACAGACACAGAAATGTGGGGGTGAGAGAGAGAGAGAAACCCACACATATTCTTATAGCGCTGTCTTGTCAATTGTTCAAAGCCAGACAAATCCCCCCTTTTGCGCAAACCTCTCCCCTCCGCTACCGCTCTTCGCCCGCGCCAGGCCGTCCCTTTGCCTCTCCTCCTCCCCACTTGCAACGACCGCCAGCTTCTTTTTCGGCTACCCTCAGGCTCTCTTAAGTCGCCCTACCTCAAATGACCTCCCTCGCAATCGCAGCCCGCCTCCCTCTTCTCCCCCCCCCCTCTCTCCCTGAGCGCAGCGCTCTCTCGCCGCTCACGTCTCCCTCTTGCAAACATTCCCCAGTCGGCCAAACGGCGCTTCTCCGCCACAACCATCAGCGCTCTTCCCGAAGGCGTCCTTCCCCAAATCAAGACACCCCGCCGCCCGCCCGTCCCCGTCCCTACTCCTCAACCTCCCTCGGGGCTTCGCAATCCCCTCACCCGCAGCGGGAGAGCCTTTTCCCCGCTCATGCCAGAGTTCAAGCAGGAGCCCCCGTCTCTCTCCCGAGCCAGCCGCTGACACTCCAACCTTGACGGCCGCACCGAGACAATGAGACGCCGCTCCGCTCCCCTTGCGGCGGCGACCCCTTCCCCCACCCCCAGCCGCCCGTCAAATGACTCGAGCCGCCGGGCTTTTCGGACTCTCTTCCAAAAGGCCGCGCTTGTCCCGGCTTTGGCTCCCGTCGAGCCCACCCTCTTTCTCGCCCGTGTTCCCCGTCGCCCCCTCCTCGGCTTACCCGGACCGAGTCCTCATCCTGACCGGCCGCCGCTGCCGCTGCCGCCGCCGCCGCTGCTGCTTTGGCACTAGTCCTAGACAAGCGGGTCCTGGATGAGATGAAATGGCTGCCGGACCCCGGGACCGCCGCCGCTTTCCCGGAGAGACGCTGAGATTGGGAGCTCTTTCGGGTGTTCACCATGGCCTCACTGCAGCCACCCCGGGAAGGGCGGCGCTGCCGCTGACTCCACCGCCTCTGCTGCGAGGAGCGACGCCGCCGCTGAGCCAAAGAACAAGGGCCCGAAGGCGCGGAGCGCTGCTGCTGCTGCTCCTCGTTCTCAGCTCAGTCACCCACCACTAACTGGCCGCCATTACTCGTTCTCTCGTCCCTTTCTCTCCTCGGTCACGGCGAAGCCTCCCGCTTCCACTGCGAGGCGCTACTCCGCCGCCGTCTCTCATAGGGCCGCCTCTTCTTCCACCTCCTCCCTACACCTGGCAACATAGAGCAGGAAAATGATGAGAGCGTGACATGCAGCCTGAATTTCCGGTGAAGATTGAAAGCCGTCATAGGCCGGGGGTGTCTATGAGCCCCGGTGGTGCCTCTCTAGCTTTTCATCTCTATGGTGGAGGTTCTCTCTATACTGTACTGTACTTTTTTACATCGGCGGCTAAAGGGAGGAAACCAGTCAAGTTTTAAGCCAGGAAGTGCCTGTAGGGAACGCTGATGTTTTCTATGCGTGATGCAATACATGCGGCGCTCTGCAATGGCGTGCTCTATGGTTGTTTTAAACGGGGCGGGGTTAATATAGGTGAAGGATGAAATGGGAGGATTTTGCATATTTAGGAGGGAGCCTCCTTGGGAACTGAATGAAACTGCTGAAACTGGGTTTCAGAAACGGTAACTAACTGTGATTCAGTATTTGCTTTTCTGGAATGGAGAAAGTGCAGAATCTGATTAAAAAGGATTTCGTCTTAGAAAAGCATGTTTTACTTCGTAAGTAATGGAAACCTGTTCAACACGTTTCATTCCATTGATTCTTCCATAGGAAGGATTGTCACCTGGAGAGAAGCGAAGTTTATAGCTCGATGTTTGTACTTCTTGCTAATTAACCTGAAGTAAGGCGTTGCGCTCCCCGAAATGTAATCAACAAACTCTGCCTGTAAAACTGCAGTCGAATATATTTTGTTTTCCAACTTAAACGGATACCTTATACAAAATATGCGTATGTATTCATCTGGTTTTTTGAATCTTAAAATTATGTGAAACTTCTTTCTGCTTGTTCATACAATACACTAAGCCAAGATATGGTGTGCTCGTTTTTGTGATTTAGCACATTGCATTAATCCATCTGATTGTGGTTTGTTCAAAAACCATACATTGCTTAATGCTTTGGGTGAATATAGCCAAATAAGGCAACCGTAATTTTGTAGTCAGCCTGCTAGGAGAAACTGCTCTAAGTTGTTTGAGGCATGTGTCATGAGAGTATTGGGTTTGTTCACAGGATTGTTGAATGGCCTAGTAACTAGTTCCTTTTCTTTAGGGCGATTAGCCGATTGCTCTCAACAGCAGGCTTTGAATGATGAATATCTGTATTCATCGGAAGGTTTACTTTCCCCATTTTCATTGGGAAAGGGGTCATCATCACATTATGTGCAAAGAACTTATTTGGAGAGTAGACTGAGAAAAGGGGGAGAATGGAGCTATTATTTTCCGATATTTATTTATTTATTTTTTATTTATTTATTTTTTATTTATTTATTTGTCAAGCATATAAGATTATAAACAAAGTATAAACAGTAAACATGATTGAATATATATGTAATAGTACAAGCATGAATAAGAGTAAAAGAGGTAAGAATATATGTGAACATTAGGACAGGAACGGTAGGCACGATTGTGCGCTTATGCACGCCCCTTAACGACCTCTTAGGAATGGGGTGAGGTCGATGGTAGATAATCTGAGGTTGAAGTTTTGGGGGTTTGGGGAAGAAACTACTGAGTCAGGTAAAGTGTTCCAGGCATTAACAACTCTGTTGTTGAAGTCAAATTTTTTGCAATCAAGTCTGGAGCGATTTACATTAAGTTTGTATCTATTGTGAGTTCTTGTATTATTGTGGTTGAAGCTGAAGTAGTCATTAACAGGTAGGATATTGAGGCAGATAATTTTGTGAGCTACACTTAGGTCAGATCGAAGGCGGCGGAGTTCTAAATTTTGAAGTCCCAAAATTTCAAGTCTGGTTTCATAAGGAATTCTGTTGTGAACAGAGGAATGTAATACTCTTCTTGTGAAGTATCGCTGGACATTCTCAATTGTGTTAATGTCTGATATGTAGTGTGGGTTCCAGACTGATGAGCTGTATTCAAGAATCGGTCTAGCAAATGTTTTGTATGCTCTGGTTAAGAGTACAATGTTACCAGAGAAGAAGCTGCGCAAGATTAGGTTAATCACTCTTAATGCCTTCTTTGCTATGTAGTTGCAGTGGGCTCTGGCACTTAGATCGTTAGAGATGAGTACTCCGAGGTCCTTTACTGAGTGAGGATCATCATCAAGGTCATGATCATCTAGTTTGTATTTAGTGTTTTGATTATTTTTGCCAATGTGTAAAACTGAGCATTTGTTGAGATAGGTAGTTGCCACTTGTTTGACCATTCAGATATATAGTCAAGGTCTTTTTGAAGGGTTGTAGTATTGTCTGTAGTATTGTCTGTAGTCATTTCTAATGACTGAGTGAAGTACATTCCAACTTCTGTAAATTGGGTAGAAAACAGTACATTAAAGAGAATAAATCAATGATACACCATCTATATTACACCAAGAACATGATAAAAACAAAAGAATATAATATAAACAAAAGACCTTTCACTACCACAGTATAACATTGCAAGATTACAGCATTTCACCCCCAAGACCTGATGGAATATTTATATTTTAATAGCTTTCCTAAACTGGAGGGAAGGGGCCATCCAGTTATCTGGAGGAATTCATGTTCTACAGAGGGAGGGCAGAAATCGACAAGCTTCGCTTCCATGGTCTTTGGATATGGCATTCCCTGAACAAAGGGACTTGAAGACAGCCGATTGACCAGATCCGGTTGGAGGGGCAAATACTATTGAGAATATATAATCCTACATATATTCATGTGCTGAATCATGGAGGCGATAACTAACACCTTGAATTGCATGCATAAGACAACTGGAAAATCTGAAGTCACCCACATTTTGGACCTGTAGTTTCTAAATTGCCTTCAATGACAGCCCCACATAGAACACATTGAAGCAGTTTGCATACCTTCCCATTCCAGGAACAGTTGTAAATGACAGACCTGATGGAGATATGCAAAAGTCTTCCTAATCACAGCTACCACCTGCTCATTGAACAAGAGCTGTGAATCTAGGAGGATCACAATGTTACTAGTCAATTCCACCAAGGACCACGAGCCCATCTTGAATTCATGTCTGGAATGGGATGGTTTCTGAAACCAAAACCACTCCATCTTGTTTGGATTATAACTCAACCTTTCTTACCCAACCCAACCCAAATAGTCATCAGACCTCTGGTGAACCCTCAATGTCAACAATTATTTGCTGTAATGCCAAATATGTATTAAGTATCATCAGTTGTGCTAAACAACAACCTCACTCAGTGGCTTCAAATCTGAGTAAAACAGAGTGGGGTGGGGGAGCATTTGGCTCTGCAGCATTATACAGCTGAAAAACATTGGGTCTGATCTATACCACTGATTGGAACTGCCTGTTTATCTAGAGGCAGAATTTCCAACTTTTAGAGGCTGTCCAAAACAATACATATACAGGTAGCCCTCAACCAGAGGTGAAATCCAGCAGGTTCTGACAGGTTCTGGAGAACAGGTAGTGGAAATTTTGAGTAGTTCGGAGAACCGGGGAATGGGGATTTTGCAGTATCCGTCCCCTGGAGTGGGGTGGGAATGGAGATTTTGCAGTATCTTTCCCCTGCCATGCCCACCAAGCCACGCCTACCAAGCCACGCCACGCCTACCAAGCCATGCCCACAGAACCAGTAGGGAAAAATTTTGAATTTCACCCCTGCCCTCAATTTATGATCACAGTTGAGCCCAAAATGTATGTTGTTAAACAACACTGTTAATAGCAATAGCACTTATATACTGCTTCAAAGCGCTTTAGAGCCCTAAGTGGTTTACAGAATCAGCATATTGCCCCCAACAATGAGGTTTGCCCCCATTTTACCTTTCTTGCCACAGTTGTTCAACAAATCACTAAAATTGTTAAGTTAATAACAATTAAGTTAGTAATTGTTAAATGAATGTGGCTTCCCCATTGACTTGGCTTGTCAGGTCACAAAAGGTGATCAAATGAACCCAGAATACTACAACCCTCATAAATACATTCCAGTTGCCAAGGGGCCGAATTTCGATCATGTGATCATGGGGGTGCTGCAACAGTTGTAAATGTGAAAAATGGTCATAAATCATCCAGTGCTGTTTTAACTTCAAATGGTCACTAAATGAATGGTTGTAAATTGAGGACTACCTGTATGCATCGCTGTGTGTGTATACGCAGATAATCTGTTTCCTGCAGGGCATGCTGCAGCTGCAGAGTTAGTCCTGGAAGAATCCTACGGTAGAAAACTGTCTGTAGCTGCAATGAACTTTGGTATCTCTTTCAGAATCTCTTAAAACTTCCTATTCTCATATGTGTGTGTGCGCGAGCGCGCACACACACATGTAGTCCTCGAGTTACGACCACAATTGAGCCCAAAATTTATGTTGCTAAGTAAAACATTTGTTAAGTGAATTTGTCCCATTTTACAACTTTTCTTGCCACATTTGTTAAGTGAATCACTGCAGTTGTTAAATTAGTAACACTGTTGTTAATTGAATCTGGTTTCCCCATTGACTTTGCTTGTCAGGAGGTCACAAAAGGTGATCACATGACCCCAGGACACTGCAACCATCATAAATGTGAATCAGTTGTCAAGCATCCAAAGGTAAATCACATGACCATTGGGATGCTGCAACGGTCATAAGTGTGAAAAATGGTCATAAATCACTTTCTTCGGTGACATTGTAACTTCAAACGGCCACTAGCTGAACTGTTGTAAGTACAGGACTACCTCTACATATTTTTGAACATCAGTCACATCCAGTAAATTTATTCTAAATCAAACCAAGAGGTAAACTTTGCCAATTCTGTTTCTATGGTTGAAATATTTTTTCCAAGAATAATATGGCAAATAGATGAACATTCCAGACTATAAAGATTGGAGGACCAAATTCAGCTCTTTTGTAAAGGAGCAGCAGCTTTTCCTTCTTTCTTTTGCTGGAAGTTTTATTTTTCTCTAAATGGTTTTTTTTTCCTAAGCTGTTTGCCTCCTCCCTTTTTATGTGGGCTCTATTATTTATTTATGCATGCTTTCCCTGGTCACTGCAGTCTTCCCAAGGCAATTTGTAATACAGTACTGTATCAGCAATATTGCAATATGAAAAGTTCATAAGTTATCTTCAAGAGAATACATTTCTATTTTTCTATTCAGAAAGATTTCAACAATAAGCAAGTACAACCAATTTAACATATACTGTATGTTATTGCATAATGTCATTGAAAAGTATCTTACAAGAGAAAATAGAGAATTTAATAAAGTACTCAGTTGATACTTTCGCTATGCAGAAAGTCCTTGGTTTTGTTGTTTGAGAACTCATATAGACACTACCGCATTTAGTGTGCTGAATACCTTCAGCTAATCCTTGAAAAGACCTCTGGAGGCAATTCCTTCCCTCATTGCTCTTCACGTATATATGAATCATCCATCTCACTTGCTTCTCTGAAAACAATGGTACTACACAGAAACTTATTAAGGGTTGCAGAATTACCAAATGAAATGTAATATCCAAATAAATCTGTAAGCTGAAGAGTATGGGTCTAGTCTTATTTATTTTTAAATTTCAAAATTTAAAATTAAGACAGCAAAGCAGCATAGATTAAAGGCACATATAGAGGCTTATTTTTATGGTTGGTGTGTCCTTGGGCAGAATTTTTATTTTTATTACTGTATCCCAGCGTTCGCGAACCTTTTTTGGCTCGGGTGCCAAAAGGGTGTGCACTCTTGCAATAGGAGTTGGCTCCTTTGTTAGAATCCTTTTGTTAGAAAATATTCATTCAACCATTTGTGGTAGTAATTCTGCAAAGTTGCTATTTCACCAGCATAGGGGACTGAAACAGATGTTGGGAAAGGATTTTGTAAATGAGGATTAAGGAACCAAACTTTCTGCTTATTGATATACTGTTATTATATGATCACTACTAATGAACATTATTATTACTATGATGACTTGCTCAAATTAACTGTAACCAGACAATACTCTGTTAATATTGACATTGACATTGTTGCTCTTTCTTTATATAGTAAAAATAAAAAAATATTAAAAAAAGATATTTCCCTTCATAACCCTTGCAAAATTGCTGAATACCTCTTTTAATAGAGAGACTAATTATTCTGAAAAACCTGAGACTTCCTCCATATACCTCAAGGGATATCCTCGTTTCCCTACCTAGTTAATCAAGGATGATGTAACTTAGTCCTGGGTGAAAAGAAACAACAGAAGATCTAGCTGAGTTATGGAATACAACAAAGTTACCAGATGTTTCTCTGTGGCTAATGGATATATTGATTTCATGAAACTTTGAATTTGGGATTACAAAATGGGTGCATTACAACAAGTCCATGACAGATATCACTGAACTGCAACTGCTAGTATTCCTCATCATTGCCTAGAAATTGTAATTAAGCAACATTCTAGAGAGTTGCAAGCTTCCCAAATTCCCTAGAGGGATACAGATGTATAATCTGTTACAAATGAAAGTGAAGTCAGAATTATGGATTTTTTCCCTCTACATCTGCACATTAATATGCTGATTAATGAATTTGTAAAATGGATGCATACAACGTATTGATCAAATACTGCATGTTGACAAAAATATACTTAACACAAACAACTTCCCATCATTGCAAATATTTGCATTAGAGAATAAAGAAACTATCTGGTGTTTTTTACCAACTATTCTTAAATAGATATTTGGTAATATGGGATGGTTCGGCATTAATTTAAGATCTGCAATTGTATGAAATTGTATCCTCCCTCCTTTAGGAATTTTTAACTTTTTATATATTTTGACACTTATCAAAGCATTATTGGGGTCCTAATGATATAAAAACTGAATGAACAAGTAACAGCAAACATTGGTTATTTTTCATTTATTTCATAACAAAATAATCTAGCTTGCAGTAGACCAATGTGAAAAACAATCGCCCCTTAGTTTCAGTAAGTGATTGCATCATGTTTAGCTGCAAGAAATGCATGCAGGCACCTCCTGGAATTGGTGATCATATATCATCTATGGGGATTTAGTCCCATTTCTCTAACAGCCAAGTAACAATAGAGGTTTTCTTGGCATACTGCTCATTTTGAGTCCTGCCAAAGTGTTATTGTGGAGCTTTGATTTGGACTTAATGACTTTGCCATTGTAAAACATTGAATTTGTTCATAATTATTTACTCTCTTGTAGACTTGCTTATATGTCTGGGGTCACTGTCTTGACCCACTTGCACTTCATCTGACAGATGACCGATATTCTCCTGTAAAATCTGATACTCATATTCCATACTTTTCACACTTACTCATAAACATTCCTCCTCCTGACCTCCCTTGGCTTCTTTCAAATGCTTTCTGACAAAGTGACAAGTTTCAGTGTTTTTCTTGGTGATTTCCATCTTTGAACCCCATTTTTCATCAATTACTTTTCTGAAGTTAGGGTCATGAGGCTTTAGCCAAGGTGCGAGAAGCTTAGATTATTTTTTATTTGTAAAAATTGGAAGTGAAGAATCTGTTACCATGCAGAAACCTGAATTCTCATTAACTCTTGCTAGTCTGACCAATGCAACTTATAGAAATCATGGTCCAAAACATTTGGAGTGACTCAAACAAGAACATAGTACACCGTACTTGTGGCTTAAGAGGTTGCAAGCAATCCATCATTCTTTTCTGATTCTCCCGAAATGAGAGGAGTCAAAATTTTAGGCACATTTTCGGAAACCTTGGAGGATTTAAAGAATAATATCAGTGCATTAAAGTTTGCAGGTGCTTGCAGCACTAATTTTACCCTTTAAAACTTGAAAATTATTTCCCAAATGCCCATAGTCCGTTCCCGCCCCGCCCCCCAGTATGTGGCTAATTAAAAGTCACAAAAACATTGGGGCAGTCCTCAGGGAGCCAACATTTGTTCATTCCTAGATTAAATGGATAATCCTTGCTTTGTTATGGCAATATAAGGCACAGTAATCCTATAAGTGGCAGACATTCTAACAGTTAAGTCAAACAATTTAAAATTAATCTTTTGGTCTCTTGTTTCTATGGATTATTGTGATAACCAGTCATGGGAAACACAATGCCATACACAAAGGTAAGATGCAGTTGAAGATGATATACCCTCCAAAGCATGCACCACCGGCAGTCATGCCTTTTAAAAAAATTGATGGCATGTCCAATTGTTTCCAAAACAGCATTGAGCAGATGGACTCACTGGTTACACCCAAGAGGCAGACGGATATTCCTGTAAGCAAATGAATCAGAATTAGATGTGTTTTGCTTGTATCATTTCTAAAGTAGGTCAGCCCATTTCAGTGCATTTGTTCTACTGTTCATAAAAATCTTGAGAAATGGCCTCAGAGTATTGATAAAGCTTTTTAAAAAAAAACTGATCTAAAATTTAAATTTAAGCAAGCCTATTAGAAATAGAGGAACCAGCCATGTGATATCAAGCTGTGTATTGTATTATGTTTCTGCTGTACAGTATGCAGTGCCTGTCTCTGCCTCATCAAGTTTCAGATATAGGACCTGTGCTGTCAACGTAGACAGATAGTAAGCTTAATTTAGGATATGTCTCTTTAAGACATTGCATTAAGGGAATTGTAGTTTACAGTGCATACTGGGCATTGTAGTTTACATGTGACCATTTCTGTGGGCTCCTATTGGGACGTAGAACTTACCATGGGAGGAGATTCAGCAGCAGGCATTCTTGCTCGGTAACAGAGACTGCAAGCATGTAACCAGGATATGAGAGAGAGCATTCTCTTTTCACCTTTGGGATGGTCAGTTTATGGCAGAAAGTTTGGGAAAATCATCTTAATCGTGAGTTGATGTGAATGTACCAGATGAATAAACGTAATTCTGATTCTACCGTCTCAAGGAGTTTAACTGCATTCCACGTCCACAGCGTGGACATGACAGTGAAAAGAGACTGGTAAATCTCAATTCCTGGACAGTGTTGCATGTTATTATATACTACTACCGTTGTAAAGCCTTCAGAATAGAAGAAAGAAAATCCCCCCCCCCCCTCTCTCTCAGTTGTTACCTCAAATAACTAACCAGCCTAGGAATCCTTCACAATTTCTCAGCAGTACGCAGAGGAAAGGAACTTTGCATTTGAACACGAACAAACTGTTTGATACATAAGGCGAGACCTTCAGTTTCTGCGCTCAAGAATATCTCTTGCATGTATTAGAGACTTTATTTGTTGCTTAAGAGTGATCTCAGAGCCACCTCTCTGCAAAATACCCCCCCCCCTGCATGTTCCGATACGGCAGTGAGACAAAAAAAAAGGAAAAGAAACTTTATCTGCATGCTTGAAGCTTTATTGAGAACCACTTGTTTTCGGTCCTTTACAAAGCTTAACCTTCCTCTTCTCCCTGCTCGAGGGAGAGCAATAAACCAAATCAACCCCTTGCATCCTGCTCCATACATGCCAGATGAAGTTACGAAAACAAAGCTACTGAGAAGGAGGAAAACCCCCACACTTTGCATTTTAAAACCCACCTGGTTTCCCCTGCTCTTTGCAAGTGAATGCCTTCCCCCTTTGGGATCTGTTTAAAGAGATACTGCCTTTATAAGCACGCTCAATACTGCTTCATTTAGCGATTTGTTTGAAATATATATATATATATATATATATATATATATATATATATATATATATATATATATATATATATATATATATATATATATATATATATATATATATATATATATATATATATATATATATCGTAAACCTTGCCTTTCTAACTCAACTGAATTTGTGCCTGAGAAGTACATGCCTCTGAAATCCTCACCCCCTCACGTTCCCCTGTGCGTTTCCTGTTCTTTCAACTGAGTGAACAGAAATACCTCATTGTGCAAGCTAACCAAGCTTAAAATCAATACTGCCTTGCCTGCTTACTATTTCTTCGCCTTGGTGAAAGAGTAAATGTTATGCCTTTATAAATTATTGCAATCTCAGACAGTACATAAAGCTGTGAATACTTGCGGCCCAACCCTTAGCTAGCAAACGACACGATCTGGTGCCCAAACCCTGAATCCCAGACCAAAGCAACCCTAAAGCAACGCCTACCAAAGCAACCTTAAAGCAACTCCTACCAAAGCAACCCTAAAGCAACTCCTACCAAAGCAACCCTAAAGCAACCCCTACCAAAGCAACCCTAAAGCAACTCCTACCAAAGCAACCCTAAAGCAACTCCTACCAAGCAACCCTAAAGCAACCCTAACGCTCAAATAAGCACAGCCCTACTAGCTAAGGCCTAAGGCACCTTTTATTGTTCACCAACTGAACCGCAGCCACGTACCCAAAGGCCTGCGTCGCATCCCAGTGTTCAACAGGTGGACTGCAGCCACATTTTCAAACCCCGACGGCGTTCCCTGTAGGCCAGAAAGTGAATTGCATCGCAAATTAATTTTTTCTTCTTCTTTCTCTCTTTGAAAATTACATTATCTCTTTCTAAGCATGGCAGAGGCTGGTGAGACACCAGCTAAGCTCATCACACCAATTGATCGCGATGTTAACATGGACAATGATATTGTGGAATCTCTCCCTACTGGGGAAGTAGCACCCGATCTACTAGAAATGCAGAGTCACCTGTCTGACAGCCCTATAATCTCAGAGCTTGATGTACAAACTTCTAAAGAAGCAGAAGCACCTCAGAAAGCCTACAATTTGAGGCCGAATATAAAACTCACTGAATACGCTCGAGATAATCTAAGCCAGGAGTGGGATAAGTGCTACCAATACAGTGACGCACTCTGGAGTATATTATTCCTTTACTACAACACCAATAGAGATGCGCTCCCCACAAGTTGCATCCTCACGATGGAAGAAGACTGCAAGGATAAGTTTCTACGATGGAAAGATTGTGTACCTCAACTTATCCGCATTCAGAAGAAGTTACAAGACGAGGCGCGTCTGAAGGACATACAAACTCTTCAGCTGATTAACAAACAACGAGAAATGCTTCTCCTAAGCAAATTCGACTTTCTCAAAGCCGATTCCCTGCACCAAACCGAGCTTCAAGCGGAGACCACAACAAGCGAGAGGGATACACACGAGCTGCCTACTCCCTTGTGCATGCCTTCACCACAACCATCTAAAGCTCCTTCACATGCTTCTAATAAATCCACATCCGCACATCGCAAGGACACACCGAACGAGAAGCCCAGATCAGAGGCGCCTCACCCATCAGATGGAGCTGCCTCATGTTACTCCAAGTCAGCCCGGTCTCACGCGAGCAGCAGCGTCTCACGACACTCGTCCCGACACAGCTGCAAATCCAGGGCCTCAAGAGCAGAGAGCTTAGCCGACAAAGCCAAAGAGGCACAAGTTGATGCCAAAGTAGCTATGGTGGCTCTAGAGCTAGCGAAGCAAGAGAAATTACAAAAGAAAGAAATGGCCAGGCAAGAGGCAGAAATGGCCAGGCAAGTGGCAGAAATGGCCAGACAAAGGGCAGAAATAGCCAAAAGCCAAGCCGACCTTGAATTTTTGAAGAGTGAAAGGGAGGCCAAACGATGGCAAAGGCCTCGGCTCTACTGGCCCAGGTCCAAGATGCTCTTCCTGCATTCAACCCCACTGAGTTGGAAGAAGAAAACCCGATCAATCGAGTCCGGACTTATGTAAATGAACAAACCTTACTGATGACCGATCCCCCAACTACTAAGGGGTCCCAGCCGGCACCAGTAGCTGCAACCTCTAACCTTAATGTCGACGTCAAGACATTCCTACCAAACCTCCCAGCCGTAGTGACGGCGCCAAACCTCCCAACCATGCCAATGGCAACCAACCTCCCAGCTGTAGTGATGGCGCCAAACCTCCCAACCATGCCGACGGCAACCAACCCCCCGGCCGTAATGACGGCACCAAACCTCCCAGCCGTAGTGACGGCGCCAAACCTCCCAACCATGACGACGGCAACCAACCTCCCAGCCGTAGTGACGGCGCCAAACCTTCCAGCTGTGGTGACGGCACCCAACCTTCCAAGCATGGCAGCAATGCCCAACCCTCCAGCCTTCTCGACTGTGCCAAACCTTCCGGCCACCACGAGTGCGGTTACTCCACCCAATGGTCAAGATCCGCCGACCCGGCAACGAGATCCACAGTCTTTTGCCACATCATGGCAAGACAGCATGCTCAAAAAATACTCCGCCGGGACATACCAACTGTCTTCAACCCATAACCCTGTTCCGGGAGGACACACACTCCCATCACCCCCAACATATAACCCTTATGACGCCCAGAGAGATCCTACAATATCCTGTAGAAGACCGGACATGATATCTAGGGGGGTGATCAAGTTTTCCGACAGGCCTGGCAAGGACTACTTATTGTGGAAGCACATCTTTGCACAGGCTGCCCAAGCAGAACGCTTATTACTGGCCGAAGAACTCACCTATATGATCACTTGGCTAGGACCGCGATCCTCAACAATAGTTCAGAACCTCTACTCGTGCTTCTTGGATGAACCACACAAAGGCCTCAAGCTATCATGGGAGTCATTGGACTGTCAGTACGGTGCAGCTTCGCTGATGGAAGCCACCTACTTAGACCTCATTAACACCTTCCCTAAAGTCAACCTCAACGATCCTCATCAGCTATGGGATTTCTCTGTCCTCCTTAAACAACTGCTGTCAGCACAGCAACGACCTACATTGAAGGGACTTGTTTGTCTTGATCAGCTTACGACACAGACAACACTGGTAAAAAAACTACCAAAACCCTTGAGAGACGAATGGGCCAAATTTTCCGACAATTACAGGGCATTGAACCGAGACAACGAACCTCCCTTCGCCGCTTTCGAAGAGTTCGTTGACCACATGACAAAGTACTACAACGATCCGCGGAATAGCTACCTAAAAGAAGAAGGGCCCCCCGCTGTCAGAGGGTCCACCCATCATTTCAGCTCCTCCAAGTATCCCGCACCAAATACAAGAGGAACAGCCTTCGTGTCTGCGCACGTCACACATGCATCTACTCCCCCCCCAAGGTTCCCTGTCGAGCAACCTCCGACCACACTTCACCACACCCCTCTTACAACCCCTATTCATCTATCATGTCCATTCCACAACCTCCCGCATCCCCTGAATAAGTGCAGAGACTTTCGGAGCAAGCCCTTACAAGAAAGAAGGACCTTGCTCAAAGGCTTCAGAATCTGCCTCAAGTGTTGCAATTCAAAGGAGCACATGGCCAACGAATGTACAGCGCAAGTAACGTGCTTCATATGCAGGAGTTATCAGCACCCGACCGCCCTGCATCCAGACTCAGAACCGGCACCCCGGCCAGCTCTTTCTCCGCAGCATACTTACTCTACACAGCCAACCCCTGCTCCACGGTCGAACACACACACACGAACACCTCCTCCTCCGCAACTGACCCCGAACCCTGCTACGCCGGCGGAGACGTCACCAACCACAAACGTCAACGTCTATTGCACGACTATATGCGATGGCTCACCATTCCCTCGTTCGTGTCATCTCATATACCTAGCTAAAGTCTACCCTGCGAGATGTCCAGAGAAGGCCGTGAACATGTATGTAATACTGGACTCGCAGAGCAACAGATCATTAGCCAAGTCTGCATTTTTTGACCTCTTTGACGTCCCGGCCGAAGAAATGCACATTGCGATATCCACGTGCTCTGGATCCAAGAGCACGGCGGGGAGGAAAGTAACTGGATTCTGCATAGAACCGTTAGATGGGAGCGAACAGTTCACACTGCCACCATTGCTAGAATGCGATAGGTTACCAGATAATCGCAAGCAGATAGCGATGCCAGAAGTCGCAGCCAACATAACTCATCTAAGACACATAGCTAACCTCATCCCTCCTTTGGACCCCAAAGCTGAGATCCTGCTTTTATTGGGAGCGGATACCCCCGCACTTACCTATATCTTTGAAATGATCAGAGGACCAAGGGGCCTGATAGACGCACCAGTCGCCAGCAGATCTGTACTTGGATGGACCATCTACGGAACAGTCTGCATTGATAGGCTGCAAGCCCCTAACCAGGCGGATGTTTCTGCGACCACCATTCTCAGTAATGGTAGAGCATCCCACTGGAAGCCATGCCAAGAACACTTCACAGTTTCAACGGACTACCCCGTTCTAGGAGCGACAGTGTTCCAGACCAGCAAGGAAGACAACGAGTTAGGCATGTCAATAGAAGATAAACACTTTATGCAGCTCATGGAAAAGGAACTTCAACGGGACACTAGCGGAAGTTGGGTTGCACCACTGCCCTTTCGCACACCCAGGCAGCGCCTGCCAAACAACCGTGAGCACGCCCTCTCCCGCCTCTTTAGTCTAAAAAGACTCATGAACAGGAAGCCCGCACTGAAAGCTCATCTGGTGGAGTTCATGGTTAAGATGATCCAGAACGGACATGCTGAAATTGCTCCACCTCTGAAACAGAACGAAGAGTGCTGGTACCTGCCATTCTTTGGAGTGTATCATCCACAGAAACCAGGGCAGTTAAGAGTGGTCTTCGACGCAAGTGCTCAGTTCCAAAACCACTCCCTGAACAAAGTCCTCCTTACAGGACCCGACCTTACCAACAGCCTGTTAGGTGTGCTTATTCGCTTCAGAAAGGAGGCCACTGCCTTCATGGCCGACATCCAGCAGATGTTTTACTCGTTCATTGTCAAGGAAGATCATCGCAATTACTTGCGCTTCCTATGGTTCAGCGACCAACAGCATGATCAACAGATCACAGAATACAGGATGCGTGTACATGTCTTCGGAAATGGTTCCTCTCCTGCAATCGCCAATTATGGCCTACAACACACTGCTCGTATAGGCGAGGCCAAATACGGTGAAGATGCCAAACGCTTCGTGGAACGGGATTTCTAGGTCGACGATGGCCTAAAGTCCGTACCTACTCCAACAGAAGCCATAGACCTATTGAAAAGGACGCGACAGCAGCCAACCTCAAACTGCACAAAATAGCATCCAATAGTGAAGAAGTACTGAAAGCCTTCAATCCGGAAGACCACGCCAAGGGTTTACAAGACCTTGATTTTGACAGTGATAAACCCCTTGTCCAAAGGAGTCTCGGCCTGTGTTGGGACTTAAAGAAGGACGCTTTCACCTTCAGAGCCCCAACGCAGAATACCGCCTTCACAAAAAGAGGAGTTCTGTCAACAGTGAACAGCATTTTCGACCCTCTAGGGTTCGCTGCACCTGTAACCATCCGAGGAAAGTTCCTTCTACGGACACTCTCCCAGAGCGCCAAGGATTGGGATGAGCCACTTCCCATAGAGCAGAAGCAAAATTGGGAGTCCTGGCGTGCCTCCCTGAGCAATCTTCAAGGCGTCAGTACACAACGTACATATGTTCCTATCTCACCCACCACCGCAACGAAAAAGGAGCTGCATGTCTTCTCGGATGCGTCCACGCAGGCAATAGCCGCCGTAGCATACCTCAGAGTCTACGGCGGGGAGAACGACGTTCACGTTGGCTTCGTTATGGGGAAGGCGAAACTAGCACCACAACAAGGCCATACCGTACCAAAATTGGAGCTCTGCGCCGCCGTATTGGCCGTAGAACTTGCAGATTCAATAAGCAAAATGATAGACCTTGAACTACAACCCACTACCTTCCACTCGGATAGCAAGGTGGTGCTAGGCTACATTCACAACCAGACGAGACGTTTTTCCTTTACTTTTACTTTTGCTCTTTTATTCAGCCAGTCCTTTACCAATGATACCGTAGTATTCACAGGTTAAATCATAATGTGGTCTGATTTTGACTTGGCGTGATCCATGAACCCGATCAACTGATTTATTAAAGAAACCATGGTTAAAGGAAACCACGACTTAGCTTGAAATGCGAGCCACTCCTTTTGCAGATGGGATAATGCTAACCTGAAATAGTAAAGTCGCCCGATCCAACCCCTTAACAACGCTATCGCCTAAACACGCGCTTTTCTCAACTTGTACAAAAGTCGGCGGTTTTTATCTTCATTTTGCAAGTCCCTTGGGGTAAGCGATTGCGATTCTGCACAACTGAGCCGTTTTAAGATAAAGATAACATTGTCACTTTTTTCAGTGAATACACCGGCACACATTAAAAATGTTTTTTTTTTTTTAAATTTACTATCTGACCTCTTGTACGGTCTGAACCCTTTCCTCAAAAGACAACACCACCATGCTCCACGGGGCTTCCTCCCAGCCTATTTTGTATTTAGGAGAGCAGACAAACGATTTCCAACAGCTGAGCTGTTGCTGTCGCGTCTCTCCTCAAGCGCGACCAAACTCCGCCGCCGGAGCATTCAACTCGCGCTGCTGCTGCTGCCGCCGCCAAGGGCAAAGTGCAGTAGGGATAACGCGTCCAGAAGCCGCCAAGACTCCCTCCACTTCAATAAGAGCCAGCAAGGTCCTCCCCTCTATGGGCGGAAAAAGAGCCCGATGCTGCCCCTGCCCGACGCGCTGCTCGCCGGGCTTTACGCAGTTGGTTCCAAATAGAGCAGCGTGGCGGCCGCCGGCTTCTCCCCTTCGGGAGGGGGAAGTAGGTGAGTACTGTCGGAGGGGGTGACGCACCGGCCCTGCAAAAGCAGCCAGGCGGAATTGGTAGGGGCTCGAGCCGTTATGCAAAGAGAGCCTAGGAGCGCGAAAGTTAGCACCGGGAGCGGAGAGTGGCCTCTCATCGAGCGGGAAGCGTGACTCGACACCTTGACCGGCCGCGGGAGTTCGCGGGTTTGATCAAGTTGCGTGAAGGTGGGAAGAGCCTTCTTTCCCACCCCCCAGGGGAAGGCCGAGAGTGGGTGCTTTCGCCGGGAGGCAGGACAAGCAGCAGTTTCTTTGATTTCGGAGACGGGTGGGGAAGGGAAGTCGGCCGTTTGGGCGCAGAGCCCAAACTTAAGCGGTTTCAATGAGAAGGCGCCCGGGCGGCGCTGACGTTTTTACTAGCGCCGCCCAAAACGCTGTAATTTTTCGTGGTCGATGCAAGTTCTTTAAAAGGGTGCTGATTCTGCAAAATATAGTTTGGCTGAGGGCCAGATTGCGCTAAACCACAATGTTTGTGTGGCTTTGGCCGGTACCCAGTTGTGATTTATTGGACGACATACGAGTAAATGAAAGATAGTGCAGCCCAGTTAAGTACACGCGTGTTAATCTCGCCCCGTTCCTTTGCCATGTACTGATTCAGTTTACTATCCATTCCGAAGCATCGCTTCGAAGCAACCTTTGAAGAGCTGATACTGTATGGTGTTTTTAGACCAAAGCGTCCAAGTCCTTTCTGATTTCTGTTCTTCCGAAATAAAGCGAAAGTAGCTCCCCTGAGGAAAAAGAAAATCCATATTGAGAAATATCTTCAGTATGCTAATTAAAGATTTAAAAATCATTGTTGGCCAATGTGAATTCCACATCACGCTACAGGAAAATGTGACTGGCCAGGATAATTTATGATTAGGTGGATCTGCAAACCCAAGAAGCTGGATTTCTTCAGTAAACTATGGTTAAGTTAATTGTGTGTTGGGTTAGACATTGGTAGTGAGGGATTAGGAAAATAAGATGATAACATTTGGGAAGTGATAACAGTGTGACACGGTAAGGAAGATCCTTGACAAGTGTTTGTTTTAAAGCTGGAACTGCAGCTTTAAGATTCAAATAAGATTAAGAAACAATAGCTTACATTACAGCACAAGTCCATTTTTGCTCTATCAAATGTTACTATCAGTATATTTGGATTGTTGAGATATAGGACTGCTTATTTTGTGCTGTGTTATAAATAGATTAAAATATCATCAGCCTCCTGCTCTTTATCTCCCTCTACAGTATTTATACTATGTGAACCTCAGTTTTGTACCAAAAAAAAACACCCCATTGTACATTTGTTTCTTGTTAACTGGGTGCAGTTCATCCTTTTCTTCAGCACAGTAGTGCCTTCTGTCTTTCTTGATGCCCAGACAAATCCAATAATCTTATATTTCTGTTGCAAATCTATCAGAATTCGTTTAACCCCTGCATCCAGTGACATTTTTAGAAGCAATAGGTTTTCTGGACTTTAGTTGAGATACAGTACTGACATTTCTTTGATTGTCATGATGTCCTGTACTAGAAAACATTATGGGGATTTGGTCACGCTCCTGGGCTTCTCAGCAGCTTCTGATAACACTAATCATAACCAGATTAGAAGGGCAGTGTATAAATCAAATATCTTAAAAGTAGTTCCATTCATAGAATTTAGCTAATGTGATTGATTGATTTTGGCTAATTTATAACAGATACTTAGACAGTTTGGCTTACCATATTTACTGAATAAACAAATCATGACTTAGTATGACATGAGCCACATCATTGGGTTACACCTGAGTCCTTAGCTATGATTTAACAATGATTTATTGAATACATATAGTTGGACGGGTTCACAAAATATGTTCAGTTATAAGCCATTATTTACAAAATAGCTTAATTCACATATTCTAATTTAAAACCAAGAAACTTCATTATGGCTTTGCTTGTTATAAGAACCTGAACAATGTATAGATAATATTGGCTTGGAATTTTAGAAATTATGGTGCCAGTGTAATTTCTTTCTATGTAATGTGACTTTAGGCCAGTTATTCTCTTTCAGTTCTGCCTATAGGGCTGGTAATGTACATGTAAACATAGGAAAGGCCCATTGAAAGCTATGTTCCCTTAGAAAAAAGGTAGGATAAAAATGTTATAATAAATACATTAGAATTACTGAAACATCATTACTGCTATATTGCATTGGATTACTTACCTTTTTTTCTCCCCAATTGTTAAAAAAACATTTTCTTCACTTTTATCTATCTGCTTACATATTTACACAATATATGAATTTTTCGGTTATTTTTCGCACTATAAGACACAATCCCCCCCCAAAAAAGTGGGTGGAAATGTTTGTGTGTCTCATAGAGCGAATATTGCAGCAGGGGGAGGGGGATTGGTGCGGCGACATCCGCCACCACCTGTCATCACCACCGCCACCACCTGTCACCGCTGCTGCCGTTCACTGTCGCCGGGGAACACTGGAGCCTTTGCTGCTGAGCAGCTGATTGGCGGTTGGATCAGCCTCCCGGAATACCGCCAATCAGCTGTTCTAGGCAGCAGGAATCGCCGCCACCTATCGCTATCACCGAATGGCAGCAGCAACGATAGGTAACAGTGGCAATCAGCAGCGGCGATCCCCGCCACCTAGAACAGCTGATCAGCGGTATTCTGGAAGTCCAATCCAGCTGCCAATCAGCTGCTCGACAGCAAAGGCTCCAGTGTTCCCCGGCGGCGGCGGCAGCAGCTCAGCTCAGTTGACTGGTGGTGGGCACATCGGAGTGGAGCCCTGACGAGCCACGTGCTGGGGCTGCAATAACGTGCTGAAGCTGACCAGGCTATTTGGTGTTTGCTGCAAGGATGCTAGCCAGATGAATACCGGATGGATGCTGGGAGGCAGAGGCAGATTTTTCCCCCTTGTTTTCCTCCTCTCATGTGTCTTATGGTCCGGTGCATCTTATAGTGCAAAAAATACAGTAATTATGTGAAGAAATATTTGCTCCTTTCAGATTTTTGTCTGTTCTTCCAAAATTACTTAGTAACATAAAATAATCCTTGAAGTCACAAAGAATCCAACAACAGCTTGTAGATTCCTATAGGGATCTGTAAGTATACAGGTTACTGCTGAAAAGCATTTGGATTTCTGGAGGGACATGGCAAATAGTAAAAAATGAACCTTTGGGGGTTACATAGATGTTGTTCAATTAGAAAGCAAACACTATGTTCCAAAATAAGAACCGTATACGACCTGTTTATCAAACATGGAGAAGATAATATATATGGGAGATGCTTTGCTGCCTCAGGAAATGAATGACACACCATCACTGAAGGAATCTTGAATTTGGCTATCAGAATTTTACAGGAAAATACCAATCTAGCTGTCTTGTCAGCAAACAAAAAAGTTGATCATGCAACAGGACAATGATCTTGGACATGCAAGAAAACAAATGAAGAAAAACAACTTCAGTGTTTTAGAATGGCCAAGTTAAACTCCAGACTCCATTTATAGAAATGTTGCCGCAAGACCTGAATCAAGCAGTTCATGGCTGCAAAACCTCAAATGCTACAGAGTTGAAGTAACTGCAATGAAGGAATAGGCACCATTTCCCATGATGGTGCGAGCATTAAACCATCAGTTACAGAAAATAGGCTTGATTGCAGTTATTTCAGCTAAAGGACTTTACAAGCAGTTACTGAATCTAAGGAGACAATTACTTGTTCATTCTAGCACATTACCTAGTATACAACATTTGTTTATGAAATAAAAGATACAATTGCATAACTTTGATATTATTTATTTACTCAGATTCCTATCATTAGGACAGGGCAGAAAATATTTGGCAATATAATATATGTAAAGAGATCAGCAAATCTAAGAGGGCAAATACTTTTTCACAGCACATTAACTATCCTGACTGGCAGTCAACCATAGCCTTGTGGTACATACATTATGTGAAGCCATCAGAGTTTATTACCTTTATTATATGTTTTAACAGCAAATTCCATAATTTAACTATAAGCAGTCCTCATTTAGCAACTTTGCAGTTACGACGGTAATGAAAAAGTCACTTTGATCAGTTGCCACATTTATGATCTTCACAGGTCTGTAAGGCAAAAGAAAAGAAGTTCAATCATAAACACAATTGTGGTTTCACTTAGCAATCACTTAACAACCAAGTTGCCACTCCCAATTGTGCTGCTAAATGAGGACTACTGTATATGCACTATATAAAGAACTATTTTACTGCAATAGCTTAAATATGTACTTTTAGTAAGCCAGCATGTATATATTTTTTTCAGAATGAACTACTGGTTTACTAATAAGAGAAATTGGCCTGTCTTATAATTATGGCTTGTCTGGAATTTTTGAAACAAAATTAACCATGGATATAGTTACACTTGCATAACTAAAGGCAGCATAGAATGAGAAAAAAAAGAAATCATTGTTTCTCTTTTATTAAAAAAGAAGAAGAAAATATATGTGCAAATATAACATATTTCAATCTTTAAAAAAGAAAGGAAAGGAAGCTGATATTTGTGAAATACAAACACAACAGTATTATTATTTGGGATAGTAATTTACATGAATATCATCTATCACCATGCTAGTTTCCTTTAGTATTCTGTTTTAATCCCTTGTTTAATATATTTTTACGAACTGGAATTTTAGCTGCATTGAAGGTGTACTTTGAAGTGCCAGTATGCTTCCCGACACTGGACAATTTGATTTTTGTTGACAATTTAAACTAGGGAAAGGAAGTCTGGTCCTTTGTATAGTTAGTAACCATCAGGAGCCTATTTGGCTGCCCTTTTACTCCAGAACAAATACAAGTAGTCCTCCACTTACGACCACAATTGACACCCAAATTTCTGTTGCTAAGTGAAACATTTGAGAAAATAAGTGAATTTTGCCCCATTTTATAACCTTTCTTGCCACAACTGTTAAGTGGATCACTGCAGTTGTTAAGTTAGTTGCACAATTGTTAAGTGAATCTGGCTTCCCCGTTGACTTTGCTTGTAGGAAGGTCACAAAAGGTGATCACATGACCCCGGGACACTGCAATCATCATAAATATGAGTCAGTTGCCAAGCATCTGAATTTTGATCACAGGTCCATGATTGCACTGCAACGGTTGTAAGTGTGAAAAATTGTCATAACTCACTTTTTCCCAGTGCTATTGTTAAGTTCAAATGCTCAGTAAACGAAGGACTACCTGCACTGTGAATTGGGAAGAAACTTGTTCACCTCTTGTCTTGGATTATTTAGGCATGTAACTAATTAACTGGTTTATGTTTGGGAATTAGAAAAGTTGTTCGCTTTCATGATGGTAATACTTTGTTTTAACATTAGGTGGAAGAAAATGCAAGAACTTGACAAGATTGAAATATTGAATCCAGAATGGTAGGTAAATTTTACTACTTTGATTCTTGCTTATTAATAAACCTAATATGAACTGAAGCATATGTTTCAGCTAGTTTTCTGTGTAAAGTAAGGGGCTACTATTAGTATTGTTTAGAGTGGAATAAAAGTTTAAGCAGATGCTTCAGTCTTCTGAAGCTTTTAGTTGCCACTAAGTTGGCTGTTTTGGAGAGCCTCCCAGTGTTAACTGCTTTCAGTTTTGCAGGAGGAAGATGCTTTGATGGAAGAATGACTCTTTAGCCTAATAAAGAAGTCAAGATATCCAAAATCAATAGCAATGCTCATTAGAAGAAGATACTTCATCCAGAATTGTAATTTAACATACCACATGATGGGATGAGTGTTCTAAATAAGTACAGAAGAATTAACTCCACAGAAGTCAAAAGGAGTTGCCCAAAGATTATTGTAAGCTTGTGAATACAGACTGAAGCCTCTCTCTTATTGTGCAGTCCAAATCAAATAGTTATACTGTACTCCAAAGAATTTATGATAGAGGTGTGAAAAGCCTTTGATTCCAAAAAAGGCTGTTTCAAGTTCGAAGTAGGGTTGTTCCAACCTTGGTGGCAGTCTTCCAGAATTACTTCCAGAAGTATTCTGAGTTTGAAAAGATCCTGTTTTGGGCTTAGAATGCCATATCAATTCTAAATGGAGCTGTTTGAAGCTCAGAACACTTCTGGGGAGTTGGAACTATTCATTTCAAACTTAAGACATTTCAAATTCACGACACTTTAGTCTGTGACCTTGATGCCATGCTGCATTCAGTCCAAGTCTTTTATCTTTTCCCTCCTAGTGGTATCTTATCACAAGTACTTCCAAGCAGCAGAGTTCTGCACTCTGTGAATCCCTGAAAAAACTGCTGAAGTGTCAGTGCATGTTTAAAATACAGATGGGAGAGAGAGGAGGGTAGAACTCTCTGTATTTGTTTTATGTGCACAGAAGAGATAAAGCGTACAGAGGTGTTTGCGTCTCACTGTGTTAGAATTAATCATGTTTTCTGTAGATACAGTAATATCCACTTAACCACCACATTTGGGTTCAGTAAGTCTTGTCACTAAGAGAGACATCATGTGACTGCAGTGGACCATCACTTCCCATTTGGTTGTTAAATGAGTCTCTGTAGGTCATTAAGTGAGTCATGTAACCACAACTCACGATTTTATTGCCAGCTTCTTTATTGACTATACTTGTCAGAAGCCAGCTGTGAAGCTTGCAAATGGTAATCACATGACCACTGCAACGGTCGTAAGTGCAAGAGCAGTTGTGCAATTACTTTCACAATTAAGCAAGGATTAAGTACCTAAATCTGGAAATAGGTAAGAATTGGAATGTTTGAGGATTAGTAAATGCGGTGATTGCATTGATGGCATAAGGATTCCAACCAAAAGGATAATTTCTTACTATGCTCTAACATTGCTTTTAAAATTTAGATTTCAGAGATAATATTCTAATGGTTATTTTTTGTTAGGCTTTTATGTGCTAAAAAATGACTTGTCCAGCATTCCCCAATTTAGCGTCCTATAAATTTCTGGGGCTTCAATGCTCACAATCTCATAATACTGAGGACTGTATAAATCGACTTCTGATAGACCAGTGATGGCGAACCTTTTTTTCCTCAGGTGCCGAAATAGTGTGTGCGTGTACTATCGCATGCACGTGCGTGCCCACACCCATAATTCAAAGCCCCCCACTTGCCCCACCCCCCTGCGCATGCATGCGCGACCCTCCCACTCCCCATTTCCCGACTTCCAGTGGGCTCAGTAGGCGCATTTTTCACCCTCCCCAGGCTCCAGAGGCTGTCTTGGAGCTTGGGGAGGGCAAAAATGTTCCCCCCGCCACCCCGGAGACCCTCCAGAGACCGAAATTGCCCTCTCAGAGCCTCTGCGCGAGCCAAAAATCAGCTGGCAGGCACGCACATGCGCGCTGGAGCTGAGCTAGCACAATGGCTCGTGTGCTGGCAGATATGGCTCTGCGTGCCATCTGTGGCACCCGTGCCATAGGTTCGCCATCACTGTGATAGACTGTATTTAATCAGAATAGGAATGGAATCAGAATGAGAAAGCTTTCCTTAGTTATTACGTATTAGTTAAGGTTTCTGTTTCTTTTATTTATTGTTCAGCTGACTTTTAAATGTTTTTTCAGAGCAGTAGATTTCCTTTTCAATGCTTTCTACAGTCCTGAATGAACAGGCTGCTGCAGCTGCAGACTTAGGCAAGTGATATAATTTGTATTGGAGTAATTATTAACTCTTCTCCTTCACAATAAATTATTGAGTTATACTTGCCATTAAAGAATGGAGCTGCTCTTGGCTGAAGATTTGGGTAGAGAAGGTTTCGTTTAAAAAAACAATAACAACTCTGCGTATAAGAAAAGACAGATTGTGTTTCCATCCCCTTGATAACTGTAACTATATTTTCTAGGAGAAGAAAATATTTTCTTAGTATTTCTTTGATTGCACATATGCTAGCAAGCAAACTTAAAAGGATTATTTGCTTTTTCTCTTGCTTCATTCTGTCACACTGTGTTAATAAATGAAAAGATGTTTTTTATATATGGCACGAGTACAACTTCGATCTTTTTCAATCAAGATAATTGCTTCATTATATGGTGCTATAATGAGATAATAAGCTGTTAAGAAAGCTGTGGTAGATAGGCTGACAGCTTGAATGATTATCAGACACCCTACATCATATATCAGAAAACCAGAGGCTGCCATATGCAGTGTCTTGGAGAAAAATTAAAAATTAACTTGAAATGACAGATCTTCTCAACATACTTAGAAACACCACTATGGTAAATAAGCAGTTCCATCAATTATATTATTATGTCCTATTAAGGAACATGGAGACAAGGATCTCATGTTAACTGAGTAAGGCTTCCAGCCACAGTCTATAATCTACAAATAAGCATCATATCTTGCAGGAAACTTCCAGTGGAAATGTCCAATTGATACAGCCAGCATCCATTGCAGTCATTGGAGTAGAAAATGCAGAGCATTCACTGTATTATTAGCTGGTAACAGCAGCCAGAGCTGTGCTTCAAGTGTCAGAGAAGAAAGAGTGGGGTTGCTCAACAGGTAGCACTACACACAGCATGAGCCACAAATCACTTTACTAAGGGACTTCTGGGGTTCCATGCTGCCTAGCCTTTGTCATTCCTTCCCTGGCAAAGGGCTGAATGGCAGTGGTGGTGGCTGACTCCAGTACTGTGAATCCCCAGATGTCTTTCAGGCAAATGTTTTAACTCTTTTAACAGCTGTTGTTTTAGAGGCACCACACAAAACATGGAAGAAGATGAAGGCACTTCATTCCAGATGTATCTACAGTGGCAAAGAACATTTTAACCCAAGTAGAAATATTTGTAGTCCTGCAGTACTATAATAATAATAATAATAATAATAATAATAATAATAATAATAATAATAATAATAATAATAATAATAATAATAATAATATAATAATAATAATAATAATAATAATAATAATAATAATAATAATAATAATAATAATAATAATAATAATAATAAAGTTGGAAGGGACCTTGGAGGTCTTCTAGTCCAGCCCCCTGCTTAGGCAGGAAACCCTACACTACTTCAGACAAATGGTTATCCAACATCTTCTTAAAAACTTCCAGTGTTGGAGCATTCACAACTTCTGGAGGCAAGCTGTTCCACTGATTAATTGTTCTAACTGTCAGGAAATTTCTCCTTAGTTCTAAGTTGCTTCTCTCCTTGTTTAGTTTCCACCCATTGCTTCTTGTTCTACCCTCAGGTGCTTTGAAGAATAGTTTGACTCCCTCTTCTTTGTGGCAACCCCTGAGATATTGGAACACTGCTATCATCTCCCCTAGTCCTTCTTTTCACTAAACTAGACATACCCAGTTCCTGCAACCGTTCTTCATATGTTTTAGCCTCCAGTCCCCTAATCATCTTTGTTGCTCTTCTCTGCACTCTTTCCAAAGTCTCAACATCCTTTCTACACCGTGGCGACCAAAACTGAATGCAGTATTCCAAGTGTGGCCTTACCAAGGCATTGTAAAGTGGTATTATTACTTCACGTGATCTTGATTCTATCCCTCTGTTAATGCAGCCTAGAACTGTGTTGGCTTTTTTGGCAGCTGCTGCACACTGCTGGCTCATATTTAAACGGTTGTCCACTGGGACTCAAAGATCCCTCTCACAGTTACTACTGTTGAGCAAGGTGCCACATATGCTATACCTGTGCATTTTGTTTTTCTTGCCTAAATGTAGAACCGTACTTTTTTCACCATTGAATTTCATTTTGTTTGATAGTGTCCAATATTCAAGTCTGTCAAGATCCTTCTGTATCTTGAGCCTATCTTCTGGAGAGTTGGCTATTCCTGCCAGTTTGGTGTCATCTGCAAATTTGATGAGTTCCCCATCTATCCCCTCGTCCAAGTCATTGATGAAGATGTTGAAGAGTACTGGGCCTAAAACAGAGCCTTGGGGTACTCCACTGCATACTTCCCTCCATGTAGATGCAGTTCCATTGAGCACTACTCGTTGAGTGCGGTTGGTCAGCCAGTTTTGAATCCATCTGGTGGTGTTGCTGTCTAACCCACATTTTTCTACTTTATCTAGTAATAGGTTATGGTCTACTTTATCAAATGCCTTACTGAAGTCCAAGTACACTATATCAACAGCATTCCCCTGGTCCACTAATTTTGTCACTTTGTCAAAGAATGCAATAAGATTAGTCTGGCATGATCTGTTTTTGACAAACCCATGTTGGCTTTTGGTTATTGCTTTGTTTGCTTCTAGGTGTTCGTTGATTCGTTGCTTGATTATCTTTTCCAGAATTTTTATCTTCTCATTTTTATATATAACTCAGAAGTGACTATATCTAATACTCCTGCCTCCTGCTTTCCTCACAATGAACCTATGAGGTGGGTTGGGCAGAGAGAAAGAGAGTGACGTGCTTTCATGATGCTAGATTAGCCTTTTCCAACATGATGCCCTCATGATTACTAGAACTGTATTTGGCATTGAGAAATTACTCCTTCGTGGTTGGGTTGGATTGAACTGGAATGGTCTTATTAAACTAAGGACTATTAAAGATATAGTACACATAGATATATTCTGAAATGTTTTAACAGTTCTGTGAAAAGCAAATTTACCAAACATAACCTATAGGCTGTGTTTAATTCAAACAATACATTTTATGTGAGTTTTCCATTACTTTGCAGGATTTGCCAGCCCAAAACTGATGGCCAAATTCAGAATGGTACAAAGCAGAATAATTCTGATGATTGTGTTGATAACCTTTTTGAAGAAGCTCAGAAAGTTGGGGCCGTATGCTCAGAGCAGGCTAAGGTAAGTCTAAACTAAATGGATGTGGGGTTGCAAGATGTGGTACTTATTTAAAAATTATAGCAGTTTTTATTTAAGCAGTAGCGTTTTCCCCTGAAATCAACTAACAATCAAAAAAGAAAGGAAAATGAAGTAGGAAAAAGAAGATAAGGAGGAAAAAGTTAAGCTGAGATATGCACAGCACAGGCTAAAACATATGCAGCTTGGATTTGTGTGCTATTTGGATTCTGACTTAGGTCAGATTATGATTAAATAGCTGGTGTTCAGTATATTTGTGAAGAAGTGCATCTACAGATGACAATGAGGAATGAGGAATCCCCCGGGAGTTGGGCGGCATACAAATCTATTTAAATAAAATAAATAAATAAATAAATAAATAAATAAATAAATCTTATTGTTCTCCTACTAAAGAGGAAAGTAGCAAGAATTAATGCAAAAACTACAAATTCATTTGATAAGTGTCCCCAGAAAAGTTATTTGCCAAAATTCTGATTATCATCTTTTCTTTATTGTTCAGTGAGCAACATTTGGGAAATACAGTGAAGCCAGAGAGTGCAGATCAGATTAATGTTCTTGATGTCATTTAGCGCCATTGCACATGAATGTGGAAAAGAAAGCTACTGTGTGTCTGTTGAGTTAGGAAAGTGTGTGATGAAATGAATACTATAGGCTTGAATTATGGAATGTCTTCTATATTTATGCAGTGAAAGGATGATTGGTGAAGGCAGTAAGAATGGTATATGAAGGAAGTCAAGCATGTGTGAGAATAAATAGCAATAGCACTTAGACTTATATACTGCTTCATAGTGCTTTACAGCCCTCTCTAAGTGGTTTACAGAGTCAGCATATTGCCCCCAACAATCTGGGTATTCATTTTATCCACCTTGGAAGGTTGCAAAAACCGGTGAAAAATGGGGCGTTTTTGCCTGTCCCCAGCCCCCAGAAGCAGTCTGCAGGCCTCCCAAACCCTCTGCGCACCCCGTTTTTCACAAAAACGGGTGAAAACCGGGCCCGTTTTTGTGAAAAACGGGGTGCGCAGAGGGTTGGGAGGCTGCAGAGTGCTCCTAAGGGCCGGGAAGGACAAAAAATTTTTTTTCTTACTTACCTCTTCGAAATCTTGGTGCATCTTATACACCAGTGCATCTTATAGTCCAAAAAATACGATAACTAACCCAACTGCAGTAATTCACTTAACAACTGTGGCAAGAAAGGTCATAAAATGAGGGCAAAACTCACTTAGTAACTCTCTTGCTTTGGAATGGAAATTTTGGACTCAATTGTGGTCGTAAGCCGAGGTCTACCTGTACTTCCAGCCACTATATTATTTGGTGAAGTTAGAACTAGACATGTCAACAGGAACTTAAGAGTAAGTTGAATGCAGCAGAACTAGGTTTTCTGAAGCATCGGTGGTAAAACAGGAGAATGATTCAAGAACAAATAAGTGAGGAATGAAAGTGCATTAAATACAAAAGCGTTTGTACATGAAAAAATAAATACATGAAGAAAGGGTGAATGGATAAAGGGGAAGCAGAGGCCATAAGTCACAGTTGGATGAAGTTGATAGGCTAGCGGCCCAGAGTCACCTTATTGGTGAGAGGGGCAGCCTATAAATATAATAAATAAATAAACAGAAGGCAGTGAGTGACGTAAAGGACATGGTTAGAAAGAAGGAAAATTTGCAAGCATCAAAAGGCATAATGAAAGATGTTGGTGTATACAGGCATTTTGGACTGATCTTTGTGAGATTGTACTGCTCATATGTTTATACATTTATTCTTGCATAAATGGTGTGGCTTAGCTCTTGATATAACAATAATTTGTGTTTTCATTTTACAGGTCGATACAATTATTACATTATGGAAAAATGGGTTTACAATAAATGATGGTGAACTCCGAAGTTACACAGATATTGCAAACCAGCGCTTCTTGGATTCCATTAAAAAGGGGCAAGTCAGATTTGTATTAATGGGGTTTGCACATTACATTCTGAAGTGACTGCCCAATTTGGGCAAAATTTTGGATGTACTATCTACTCAAAATGTGCATCAATCCAAACTTTTTTTTAATGATACTCTTCTTTGAGATATGTGAAAGACAAAGTAATAAAATGGCATTCCATGTTTGTTTGGTAATATATTTGCTGACTGGTGGGCTGTTTCAATGGACAAAGTATGATATGCTGACATTTAAATTCAAAACTGGTCTTGTATATGGAGATGCTTCATTATTATACAGTATATGGAAAAAAAATGGGGAGAAAAAGCTGAAAACAAAATGTTGAACTATGATGTACAGGTAGTCCTTGATCTATGATTGCAACTGAGCCCCGGAATTTCCATCGCTAAGCAGAACAGTTGTTAAGTGAATTTTTGCTCCATTTTGCAGCCTTTCTTCCCACAACTGTTAAGTGAGTCACTGCAGTTGTTAAATTAGTAACCCAGTTAAGTGAATCTGGCTTCCCCATTGACTTTGCTCGTCAGAAGGTTGCAAATGCTGATCACATGACCTCGGGACACTGCAACTGTCATAAATACGTGCCAGTTGCCGAGCATCTGAATTTTGATCACATGACCACAAGGATACTGCAGTGGTTGTAAGTGTGAAAATCAGTCATAAGACACTTTTTTCAGTACCATTGTAACTTCCAGCCGTGACTAAACGAATGGTTGTAAGTCGCAGACCACCTGAATTGGTTTTAAGTAATCAAAACAATAGTCTCTTATGTTTCAAATATTTCTCTTAGGGAGCTGCCTCTTGAGTTACAGAAGATCTGTGACAAAGAAGAGGTGGATGTGAAGGTGGATGATAAGAAGGATAAGTTATATACGTCGCCGAAGACAGTATTTCATCCTTTTTCGGGAGCAGGGTATCGATTGGGAAGGTGAGCAGCTTCATGCTTTTACAGTAGTAATTGAAACTGGCTTATGAAATGAACGGAGGTGATGGCTTTCTTTCATTCTTCTTATGCTTCAGTCCTGTGCCTATATTTACTTTTGAGTAAATCCCAAAGAATGTGTAATGTGAATAAGATGGTGCCTGTATTTCTAGATTTTGAAGACTTCTATAGGTAGTTCTCACCTTACAACCACAACAGGGACTAGAATAGACACATAGACATTAACATCATCTATACTTGTGATGGCAAACCTATGGCACGCGTGGCACAAGTGGCATGCGGAGCCATATCGGTGGGCATGCGAGCTCAGGTCCAGCTGATTTTCGGGCCTTCTGGGCCCACTGGGAGTCGGGAAACAACCTGTTTTCAGCCTCCCGAGGGGGTGGGGAAGGCCCGTTTTTTGCTCTCCCCAAGCTCCAGAGCCTTTCTAGGAGCCTGGGGAGGACGAAAACACGCCTCCCCCCCCCCCCCGGAGGTCCTCTGGAGGCTGGAAACATTCCATTTGCCAACTTCTGGTTGATCCGGAAGTTCCGTTTTTTTGCTCTTCCCAGGCTTCTAGAAAGGCTCTGGAGCTTGGGAAGAGCAAAAAAAATGGATCTTCCAGTTCAACCGGAACTTGGCAAATGGGCCATTTTCTGCCTCCGGAGGGCCTCTGGGGAGGTGGGGAAAGCCGTTTTCACCCTCCCCAGGCTCCTAGAAAGGTTCTGAAGCCTGGGAAGAGCGAAAAACGGGCGTGCCATCGGGTGCCGGGAGGGGGGTGTCATGCGCGCATGCGTGGGTGGGCCAGCATGGAATTATGGGTGTGGGCACATACGCCCCCCCCTTTTGGCACGAACCAAAAAAGGTTCCCCATCACTGATCTATAGACTATATGCAAAAGAGACAATCAACCAGCCCAAAAGAGAACAAAAAGACTCCAGCACCTCTCCACCAGTAATCAGCATCCAGGTCAGCATAGATTAACTCCAACGTTAACTTCAGGCCAACAATCAAGTAAGCAACACCCCAATCAAGAAACTGCCAAAGAGCCATCAGTAAACAGCCCAGCCAAAGAATCTCTAAGAGCAGCCCCACCAACACTGTCAGGCAAGCCACTAGAATATTAAACTGACAGCAAACAGCACTCCTCACTAGCACTGATGATGTTACCTAGTTAGGGTAATGAAATGCCTGCAAGAAACAAGCTCAGAGAGCACCAAAGACCCTTCACCAGAATTTCTGTTGTCAACTTCTTGTTAAGTGATTTTCCAACTTTTGCCATGGCTGTTAAATGAATCACTGCAGGTATTAAGAGAATCCACAGGGTCATTAAGCAAATGCAGCTTCTCCCATTGATTTTGCTTGTGGAAACTATCTGAGAAGGTCACAAATGGGGTTCACATGCCCCTTGGATGCTAAAATCATTGTAAATACATCCTGGTTGCCAAAAACCTGAATTTTGATCATGTGACCATGGGGATGCTAAGATGGTCATAAGTGCAAGTCATAAATAACTTTTCAGAGTCATTGGAAGTTTGAACAGTCACTAAATGGATGGTTTGTAAGTCAAGGGCTACCTATACAAAACATTTGCTTCAAACTTGGAGCTGAAAATATTGCTGCCTTTCTACTGAATATCTTATCTTGGGATCAAATAACCAGTTTAATAATATTTGTAAATGAAAGAGATGCTGGAAGACGAACAAGAATCATAACAATAGTCCAGTTCTCCCTCTCATTAAGTTATATCTGGATAAATTCCCTTCAAATTGTACAGCATAACTGTACATTATATCTTAGTATTGTTCCTTTATATTAATTGTCTTTACCTTATTGATAATCTTACTTACCTTTCCCTAATCCAAGGCTGGCTTGGGAAGTCTTAGAACATCAACCAGTCTAGAAGACATCAGGTTGGCGAAAACTGACATAATTTGATGTCCTAGCCATTATGTTTCAGGAGATGTTGAATTCTATTCATACTGAATCATTGTGGAAATCTCTGCTGTTGTTGTTGGTTTTTTTGCGCCATATATAGAAAAAAAATATTTTGCTATGGGTCTAAATAAGACCGATCCTGAAAATAAACCCTAGTATATGCACCCTAGCAAGAGTTGTGCGTTGGCCTAGAGGTGGAGCTCTCGCCTAATAATCAGGAGGCTGTGAGTTCAATCATAGATAGAGGAAGTTATTTCTCTCTCTGGGTAGGATGAGAATATATCTGCTGAATATAGTTTTGCATTGGCGACAGGAAGGGCATCCGTCCAGTAAACAATCAGCTCCATTCAGTTGCCCAGATTCCACACCGCAAGGGCTTATGGGGCCATTAAAAGACAATGATGTGCGCCCTAGCATGTATGCCCAATATAAGCCCTACCCCCAAAATAAGTGCCCAGTGCTGCTGACACAAGGTGAGGCGAGGGGGGGGTTGAGCTGCCCCGTGCGCACACTGGCTTATCTCAGGGCGCCCGCAGCCAGGCCATCCATGCCCCGACAACTGCCTCGCGACGGCAGCACCAGCAGCCATGTACAGCAAGAGCCCAAATGGCCGCCGGCCCACTTCTGCTTGCTTGTGGCTGCAACAGAGTAGAAGGCCGAGCAATGCGCCAATGCTGCAGCCACAAGGTGAGGCAGGTGTCGGGGCATGGATGGCCTGGCTGCGGGGGCCCTGAGGTAAGCCAGTGTGGGGCAGCTCAAAAAAATTAAGACACCCCTGAAAATAAGCCCTAGTGTTTATTTTGGAGCCCAAAAGAAAATAAAACTGGTTCTTATTTTTTGGGAAACACGGTATTTAGCTACATAGCTCATAAAGAAGAAATTATCTAGAATGAAGTGGCATTATAATCTCATATGATTAAAACTTTATTTTTCAGTGCTACACCTAGAATAATTTCCAAAGTAAAAAAAAAAGGTGAAGAAACTGAAAAGAGAAAACCGACAGTAGTGCTAAATAATTCAGAACCTATCACTAGAATCCAGATTTGGTTAGCAGATGGAGGAAGGATAGTACAAAACTTCAATATTTCTCATAGGTAAGAATAGATCACATTAACAGAATTCATTTTGTACAATATACTGTGCATTTTACAGGATATTTACTTCCTTTCAAGACAAATTACAGCCCACCAAGCTATTTCTAAGAATGTTTACTTAGAAATGAAATTCTATTGCAACCATTGGGGCATACTTCCAAGATTACAGCCAAAGTGCCTTTAAAATATTAATTTGTTTTGAATACTGAGCCATGAAATATGTTAGCTTTTCAACACTAGCCATGGATAAAACCTAGATAAATATTTCAAAGTATACGTGAAAATAATAGTGTAAATTTAAAAAAAATCCAAAAAACAAAACACACTGTTAAGCAAAGTGGTACAGCCATTGTGACATAAACAGGGTGGATAAAAATCGTTTTTTTTAATTGGATTTTTAAATTGATTTTTTTTATTTTTATCAAATTTATTTGATAAAAGAAACTAAAGATAGTTTTCTATTTAAGATACATTAATAATTTAATTTATTCAGCATGAAATGGAGCTTAGTTGTGTAGCATGAGGCTGTATATTCTGCAATATTTACATTTTTGGTAAACTCAACGAATCCAAGCTCTGCAAGTTAAATAGGAAACCTTCATTTTGTTTGCAAATAATAATATTAAAGATTCTAACTACCAGCAAGAATGAGCCCTTACATTTAAAGAGCACCTGTCATTCAGATCCATCATGGCAGCGCCTGTTAGCGGGCATCCACTCACCTGCTGTCCGCCACGTCCCTCACCTTGTTGTGTCACTACCACATCAACAGCCGTCCCATTAAAGTGAATGGGACTGTCGGTGAGTCAACAGCGGGTCAGAGGAGGAGCTGCTGCGGGACAGAGATGACAGTTGCTCTTTAAAAATTATGATTTAAATCGACTTTACTAGTGATTTAAATCATGATTTAAATTGACTTGATTTAAATCAAATCCACCTTGGGACATAAATGAGCCTCAGTGCGTGCTGCATTCATTTTCTGCTGGCTTCACACTGAATCAAGGCATCAGAACTTTTGGGAAATCTTATGTCAGAATGATTGCCTTGGCAAGATTTTTATCTTGGGTTTAGTTTGCTTAGCCCTAATTTGTTGAATAAGCCACAGCTGCAATCCAAATTACTGTAAGGTAAAACTGTTTTGATTTGTTAATAAAGTTGTGCTTCTGCATTTTCATGTTTGAGTCTGATTGGATTCGATCCAGTATTGCAAAATGTGGTATTTTTTAAACTGTTTTTCTCTATGGATTGTGTGATATACATACATGGCATGTGGAGGGGAGTTGCATTACTCTAGACTGATTATTTTTCTCTAAGATGTTAGTGCATTACTTCCCAATCACGGTAGTTTTGAGGTCTGTTGACTTCAATTCCTAGAATTATCATCAATGATATGCTGGCTGTAGAATTCTGGAAGTTGAAGTCCACATACCTCAAAATTGCCATGATAGGGAAACCAGTGAGTAAACTGACTCTCTGGCTAAAGAACAATCTATCCTTTGGTTTTTCCAAAGCTGCTGTCCTCTCCATATACAGGACACTAAAGCTCATGCATAGAACAACAACTGATACAGAACAACAGACTGGGGAAGTCTATTTAGTATCTACAGAAAAACTGTTCTTATCAATGACTGGCCATGTGGTTCAGATTCAGAAAGAGCAATATTAGCAGTCTTCTAGGAAAAATTAATTTGGGATGGAGGATTAACCATTCATTTGGATATGCAGTGTGATAATGCTTATAATAGTTCTGAATGAGGTTAGAACACCTCCTTTCATTGTATTGCAAACAGTCAGAAAAACCTGAACAGATTTATTCTTACATTAGCATGTTTTCATACGTAACGTAACATAACATGAAAGATGTTAATTTGGGAAGAACTGGTTTTCTAATGAGCAGCTTAAAATGAGTAATGATAAAAATAAGTTCTATAGGAGAACTTAGAATATGCCTATGTGGTGTTTGTGAAGGTCCTGATTTGCTCAAAATCAGTTTCTTCTAATTGCCATGACTCCATGAAATTTGTTCTTCAAAAATGTGATTTGAAATATCAGACATTAATCTTTGTCCCTTTCTATTTTAGAATAAGCCACATCAGAAACTTCATAATTGACTATCAGAGACATCAAGGAAGAAGACCTTTCACACTGACTACTTCACTTCCTTTTCAAGAGTTGTTGAATGAATCTCTCACACTAGAGGAAGCTAACCTAAAAAATGCTGTTGTTGTGCAAAGACTTAAAAATAATATGGAGCCTTTCCGGAGTTTCTCTTAGTATTCTCTACCTAAAAGAAAGAACAGTTGCAGGAAAGGTCTTGGAAATGTGGAAGACAATATCCATACAATAGGTCCCCAGTTGTGATTCTTTTAATGTAGAACATCGGACTGTTAGTTGAGTGATTTTAGCTGAATCACCTCCACTTAGGAATAGCAGTAATTCCTGTGTTTTATATGACATTTGCAATGCTGCTTTGAAAAGGCATGCAATGTATGCTGAATTAAAGCTACCCCCCCCAAAAAATATATGTTTTTTGTTTGTATTTTTTGTTTGTTTTAAATAGCCAAGCAGAAAGTAATAGAGCCAACCCTACTGAACTGGGCATTCTGTCACCAGTAAAGAAACATGTAGGGAAAATCTTGAACATTTCTGTAAGTTTAAAGTTGAAAAAATTTCAAAGCACAATTTGACTTCATTCTTGCTTACTTTTTATATGTTATAGTTTGATATATTTTATTATATCAATGCTACAGTATGATATTGACATAACTTAATATATACCGTACATTTCATTTGAACAGAAAAATACCACAGGTACAGTTTTTAAGCATAGTGGCTGTTTCTTTTGAAAATTGGTCTCCCAGTTTATGTTTTAGGATATCAGAAGAGCAAATGACTAAAGGAGCATCATGTCACAACCTCTCTCATATTTTCATATGTATATCACACACACACACACACACACATCAAAGGGTCAGAGTTTATGCTGTGATTCTGGTTTTACTTTTTTGACAAGTGTATATCCTAGGGACATCTGACACTACATGTTGAAATAATTCCACATGTAATAATTCCACTTTAATTATATGGGCATACCTCTGGATAGACCGAAATTTCAATTGCATTTTATGCCATTAAAAACAGAGAAATACATTATCTGTAGTCCTGAATGGTTTATTTAGAACTCTGTTTTACTCCTGAGGAATGTTTCGGTTGTTAGTTTTCAGATTGAAGCACTGAATAAGGAGTCTACCTGCTACATTATATGAGAAATAACGTTCGGCTTTAAAAGGCAAGCCTTCTGCCTTTGGTTTTCTAAATAGAAGCAAGCTTGGAGAACACGTTTCAAGCAACCATTAAGAAATGAAGTAGCTTTAAGTGCAGTATTAGAACTACATGTTTGAATTGATTCAAAGGCAGATGGTTTAGGATATAAAACGTACAGCTTCCATCATTAAAAATATCTTGGCAGATGGCAGCTCTGGATAGTCTCATCTGGACTTGGAAGCTAAGCAAGATCAGCCTTGGTTGCAACTTGGATGGGGAAGCTGCCAGGGAATCCCAAAGGTGTAGAGTAGGCAGTAAATTTAAGAAACAAAATCCTATAAGGAAGAGGCAAACCAGTTCTGTACTGTTGCCAAAATTCTGCAAAAACATTTCTATGAAATTACCAACTCAGACAGTAATTTGTCATTTAGGAAGTCTGAAATCATTAGAAATACCTTTTATCATGTTGGTTTGATGGGGTGGGGTTTATCAAGTGGAACCGTATTATTGAGTCGTCCTACCTGAGAAATTATTCTAATTATTCATTTATTACACCTAACATTTTAAAAATGCTAGATATGAAAAATAGTAACCATTTGAAAAATTATAATCTGGCCTGATATCCAAAGGAAAAGCGGATAAGAAGGAAATTGGTCAGAATCCTAATTCTTCATAGCTGTTGATCAGGAGAAATGGCCTGGAGGAGGAGGCAAGTCACAATTGGGCCAACTTGCAGAGAACCCACCTTGCCTTCTGTGGACAATTCAAACATGTATATTCCAAAATGTCCTGCTCTTGATCATCCGACAAGGTCACTTTCAGGAACAATAAGAACAGCTGCATGGGACTTGAATATGGCTCCTGCCACATTAGCAGGAACTAGAACTGAATAATTAAGTCCGTCCCTGCTATCATGTTCAATTTTTTTTTAAATTAAATTAAGGAGTATAAGTGAGCTTTGCAGCTGGGACATTTTTTTCTTTGATGATCCATCTCAGAAATAAAGCTTCCTTTCTCCATCTGTGCTGCAACGAAGGCATCAAACAAATTATCCCAGAATACCTGTTGTGGGTTTTTTTTAATACATCAGAAATGGGATTTTGCCATCAGGATATATTACTTGGCCTTATTTGTGAATTCCATTGTTTGTTGGACAAAAAGTTGCTATTTTTTTTTTTTGCATGGCTGGATATACATCCAATTTAATTTTTTCTCCCTTATTGTAGTATGCGAGCCAAGACCTTTTAGGTTATGCACTTTGGCTTGTAACTTAAGAATGATGTGTGAACCCAGCCAGTAATGGCTAACATCATTGAATAAATCTTAGCCTAGCAAAGTATACATCCAGTATTTTTTGTCTCTAGATAACTATGTTTTAGCAAAAGCACATAGACTTACGGGTATATACCGCTTCATAGTGCTTTACAGCCCTCTCTAAGCTGTTTACAGAGTCAGCGTATTGCCCCCAACAATCTGGATCCTCATTTTACCAACCTTGGAAGGATGGAAGGCTGAGTCAGGATCGAACTGCTGGCAGTCAGCAGAATTAGCATGCAATACTGCATTCTAACCACTATGCCACCACACCTCTTTGGTGATTTAGGTCACCCAAATCATGTGGGGTTGCCTTTTTTACCTTTTTTCTACACCTTTCATTTTAGTGTAGGTTATGATGGCCTACTGATGCATCATAATGGTGCACTGGGTATTGTTGGATAGCCAAGGGGGTTTCCTACATCCCACGGCTAAACGTCAGAGATCCTGCTAGATTCAAACTAAATATAATGCTTGGTTTTACCTTATACAGCCTCAAACCGTATGGATTGAGCCAACTAATAAACCAATGTAAAGCAAAATAAGGCTTTGTGTGGTATATGACCTGGGTCTTCTCCATCTGCAAATTACCTCTAGCTAGTGACCAAGAGGAGGAGCTAAGAGTCAAAGCTGACTAATATCATCCCTAGACCAAAATGAATGTTAAGCATTCTTTTAAAAAATACTTTATGTTTGGATGTGTGCATGTATTTTTTTAATCAGTTAAATGCTTTAACACGGAACTAGCTGATAATAAATAGTATGATCCGCCAAGTCCATTCTGTTGCAAAAACCAATATGGAATATAGTCTCACAATTTGAAACAGAATATAATTTCATTTCTATTACCAGTGTATCTTCTTTGTGTAAGAATTGATTTTACTGATGCAGACTAATGGGGATTTTTATTTGTAAATTCCTGCAATAAAAAAAATTAAACATTCTTCAAAATCATTAAAACTTTGCAAGGTTTACAGACTTTCCTACTTCTGTGTGAAATATTGTCTTTGTGACCTGTTACACATATAGATAACCACTTAAAAATGAAATATGCTTGAAATCTCAACAGCAATATGCTAACTTGTATGTCAGCACATATAAAAATATGCATGCATACAATTCAATATGTGTATGTCTCAGTGTCTCAGGAAACTAAAAGGTCATCTCTTAGGATGTGCTATATCTTCTGTTATTTTAAAAACTGCAGGTTATATCTCTTATGAAAGCACAGAACAATGTGGAGTATAAAATCAGTATAGAAATGTTGATGTCTTCTGTTTCTAGCTCTGTATGGTGTTTCTCAAAGTAACTGATCTTTACATCTTTTTTGATTTTATCTACACATTTGTACATCAATATACACACACACAGAACTGAATCTGTTAACTGGAATGCAATGTACAGTATCTATTAATTTTAACCAGAACATCTCATCAAAAACATCCACTTTATTTAAGTTAAAAACCATGTATGAGATATTATTTCATAGTATGCTACTACAGGTACTCCTCGACTTACGACCACCATTGAGCCCAAAATTTATGTTGCTGAGTGAGACATTTGTTAAGTGAGTTTTGCCCCAAATTATGACCTTTCTTGCCACAATTGCTAAATTAATCTCTGCAATTGTTCAATTAGTAACCTGGTTGTTAAGTGAATCTGGCTTCCCCCATTGACTTTGCTTCTCAGGTCACAAAAGGTGACCTGGAACACTGCAGCCATCACCAATATGAGTCAGTTGACAAGAGTCTGAATCAGTGGTGAGTTCTAACTACCTCGCTGCCGGTTCGCTTCCTCCCGCGCCGAGTGGGCGTGCGCAGTGGCAAAAAATCCAAAATCCCCTCCCCCCAAAAAGCCAAAAACAAGATGGCGACTGCATGCACTGTGCCAGAAACTCAGCTTCTGCGCATGTGCAGAAGAAAAAAAACCCAGAAAAAAAATTCAAAAAATTCAAAAAAAGTTGGCGGCGCCCACGGACCAGCACCAACCAAACCGGTTCCGTGAAGTTATCATGACGTCACCAGCGGGTCGCTACCGGTTCGGGCAAACCGGTCCGAACCCACCTCTGGTCTGAATTTTGATCACGTAACCACGGGGATACTATAATGGTTGTAAGTGCAAAAAATTGTCATACGTCACTTTTTTCAGTGCAGTTGTAACTTCAAAATGTCATTAAATGATCTGTTGTAAATCGAGGACTACCTGCATATTGCTTCTTTGGTTATACGGTACAATAATCAAAGCCACAAATATTTCATTGAAAAATATTTCTCCTGCTCTTTCAAGTCATCCTCTTTAGATTAAAATGAAGAATGCATTGAAAAGAAACCTTAATGAGAAAAAAGCAACTCAAATTTCCTTAAGAAATAATATTTGAATAACGCTGTTTAGAAAATGATCTGCAGAATGTTTCACTAAGGTCAGACAATTATCAGTCATAGCCATAGCAGCATCCAGATCTTGCAATTTTTGGGAGGTATCAATAGTTGTTAAATTTGCTGTTGAAAAACCGACAATCTCTGTTCATCCCATCGAAACTCAGGCAATTAAAAGTGGGCAAAGAATAAAAACCTGTTTCAGATTTGGTATTTCTACCTACAGGAATGGATTACCACCTTTGACAAAATGTGGAATTCAGATTTGCTAACTTTACCCCAAAGCCTAATAGTACTATGAAGTAATCATAATTTAGTTGGAAATTAGATACATGTACAGATTAAACTAAGAATTGTTCCTATTTCAAAATATAATATTCTCAAAGTTCCATTTTACACTTATTTTCCATACAAAACCAAATTGGGAAGCTGAAGCATGGATGTATCACAGGCTATTTGTATTAGTAGTGGAATCTGTTTTATATGAGATTTTATATTCTATAAATCGCCTTGAGTCGCCATGTGCGAATAGATGGCAATATAAATTCCCTAAATATATAAAATAAATAAATTCTTGGTAGTTAAAGGTTGACTGGACTTTTGAAGAGAAATATTAATTTTTTAAAAAATTGGGTTATTTCTGCGATAATAACAACTTCACATTTGCAAGTTCTTAAAATGTGGAATACTGTATTTACCCGATGGAACTATGGAATGTAATTTTGAACTTGTCACTTTCCCCTTAAAAGAAAAAGAAAAACTACGTCCGCCCCGTTGCAATATATTCTCAGAAAATCTAGAACGTCTTTCCAATTTTGAAAGAGTATATTAGAGTGGAAAATATACCTCCGTAATTTTAATTTTTGGGGAATATGTGTATGTAATATGCCTGAGATGCAGCGCATTTAGTTTGCATTTGGTACGCAACACAGCACCATAACATATACTGTCGCCAAGCCTTTTCTGTAAGCGCGGGAAAAGCAGTGATTAAGGTGGGGTCTCCAACCTTAGCAACTTTAAGACTTGTGGACTTCAATTCCCAGAGTTCCTCAGCCAGCTTTGCTGCCTGAGGAATTCTGGGAATTGAAGTCCACAAGTCTTAAAGTTGCCAAGGTTGGAGACCCCTGCCCACTGTGATTTCTAAATCCCGCTTCAGGCACGAAAGCCGGCTGGCTTTGGGCCAGTCTCTCTCTCTCTCTCTCTCTCTCTCTCTCTCTCTCTCTCTCTCAGCCCAACCTACCTCACAGGGTTGTCGTTGGAGGAAAATAAGAAGAGGAAGCTGTGTTGTATATGTTCCTCGCCTTATTTATAAAATAAAGTCGGGAGAAAAAAAACTTTTAAAAAGCCCGTATATTTAGTCAATTTATTCAATGAATGTTAGGGTCACATATCACGGAACCACTACCGTAAATGGTGTACTGTATTTTACCGTGAAGCCGGCCCCCATGGCTTGCATTCCGGTCGTTGCAACCAGCGTCTTCCTGCAAATTTAGTTCCAAGATGAAGTGCGATGAGGGTGCGTAGCTGCGCACCTCAGACCGCGACTAAAAAGCGGCACCGCACGACGGCAGGCTTGCAAACCCGCCCACGGTTTGTCCCGGTGCAGCAACATTCGGATGCAGTGAAATAAAACAGTGCCAGACGGGCAGGCTGCGCTTTAAGGGAGAAGGGAGATGATGATTTGAAACTCGGGCGCAATGCAGGCTCCCGCACGGGGCTCTGCGCTTAAACTGCAAGCAAACGGCTCCTGAGCTGGTTGCAGGCTGTATCCCGCCCAGAAGACGCGAGTCCGACACGAGGTGAGGCTGGTTTCCTTCTCCGCGGTACAGGAACATTCCGCGTCCTACTGAACGGGTCGGGAAGGCTCTGTGGGCGAACCTGTGGGCAAAGCGGCTCGCTTTTCAGTGCTCCCTCCTGTGATCGGTCCTGCCCCGGATTATCAAGTGCCGAAAAGCCGGTGGCAGAAAGCTGGAGAGGCTACTGTCTAAGCTGGGATGGCAGGTGTTGGAGCCAAAGATCCGCCGCGGGGGCAACAACAAGGCAAGCTGCCTCCGAACCCACCGTTGCAAGAGACCAGCCAATCCAACCACTTTCAAGAGCAGTCGCAGTCGCAGTCGCTGGGACGGTCGGTCGAAGGGGTGAGTCTCGCGTTCCTCCGGCTTGCGCCTTCCGGCTACTTCAGGCATGCTCCCACGCTATTGGGACAGGGGAGAAGCTTAAAGGTTGTGGAGGTACTTCTTCGAATCCCTTCAGGATGCCGAAGGAGGAGGTGCAAATTCCGTAGTGCAGGAATCCTTGGAGTACAAGTGACTTCAGAATAGAATAGAATAGAATAGAATAGAATAGAATAGAATAGAATAGAATAGAATAGAATAGAATTCTTTATTGGCCAAGTGTGATTGGACACACAAGGAATTTGTCTTTGGTGCATATGCTCTCAGTGTACATAAAAGAAAAGATACATTTGTCAAGAATCATGAGGTACAACACTTAATGATTGTCATAGGGTACAAATAAGCAATCAGGAAACAATATTAATATGAATCGTAAGGATACAAGCAACAAGTTACAGTCATAAGTGGGAGGAGATGGGTGATAGGAACGATGAGAAAAACTAATAGTAATAGTAATGCAGCCTAGTGAATAGTTTGACAGTGGTGAGGGAATTATTTGTTTAGCAGAGTGATGGCGTTGGGGGGGGGAACTGTTGATCTCTTGGCAACTGCTTGAGATTCACCATTGACTTTCTCCATAATATTTCTTAGACTTATTGATCTGACTCGTAGCTCCTGGTTCCTGGTGATTTCCCGTTCATGGACTAAACCGTGCTTAGCCTTTTGGGGAGTAGAGTAGACTATCAGCTGGGCATCTGATAATGGGAGATAAGATATATGGAAAGAAAAGAGGTGGGTGGAATGATGGAATTCAAGTACAGTATCAAAACCCTTGTTCCGTAAGGGAGGCAAAAGCTTGATCTTTGTTCTTTCAGGATGCAGAACTAGATTGAAGTAGCTTTAGCTGTAAGAGCGTAAATTTTAGATCAACTTTAAAAGTGATCAAACTACTGACAATGGAAGTAGTTCAAACTGATGGTCTTCCTTGACCAGAGATCTGGCTGGCCCATCTGTTGTGGAGATGCCTTCTCAAGAGCAGGGCATTAGGCCCCCTTCATTTTGGTGGCATCATTTCCAAGGGGGCTAAAACTATAAAGCTTACAGTGCCTATAGTCACCCAATATATTAAACCAAGGTGAAATGAGCATATTTCGGCTTGGTGCAATATGTAACTCTAGGTATCCTCCTTCCAAAGAATGCATTATGATGGTGGGGTTATTCCAACTGAATAATACAGACCACGAGGGATGTGTTTTTGGGAAGGAAAAAAAGTATAAAAGAAAAAGTATAAAAGAAAAAAAAGTCTTTTCCCCCCTCCCTGATGGCAATAGACATTGTATCATCCTAGAAATGATACAAAACAAGTGTATCTTAAAACTTCAGAACTATAAAAGTGAAAATCATTGCCCTTTTCAGGAATTTAAACAATAGAAACATGCTTTAAGTTAAACCTTGTATAGGTAAAGGTATTGGGGTAATCAGGTAAAGAAGTTTGTTTTTGGCTAAGCACAGTCATTGTGATGCATTCAACAAACTCTGGTTACATAAGCATGAACCAGGTCAGAGTCTATGATCCAGGGACAAGCTGGAAATTTCAGTGAATTACAGTATGTTAATAATTATGAGGAATATGGTGTTATTTAGATCTCAGTAAGTGGGCTACAAAGAAAATTATACTCTACTGTAATTTAAAATTTTCTTTTAAAAGTGTTATCAATAAGCTATTAGAATTACTAACTCCCCATTTCAAATAGGCAAACTAAGTATAGATTATATATTTAAAACTCGTTTGCAACTTTTTTTTTAGAAAGTTGTCTTTGCATTGTGAGTTCATGAAATACTTTCTTAAAGATGAATGCTCAAAGAAAGTGCCTACAGGCATTGGTGATAAGGCTGGTCTAGAATTTTATCTGACAGCTCCATATTGTGTTGTTCCTTCCAGCCTTGACTGGACCAGTCTGATAATAATGAAGAACAGGAATAGCTGCATTAGCAACTTATAATTGATGAATTATTCTTAATTTTACATATTAAATGGAGTTTGTTATTGTTATTCAGCTATAAAATACAAATACACACACACACATACAAACATACACATTTAGACCAATGAAGTTGTACTTTAAAACATCTTTTGTTATTCATCACATTTATGTTAGCCCAGGGTGCTCTTTTCAATATTCTCGGTAATAGGGATTTATTCTGACACAAACTTGCTCCTTCCTTATTGGTTTGAATGAGGGATGCCTTTTCAAATTATAATTTATTTGAAACTTCTGGCTGCCTTATAACAGAGTCTCTGTGGAGTGGGCGGCATACAAATGTGACAAATAAATAAATAAATAATAAATAATAAATAAATAACAAACAAACAAACAAACAGGATTGTCACATTCCACAAAAATGTAAAGTGGTTGATTTGGATTTATCATTTTGTGGACTCAAAATAAATATGAATATGATGAAACATATGGTGTGTTAATATGAAAAGTGTGGTGAAACAAACCTTGGCTTAATGCAAACTAGGATAATGACTGGTTCTTGCTGAAGTTATCAAATGATGGTGGTTTGGATTAATGCAACGTATGAAGCCACAGCTATAATATCTGGGTCACAATGCTGCCCTAAATAGTGTTTTCGCTTAGTACTGTACTTCAAATAAGTTATGCCAAACTATTGTGCTATATAATGGTTTGCTGAATAAATTAGTTGGTTGAATTCACACAGCACACAGCCATAGTTGAGCCCAAAATTTCTGTGGCTAAGTAAGATTGTTAAGTGTGTCTTAGCCCACTTTATGACCATTTTTGCCAGAGTTGTTAAGTGAACCATTCCAGTTGTTCAGTTGATAACACAGTTGTTAAGTGAATCTGGCTTCCCCATTGACTTTGCTTGTCAGAAGTTTGCAAAATGTGATCACGTGACCCTGGGCACTGCAATTGTCATAAATATGAGCCAGTTACTAAGCGTCTGAATTTTGATCACATGACCATGGGGATACTGAATGATCATAAATGTGAAAAATGGTCATAAGTCAATACCATTGTAACTTCAAACGATCACTAAACGAACTGTTGTAAGTCGAATACTACCTGTATTTGTCTGGACCCATCCATTATGATTTGTATATCACAATAAATGAGTTTCACACAACCTCTCAAGCCACAACAAGCAAATGCAAATAGTGTTTTGAATAAATTCAAGATATAACCCCTAATTAATAGATTAATATATTGTGCTAAGGCTTCAAATGATTGGTTTAGTGTTGGCTTAACATGTGGCACATACCTAAACCCTGCAATTTGCAAACAGTGCGTGAACCCATGCAATAGTGGTGTATTCACAAACTATGATTCCTTACCATGATATGTAAATCAATATGTTTTTAAAAGGGAAAACAAACTCTTTCACTAGTTACAGTAGGAAAGTTCATGGCATCTCACCATTCAAAGTTAAATAAATGACTATTTTCTGTCCTTTAAAAAAAGCTCTGAATTGAATGCCTGAGCCTTCTTGACTTACTCAGCCCATTTCAGGCCAGCTATAGTATTGTTTTTCTGTCATCAGGGTAGGGATAGGGGAGGCAGATAACTATTTGGGAGACAGAATGTTGTTTGAGATTGAAAAATAACTTTAACCAGTGGGATTTAATTGCTATGATAAATTCCAGAGTTTGTATTAATTGTATTAGTGCATTTACTATTTTTTATATTCTTACCGAGGAACAAGAAGAGACACCTGGTGCAAAGCAGATGTTTCATTTTTAATCCATTACCTTGAGTGGGACTGATTTTTAAAAAAAAAATAAGTTTGAAATCTCCTTTTCTTTACTTTACTTGAATTTATCAGCAATTAACAATACAACAGAGTGATATATATAAACAAAATCCACATAATTTTAATTAGAACTAGGTAGTAATAGATCATCATTATTTCTTTGCTGTGCAAAGAAATATCTTAATATCTTTAAACCAGGTAAAGTAAAAATAATAATCTGTATTATTGTGATATTATCCTTTTTTTCAGTCAACTTTTCCTTTAGGGTTGTCTCGCTGCAACAAGTAAGAATACTATCAGGTGAAGGTTAATGTTTCAAGGTGTTTGGATTATTAAAAAAAAACAATTAGACCAATTTAAGATCTTATGCAACCTATCTATCTATCTATCTATCTATCTATCTATCTATCTATCTATCTATCTATCTATCTATCTATCTATCTTACTTATCTGATTCCCATGTTGCTTTTAACCTATTCAAAAAGTTTGTCCTCTCTTCCAATAGAATTATTTATTTAGCAAATTTATATAACTGCTCAACTCACACATTGACTCCGAGCAGCTTACAACATTTAAAAAATAAATAAAAAATCCATCCTATAATAAAATTGTTTAAAAAAGCTTTACTCCCCCTTCTCGTCATCAGCTTTATTTCCCTTTGTAAATCCCCAGGCCCGCTGACAAAGCTACATTTTTAGATCCTTTCGGAAAAGAAGCAGGGTGGGGAACAACCACACCTCAGGGGGAATGATTATTCTATAAAGAAGAGACCACCACCAAGAAGGTCCTTTTTCATGGTCCCACCAGATATTTGTTTTGAATTGCTTCTGAATTTGAAATGATTAGCCAGCTATAAGCTGTTGTCCAGGGGTTGCCTGAAAATTCTTTGGGGAGGCTCCTTTCATGTCCCCCTCCATCATGTCCCAACAGATGACGGTCCCTAATCGGTCCACAACACATCCTGCCTTCTCACTCTGGCGGGCCAGCTAGATGCAAAAGGGGACAGGTGGTCCTTCAAATAACCCAGCCCCAAGCCATGTAAGGCTTTAAAGGTAATAACCAGCTCCTTGAATTGTACCCCAAAGCAGATTGACAGCCACTGCAGCTCCCGCAGAAGAGACAACGTGCACAAGTCTAGCCTTGCACAAAACTGTTCAGGTCGCTGCATTCTGAACTAGCTAACATTTCTGAATATGAAGGGAAACCTCATGTCGAGCGCATCACAATAATCCAGAAGGGAGGTGACAGGGCATGGGTGACTGTGAGAAGGACACGTTGGTGCAAGAATGGGTGTAACTGGCACACAACCTGAAGTTTACAAAGGCCCTCCTGGCTGCAACTACCACCTGCTCCTTTAGCAGGAATTGCGAGTCTAAGAGAACCTCCAGATTGCACACCAGGTCAGTCTGAGGTAGTGCAACCCCATCCATGACCAAAAGTGATACTTCTCTAGGAACCAAAGAATCTATAACCCAGAGGTGTTCTGTCCATACAGTTTTCTTGGCAATATTTCAGAAGTGGTTTGCCATTGTCTCCTAAGATTCAGAGAGAGGGACTGGTTCAAGGTCCTATACAGATGGCTTTGTTCCTATGGCAACGCTAGAATCAAAGGTATCCTGATTTCTAGCCTGCTACTTTAACTACCACACCAAACTGGCACTCTATTTTTATGATTAATATCATAGTAAGATTTAATATTTGGAATTCTGAGGCCTCCTTGGTTAATATGCAGCTGATGGAAACTCCCAAAATATCTGTGACATGTAGTTCCCTATCCCTGCTCTTACCCTTTATAGGTAGTCCTCGATTTATGACCACAATTGAGCCCAAAATTTCTGTTGCTAAATGAAACATTGGTTAAGTGGATTCACTTTACGACCTTTCTTGCCACAGTTGTTAAGTGAATCACTGCCGTTATTGAGTTAGTAACACGATTGTTAAGGGAATCTGGCTTCCCCATCGACTTTGTCAGAAAGTCACAAAAGGTGATCACTTGACCCTGGGACACTGCAACCATCATAAATATGAGTCAGTAGTGTTAGAACCCTGTTCAAACGATTGGGTGTGTTAATATATGATTAAGTCACAAATCATTGTTATGTGTATATTGCTTTAAATGCATTGTGGATGATTACTATATAAGCAAGCAAGAGAGCATGCTCAAGGTAGTTGATGGTTGATGGTTTATGGTTTATGGTTGGTGGTTGTGTTTGATGGTGTGTTCCGGATTGAAGACTCTCTATGCTGCTTTACTGATGAGTAGCTTTATGGCTGCGTAAAATTGCTGTGAAGAGAAGAAGTAACTATCTATGATAGTATAGAATTAAGTGATAGCTGTAATCTTTGTGAGTTAAAACAAAGATAGGCAAGAAGAAGAAACTTCGCATTGACTGAATAACTGTGTATGACTTGGACTTCCTATTTAACTTTGCTACTATTCAAGTAAAAACTATTTTTTACATACTAAAGATATTCTGTTTATTGACTGAATAGCATTCATATCAAACTGCAACACCATTACTACAACACATTTCGCTGTGTATGTGCTTAACAGCACAATAACTCCTTAACAAGTAGCCACGCATCTGAATTTTGATTACGTGACTATGGGGATGGTACAATGGTCATAAGTGTGAAAAAAGGTCAGAAGGCACTTTTTTCAGTGCTGTTGTCATTTTAAACAGTCACTAAATGAACAATTGTAAGTCGAGGACTACCTATATGGCCAATTCCCTTTCAGTTTTCAATTTATTAAGTTTACATCCTGTATTTTAATTAAAAATAATATTCTGCACTGTAAACTTCAGGTATAATTCTTGTGTGTCACTAATTTTCTTCAGATTGGCTTTTTAGGTATTATTTTATGGCCCATAGCATTTTATTTTCTACAGTTGCCTCACTACTCCAGTTGCCTATACGCAGTCAGCAAGGCAGTGCCATGTAATTAGGTTTCTTTTCCTAGAGCAGAACAGCATATGTTGTGTCTGAGCAGGAGCCATTGCATGTGGCCTTACCTGAATTTCTCTCAGTGCACAGCATAAAATGAAAACTTCAATAACAGTTTTGAAAACAGGCACAAGAAAACATGTTTCAGACAGTCTAGATTAGCTTTCCTGTCATTGGTTAAGCACATTAGGTACAGCCTCACAAAAACGAAATGAAAAAGAAGAGGATGGAGATGTTTTTTTTCTGCAGGATCCAATCTGGATTGGTCACTGGGACCAGACCACCTCTGGGTCCAACCCAGAGTGGACCCTAAGTCCAACATTATTCTAGGACACATATGTTTTGTCTGGACTATTATAAAGCTATATCAGGATAATCCAGCACAGGGGTAGGCAAAGTTGGCTCTTCTATGACTCATGGACTTCAACTCCCAGAATTCCTGAGCTAGCATGATTGGCTCAGAAAGTCTGGGAGTTGATGAGTCATAGAAGAGCCAACTTTGCCTACACCTGATCTAGCATATTTAAAATAATATTCAGAGTAACTTTACTTTTATAGCTGTTTTGTTTATTTCTCTGTACATTTCCCCTTACATAAATCGCACTCCAGCGAAAATTAAAATTACTTAATACCCATTTAAGTAAGTACAAGAGATTTTACTGTGGGGAGGGCCAGTTGGATGTTCATAGCAACAGAAAATATTAAGTTCTCAAAATATTTTACAGTATTGATAAGATCCATTCCAGAATTCATGAGCCAGTTTTTAAGATATTCAGGTCTCTTCAACAATCTAATACAAGGGTGTCAAACTCAAGGCCCGGGGGCCAGATCCAGCCCACGGGGTGCTTAGATCTGGTCTGTGAGGCCACCCTGGAAACAGCAAAGGACTGTCCCGTGGTGCCTCTGCTAGCAAAAATGGAGCTCAGGAGGTCCCTCCCAAGCTACATTTTTGCTGGCAGAGGGTTGCAGGAGGCCGTCGCAGCCAAAAACGGAGCTCGGGCGCCCGTTTTATCTTGCAGAATGCTCGGGCCCCCACAGGCGCCCCCAACACAAGTGATGTAGAGCTGGCCACACCCACTCTGGCCCCCTGAGGTCAAACACAACCCTGATGGGACCCTCAATGAAATCGAGTTTGACATTCCTGATCTAAAAGTTAAGCAAGGTACAGCCAAAGGGATGAAGAGAAGTGAGGAATGATTTGATAGTGGTCATAAAGTCTTTATATTGCCAGATTCATGCATTACATAGAAGGAGGCATCAACTTTATATTGAATCATATCCTGAGCTTTCAAGAAATTATTTGGTTTTTTCCTCACCTTTTCAGCTTGCTCATGAAGACAAACTCTCTGTGTGCAGCAAACTATGCTATGGCATTGGAGGCGCTCCAAATCAGGTTGCAAGCAGTGCCACCTCATTCTTTCTGCAAATCTACCTCTTGGATATTGCTCAGGTAAGCATTTTCGGAAGCCTAAACATCCTCAGTTTCCATGTTTAAGCTTGAGATTTATTTGTTTGTTTGTTTGTTTGTTTGTTTATGAAAAAATTACAGTATATGGCCACCCAACTCACTCTCAGTGGCTCCCAGTGGCTTATAAAGATATTGCCATGGTTGGTCATGTCATGTGTGATAACTTAACATTTAATTCAGCTTATTCAGTTTTTCTCTGGATTCCATACTCAGAGAAGAAAAGCCATGGAAAGCAATTAAGATATGAATGGTTAGTTTATATTATTTTAACCAAAAGAATTTCCAAAATTTGTTTTGCCCTGCTTCCCATAACGAGCTGATTATTATAAAGGTGAGTTTTTGATTCATATAAATTATTTTATTTATTTATATCCCACCTTTCTTATTTTATAAATAACTCAAGATGGCAAACATAGCTTAATACTCCTTTTTCCTCCTATTTTCTGCACAACAACCCTGTGATATAACTTTAGCTGAGAGACTGGGTGACTGGCCCAAAGTCACCCAGCCAGTTTTCATGCCTAATGTGGAACTAGAACTCACCGTCTCCTGGTTTCTAAGCCAGCATCTTAACACCTAGGCCAAATTATCCTGTGAATGTTCTCCCCATTTATCTTTCCCCATCATTTAGAGAGCAGAGGGAGGTTCACTCTCTTGATCTAATAAAGGAATCCTCCTTTAAATCATCTTTCTTTTTTTAAAAAAATAATTTTTATTTGAGTATAAATATTAAAAAATACAAACAAACATTAAACAAAACAATATATGTACATACGTGTACATATATACATTTAAACCTCTTGGGTACTTCTATGGTAAGCATCTTGACATTATCTTTTTACTTATATATAACTATACAACTATATATAACTGTATATATCATATTTTTCTTATATTTCTTTATAAACATCTTTATAGGAATCATCTTTCACTGTCAGTGACCAATCATGTCATTTTCATGCCAACAATATTGAAGTGGTTTCTGTTGTGTTTTTCTGTAATGTTCGTCCAATATTTTGTAAAACTACCTCCAAAATCTATGGAGTGTGGATTATATGACACCACACACACACAAAAAATCAAATGAAAGTTGTTTATGGAGTGCAGTTCAAGGTTTGCTGTCCTATTTCACAGACAATACAAATGATAACTATTTTTGATAGTTAGAATGGGGCATGGTACAATATTTATTTAAATATGTGGAGCAAATTCTGGATGAATAAAATTACCGGTATTTCAAATCAACAAAGTTTCTCATAGAACAGTGATGGTGAACCTTTTTTGGTTCGTGTGTCAAAAGGGTGTGCGTGCGCTAGTGCGCGCGCGTGTACCCACACCCATGCCCTCCCCCTGTGCATGCGCACAAACCCCCCCTGTGCATGCGCATCCCCCCACTGCCCCCTGTGCATGTGCACAGGCCTCACAACAGACTCCTGAAGCCTGGGGATGGCGAAAAACAGCCAAACGGGCCAAACGGAAGTTCGGAAGTAAACTTCCGGTTGGGCCGTTTTCGCCGTCCCCCGGCTTTAGGAGGCTTACCTGAAGCCTGGGGAGAGCAAAAACAGCTGAAAAGGCCGAAAATCAGCTGGCCAGCACGTGCATAAGTGCTGGAGCTGACATAGGGCAACACCTCACGTGCCCTCTGATATGGCTCCAAGTGCCACCTGTAACACGCGTGTCATAGTTTCGCAATCACAGTCATAGAACATTTTAGTAAAAATTGACCATGCTTTATACAAAATATTGTGATTTGAGCAAGTTATTTAGCACTGATAGCTTCTTTAAATAAGTATGTTGGATTTCACATAACTGCTGCTTGTTTTTTTCAGATCCCACCATTCCATGCCTCCTTGGTGCAGGTCCTTGGCAGAGCGTGTGGAGCAGCTGCAGATCCTCTTGCAGGTTTTTTTATTAATCGGAGCAAAAGAACCAGATTTGGGCAACTCATGCCTTGGTAAGCAAAGCTGATATATTTTCTTCTTTGTTAATGGCTTAGAAGTTTTTTTTTTAATGCATTCATTCACTTGCATAGTCTCCAATCCAGGTACATGTTTTTGAATCTATTTGGCCTGGTTCATACACCACATTAAAACTACATTGTCTGCTTCATTTAAAACACTAAGAATAAATCATGATATAGAATAGAATAGAATAGAATAGAATAGAATAGAATAGAATAGAATAGAATAGAATAGAATAGAATAGAATAGAATATTCTTTATTGGCCAAGTGTGATTGGACACACAGGGAATTTGTCTCGTTTGGTTATTTTCAGATAAATAGCACTTTCATTTTCTGTTATTCTTTATAATTTTGTTCATTGACTAGTTTATATTTGTATTCATATTCCAGTCTTCTAGTATGGATAAAATTGGACTCCTTTCCTCTTCAAATAACCTCTATATGTTTGTAGTTTAGGCTAAGATACAAGGATCTCACGACAAATGAACTAATGATAAACATTCTTCTTGTTACAAAAAGAAGCCAACCCACAATATTTTGTTGTTCTGTTCCCATGTATTCTACAAATGATAATCTACACTGGGAAGAGGAAAAGTGTGCTACACAGCTAGATATTAGCATTATCGTGGTTGACTGTTGTCTTATCAGCCTTTTGCAGTATACAGTAGATTAGCTTCTTGTACAATTCCTTTTTTCCTCGGGAGAAACTGTATTAAATGATGACTTTACAATTTTTTTTCTTTCAAACAGATTGTTGTCCTCAAGACAATTAGAATTTAAAAATAAATTATTTTGTAATAGCCTTAATGGGCGGCATTACGGTACATAGCTGACCTTGCCTGATCTTAAAGATTTGATCCAGGTTAATACCTAGATGGAAAACAGCCTGATAGATGTAAAATCTGACTACTAAACTGAATAGTTGAAAACATTGCAAAAGAAGGCAATTGCAAGACACCTCCCTAAGTCACTAAGAATTGAGTTTTACTTGAGGGCATCTGTATTTTTTTAGTAAACTTATCAGCCAAAGCCCCATGCCCTATTTCCACACACACAAAAAAGCCAACAGAATCTTATTGTACCATAAGATTAGTACATTTATATTTATTCCAGTATAGGATTCCTTAAGCTATTACCCATTTTATCAGGTGGACAGAGCATTATTCTATATTTTTTTCCTTTATTTATTTTTGTACTTCTTAATCACCTATCTCCCTTGGATGTCCCTCCTTATATGTCTTTAGTTGATTTTCAGAATTTTAGATACAACGGAGCTGATTTAGAAAATAATGGGGTGGGCTGCTGAACATAATAATGGAAGAATGTACCTAGATTGACTCTAAATGGTCTCTTTAATCTGTACAAATAGTCCTCGATTTACAACAGTTCATTTAATGACTGTTCAAAGTTACCACAGCACTGAAAAATGTGACTTATGACTGTTTTTCATAGTTAGGACCAGTGGTGAAATCCAATTTTTTTTACTATTGGTTCTGTGAGCGTGGCTTGGTGGGCGTGGTGTGGCGTGGCTTGGTGGGCGTGGCTTGGGCGTGGCAGGGGAAGGATACTGCAAAATCTCCATTCACACCCAACTCCAGGGGAAGGATACTGCAAAATATACTTGCTAAAGGGGGGAGCGAAGAACACTTGCAAGGTAGAGCTGAGGAATTCGTAGAGTTTCTGTCAGATAAAGTCGCTCAGATCCGGTCGAACCTGGACTCTGGCTGGGCAGAGTCCATGGAGTTGACAGGGGCAAGTCTTAGTCCACCGTTGTGGGAAGAGTTTGGGCCTGTTTCTCCCGAGGATGTGGACAAAGCCGTGGGGGCGATGGGTGCCTCCACCTGTTTATTGGACCCGTGCGCCCTCCTGGTTGGTTTCGGCCAGCAGGGAGGTGGCACGTGGCTGGATCCGGGCGGTCGTCATTGCTTCTCTGAGGGAGGGATCCGTACCACAGTTGTTAAAAGCTGCGATGGTGAGACCCCTCCTGAAGAAGCCTTCCCTGGATCCAGCTGACTTGAAGAACTATCGTCCGGTCTCCAACTTACCTTTTTTAGGGAAAGTTGTGGAGAAGGTGGTGGCTACTCAGCTTCTGCGACTTTTGGATGAAACAGATCATCTAGATGCCTATCAGTCGGGTTTCAGGCATGGCTACAGTACAGAAACTGCCTTGGTCGCTCTGATGGATGATCTTTGGCGGGCCCGGGATGGGGGGAATTCCTCCATCCTGGTGCTACTTGACCTCTCAGCGGCTTTCGATACCATCGGCCATGGTATCCTTCTGCATCGTCTCGGCGAGTTGGGAGTGGGAGGCACCATTCTGCGGTGGTTCTCCTCTTATCTCGCGATAGGATGCAGTCGGTGTTAACAGGAGGGCAGAGATCGTCCCCTAGGCCCCTGTTATGCGGGGTGCCTCAGGGGTCGGTTCTCTTGCCCATCCTGTTTAACATTTACATGAAACCGCTGGGGGAGATCATCCGCAGACATGGGGTGTGTTTTCACCAGTACGCTGATGACACCCAGCTGTACATCACCACCCCGTCTGAATTCAGTGTAGCAGTTGATATAATATGCCGGTGCCTGGACGACGTTAGGACCTGGATGGGGAGGAACAGGCTCAGACTCAACCCCGACAAGACTGAGTGGCTTTGGATATTGCCTCCTAAGGACCATGACAACTGTCCCTCCTTAGTTCTCGAGGGAGCAAAACTGACTCCCTCGGATCAGGTCCGCAACTTGGGGGTCCTCCTAGATCCACAGCTAAAATTGGATCATCATCTTACTGCTGTGGCTAGGGGGGGCTTTGCACAGGTTCGTCTGGTGCACCAGTTGCGGCTATACTTGGAGAAGGAGGCTCTACTCACGGTCACTCATGCCCTTGTCACCTCCCGTTTGGACTACTGCAACGCGCGCTACATGGGGCTACCCTTGAAGAGTATCCAGAGACTTCAGTTGGTGCAAAATGCGGCTGCGCGTGCTGTGGTGGGTGTGCCAAGGTACACCCACGTGACACCTATACTCCGCCAGCTGTATTGGTTGCCCATCGGTCTCCGGGTCCAATTCAAGGTGTTGATCATCATCTTTAAAGCCCTTCATGGCATAGGACCAGGCTATCTCCGGGATCACATTCTGCCTCGCACTTCCCTTCGACCAGTTAGGGCCCACAGAGTTGGCCTCCTCCAGGTCCCGTCAGCCAAGCAATGCCGGCTGGTGGGCCCTAGGGGGAGGGCCTTCTCTGTGGCGGGCCCCGCGCTCTGGAACCAACTTCCTCCGGAGACCCGTACCATCCCCACCCTGCTGGCCTTCCGAAAAGCCGTTAAGACATGGCTTTTTCTGCAGGCTGGGGGTAGAGTCTAATCCATTCGAGCTCACCCCCGAGTATGTATGGTTGTTGGAGGGTTTTAATATTGAATTTTTAATTTTTATATTGATTTTAAGCAATGTTTATTGTTGGTTGTTCTTGTATTCTTTTTTGCTGTACGCCGCCCTGAGTCCCTCGGGAGTTGGGCGGCATATAAGAAAGCCAAAATAAATAAATAAATAAATAAATAAAATCTCCATTCCCACCCCACTCCGGGGCCAGCCAAAGGTGGTATTTGCCGGTTCTCTGAACTACTCAAAATTTCCACTACCGGTCCTCCAGAACCTGTCAGAACCTGCTGGATTTCACCCCTGGACTTACGACCTTTGTAGCATCCCCATAATTGTGTGATCAAAATTCAGATGCTTGGCAACTGGTTCATATTTATGACCTTTGCTGTGTCCCAAGGTCATGTGTGAACATTTTGTATGACCACCTGACAATCAAAGTCAATGGGGAAGCCAAATTTACCTAACAATCAGGTTTCTGTCTTATCAACTGCAGTGATTCACTGAACAACTGTGGCAAGAAAAGTCATAAAATGGGGCAAGACTCACTTAATAAATGTCTTACTTAACAATGGAAATTTTGGGCTCAATTGTGGTTGTAAGTCGAGGACTATCTATACTTAACAACCCATCACCTTTAGGGTCCTCCTTATAGATTCTGTCCTCACAACCCTCAGCAGAGCCCTGGTGAAGTTGCCTTCTCCTCCACCTCCTCACTGACCCATGGAAGTATCTGCCACTTTGCTGGGACTCACTGTACCTCCCCACTCTGGGGAGTCTCCAAAGCCCTCAGTCCTTCCAGTAAGAAAGAGAGCTTATCCATTAACTGTTGGCACACCTCTGCCCATACTACCACATTAACAGTTATCCAAGTTGTTCCCTTGTCTTTCCCTTGCCACCCACAGCTATTAAGAGGTTTCAGTTTTCAGCATTGGTACCAAAGCAGTCAATCACGGTCAGCTGTTGGGCCTTGCCGCCAGCTGATTGGATACAGTGGCCAGAGGGAAGTTGGAAAAAAAAGTAGAGATAAGGCCCTCCCACTTCCCGCCACACAACCTATGGGTTTCTGGGAAGCATAGCCTGAAATTACGATCCTGTGACTGTGTCCAATTGTAACGACACTGCAGTGGCCACAACTTTGCAAATACAACTTGGTGTGAAAATCCTTGAAATTTCAATTACAGAGAAGTAATGGGTCCTGAATCTTGGATGCATTCTTTAAATTATTTGAAGTACCTTGAATCAAAAATTGTTCCCTATATTGTACCCTTTTGACCAATTGAAGGTTACAAATAGGCCAGCAGGAGAGTTTTAGTAATACACAGATGATTTCATGAAAATGTCTTCTTATGTGATGGAACTTTATATGTGTATTTCATTTCATTTGGCAAACACACTTTCCATCCATCCAAAAGTTTGGGAATGTATGGAGGGCAGAATGCTAATGTGCATGGTATATCGATTCTTTCCCCCATTACACTATATTTGGCCATGGCAAGTGCTGTTGTGGCAGATGAATTCTTTATATAAGCGTCAAAAGGTTAGTTGATGCAACAGTCTAGAAGCAGACAGTTTTGTTTGATATAGAATCCAAACGTGGAGATAACACAAGCTTGTCTAGATATATCCTAGAAGTATACCACTCAGAAGGCTGATTTGCACATCCATTCTGAAGAAGTTGAACCTCCTGAGCCAAATCATTTTATCACTTTGGGTCTCAAATTGGAAAGACATAAAAGTAGGAGGAACCCCATAATCCAGGGGTGGCCAAACTATGGTTCTTTGAGGATCTGTGGACTTCAACTCCCAGAATTCCTGAGCCAGCCATGCATGCATGCATGGCTAGCTCAGGAATTCTGGGAGTTGAAGTCCACAGGTCCTCAAAGAACCATAGTTTGGCCACCCCTGCTGGCATAATCATTCTGGTATTCCCCTACATAATCTCTACACACAGTTGTCCTTTGAAGTACGGATAGTCCTCATTCAGCAACTGCAGTTGGAACTGTCAACGCAGTTGTTAAGCAACACAATCGCTAAGTGAAATTGTGAATGTACTTACTTCAGCCTTCCTTTGCTTTGCAGACCCGTGAAAGTTATAAATGCGAGGATTGGTTACAAAATTAGTTTTTATCACCATCCTAACTGTGAACGGTCTCTAAACAAGACAATTGCTAAATGAGATCTACCTGTAAAGTTTATTCACTTTTGAGGGACTCTTTCATCGTTATGTGTTGTTGCTTTTTACTCTGAATTAAATGAATTGTGTTAACTTACATAAGGTGACCAGACGTCCCGCTTTTGGCGGGACAGCCACGCTTTTTAATGATTTGTCCCGTGTCCTGCCCGTCCTCTAAAAAGTCCCGATTTTTTGAAAGAATGCACGACTAGGGCATTCTTTCCAAAAATCGGCCTGAAAGGGCGGCGTGGGAGATTGGGGGGAGTTAAAACTCGGGGAGTTTTAAGGCAGGCATGTCGGGCTCCGTGGTGACCAAACCGTGGCGCATGCGCCAAATGTCGCGCATTGGATGATTGCAAGTGACGCATTGCAATCATCCAATGGCCAGGAAAGGTGACACTTTTCTGCCCGGCGAGCAGTACTGCAGCGCGCGCGGAAGGAAAGCCGGAAGACGGCACCGAGCGCCCAAGGCTCTCCAGGCAGTGGCAGGTGACAGCGGAGCAGAGACGCCTGGTGAGCGGGGCGAGAAGCGCGGGGATGGCAGCAATGGGGAGAGAGGCGGGTTTGCCAAGCGCCTGGGGAGGAAGAGGCGCTCCACTGGAGGCGGGCGTAGAGGCGGCGGCTGCGGCGGCTTGCACAGGGCGATTCTGCAGCCGGGGAAAGCAGCGAAGGGGAGGGGGGCACGGCTGCCCAGAGCAGGTGGCTACAGCGGGAGAGCCGGATCAGGATTCTCCATCCTACCAGGACCACCGGCTTCAGGCAAGTGGCAGGGATACCGCGCGCCATAATCCCCCCAGCAGGGCGCCCTCTACATCGCTCTCACGTCTTGTGGCCGCGCCGGCTGGGAGCGATGTAAGTGCTAGCTAGCAAAGCGGAATTTCAGAGAGCCGGCTGCCTGCTGGGGGGAGGGGGAAGGGAGGCTGCTCCTCCTCTCCTTCCCCCGCCCCATCCCTAGCCCCACCCTCGGAGGCGCCGCTGCTGTTGGGATGCGGGTGGAGGGGTGAGGGACGAGGAGCTGTCACCGCTGCTGTCTCAGAAAAAGGGGTTTGAGCGGCGCTTTGAGCCCTCCGGCGGCGCAAACAGCCCTTCCTCGTCCCCCTCCCCTTCCTTCCCCCCGTCGCCTCGCTGCCGCCGTTGCCCTGGGGCCGGGCGGGCGACCAGGAGACCGCGGCGCTTGGATGCCTGGAGCTTGCGACAGGTAAGCTGCCGGCTGCCTCCTTTCCCCGTCTCGCGCCTCCCGTTCGTTGCTTGCCAGCCCGGCCGAAGGGGAGGCGGGAGGCGAGGAAAGGCCTCCCGAAGGGGAGGTGGGCTCCCGAAAGGCTGCCGGCTCCCTCCTCCCCCGCCCCACCTGGACGCCGACATTTGCTGTTTTGCCCTCTGCGCATGCGCAGCGTTCTGCGCATGCGCAGAGGGCAAAACAATTTTTTTAAGCGGGACGGGGGGGCAGGCGGGCCCGCCCCCCCGTCCTGCTTAAAAAAAATATATCTGGTCACTTTAAACTTACAGTATAAATTGTGGCTATTTCACTACAGGCCTTCATAAGCAGGCTCTAAAATGTTCAACCTTAAGAACAAGGTAGAAACATCAAATATGCTGAACTAAGTTTTTCATGAATTCTGTCTTTTTCTTTTCTTTTGTTCTTCATTATTTGTGATAATGTATTCTTGTCTATGTTGCATGAATGGGATGTTAAAAATGCTCTTCAGATAATACTATTCTGATGGGATTAATCTGCGTGTTATCTATTATTCCCAGTTTTTGTTAATAACATCCATGGTCATCTGATTACATTGTGCAGTAACAGCTTTACAAGAATGCTGGAGAGTTCTGTTATAACTAGAGGTCATGCTCTGGGAAATAACTGCCTCTGCTCACCCCTCACAAACAGCAAAGCTAGAATATACTGCCTTTTGTCCCTTCATGTTACACTGGCTTGACTGATACACAGAACTGTTTATCAGGCATGAGTTCATTTAAAGGTTGTTTAATCTGTTTTACTGATTGATCTGTTTATTTCGTCTTGTTGCCATGAAAATAAATGGAGGCCGCATCAGGCCCACATTCATAAAAACTGCATTTGGATATCAATGACTGGTAGATCTTTACATTGGGCAAGTATACACAATACGATAACCATGTTTAAAACTAATCATGGCTAAGTTATTTACCCATGAGCATCACAGTAGACTGTACAGCAGATTGCGGTTATCTGTAGTTTGCCAGTCAGCTTTCCTTTCTTTGTTTGTAAACACCACTGAGTTTATGAAATTCTGTATTGAACTATTTGTAAGGATATTTTCATAACTGAAATTTAAATTAGCATTTACATTTTTGGTCTCAGCAAATGATGAGATATAGAATCTAAGATGTACAGTACATTCAAATGTTAAATGGCTGTATTCTGCTTTCTAGGAGAGAAGAAAAGTAATTTCAAAACCAATATTTTCAGTTTTTGATTTGTTTTCTTTCAATATTTATCAAGTATTTATTATTTTACTCCATATACTCTCAACTCTGGCATAGGGGTGGATTATCTGAGTAGGGCTATTCTTTCCATTTTACTTCATGAATACTTGTTTGCTTTCACTCCAGGTTGTTGGGTTGCACACCATTCACGATTGTGTCCTATATCTTGATGTGGTACTTACCTCCCTTCATATCCAACCGAATTCTGTGGTATCTGACATTTTATTGCCTTTTCCAAGCCCTGAGTACAGTAAGTTGACTGGTACTGAAAATGATTTTTTTAGTTATAGCAAACATTATGTATTTCTGGCTATCATATCAGTGAATTACACATTTTTCTCAGATAAAATGGTGTCCCTGTTCAGTCATACAGTTCCAAAAGGGAAGTACTATATATCTTTCGCCGCCCTGAGTCCCACGGGATTGGGCGGCCTATAAGAGCGTCTAAATAAATAAATAAATAAATAAATAATTATATTAATTGAGTAATTCAAAGAGACTTAACAAAAGTAGCTAGTAGGAGATACTGTTCATTATATTTTTAATTACCATAATTCCATTTGTCTGGAATAAGATCTCCTACTCTAGCAGGGGATTGTACTGGAAGACCTCCAAAGTCTCTTCTAACTCTGTTATTCTATTTACTACTATAGCATGTCAGACTTTTTGTCTGTGTTGACTAACTGGATCAACATAAAAATAGCCATGCTCCCAGAATGCCAATGCTTTATTACAAAGATGAAAAAATGTTTGGTGTTGTTTGGAATTTCCATCCAATGATTGTTTGATCCTGTTGGTTGGCATATTTTTAAGATTATGATGGCTTCTGTGTCTTGTAGAAATTATCTGCCATTCATAAGAAAAAGTCAGAAGGAGTCTTGTAGCATCTTTTCCTACTAACACAATTTATTAAAGGGCATACGCTTTCTGAACTGCAGCTCATTTCATCAATGGGTGGAGTAGCTTAACTGATGTAGGATTTAAATAGATAGGAGAGGCCTTCAGAGAGAGACTGAAGCCTTTTTGAAGTATGCGCGTTCAACCATCTCAGTAATACTGTACATTTTTTTCTTTTTCCAAATTGATCATTGCAGATGGTCATTTGTTGGGATCTGTGGTGATGCCATTGGTGTGCATTATTGTACTATAATACTGCTATCCTGTAAAAGTAAAGATTTCATGGCACTATTGTGATGGTATATCATAGCTCACTGGAAAAATTGTATTATGACACCATAATACCATCATGCTAATTTTTTATTTATTTTATGTATTAGTGTGTTGCCTATAATGCTGATTAAAAAAAGGTTGGGATTTTTTAAATTTATAATAACACTATTTTATGCTAAGAAATAATACCTTATTAGCAATTTTCCAATGCATCCATGTTATGAAGTAGGAAACGTTAATGCAAATCGTTCACTATGCAGGTTGAAAATAAAAATGCCGTAATTATTTATTTTTTTAAACTATTTGTGATAGAGCTGCTAAGTATTTTTGCTATAGCTGTACCAGGTGCCATATTCTGCTCTCACCATGTTTCTGAGCACAGATCAAGCAGATCGCGATTCAGCAACTGCCTACCGTGAGTTTCAAAGCCAGCTTTTGATTTTGGGAGGGTGTGAGAGACATTGGGTAGGGTGGGGATACAGCTGCTGTCTCCATCTTAGGACGAGGCTACAACTTTCTTGGGAGAGTTTTTAAAGCATGGAGATTCTTTGTTTATCTTTTGTTTTCAACTGTGTTCAATTTATTCTAAAGATTGTGCAATTTGCTCATTGTGCTTTCTGCCTCAAAACGGTCCTGAAACTCAACAAAATCATTCTGTGGGATGTAGAAAGAAGCCATTAGAGCAGTGTTTCCCAACCTTGGCAATTTGAAGATGTCTGGACTTCAATTCCCAGAATTCCCCAGCCAGCATTCGCTGGCTGTGGAATTCTGGGAGTTGAAGTCCAGACATGTTCAAGTTGCCAAGGTTAGGAAACACTGAATTAGAGCCACCCCATCATTTTATCTATATAAACCTTAATGGCTGGTCAAATGACCATCCTGGTGAGGTTTTATTCATTGTTAAATCCCTTTGATGATATTAATGCAATACTGTTAGTAAAATGAGAAAGAGAGAGAGAAGGTGACTAATTTGACATTAAGGTTGTGTTGTTGTTTTTTACAATTCAGGTTAACGTAGGTAAAAACGGCAAGAGAGGGATTATCTTTTGAACTCACTGCAAACCATACTGTGTTGTAGGTCTAAAAGTCTGCTTTTTCATGTTCTTGGGGGGGGGGAATCATATTTCGACATTCACCACAGTCCCTCATGCTGCTTCATATATTAGCATAATCTTGAGCAAGTTTTTTTGAAAAACAAAAACAATTTAGGTGTTAATTAACATATAATGCCAAGCTAAACACTTGGACAACTTTTCATTCTCCTTCCTTCCTTTGCAAATGCTGACTTTATTCCCCACCATATGAATGGAGTAAATGGAAAGCACTATATGAGTCATTCCAGCTCTGATTTGAAGGGCAAATGCAGGCAATAGTTGAACAATTCAAACACAGAGACAAACTGCAGTTTCTGTTCAACTAGAGAAACCTAGAAAGAAATGGATTAGAGAAAAGGAAATTTGTGGGCCTGAGGCTTCGTCAGATAGAGACAATTTATGACATGTAGATTTCCATTTATTCTCTGGGGTCTGTGCATTATGCTGGAAGAGATAGCTTTGTAATAAACCATTGGTCTTTAAGTAATCCCACTTTTTTAAAAAATTTCCTTGCACATATTATTTCCTGAATTTCTGACTGCATGTTACAATGGCTCCCCCCATCTTGTTATAGTACACTGCATATGTTATATGTATACTGCAATATACATATAAATCACTGTTTTGCTGTTGAAAGCTGGCTAGAGGGATGTGTATGTCAAAATCTGCAAGATGTGCTGCATTTGTAAAAGTGATGGGGGGGGGGTTGCTCCTGAATCTGCACCCACCGTTCTGCAGATTTTGAATGCCCTGTGGAGAACGCTATCTGTGCCTGTGGTTCAGCATTCATTAAACAACCCAGATTTGTAGAAGTGGTTTGTTTTCTTCCCATAGGAATGGTATTTGAAGTTCTTGGAACACTGATTGGAGCTACGCTACATGGTCAAATAGTTGCCGATGCTCACACTTCTAGTCGCTGTATCCAGAATGAAACTATTGGGCTGCAACAAAACAGCTCTGAAGTCCTAGATGTGTCTTATGGAGTAAGTCAAAAACATTTTGTAATGTTTTCGTAGTGCTACATTACACTAGAATGAGGACGACAAATTTAATGTAATAGACCCGGATCTTAAAAATATTTTTGCAAAGCAAGTCTCATTTGAATTTAGAGGAACTTACCAAGAAATGTTTCTTATTTCAGTTTATGTCTAATAACTGTATCTCTTCACTGTGATTTGGAGATGATGTATCATGAGGACTTGTCAAAAGGTGGCAAGACACAAGGATTAGTGTAGAGATGAGAGATGATCCTATACGTGCAAAATGCAGACGTATGCCTGATATCACTTAATTCACATAATGGAAAAGCATAAATGGGTAAAATTACGAAGTTTTACATGTGAATTAATTGTATGCGGAATGGGACAAGGGATCACGGGAATATTGCCATGCCCATTTCATTCTGCCCCCTCATTGTAGCCAACCTATCGCAGGTGTTCATTCTCAGCTAGCCCTCCACCAGCATTCCTGCCCCGCCACTGGTCTCCCACCCCTTCCCCCCACTATTTGGCCATGGGCAGTTCACCCAAGTGAGCATGGCAATGTCACCAAAATCAGTTGTTAGCGTTTAGTTCTGTAAATCCTTCAGTTAATTTCTAACCAAAATTAATTCTAGTAATTTCAGTGATTAGCAATAGCACTTAGACTTATATACAGTACCACTTCATAATGCTTTACAGCCCTCTCTAAGCAGTTTACAGAGTTAGCATATCTCCCCCAACAATCTGGGTCCTCATTTTACCGACCTCAGAAGGATGGAAGGCTGAGTCAACTTTGAGCTGGTCAGGATCAAATTCCTGCTGTTGGCAGTTATCATGCAGTACTGCTTTCTAACCACTGTGCCACCAGTACTAATTTCTAGTAATAGAATGAATAATTTTTCATTTCGCTTCCAAATACAAGCATTTGATTCTCACTTGCTGAAAATAAGCTATCCTGACTTGCACTGCAATTAAGGAATCCGCAGTCTGTCTATTTAGTCAAGGATAGAATATATTTGCTTCCTACTTCAGGCAGAGCTAAGGCTGAATGAAACAAAAACATTAAAACTTGTTAGCTAGGTTCCTGGTGATTAAATGGACAAATGCTTCTTTCTTGGCCTATCTTCAGTAATATCTCTTATTTCTTCCAAGGATATTCAGTAATCTGTTTAATCACATCCCTCAACCTTCCAAGGGCCGCTTTGGTGCAATATATCAAGCTGCAAATGAAGAGACTGTGGGTTCTAGTCCTGCCTTAGGCAAAAAGCCAGCTGGCTGACCTTGGGCCAGTCACTTTCTCTTAGTCCTAGAAAGGAGACAATGACAAACCACTTTTGAAAAACTTTGCCAAGAAAACTGCAGTGTCTTGTCTCCGAGAATTGGACATCATTGAATGGAAAGGGGGTGGGAACCACCCTTTCACTTCTAGTTCTCTATTGGAATAAGAAGGAAAATGCTATTACAACTCTAGTACACCAAGAATAACTTAAGCCTGTGTCACTCACAGGCTGAGGATAAGATAAAAGCAATGTCATGGAAACACAGCAATGAAAAGTTTTTGACAAGTCATGTTTGTATGATACTAGTCAGCTCTTGGAGCATTTAGTTTGCAATGTTCCAAAGAAAAATAAGGATACCCACATTTTTCAGTGTTCTTTCAGTAAATGCATGTACTTTGTAGTGTCCAAGAGCTGTGGTGGCACAGTGGTTAGAATGCAGTATTGCAGGCTAATTCTGCTGACTGTCAGCAGTTCGATTCTCACCAGCTCAAGGCTGACTCAGCCTTCCATCCTTCCAAGGTTGGTAAAATGAGGACCCAGATTGTCGAGGGCAATATGCTGACTCTTTAAACCGCTTAGAGAGGGCTGTAAAGCGCTGTGAAGCGGTGTATAAGTCTACGTGCTATTGCTATTTCTAATGCAACTGTTGTGGCTCTTCTACTCACATTCTAATATATAGTTACATTGTAGATGTTAATTTAGATATTTAAACTTTATCTCTGACAGCTTTAGTTCAGCAGGGATTGCATCTAGTCCAGCAGATTTACAGAAGACAGAGGGAGGTACTGCCCTAAGAATAAGATCATGCAGACAACTGAAGAGGGATTCCCCTGAACACAGACAAGTTCAGGGGTCGGCAACCTTTAACACTCAAAGAGCCACAAAGGTCCGAACCAGAAGCCTCCCCGTTCAATTCTGGAGCCAACTGGAAGTCGGTTCCCCCACCATGGAGTCTCCTCCTAGCACGGCATCCTTTTTCCTCTACCTGCCCTAACTGAAAGCCCTATCAATTGTGGAGCAGACCAGCGACAGGGAGCTGCAGCAGAGGGATGAAAGAGCCACATGCGGCTCCAGAGCCGCAGGTTGCTGACCCCTTGACAAGACCAATAGTTCTTCATTTCTGCCATCTACCAACAAACTAATCACTTTACTTATAGAGTTGCTTGTCATTAGAGCTCTATTTTGTTTAGGCCATTGTTTTTTATTGTTTATTGTGTCATTTGATTGAAACCTTCTGTCTTTAAAGAAAAAAGTCTACATGATTGCAGCTGGGCTGATAGGAGGCATTTACCTTGTTGGCATCCTTTCCCTATTCTTTGGAGTGAAAGAAAAAGTTGGTGAGCATATTTAAAGCTTATTAATATTTCTGGGTGTCTTATTTTCTTCCTTTAATCTACAATTTCATATAAACAACATTGTATATATTCCACCCATTATAGATCCATACACCTTAATGCCAGACAAAAAAGTTCCTTTCTTTAAAGGACAAAAGCATGCCATGAAGCATCAACCATATTTGATATTTACAGCAGCATTTCTACTGATTTTAACAGCAGTTCAGGTAATTCTTATCTACCCAGCGTCTGCGTCAACTTGGTTTGTCACAAATTGCATTGAAGAATCTATGCAGCTGCTTCCTAAGAACTTGATCATATGTACTGAATGTGATCTTATTTTCCCTAAAGAGAAATCCTATTTTCCATAAAAATCAGCCTAATATCTTCTGGGGGGCATTCAGAGATTTTACTGATTTTGGCTATCGTGGCATTTTTATTATTTTATCAAAAATGTATCGATTTTTAAGTTGAAAGTCAGTGGGCGTGATCCAGTGGTGTCACAGTTACAGATTTGCTAACCTCATTCCTGGGTTCATATCAAAAGAAAAGATACAACTTGTGGCACAAAAAGCATGCATGCCCAGAGATTTTTAATATGCTTTTATATAAAAGCATATCATATTTATCATTTATAAGAATGATATATAGTCATTTTTAAATGATGAAAAAGCCAATTACTATGTAATAAATCAAGAAATTGCAATAGCACTTAGACTTATATACTGCTTCACAGTGCTTTACTGCCCTCTCTAAGTAGTTTACAGAGCCAGCCCTCTCAAAGCGGTTTACAGAGCCAGTGCTATTGCCTCCAACAATCTGGGTCCTCATTTTACCGACCTCGGATGTATGAATTGTAAATGGAAAACCTTATTAGTATCACTATATTTATCCATCCTCCTTCACAGTTGAATCATGTCTACCCTCATAATTTAGTTCTCTTTTAATGATAATTTATTAAATGTATATGTCACCCAACTGCTACCACTCTTTTCTTTTCTCTTGTTCTAGATTGAACAAGGAAATTTCGTTCTCTTTTGTACTTACGCAGCTGATCTTCGCAGTCACTTTCAGAATTTAGTGTTGGTTATCTTGGTAAGTGTGCAGACAAAGCTAAGCTTTTTGTGTTTCTCTTATCATATTTCTATTGTCCATACCAGGGGTGAATTCCAAATTTTTTACTACCACTCTGTGGGCGTGGCTTATTTTGTGGGTGAGGCTTGCCAGCCATGTGACCAGGTGGGCGTGGCTTCTCGGACTGCTGAAGGGAGGGGAACTGAGATAGATCCTGCCGCCCATTCCCCCTCCCCTCAGCAGCTCGAGAAGCCTCAAACATGCGAAAATGCCTAGGATCATCACTGCACATTCGTGGCTTCTCGGACTGCTGAAGGGAGGGGAATGGAGATAGCTCCTGCCGCCCGTTCTTTCAGCATCTCACGCGCTCCCTCAGCCATCCTCCCCTGCTTGGACTCACTGTGGGGTAGGAAGGCAGCGCATGAGCAGTGCCGGAAACTCAGCTTTTGGGCATGCGCAGAAGAAAATTTTTTAAAAATACATTTTTTTTTCAAAAAAATGGTGGCGCCCAGGCACCGGCAACCGACCGCACCGGTACTGTGACGTCACCAGCGGGCTGCTAACGGTGCTATAGAGTGGACCGCACTGGTAGGAACCCACCACTGGTCCATACCTATATTAAAATCAAGTTTTCATGACTGAAGGCCTTTCTCCATTTATACCTAACCTTGGCACAATATAATAAAAGGAAAAATATTGGTTTCTGTCTCTGGTCACCTTTTTAAACTCAAGGTTATCTCTTCTGACTCCATCAGAGTCCAAGCTTCTGTCCCCTTGTTGTGATGTGTTTATATGTGTTTATTGATATTTATACGGTACTGCAGTCTTCAGATTGTACACTGAATTCTCTTGGAAACCATAAACATATTTTTCCCTTTTCTGACATTTTTTCCTATTGCAATGTATAGGTGTCAGCTACAGTGAGCGTTCCATTCTGGCAAAGATTTCTGAAGCATTTTGGCAAAAAAAAAGCAGCTTGTGGAATATCGGTAAGTAGGCTGCTAATAGTTATGGCTGCACAGCATTTCAGATTCTAGAAAGGTGCTTCAGTGCATACAGAGGCATGAATGGAGCACCTGTCTGTAACTCTTTAAGGCAGCCGTGCCTTTTTCCATGATCATGTGGCAACAGCAGAGGGCAGCTAAGATATGCCAGCTAAAGATGTGACAGCTTTAAAGAGTTCTAGAAGTCTTAGGCTTGTGCTCCTAAGCACTTTGAAACACCGTTTTAAAAATGAATTTAAGGCACTGCATAGTCCTAATAATCAAAGAACTTAGAATGTAATCATTTGATCAATAGCCTTTTCTATCTAGGGCATGCTTTTTTAGCTATTTGTAAATCCTTTTTTGAAATCTGTGACCTCCCTTTGAGATGACTTGATCATAGCTAAGTGTTAGATTCGCGCTTAATTGACGAGACGAGTCACAGTAACTGTTCAGCACTTTATTTCTCTCCTAGCTGTAGCTGATACTGAATGCCGGCAGGCTACAGGGAAGCCGCTTTTAAGGGCTTGCCTGGAGCCTGCCAGCAACTGACAGTCATTTAAAACTCTCGCCGCGTGATTAGCCAATCAGCGGCCTTCATGCAAATAGTCCTATGTATGTCCATACGTAACACTAAGTCTCCTGGTTCTTGTTCTGTAGATTAAGAATATCTTCCTGTTGTGTTCAGACCAACAGACTCCAGATTATGTAGATGAAAGTTAAAGGGACGTTGTCTCTAGGAATAACATCTCTTGTCCTACAGATTTTCTATCTGAAATAGAAGGATAAACAGTACAGCCAAATGCTCCCTAACAGTATTTTTTCAAACTTGGCAACTTTAAGATGTGTGAAGTTCAATTCCCAGAATTCTCCAATCAGCTGCCTGGGGAATTCTGGGAGTTGAAGTCCATACATTCTTAAAGTTACCAAGTTTGAAAAGCACTGTCGCAGAGCATGTGGCTAGTAACACGTACTCTTGATGCACATTTTTGAAAAACAGTGCTCTATGACCTTCAAAGCAGAAGGAAAACCAGACTTAAAATTAAAAGGGTGGTTTCTGCAGCAAAAAAGACCACTCACCACTGTAACACTTTGAAGCACGTGCTTTGCATACGGAAGATCCAGGGTTTTGTCCCAGGTCTGAAATTCTAACATACTGACGCCAATCATTGCCAATGATATTAATCATTCTAGACAAATTGGTGGTGTGACTTACTACACTGCCAATCTATAATGATTGTCATTGTCATGTCTGTACAGTAATCTTAATCCTGTTTATATCATTGTCCAGTTGAGATATTACTCTTTCTTAGACATTCAGTTAAGGATGAAACGATTTATTTTTCTCCTTATTCTTATTTCTCCTTATTTTTCTCCTTATTTATTTTTCTCCTATTCATTCTAGTTGATGATTCCTTCTGTAATCACGTTGGTGACTATCCCTAATATCTTTCTTGCCTACTTTGTGGCTTTTGTATCTGGACTTAGCATTGCAGCGTCTTTCCTCCTGCCATGGTAAGAGTCTCTTGTAGAGAGGGAACATAAGGGGTAGGGTATGCAGGGAATATCTCCTGCATTTGGCTAAAAGCAGCACTTTAACCTTTGGGTGATACCCTGCGGTCTGCCTCCAGAAAATGCTTCATTTAGTTTAATTAAAAATTAATACTGATGGAATTGATTCAGTGCAGTGATACATAGAGGCGTCTTTAGGACTGGGAGCTCTTGGGATTACAGACAATCCCAATCTTGAGGCCTCAGATTGTGTCATCAGAGATCAGATCTTTGAAACATCTTGTCAAGAATCTTAAGACAAACCAGTGGAAGAGAAATCTAAGGCTGAATGATTGAAATCTTGGTGATTTGTAACAGCAGCTTCAAATATCCAAAAGTGGGGGGAAATTCTAGGATTAGGCAATAAAGCATATGAAACCCTTCCTATTAGTATGTATAAAGTATTATTTAAAGTATTAAAAGTATTTTAATAAAAGTATTTTAAAGCAATATGAAAATATAAAAGCTCTATTATCAAAACGTGCATTTAATTTTAGATCAATTACCTTCCACTCACTAAGTTATGATTTTTAAAGTCATATTTTTTAAAAAAAGTTGGTTCTGATTTTAAGATGTCCTTTAGTGATTGTGCACAATTTGCATATTCTCAAGGGAGGGGTTACGTGATCACTGGTTTTGGTTTTTGCACGTTGTTTTTATTTGCAAGGACTGGAATGATAAAAAAAATAAGAAAGGTTTGCACAACTGGGATTTATTATTAGAACAAAAACTATCAGAAGTTTGAATGGCAATTATACAGATAGTTTCCACTCTTCCTATGGTATTCCTATGCACCTAACTGTGATGTGCATCTTTTTTAACCTGTTGATTAAAGGTCCATGCTGCCTGATGTAGTTGACCATTTTCGAATGCAGAACATTCACTTACCAGGGCATGAAACTATCTTTTATTCGTCCTTCATCTTTTTCACAAAGATGTCAACTGGTATCGGAATGGGAATTTCTTCCTTCAGTCTACAGTGAGTGTTTTAAGTTTTGTTTTGTTTGGGATCTTGCATTGGTTCAATTCAATAAAGAGGCACAGGGATAGGCAATCTGTGGCACTCCAGATATTGATAAATTACAACTCCGGCATTCTTTGCCATTGTCCTGGTGTGCTAGGAATGTTAGGAACTATACTTTAGCAAAACTAGATGGTTGTGCGCTGCCTACACCTGCTTTTGTCATTATGCTTGCAGATAATCTCTTAAATTCTCAGTTTGGTGTGATAAAGATACTACATTATTTATTTATTTTAAAAACGTAATCAATTTATAGCTATCTCAGTTGCTCTACTATTTATTTATTTATTTATTATTTATTTATTTATTTATTTATTTATTTATTTATTTATTTATTTATTTATTTATTTGGTGTTTCTTATATGCCGCCCAACTCCCGGAGGACTCCGGGCGGCGTATAACAGAAAAAATACAAGAAACCAATATAAATAAGCATTAAAACAGATATAAAAATTAAAACCGTAATCTTAAAAGCATCTAATATCCATTCAACTTCATACATACTTGGGGGTGAGCTCAAATGGATTATGCTCCACCCCCTGCCTGCAGGAAAAGCCATGTCTTAACAGCTTTCCGGAAGGCCAGCAGGGTGGGGATAGTTCGGGTCTCTGGGGGAAGTTGGTTCCAGAGCACGGGGCCTGCCACAGAGAAGGCTCTCCCCCTAGGGCCCGCCAGGCGACATTGCTTAGCCGATGGGACCTGGAGGAGGCCAACTCTGTGGGCCCTATCCATACATGCTGCCATATAATAAATACATTTTCAATGTGAACTCGGTTTAACAAAGGATTCGTATCGCCCCCATACCCAGTCCCTCGGATTTTATTCCGCTTTTATGTTTCTTTCAATTCATGGCAGATTTTTTTTAAAAAAATATATTCTACAAGTGTTATCAAACAGAAAAAGAATGATAATTGTTTTTGAATTTCTGAATTGAGATTTAGATCTCAACTGGAACTGGAGCTAAAATTAATTAGACTGTTTTCAAACCAAATCTTGTTTTGGTTGACATTTGGGTGATATGATGGGAAATACTGTGCTGGCTATAACAGAAAAAGGGGAATCCAGAATTTATTGTTATTTCCACTCCTGTTTCTTTCCTGGGTCCAGGTAATTGTGTTACTAGCTACTTTAGCTTCCAGGTTTTGCTAGTTTACCAGCATTTCTATAAGACTCCATTCATGCAGAATATTGTGGCAGTAGAGTATGAAGTTTGTTTTCTCTGAAATAGCTATCCTACAGAACTGAGAATGGCCCCTACCTTCATGGTGAGTGTGAAGCAGATGAAAATCTAGCAATTCTGAAATTTTTCAGGGATTAATTAAAACCACTGGTGCCATATTCCATTGAATGGATTTAACTCTATTAGTGTTTAATTTAATTTTAGTGTTTAATTTAATCACCAACTAGTTTCAAATTATTTGATTTATTATATTGTATTTTATATATAAGCTCTGTAAACTCCCTAGAATCCGTTTAAGTTTTAGGTGGTAGAGAAATGTAGAAAATAAATAAGCAAGCTATCCTGGCACACTGGGTGGAACCAGTTAATCCAATAAGTGAAACAAGTTTGCCAAGCATTGGAGCTACATATGGCAGGCACTAATGGGCTGGTTTAAAGGAACTGACCAGTGTTGATGGAGATCAAGATGCTGCTGTTCTGATCATAATGAATGAATTGCTCAGATTGCTTTATAAATATAAGAGGCATTGTTTTAAGGTCAGCCACCAGTGTTAAAAAGATTGGTCTTTACATAAAAGAAGCCGATAGGACAGTGATGGCAAACCTATGGCACGCATGCCACAGGTGGCACGCGGAGCCATATCTGCCGGCATGTGAGCCGTTGCCCTAGCTCAGCTCCAGTGCGTGCTGGCCAGCTGTTTTTCGGCTTGTGCGGAGGCTCTGGGAGGGCTTTTTTGCCCTCCCCAGGCTCCAGGAAAGCCTCTGGAGGCCGGGGAGGGCAAAAAACAGGCCTACCAGGCCCACCGGAAGTCGGGAAATGGGGCAGCAGCGGGGTCATGCACGGGAGCGGGGCAGCGGGGGGATATTGAATTATGGGTGTGGGCACACGCACATGCACGATAGTACGCGTGTGCGCGCTTTTGATACCTGAGGAAAAAAAGGTTCACCATCACTGCGATAGGAGAAAGCCAGCAAAGCTTAGAAAACAACAGGAACAACATTAAAATTGAAGGGGAGCACAGAATGAGTGTTAGCTGCGTATTATTATTTGAATGAATTATAGTAACAGTTGCATGACTTTTTAATAGATTTGTAGGCTACAAATCAGGGATGTGCACACAGTCCACCCATGTTGTCATCACGCTGAAAATCTTGGTTGGTGGAATTCCATCCATCCTCATCCTCTTAGGCTTATCCATACTCCTGTTGTACCCAATCAATGAGAAAAGTCAAAAGGAAATGAAATATGCCTTTGAAAATTCAAGGTAGGTTTGTACTAATATCAGCCTCTCCTGGTGTACATCTGCCTTCTGTGAAAGAGGTCAAAAGTCAACTATTACAGTAAAAAAATATTTGACATTTACAGAATGCAAGATATTTTTATTTGAACATCACATTTCCCATTTCGAGAATATCCCCATTTATTCACACATGTGTATTCATACACAAAAACTTATGCTTCCGATTCCTAATACATTCAGAAAGTTTATAAAGCAAATAAAATATCCACCCAAAAATAAATTGCTGCATTGGATAATTAAAGCATATTGTAAAGCTAATTCTTTGAAAATTGAATTTGTCGAATTTTGGAGGCTTTCTTAAACTTAAATCCAATACTGATTTTCACAGTTTCAGAAAAGCCAGAAGTTAAATTTGGAATTATGGCATGCAAAATTTCTACTCCGTCATTGGACTAAATGAAACACTACCCTTTAATAGAAATTCCAGGTAGTCCTCGACTTACAACCACAATTGAGCCCAAAATTTCAGTTGTTAAGTGAGACATTTGTTAAGTGAGTTTTAGCACTTAGCAATAGCACTTAGACTTATATACCGCTTCACAGTGCTTTACAGCCCTCTCTAAGCGATTTACAGAATCAGCACCTCCAACAATCTGGGTCCTCATTTTACCCACCTCGGAAGGATGGAAGGATGAAATAACCTTGAGCCTGGTGAGATTCAATCTGCCAAACTGCTGGCAGCTGGTGATCAGCAGAAGTAGCCTGTAGTACCGCACTCTAACCACTGCGCCACCGTGGCTCTTCATCTTTTTGCTCCATTGTAGAGTTTTGCTCCATTATACAGCCTTTCTTGCCACAATTGTTAAATGAACCACTGCAGTTGATAACTTTGTAGCTTGGTTGTTAAGTGAATCTGGCTTCCCCATTGATTTGGCTTGTCACAAGTTTGCAAAAGATGATCTCATGACCTTGAGGCACAGCTATGGTCATGAGTATGAACCAGTTAGCAAGCATCTGAATTTTGATCACACGATCATGGGGGATGCTGCAAAGGTCGTAGGTGTGAAAAATAGTCATAAGTCACTTTTTTCCAGTGCCGTTGTAACTTTGAACGGTCACTAAATGAACTGTTGTAAGTCGAGGATTGCCTGTATTCTCTCCTACAGACTTGTGGTGTTTGGTTTTGGTGGGTCTTACAATGCACCTATTTTGCATTGTCCTGAAAATGGCTTTTCCACAGAGATGACGTACAAACGACAGGAAATAAATTCTGATACACTTGACCAGAGCTTACAAGGTGTTAGAATTAAAGGCCATTTTATTGATTTGGATTCCGAAGCTAATGGGCTAATGAAAAACCATCTTAACGTGGCAACTTTTGTTTCCTTTTATCAAGTGAGCAGCCACATTGTGTACCAATCAGCAATTTGCATCTTACACAGATGCATTAAGTGAAACACATGGCAATTAACCTGCAAAGTTTTTAGCTTTTTCTGGAAATGTTTCACATTAGATACATCTCTGAAAGGAAAACTCATGATTAAAATGTGGGATCCAGGCCCAGCACATGCCATGTTTCAATTGCCATGTAAACTGTTTTTTACATGAGATTCTTTCGTATCTTATAAAACAGGAGGAATCATTTGAACACTGAAAACTTTGCTGAAGAAAACTTTTCCGTAGGAAAGCCTGAATAAAAATAGAAATCCAATGGTAATGAAAATGCAACCAGAGGGGACGACTTCAGCATGCTTGAAGGCATTTGTCTTATTCCACCAGTGTTTAACCACCAATATACCAAGGCTGCTATGATCAAAAAGATGACACTTTGGGGCATGGCTTTGAGAGCCTGTATATCTTTAATGCTGGATTGCTATGAAGCCTTGCACGAGCTAATTTATAAGATGCAATAGGTGGTGCTGTCTCCTTTCATTTACAGTACAGTACATGTGATATACTGAGGAGAACAGCTGCCTGATGAGATAAAAACCATGGTTTTGTGAGTGCTATCCGTAAGCTGTTAACCAAGATAGTGGTTAGAGGCAATTTCAACTAATTATAACTTATGGTTCCTACCAAAGGAAATCCCATAATTTCTGCTGATCACAGAATTCCATTTATTGTTAATGCAATGCCATTTAATCTACTGCTTCTTGTTATTTGTACAGATTTTTTAAATCCCACCTTTATTATTTTATGAATAACTCAGGGCAGAGAAGATACCTAATATTCCTTCCTCCTCTTATTTTCCCCACAACAACCCTGTAAAGTGGGTTGGGCTGAGAGAAAGAAAGAAAGAGTCTTTCAAACTGGTAGGGAAGGTAATTTTCACCGCTGGGCCAATAGAATTTAGGTTCTTGAAACTTTCACCTTGGAGTCAGCTCATTCACAGAAACACACTGGGTGCCTAGCCACAGTGAAATATGGTGACATATAAAACCACTATTTTTAATGCTGCCAGCAGGAAAAGTTAGACTTTTTTTTTTAATTTGATGCAGACTTTCTAAGTCTGACACCTAATAGCCCAAACTATAGTCAAATATATTTGAAAATGGATCTTTATTTCTGTTAATGAATTCATAGATTAAAATTACCCATAGATTGGGAAAATGTATTATTTTGAAAGTCAACCCTGACTGCTTTTTTGAAGGCCAGATCCTGAAGATGAAACTCAAATACTTTGGCCACTTAATGAGAAGGAAGGACTCATTGGAGAGGAGCCTAATGCTGGGAAAGATTGAGGGCAAAAGAAGAATGGGACGGCAGAGAATGAGATGGCTGGATGGAGTCACTGAAGCAGTCGGCGTGAGCTTAAATGGACTCCAGAGGATGGTAGAGGACAGGAAGGCCTGGAGGGTTGTGATGGGTCGGACATGACTTCGCAACTAACAACAACATTTTGAAAGTAATTCAGCGCTCTCGGTAGACATTATGAAATAGTTGGAAGTTAGTTGGGCAATACTGTGATTTAGCATTAATTTTCAGTAAGGCTTTTAGGAAAAAAAGTATATCTTGTAAATTGTGTGTCTACTTGCTTTTAAAATATACATAAACAGGCACTGCCGCACACAAGATGCAGCTCAGTAGAATATGATCTAAAATCAATTAAATTATTTATTTATTTATATGCAAGGATCATAGTAATGAGTAAAGTAGTATTCCTGGTTGCAGAATTAAGCGTAATTGATAGAATAAGGACAACATAATAAATATTATAGCAATTGTGTCACCCTCTGTTCAATTCATCTCACAAAACCCTCAGCCATCTCTTTTTCTTTCTTAAGCTTGTTAAGAAAACTGAACAACATGAAGGTTTTGTTCAGGAGATTTAGGTTCTCAAGTACAAATTCCATTGTCCTTTTTTATTTAATGTACCTAATCCCTACATTGAGCTAATGTCTTATTTGACTGGGAGGAGAGCATAGTCTTTGTGAATGGAGTCAAATTTCATATATTGGCAGCAAATCTTCAGTAACCTTCAGAGAACTCTCACTTCGCTATTGTCTAGAGCCGTCTGGGAAGGTTACAAATGGTGATAATATGACCCCAGAACAGTGCAACTGTCAGAAATACATGCCAGCTATCAGCCCAAATTTTGGTCATGTGACCTTGCTGCAACCATTGTGTGAAAACTGGTCATAAGTCACTTTTTTCACTGCTGTTGTAACTTCAAAGGTCACTAAATGAATGGTTAAGCCGAGGACTATCTCTAATCATATTTCATGGTAGCCATCCAGTCATACCTTAGTGTGGTGCAGTGGCCTAGAGGTGGAGCTCTCGCCTCACAATCAGGAGGCTTAGCACAATGAGACTATATCTGCTGAATAGAACTCTGCATTGGCGACAGGAAGGGCATCTGGCCAGTAAACACTTAGCTCCATTCAGTTGCCCAGACTCCACCCTGCAAGGGATTATGGGGTCATTAAAAGAAGATGTCCAATAATACCTTACATCTATAAGCAGCATATTTTTAAGTTTCCACTGCAAGTCTTCAGTATACTGAATAATTGGGTGGGTGATGTTAAGTCACCCTGACACTAAAATATACAGTATGACAAATAGTTTGACTGCAAATAATATCTGTTATATAGTTGCCTCAATGCTTATTGAATAAATCTGCTAAGACTTCAATGTGTTTTGCTATGCAATTTATCTGGAATATTGTGCTGTGCTTTTATCTAGGACTTAGGACAGATACCAAGCAGTATACTTTGGGTGTATGTGTCTTTAAGCATACATGCATTCAAGCACATGAACAAAGAGAGTTACCACTATACTATACAGACGGTGCCAAGAAAAATATCAATTCTTCCAAGAATATAGTAGGAAACTATTAACAGCAATCAGCAAAATTTGCAATGATGTACAAACTACTGGATGACATTTTGTTACCCTTACTATATTTTAAATAAAAAATGGAATTGAACATTTTATAATGGCTTTACCTATTTTGAACGGAATAACAAGAAGTTAAACTATTTATTGATTTATTTGTTCCACAGTCAGGAGAACCAATTTGTCCTTTTGGAGGGACTTGAGAAATTGCATTTGAGAGAAATAAAAAGCCACCTTTCCCACATTTCCTTTGTCTTTGTAAAAATCTGCTTCTTGCATTTGTGTGTTTATCATGAAGGTTTGTAAAATGAATGGAATAGGTGAAATACATACTGTATATCTATGGGGAAGAGTTAAATGTTTTTCATAAGGCTTGTTGGAGACACAAGTAGACGAGTTTGAATAGTAGAACCATTTAAGCAGCCACAAAGATGACACTCTAATATTAATTTTTTTCCTTCAATCATGTCCAGTTCTTCAGCACTGCCTGGACAAGTCCCTCCAGTTTTCTTGGCAAGGTTCTTTGGAAGTGCTTTGCCGTTGCCTTCCTCCTATGGCTGAGAGAAAGTGACAGCTGGATGACCTTGGGTCAGTCCCTTTTTCTCAGCCCTAGGAAGGAGGCAATGGCAAACCATTTCTGAAAAAACTTGCCAAGAAAACAGCAGGAGCTTGTCCAAGCACTCTCCAAAAATTGGATATGATTGAACAGAAAAAAGCAGCCTCAAAGATGATGTTCTAATAACTTAAAAGTACTTACAACTTCAGTGTGATTTTACGGGGAAGGTATGAAGTCCTGTGTTTTCCCTTGGTGGCAGCCAGCTCTGAGAGGCTTTGGAAAGTGGCCATTGCTGGAATGTAACCAGCGTTGCAGCTCAAGAACAGCCATTGGGCTATCTTCCATGTTCCTCATCTACTGTGATCAAACTTTTTACCTCAGCACTGCTGATTTTCCTATTGTTCAAAATAGTGTGAACATTCAAAATGCTGCTTATTAGATTTAAAGAATGTGCGTAAACATGTCATAATTTAATAGAGATGGAATGGTTCATTCTGCTAAATTAAAACCAAAGAAATTACTTTGATTCATTGTGTGTAAAGCCAGATCTTTATCTTGAAACAGTCTCAAACCAGCTACTTTAATTTACTCATATCAATCTTCTAATGTTTTAAAATCAGAAATTATTACAATAAGTAAATGGTAATAATGACAGCTGTAAAATAAATTGCTGCTGTGCTTCATTTTGCTGTTATGCCTAGCTAGATGGTTGAGAAACAATTACAAGAATTCCTCCTTCAAACAGTTGCGCCATTGACTTACAACAGTGCATTTAGTGACTGTTCGAAGTCAATGCAACGGCATTGAAAAAAGTGACCATTTTTTCACTTACAACTGTTGCAACATCCCATGGTGATGTGATCAAAATTCAGGCACTTGGCGACTGATTCATATTTATGACAGTTGCCGTCTCTTGGGGTCATGTGATCATCTGTTGCGACTTCCTAACAAACTCAACGAGGAAGCCAGATTCACTTAACAATCACATTACTAAGTTAACAACTGCAGAGATTCCTTTAACAACTGTGATGACAAAGGTCATAAAATGGGGCAAAACTAACTTAACTGCCTCATTTAGCAACAGAAATTTTGGGTTCAATGGTGGTCTCAAGTAAAGGACTACCTGTATGTTGCATGGTCCAATATTGTTAACATGTAAAAACTAGCATGTGATTCATGAATTTAAGATTTTTAATGTTGAAATTGTCCTAGGGTTAGCAGAGATGGGAAAACTGAGTTGTTCTGGGGGCAGGGAAAAAACAGTAAGTACTTTTATAAATGTCTGGAAACCTTTTGTAGGCTGCTGAAAATGGAAAAAAGTAAAATTGTGATTTCTGGATTTGATTGTTGAAAAAGGATTGAATAAGAGCTGAAGTGATTATTATAATGTTAAGGCAGGAAAGGGGATGATTTTGAAACTGCTGTAAAGAAAACTGGAAGTAGCTTTTTAGTTATCTTTCCTCCCTTTAACTATTGTTTTCTATAATTTTTCTTGAAATGAAATGAAAGCTTTGGCATATTGAAGATCCAAATAGAAGCAATCAATAAAAAACACAGTAATCTAATAATACACTGAAGATATTTATGAAATCTTAAATTAGGCAGGAATACTAAGAAAGGGACCTTTGAATGGAGCATCTTAAAGGACAGAAAAAGGGGAAAGTACTGAAAAAGGAAAGAAAATCATTATAATAGCTATTGTTATCCTTTTTACATTTAAATGTGGGTGACAGAGGCAAATATTAGTGACAAAATGATAGAAATTAGGGTTCAGATTATGTACGACCAGAAGTTAAATCCACATCAACGTCATCATGAAAGCCTTTTTCAGAACAGGGGGGGAAAAAAAGATATCATTCCTACTCTCCATAGGTGTGACTGCCTTCTTCTGCTTCAAAGGTGTAAATTACAAAGTTTAAGGGCATATTTATTTAATTTATTTATTTTGTGAGATTTATATACCGCCTCACAGTGCAAGCACTCTCTAAGCGGTTTACACTAGTAAGCAATGTATATTTATATTGCCCCCAACAATCTGGGTCCTCATTTTACCTACCTCGGAAGGATGGAAGGCTGAGTCAACCTTGAGCCGGTGAGATTTGAACCGCTGACCTGCGGATCACAGTCAGCTAAAGTGACCTGCAGTACTGCCTCTAACCACTGCGCCACCTCGGCTCTTTTCTCGGCTCCCCTCCTTTTTAATAATTTTTTAACCTGCGTTTATTATTTTCATATAAATTCAAGGTGACCAACATAGCTAATATTTCTTCCTGTTTTCCCCACAACCACCACTCTGAAGTGGATTGGGCTGAGTGAGTGACTGGCCCAAGGTCGGCTTTCGTGCCTAAAATAACTTAACAACTCAGTCTCCGTTTTCCAGACTGAAAAAGATGGGGGGGGGAATGGCTCCTTTCTAAACAGCGCTATAACCTTGTTTCAGTATGCCTAAGGATTGCCAATGTAAAATTGGATTTGTGAGACTTATTTTGAAGATCAGTTCAGCCCCTCCTCATCCACTATAATTCAGCATTCAGAGCAATATTTCAGACTTGCTAGTTGACAGCCTACAACTATTGTGAATTAAGTTGTTTTTAATTTTTTTTAATTAGAACTATTTAACTTACATGCATATTGGAAAAGTTTCTTGGACACAACTGAGTAAAAATGAATCAAGTTTAGTTGCAGGTACTGAAGGACTTCAAATATCCAAAGGACTTTGGTACTCACTAGTAAAGTAGTTTTGTAAATGGTCTCATAACTTTCAAGTACATTTGTAACAGGCACTGGTACAATAACGAAGTTAGAAGTAGAGTAATGATGCAGAAACTACAGGTATAACAGTTCGTCTTATAATACAGTAATAAACATAACTCAGTTTTGCTTTCTACTTCTAGAATCACTAGAAATCCACATTCCCCCCCCCCTCGGTTTTTTCATGCCACTGAGGCTTCTTCTGAGAAAATGCTAAGGGCAAACAGGACTCTCTCCTGTTTCAAAAAGCCCCTTTCAGCTTTGGCAAACATTTAACTTTTATGTTCAGCAGAGCAAAAAAAAATTGCTAATAAAATCTAAAAATGGAAATATGTTCAGTCAGCCTAGCAAATAGGCTTTGTAGAGACTAAGGTGCCTTGCACAGCTGGTCTACCACCATTACCAGCAGGCAAGAATTAAAATTATGTGTCAAAATGGCAAGTAAGCCATGGAGTAATAGTAAAAAAGAATCAAAAGGCAAGAGCAATGGTTCAGTAAAATATCACCCTTTTGTGAAAGCACGATATATAATGGAGTCCCAACTTTAATTATGCTTCATGAAAGATTTCACTTCTATGTTGATCAACTTGCAAACAGTCACGATTAAGAAGAGCTGTTGTTTTGCTCATAAGAATGGCCGCCATCCACCAGACACGGAGAAGACTGTTCTCTCAAGACTTCCATGGAGCTGGCTGTAAAATCCAGACTTTGGGAGGAAAGCTTCCTATATCCTTCAGTGGAATTGACCGCAACTAATGCTTTGCAGGAAGCATTGCTGCTGTCATTAGATATAGCATTCACATCCCTTATAATGATCTCCTGCTGGGATTCAAATGTTAATGGAATAAAGCCCTCGCTGTCTGCTGTAAGAACAATCCAGGACAAATCTGTAAAAGACAAGAGACACAATATTTTAAGGAATTCCAAAGAGAAGCAATGATTGTTGGCACTGGCATTCGCAAGATACCTAAGCACTTAATGGGCTTCCTTGCTTATCTCTATACAAAGGCCAGTTTAATAATGTTAGACCAAGCAGCTAGGGTATAACATATACTGGCTACAAGACTGGTTTCTCCTATGATTTTTAGATTCATTTTTGCTTACAGGGAAAATTGTTAACAATGCGTCTTGAGAGAGAAAAACTTTGAATACAAATGTTCCTTGACTTACAACCGTTTGTTTAGTGAAGAAAGTTACAATAGCCACTGAAAAATGACTTATGACATTTTTCACACAACCACTGTAGCATCCCCATAGTCACGTGATCAAAATTCAGACTCTTGGCAACCGACTCATATTTATGATGGCTGCAGTGTCCTGGGGTCATGTGATTACCTTTTGCGGCCTTCTGACAAGCAAAGTCACTGGAGAAGCCAGTTTTACTTAATAATGGTAGTATTAACTTAACAGCAGTGATTCACTTAACAATTGTGGCAAGGAAGGTCATAAAATGAGACCAAACTCACTTAACAAACGTCTCACTTATAAAGAAAAATGCTGGGCTCAATTGTGGCCTTAAGTCGAGGACTACCTGTAATAGACTATTTTTAAATTAGATTCTATCTATCCAGGATTTTTTATCTGGCTGGAAATAATCAAGTCAAGCTAAATTCCTATATTCACAGTCTATCAAGTTCAGAGAAACCAAGGGGCGGCTATTACAGTGCTTAAACTGCACTCTTAAAATTAATGGAGTTGTGTATAAGCTGGCAGGCAGGCATAAAGGTCTAAATTCACTCTCGTGAAGGGAAACAGCATAAGAGAAAGTCCGCTCAACAACTGAAGAAGTCACTATTGAACAATCTGCTCTGAACAATCATGCTGTAACATATGAAAAGAACCTAGTTTTTCTGCCATGGCTGACACATAGATTTTCCTGCTTAAAATTATGCCTCAAACGTTCATGAACATTCTTGTTTGCTAATCAAATGTCCACCAAAGGCTAACATACATAACTGGATAGGAAGAGGTGCTAAACCCTGGAGCTGCCAGAGCTCCAGTTTCTATGAGGAGTTTCTTTCATTGGTTATGTAAAGCTGTGTTGCAAGTGACATCATGAGAAGATTGCAATCATGTGAACCTTTAATCTTTCTGCTTAGTGTCTTATTTGAACTAGTCAGATAAGGCCAACACTAAGAAAGATTTTCAAAATATCTCTATAGGCACAAGCAAACAAGTCTGCATATGTAACATAATATTTAAGTCGATATATCAGACTGAAAATTGCAAAGATGAGTCCAGGTCATGGGTGAAATTATAACTGTTAATTATAAACTGTTTGTAATTAACAAAGCATCAGATTACTGAGAATTGATTAGCTATTGCTGAATTAGATAGTTTATTCCCTTTATTTAGAGATACAGACCTATGTATTTGCAAAAAATGGCAGACAGCCATAGTTCAAGAGATGTGAAAAGAATACATGTCTCAATCACAAAGTATGAAGTAATAATAAAGGTTTGTAAGAATAATTTAGACCACCAAATAAAGGATTTGCTCAGGTATGTGATAGCATCTAAGCAAATTTGGCTACTCTAATCTAAAAAAACTAAATAGTTAGATGTGGGTAGCACTTGGATAGGAACCACCAAGGAGTCCCTGGGTTATAAACTAGACAGAAAAGTTGAAAAAACATACCAGAACGAGGCAGTGGCCAACTATTGTCCTGCTATCAAAAAAATTACTTGGACGAGTCCATAAAGTCACCAGCAGAACTCAATTGAGCAGGACACAAGCACTTCTTCCCACAGCTATGATAAATAATGTATCCAGCCCTATTTAAGTTTCTCCTAATTATACTCTAAATTATTTTCCAGCTATCTCGTCATTGGTTCAAGTCTTTCTCTCTAGAAGAACCAAAATGAGTTTGTTCCATCTTGCCCCTAGCACCCAATCTCAATTGAAGGCCCCTGTTTGTTTTTTCCTCAGGTTAAACATTCCCAATTATTTTGACTATTCTGAATATGAAGCTATTCTATATATTTCCAGACTCTTCACCATTCTGGCTAGCCCCTTCTAGATTTGCTAATTTTGACGATGTCCTTAAAATATGGGGCCTATGTATGGTTACAGTATTCAAATATAGCTTACTAGCACAGAGTGAACTACTACTTCTTGTGACTTGAAGTATACTGAGATATTATTAGTTTCTAACAGAGACAGGGTTATGTACTCCAGCCCTACCCCTTCTATTTTGGCTCTCCCCACATTTTTATGGAACAACCATTGTGAAACTCTTTCTCCATTCAGTTGTAGTCAAACATGATTACATTCCTCTTTCAATAATAAAGAGATGTTATAAATGCAGCCATTTTTATAGTTGTGATTTGAAGAGAACTGGTGATGCCTGAAGAAAACGGAGCACAATCAGTAAAAAAATTTCACTGTAAAAAAAATTAACTATTTGAAAATGCCATTTATATATAAAAAGGAACAAATATTTTTGCACTGACACATGGGCTTGTTATTAGTGTTCCCAAAGTTACCTTTCATACTTACTGTGCTGCATTTCAACTACACCCACATTGAAAATCTTCTGAATTATGTTCAGACGGAGTTTCCCATCACAGAGGATAACAGCATGCTGTTCACAAGTGTCAGATCCTGAAGACTCCTTCTGTTAATTTAAGAATTAAGAGTTTTAAGCATAGTGATTCATAACAGCTAATCCCATGCTCACAAACCCAGGTTTCACAGTGTGGAAATAGATGCCATTCAGATACCATCTTGTTACTTAGTGCCATATTTTATGCCCACTAGTAAGAGCTGCATACACAGAGATACTACTAAGATTGAACTTGCACAATTTTCACCTTGAATATTGTAGTACTTTGGGCATATCCAGATCAATGGCTAGAGCAAAGGATGTCACAAATGAATCCAGTTCAATGTTTTTCTCTGTCTCTATAGGTAAAAAGTACTGTCAATCATGTCTGATAGTCACTATTATCTATGAAATAGATGTACGGTATGTAATTTTGGATGGGTGCAAGACAATACTTCTTGATACAACACATAAACACACACACACTTATTCATGGTGCTTTCTCCAGCCCACTCCAGGAGATACTGTGTGTTCACAATTCCCATGGAAGGAAAATTAGGCTAAGAGAAGACAGTTGCCTTAGGATCATCCAGCAATTCTTGAGACTTAACAGAGATTTGAACCAGAGTTTTTCTTGTCTTAATTAAGGGTGTCTCTAGCCAAATCTACTGGCTCTCAAATGGCATTTCTGGAATATTTTCATCCTCTTGAAAATTACTCTTTAGATTGCATTGCAGTGTCAATTCTAGAGAGTCAAAAGAGTCCAAATCTTCCTTCTCCTATCTTTAAAAATAGCTTTACATAACTAGATTTTGGCAAATGGCTCATTGCTCTTCAGAAATTTTACAGCAAAACTCACAAGAAAGGAATTAATATTACTAGTTTTTAAGTACAGCTGGCTATATTAAAATTGTTGACAGCATACTCTTTTTTGATTGAAAGTTACCTGGCAAATGATGTTAACAAAAGAAGGTTCACAAGATGATGGATACTGCGGAACAATTTTTTTCCCGGATCTTAGAAGCTCAGTTATCTCAAAAAGTTGATGCTGAAGTTCTGCAAAGCTGTAGCATAGTTCTTCTAGATTTTTAGAGATACAATTAGCTTCTTTTTCACTTTGCAGTAAGTTCCTTTTTACTTCATGAGAATTCTGCATTTGTTTGTCATCTGAATTAGAGGTTTCATGAGATCCAACTCCTGGTGTGTTTGAAATTGGTATATTTAGTGATCCTGAAGAGTTTTCAAGCTCTTGAAGAACAAAGGAACGAGCTATTGGCTCAACGTCCAAAGTTCTCAAATCTTGAGGGAAATCCTTGGAGATCTTTTTCTCAGCAGAATCCACAATGCTTGCTGGCAGACATTGCTCATCAGCTATTTCTTCTATCAGTTTTTTCTTCCCAGAGGATGGCATGCTCATGCAGTCTGGGAGCAGCAATCCTTCTTTCAGAAAGTGAGCATCAGAAGAATGCCTTTCAACACTCTCTCTTTTCACTGGTATGTTCCTAAAACAAACCTGAGTAGGCCCCAAAAGAGCAGAAGGGCCTTCTCTAGAGGTGATCCTTTTGACTATCAAGCGGAGAATGTACTTATCAGAGCGTGAAGATGGAAGAAAAGCAGGATCCATTAATTTTTGTTTTCCAACTAGGATCAGTAACAGTTTCTCTGTTAAAAAACATAACCCCTTTGGCCTCTCATTCTTCTCCAATTGAATTTGTTGAATGTTAGGCAGGAGTGGTGAAGATAAGGAATAAGTCAAAATTATATTGCAAGTATTGGAGGCAACTACCACAGTCTGTGTTTTAGAGTCAAAAGCCAGGATATCTGGGACCAGGATACCCGGGATGCTGACTTTTTTGCTAGTTGTCGCTTTTCTTTCAAACGTCACCAAAATCAAATGTGACGCATCCTGACCACTTCCAGTTAGGTAATCCTTGGATCTTAGATTAATGAGAGGATTTTTTTCAGTTAGCTGTTTGCTCGGAGGCAGATGAGTCAAATCTACTGGGGATGATGCAAAAATTTCCTGGTCTGTTAACTTTTTTCCATCATCTACAGAGGCATCCCCATCATATTCCAATGGGTTACTTTGAGAAGGAATTGAATTTCCAATAATTTCATTTGGGATTTCAAAGGAAACACCAGCATTTAAGCTGCAGATCTTATCTAGCGGCAGTTCAGTAGCAACTGCCACTTGTGCGTTCACAGTTGGTTCAATTGCACACACATAGCCCCCTATATCAAATATTGGACAAAAGGAGCAGGCATTTAAAGTTTTCTGATCATCATCCCACATGTAGGAATGGAGCGTGCTACCTATCCCAATCACTAGACGTTTGCCTTCCTCAGTCCAACAAGCACAATGAATGATACCGGTACCTTTGATATCGGCTTTTATTCTGGAGTTATTGAGTCGCACCGAATGGAGCACAGAAGTTTCTCGTGTAGTGAGCACCGCCAAGATTTCCTTTTGGGGATGCCACACACAACCCTGAGGAAGTATAGGAAACAGCTCGCTGATTTCACTGATTTGATAAACCATCAGCTTGTTTTGTTCTGAAACACTGTAACAGAGTTGCCACATTGTAATGTGTCTTTTATGCTGAATAGCAAGAAGTGCAGGAGCATCTGGTGCACAAAACGGACCCCAGTAGAGTCCATGAACGTGTTCAAACTGACCCACAACATTTGAGTTGCCAAAGTTAGGTTCTCCATTACGCTGGTATAAAGAAGTCAGTATCACTTGCTTTCCGTCTGTCCAAGCAATCCCATGCACCGGATGGATGGCCTGGTGTAAGGCATTGAGGCCAGTTCTCAAGAGCTTTCCTTTCCCCAGCTCCATGTTTAAGTTTTCATGGAATACATCTGTAAAGAAAACAAATACTGTTTTAATTCTATCATTACTAGCTAATTTGCCATACAAGTAAGTGAAGGCAAACGATGAAAGTTTTATAATTGTCCAGTACTGTTTCATTATTCTATTGTAGCTTTTGTTGAGCTTCTTTTAATTGATACATGGGTACTCAACCTGACTTAGGTTTTCAATGTTCTAAGTAAATGAATTGTCTCAAGTGAATTTGACAGTCACATTTTACTACAGGAAAAGAAAACAGATCAGCAGTTCTCCAGCACATATAAAGATATACCTTATAAGAAATACACATTTTCCTTCCCATGAATTTGGAAAAGTCTGTAGTTCAGGAAAAAGCAACAATGGGTATCTGAATTCAGCTTCCCAATCTTCTGGAGCTGTATGCTGTGACATTTAGGTATATTGGAAAAAGAATGGCTGAAAATGATCAGCCTGTTTTTGACTTATGGGGCACTGTAAGGGTGATGTGAGAACAAGAGGCCTAGCAAAAGCAATCTAATCCCATTGTCACCTGAAATCACCACATAATAAAACCAGATGGGCCACAATCACACTGCAGAAATCTATTTTGTTACTGAATTCCAGAGGAGCATTTTCTGGATACTGAAAGCATAAAGGGGATCCCCTATCTGGCCCACAATTAATATTTCTGTTCTAATCAATTATGAGGAATTCATAATTCTAATCAATTTTTAATTTAACCCAAAGAGTTTGTTCATTCAGGAACAGGAAAATGTGATCCTTCAGATATTGGTGAAGTACAACTTCTAGCAGCTGCAATCAGTTTGAATCTAATACTGATAGATTTTTACAGGTTAGCATCTGGACAGCCAAATGTTCCCTCTCCTTGTTTAAAAATGAACTGGGTGACCATGACACACATGTGGCTATTTTGTATCAAATTGTGACTACAAGTAGTCCTTGACTTACTACCATAATTGAGCTCCAAATTTCTCTTGCTAACTGAGACATTTGTTAAGTGAGTTTTGCCCCATTTTACAACCTTTCTTGCCACAGTTGTTAAGTGAATCACTGCAGTTGCTAAGTTAATATCACAGCTGTTAAGTGAAATTGGCTTCCCCATTGACTTTGCTTGTCAGAAGGTCGCAAAAGGGGATCACCCCAGGACACTGCAACTGTCATAAATATGAATCAGTTGTCAAGCGTCTGAATTTTGATCACTCGACCTTGGGGATGCTACAACGGTTGTAAGTTTGAAAAACGGTCATAAGTCACTTTTTTCAGTGTCACTGTAACTTTCAACGGTCAACTAAATGAATTGTAAGTCAAGGACTGTTTGTATCCAATTTAATCAACAGTATTTTCCAATGGAAAAAAATCCTGCTTACATCACCTCCTCATTTCAAGAATGGGATAAATTCCAGAGCAGATCTCAGAATAACCCTGAGTTATAATGGGGAAGAAAGCTAAGCCAAGACGTGGAAATATACAGACATCAAGCTGAATACAGTCTCTCGTTTGCAGGCTCGGGTTTTTCAAGATGTGGCCACTTTATTTTTTCCGACCAAGATTGCAATTTGGAAGTGGCTGTCCTTGACCACTACATGGGAGATGATGATGGGGAGGTCATCCGTCACTCCCTATTTCAGCCTTTTAAAACCCTGGGTCCCCAGAGCTTGTCGAGATAAAAACTTCACGTTAGGAAACCGGCGTAACTAGTGGCGGGGGCAGATGGGAACTGTAGTCCAATCAGAAAACTAAAGACCGGCTAAGTCGAAAGAAAAAATATGGGACAAGCCGGATTCGGAGTTTCAGAGAGCAATTTCTCATAGTATTTCCCACCCCTGAGCCTTTTTATTCTCCCCACGGGCAGCGCCTCGGCTTCTTTTGCTGAGCCTCCTCCCGGTTCTGACCGCCACTCCTTTGGATCCAACGCCGCCTCCGTTCGTGCCCCTGTGGTTCCATCCCCACATCCATTTACCTCTCTAAACACGCGATCCGGCTGCCCGTCTGTGTAACGACATCACCCTCTTTTCACGCCCACTCGGTGCTCCGTTTACTGCCGGAATCCCAGCTTCTCGGTCTGGGGAGGAGGAATTGCCAGGCAGGACCACATGGACTTACCCCGTCTTGCCACAAGGGACGCTGCTGGCGGAGGCTTTCCGAAAAGGTTAAAAAGGAAGCGGGGCTCTAAAGCCTACAGTATAGGCACGCATCCCTTGCCTGCCTTTGATGTGGCGTCACCGGAGCTCTATTTCTCTATTGGTCCGTGTGTGATCTAATAAACGCCCCCTTGCGACAGAAGCGCAACTCAGGAAACTTCACGCTCCGGCGACCCTTCCCGTCATGCCGTTTGGTGGCGGAGCCCCTCCCTCCTCGCCCTTGGAGGGGAAAAATGGCGGGAATGTTGGGTTGATTTGTGGGCTTACGCGGCTGCTACAATGCGAGCCTCGTTTTTTTCGGAAGAGGGGCACGAGATGCCTATGCCGCCTTTCCACAGTTTTGCGTTCTTGCGGCTGAGGCCAAAAAGTCAGAAAATAATAAATGCTTAAAATGTGTTTAAGCACCGCAAATAGGTAGTGGTTCAAAAGGGCAAATCGCTCCCTTTTATTGTTTCCTTTGGTTTATTGTAGTCGGTGATCTTTTTTGTTTTCTTTAATTATACAAGCAATACTTCCCCCCCCCCCCTTATTGTACTTTTCTGTGTAACGGGAAATTTTAAAAATAGGGAAAGCTAGAATGTGTTATTAACAATGTATATTTCATAATATTTAGAGGTTGTCGGTGTGTCAAGAGTTTGAAATTTTTTACAATTATGCTTTGTAGTAAAATTATTGCAGAGACTCCAAGATTTAAGAAACACTTTATTTTTGTGATAAGGTACAACAGAGGCAACTGTTTTGTTATAAATGCTTATTTAGTTAACTAAGCTCAGTTATGATTTGAAGTCAGCTTTATTTTCCCCCCTTAAAACCAATTGAATGCTATTTATCCCTCAGCTTGCTACAGTGGTGTTTAAAGTTTGTGAACTCTTGAATGTTCAATATTTCATCATAAGTATGAAATAAAATGTGTTTTCCACACAAGTCCAAAATTAACGAGAATCTAATTAAATGAATCCGAAACATACGTGCATTGATTTACTGTATTGAGAAAATGATCCAAAGCTATATATTTGTCTGCGGCAAAAAGTATGTCAGTCTTTGCTTTCAAAGAAACTGGTGTGCCCCCACCCCTTTGGGAAGCAATAACTGCAACTAAACATTTCCAATAATATTTGATCAGTCCTGCACATGCACTTGGAGAAATTTTTGCTCATTCTTCCTTATAGAAAGCCTGAACTCAGGATTTAGGTGGGTTTCTTCACATGAACTGCCTATTTCAGGTCCTTTTTCTTTATTTTCTTTAGGAAGGTCAGAACTTTGGCCAATCCTAAATACTAATATTTCCTTTAATCATTTTTGAATTAGATGATCTATGTGCTTGAGGTCATTGTCCTGCCACATGACCTACCTTCTCTTAAGCTTCAGTTCATAGGCAAATACCCTGACATTTTCCTTTAAAGTTTATTGGTAAAATTCAGAATTCATAGTTCCATTGATGACAAGCTGTCCTGGTCCATAGGGGGCAAAGCAAGTTCAAACCATGATACCGCCTCCACTATATGGTTCTTGCATTGGAATGCAGTATTTACCCTTCACCAAATAGAATGTTTTTCATTCAAGCCATAGAGTTCTATTTTAGTCTCATCCATCTACAGAACATTCTTCCAATAGCTTTCTGGCTTATCCATGTGATTTTTTTGCAATCTGTAGATGGAGTAGCAATGTTCCTTTTAGAGCAGGCAGGGGTGTCAAACTCAAGGCCCGCGGGGTTGCCCTGGATCTGGCCCATGGGGCCGCCCTGGAAACAGCAAAGGACCGGCCCACGGTGCCTCTGCCAGCGAAAATGGAGCTCCAGAGGGCAGCATACGGCCCTCCCAAGCTCCATTTTTGCTGGCAGAGGGATGCAGGAGGCCGTCAGAGCCAAAACCGAAGCTCGGCAGGGATGCGTGGCAGAGGCCTGCAGGACGTCGAGCTGGCCATGCCCACCTGCCATGCCCATCCCAAGGTCAAAAACAACCCTGATGTGGTCCTCAATGAAATCGAGTTTGACACCCGTTTTAGAGAGTAATGGCTTTTTCCTAATACCTGCCATGCATATTATTGCTATTCAAGTGTTCTCATGAAGGTGGCCTCATGAACACTGATATTTGCCAATGCCAGAAATGCCTTTGCTTCTTTAGATGAACTGATACTCCTAGAGCAGTGATGGTGAACCTTTCTTTGCTCGGGTGGCAAAAGGGCACCTGCGCGCACACGAGAGCGTGCGCACGCCCACACCCATAATGCAATGCCCTCCCCCGTGCACATGCACACACAACCTCCCCGCGCTGCCCACCCTGTGTATACACGCAGGGCTCACTGAAGCCTCTGGTGCCTGTGGATGGCGAAAAACTGATTCCAGCTGATTTTCGGCCTTCCAGAGAGTGGCAGGGGGAGGTCATTTTCGCCTTCCCCAGGCTTCAGGAAGCCTCCGGAGCCTGTGGATGGTGAAAAATGGACCGAAAGCCTCCTGAAGCCTGGGGAGGGTGAAAAGCGGCCCAACCGGAAGTTCATTTCCGAACTTCTGGTAGGCCTGTTGGATCCATTTTTCGCCATCCACAGGCTCTGGAGGCTTTCCTGAAGCCTGGGTAAGGCGAAAACCACCTACCCCCCCTCCAGAAGGCCAAAAATCAGCTGGCCAGCACGCACATGTGCGCTGGAGCTGACATAGGGCAACGTCTCACGTGACCTCAGATATGGCTCCGCGTGCCACCTCTCCTAGAGGTTTGCATACATTTGCAGTACACAAATAATTTGGGATAATTTTCCTCAATAAACATGAATGGGTATAACAAGTTTTGGACTCATTTATTTAACTGGATTCTCATCTAGTTTACAACATGTGGAGAATATATTTTAGGTTATGTTTATGCAGAAACATTGAAAATTCAAAAGGCTTCACAAACTTTTAAGCCACTGTTTATACAAATAGCATTTGGACAAATGGTCTCCCTAAAAGCAGAGTTTAGATATATGGGAAATGATCTGGAAAAGATGGAATAATGGAGTTTACTATTTGTGCAGGTATTAATAGGTACTAGTGCGCCCATGTATGGGTATTGTAAACATTTGAGATATTTATATACAATATATATTATAGCAGGACCTGTACATGCTCTTTTCGTTCCCTCCAATACAATCTTTTTCCCAGCACAGGTAGGAACAGGACTCTGAACCATGTTAGAACTATAATAAGGAAATAGCAATAGCACTTTTCTTATATACCGCTTCATAGTGCTTTACAGCACTCTCTAAGCGGTTTACAGAGTTCAGCATATTGCCCCCAACAATCTGGGTCCTCATTTTACCGACCTCGGAAGGATGGAAGGCTGAGTCAACCTTGAGCCTAGTGAGATTTGAACAGCTGAACTGTTGAACTAGCAGTCAGCCTGCAATGGCTGCATTTAACCACTGCACCACTTCAGCTCTTCAGTTAAATCCAGTTAAAAAGCCTCAGGGTCTAATTAAGAATAGCCTCTTAGCATCTGCAATTTAATTAAAAAAAAATCTCAAATATGAATATGATCCCTTCCCAGTTTATGTTAGGATACCTATTCTGTAAAATCCTTTAATGTGCCTCCCAAAGATTTTCAAAGGGACTAAAAGGGAATAAAAAATGCCTCCATTCTTTGATTTGTGGGAGTACTTTAGGAGCAGTATTCCACTCACAGTCATGTAAAGTCCAATTATTTGTTGCTTTCATTGTAGTATTCCCCATGCTAAGTGGAAGAAGACTAAAACAGTTGTATTATGTTATTTTAAAAATATATATCTGGTTCATCTGCAGAGTTCCCTAATGGTAGTACTACCATTTTAATAAACTTTAAATAAACACATCTGATAGATTTTTTACACAGAATATCTGATTGGCTTCAGAGGTTATTCTTTATTTTATTCTTTATTTTAAATCCAGTATTCCCTTCTTAGTGTTGAGAACCATCCTGATTACTTAATGTAGAGTAAACCACTGAAGGGAACACACACTGCTAAGCAACTCTTGTAAATTACAGTTAAAATACACTTCAAAGTCCTGGTAATCATTTTCTAACATTTCAGTTCTTTTATGTTCCAGAATGTTTTTTTAGTTTCCTGACTATCTCACCATGCTTAGTGGTTATGACGAAAAATTTGCTTTGAACGCATAACTTTCTTGGGGGTCAAAATTATCCTTGCCATTCCTTATGATGATCTCCTGCTTTGCTTTAAAAGCTACTGGAATAAAACCTTCACCATCCGCAGTAAGAACTATCCAGGAAGGACCTAGGGAAGAGGAAAAAAATGTCAAATGTATGCATAAGTTAGATATGCAAGCACTTGTTTAAATGTTAAGTATATAATCCTTTGTGCTTCTTTTAATAGGTTTTTTCAATACTGTTACAAAAATTATGTCTGGTTTCAGTTTTAAGCCAAAGTGGATAACACAGCTAATTATTTTTTCACCTTTGATACTTACAAAAAGATAATCTGGCTCTGATATGATATTTGCATAACATACATACATACATACATACATACATACATACCAGGGGCGGGTTCCTAATTTTTTTACTACCAATCTGTGGGCATGGCTTATTTTGTGGGTGTGGCTTGCCAGCCATGTGACCGGGTGGGCATGGCTTGCCGGCCATGTGACCGGGTGGGCGTGGCTTGCCGGATATATATTAGTTATTTCAGAGAGAGATGTTACTACTATTTTTGCTATTTTATACCTTACATGAAAAGCTTTGCATACAAAGTGCGTGTTACACCATGGCAACACAGCAACCTTTATATGCAGAAAATGCTATAGTTAAAAGACAAGCAAGTCTCATACAGCATTTTTGGTTTCAGTCATGGATTCCTTAGACGAAAATATTGAGGACTGTTAAAAGAACAGTATCTTTTAACAGTCCTCAATGTTTTCGTCTAAAGAATAACAGTATAAAACTGTATAAAATTAACAGTATAAATGGTTAAGCTTTTGGAAAACGCCCACTTTGGGAAGCTTTAGGCAAAAGCGAAGGAAAAGTGTCAAATGCGAGCTTATTATTTTCAAGCGAAGGGACGGGGAAAGACTTAATTGTCAGGTTTCTGGGCATACGCAGAAGAAATTTTTTTAAAAATTAAAACAATTTTTTTAAAAAAAAAATGGCGGCGCCCAGGCACCGGCAACCGACCGCACCAGTACTGTGACATCACCAGTGGACCGCTACCGGTGCTATAGAGTGGACCGCACCGGTAGGAACCCACCATTGATACATACTATTGATATGATATATTTTTCTATGAAGAAAACAAGTTACCGGTACCTCTTGTTGCAGAGATAAAATAGCAAACTAAGTAAATGTTTATGAATATATTTTAATTACTGTAATATACAACTTTTTTTAAAGAATAATGGAAAGCTTTAACATTTGAGGGTTATATCTGAAAAAAATATTAAATATTTATAGTGTATCCCCTTTGTTTTAGTTTTCAGGGAAAAGTAAATTGTTGGAGGGCACAGTAAACTCATAACCTGAATTTCTTGATTACTGAAAATAATTCTTTTAATTATTTTTAAAGTTTCTTTTAAAAACCATATTCTAAATTCTTACCTTGTTAATGTGGTATGTTGTACATAAGGGAGCTATTCTTGCTCATGTATGCATTTTTGATAAATTGGAAAGTTTAAGCAAACCTACAGCAGTAAAAACTAATTTTTATGATTTTAAAACATTTAAGGAGAAGCAACAAGAAGAAAGCTTATTGCACAATTGTTATCAACTTTGTTAAAGATTAAAACTGCATTCATTTATTGTAGTGAGTCATTGTTTTGACCATAGTTTGGCTGAGTTTAGGCTACATGCTAACCCAAAACAAAGCAAGTCACATATGGCTTAGCATCTGTATTCAGCCAGTTATTTAATAACAATTATTTTCTCTTTACTACTAACATGGGATTAGATTTGACTAAACATTAGTAGCTTGATAAGATAGCTGTGATATAAAAGAGAGCAACTTTATCGGGCATCATTCATTAATCAGTGCATAGATGTCTGAGATCAGAGGGATAGATTGATTTTGCAAATTGCAAAAATCCATCATTTAATCATTTACTAAAATCACAATTAATGTTATGCCATTCTATACATAAACCACTAGGTTCAGTGTCTAGTCATGGAATACACTAAATTATGTGGTTTGAGCATGGGTAAAGTTTCTTAAATAGATTAGAGAAAGTGTTACCTTGCTATCAGTTTATAGGCAATCCTTGTTATTCATTGGTTCTATATTTGTGAATTTGCTTACTGACAAAAATGTTTTTGTACCTCCAAATCTGTATTCACAGCACTGTCGTGCTTACTTGCTGGCATGTGGGGCTGCAAAACAATCAGAATTGCCTGACATGCAGGCTCCCAACGAAGGTTTCAGCATTTGTTAATTTGCTAATGTATGCAGCATTTTCACAGAACTACACATATATGAGAATTGCCTGTATTTCCAATCCATTTTCTACATTAATATATCCATAAATAGAGTATTGACAGTCCTGCCTAGGCTCAGGAATGAAGGTCAATTGAACATTGTACTGCTGGGTTATTGGTGGGGGAAACCCTGTGTAACTCAGGTTTTCACTAAAACAATTAAATAATAAAGAGGACTTGCCATGTTTCATTTCAACAATATGCAGATCAAAAAGTTGCTGGACTAAATTCAGATGGATTTTGCCATTGCATAGTAGAACATTGCGAGTTTCTTCAGCTATTGCTCCATTTGAAGAACGCTTCTTCGGGTATATATACATAAAAAAATAAAATCTATTATTAAAATATTGGTAATATTTGAAATCAGTCAATTTGCTCAGCTTATTCTCATAAACACAAAAGAGGTAGTCTGCTTCGTGTAGGAAGCAACCAAACATGTCTATTCTTCAGATAGCCCCATTAAATCAATATGAACCAATATGGAGATGTACAGGTGAGACTGAAGCAGCTCAGAAATAATATTTGAAAATATTGGATACTGTGTAATGCCTAGCAGCCCAATCAATTTGATCTTAACTGGTTTCTAATGATTTGATTGCTTATTTGTACCCGAACTATCATAAAGTGTTGTACCTTATGATTCTTGACGAACGTATCTTTTATGTACACTGAGAGCATATGCACCAAGACAAATTCCTTGTGTGTCCAATCACACTTGGCCAATAAATTTTTTTTTATTCTATTCTATTCTATTTTATTCTATTACCAGGAAAAGCAGCTGGTAATTCCCTTACTTTTGGGAGGAATTTCCTCCTATTGGAGATCATTAATTCTTATTTTTACTGTCCTGTGGAAGTAACTGAAAACCTCTTCCAGAGGATATTTGAAATGTGATACTGTGATATTGATTCATTTTATATATTTAGATGGTTTTATTTTGTCATGCCATCCATGTATTCTTGTTTTACTCCTGTAAAGTCTTGAGAAGGCAGGGAATAAAAATAATAATTAATAATGTTCGAATCAACCTCAATTGGATTCAGGCATAGCACAAACTCCACAATTATGGTTTACAAACCACAATGGCTGGGATCAGAAAACACACATTATGCGAAAATGGGCCAAACTACATTATAGTACTGCATAATATTTGAGCCCAATCAAAACATAATTGGCTGAGTTTAGTCATAAATATTGTAGCATTATAACAGAAATAGTGGAAAGTACACAACCACTTGTTTCAACCCCTAGAAACTACTTATAATGAAATGTACATCTGGGTATGAAATAAAACTGAAATGAGGGGAGGTAAAATGCAAGAAAATGCACAAAAAGAGGTAAATCAAGCAGCAGGATAAGAAATGGGTTTTAGGGAAAGCAAACCACTTAATACATACATAGCAACCAAAATATAATGTACCTAGCTATATCAAATGATGGATAAAATTCACTTGCTCATTCCTGTTAGATTAATGAAATAGCAGTAGTTAATTTCATCTGTGTGTAGGGTGCCCAGATACCTTTGATCCAAAATCAGGACAGTTTAAAAAAAAATAGCACTTTTCAAGATAACGTTTATTACTCCAACAAAGCCAATAAAACATCATATTCACACATATTTACTATTAGATGATATCTTATTCAGCAAATTTTTGTCGCCCAAAATCTTTTTACACATTTCACCACATGATGAAGAATGATTTATTTTAATTTGAAGCAAGCATTTCATGGTTTTAACACATCCAATCGATTTCGATCGTCTGTCCACTGCTTATTACACACTAAAAATGCACACGAAATCTTCCGTAACAATACATAAGAGAATCTGCCTGAAAATGAAGCGATTGAACTAAAACACAAGTAGTGCAAACGTACTTTCATTTAACGTTCATCTTGATTATCCTAAAATTTTACAAAAGTTCAGGACAAATCAGGACGGGAACTCAAATTTCAGGACAAAATCAGGACATTTTCAGAATCAGGACAAGCTTCTAAAAATCAGGACAATCCTGATAAAATCAGGACATCTGGGCACCCTATTTGTGTGATTATAGAAGAGCATGTTTTATACAATATGCTAAGTCAGAACCAGTGAAACCAATTTGTGGCTTAGCACAATGTTTTAACCAATTCTTATTTCAATGTTTACATATTAGATTACCATGTCAGATTTTTTTTCTGAATAAAGAGAGTGAAGTTTACATTTGGAATAACGTGTGTGGAGAGGGTACAGTACAGGGGCGGGTTCCTAATTTTTTTACTACCACTCTGTAGGCGTGGCTTATTTTGTGGGTGTGGCTTGCTGGCCATGTGACTGGGTGGGTGTGGCTTGCCAGCCATGTGACTGGGTGGGCGTGGCTTCTTGGACTGCTGAAGGAAGGGGAACTGAGATAGGTCCTGCCGCCCATTCCCCCTCCCCTCAGCAGCTCAAGAAGCCTCAAACATGTGAAAATGCCTAGGATCATCACCGCGCGTTCGTGGCTTCTCGGACTGCTGAAGGGAGGGGAATGGAGATAGCTCCTGCCGCCCATTCTTTCAGCATCTCATGCGCTCCCTCAGCCATGCTCCCCTGCTTGGACTCACTGTGGGGTAGGAAGGCAGCGCATGCGCAGTGCTGGAAGCTCGGCTTCTGGGCATGCGCAGAAGAAATTTTTTTTTAAATGGTGGCACCCAGGCACCAGCAGCCGACCGCACCGGTACTGTGACGTCACCAGCGGGCCGCTACCGGTGCTATAGAGTGGACCGCACTGGTAGGAACCCACCACTGGTACAGTATGTTGTGATATTACTAATAAATATTCATATTCTTAAGATTAGTCATCACACAGTATTACATTGTTTTCAATGGTTTGTTTTTACTGCAATAATTATAACATATTCTCCTGTTTCTTATTATTCCATCATTCTGGCTGCTGTCCTAGATTATAAGGTAGTAAAACCGTTTTGTACTTACTAGGATTTTATTTTCTTTAATGCCACACATTTAATCATATTCACTCTATGTCAGTTGGAATTTGTGACATTTCTCAACTCAATTTCTGCAAGGAAAACAGCAGTGGGGATGGTGGGGGATATGCAGGTGTGTATTTGAATCTAACAAGTACTAGAACCTTGAATTTATTTATTTTTAGACTCAAGGTTAATGTTGCATTCTTACATTTTGAAATAAGCAACACATTAGACTGGAGATGGTGGTTCTTTTGTCTCCAGTACTATCTTGTGCTTTAGGAAACGTTAAGCACCAATATTTCTCTGCCTTGATTGAGTGTGCAGTGTGCTCTCCAATGTGCTGTTTTAAGATTTGGTATTCTCTGTTGGAAACTGGTGATTTTTTGCTAGGCATATTCTGAAGAAAACACCTCATGATTCTTTGCTGGACAGCTTCATGAGAGAGGAACTTGTGAAGTCATCTGGCATTCCTTTGAATTTGTGAACTCCTAAAAAGAGGATAGAATTTTCTGTGGAAAGGGCTTCACCATTTGGGGGCTCAATCCTTACTGCTCCCAGATTGTCAAAGCTGCCAAAACGAGACGAGGCGCAGTATTCAGGAAGCAGTGAATACTTCCCTCAGAAAGTAAAAACAGCACTGTTACTTAAAATGTTGTACGCCGCCCTGAATCCTCAGGGAGTAGGGCGTCATAGAAGATAAATAAATAAATAAATAAATAAATAAATAAATAAATAAATAAATAAATAAATAAATAAATAAATAAATAAATAAATAAATAAATAAACAAACAAACAAACAAACAAACAAATAAATAAATAAAATAATAAAATAATAAAATAATAAAATAAAATAAAATAATAACATAAAATAAAATAAAATAAAATAAAATAAAATAAAATAAAATAAAATATTGAAAGAGGCAATGTATTCCTCCCTGAACCACAACAGTTATCATTCATCTCCAATTTTCCCTTTTTCTTTATTTTGCTGTCCTGTCACTAGCTCCTTAACCGAAATGTGTATTTTCCTGAACCTCAAATCGCACATAAACCTCAGCGGGGGCAGCTTCTTTAAGATACAGTGAGTGAAGTCTTCCCATTTACAGACAGCTTAATTCCAGTGTTTATTTACAGTCCAAAAGTTTGTTTTATAGCAATATAAAGGAATTTGATTTATATATATAAATCAGATATAAAGGGATTGACTCCCAATGCAGAAATGCAAATGAACACTCTTTTCAATTCAAATCAGAGTCTGGGGCAGGGAATGATGAGATGTGGAATGAAGTAATGGTAAGGTAAAACAGTCTGGTGATTTTCAGCTGCTCAGAGCTAGCTGATGCTTAGCAATCACACCTTCTAATTCTAATGGAAGATTCACTGGATGCCTGGCCCCTGCAGGGAATTATTGGATCTCTTTGACCATGTGAAACCCAGGGTTAGCTAAGCACTAAAGCAGAGATGGCGAACCTATGGCACGCAGAGCCATATCTGAGGGCACGTGAGGCGTTACCCTATGTCAGCTCCAGCGCGCATCCACATGCTGGCCAGCTGATTTTTGGCGTTCTTTTCGGCTGTTTTCGCTCTCCCCAGGGTTCAGGAAAGCCTCCTGAAGCCTGGGGATGGCAAAAAACAGCCCAGCGGGCAAACCGGAAGTTCAAAAATGAACTTCCGGTTTGCCCGTTGAGCCGTTTTTTGCCGTCTCCAGGCTTCAGGAGGCTTTCCTGAACCCTGGGGAGAGCGAAAAACAGCCCAATGGGCCTACTGGAAGTCCATGCGCATGCGGGGGGGGCAGCACGGGGGTTGTATGCATGCACAGGGGGATGGGCATTGCATTATGAGTGTGGGCACGCGGGCACACGCTATTGCGTGTGTACGCACCCTTTTGGCACTCGAGCCAAAAATGGTTCGCCATCACTGCACTAGAGGATTTTAGGACATAAGATGAGTGATTACAATCATTAACATAAATAAGTCAATTAATGCTAGACACGGAGAGACAGATTAAAAGGCCTGGCGTGACATCCAGACTATCAAGGCAGTCGTGGCAGAACTCAGAGGATGCCCACACCAGATCTAAAGGATCCTTGCTTGCTTCAGATCTAAATACTGAACATTTAAGAGAAGAGAAATCTGTTTCCATTGGGGAACTTCAACTGCCAACATGCCTCTATATATTCATGCTGGCTAAATATTTGGGAGTTGTAGTTTAGCAACATCTGGAAAAAAATTGGGAGTTGTACTTTATTTCCCTACCTCTGGACTTTTTTCTTCTTGTGTTCTGTTTGTTTGCTTTGATGCAAACTGCTATAAATCATTGTGAAAAGATCATTACCAAACAGAATGCCATCTGTTTCATACTACCACCCCCTGAATAGAATCACAATTAAGAATTAATCAGACTTCAAACCACAGAACTGTCAGCACCAGAGAATGTAGAATAAGTAACACAATTCTCATCTTGGATAACGAATACAGTATTCTGTCTTTTATATATTCAAAAATTTTGTTTATTCTGAACTTTATCCTTTTCTCTTTGCTTCAAATTATGCACCCACTATCTCCTATTTTAATTATGGTCCTTCCACCTTTTCAAACTGTTTAGTTTTTTTCATACGTTAAAATGCTATATGCTATAAAACATCAATTTTACATTCATCTTCATTGGCTTTCATAACCTTGCGTGTTTTCAGTCTATTTCCCAACTGCTTTCCTGATTGCAGTTATTAAATATGACTTTGACAAACTACAGTCATTCTAGTCTCCTGATTTGGTCAATTGACTTCTTCAGACTTATTTTCCTCTCTGCCCTCTACCTTCCACTACTTGTGTATGTTTAACTTGGTTTATTAAAATAACTTTCTGTTCCTTTAATACACTGTTGACTTTGAGGGGGTATCATTTTAGGATCACTGAAATATCTTCATCTTCTAACATCAATATCATCAAAGTGGTTTATGATACCGCTTTTTCCTTGCAACTTTGTGATATAAATGAGTTTGTTTTTTAACCAAAGAAGTGTGCGACATTTTCAGATCCAAGGGCCATGTATGGTCTTTTTGTACTGTGCTAGGAAAACTAAACAAAAAATTGGAGTTGGGGGAAACTGGAGAAAAAAATATTTAATTTACATTTATATTGAATCAAAATTCAATATAGCTAACAACATGATTGCCTTCAGGCACGCATTTAAAGACTTTCTATTACATAAAATTAACATTTTGAATTGATACAACTTTTGGGAGTCTTGTGGGTTGCATTTGGGGACATCTGCTTTTAGGAGGCCAAGTACAAAGGAAAAGGGGAAGGAGGGGAAATGAACTGCTTATGGCTGTATATAGGGAATCCTGTACAGTCACAGAAACTCTTCCCTAGTGGGATGGCTTATGGACATCATCTATCCTCCCCATCATTTGTTCTTCACTTCTATGGTGAGTGAACATGGGAACAACCAAGAATGATCCTGAATTTCCATTTTTCCTTTACACCTACCGGAATTTGACATAGGCAGCCCTATCAATTTGATAAATAAATATTTCTAATCACTCTAATCAACATAACCTTACATCCAGCTGACCCTCTCCTTCCATTCTTTTCATGATCTGTGAAATGCAATATGTTAATAAGCATATTCCAAATTTTCAAAATACATCCTGCATCAACACAAATGCTTTTAAAGAAAAAGTTAATTATTCAGACATTTTTGTCCAGCTTCTGCAAGGAAAACAGCAATGGGGATGGTGGGGGATATGCATGTGCGTGTTTGGATCGAACAGGAATACGAGAACCTTGAATTAATTTTTTTACACTCAAGTTTAATGTTGCATTCTTACATTTTGAAATAAACACATCAGACCGGAGGTAGTAGTGCTTTGCCTTCAGTACTATCTTATGCTTTAGGAAACATTAAAACAGCAGGAATCAAAATAAAAACTTTACAGTGGAAAAAATAATGTTTTTATACATAGGGAATTTTTGTACTGCAAAAATGTGAAGATATGAGGAAAAAGAAAGGAATTCCTATGCTCTTGTGAAGACAAGAAACCCTGACCCATTGGATTTATTTTTATTTTTAAAATTTCTTCATTACGTGAGCAAATATATTTCTCAATGTTTTGAATCTTTAAATGAATCTTTTAAGCATGTGTAGTATTACTGACATATCCAGTAACTTGTTTCTCCAAAAATTATTTTAAAAACCACATACTTGAATATTTATTACAATAGGTAATGCCTTCAAATTGAAAAGCAAATGGATATATAATACATTAATGACAATCACCCGAGCAGAAAAGAATGTGCAAATCTCACTTCTCTAAAGTCAAATATGAAACACAATAGCCATTACTCCCTGGACAATACTTCAACCCAGCACAGAACGATGCAGCCTGCTAAATAATTTAAAGACTTCATCAATTGGTAGCAAGTTGCCAAAAACAATTTACAGGGAAAATGTTTTACAATTACCTGGTATTTGATGTGTATGAAAGGTGGTTCTTGAGAAGAAGGGTAAACAAGAGATAATCTCCTCCCATTTTTAGTGTATTCTATTAATTCAAGGAGTCTCAAATGTAAATCACTGAAACTGCTATACCATCTTTCCAGATTTATGGATATTTCAGTTGCTCTTTTATCATTATCCAATATGCTATTTTTAGGAGAATTTAAAGATTTGTGTGCTACTTTAGATGAAGTCGATGTATTGGAAAATCCAGGTGTTTCAGCACCAAACAAGGCAATTGACCGATTAATTGGTTCAGCTTCCAAAGTTTCTAGAACAGATGAGTTTCTCAAGGCTCCTTTTTCATAAAAAATGCACACATTGGATGGGGATGTTTGTTCATAATTAGGACTTTTCACTTCCAGTATGTGTTTCCTTCTACTGGGTGACTGAATAAAAGTATTAACTGGTCTTGAGAGCTCCTGCTCCACAATACAATCCTCTGAAGCAGAGTTCTTAAAATGTCTTCTTTTCTCAGGAAGGCTAACAGAAGGCTCAAAAGTGAATGACAAAGTTTGGCTAGTCCCAGATTTTGATGAAGAGTCTTTGCCAGATATTAATTCTTTCATCAGCAATCTGATGACGTATCTTTCTGAATTAGAGGAAGGAACAAATGTGGGATCAGTGGGTTTTTGCTTGCCAACCAAAACTAGTAAAAGTTTATCTGTCAAAAAGGACAGACCTTTGGGTCGTTCATTTCTGTCTAGTTGGATCCGTTGCAAGTTGGGCACACAGGATGATGTAACTGAAGAGACCAAAACAATATTGCAAGAATTAGAAGCTACTGCGACCATTTGAGCACTAAGGTCAAAGGCAATTACATCAGGGACCAAAATACCTGGGATGCTGACTTTTCTAGTTGTGGTTATCTTTCCTTCATAAGTGACCAAGATCAATTGTGAAGAACACTGACCACTTCCTAAAGGGCTGATCTTCCTCCTCAAAGGTATACGACTGCGATCCAATTTCCTATGGTTTGCCAGGATACTGGTTAAATCAATTGGGCCTGATGAAGATGAAGCAACAGAATGCACTGCTACTGATTTATCCGAATCAAAAGACTTCCTTCTCGAATCCATTGAGTATTCTTCGTCCCCAAGCACCAGAGTAGACCGCGAAGAATCTGTAGACATAAAATCCATTTCAGAACTTATTGGTAATTCAAATGTAATACCAGCATTTAAACCAGGCACCTTATCAGGAGGGAGTTCAGTAGCCACAGCAATTTGAAAATCCAAAGTAGCTTCAATAGCACAGATATAGCCTCCAACATCAAATATTGGGCAAAAAGTGCAAGCATTCAGTGTTTTCTTAGCCTCATCCCAAATATAGGAATGAAGAGAACTGCTTATAGCAATAACTAGACGATTGCCTTCCTTGGTCCAACAAGCACAGTGGATGAGTCCCCTGCTTTTAATGTCTGCTTTAACCTTGGAATTGTCTAAACGAACTGCATATAAAACAGAAGCATCCCTTTTGGTAAATACTGACAAAATATCCCTCTTTGGGTGCCACACACAGCCTTGAGGAAGCAGCTGGAACGGCTCAGCAATTTCACAAGTCGGGAAAACCATCAGCTTATTCTTTTCCAAAACGTTATGGATTAGCTGCCAAATGCTCACATGCTTCTTATGCTGAACAGCAAGCAGAGCTGGCAAGTCGGCAGAACAACATGCATTCCAATAAAGTGCGTGGACATGTTCAAACTGACCGATAAGAATCGAATCACCAAACCTCCATTCTTTGCTATGAAAATGCAATGGTATTAGTGTAACTTGCTTGCCATCTGTCCACGCAATCCCATATATTGGATGAATAGCCTGGTATAAAGCATTAAGGCCAGTTCTAGGAAGTTTAGCTTTTCCTAGCTCCATTCTTGACATCTTCTATTACTATTGTTTGCTCTGAAGTAGAGGTTCCATCAGATTCATCGGAACAGCTTGATGTATCAAAGTCTTCTAGTTGTAGACCAATTCCATGTTGGTAAGCAATGGCCTTTCTTTTAAGCTTGCAGCTCCCTTCACTGTGAAATTCTACTGCTATTACTCTAAGAATAAATCTACTTCCAGACTGCTCTTTCTATGTTCTTTTCCTGGGAGAAGCTAATGAGCTTTAACGAATTACTGATCTCATCTATTGCATTTTCTTAAAAGACTATTTTTAACTTTTTAAGACTGGACTCTAAAAATAGCACTTTAATACCTGAAGTATATCAAGATCTCTTCTATACTCAATAGAAGAAAGCTTTGAGTGCTGGAGAATAATTATAGTTGTAGCATGAACTGAACAACCAAGCTCTTCTGCTCTTTGAAGGGAAAACTAAGTAAAAGGAACCATATCTTCAAAGAGTAATATTTGTAAATAGTTCAAAGCAAGTAATATTAATGATAAACAAAAAAACACAAAATAAAGTATTACTGTATTCTATCTGCAGTTAACTTCTTTTCATTTTGCTCCTTTTAATTTGGACAAGAAGAATATAAAAATATTTATTTCACATTTGCAGAAAGAAAATCTGGGTCTTAAACCTGTCATATTATTTTTGGAATAGACCTCTGATCAAAGATGTCTGCAACTATGCTCAGGAAAATAGGTTTTACAGTGTTTAATACATTTGAAAGCTGAACCACAGCTTTTGTAAGAAATCCTGGATATGACAAAAAGCAGATGTTAACAGTAATATTAAAGTAAATTGATTTAGGGGTATCTTGGTACATTTTTCACAAACTATGAGGTTTTTAACATACTATATTGTAGATGTCATTTGATAAGGTACTTATAATCTGTCTCACTAGTAACCTGCATCTGCATAATCAACCTGTTTTGTCCTCCCCTCTATAGTCTCATTCCAATTTATTTAAATCCTACATCAATTAAGCCATTCCATGAAGCTGATGAAATGAGCTATAACTCACAAAAGTTTATGCCTTAAACCAGGGGTCCCCAACCCCTGGTTCGTGGACTGGCAACAGTCTGCAGCATCCCAGAAACAGGGCCACGCAAACAAGTGAAGCCCCATCCCCGGGATGCAGGCAACATATGAAACCACACCCCCTCTGGTCCACGGAAAAAACCTCTTTCCATGGAACCGGTCCCTAGTGCCCAAACTGTTGAGGGCCATTGCCTTAACCTCTTGTTAGTCAAAAAAGATGCTACCAGAATCCTTTTGACTTTTAGCTATTAATGGCAGAGAATTTGTACAAAACACAAAAATCATACCTCAATCATCATCTTAAAAATATGCCAAGCAATCATTGGATGGACACACCCAACAACACAGTTGTCCAATTACAATAATAATTGAGCCCGAAATTATAGTTATAAGTCGTTAAGGTCATAAGTTGAGTCTCACATGACTGGACCCAATTTTTAAATATTTTTTGTGGCAGTCATTAAGTGAACATCATGCTCATTAAGAGAATATGGCAATTGTTAAGCAAACATTGCAGACATTAAGCGAATCCATTTCAATGAAATGCAGGAAAAATGCATTTGGGGAAAGAATCTAAGTTACATGAGGAAAGCTCACAAGCTTCTCTATCTGAACTAACCATGAAGCAGCCATCTTTTTCAAAGTCCTTAAACTAGGTTACCCCAGTTTTTCAAGTAGGACAAAGAACATCACAGCTGCACCTCATCTATTTCTAACATTGAAAAGAACCATTGATTTCCTGAAGACGCCCGTTTGTGTGATTCCAGTGAACACGGACGCAGTTGTGCTGCGAGGGGGGGGGGAATCAGAATACTTTTAGTCTTCTCTTATCCTGGTCAAGAGCAGCTTCTGTCCAGAAACAAAACAGTTGCGGCCTCGGGGAGCTGAGGCCGCTATAGACACTTATCAAGTGGCTAGGTCCGTCTGCGTAAGTGGTTAGATACCACTGACGCTGACCGCTGGATGCATTCAACACCCATCAAGGATGAATTCAGCACAGCGAATCGATGCTATCTCCGTGCGTTAAAAACAAAACAAAACACTAAAGCTGGCCCCGAGAATAGCTCTGGCCGCACGTCTGAACGAGCAAGCATCCCGCCGCGAAAGGAGCAATCGCCGCTATCCAGCAGGAAGCAGATTGCCCATTCAGCTGTGCTTTTAGCCGCTCGCGCCCACCCCCTTACTGCAAGCTGCTGCCGAGCAAGTCCAATGAAGCAAAGCCGGGGGCTTTCCTCCCCTCCCTCTCCGAGAGCCCTGCCTTTCTTCTGCCATGGAGTAGGGGGATTGGCTAAGGGAGCCGAGAACACCCCCCCTCTCCCATCTTTTTCATTGGCTGGATACCCTGATGGACAGCTCAGAGGGCAGGTGAAAGGGGTTTGCGTTTGCCGGAGAGTCTTGCGGAGCCGAGGCTGAAAAACGACAGCGTTGATTAAAGAAGCGGGCTTGGAGGGGGCGAAACTGCTGTTGGATTCGAGGGCGTTGTAGCCATGGGAGTGGACGTCGAGACCATTTCTCCGGGAGACGGTACGGTTCTACAGGCTTTTTTTTTTTTACCTTCCTTTGTGACTTTCGGGGTTGGAAAAGAGATTGCGGAGGTAGGAAGGTGGGGGGGAATTGTAGCCCGAGGGAGCCGGAGAGGAGGCGCGGTAGCGCTCCTGCCGCCGCCGCCGCCACTTCTCTGCAACTGCTGCAGGGGCCAAGGTGGTATCTGTGGGGGAAGTGTGTGTATGTCGTATGTGTGTGAGAGAGAATGTAAAAAAAAATGAAGATACCGGAGATCTGGAATCCAGTATTTGGGACAGGAAGCCGAATTGGAGATTTTTATCCCGCCAGACGGTGTGCTTGCTGCACAGCAAAGGTGATGGACCAACATCAGTCCTGGTGAGTCAGTGTAAGGGAAGAGCAATAGACTTCTCCATTGGACCAAACTAAACAAAATGTTGAATTAAGGATAGCTGTCTGAACGGTATAGTACCTCCCCCTGTATTCATGAATTTTTTTTAAAAAAAATAATTTTTATTGAGTGTATTCATGAATTTTTATATACTCTGTCCCTCACCTGTGTTTCCTTTGCCATAATCTGTGCTGCCAGATTAGTTGCTAGTTCCCTAAAAATGCCTTCTGTTGTGCTTGATGGAAGTTTCAGATCAAAAACCACGAGGAGTTGGATGACTTTCCTCCAGATATTAAGAACTGTGACCCAAAAAGAATGGAAACCTAGAGGCTTTATAAGCAAAATCTGCGAGGAAAACTGCCAGGAGAAAAGAAGGAGTAGCATCAATGCTGTCAAGCAAGGAAAATTTGAGACTTCCTGATTTAGAATACGGAGGCTGGTGTCTTTCCAGAAAGGCATAAAGAAGGAAAAAATATCTAGAGGGCTCCATGGGGTCAGTCATTTGTAGTTTTTGGCAAGAGCAGCCAACCCCCAGCGATTAGGGTTTATTTAAATGGCATTTACTGACAGCTGCATAAATCCAAGCATGGTGAAGTAATTTAGGAACAAGAGCAAATTATAGTGACTATCACCATTTAGCAGACAGAGGAGATCTGTTTCTTGGTGCCAACCTGGAGAAGACTTTTATTCTTAGAGCAGCCAAGATTACAACTGCAGCACTTAGCAGCACAGTTTTGGGAGAATCAGGAGAAGTGGTCAATAATTAGCAGGAGATTATTAATGATTATTAATGGAATAATTAATGCAAACCCATGTTGGTTTGCAAAGTTCTTGCTATTAAGGGCCATTTTTGATAGCAACTTTTCCAATCAATCCATTTAATTAAAAAGTATAAACTTGTGGTGACCCGCAGCTCACTTCATCAGATGCATAACAGAATAACAGAGTTGGAAGGGGCATTGGAGATCTTCCAGTCCAACCCACTGCTCAGGCAGGAAACCTGATACCATTTCAGACAAATGATTGCCCAATCTTTTCTTAAAAACCTCAAGCATTGGAGCATTCACAACTTCTGGAGGCAAGTTGTTCCACTGGTTAATTGTTCTGTCAGGAAATTTTTCCTTAGTTCTAGGTTGCCTCTCTCCTTGATTAGTTTCCATTCATTGCTTTTTGTCCTGCCCTCAAATGCTTTGGATAATAGGTTGACCCCCTCTTTTGGGGGCAACCCCTTAGATATTGGAACACAACAGAGTGGTGAATGCCTGGAATACATTACCTGACTCTGTAGTTTCTTCCCCACACCCTCAAAACTTTAACCTAAGACTATCCACCATTGATCTCACCCCATTCCTAAGAGGTCTGTAAGGGGCGTGCATAAACGCACCAACGTGCCTACCGTCCATGTCCTAATGTTTTTTATAAAATATCGTGTACTTATAACCATGCTTGTACATCTTATATATTCACGATCATGTTTATACTTTGTCTGTAATCATATAAACACTTGACAAAATAAATAAATAAATAAACTAAATAAAACACTGCTATCATATCACCCCTAATCCTTCTTTTCATTAAATTAGACATACCAAATTCCAGCAACCTAGACTGTTGCAGATCTTAAATTGGGGTGCGGTGCGAGGAGGGGAAGGCAGATTGGGATTAAGCAGGTGCAGTTTACATGTGAAACAAATTATAAGTACTTTATCAATTAACAATTGTAATGGGTTAAAAACCAGTAGTGTTTGTTAATATCCGCCACCCCTCTTAATTTGGAAAATGTTCACTTTCTGATTTCTTGCCATCATAAACTAGCACAGATTTCCTCCTATGGCATCTGTGGTCCAGTGTTGAGGAGAATGTGTTTCCCAGATGGCAGACTGACATTGATGTCGATAGCATAGGCAAAATGTGGTCTTGTGGTATCTTTGCAGAATTTACATGTGAAATTTTTGTTTTAGCATATCTCATAACACAAAAATGACTCTGTGAGTGCCTAAAATAGTCACAGTATGCTTGTCCTTAGCTATAAAGTTTTTGCAGAGCTTTCAGTCTTTAATATTTAGATTTAATGATGGCTAGATTTGGAGGAATAATGCGTTCACAAGACTCTTCAGTTTCTATTAGTCATGATGAATATTTAGTACTACCTGATTCAGTGGAGGAATATTTCTGATGGTTAGTTGCTGGGAAAATTAAAAAAGGGAGCTATTGTTTTCCAATTAAGATTATTAGCTTTTCAGAGGCATTAAGTTTGCTACTGTGGAAAATAGGCCATTAATGTGAACTGAGATTTTTTTTGTTACTCTGCTCATATAAAATCAAGATCCTTTCTTTAATTATTGCTGAGATGTGTAGCAGGGATCTTAGAATAAGATTACCCCCATATGTGGCTGGTTGATCTGTCAAAAACATTAGTCTATGTCAGGGGTGGGTTCCACTTACCTTCACCACCGGTTCACATTGCGACATTTCGCGCGCGCACGCTCCCCCCGTGCAAGTTCACTTCTGTGCATGCTCAGTAGCAGGATTCAGACCGAAACACAGCTGAGAAGCTCAACAGCTGTGCTTCGGGCGAAGAAATAAAAGTCAATATTAACCTGCGGGAGGGCTCTTTTTCAAGCCGCGGAAGAGGAGAAGCCATCCAAACACAGAAAAATTCACCAAAAATTCCCAAAAAAAGTTGGCGGCGCCCACGGACCAGCACCAACCGAACCGGATCTGTGACGCCATTGTCGCGTCACCAGCGGATCGCTAACGGTTTGGTCGATCTGGTCCGAACTGGGAAGAACCCACCCCTGGTCTATGTCTATGATGATCTATATTGCAAACCTTTCATCAAACTGCTAATCTGGAAACATTGGTTGTGAATGAATGTCATTTAGTAAAAAGACTGTTGATTTCTGTATACAAGCTAGTTTATTATTTTGGTTCATTGTACATTCAGCCAGAAGTTCAGACTGGATTTGTTATTTTTATCCATCTATTGAGTCTTTCCTAAAGACATGGGATAGGGAGATGTGGATGTGTTAAAAGTATCATTTTATTTATTTGTATCCTGCCTTTATTTTTACAAATAATTCAAGGTGGTAAAACATATCCACCACACTGTCCTCCTCCTAGTTTTCTACAGTGACAGCCCTGTGAGGTAAGCTGGGCTGAGAGAGTGAATGGCCCAAAGTCACCCAGCTGGCTCTCCTGGCTAGGGTGGAATTGAGCTCATGGTCTCCTGCTTTCTAGCCTACTGCCTTAACCACTAGACCAGGGGTGTCAAACTGGTGGCCTGCGGGCCAGATGCATCACGTGCAGGCCACGCCCACCCCAGCTCCGCAAAGGGGAAAGATGTCACGATACGTCACGTGACAACACTGCGAGTTTGACACCCATGCACTAGACTAGACCAAACTGGCTTATATCCGAAATCATGCTTAAAAAAAACCCCTTGAACTTTTAATAAAAGATACAAGTAATAATTATTTATTCCTTCTATTCCTTTTCAGTAGTCACTTTGTTTTTTTTGGTAATGTTAATTATTAACATTTTGTTTCTGAAGATCAGGCTGAATTTCCATGAAAATCCCTTGAAAATTTAGTTCCCCAGAAACCCAGTCTACCTGACTATAACAACAGGTTAAACCTTACATTTTTTTTCTTTTTCAAAGTACAGCAAGAAGAGACTACTGGATATTGCCATGGCATATTCTCAGTTTGTTGGGCTTAAGAAAACCTTGTAGTGGTTAACACACTGTAGGTGCCTCCTGGGATGCATTTTACTAGAGACCATAAAAGATATGACAACAGGTTGATATGGAAGGTGTTCCCCAGGGGGATAGAATTTTGAAAACCTGAGGAATGCCAGCATGAAGGGAATAATATAGAGACATTACACTGATTATGTGTGTAATTTTGCAATGTATGACTTTTCATTAGATGTACAGACTTGTTTGGCTTTTACTATTAGTGTTAAAAACTAAACTGAATTATTACACTGCTTTATATTTTTCTTATGTAGTTTTATGTATTGGTTTATTCTGTTTTATCTTTTTAAAAGAGTATATTTTTATCAAAGAGATATTTAATAACTTCTTTTAAAGCATGTTTTATATTTTTAACAGGAAGGACTTTCCCAAAGAAAGGCCAAACATGTGTTGTCCATTACACAGGTAAGGTCCATTATGAATAAAGTGATTTGTTTATTTTTATTGCTGCTTATTTTAATTTCTTATAGTCTTCCTCTCCCACCCACCCCACATTTATACTTACGAATCAGTGGCATCCTAATCCATTCAATACCTATTTTTGGATTAACATAAATTATATTAATTTATGTGACCTTGATAGTTGATATTCATTTCAGCTATATGCTCACCTACCCAGCCCATTCTACTTTGTAAAGAGTGACCTTGATGGAGATAGAGGTTGAGGCTGTAAATTGGAAAACAGCAATTTAGTATAATTTGAACAGCATAAATAGTTCTATTGCTAGTGTGCTACTTTTCCCAACCTTGAGTTTAATGCTCTTCCCCAGTCATTGATGGCAGGATAATAGTGAGGAGGAGAGGTAAGTCTCAGTGTTCCAGGTACTGTCTTTGAGGTATGAAGAAGTAGAACTCCCCTTGATTCCAGAATGAATTACGGAAGCTTTAAAAACCTATCAAACAAGGAGCATTAGAATCCAAGGATTTTTTTATCTTTACAGATTTGACAACCGATTTAAGAAGTTATAGTACAAAAGAGTTCCTTCCAGTATAGTCAGTATTATTCCAGTAAAGACTCCATCAAAATCTCAGAGCAGATTGTACTAATAGTACCAAATATTTACTCCCAATGTTTGAGGCAGGTGTTTCCAAAATGATGAAATGTTCTAGCTCTATGTCTAAATTCTAGAAGAAAATTTGAGTTGCTGGGAAGAGTAACTTGGTTCATAATATGACTGTTCAGATCCAGTTTATCCTCTTCTGATAAGAATTGCCATATGTAGTATATATTTATGTAGCAAAGCTAAGTGTAGAACTGGGAATGAATATGTGGGAGTAGACTGTTATAACATCAGTTCTTGCAAACAGTGATCGTATCAGAAGTAAATTGGATCTGGTACCTTGCTGCTATAATTTTGGTGTAAATACAGTGACTTTGAAACCATGATAGAATTGGATCTAAAAGTGATGGCTATTAAACTTGAATTATAAATATCAAGAAGTCCACACTTGATCACGAATCTCACTGGCTGAATTTTGTCCAGTTACTCTCCCTTGAGCCAACCTATATGAAGGGCTGCTGTAGAGATAAAATTAGGGAAGACAGTTGTGTATGTGATAGAAATAAAATCAACATGGGGAAACGTAGAATATCAACACAAAATGTAAAAATTGGTACAGAATTAGAGTGAGCAATCCTTCTCCAAGTCTGATAGTAATCTAATTGTCAAATATTTGTGCACTCTGGAAGTAAAGATACTTTTCATATATTCTCCCCCCTCCTTCTCTACCAGAAATGTAGTTTGGCTTTTCTGTGATTCCTTCTATAATTTTTTCCCCTCATGTTTGAATTTTTCCATTGTGCACTGAAGCTCATGAATCCATTTGATTCAAGACAGAGCAAGCTTGGGACTGTAGTAAGTATGTTTTTTGATACCAGAAGGAAACCAGGTGCCTGATAAAGAAATGTAATCTAATAAGAAGATATATGTGTCCTCCTAGCTAGATGGAAGACATCTATTACAGTGTAATGCAAATTGCACTGGAAGTAACATTACTGAAAATTGCATCACCACACACATTGTAATTGTGCCCTAGGAAAGATAAGGCAGCCAAAACTGGATTAGTTACAAACCCCCCTCCCATGCAATTTTATTTTGCAAAGCTTCATCTTTTAAAACTGTTGTAATCTGAGGTGGGATGTTCATTTATATGGCAAAGGTTCATAATTGATTTTTCGCTACATCATTACCATGCCTCAAAAGATGGAGATTTTTCTTTTCTCAGAAAATTGTAATGGCATCTGATTCTGATCTTCTATCTATTCTATTCTTCTATCTTCTCTTCTTCTATCTTTTATCTATATATATAAAAATGGCTGTATGTATGTATGAACCAGCATAACTATGGAACGCCTCCAGCAATTTCAACCAAACTTGGTACACATATGACTTACTATCTGGCGAAAAATACTGTGGGGGTAAGACAGCCCTAGCACCCCTAGGGGTGGCCTTTCGGAACAATGGTCATGTTTTGTACACTGAACCTAGCTCAACATTTTTCTGAAGAGGCCTAGGCCTCTCTCACACAGTAGGCTATGAAGGGAGCCTGATTAGGCCAGTACAGAGGCCTTTAATAGAGTGTGGCATGGCCTAAGCAGATCGCCCACCCCCACCTCACTGCGGCGGCCCAGTCTCACAGGGAACAGCTTCAGCCTGTGTTCCCAGGATCGTCCTTCGCCCCAACTCAGGCCTAGGCCTCTCTCACACAGTAGACCTACGAAGCAAAGGGAACCTGATTAGGCCAGTACAGAGACCTTTGACTGAGCGCATCACGGGCTAAGCTAAGGTGACCAGACGTCCCGCTTTTGGCGGGACAGACACGCTTTTCAAGCGTGTGTCCCGCGTCCCGCATCCCGCATTGTTTCCAAAAAGTCACGCTTTTTTGGAAAGAATGCCGAAACAGCGGGACGTCTGGTCACCTTATCATTCTGGCCGTGCAGGGCCAAAAGTTGGGCGTGGGAGCTACCCTACTGGCTGGGTGCCGAGCATCGTGGTCGAGGGCTGGCGGGAGGGTCCCCGCGGGGGCTGCGTTGCTTTCCCGGGGGGGGGGGGAAACTCTGCCGTTGCTGGCTGCTTCCAACAGCTCCTCCCCCCCTTTCCGCCAGCGCGCGCCTCCCCCATTGAGAAAAAAGGGAGCGAGAGCCAGGAAAGATAGGAGGATTGGAGGAGCGCGGCAGAGTCGCGTGACCCGGCAGCCAATGGGAGGCCGCGCAGAGGCTGCTTGTGTTGTTTCGGACGGCCGAGAGTTGCCAGTTGAGCGCGGCGTCAGCGGCGTCTCCTTCTGGCTGCGGGCAGGGTGAGTGGCGGCAGAGAAGCTTCAGGGCCGGGAGGCGATGAGATCCGCGAACGAGCCAGCCGCCCCTCGCCGGGCATGAGGTGATTTGCAGTAGCTCAATGCGTCTTGGCTCTCCTGCTCCCCCTCCGCCAGCGCTGGGCTGCTGGAGTGACAGGGGGAGAAAGGAGATCAGGAGGCGGCGGCGGATCACAACAACCCCAGCGGCAGCTCCAGGCAGAGAGAGAGAGAGAGAAGCTCGCTGGGTTGGAGCACCATCTCCGGGCTGCTCCCCTTCCCAAGCCAGCCCCGCTCGCTTGCCAGCCAGCCAGCCCAAGCCATTGCCGGCTCCCGAAGGGGAGGCGAGGAAAGGCCTCCCGCCTCCCCCCCACCCACCTGGACGCCGACATTTGCGTTCTTTTGCCCTCTGCGCATGCGCACAGCGTTCTGCGCATGCGCAGAGGGCAAAACTCAAATGGCGGCTCCCCTAGAAACCCACTCCCCGTCAATGGTGTCCTGCTTAAAAAAAAATCTAGTCACCTCACAGCTTTGGCCTGTGTTCCCAGGATCATCCTTCGCCCCAACTCATCACGCGAAGGATGGGACCACCCCAACCAAGGTGAAACAGGTATGGAGGCCAGAGAGGAGACCCAGCCTATTTAAGTAGGGGTGGAGGAGGCGCAGCATGGGCCACCTCAGGGATTTATGTTCCAGTCCCAGACCCAGTTTGAGGAAATGGTAAAACGGGTGATGGCAGAGGCAGGGGGGTTGTGCTTCTAAATCCCCCAGCTGACCACAGGTTCCATAGCTGGGATTTATTTATTTATTTATTTATTTATTTATTTATTTATTTATTTATTTATTTATTTATTTATTTATTTATTTATTTATTTATTTATTTATTTATTTATTTATTTATTTATTTATTGGTTCTTATATGACGCCCTACTCCCGAGGGACTCAGGGTGGCGTACAGCAAGGTCCTTATATTTTTAAAGCCCTGTAAATAACATTGCTTTCATTTGACACTATAGATATAATTCATTCTTTTTCCTGTCTTAATACAAGATTGGGATAAATAAATACCCGGGCAACGTATGGTAATCAGCTAGTTATCTATAAAATGCATTGCCAAGAGCTGTGGGGGTATTCAGTGATTCATAATAGCAGAAAAAACAGTTTGTATGTTTTGTGTAAAACATGTCTTCTGAGGCACTGCAGAAATAGTTGTTTTGAAAAAGTCCCAGATGTAGTCAATAAAATTCCCATTTTGCTTGTTTAGTGTTGTTTTTTAGAATGAGAGAAACCTAAGAGGACTACAGTATTGTGAATTGAATTACTAATAATTTATATTGGTAATCATACTATGTAAATAATTAAGGTGGTAGTTCTTGTTTTCATATTTCATTTTCCTTCATAACAGGAATGATAAATTTTTAGTGTTTGTTGCTTTAATTTAAAATGAAATGGGCCAAAACTTTAGTAGCATCTGCGCTTTATGGGATACTTACACTACAGAAGCAAAGTAAGCAGAAGTATATACAAGTAGCCATCTGTGACCATAAATAAGCCTAGAATTACAATCATAAGTCATTGCAGTTGTAAGTCAAGGCACCATGTGACCGAATTAGAAGTTACAACGTCTAACTAATGATATCATTACACAAATGTAGCAATCATTATGTGAATCCATTTTCCCCAATGGGCATTTTATGCTGGAAACCAGAAGTAAATGCTCTAAACCAGCATAAAATGTTGTAATTCATGGTTATGTGCTGGGGGATGTTGCAAATAGCTGTAAAAGTGAGCAGGTTCTGATAGTAAGTCAAGGAATACAAGTAAGTGACTGACTATAATATAAACAATAGTTCTATTTCCATAGCTCTGTTTTTAACAGTGCTATAAACATAGCCATTTTCATTTATTCACTTGTGATTTATGGCTAGCATTTTATGAGAACTTAGTGAGTTGTTGTATATTTAAGTTTACTATGGGTTGGCAATTTGTGAAATTAATCAATGTAAACCTAGGATGTCAAACTCACGGCATCACTTTGCTGTCACGTGACGTTTCATGACTTTTTTTCCCTTCACGGAGCTTTTTTCCCCTGACCTGCGTGTGACTCATCCAGCCTGCGGGCCGCCAATTTGACACACCTGATGTAAGCTTTCCTCCAAAATACAAGTTTTGTCCAAGGAAACTATGGACAAAATATACTCTCTCTCTCTCTCTCTCTCTCTCTCTCTCTCTCTCTCTCTCTCTCTCTCTCTCTCTCTCTCTCTCTCTCTCTCTCTCTCTCTCTCTCTCTCTCTCTCTCTCTCTCTCTCTCTCTCTCTATATATATATATAAATATATAAATAATATAAATATAAATATAAATATAAATATAAATAAATATAAATATAAATATAAATAAATATAAATATAAATATAAATATAAATATAAATATAAATAATATAAATAATATAAATATAAATATAATATTGTGTAGTGGCCACAACTTTGCCAAATTTTGATCCCATAGGACTTGTGGGTCCCAGATTTTTGATGCATTCTGTAATTTAGCCCATTTGAGGTAACTCGGTTCAGAAATTGTTGCCGTGTGATGCAGCACTTCACCCAATTAAAGGTTACAAATAGACAGGCAACCAGTTTTAGTAATATACAGATTATGGACTATAATAGGGAGTACATAATACACAGATACTATTTCTGATAGCATCGCTATTCTTATAACTTTAGGCCTCCTTAGAATCCATGCAATAGACCTGCAGGAATGAGATTATGCTGCGACCTCCATGCCCACCATCATGTTCCTGCTGCTCAACTACAACATCTTCCAAAAATTAAAAAACAAAGCAAGTTAAATTAATATTCTCTATGTTTTGGCTTCCCATACCATTCGAAGCATAATCTGAGTTCTACACTCTGCAGTGGAGAAGACACAATAAAAGTTTATTTCCTGTGGCAGATATTAGTCCTTCAGCCTATGAAGTGTAAAAATGTGGGATAAGAATAAAATAACAAAAAAGGCAAGGCCAGTGAGTGTGATCCACTCCTCTAATTATAGCTGAATTCCTAAACATCTCAGTTGCTCTGACTTGCCATGATGAAAATCTGCACTGTTTAAGATGTAAGAACTGCTTCTGCATGAAACTGGCTGAAAATTCTCTGAACAAGAACTCTTTATGCACATCAAATAATAGAATATATCAATTTAAACCAACAACAGTGCAACCTGAGGCTCTGTGACTTTATACTTTCATCTGAACCAATCACCAAAAAAGGAATGTCTCTGGCCCAGATAAGGTTGCTTCCAAATGGAGGATTTTTAACACTGCAAGTTAGGACATTGTAGAGCTATTTCATTCTAGTGCAGATACATAGCCGCACTTAACCAATCTGAAATGATCTCACAAGCTAAGATGGACTGGCTTTAGTTAGTACTTGGGGGAACATTTGAGAAGAGCACATTGACAGATCACTTCTGTATTGTTGCCAAGAGAACTGTATGAATGAATCAAGCTTGGCTCTGAGGAAACTTTATTTACATTTCCTTAATTTAGTTTTCCAAAGAAAGAAAAAAAAATAGAAAACGGGGGATTGAAAATGGAAGACATCATTAATTGAAAAATTCCCACTCCACCCTGCACCATGGGTGGAAAGCACCAAATTGAGGGAAGTCTTATAAATATTTTGGCTTTTTCTTACTAACTGTGGTTGTTTAACCGTGTCCAAGTTCTATTTTTTGCCTGGACCCTATGTCAGACACTGTAAATGAAAGAAACTTGAGCGATGCATCCCAATGATGATATGAAGGCTGGGATGCTTGAAAGGGTATACTGTGGATTAAATAGCTACTTTGCTTTTTATGCCAGTGTTCTTACACCTTTAATAACACTACAAGAGGCAGCAGTTCAATCCTGCTGATTCTTAATCAAAGGACTGAATATCTCGGTGCTTTTCCAAATATTTTGAACAGCAACTACAGATTCCACTCCATTCCCAACAAGAATAATAGGACCACTGTTTATGGGAGATGTAGTCTCAAATATCAAATAATACCACCCTGTTTGGTATCATTACATCCAGATGTTTGGATGGTTTCCATCCTGATAACGTTCAAGAAGCTTGTAGGGATTTGTCTATTATCCCAAGCTTTGGGGCAGGGTAAAGTTTGAGTGCTGCTAAAATGGGGTATATATACCGTACTCCTCGATTTACAACAGTTAACTTAGTGACAGTTCAAAGTTAGAACAGCATTGAACAAGGGACTTATGACTGTTGCAGCATCCTTTTGGTCATGTGATTTACATTCAGATGCTTGACAGCTGGTTTATGTTTATGACGGTTGCAGTCTCCCAGGGGTCATGTGATCACCTTTTGCAACTTTCTGACAAGCAAAGTCAATGGGGAGGGCAGGTTCACTTAACAACCTTGTTACTAACTCAACAACTGCAGTGATTCACTTGACAAACATGGCAAAATAAGTCGTAAAATGGGGCAAAGCCTACTTAACAAATTTCTCACTTAGCAACATAAATTCTGGGCTCAATTGTGATTGTAAGTCGAAGACTACCTGTATTTTGGTAGTATGTTGTTTTGAGGCCGGTCCTGATTTCTTTTTGTCTTTTTAACTTGAAAAGTTTTAATTAAGAGCTGGCCACAATAATTGGCAGTCAAGTGACTATGTACAACCCATCTCTGCATTGACGAAAGCTACATCTTTGAGCCTGTGGCCTCGCCATGCAGCTGTTTGTAGGGTAAACACCACTTCTAAAAGAGACTAGCACTCTAGCTGTATTGCTGGCACCTGTCCCTTCACATGTTTATTTCCTCTCCATGAGATCAGACAGTGTGTGAAAATACAGTCTAGTGTGAAAAGCATCTATGAGTGATTGGAAATCAGTCATAGAGGTGATAATATGTGAATAATTGCTGGTGCGATTGATGCATCAGTTTGGTCTCTCAGTTGAACAGCTGCTAGTACTGTGCCAAGTAGAAAAAGAAAAACAAGTAAGAATCAATCCTATATTTTTTCTGTCTCAAGTTCATTTTTATGAACAGAGTTGTGTTTTTTTTTAAGGGACAGACTTTTCTGATTTGTGAATATTGTATATGGACATGGCTAATAATGGAAACCTTTAAGCTTCTAGCCCAATTTTCTGTGAAATTCATATTCATAAAAATATGGCAATAAAAATGTAAAGAAAATTCTCAGCTAAGGCTTCATTTTCTTTTAGTTGTCCAACTCTGTCAGTGGCTCTTAACAGAGGCTGAACAGTTGGGGGGAGGGGGGATGTTGCCTCTGCTAGGAAAAATGTTTGCCTGCCCCATCACAGAGGCACCGAAGATGACATTGACAATCTTTGAATATGATTCTGGCTTGGAGCCAATCAGTTTGCCTTTATGCAGCATGCCCAGATCTTTTCCCCATCACAACTGACAATTGGCAGATGTCACAATTAATGCTATTAAAATGTTTCTGTATAAGATACTAGCAAGCCAGCGGTTTCCTTTAGTGCTGCTTCTTGTTGAAACACAACATTGGTGCGCATTTCGTACCTTGATGTTTTAAGCTTTAAGCTCAGTCTTATAAAAATGTATGTACAACATGAGAACGTTGCTATAAATTTATTTGTCGTGGGGGAGGAATTGGGCAGAATGGCCTGTGTGAAGGAGATCTTGGACTCAGAAGAGCAGTCTGCATCTGGGACTGAGTCACTTTTCTCTGTGTTGGGGCATCCTGTGCAGACATTCTCCACAGGTCAAGGTAAGCCAACACAGGTCACTAGTTCCTCTGATTGTATTCTTGGGTTTATATTAAGCACTAGACTGACTTCCCACTTTCAGCTCTGCTCGACTTCTGTAAATATTTTTGCTGCTGGTATCTATTGTTGGCAGAGAACACCAGCTGAGAGTTCTCTTAAACCTTTCCTTCATGTGTAGGCTCTGTGCCAATGGAAACTAGACTCTCTTGCTTAGACTGGGGAGTGCAAGGGTGAGCAAAATTAAGATAAGCAGTAACGTCCTGAGTACAGTTTTCCACCAAATGCTTCCTGCATGGAGGACAAGTGTTGTACTTCTATATTTTAAACACAGAGGGATTTATATGGTTGCTTCCACCAGTACCCAGCAGGGTCCAATTGGCCAAAAAAGAAATAATGACTGTCTGCAGCTCAGGGTGTGATAAAGTGTGGCATAGCAGGGCTTTTGGTGGTGATGAGGAACGTCTGTTCATCCACCCAGAAAGAGGAAAAGGGTAAAGAGAGATAATGGAACATCTTGTGAAAGGGAGAGCAGAGGGTATACGCAGGGACATTCTACTTATTTTTACATTGTGGCCTGGCTGACAGACATTTGCAAAAGCACCCACAACAGTTTCTCCACATTCCCAATATTCCCCCTGTAAAAAAAACGTTGGGGATGTTACTGTACAGAATGCAAATTTTCCAGTGGGCTTGAAGGTTTTAACTGAGTTGTGTTTTCTTATTAAGGGAAGAATACTCTATACAGGTAGTCCTCACAAACACAATTGAGGCCAACGTTTCTGTTATTAAATGAGACATTTGTTAAGTGAGTTTTGCCCCCATTTTGACACCTTTCTTGCCACAGCTGTGAAGCGAATCACTGCAGTCAATAAGTTAGTAACATGGTTGTTAAGTGAATCTGGCTTCCCCATTGACTTTGCTTGTCAGAAGGTTGCAAAAGGGGATCACATGACCTTGGGAAAGCAACAACTGTCATAAATATGAACCAGTTGCCAAGCATCTGGATTTTGGTCATGTGTTCATGGGGACACTGCAAAGGTCATAAGTGTGAAGCACGGTCATAAATCACTTTTTGTCATTGCAGTTGTAATTTTGAATGGTCACTAAACAAACTGTTGTAAGTCGACTACCTGTAGTAAAGACATCAACCTCATGTAAGCTCAAAAATAAGCCATACTGACCTCAGTGAAACTTTCTTTATGCAAGTTTGTGAAGTGTAAAATTCTATTTAGGAGGCATGATAGAATGAAACATCTGTATCTCTCTGCTTTGGGGCTGTATATATATATTCTGAGAATATATACTTGCCAAGAAAGCAGGGAATAGAGAGTAGGGTATGGACTTCAGTTCAGCTTTTAACTGTTGGCTAGAGTTTACTGTTTGTATGTTAAGAAGTTACTATCTCACAAATTTGTTTTCTGAAACTCTCCTTTCTGTCTGGGAATGTGACTAATAACTGTTTTCTTTTCTTGCGGGTGATACTAAAAATAAAGGGTATTTTCTTTTGTCTCCTTGCAAAAACAGGTGGCTGTTTTTGTGGTGCATGAATTCGGGGGAAAAAATGAGATAAAAGCAAAAGTGACAGTGCGGATTATACAGGAGAAAATAAAGGAATGAGCTGGAAAAAGGGCAGTTAGAAAAAAATGGGGGGGAATTGGTTTGGGAAAGAGGAGGAAGAGAGAAGATTTGGCTTGGGTAGTCCTGACAACCTAATTTCCCTGAGCTATTCCAGACTTTATAAGTGGTGTGAGAACTTATCAGACTGCGTCTGTATTTTTGTGTTAAAGTTCATTAGACAATATTCTATATTTATAAGTCTACTGAGAGATGGGGTGATAAATTTTCAACACTTACTCAATAAACACGGCTCGTATTTGCAATACTTACCTGTTTTCTGTTAAATTTATATTTACTGACAAAGAAAGGGAGACTAGTATAGATCTATTTCAAGCCATTTAGCTCTATTTAGCTCTTTGTCAGTAAATATAAATTTAACACAAAATAGTTTGTCGTGAAAGCGACTCCCTACGAAGGCTCCTGGATTGGGGCTGAAAGGCGAATGGGAAGCAGTATGTTCCTTCCCATATTTGGGTAGACCAGGTTGCCCTGATAGAAAAAACACTTACCTGTTTTCTGATATATTAAGTGACTAATTAAGTACCATCAAGTTGCTGTTGACACTTAGTGACCATATACAGTAAATAGATTTTCTCCCTAACCTGGTCTTCCAACATTATACCCATTGCGACTGTAACTGAATCCATCCACCTTGCTGGTGATCATCTTCTACTGTTTCCTTCCACCTTTCCCAGCATTAGAGTCTACTCCGGAGAGATAGGTCTTCATGAATGAAGGCAAATATACTGTCCCAGGATAATGTTACAAGATCCAATCTGGGTCAGTCACCAGGACCAGACGTTTACTCTTCCGAACTTTCGGACTCATGCTGGAGTCCATCCTCAGGGAACTTCTCTCTACAGGAATATGGAATACTAGTAGCTGGATACCTGTGCTTTGCTACGAAACTATGTGATTGGGCTTGATACATTGACACTTAAAACTTGAAAATTTATGTAAAATGTGTAACTCCTTAGCATCAGAACGTGTTAATATAAGGCAACTGGCAGTTGGAACAGAGCTCTTTTCAGGTGCGGAGGGGGAGTAGAATATCTAAACTAGCAGCCCGCAGGCCGGATAAGTCACGTGCTGGCCATGCCCACAGCCGGTTTAGCGAAGGGGTAGCATCAGAGCGTGTTAATATAAGGCAACTGGCAGTTGGAACAGAGTTCTTTTCAGGTGGGGAGGGGGGAGTAGAACGTCTAACTCCTTAGCATTAGAGTGTTATAATACCGTATAAGAAATACAAATGATCTGATGGTCATTTCGAAAAATCCTTTCTTAGCGAGCATCTAGAAGCCAAGAGGAACATACGTGCCAAGTTTCAAGTTTGTAGGCTTTACAGTTCTGGAAATTTCGTGATGAGTGAGTGGTATTTGGCTTTTATATATATATATAGATGGAACCTCTCTCTACTACTTAAGTTAGTGGGGCAAATTCAAGAAAAAAACCAAACCGTTCTGAATAGTAAGAGCAATTTTAGATACGTCTTCATGTACAAAGTAGGATAATTTAAGTATTGTTATTTGTGCCTCAGTGAGAAATCTGGATTGATTCATTTAATTATCCACTTATTTCTTTGCTGTCCATGGCATTTTCAGGAGTTTCTCCAACACCAATAGAAGTATGCAAAATACTTCAAGACACAATGTTCCATCTTTGGAAAAGGCCTAATAGGACATTCAGAATTTGGAACATTTCTGCATCAAAATATTTGCATCTCTCTACAGGTAACATACTGTATATGCAGAAGTTTAACTGGAAACTCCCTTGTTTAAGTTAGAGAAGGTTCCCTGTGGTAAAGTCATGTATGTAAGTTGGGTTTTTCTTTTTTGCCTCCACATTTCTTCTCTTAAATGGGCTTTGAAAATCAAATAACTGCGGAGAAAGTTCCTGTTTGCCAAGTTCAGACACTCTGCTAATGTCATTTGATACCTAGCCAAGGAACTTGTGAAAAGCATGTTGGAATGAGTCGCTAGTGAAAAAGGGATACAAAAGTTTGTTTAAAAACATTTAAAATATTAGGCTGCAGCAGGAGAAGCATTTTTTGTACAATCTATATAATTCCATGGTATTTGGCATCGGTCATACTTTAGATACTTTTGTCATTAAAATGTAACAATTCAGGCAAACTGGATTGGGTTTTGAAAAAGGCAAACTAGATGATAGAAGAAAGAAAATCTGAAGTAGGATAGGAGAATCTTTTAAAATATCTGATAGGAAGCCATGTAGAACAGGGGTCCCCAACCCCCAGTCTGTGGACTGGCACCGGTCCGCAGCATGCCAGCAACCGGGCCACGCAAAGAAGTGAAGTCCTATTTGTGGGATGCAGGCAGCATGTGAAACCATGTCCCCTCCGGTCCACAGAAAAACCTTTCTCTATGGCAGGATCATGCGCTGGCTGAGGAATTCTGGGACTTGAAGTCGTAAAGTCGCTAAGGTTGGAGACCCCTGCATCTATGGAACTGGTCCCTGGTGACCAAAAGTTTGGGGCCCTCAGATGTAGAATGCCAAGATCAAGTCTTTGTTGTTTCTGAAGTAGGACAAGGCATAAAATACTTAAGTTTCATTAAGAGCCGAGGTGGCACAGTGGTTAAAGAGCAGCACTGCAGTTCAACAGTTCAGCTGTTCAAATCTCACCGGCTCAAGGTTGACTCAGCCTTCCATCTTTCCGAGGTGGGTAAAATGAGGACCCAGATTGTTGAGGGCAATATGCTGAACTCTGTAAACCGCTTAGAGAGGGCTGTAAAGCACTATGAAGCGGTATATAAGTCTAAGTGCTATTGCTATTAAGTTAGTGAGGCAAATTCAAGGGAAAAAAAACCCCAAAGCCTCCTGAATAGTAAGAGCAATTTGAGATTGGAACATGTGTTCAAGCAGATGCTGGTCAGTCACCTGTTAAGAATGCTTGAATTTGAATCCAGCACTACTAAGTGGGGGATGGGAGTCTTCGACAATCTAAATGGCCTCTTCCAATTTAGTAATGGGTAACTAATCAAAGGTTAATATGGGCTTTTACCCTATACTTGAACCTGGCTTTCAATCCTCTCCTGCCATTGACAGTTCCATTTGAGGGCAATTTTCTGTATGGGGTCTCAATATTTCCTTTAGCAATGTTTTGATGCATCCATAGGTGATCAGTCCGTACATGAACTCACTACTTGCAGCATACTTGGCTGTTTCTTTATTATGAAATTTATATGGTGACCATCTCACAGTTTGATGTGACTCTGAGCAGCAGGTATTTATAGGATAATAATTTATGTTATCCTGAAAAGTAATAAGTGAATCTTAAGTCCATGGCAGATGTTTGCAAATCAGTGGTACAATAAGCCTTTTCAACACATATAGAACAGGGGTGTCAAACTCAGTTGTGTTTGATCTGGGGGGGGAGGGGTGGCCAGGGTAGGCATGGCCAGAGTAGGGGTGGCCAACTCGACGTCACTCGGCCCACCCAGGCTCTGTTTTTGGCCGTGACGGCACCTGCAGTCCTTTGCCAGCGAAAAAGAAGCTCGGGGCCCCCGCGTGCAGTCCCCACAAGCTCCATTTTTCTGGCAGAGGGCTGCAGGAGGCCATCGCGGCCAAAAATGGAGCCTCTGAGGGCTGCAGGAGGCCCTCCCGAGCTCTGTTTTTGCTGGCAGAGGCACCGCGGGCTGGTCCTTCGCTGTTTCCAGGACGATCCCATGGGCCAGATATAAGCACCCGTAGGCTGGATCCGGCCCGCGGGCCTTGAGTTTGACACCCCTGATATGAAACATAACATGTTGGGAAAGCCAGTTGTAGAATATGGAATAGATTAACATATCTGAAACTTCATTGGAGATAGAAAAATTAGATAGAAAAGTCTAACGTGGTCAATAAATACACATATAGTATTCTCTATAGTATTATAGAGAAATGGAAAAAATAACTAGTATATTTCCTGCCTATGAAAGATTAAAGGCTAATGCACAAGTTGATTAAATGCAACAGGTCATTCGGTATTTTGCAGTATCATACAGAACATTAACTTGGGTAGTAAATCTCAAAATAATCCCTGTGGCTCATTTGGCCCCATACCTGGAATCCATTCAATCGATAAAGAACTGAGTAGCAGCTGCTCATTACCATAGGAATAAAAACAAAGGTTGCAATTTCACAGACTGCATGGCATTTCTGAAGAGTACCTGTAGAATTCAATAATAAACCAAGCATAACAATTATATGTCATTTACATCTAATGCAATAACTGCTTTACTGTGCCATTCAGTAACCAGAGATCTCTGGCCACTTGACCAGGTAAATGTTATGACCACAAATTACATACATATATAAATACATATATAAATATAGACATATTATAAAGTTGGAAACAAGTTAAAATAGCTTTAGAATAATAACTTGGATTTCAGTATGTTTAGTGCAGAAAGGGAAGAGTGTTAAGCTAAGAGATGGTGGCTTGGCTAAAGCCATATAATAAATTCAGCATGGCAAACATCTTCACTTCATTCCTAAGGAGGACCATATTCCATGCCAGGCATGTCCAGCCCGCAGGCCACATGCAGCCCTGAACAGCTAACAATGCAGCCCCACAAGATTGTAAACTTTTAACATTATGCGATGTATATGCATTAACTACAGGTAGTCCTCGACTAACAACAGTTCATTTAGTGACCATTCAACGAAACAACGGCACTGAAAAAAGTGACTTATGATCATTTTTCACACTTACAACCGTTGTAGCATCACCATGGTCATGTGATTTACATCTGGATGCTTGACAACTGACTCACATTTATGACAGTTGCAGTGTCCCAGGGTCATGTGATCCCCTTTTGGGACCTCCTGACAAGCAAAGTCAATGGGGGAACCAGATTCACTTAACAATCGTGTTACTGATTTAACAACTTGCAGCGGTTCACTTAACAAACATGGCAAGAAAAATCGTCAAAATGGGGCAACCCTCGTTTAACACATTTTTCACTTAGCAGCATAAATTTTGGGCTCAATTGGGGTTGTAATTTGAGGACTACCTGTATTTTACATAGATTTTATGCAGCCCAAGACCTTTTCACTCAATGTAGCTCAGGCAAGCCAAAAGGTTCGGCACCTATGCCATAGACAGTGGAGCAAAAATGAATGGATTAGTAAGGAATCTGCTGTCAGGTTTTATTTTGATGCAAAAGATTTAGAAGGACTATTCAGCAATGCCCTTTCTGGTTGCAGTTTTTTTTAGCTTTGGTCTGATCCAGGTATTTTGGTAAGCAAAGAAGGAGATAAAGACTAATAGCAGTGTTGATCAAAGCGACCAAGTTTACCTAGACTAAAAATGAGAATGTTACAGGTTATGTATCTTTCCTGTTTTTTCTTGTGATGAATGCTTTGGTGGTTGGAGTACTGCATAAAATAAGTGCTCTCAATTTTTCCTTATTATTTTTCCACCCATCACCCTTTAATTTTTTTCTCTTCTCTTTTATGCATATCCATTTATACACAATCACAATAAAGTAAGCTTGGGGTGGTGGTAAAAATTTATCCTATACAGAACCACCCATGCCAGCCTACAAATGAAGCACAAGTAACTTCTGAATACGAAATACACCAAATACCGTATTTTTCGGAGTATAAGACGCACCGGAGTATAAGACGCACCTTAGTTTTTGGGGAGGAAAATAGGGAAAAACAATCTGCCTACCAGGTATTCATCTGGCTAGCGTCCTTAGTCTGGTCAGCTTCAGCACATTATTTTATCTCCTAGTTAGGACTTAAAAAAACCTTCTTCTGAGAGAGTAACAATGAAAGAGCATGCAAGCCAGTAAGAGCTGGGAAGATCGTTAGCACCTGGTTAGGGCTAGAAAAAAACTTATTCGGAGCAAGTAGAGCAATGAAAAAAAATTCTGCAAAGACTTAGGGCTGGAAAAACATTCTTTGGAGAGAGTAACAATGAAAAAGCCTGCAAGGTAAGAGCTGGGAAGATCTGTTAGCACCTAGTTAGGGCTGGAAAAAAAAGCTACATTCGAAGTATAAGACGCACCCAAATTTTCAGCCACTTTTAGGGAGGAAAAAGGTGCGTCTTATACTCCAAAAAATACGGTATTCCTTGGTTTGAAAAAAAGCTAAACGGATCTGAAAGCAGCCCACTAAATCTCAATATCAAAATGACAGAGAGTCTCAGTAATATTCATTGCTGATATAGTGCTCAGTCCAAGCCTGCCAAATTGCTGACTCTCATCTCTGAAATGAATGGTATCCAGGCAGTCAATGCCTCTGCCACAGTCTAAGATCCTACGTGCTGCATTGGTTAAAGGAGGACATAGGAAACGGCAATTAAGTTGCAAGCCTTGCAAAAAAAAAATTGCACTCGGTGACTGTCTGTGTTGGAGATGATGAGCAGTTCTGAAGCCAAAGCCGTATTGGGTTTTCAAAATCGTGACAGGCTCCTAGCAAGAGCTATTAATAGCAGTGGCAGAGTTAGACATTCCCCAAATAACAAGCCGCAAAATATTTTACTGCATTTATGGGGCCTGATCAGGATTTAGAAGGAAATGAAAACCTTGTTGGAAAATCAGGAGCAGGCAGTTCCCTCGATCCGTAAAACATGTATTCGAATAAAGGCAAAACAGTCCATATCGCATGCCTTTACGACATTTTAGATTATATAGTTCAAAACAGCTGCAGCTATATTAGGGTTTGGCAGATGTTCATACTATCTGCTGGCCGTTTAATTTTTCAACTAAGCCATAAGTCCTGAGGGTGCCTGCCTGAGGCATCAGCACATCTTTGGTGCCGCAATATCTCATCATGTAGTTGAATGTTCTAAATTGTGTTCTCATGATTAGAAAACCCTAATTAACTCAGATGGGCTGCAAGGCATGAAAGGAACAATACGGTAAGGCTTCCTTGATCATGGATGAGGTGCTGCTCAGCTACAGGGCAATGACTATTTGATATAACAAAGAATAAGGAGAGAGATTTTTTTTTTGCCTTGCATTCTACATTCTATCAGTTTAGATTATTTTCTCCTAGGCTAGTTTACTTTCTGCACTAACCAACACAGTTGGAGAGAAAATTGGTTTAAATCATATTTTGTGGGGAGCTAAGGAGCGAATGCATTCAGCTCTTCCTGCTCTCACAACTCTCTTTAAAAAATGTAGACCAACTTGCCTCTTATCATATTTGCCAACCAGGCTGGAGTATTTTCTTCTCTCTAACATGATTATTTTCTGTTTAACTGAGAATGGCCTTGGAGAGTTGAGTTTCTTCTAGTTGTGGCATTAGTTTGAAAAAATAAAATGAATAGGAGGATGAAAACATAGTAGTTAGCCTATAATATTTTGGTGTCTTCCTAATGAGTTGGACTAACTTCCACAATGAAGTATTTTTGCTGGGATGGATGGGATTATGTTGCAATCAACATTCAGACTATAAAAACAAATTTTTTTTATTTACTTTTCACATTTCTGAACCACTCATGTCCCTCAGAGACGGACTCTGGGCAATGTACAGCAAAATGTTAAAATATAAAACGGTATCTATAAAAGTTAAACATTTTAAGAGAAGGCCAGAGATTAAATATTCTTCTTAGAGAACCAGCAGTTGAAGGAACATACGTACCTACAATGCCTGTTCATGGCACTTTAAAGTGTGCTTAAATCTACTCTTGATTCTTTGATATGCTACATGTAAATGCTAAGGTATCAAACATAAATATACAAGCCAGAGGCTTCAGAAGGTGAAGTCTCCTTTTCTCTTCAGTCCTTCATCTACCCCTCAATCCTCTGTGAGAGTTAGAAGATCCATTAGAATTTATCCTAGCAGAGGCTGTGGCTATGGTGAAGGACTCAGAAAAAATAAGTACCCATACCCCTTACTTGAAAGCATTTTAACCTTGTGTAAGGCCCTATATAGATCTAAGCCACCACACCAGAGGTGGGTTTCAGCAGGTTCTGACCAGTTCTGGAGAACCGGTAGCAGAAATTTTGAGTAGTTCAGAGAACTGGTAAATACCACCTCTGACTGGCCCTGCCCCCATCTGTTCTCTGCCTCCCAAGTCCCAGCTGATCGGGAGGAAATGGGGATTTTGCAGTATCCTTCCCCTGGAGTGGGGAGGGAATGGAGATTTTGCAGTATCCTTCCCCTGCCACACCCACCAAGCCACGCCCACAGAACCGGTAGTAAGAAAGTTTGGAATCCCACCACTGCACCACACGTACTTTCACAATCAAGTTGCGAGGAGGTCATTGTGATCTGAACTGCAATGAAGAATTGTAGGAATGTAGCATTTGATTAAATAGACTTGGAAGTATTCTAAAATCTGAACTTAATAGTAATTTGAAGAGGAAGAACAGAAAATGCACGGTTGTTACTCTCTTACTCTTAGGATTCAGGCATCTTCCCACATTCCAACACTTTCAAGGCAGGTCTGTTTTGGTAGCAAAGTTACATTTCACTAAGTTTCCAGAAAGACAAGATTTTATCAGTAGGAAGATAAACCTTCTTTTAGCAGCTCCCAGTGTGTTTAGAGCAGCAGTGTTATGCAAAGTAGCACTGTGTCCAATCCTCTGAACCGTTTTTATATTTCTGTGATAAATAATTTAACTTTCTTCTCTATCTGCCTGCAATTTCTGCTCTTTGATATCTTTTAAAGTTTTCTTATTTGTAATAGCCCTTTAAAAGTTGAGCCCTGTGATAGCATTAGGCAAGAAAAAAAGTAATGTATATTGGAAAATATATACAATCCTTGCCCAGTCCCCCAAATTTTGCATACGTTTTCTACCATCTCCTTACTCATTCATCTATTATTAATTATAGTAGTGGTGTCGGTTTATCTGTGGCATGAAAAATCATCCAACATGCAATTTGAGAGAGTGAAAAAATAATTGGCCCCAAAGTCAGTCAACTCAATTGAAGGGATATTTGGCCAGTGGCTTTGACTATTTCATTAGACAGTGAGGGCGGGTTTAAATGCATATACATTTTATAAACATTGACTTCCCTTATCAGAGTGACATTCTCACTGTATGGGTTCTAGAAATAGTTTTGCTCAAAAGAAACAGATGCCTTTCAAAGAGATCCTTCATGAAAAAGCCACTGCCGCTTGATATCTGGGAGAGGTTACAAAATTATTTTGAAAACTCTGGGGTGCCGCAGTCAGAGCTTTATCTTGAAATGGAAAGAGGTATCTGCAATGAATCCTCCAAACAGTGGCCAGCATATCAACATATTCCTACAAAGCAAAATGAAATTGTCCAGAAAGTATGAGTGTGTGTGTGTGCGTGTGTGTGCGTGCATGCATGCACGTGTGCACGCAAAATATCCAAGAATCTGTAGGCCTCTTGTTTTGACTAAAGCCAATGTTTATATGACTTCACCATCAGAAAGACATCGGTAAAATGGGATTTATGGGAGAGTAGTAGGATGGAAGTAATATCTCACTAAGGAGAGCATTGAAGCTCATTGAAGCTTTGCCAAGAAGCACTTAGATAATCTTCCAGACTTCTGGAGGAATGTTTACGTACAAATGAATTTGAAGGTGAACTTTTGACGCTACAGAAGTATTGTTATGTCTGGCAGAACTAAACCCTGCATTCCACAATAATAATCTCAGATCAACTGGAGCGTGGTTTGGGAAACTTTGCTGCGTTAGGACATGAGCAATTTGCCATCATGAAAGAATCAGGAAGTGTGCTTGTATTAGAGAATATTACGGAGGGACAGGAATTATAATGTGAAGTTGTTCAAATCTAAATGGGTACCAGGTTCTTTGGACCCAGAATGGCCACCTTTGTTGTAACTGCTGGTAGCTCTTTAAAGGAGCTGTGCCTTTTCCTGGACTGACACAGTAGCTATGCAGGCTCAGGAAAATACATGTTTGAATTTAGATGTAGTAAAGAAGTTGCAGCAGGCAGATAAACTTGGTTCACAGGGTGGCCTTGCTTGGACCCATAACTAATATGTTGCACTATTATTCATAATACACTCTAAGCCAAAACCAAACAAATCAAATTGCGATTTTTGTTCAATGTTTGTGTCCAGTCATCATCCCTGAGCCTAATCTACTCCACAAGTTGCTGTAGAGAAATGTACTCTTCTTTAGGAGAAGAGTTAGGGGGGAAAATCCTAAAGAAAAAAAAAACAAGTTCCCATTTGGAAGAGTTTCCTTGAGGTTGTAGACTTTTTTTTTTAAGCTTGTGTTTATGTCATCTTTTCATCTTGAACAGTTAAAGATCATCTTGTTCATTTGTAACTAGATACCTTGCTAAAGCTGCTTTGCTTGCCAATCGGTCTGGATGACGCTGGGATCTTATCAGGCAGCGGTACTGGCAGAGGGTGGTTACATAAAAGTGAGAAATTTGCTGCTCCTTCCCACTCTGGCACTTGAAGTATAATGACAATCCTATTTAAAATACTGCAAGGAAATACCTTGCAACAGAATAGAACCGGAGGGTAAATTAAATCAAACAAGAAACAAAAAGTACATGTTACGTGGTCTAGCATTAACTGACCTGGGACTGTATATACCAGTGATGGCGAACCTATGGCACGCATGCCAGAAGTGGCACACAGAGTCATTTTTCTGGGCACGCCAGCCATTGCCAGTTGCTTTTTCGGGTTCTGGTGCGCACATGTGTGCCAGCCAGTTGGTCTTCGCGCGCACGGGAGTGCTGAAAACAGGAAGAGCAGCTCCCTGGCAAGCATGTGTGCGCTGGGAAGCTGAGCTTCCTGTTTCTGGCACGTGCATGCGCACCGGGCAGCTGTTCACACGTGCACCAGAAAACGGAAGACCAGGTGACCGACGAGCATGTGCATATAGGAAACCGGAAGGTCAGTTTCTTACCGCATGCATGTGCGCCAGGGAGCTGTTCTTCCAGTTTCCGGTGCTCCCCATGCATGCACACACGCTCTCATTTCAGCACTCGGTGCCGAAAAGGTTCGCCAACACTGATATATACTGTACATTGATGCAGTGCCTCAAAGTATGAGTACCCTTCCACTTTTCCCCAAAGAATCCTAATTTGCCCTGAAATAAGTTTCAATTGACACAAATAAATTGCATCCACCATTCCATTCTTTCTTCCATAATCCGTGAAGCAGATACTTTGATTCTGATGTAGAGGTGACATATTCTTATAAATAAGGGGAAAGGTGGAGGGATACCAATCCTTTTGGCTACATCTGTAAGCAGGCCTGACTGCTACCACTGTAGATGCCACCAGCATTTCCTACCTAGAGTCTTCAAGATTCCTTGGGCCAGTTTTCTCAACATTGGCAAGTTGAAGTAGTATGGACTCTTAACTCTCAGAATGCTGACTGGGGAATTCTGGAAGATGAAGTCCATACAATTTTAAGTTTCCAAGGATGAGCAACACTGCCTTAGGATCTCAATTCCCTTTTAATCTTAGCTTGGCTAAGCCTCATCTTATCCTGTACCCAGTCTCCCTTGCAATAAACGTGTCCATTTTGTTTAGACTGAGGTATGGCTCTTCCCTCAAAACGTCGCTATAGAGCACTGCACACCAAGACAACTAGACACAAGAACAGTTTTTTCCCGAACGCCATCACTCTGCTAAACAAATAATTCCCTCACCACTGTCAAACTATTCACTAGGCTGCATTACTATTACTATTAGTTTTTCTCATCGTTCCTATCACCCATCTCCTCCCACTTATGACTGTATGACTGTAACTTGTTGCTTGTATCCTTACGATTATTTCATATTGATTGTTTCCTGATTGCTTACTTGAACCCTATGACAACCATTCTTGACAAATGTATCTTTTCTTTTATGTACACTGAGAGCATATGCACCAAAGACAAATTCCTTGTGTGTCCAATCACACTTGGCCAATAAAGAATTCTATTCTATTCTATTCTATTCTATTCTATTCTATTCTATTCTATTCTATTCTATTCTATTCTATTCTATTCTATTCTATTCTATTCTATTCTATTGTTAACTCGGGCCTGACAAGACTAGGAAATGTTTATGTTGCTTTGACAGGAATGCTGCAGAATGGAAAGAAGTTTGATTCCTCCCGAGATCGAAACAAACCTTTCAGGTTCAAGGTTGGTAGACAAGAAGTCATTAAAGGATTTGAAGAAGGAGCTGCACAGGTAAGAGAATTTATGTTTTCTGAATAGAAAAAGCCACAGTAATAATGCTAACAGTGTCATAAATGAAAGAGGGAAAAAAGGGTATGAATTTAGAATCTCTGCAATGTGTGTGTTGGTATGTTAAAATTAGTACAGATAGGCAAACAGCTCTAAGGCATATTTACTTTTAAGTAAATCCAGTGTACTTAACAAGATGCTTCAGATAAGCATTAGATAACCGTAACATTTTTATTTTATTTTTTTGCTTTTTGCTTGGGTTTTCTGCTCAGATTCTCCTCTGTTTTATATAATTTCCCCTTTTTGTTCCTACAATTGTTTGAATTCACCCCTGCTTCTACTTTTGGGATCACAATTTCATATGAAACACTTCTGAAGAGAATAAATTGTAAGCTTAGAAACTGAATAACCCACGCACCATTTCTGTATCCCTAAGATTTTCCAAATGAACTTAGAAGTGCCTTATGAATTTAGGGCATTCTGTACTAATTGAGAGAAGTTAACTAAATTGACAGCAGCCAAGTATTTACTCTGCCTAATAGGAGCTTCCCTGCTTCCCACTTTCTTTATGTAGGCAACTTAGAATACCCTCTTCTACAAGGAAGTAAGGGACCTATTTAATCCTGTTAGGATTTATAGAAGAGCAAGCTTCTTGGTCCCTTCTGTAGGTGTTTGCTTCTAACAAAACACTGTAGGTGTTTGCTTCTACCTGTTGTCTCCACCTAGTGGTTTGTTGTATACGAAATTAAATTTAAATGAATATGGCTCACAAAGATAAAATCTCCTTCCTGTCAAGCCAGGGGTGTCAAACTCAAGGGATCCGGCCCATGGGGTGCTTAGATCTGGCCTGCGGGGCCTAGAAACAGCAAAGAACTGGCCCGTGGTGCCTCTGTTAGCGAAAATGGAGCTTTTTTGCTGGCAGAGGACTGCAGGAGGCTGTTGCAGCTGAAAACGGGCCCCAGGGGTGGGCGTGCATGACCCCCCCAAGCTCCATTTCTGCTGGCAGAGGGCTGTAGGAGGCTGTCGTGGCCGAAAATGGGGCCCAGGGGGATAGCAAACCAAACTAAAAAAAAGAGAGAAATGTTTCCCCTTTTGCACTTGAGCATGCAAGAGGGGACAGGAAAGGAGAACGGGAAAAGAGGAAAGACAAAGAAAAAGAAGGAAAGATGGGAAGAGAGCAAGGAAGGAAAAAGAAGGAAAGGGCAAGGAAGAAGAAAGGAGAATGAAGAGGGAAGGAAAAAGAAGAAAAGGAAGGGAGGGAGGGAGGGAGGGAGATTATAATGAGAGAGAAGGAGGGTCTGAGGGAAGTCCTGCCTTAGCACTTGGCCACCACAGATGCCCCGACAAGAGTGACATCGAGCTGGCCATGCTTACTCTAGCCACGCCCACTCTGGCCATGCCCAACCCCCCTCCCCGAGGTCAAACACAACCCTGATGTGGCCTTTAATGAAATTGAGTTTGATACCCCTGCATCAAGCGGTCATTTTTTTTCCAATAATACAGGTAGTCCTCAAGTTATGACCACAACTGAGCCCAACATTTCTGTTGCTAAGCAAGGCAACTTTTAAGTAAGTTTTGCTCCATTTTACCACCTTTTTGGCCACCGCTGTTCAGCTAATCACTTTAGCGGTTAAGCGAATCTGGCTTTCCCCCATTGACTTTGCTTCTCAGAAGCCAGCTGGGAAGATTGCAAATGGTGATCACATGACCCGGGACAGTGCAACCGTCATAAAAACATCCCAGTTGCCAAGTGCCCGAATCCTGAACAGGTGACCATGGGGATGCTGCAATGGTTGTAAGTGTGAAAACTGGCTACTTCAGTGTCGTCGTAACTTTGAATTGTCACTAAACAAATGCCGGAAAGTCAAGGACTATCTGTATGGCAGTGCTTTCCCATTGTCCCTCTTCGTGAGGTTTTTTTTTTTCCAAATTCCTAGCCAAACAGGAGCATCCAGTGAAACTTATTACTTTTATCAAAATGATGAAGGGAACATTGCAACTAACCTAGGCTGCTGTCGTAAACCTATTCATTTTGACTGCTTCCTTCGTTGCTTAGTCCTAAACCTCAGATTTATTTTTATTTGTATCCCAGCATTATTTTTACAAAAAACTCAAGGGACAAACATATCCAACATACTCTTCCTCCTTTTATTTTCCCCAACAACAACCCTGTGAGGTAAATTTGGCTCAGAGAGAGGAAGTGGCCCAAAATCACCCAGTCAGCTTTCATGCCTAAGGTGGGACTAGAACTCACTTATCTCCCAATTTCTAGCCGGGTGGCTTAACCACTAGACCAGACCGACTCAGATGGACTAACAAGTGTTTATTAAAATATATTACTGCATCAATTACTCTCTTCCACCAGAACATTCATCTGAGAGTTTGAAAATACATTTATTTTTACCATAGAAATGAAGTGGGACCGAATATCCTTTCCTACCATTCTGCCAATTGCTATATTCTTCCTATAGTGTTTGAACCTTAACGTTGGGCTGATAGATGGATGGGCATGAGATTCTGTTCTGGAGACAGTGGAGATGAGGCTTTAAGAATCCTACATATATTTTTGGCTTACAAGTTTTAAGTATTTTTTGGTTCAAAATGGTAGGAAATAAATTTGGCGATATGAATTGCATTTTGAGCGCACATGATTTGAAGTATAGAACTTTGACTGTTATTGCCAGTTTTAAAACTTGATACATCCTGGGACATTGAGCTCTCAACATTTTTTAAAAATCTTTTTCTTCTCTCTTTTTCATACCATCTAATGCCAGATGAGCCTTGGACAAAGGGTAAAGCTAACTTGTACACCTGATATGGCATATGGAACAACAGGTCATCCTGGAGTTATCCCACCAAATGCTACTTTGATTTTTGATGTGGAGCTGCTCAGGATAGAATGAAATTGGGACTAATATTTTTTTTAAAAAATTGTTAATCAGTGCTCTTTCCCCATCTCACTGAAATTTATATCTTCACTCAAGTTGTCATGCCAATAATGCTTATGAAGTTGTTTTCCCTACTTCCCTTCCCTCCTTTTTAAAAAAGACCTGATTATTGGTATTTGTTCAGTTAGTTGCTTCTTTGCTATGGAATGGAAGTTGTACATTTTATTTTGCACGTGAAGCTTCAAAATTGTGATTAGAATTATATATATAATTGAAAGCTATATACAGATTTTACTTATTGAACAACCACTGCCTTATAATCCACTAAAGGAACACAGGTGCTCAGAAAACAAGTGTACATCGTGTACACAGGTGGGCATTAGCCAAACCAAGTTACCTGCGCTGCCACTTTTTTCTCAAGCTGTTCCACTTGCAGCTGTTTTAATTAACACATCATGTGAAAACTTTCCAGAAAAATAAAGTATTGATATTTTATCTCTGTTGCCTTTCTCTTGTTTTAAACTACCGTGGAGCCAATACAAGGATCTATTCTGTTGTTTCCATTGTTGAATGGATCAATCTTACCAAACAAAATCATGCAGTCCATAAATCCAAATATAGAGCTTAGATTTGAATTATGCAAATTCCCTATCAATACACTTCAAAGTCTGCATATCAAAGGTCATAGAATTTTCCAGATCCTCTGAGGGTTTACAGAGAAATCTGCTCCAAGTTCCAGTTTAGTTATCGTCTTTAGATTAAGGAACTTCCTAAGGTAGCACTTGCTGAAGTGAGAATTTACACCAGAGAGAAAAAGATGGCATCCTGAAGAAATAGTCCCTTTTGCTTCCAGAATCTTCCCCATAAAATGGTTCTTGCCTCTTGAATAGAAGTTGGGACGTATTCATTATACTGAGACAGAATATGGTTTGGTTTAGCTTAGAATGAATGTGAAGGAGGGAGGTGGCCGCAAAATTGTGTAATTATGTCTGGTGACTGATTCCTCATGGCACTTCTTAGTACAAGTGATGTATTTTAACTAGTAGAAATGGGAGAGTGCAAGGGTCAATCGCAGTTGTGAACATAAAAACTTAATCAGCTATATTCAGAACAGGTCATTGCTCAGTCTTGATACATGGAAGTTCTAATTCATCATCACCCAGTTTGAGTATTCAAACCTATCCACTCCCTAAGTATGAGGAGTAGAAACCACTTTCAACTTTTAATCTTAGGCTTATTTTTCAAGCTTAGGTTCCTAGAATTTATATCAACATAAACCTCTGCATATGCTGTCAAAATCAGACATAAGCTGAGAATGTGGACACTACTTTTTTTAAAGACAAATATTTAATATTGTCCAAATATTAAAATTCACACATTTTAACTCCATAGACCAGAGCTGTCAAACTCTCGACCCACGGGCCTGATGTGTCACATGCTGGCCATACCCACACCATTTAGCGAAGGGGGGGGGGAGTCCCAATACATCACATAATGACGCTGTGAGTTTGACACCCCTGCCATAGACCTTTGTATTCTATGCTGTATTGTATCCATTATATAGATTTAAGGGAACTGAATTTTTTCCATTATTTATATTAAAGGATGACAAAGATACACTATTTTCTAGATATAATTGTATGTTTTTTTAAAGTGTTGCTACAAAAGCAAGTGAGAAATGAACTGCATTTAAACTATGTTAACTCTTCCATATCTTTTACTAAGCTATTTGTACAGTGATACTAAGTTGCAACGGTCTTGAGTAATCTTATACAGTTAGACCTCCAGACATTTGCTTCCCATTTCGTTCTAATTATTTCACCTCACTCAGAAAACTAGACCAGAAATAGGATCCTTAAAGCAGACTAATGAAAGGTCAAGTCTCTGGTCTGGTTTCACAAGTTGTAAGAATTTGGGATCCAGCATATCTACAACCAGTGCATAGTTTGGAGCAAGATGTATGTTGTGTTATTGCAGACAACCCAAACTAAGGTACAACCGCTATTTAGATATTTGAATCATATCTATGAATTTCCAAGCTTCTCGGTGATATCAAAATGCTGGCATGGGACTACTAGCCATGGCCAATTTGCCACAGGACAATTCATCACAGGATAATTCAAGAGAGGGACAAGTAAAATTGCAGCTTACCCAGCCTTGAGGATTTCTAACTTGAGAAGGTTCAAACCTAAAGCTTTTCAGTTTCGACTTTGAAAAAATCTGAGTGAAAACACAGCACACAGGTACAAAAGCCTTTTTAGAGTATAAGTAAAATGGGACTGGGTATTTATTCAAAGAGCACTACTTTAAGAACAACAAAAACAAAAAATCAAAACTGGGTATGTAGCAAACCATAACACCTGAAACAAATGTAGAATCATTTAGTTAGAAAATCACAACTGTTCTCTTAAAGACCCAATAAGCTCACTTTATTAAAAAAAACCTATTTCTAAAAAAATAAAGACATTATATAAGAGTTAACCAAATATTTAACCTCTACTGTATCCGAACAAAAGCAATACAATAGCAAAACTCAACATTTCTATACATTTTAGTAAAGAAAATTCAGATTGCATGTCTGCACCCAAAACTTTTTGTTATTTGAAGCAGTTAATATGACCAAGGTTTATTTTTTTCAAATGCTGTCAGATTCTTGGTCCAGCACATTGCAACAGAAAAGACACAGAAGTGGATCTCTACAGGTCAGCAATGGAACTCTCAAACAACAGTTCTGAGCCACTTGGGACATGAGAAAGGATTTTTCACTTCCTCACTTCTCTTCCTACAGCCCCCAAAAATATTGACAATGTTTAAAGTACATCAGGTTTTTTTTTCAACACATTATGCAAAGCAGACAAATTATGGACTATACTTAGGAAGTCAAGTACCAAAATACATTTTAAAATATGCATGCTTCTCCTTTACAAATTAAATATGAGACTGAGCCCTCAGAATATTTTACACATTCCACTGACGGTAATGGCTAAAAAAGTGATATTAATATGGTTTCTTGTGGAAAAATATTATTCCAATGCCTTAGCTAATTTCAATATCCAAGTGCCAATCATTATCATATAGCAGTGAGTAATCCTTCCAAAGGCGAGAATAATCAAGATGGTTATTTAATCAAATGAGGAACTAAAATTACCAATGCTTCATATACCAGGTGTCCATATTTGGGGGTGACATTTGGCCCAGAAACACTGATGTTTTTCTAAAAATCCAAACAACCAGTTCTTTAGGAAAAGTTTTATTTTGGTGGATCTGTGTTTATTCCATATTTCTCCTTCAGAAGCTTGAGCTGTTCTTCTTTCTTCTTTGTATCCATTTTTTGGAATGCCTGTCACAGGACAAAGATAAATATTAAAAGCAACATATTATGAATTCAAAAAACATTTAAGCCAGTTTCACTTTGGGAATAGATAATCTTGTGCAATTCAGGTTATTTACCATCAAAATGGTTTGTGGTTTAACTATACAATTCATACATGAACTTCTTGAAAACAAGTGAAATTGAGGGTAAGATATGGCATGCTACAATAACATTCTCTTGTATGTCTATTTGTAAGTTTGTGACATGCTTGTGATACATGGAAGTTTGAGACCACTCATACACCACAAACAGTTAAGCTAGATAGAGTAAACAAGCTGGTAGGTGTTTTCTTTAAGGCGTTTAATTTTTATAAACCTCTCTGGAGGGCTATAGCTAAAACTGCTGGTAGACTAAACATGACTCTTAAACTTTGGAGAACATTAAATAAAAAGGAAAATCTACACTAAGATTCAGTTTTACTCCTCTACACAAAGTCGCCCTGCAATCTTTGCTCGTCTCTAGTTCTCTTTTAATATAATGCAATCACATAGAGTTTCTATACAGTTTTTATCTTGGAGATATGTCAATAGTTAATTATATCAGGAGCAAGTGATATTAAAACCCTAGACTGGGAAATTAAAATGGTATGATCAACGATTAGTTATAAGCAGTAGAAAGGAATCTGAAAAGCAAAAGCTATTCTGTAGTCTTAGTTATTGAAGAGTAAATCCTGTATGCAAAGGACTATCTAGTCAGCAAACAAAAATGTTTTCATCCTTTAAGTACTAGTCTAATAACTATAGCAAATGAATGATCTAGTGAAAAGGGGAGAAAGTATTTGTTCCTTTTCTCTATTTAGTATAAAACTAAGTTTTTAGAGTAGGAAATCCTTCTCTACCTGACATAGAAATCTCCAATTATCGGCCTCCCCATTTGGCAAGTCAGCAACATCTATACTCATGTTTTACAAAAATATCCTTAACATTCACCAAAATATTAAGAAATAATTTTTAAGATTGATTGAGACTATTACACCATGCTATAAGCACTGCAGATTTTAGCAATGACGTATCAAACCTGAAAGAAATATGAAACTGAGAAGGCTAATTACTACATACATTGGCTTTTATTCCCAATGCTACTTCCATATCCAGGATTTATAATCCATAATTAAAAATAATCAAAATACAGTAAGAAAGCAATAATGCATATATACTGTAAATGGACCTTTATACAGGAGGTTGATTTTTCATTTTTTTGAAGAAATGGTTTTCTTTTGGAAAACTCTGTGTGGAGCTGTTTTTCTTTATACATTTCAGAATATACGATAATGTACAAAGCACCATCTCACTTCTCTAACCAGATCCTTCAGTTTGCTACAGCTAAAATCTCCCTGGTTAGAATATCCGAAAAGGAAATTAAGGGTCTCCATAATATTCTCATCAAAAGGGAAAAAGAGAGCAGATTTAAAGAATTGATATGCTTTAAGAATATACTTGCCCTGTTTGCATTGTAGTACAAAACGACAAGGTATCTGTTGCACACATTGAATCCTGACAGATGATCACAAGCATTTTTGGCATCAAAGATATCTTCATAGACTACATAGGCTGTTCCCCTCGTCTCAGGAGTATTTCCTCTGTAGGATAACAAGTTTAATGTCAGCAAACCGTATTTTGAATCTTTGAGATGACATTTGTCACCAATACAATTTTTGACACTTCAGCTGATATATGAATTTACATGTGTATAAGCCAAGAATAGACAGGCACTAGGCTTCTTACAGCATCCTATCTGCAAACCTCAGATTCTGCCCCCCCCCCAATTAACAGAACTAACATTTTCAGAACTTTTTATACTGACCTAGAGGTATTAAGGGATGAAATAAATAGCTTAATATTCTAGCATCCCTCTGACCTAGTAAACCACTCCTTTAATGGGGGGGGGGGGAATTCCTAGATTGAGGCAGTATACAAATGGAATAAAACTGAAATTATCCACTCTGGTCACTTCACAATTTTATTAGCCATGTCTCTGCAGCCCTAGACAAGACACAAGCTAAAATTTAATCCTAAAACTTAAATCTTTGATTTAAATAATTTTATTACGCATTCAACTCTGCTATACAATAAATCACAGACACATAATTTCCATCATATTTTGTCACACTGGCTGTAATGTAATTTGTTTGCTTTGGCTTAGGATGATTGAGATTAGTTACAGAGCCAGGAAAAATGTCTAACATATCAAAAGAGTTCTAAGTAGCTAAGCCAGGTTTAAGAGGTTTCTTGCACTCTGACGCTATTATAGAAACCATTTTATTAAACTGTGATAATGATTTGTTTACCAACTAAAAAACTGTTTTGTATAACTACATAAAGTCTAATTCGAAGTTCAGTTTATTCAAATACACAACGGACTTACACTCTGATTTGTCGAATAGGTCCATATTTTCCAAAAATGTCATACATTTCTTCAGCTGTGATTTTATACGGTAAATTTCTGATATACAAAATTCGGTTGACTTCAGGTGGTAGACGGATCTAGATATAACAAGCATAACTTTTAGCAACATAAACATACATATAAACATTTGCTTGTTTTCACTATATTACTTTCAGAGTTCACAGACTCTGTCTTTTAGAAAATAGAAACAGGCAACTTTGATAAGCTATTACCGATTTAAAAGCTTTGCTGTTCTCTCCCCTCCTGTTTAATATATACAGAAAGCATTTGATGAGATTTTTTGCAGGTTTGGAGTTCAGTATTACAAATAGGTTATGATGCCCAATTATAGTTCTCAACCTTATATAAGATATAACCCAGAGATGTAAATGTCAAATAGTGATACTGTTGAAATCCTTTACTGGTGCCTGGAGACTGTGTGTAGTGCACAAGTTGGGAGTCCTCTAAGAGTCACAACTGCTGTTTGAAGAGGTGCACCCATTCCTCTGACACTCACATGTCCAAATTACTTCATAGAAAAATTACTACAATGCTGTATATCTGAGTCTGCCCTTCAAAAGCTTCAACTGGTCCAGGATGCAATGATGCTGGCAGTGATGGGAAAGCCTCAGTGGAACCCTGTGACCCCTCTGTTGTGTGAACTGCACTGTTTTATCACTGATACCAGGTGCTATTCAAGGTGCTGCTTATCATCTATATTGCCCTGCAGGGCACAGGGCCAGATTATTTCAGGGACCACCTATCTCCCATGGTTTTTGGCCAGCTAGTACACAACCAGCTGAGTTGACACCACTCTGGGTCCCTTCAATTAAAACAGTGCATCTATTGGTATCTAGGAAGTGTGCTGCTTTATTATGGTGCCTTCTTTCCCCCCCCACGCCCTGAAAGTCTTAGAAATATGGCTGTTCTTCTAGGCCTTGGGCTATGATGGACAGAGTCCTTTATTGGATATGTTTACATCTATGATTTTTTTTGATAGACCAATCAGATCCTGCTTTGTTTTGTACTATGTTTTTACTGTTTATTACCCTGTGAGCTGTCAAAACTCAAGAGTTGGGCAGCATCTACATTGAATTAAATAATCTGCTGGAATAACTGGAGGGGGGGCACTCTACTTTGCGATAGTGAATAGGATGATGGTGTGGTAATGGAACTGCCCCAAATTTTATCTCAATACACATAATATATTCCAACTTAATTCTTTATACTCTTCTACTCACAATAACCGGTTCTAAGTGTCAATAACTGAACTCCAACTGTGGCGGCCAACAACGTGTTACATTGAACTCAGGGTGCTTATAACACAGTATTACATTCACCCGAGTCCAGTTGATGCCAAGCTGTAGGACCAAAGCTGAGGAGACCCACAAGCTTCTCTATTCCCACCCTATCCAAAAAAGCATGCCTAATTTTAATTTTGTGTTTACGATGTTACTGGTTGCTGCCTTATGCAGCAATCCTGGGAGACCAGACTTCAGTTCTCATATTCCCCTATTCAACACCGGTCCTAAGGGCAGGAGAGTTATGGGTGCCAAAGCCCAACCTACTTATGGGGCGCAGGTCAGACATTCGGGCCATTCAAAAAAAAGTCTTTTCTCAAAGGGGAAGCTCTCCAGAAGGCCGGGACTACAATTCCCATCACACAGAAGACAGTTGTGGATGACGGGTTTTTTAGCCCAGATGGGCGAGTACGAAATCGGGAAAACTGCCGGCTTCCCGACCACTTTCACGGTTTTCCTTGTTTTCCCAAACGACAAAAGGCAAACGAGGGACAGCAAGGGAGAAATGGGGGGGGGGCATTCAAAATGGTCACCCTGCCCGACTCACATTCGCGCGTTTCGCCGCTTGCATCGCCATGGCAACGGTCCTCGGATACTTCGGGTTCACCCGCAAAAAAAAAAAAAGACCTCGGTAGACGCCGAAACCACCGAACGCAGAGAAGGTCCGCCGAAGCCCCTGCACTGCGCGTCCTATGCCTCACCCGGAAGAAGTTCAGACTTCCGTCCGACGCACTTTCTTCCTCCGCCCACCTCAAAAGGCCAAATCTTCGTCCACACTACCACGATTTCCGGTTCCGATTAAACACCTGCTACAGCAGGGGTAGGCAAAGTTGGCTCTTCTATGACTCATGGACTTCAACTCCCAGAATTCCTGAGCTAGCATGATTGGCTCAGAAAGTCTGGGAGTTGAAGTCCATGAGTCATAGAAGAGCCAACTTTGCCTACCCCTGTGCTACAGTGTCAGAGTGGGAGGGGTTTCCTGCGACCAAAGGCCAAAATCGATGTACCTATATTCTTAAACTCGGATACGCGGAGAATTATTTTTTTGTAGATGACTTGAAAAGAATCATGCTTTTTCCGCCACCAGCATTATGATGTTCGTCCATCGTATTCGAAGAGGACCTTGACATTCATCAATTGGGGGGGGGGGGGATGTCAAGACTTGAATTGGATTAAAGTGAGGGAGAGGTGCGCATAGTCAGCCTCGCTCTCTATTCCCACCAGCATTAATTCCCCAATTTGAAGCAGAATTGGGAGTGGGTCCATTATTTACCTGGCTTTGTGATACGTAAAAAAAGTACAGTATATTTTGCTGCTCAAAAAAGAAAAAGAGTCGTTTCTTCGCTTACCTGAATCAAATGTACCAGAGTACAATGAACCAAACGAACGGTTTCAAAGAAAGGCAGTTCTTTCTGGGAGATTAGAAATTAAGTCCTTTGAACAAATGTATATGGAAGCTCTCTAAATAACCTGAAAAGTTGTCTCAAAAGAAGAAAAGTCAAGGCCTGTTCTCCATTGTTCCAGAGTGCGGGGCCAAGAATAATGGGTTTATTTTGTGGAAAAGCAGATTCTGATTGATATTGTGGCTTTTTTATTATTACTTTTGTTGCTTTTATAATAATGACAGAGAAACGGGAGGAGGGGAACCCCACAAAGACACATGCATTGTCAAATGCACAGATTCATGCATTGTCAAAGAGAAGGGGAAAAACACTTTTTAAAGTGAAAAATGCAACAAAAGAAAAAGGTATAATGTATCATTTTAACTGTAAATAATTATAATTCTATATATAATCTGTGTGTGTGTGTGAGAGAGATCATTTTTCACAAACAAAAGCCAAGAAAAACTCCAGGCCCAGACAAGATAACTCCTTGCTTAAAAGCCTGTGCTGACCAACTGGCCCCCCTCTTCACCCGCATCTTTAATAAATCACTAAAGATGTGGTATGTTCCTTCTTGCTTCAAACACTCTACTATCATCCCAGTGCCGAAGAAACCATCAAGGAACTGAAAGACTTCAGACCGGTTGCTCTAACATCTGTAGTTATGAAAACCTTTGAAAGGCTAGTCCTGAAAACCATCACGGATCCGCTGTTAGACCCCTTGCAATTTGCCTACCGAGCAAATAGATTGACAGATGATGCTGTTAATATGACTCCGCACTACATTCCTACAACATCTTGAATCTCCAAAGACCTATGCAAGGATCTATGAAATCGCCATGTGTTTGAAGCCGTGCGCAAGCGCGGAAGGCACACACTCACATTTTCAATTCTGCACTAGGCGAACCAGTTGTTAAATTATGTGCAGCCCACCTCTGCCTATGACTATTACTAAGTGTTGTATCTTATGATTCTTGATGAATGTATTTTTTCTTTTTTTCCTTTTATGTACACTGAGAGCATATGCACCAAAGACAAATTCCTTGTGTGTCCAATCACACTTGGCCAATAAAGAATTCTATTCTATTCTATTAAAATGTGTTGTTGTTGTTTTCATGCATTGTAAAACATGGTTGTCCAATGATCTGCTTTCAGTTAATCCAATTCCCAGAACTCTCTATCCACTGTTACTTTTCCTGGCAAAAAAATGGCAGCAAAGAACTATTAAGATAAAGCTTTACTATTTCCCCCACTTCATTCCCTAAAAGCAGCTATGGCCCATGTAAAACAATAGAGAGCAATCTGGATGTCACAGTGCTTTTCAAACTCCACGATTTAAAAATGTGTGGACCAACTCTCAAAATGCCTCATGGTGCCTTGAGAACTTGGGGGGCGGGGGAGGGGAGATTGAAGTCCACACATCTTAAAAGTTGCCAAGTTTGAGCAATACTGCTTTCAATGTTTCCAAATCATGTTCTTCAGTCTTGCAGGTATAACATCTTGCTGAAAGCATCCGCGTGACAAGTCTCTAGTTTGAGCCACCACTGTATTCTCAATGGATAACTTTGGGACAGTCACTTTTGCTTAGACTACCCTCTGTCTATCATAACATTGTCGTTCTAAAGATAAAAAGAGGAAGACCCTCCACATGAGCCACCTTGAACTCATAGAGCAAAGGCAGGATAAAAATGGAAAAATAGGCAAAATCTAGGACGGTTTTCCTCGCAAGTAAAAAAATGATTTTTAAAATGTTCAAGTTCTTTTGATTTCAGTTGTTTCTTTTTCCAGCTAACATGAATCCCAATAAAGCCTTGTATTACGATAGACTCACTTGGCATAATTCTGTGATCATACCGTATTACAAAAAGATAAGAGCGGGCAAAAGAGTGACCTGCAGGCCAATGCTATCTGATGTTAGAAAGTTTCAAAGCTGAAGAGAAAAGATCTGCAGAACCGATTGCAGCAGCGATACTCACGCACACATACACAATTTTTAAGTTTTAAAGTTTATACACAACACTTTTAAGTACAGTTAGTCCTTGACTTACGATCACAATTGAGCCCAAAATTTATGTTGCTAAGTGAGAAATTTGTTAAGTGAGTTTTGCCCCATTTTGCATCTTAATTTGCCACAGTTGTTAAGTAAATCACTGCGGTTGTTAAATTAGTAACTAAACAGTCAGTTTTTTCAGTGCCATTGTAACTTCGAACGTCACCAAATGAACTGTCATAAGTCGAGGACTACCTGTATTTTTACAAATGCTTTCAAATCATGTGTATGATTCTTTTTTTCTTTTCTCTTTTTCTTCAGTTTCTTCCTCCGAGCATCCAGGCTCACGCCGAAAATATTACAATCCCGATATATTTGAGATAGTAACAAAAAGTTCAGGGTAGTTGCACCGCCTCCGCAGAGCATCCGCTTCTACTCTCGGCTTCCCACGCAGGAAGGCAGCTGCCTGTGGCTGGTTTTCGAGCAGCAGTGAGGATGTTTTTCAAACTTGACTCGCAAGCCAAGCGGCGCCCGCCGCTCTAACTCTTAATACGTCTGTGGTTAGTAAGCTAAGACCGGAGGGAGGCCGCGGCTCTTGGCAGAAGCGAAATGCCGAGCGGGAAGGGGAAACCGCCGCCGGCTCAGGCAGAAAAACGCGGTGCTGGCAGCAGTCGCCAATGGGTGATGGTTCTCCCAGGTAACTTTGCCCCAGAGCCAGCCGATCCTGGAGTGTTAAAAGAAGCGGCTCCCTTCCCTACACGGGGGAGGGCTAATTGCAGGCTGCATTCAAGCGATTGAGCTTTTTATATTGCCTGGAAGCAGCCCGGTCGGTGGTTGTGTGAATGGTGCTGGGCTTTGTGTTAGCCTTCCCCGTTTTCGATCTCTCCCGTCCTACGATATTAGAGATACATACCGAACCTGCCCTCCCGAAGAGGTTGGCTGGTCCAATGTAAAATGAACCTGTCTTCAGAGTTTAATTCAATTTTTGGGACTTCCCAGAAGGGCAGGGCAAGAAGCAATGGATGGAAACTAATCAAGGAGAGAAGCAACCTGGAATTGTCGAGAAACTTCCTAACAGTGAGGACAATTAACCAGTGGAACAGCTTGCCTCCAGAAGTTGTGGGTGCTTTATCACTGTAGGTTTTTAAGAGGAGACTACCAGTCACTTGTCTGAAATGGTATAGGATCTCCTGCTTGAGCAGGGGGCTGGACTAGAAGACCTCCAAGGTCCCTTCCAGCTCTGTTCTGATTCTGACTTGATGGGCGCATTTGTATAGCACATTTTGGCTAAAATGCAGGGGAGATTTGCTATTGCCCCCTCATGGTATGTTTTTGTTTTGATTGCCCAGTCGATGCTATGGTCTCCCATCCAGGCCTGATATTGCTTAGTTTAGAACAGTGTTTCTCAAACTTGCTAACTTCTAAGGTGTTTGGACTTCAAACCCCAGAATTCCTTAGCTGGTGGGGAATTGTTTCATCCAATTGTTTGGTGGGATTTTACCTACTGACTAAGGGGTTTCTAAGTGTAAAGTAGCAGTGACTGGTGCCCTCTTCCCTTGATTCATCTCTTCCATGCCAATAAAGACAAGCATACATAGATCAAAGAAGCTTGACCGCCCAGCTTCACACAATTTCCCCCCAAGTTTATGTTCTAGCCAAGTAAACCAGGCACTGAATCTATGTGGTCTCATTTCAGCATCAGTCTCTAGACCAAATTTGGTAACTTTAAGGCAAGTGGACTTTAATTCCCAGAACATGCTGGGCTGCATAGTTCTGAGAGTTGATGTTCACATATCATAAAGTTGCCAATTTTGAATAACAATGGTTTAGAAACAAAGAGAGAAGGAACCTGGTAGCATGTTTGAAGACAGTCATGCTCCAAATATTGCATTTCTTCTATTTTTAATCTGAAATGCTGGCACTGATGTCACCTAATTGAGTAATGAAATATCTGCAAACAACCAAGCTCAGAGAGACCACAAAAGACTCTATGCATTGGTGGTATCCAGACAAGCCCAGCTGTCTTCTGAATCAGACTATGACATCAGGATAAAGTGAAGTAGGAATATGGCTTGGCCATCTTACTTCCATGCCCATGAACATTGATGGTTTGGGAAAAGCAACGTCTACGCTTTTCCTTCCAGCCTTATAAGAAGGCTGCTTTCAAGAGGTAGGGTTCAGCCAATAAACTCTTTTCAAATTTGAAGAGGACAAAAGGAAGATTTTTTTGGTTCTTGGGAGAAGAATTTCTATCCCTCAGATCTATATTTACAGTCAGGGTTTTAAAGGTGCTGTTATAATTTATATATGGGTGTCACATTTTAGTATTCTCCCTTTTTCAGAAACTGCAACAGATCTCCCAAAGAAGCCAGGTGCTGGACCTTTGTTTACAAGGCTGCCACATCCAAGTACAGGCAAGGCTCACACTGCAAAATACTACTTGCTTAACGCCATCTGATCTGTTTTATTTCCCTGTGTAGTAATAGTCTCATCCTCGTAGTGGTTACTATTATCCCTTTGTCAGCTGAAACTTTAAAAGCTGACATGCTATGGTATACAAGATAACTATACTCAATTGTTGCTTGATTATTTAATAGTGGAATAGTATGATTGATTTCCTCCTATTCCTTTTTTGCCTTTTGAACATTTGCTGACTTTTCTTTTTCTTACAACTCATACATTCTGAAGTATTTTTCTGTAAAATTACTATTGGTTTGGTTTTTTTTTAGTCAGATAAGCCTCGGAAAAATATTGCACAGCAAAACCATAATGTGATAGTGGTTTCTTTCTTAACAGGACAAGCTGCCCTTTATTTATTTGGTAGTGATGCGTGCCAGATATTTGAAATAAAAGCTTTTCATGAAGAATACCGGTCATGGTTTATTAGTCAAGAAGTTCAATATGGTAAGTGGAAAGCTGAACAGGACATAGATCTATCTGACATAATGCTATAAGGCAAGGCTGGGGAATCTGGCTTTCTGGATGCATTGTCAATGATGAGGGAGGCTGGGAGTTGTAGTTTAATGTAACATTCCTGGTGTTCCGTAGACTCTCCACTTCTCTTGCAAGTCCTTGAGTCTCAGTTGCACTTCTTAAAACACTTTCTCTACCTTGGAGTTATTCATATTGCAACTTCTTATTTCTTCCGCCTCTCACAGAAGTAGAAATTGGGATGTTCCAACAAATTTGCATTTATTTCATTGAATCATCATGACTTGTATCAAGTGTTATGATGGCCTCTTCGCACTGATTTGAAGGTATCATCATCCGCCTCTGGATCTGGTGTAATCTTTATGTCTGGTAGGGGAGAAAGAAGCCAGGTTTTTTTATGTCCCTTTTCCTCCATGTCTTCATTGCAGCCGTGTTTTGAGAAAATGTTGAGGTCAGAGAAGGGATTACACTTTACATTTTTCAGTGATCCATTTTCCCTGGTAGCACCTGGGAGAGAGATATTGGCCTTTTCCTGAAATCTCATTTCTCTTGAGGTTAGATAGACATAAGATAGAATTATGGTCTTATTTGTTACTCTATATTGGGCAAGCTATTCTGCTTAGATTCAGGTCTTTTGGAGGGGGGGGGGAGGGAGAATAAATCAAGTTATTCTTCCATGATCTCAATTTTTTTTAAAAACCAAGTGGAAAATTACTATGCCCAAATAGGACAATTCTGGAGAAATTTTTAGCAGACCATACTTACCTGAATCACAATATCCAATTTATTTCTTTTCACTTTGATTCACATGAGATCCTGCCGGTAAAAATTTTAGAACCATAAGAGAAATACTAATACAGCAGTTATTTTAACAAAAATAAAGAGGTTTTTGTGAAATTTTGGGAGGGTGCTATGGACACTTCAAATTTTATTTCAAAAATGGCTTAGCCATGGGCATAAAACCTGCCTGCAACTCTTTAAACCAGCTGCATCTTTTCCTGGTTTGCATGATGTTCTTAGAAAGGTAATATATTTTGAAACTGTATTTGATGTAGCATAGCATATAGTCCTATTATTTTTATTCTCCTTTATGTATCTTATTTTATTTTATTTTATTTATTTATTTTGTCAAACATGTACAGGATAGTAGTTGTTTGTATAAACATAACATAAGCAAAGAAGTACAGATAAATGAGGACAATAGGACAGTAGGACAGGGACGGTAGGCATAGTAGTGCACTTATGCACACCCTTTACAGACCTCTTAGAAATGGGGAGAGGTCTACTGTAGATAGTCTAAGGTTAAAGTTTTGGGGGTTAGGGGAAGAAACCAGAGTCAGGTAGTGCATTCCAGGCATTGATCACTCAGTTGCTGAAGTCGTATTTTCTGCAGTCGAGTTTGGAGCGGTTTATATTAAGTTTGTATCTATTATGTGCTCGTGTATTGTTGCAGTTGAAGCTGAAGTAATCATTGACAGGAAGGACATTTTGATATATGATTTTATGAACTACATTTAGATCAGATCAAAGGCGAGGTAGTTGTAAATTGTCTAATCCTAATATTTCAAGTCTGGTGGAATAAGGTATTCTATTACGAGCAGAGGAGTGGAGGACTCTTCTTGTGAAATATTTCTGGACTCTCTCGATTGTATTAATGTCAGATATGCAGTGCGGGTTCCAGACAGGTGAGCTGTATTCAAGAATTGGTCTAACAAATGTTTTGTCTGCTCTGGTTATCAGTGTAATATTGCCAGAGAAGAAGCTACGCAAGATTAGATTAACAACTCTTAGTGCCTTTTTGGCAATGTTGTTACAGTGGGCTCTGGCACTTAGGTCATTGGATATGAGTAGTCCAAGGTCTTTGACTGAGTGAGGGTCGTCTACAAGGTCGTTTCCTCCAAGTTTGTATTTTGTATTCTGATTCTTTTTGCCAATGTATAAGACAGAGCATTTGATGGTTGAGATTTGAAGTTGCCAGTTGTTTGACCATTCTGATACAATCTTGCATTGTATATGCGTGGAAAACAACAGAGGTTTGAAATTTGAATGTACAACATCTTTCCTATTTATAGTATACTTATCCTTTTAAAAACTTTAAAATCTAAATTTAAATTGTCAAGAATAGATTGTAGGTCTTTGACTTTGCTGCTGAATCATTATACAGTAGCTTTTGTCCATATCTTATACGGAAGCAGTCTGGATTGTGTATAGAGTTCCTTTTAGAATAATATTTATTTTTCCACCTTCAGATGGACGTCTGTTTTTTGCTACACCAATGGACCCTTTGTTTCTTGTGCTTTTTTACCTCATGAAAGCAGAGAAAGAGGTAGGCAACTAAAATGTTTCAGAAAAATGACATTACATTATGTATTTCTGCCCCCTCCCCCCAAAATATCCATCATTTCTAAATGTCTCAAGAACAATTTCTGAAATTATATTTAATGTTCTGCTGCTTTCTTATGTATTAGAACATTTGGCTCAGCAGTAAGATAGACTTATTTGGGAAAAAAAACTTCTATTAAACTCTCTGGGAACCATGTTTTGGTTAAGAATTGTTTGAATTAACAGGTGTTTTTTTTAACTGATTGTTCCTCTGACTCACCCTCAGCAGGGAAAGTTTCAGCCACTGGATCAGGTTTTGGTGGATGAAGAGTTTTCTTCCAGCATACAATTGCTACAGTGCACAAGTACTTCACAATCAATTCACCACATAGCTGAGCAAAAAGGTACAAAACAAGCAAAAAATATTAATAATTAATATAATTAATATAGACCTGCAAACTTTAGGTTAGGTTAACCACTACTTAGGTTAGGGCAGTTGATATATCACTAACCACTACTTAGGTTAGGCCCCCCCACAAACCATCCATGCATGAGCACAGAAATGAGATAGAATAAATCTGGTGTCCTGTCTGAATCCAAAGAGATCCTGTCTAAGATAAGCTGCTGAGGTTGCCTACCTAGAGTTTATATCCAGGCTTCTGTCATTTGAAGTGCTACTAGAGAGAGTTCTGCTTAGGATAGTCGTCCTGGTCAGGTAGAGCCAATACTCTCCTAATTCCCCTAACCCTAATTCATAACTCCATCTCCTATGCTGTAGTCCTTGTTTAGCAACTACAATTGGGATCAGCAACTCAATCATTAAGCAAAGCAGTCACTAAGTAAAACTGATCTTCAGCTTTTCTTTGCTTTACAATCTCTGAAGGTTGTGAACGCAAAGATAGGTTGCAAAGTTACTTTTTCATCTCTGCCATAACTGCGAACTATCGCTAAATGAGGACTACCTGTATAGGAATTAGGGAATAGGGCAGGGCATCTGGTAGTTTTTGTAGGCAGTCTGTAAAAATTGCTGCCTGTCCAGTGCTCTACTAAATGAGAAGCTTTCTATGGATGAAAGGAGCTCATCTAGTTTTAGGAGGCAAATTCAAGATCCAACTCCTTGATATTCATATTTCTAGAAATGCCCTCTATAAATATATAAGCATTTGCTCGAACTGTATCTAATAAAAAGAGGTATCAAACTCTGTGCCAGAGCCACTGCAAAATTGTGAAAGAATGATTCTGGATCTCTAAAACAGTGTTTCTCAAACTTGGCAACACTGAGGTGTGCGGGCCTCAACTCCCAGAATTCTCTAGCTAGAATGTCTTGTTGAGGAATTCTGGGAGTTGAAGTCCACACATCTTAATGTTGCCAAGTTTGAGAAATACTGCTCTACAAGGCTGCTACCAGTTGTAGTGAAATGTTCTGAACCTGGTTCCCTCAGCTCTCATCATCCCTGCCCCCTATTAACACAGCTATTCTGAGGATACTGAGAATTGTAATGCAACACAGCGGAAAGGCACTATTCACAAAAGAAAGGTGTTTTAGATAACACTCAGATAAATTGACTAGACTGTGGTTTGGATTTAGTATTACGTAGTTAGGTGTGTGTGTATTCAAGGTGTGTATTCATCACCTCCAAAATATTCAGTGATGTTGATAAACTTCTGCAGATACTGAAATAAATTTGTATTTTGTCTCAGTTCCATTAATGCGCAGACTAAATATATTTTGACTATTTCTCTTTCTCTTTATTCTCAGAAATAGGTGGTAAGAAATTTTTTAGATACAGTGAGAAGAAAACACTGACATGGTTAAATAAAAAGGTATATTTTTCTCTATCACCCATTTTAATATTAAGTATAGCATTTCTTTCTTCAATGACAGGTCGATTGGGTAATGCATTGTATTGAACTATAAAGCAAATATGTAATAGTTATAACTATGTGAAAACACAAATGTAAAAAAAATGATTTTAAGACGTATTTTCTCTCTTTGTGTAGAGAAAATGCTAGCCATTTCATAAATGTTTTTTATTTGACTGCAGTTCTTGACTGAGGGCTGATCTTGCTTCTTGGGACTTAGTTTTCAAAAAGTACACACCATTCTAACTTAGCATTAGATTGTATATAAAATCTTGGTATAAAATATCATACCAAGGTCTCAGATCCACATGTTATCAGTTTCATAGTTTTATAGTTGTTTCAATATTAGCGTTTCTAGGGAATCTGGAAAAAAATGGTAAAGCTTTTTAGAACACAATGATTGAATTAAATTGGACAGAATGCCCCATAGTGGTTTCAGTAGATATTTACAAATACATCCACTTTTTAATCTATAATATAATCAATTTAGTAATCTAAAAAGGAACAGGCATGGGTCCTGTATCACAACTGTTACTTTTAAAAAAAAAAAAGTTTTTTGTACAATTTCAGGAGAGCAATTGCAGAGAAATGGCTGATACTAGCATAATTGTGCTAGCTTTATTCTTCCGACCATGGTATGATTACTGTGGAACAATTTTTGTCACATTAGGGGAAAATGATTTTGGTATTGCAGCTTAACAATGTGCATTAATCACTTACTAAAATGTGTTTACTTATTTGAGTTCTACAGCTGCCTTTCTTAATGCAGTGATTCTAATAGTGATATGTACTTTGAGTATAATTCTTCATAGTCCTGCTGAACAACTTAAATAGGAATATCTTATTCTTTAAAAAAATCTCATTGCCTGAACAGATACCATTTTAATAAGTGTCTATGCTTCCTATCCCTATGACAAAGAGGCTTTTGCTATTAAAATATATATAATGGATTTCAGTGTGTGGCTTCAAACTTTGATTATGGTGATACTATTTTGTGGCTTTTGTAGGTTAACCAACTGGTGAAAGTATTAAAAGAAAATAACATACCTGTTGGTGGAAAAGTACAGGCTGCTACATTTATCAGCAACAATCAGGCTAACAGTGGCACAGAAGGTAAGGTTAACTACATTTGTTGAAGAAAGCTATTTAAAGTAAAATATACCACTTTGCCTTCGTGGATTTTGATTTATGAAACTTGGGTTTTACTTCTCTTTTTAATCATTGCCAGAAAGGGACCCTAGCAAAATCATTTGTGGCTTGGCTTGTTTGTTTTTTCAACAACTGGGAGGAGCTGATTAAGAGGAAAAACAAATGAATAGAATTGGCGCATTTGGGACACGAGGCTGCTAAATAAGATAGATGAATAACATGCAATATCTATTTCATTTATTTTTCAGAAGATTATATTCGTTACGCTCATGGCTTAATATCAGAGTATATTCCTGAAGAGCTAAGTGCAACATTAGCTAATTATTTAAGGTGAGAATTTAATTTTTTTAAAAACTAACTGCTTCAAAGAAGAAATTCCCTGACATGCTTCCATGACTAATACTGGTTTGAAAAACGTGCTTAAGTAGTGTAGTGTAGCCCGCCCTATTTCCCTGCCTGTTTTCCATACAGCTGCTTTTCTTGTCCCCTTTTCCAAGTTGGGAGTATACTGTTCAGTAAAGCAAACTGGGTTAAACAGGACTCTATAGAATGGTGAGGATATCCCCCAAAGTAGCGGAGACCTTTCTGTGACTAGACCATGCTTTGCATAAGGTTTGTTTGTCTGATTTCTGAAGATCCCCGTCAGGCCCCAAAACCAGGAACGACACATAGTGATTCTTCCAAGCACAGTTCTTTATTGTTCCACACCTGTAGACAGAATCTTGCTGAACTGAAACACTCTAGTAACTACATCAAGCATATGCTCTAAGAACTATTAAGGAGGAACTGTCTCCATCCTCTTTCTCTCACACAACATAGGTGGACTCAGCTGCCTCTCATTTCTCTGGAATGCATCCCCTCCCTCCTAGAAATTCTATATCCGTGATGGTAAACCTATGGCACATGTGCCACAGATGGCACACGGAGCCATATCTCCTGGCACGCAAGCCGTTGCCCTAGCTCAGTTCCAGTACGCATGTGCGTTCCGGCCAGCTGAATTTCAGCTTGCACGGAGGCTCTGGGAGGGCGTTTTAGGCCTCTGGAGGGCCTCGGGGGGTGGGTGGGGGAGGGTATTTATTTATTTATTTATTTATTTATTTATTTATTTTTAAAATAGATTTGTATGCCGCCCAACTCCCGGGGGACTTTTTGTCCTCCCCAGACTCCAGGGAAGCCTCTGGAGCCTGGGGAGGGCAAAAAACGGGCCTACCGGAAGTCAGGAAACAGGGGAGCAGGGGGGTCGTGCGCGCATGCGCGGGGCAGCATGGGGGGATCGCACGCGCATACGCAGGGGTATGTGGCACGTGGGGGCGCACCACGCTTTCGGCACCCAGGGAAAAAAAGGTTCCCCATCACTGTTCTATATTCTATCACAATTCCAGAGGGGAGTTGTATAGAAAAGAAGGGGCACCCCAGTTTTGTGTTTGTGTGTGTGTGAAGGTCCATGTTTTGTCTTTGCTACCTTTTAATCTTTGGGATAAGGTTCACATGCTTGAAGTATTCAGTGCAGGACTGAGGCAATAAATACACAGTGAAGACTCTGAAAAATATAGCCACAAAGCTGAAAAATGGTTCTCAAATAGCGGTCTTAATATTGGTTTTCATTAAGATGAGTTAGTAAGTGTATAAAAACATATTTGCCCAGTTAGGTAGCTGACCATAGCTGATCTTGAAAAAGCTTTAGTTCGGTCAAATCTAGTTAATACTTGGAAGATGGAAGACGGTCAGAAAATCTCAGGATTGGAATAGTGGGGGAAAAACATCTTGGAAGTAGGCAATGGCAAATCATTTCTGTACTGCTGTACTATTAAGAAACCATTAGGACATGTCCATAAAGTCACCAGGAGTTGAACTTGACTCAAGGAAAACTTCACAGTATTTAACATTTTGTTTAATTGTTGATGAATGTGTTATAATTCTGTAAATTAATTTCTGTGGAAAACTCACAGCAGACTTCATAATCACATTATTAGGTGAAATAAATATGCTGATGTAATCAGATAGCTCTAGAGTTTAACTTGATCTCTCTGGCTTCCAGACTCCCACAAGATACAGATCTTCCCATAGAGCCAGCATCAAAGGTAAGGACTCTTTAAGACAGGCCGCTTCTCAAAACTTATAATTCTGAGCCATTCAGAGGTGCTTGAATTCCAAATCTTTGTGCTCCATTTCTGTGGCCATTGGTCAGAAACGGTGATAATCATAATCCAGTAATATTTGAGAAAACCCTGTAGTTTCTCCACCCTTGGTTTAGATGTTGCTCGCTAATTTTACAGCAGGACTGGGAAAAAAATCCTGGCTATAAAAGAACTACTTTAAATTCATTACTGAAGTGGAAAATAATTCTTGAAATATTTATTATCTTTGTTATAAAAAGGCTTTGCTTTTTCAAGCATATAGGTAACATTAACTTAGTTATGCAGGCTGCTTCATCGGGGCCAGTCAGATTTTCAGATGCTGGGCATCCTTGTGTAAAAATATACTTTCAACAGTAGGCATCTACTGACATCTCATATGAGCTCATTATGAAAATACTAAAGCCTTAGGAGAATTAAGCAAGAATAAAACCTGATTCATTTTAAAAACTTTTTTTCGGGAAGGAGTAATTACTTAATTAGGAGAATTGTATCTCACAGAACTCAAGCTGACCCCTAAACTAATATGAGTGTTGAAGAAATGAAGAATGTGTTTTGTTTTGCACTCAAGCCAAAATTGCACTCAGAAGTTCAGCCAATCTATGGAGGATTGACTAAGGAATAGAAGAAGCAAAAATCTGAAGTAATTTAAATATTCTGTGATTGTGTGGAAACAAAAGCATATTAGATAATTTGGCTATTGGAAACAATGGAATTCAGAACCTGCAGAAACCTGAACAACCACCAGATGGCATTAAAGAGATAATTTTCAATTACAGCAGCTAAAATGTAATGGAACACCTGGAACAATGGTGTTTCGGTCCATATCTAGAACAGAAGAGCTAAAACATCGAATTCATGAACAAAGCAATGGAAAACCATGAAATGGTTCATGGACAAACTGTTTTGCATATTTTCTGGCTACAGTGATATGTATTTTCAGGTGGCAAACTGGTACTTAGTCCCAAATTCCAATTGTGTCATGTCATGACTCTCTCATTTTGGGGGTTTTGACAAATGTGAGCAGCATAGCAGCACTTTCAAAATTCACACCTCAGCTTTAGATTTACTAATTAATCATCAAAGATTAGATCATACAGTGATACTTCATATTTCCCTATGGTGTATATCTAAGTTTATTCCATAAAGTCTGGACATTTTTAACTGTGAAGTCCACAAGCCCAACATGTGATTTAGGACACAAGTCACTCTTTAACATTACAGAAAAGAAAACTGTCAGATGGTCCCGTGGAAGCTGAAGAGGATTATACTAAATTCAATATTGGTGATCTGAAAAACAAAAAGGTATGTATGTTTGTGTTTTCTTGCCTCATATTTTGTCTAATAGTAAGATGGTCTATTAAAAAAAGGGGGGGGGGAAACAGGGCAACTATTTAAGCAAGTGCGAGCTATAAGGCATCAATAGAACTCTGCATTTCAGAATAGAGTAGACAGAACTGTCAAAACAGCTAGATAAAATATTAGGAAGAGGGGAGAGAAGGGAGCGAGAATTAAAAGTACCACCCTTTTTAAAGAGCTTATTTTTAAATGGTTTCTAGAGGTTCGAATTACTTTTCTACAGGATTCATAATGTAGTTTGCTTGATTTTGGCTCAGTGTGGTATTTGAACACTGCCGGAGGGTAAATGTTGTATTTGTGCGATGTGCACAGTACATTGCAATAGTGGCATTAATATATTCAGTATTTTTCCTCATTGTGCCAGGTTTTAGCTCTGCAAGAATCTTAAAAGGGTTATTTTTGGAAAGTGCAGCTCAGTACAATGGTTCCCACAGAGATCAGTGGGGCTTGGAATATTCTTGTGATACCGATTTAGTATAAAACCAGGCTTGTCACATAAAAGTACCAGTAGAGGACATGAAAAGTAGCACAGAAACTGAAAGCACTGGTTAGACTGCCCACTTAATCTGGTCTCTTACCAAGCCAATGAACTGAGAGTTGCAAAGAAGTGATTGATTCCTCACAAGCCAGATTTCCTATGCATGTGGCTGCTTTGATGTGCATAATAGTTGGTGTTAGTATAAGGCAGGGGTCGGGAACCTATGGCTCGCGAGCCAGATGTGGCTCTTTTGATGATTGCATATGGCTCGCAGATAAAACAAAATATTCTCACTTGTTTTAATCCATCCATCGATTTTTCACTGCGCATGTCCTGTTCAGGGCTGCAGGAGCAATTGTCCATTATTTTAATTGGATGATACTGGCCTACGTTTGCCGTTGCTGGGTAAAACAGGTAAACGCCCCCTTTTGAATCAGTCTGAGACTGCGTCTGCTCGGTCATTAGCTCAAAGTTGGCTCTTCTATGACTCATGGACTTCAACTCCCAGACTTTCTGAGCCAATCATGCTAGCTCAGGAATTCTGGGAGTTGAAGTCCACGAGTCATAGAAGAGCCAACTTTGCCTACCCCTGAGCTAACCCTTCGACGAAGAAGATGGCGAAAAGAAAAAAAGACGATAAGTATCGTACATTTCAGGACGAATGGACCGAAGAATTCGCCTTTGTGGAGAGAGCGGGTTCTGCGGTGTGTCTAATTTGCAATGACAAAATTACATCGTTGAAACGGTCGAATGTAAAGCGGCACTTCGACACGCGCCACGCTACCTTTGCATCAAAATACCCTGCGGGAGACAGCAGAAAGAAAGCGTGCCAAGAGCTTCTGAGCAGGGTGCAAGCTAGCCAGCAGCAACTCCGCGTATGGACCCGGCAAGGTGACTATAATTCGGCTAGCTTTGCTGGTTCTTTAGCAATAGTGAGGAACGGAAAACCATTCACAGATGGCGAGTATGCTAAAACGTTCATGCTGGATGTAGCCAATGAACTTTTTGATGATCTTCCGAACAAAGACAAGATAATCAAACGGATACAAGACATGCCTCTGTCGGCAAGAACTGTTCATGATCGTACCATCGTGATGGCAAACAAAGTGGAGGAAACGCAAGTGAAGGACATAAATGCAGCGCCGTTCTTTTCTCTGGCTTTGGATGAGTCAACAGACGTGAGCCATTTGTCGCAGTTCAGCGTGATTGCAAGATATGCTGTTGGTGACACACTGCACGAAGAAAGTCTTGCTGTTCTGCCATTAAAAGGGTCCACAAGAGGTGAGGATTTATTCAAGTCTTTCATGGAGTTTGCTCAAGAAAAAAGTCTACCTATGGATAAACTTCTCTCAGTGTGTACTGATGGTGCTCCGTGTATGGTGGGGAAAAACAAAGGATTTGTGGCGCTTCTCCGTGAACATGAAAATAGACCCATCCTAAGTTTCCATTGCATTATACACCAGGAGGCACTTTGTGCTCAGATGTGTGACAGGCAGTTTGGCGAAGTGATGTCGCTGGTCATTCGTGTGATCAACTTTATTGTTGCCCAAGCCTTAAATGATTGCCAGTTTAAAACACTGCTGGATGAAGTTGTAAATAACTATCCTGGTCTGCTTTTGCACAGCAATGTGCGTTGGTTGTCAAGAGGGAAGGTGCTTAGCCGTTTTGCGGCTTGCCTGAACGAAATCCGGACTTTCCTTGAAATGAAAGGCGTCGGGCATCCTGAGCTAGCCGACACCGAGTGGCTCCTCAAGTTTTACTATCTCGTAGATCTGACTGAACATCTGAACCAGCTCAACGTGAAAATGCAAGGCATTGGAAATACAGTGTTATCCCTTCAACAAGCTGTATTTGCTTTTGAAAACAAGCTGGAGCTTTTCATCACGGATCTTGAAACAGGTCGTTTACTACATTTTGAAAAACTGAGCCAATTTAAAGATGCATGCACAGCAAGTGAACCCATTCAAAACCTTGATCTCCACCAGCTAGCTGGCTGCACATCCAGTCTCCTACAGTCCTTCAAAGCACGCTTTGGAGAATTTCGTGAGCACACTCGTCTTTTTAAGTTCATCACCCATCCAAACGAGTGTTCACTGAACACAGCCGACCTGAATTACATCCCTGGTGTCTCCGTCAGAGATTTTGAAGCAGAAGTGGCTGACCTGAAGGCCTCAGACATGTGGGTGAATAAGTTCAAGTCACTGAATGAAGATTTGGAAAGAATCACACGACAGAAAGCGGAGTTGGCGAGCAAGCACATGTGGACAGAAATGAAAAAACTCCAACCCGAAGACCAGCTGATTCTCAAAACTTGGAACGCGCTTCCTGTCACATACCACACACTGCAGCGTGTGAGTATTGCTGTATTGACCATGTTTGGATCTACGTATGCATGTGAGCAGTCATTCTCACATCTTAAAAACATCAAGTCCAACCTACGATCACGTTTAACGGATGAAAGCCTCAACGCTTGCATGAAGCTTAACCTCACCAAGTACCAACCCGACTACAAAGACATCAGCAAATCCATGCAGCACCAGAAGTCGCATTAATGGTGAGTGTTATAACAGCATTATTTAAAAGAATAAATTCAGAGGCTTATTATACTGACATTTAGTTGAATTCACTTTTAAAATATATTATATGGCTCTCACTGAAATAAATTTCCAAATTTTTTGCTTTCATGGCTCTCTTAGTCAAAAAGGTTCCCGACCCCTGGTATAAGGTGACCAGATTTTATTTTTTGTAAAGCGGGACACCATTGACGGGGGGGGGGGGTTCTAGGGGAGCAAGACGGGAGGGGTCCGTCTCTCTTAGCCTGCAGCTTTGTGCACCCCCCCAAACACCCCCCCTTCATCGCAACCAGGGGTGGGTTCCTACCAGCGCAGGCTTACCTGTTTGTCGCCGCAGAGCCGAAGAAGCTGGTGGCGTTCGCGGCGCGGGGCTTCCCCCGCCCGCTTTCCCCGGCTGCCGGGACGTCGCCATTTGTGTTCTTTTGCCCTCTGCGCATGCGCGAAGCTTTCTGCTTGCACAGAGGGCAAAAGAATGCAAATGGCGGCGTCCCGGTGGCTGGGGAAAGCGGGCGGGGGAAGCCCCGCGCCGCGAACGCCACCAGCTTCTTCGGCTGTGCGGCGACGAACAGGCAAGACCACCGCTGCCTCTCTCACTGCCCTCCCTCCCCGCCTGGCAGGAGGAGGCAGGCAAGGCAGGAGGCAGAGGGGTGTGCAGGGCAAATTCAAATTAAAAAAGCGGGACTTTTTTGAAACGCCGTGGGACGCGGGACAAATTATTAAAAAGCGGGACTGTCCCGCCAAAAGCGGGACGTCTGGTCACCTTATGTTAGTAGCCTCTCATTCATGTTGTCTGCTTTATGTGAAGTATCAGTGTAAATCTGTTTTTAAAAATTGTATGGATTAGAATAATATTTTGTTGGGAGGGCCGGAAATAGATTCATTCTTAGGAATGCTAGAGAAATACTATTTCAAATTTTAGCTATACGTGTAGCCAAATATTTGGATAGCTAAAATCAGTGGAGACAATAAATCCGTCTTCTTGCTATCTTGCTGAAATCTCATAACTATCCAAGTCTATCTTTACTATTGCCTTGGTGATGTATTTCCTCTGGTAAGTACCGTAATTTTCGGAGTATAAGACACACCGGAATATAAGACGCACCTTAGTTTTTGGGGAGGAAAATAGGGGGGGAAATCTGCCTACCAGGTATTCATCTGGCTAGCGTCCTTAGTCTGGTCAGCTTCAGCACATTATTTTATCCCCTGGTTAGGACTTAAAAAAACCTTCTTCAGAGAGAGTAACAATGAAAGAGCCTGCAAGCCAGGAAGAGCTGGGAAGATCATTAGCACCTGGTTAGGGCTAGAAAAAAAACTTATTCTGAGCAAGTAGAGCAATGAAAAAAACCCTGCAAAGATTTAGGGCTGGAAAAACATTCTTCGGAGAGAGTAACAGTGAAAGAGCCTGCAAGGTAAGAGCTGGGAAGATCGTTAGCACCTAGTTAGGGCTGGAAAAAAAGCTCCGAAAAAGCTACATTCAGAGTATAAGAAGCACGCAAATTTTCAGCCACTTTTAGGGAGGAAAAAGGTGCATCTTATACTCCAAAAATACGGTATTTTAACTCAGTTTAGTCACCATAAGTGCTGACTAACAAATTAATAAATCAAGATTGAAGTAGAAATTTTATTCTGGTGTTTATGTCAGGCTTTGTTTCATGTTTCATACGCCGCCCTCAGTCCTCAGGGAGTAGGGCGGCATAGAAGAACACTAAATAAATGATTATCAAAATCATGCCAACAATGTTAAAAATGTATGCATCAGTCTTTTCAGGAGGTCACGTGGTTTAGGAAGAACTTGTTTGTATTTGATTTTTTTTCACAATGTAAACTGAAAAAGGATGTTTTTAAATGAATTTGCTTCTCAGATCATTTTCTGATTTTTTTTAAATCTTAGTTGATTCTTTGGGATTGGCGTGATTTTTATAATGACCCTCTGAATAAAATGTGTGAGTGATTCTGTGCAATTACCATTTATGAGTCCTGTAGGTGAAAAGAATTGAATCCTAAACTTTGTGCTGATGTTTTGTTCTTACTTCCAGGCAAGCAGTAAAATGTCAGCGGCACAAAAAGCTTTAGCGAAAATTGACAAGAGCGGCATGAAAACAATGTCTTCTTTCTTCAGACCAAAAACTACCACACCAAAATGAAGGGAGGAGGGTGCTGTTTGGTTTAGTAATTATCTTGGAAATTTTTTTTAATGAAACTCAAGCTCCTTATAGCTTTCTTTCTTCTCTTATTTTCCCCTATTAAGACTTGTCACAAATAGAAATCTACGATACTGATATAAATGTAATCAAAGTTAATTTTGTGTTTGGGTTAGGAAAATTAGGCTCAGTCATCCGCTACAGATAGGAATCTGTCTTTATATCATGATTACTGAAAAGTCACAGTATAATGCAAAGCATACATTAATTTTTGAATAAATTATTTGTACTTCTTGTTTTTTTAAATTGTTGATGATTTTTGGCTGAGGGAAATCTTACGGGCATCTTCTTTGTATTTTAAAAACTGGCTGGGCATTATTGTTGGCTGTTTATTTTTCCACACTGGTGACCTGGGTGATCAGAGTCTTTGCTTACATACAGTACAGTGATGGCGAACCTATGGCACGGGTGCCACAGGTGGCACGCGGAGCCATATCTGCTGGCACGCGAGCCATTGCCCTAGCTCAGCTCCAGCGCGCATGTGCGTGCCCGCCAGCTGATTTTTGGCTTGCGCGGAGGCTCTGGGTGGGCGATTTCAGCCTCCAGAGGGCCTCCGGGGTGGCAGGGGAGAGCATTTTCGGCCATACTGGGCCCACTGGAAGTCGGGAAATGGGGGAGGGAGGGTCATGCACACATGCGCAGGGGTGTGGGGCAAGTGGGGGGCTTTGAATTATGGGTGTGGGCGCGCACGGATGTGCGATAGCGCGTGCGTGCACTATTTTTTCACCCGAGGAAAAAAAGGTTCGCCATCACTGATATAGTACATCTTGAATGATGAATGATTTGGGGTATTTTTTTCTAAACTGGGAGAGTTTTAAAGATAGTGTTTTAAGGAGAAGCTGAATTGTTAATATAAAGCTCCTTGACTTATGACCAGTTGGCAGTCCTTGACTTATGACCAGTTGGTAAAGGACCATTCAAAGTTACAATGGACTGACAAAAAATTATTTACAACCCATTGTTCTGACCTAGGCTTCCTGATTAAATAAGACGGCACAAACGGCGCCCCACAAACCTCTTTTATTTGTTAACAGCTGATAATTATTTTCATTATCAGCCGTAATAAGTCCAAACAAAGGAAAACAAGTCCGACTAAAGTCTTTCAGGGAAAGGCAGATAACACACACGAACCTTGCTCTTCTTTGGCAAAGTGCCAAGGACCAATTTGCAGGAAAAACTGGGCAAGTTCAAACAGGAACAAAAACCTCCAGGAGGGGGAAGGCTATTTTCACCCTCCCCAGGCTCCTAGAAGCTTGGGGAGAGCAAAAAACGGGCCTTCCCCACCCCCTCCGGAGGCTGAAAACAGGCTGTTTCCCAACTCCCAGTGGGCCTAGAAGGTCCGAAAATTAGCTGGCCGGCACACGCATGCGCACCAGACCTGAGCTCGTGTGCTCACCAATATGGCTCCATGTGCCACTTGTGGCACACGTGCCATAGGTTCGCCATCACGGCAATAGAGTATAATCTCCCTCCCAACAGCCACCACATTGTTAAGTCTTCCCAGCAACAGAATAAGGTAATATTAGCAGACTCTTGGTTTCTCCCATCTTTGCAGCTGCATATATGCTCAAAGGCAGGAAAAATGAAACTTCCCTTTATATAAACCACTTTTTAAAACTATGTATTGTTTATCATAAAAAGTAAAATAGAAAACAAACAACAAAACAAAACAAAAACATACATTCAACACTAGCAACAAAAGAAAAAGAAAAAAATAGTGTACAAAAAAACAGGAAAAATTGATCAAATAAATTTAACATGTAGGATCCACCCTGGCTGCGTGCTGAAAAGAAAAGCAGTAAATTCTCTCCTTTTACAAATATATATGTAAAAGAAGAAGAAAAAAGCAGTCAATAGATTAAGCTAAACATTATTCTTAATCTCCTGTTAACCATGTTATTGTATTTAGCACATAGAAAGTCCACAAACTGTTTCCAGTTTCTTATAAAGCTGTCTAGCCCATTATCTCTAAGCAAAGCAGTTAATTTCGCCATCTCTGATAATTCAGTCAATTTCAAAATCCATTCTTCAACAGTCGGTATCCCTTTTTCTTTCCAGTGTTTGGCAAGTACCATTCTCAACCCTTATCATGTGAAGGAATAGCACCCCAAATTTTTCAATTGGCTTGTCCATCGTACCCAAAAGAAAAGCTTCAGGTTTCATTAATATTTGTATCTTAAATATTTCTGCATTGTCATCGTTATGTTTATCCAGTGTGTTTTCACGTATTTGCAAGACCACCACATATGATAAAATGAACCTGGATTTTGACTACATTTCCAGCACTTATTAGAATATTTATTAGATTTTCGCTAGTCTATCTGGGGGTCAAGTACCAATTACTGTATATAAACCACTTTTGACTCTGAGTAAGGTGAGAAAATTACAAGAACTCACAGAAAGCCCACAGTGTAATGGCTGAACTTTTCTAAAAGAGAATGCAAAATGCTGAAGGTGTGTGGTTGTCACCAAGATGTTTTGAAAACAATGATTCTTTTTCCTCTTGCGATTGTTCTCCATGACAACTTTCAGCTTCTGATAGGTTACCTGGGGGGCAGAGGGAGAACAAAGGTGTGAGAAAAACAAATTTGGAATATTCCCATTAAAGTGTGAGCTGTGACCAGAACCAGTTTGTTAGCCATTCTATGGATCACACCCTGCTAATCCCTTGTCAGTTTTCATAGGTGATAATTGCTATTTTCATAAAAAATAATAGTAAAGTTCATGTAACCGCTTGACCAAGTTCACATCTTTCTTCTCAAACTTGCAGATGTGTGAGCCTAAGCGAAAAAAAGCAAATTACAAAACTCAAATATGCAAACAACGATTATGTCCATGTTATTTTTTTATGCCAATAGAAAAGAATGATTCTCTCTGCTCCTTAATAATTAATTGTAGAATATAGGATCGTGATGGCGAACCTATGGCACGCGTGCCACAGGTGGCACGCGGAGCCATATCTGAGGGCTGGCCAGCTCATTTTCAGCCTTCCGAAGGGCGGGGGAGATCATTTTCGCCTTCCCCAGGGTTCAGGAAAGCCTCCGGATCCTGTGGATGGCGAAAAATGACCCAACGGTCCAACCAGAAATTTGTTTCAAAACTTCCGGTTGGACCGTTGGGTCCCAGCCTCCGGAAGGCCGAAAATAAGCTGGAATCCTTTTTTCGTCATCCACAGGCTCCGGAGGCTTCAGTGAGCCCTGTGCGCATGCGCGGGGGGGGGGACGTGGGGGGTTGTGCATGCATGCATGGGGGGAACACATTGCATTATGGGTGTGGGCACACACACACGCACTATCGCACACACATACACCCTTTTGGCACCCAAGCAAAAAAAGGTTCGCCATCACTGATATAGGATCTTAAGAAGTAGGGAGTCCCCTGAAATTGAAGTGGTTTGTAACTTTCATAGGCTCTTAGAAATTCTTAGAAATAATTTTCAATTTGCTTATTATAACCATGATTTAAATGTTGCTGGGCGGCTTGTTTCTACTTTCCCAGCAATGTTTTGACAGTCTCCCAATAAGATGAGTTAGATTGAGAGGGAGGTTCATCCAGATGCAGTCAACCCCCGGGTTCTAAATTTTCTCATTCCTAGATTAATGCTGCTATCTGTCTGGTTTACTCGGGAGCCATTTTAGGGTTAGGGTTAGGGTTGGCCTAAAATGGCTCCCGAGTAAACCACACAGATGCACAATGTAAAAATCATAGGGAATCTGATCAAAGTGTACCACCATATGATCATCAAAGATTACCCATGCTTAACTCCTCCCATCTGCATATATTGAGCATACTATACACGTTTTCATGAGATACCAGTGAAGAACGCTGCTGGGAATTCTGTCATCAAATCTGAGGGATTACTTTATCTAGTTGGTCCCAGAAATAAAGTTTTTAAAGATGTAATAATTATATATAATATATATATATAATAAATGGAGGCCTTCCAACAAGTCAGTTTTTGCCAATCTTATCCCATTCTCAATATTAAGTAAATTATTTGCCATGCGGATTAGCAATAGCACTTAGACTTATATACCGCTTCACAGTGCTTTTACAGCCCTTTCTAAGCGGTTTACAGAATCAGCATATTGCCCCCAACCATCTGGGTCCACATTTTACCGACCTCGGAAGGATGGAAGGCTGAGTCAACCTTGAGCCATTCAGAATCAAACTCCTGGCAGTCAGCAGAGTCAGCCTGCCATACTGCATTCTAACCACTGGGCCACCACAGATTAGTTCATATCTCTGTGCTACATATTTGTAATGACACTGCATGGCATCAGAAGCAAACAGAACGGCTACCAGGGCAAGGAATAGAACAGGTTAAGATAGATAAGAGGAAGGGATGAAATGAGAGTTGACAGATTTTCTTCAAATCTGTAATCATATTTGATTTAGTTTCTTAAAGGTTGAGATGGAAATCTCTAGGACAGTGGTTCTCAACTTTCCTAATGCCGCGACCCTTTAATACAGTTCCTCAAGTTGTGGTGACTCCCAACCATAAAATAATAAAATTATTAGGAAACTCAGGGGTGGGTTCTAACTTATCTCGCTGCCAGTTCGCTTCCTCCTGCGCTGTGTGGCCGCGCCTCATGGGCGCGCGCAGGGGCGGGTTGCTCACTTACTGATACCGGTGCGGTGCATGCGCATCTCCATGTTTTGTGCGCATGCACGCTCGCTATGTGCGTGCGCCCCCTTGCGCGATTTTGCTTCCGCACATGTGCGGAAGCAAAATCTCGCCAAAATCTCACGAGGAGACACACGCGCGCAATTTTGGCAAGATTTTGCTTCCGCGCATGCACGGAAGCAAAATCTCGCCGAAAACTCGTGCGCGCGTCCCCTTGTGAGATTTCAGCAAGATTTTGCTTCCGCATATGCGCAAAAGCAAAAAAGCCCAAAAATTCTTTTTAAAAGATGGTGACACGTGTGACGGACCGCTGAAGACAGCAGCGGAGTGGTCGCGTGCAAATAGCGCCATCTACTGGCCGCTACCAGAACGACAGAGTGGATCGCACTGGTAGGAACCCACTACTGGGTGCGCATGCATTTTGCGCATGCACGCATGCGCAGTGCCAAAAAAGTTTTTCAAAAATTGCAAAAAAAAAAAAAGCCAAAAACAAGATCGCAAAGCATGCGCAGTGCCAGAAATTCGACTTCTGCACATGCTCATAAGTTCCCATGGTACAGATTTTGTTTTTGGGCAGTAGTCTATTCGCATGTGGGTGGACCCGCCTGGAGATGGATAGAGGAGCGGTGTCTCGGTTCCTAAGACCATCAAAAATATGTGTTTTCCGATGGTCTTAGGCGACCCACAGGTTGAGAACCGCTGCTCTAGGAGTACATACAGTCCTGTCAGTGTACTGTAAATCAGCCTCCAATATTCTGAAATGCAATTGTAGAATTATGAGACAGGACCGGCTTTTCAGAATATCAGTAGTAGTTGAGCCTCGTAATTACAGTGGAAGAATTACTTTTCCTAAATCGGTATCCTCCAACGATGTTGGGACTACCGCTGTAGTATTCCTATTGATCATACTGACTAAGAAATCTGGCAGTTGAAATTTAAAATACCATTAAAACAGGTTGAGGAAGACACTCATAATAAAGACATCTCTGATGTATGTGTGCAGTAAGTCCTCAACTTACGACCACAGTTGAGCCCAACATTTATGTTGCTGAATGAGAAATTTGTTAAGTGAATTTTGTCCCATTTTATGACTTTTTTTTGGCCACATTTGCTAAGTGAATCACTGTAGTTGTTAAGTTAGTAACACGGTTGTGACGTGAATCTGCCTTCCCTGTTGACTTTGCTTGTCAGAAGGTCACAAAAGGAGATCACATGACCCCAGGACAATGCAACCGTCATAAATATGAGTCAGTTAGCAAGCATCCGAATGTAGATCACGTGACCATGGGGATGCTGCAACGGACATAAATATGGAAAATGGTCATAAGTCATTTTTACAGTGCCATTGTAACTTCGAACAGTCACTAAGTGAACTGTTGTAAGTTGAGGACTACCTGTACACACACATACACATACAAATGCACACACACACACACACACAGAGTATATTACATACCATTGCTATGAACATTCCTAAAAGTCTCTTCAAACCGTCCCATTATTTCATCCTCAGTAGCACTGAGATTTTGTTTCAGAAAATAGGTTGTCATTTTCCCTTTGCCTTTCACCTCTATGGTTCCCCTTTCTGCTGTCTCAAACACTTGAGGAGGAAGTGCTCTGTGCAGTGCAAGAAACAACATACAGAGTTCATGACTTATTGCTAAGTGGCCATAGCTGGCTAGCACTGCACAAAGTTATAAGCGAACAAACCATATTTTGGTTTAGCACAATATCCAAAGCAGATTATGAGATTTAATCCCAGCTCAGTCAAGTTCCTGTCTGATGGATTTGATATTTCATTGAAAGTACTTACTTACTTGAATGTTGTGGGGCTGATATGGATTTTGTCTGGCAATCCATGGCTTTCCATCCTGGAAGCCGTATTGACGGTATCACCAAATAAACAGTACCTGGGCATTTTCTCTCCAACTACACCAGCCAGCACTGGTCCGGTGTGTATCCCAATTCTAATCTGTTGAGAGAAACACAAGATGGAAGTCACAAGATGGAAGAGGTTCTTGAACCATGGTGGCGCAGTAGTTAGAGTGCAGTACTGAAGACTACTTCTGCTGACTGTCTGCAATTTGGCAGTTCAAATCTCACCAGGCTGAAGGTTGACTCAGCCTTCCATCCTTCTGAGGTGGGTAAAATGAGGACCCAAATTGTTGGGGGCAAGATGCTGACTCTGTAAACCACTTAGAGTGGGCTGGAAAGCACTGGAAAGCGGTATATAAGTCTAAGTGCTATTGCTATTGTGGAAATATATTCCCTTAGTGGGTTCTGAATAAACCCAAATTATACTTTTAACTATTTTTTTTTTGTGTTTCTTATCATTTATCATGAGGAATATGCCAGAGATCCATTTATATAAATAATCTTTCCCTTGTAATTGTTCCACCTGGGCCCTTATTTGGGACTGGAATTGATTTTATGTTTTAAGTTTTATTACATATTGTTTATAATTTGGGGCTTTATTAATGTTTTCTTTCTTTTTTTATGTATCTCAGCCACCTTAGAAATAGTTTATCATTAAAAACACCACAGAAATATTTCAAATAAATATTTTAAATACCGGTAATTTGAGGAGATGAAAAGGGTGACTTGCTTATATTTAGTGATTTTAGTTGGTTTAACAGAAGTTGGCTTGGCAGTTAATTAATTATTTATTGGGAGTAGTTTCTGTTCAAATTTAGCAAAAATAAAAATAAAATCCCCACTCAGCAGGCTCCTGATTTTAAAAATGCCTGTAGGAGGGACGGGCAACTGAGGAATGGAAAAAAAAAACAAATCCAGAGATATATTCCTTATATGATATACATCAACATTTAGCAGCTGAAGTTGCCATATAAAGGGAGACCATTTGAGGAAAGGAAGAAGAAACCAATAATTGGTCCCTGCTAATCATACTGTTTTAATTCTCTCTCTCTCTGCTGCAAGTGAGATGGCTTGATCTCTTTCTTATATTTAAGTCTTTAAACTGTGAATTACCTGTATAGGTCTAGTGGTAATAGGGTTCATAACTTCTCTTGCAGCAATTCTCATGCCAAGGGCAAAATTAGCCACCCTTTCACCATGACTGGCAACTTGGACTGGAACTCCTCCTACAACCATGTAGGCATCACCAATTGTTTCCACCTATAAAGCAAGATGCATAGTAATGTACGCATGGTAACCCATCAACCATTTGTCTAGGCTTGCGTGCTGGCGCCCTCCAGATGTTTGGTCTGCAACTCTTACATTCCACTGCTAGTTGGAGCTAATGGGAACTAAACTTCCAAAAGTTCTGTAAATGAACAGAGCAAGCATATCTCCTTATTTATTTATTTTATTTGCTAAATTTCTTTGCTGCCTATCTCACTGTGGGGCTAATCTAGGCATCTTACTCTTATTTCTTTCATTTTCCTTGGGGAATCACTTACTGCAATGCTTTCTTTCTTTTTTTAAAAAAACAAATCTTTTATTTATTAATAATTTCTAAAAGAAAAAAGGACAAATCAACAAGTGAAAGAAAAGCAAACACGGGGAAAATTGATGCAGAAATATAATATTCAGTAAGTGGATTACTGGGATTGTACAGTTAGTGCTCAATAGATTGTTGATGAGAAATTAACTATAAAAACTCAAGTACATTAAACATATGACAAAGGATTTGAGTTTCTGAACCAAGTGCCAAAATGCTGACTGATGCAGTTTCAAAGGTGTATCTCATATACCGCTAAGCAAACAGTGGTAAAAAGATTGGAGTGCCCTGGCTAATTAATAAAAATACATTATATACTGTAGTTATCCATGTCTTTCCAAATCTGTTACTCTCCAGACACATGCAATTGCAATAGCATTAATAGCAATAGCAATAGCACTTAGACTTATATACCGCTTCACAGTGCTTTTACAGCCCTTTCTAAGCGGTTTACAGAATCAGCATATTGTCCCCAACAATCTGGGTCCTCATTTTACTGACCTCAGAAGGATGAAAGGCTGAGTCAAACAGGTTGAGCCAGTTAGGATCGAATTCTAGGCTGTGGGCAGAGTTAGTCTGCTATTCTGCATTCTAACCACTGAGCCACCAAGGCTGTTTTAATAGCCAATTAAAAAACTGTTGCTAACATTTATTAAAATGAACTAGTTCAATTCAAACTAAAAAATATCTCATTAAACAGCTGGTATGGACAATTGCTGGAAATTCTGGGAGTTCTAATCCAAATGTATTTCGGGGTATACCAGGTTGGGGATGGCTGTGAGAGCAGATCAATCTCTTTGCAGGAAGGGAAAAAGGGAGAGAATGGTTGCAAGCCAGAAAATTGCTAAATTATACTGAGCAATATCTAGTCTAGAAGTTGGTCTAGGAAACTAATGGTTTTCAGGATTTGTTCTCCCTTATTGCTGCCAATCTAAAATTATCCATCCATTCACCATATGCCCTTGGGCTACAAAAGACAGCAGCAAATGTTATAAACATCAGCCGCACTTACTTTATAAACTCCATGGACGTTAGTCAGTCGATCAAACTTGGAATACATTGAATTAAGCATGTTCACGATCTGAATAGGTTCACAGACAGAACAGATGTTTGTGAAAGTCACTACATCACTGAAAAGTATTGTGCAGCAGCTAAAATCTCCTGGGGAACAACAACAACAACAAAAAAGAATAGTTTTCAGAAGCAACAGTTTCTCTATTTTTGGTTTTTAATATGGCAAGGATAAAATACTCAAGCCAAAAGTCCAACAATGCTTAATAGAACCTTTAACTATTATTGCCACTTGTCTGAATCCTCCTAAAAGCTGGAAAACAAATCGCAGCATATGTGATCTCTCACTTCATTAATATATTATTAAGATGTGTATATTGATGGATGGACTCCATTGGGCTAGATATTAGGCTTTATTGAAATAAGTTGATGGACAAAGAAACAAATTCTTATGTCATTTCAGAACACACATGAGGCTGAAAGCCTCTCCTTTATACCTTCTAAAATCAAGGTTACAACAAAGTTTAGAAACACTCACAATTCACCTAAAAATGTAAGTAACACCATGCAAAACCCTAGACAACAGATGATTTTGAAAAAGTAATGTTTACATGTCCACCCTTTTGAAGCAGCAAGGTGCATGTCAAACCAATGGTCTTTATCATTTTTCTTAAAATTATGAGACTGCACATAGTTTACTTTTGTACTTATCTGAAAAGTAAACATTATGGAAAATACCTGTGTGCTAAATATATGTCCTGATTTCACTTGGTTCCCAGGAAACCAGACCTCCATGCAAACCAGGTCCAAACACACAGAATCTTAGCTTTGAAGGGAGCGTTTCCAGATATTCAATTGAATTCCTTACCCTTCCTATTTTACGACATACCATTTTCTATTTGATAATCAAAGGTAATAAAATTGCCATACCTGCTTCGACCTTTTTGCCTTCCTTCAGCTGATTAGCCACATGTTTTGGTAACATGGCATAGAGTAAAGTTTCTGATTTCTTCTTCTCTATCTCTAGGTTCTTAGAGAGAATCCTGAGCTCTTCCTTTTTTCTCTCTAGTTGGTTGGATAGCTCTATCTCTGCCAGCCGCTGCTGGTTGAAGAGGATCAGGTCTCTTGTTGGGTCATGTTGGGCGATGTCAGAAAGGTGCATTTCTTGTTCTTCTAACTCATCTAAACTGCGGAGCTTTGGTGAGCACAAGTAGATCATGCTATGGTTGCAGTCCATCCAGATCATTTGTCCTTTTCCCAATAAACATATTATACAATGCTTTCCATTAGGCTTAATCTATGAATTATTGGAATCTTATCTAGATAACTGTCAGTAAACTGAATGTGAAGATTATAGATTCTGTGGGCCTAATGTCTAGATTTCACAGGTTTTGCAAATGCTTCAATACCCTCTTTTCTTTTGGGTTTAGAATTTAGGATGTAGAATCTTTCATTCCTGTGTAAGGTCTTGAAAGAGTTAAAGGCAACAGACTGATCAAGACCACACAGTACAATAACATAAAGATGGGCAACTTCTTACAAGTTATTGTAATCTTCAAGTCTTTCCCTGTTTGGTATCTCCAAAATTCCCCTAAAATTGTGCTATCAGAATTTGGTGGCAAACATCTGAATTAGGACAGCATTATTCCTTCCCAATTTAGGTGGAAAATGAAAGGGACTCAGCTGACTTTTTTTTGCAAGTTCTGTTAAGAATTTTATATGTAAAAGAAAAAGTAAAGACAAGATCAAGAATAAGAAAATGCTAAATGAATGTAGATTGGATACAGAAGTGAATGATCAGCATGAAAGAATTAATTTAGTTTAATGAAAAGAAGGACTAGGGGTGACATGATCCACTGATTAATTGTTCTAACTGTCAGGAAATTTCTCCTTAGTTCTAAGTTGCTTCTCTCCTTGTTTAGTTTCCACCCATTGCTTCTTGTTCTACCCCCAGGTGCCTTGGAGAATAGCTTGACTCCCTCTTCTTTGTGGCAGTTCCAGAGATATTGGAACACTGCTATCATGTCTTCCCTAGTCCTTTTTTTCATTAAACTAGACATACCCAGTTCCTGCAACCGTTCTTCATATGTTTTAGCCTCCAGTCCCCTAATCATCTTTGTTTTCTTTTCTTTGCTAATCCAATGGCTTTCACTTCTTTATTATTTCTTACTTCTTTTGTGCATTCAGCATAACATTGCTTGTCCCAAAAGGAAATATCATGATAGGTAGGTAGGTAGGCCTTTGCCATATTACTGAAAGGTTAACAACCCATTACTGTGCTACCTGACTCTATTAGAAAATGCATTACGGTAATTTTATCCCCTCTTCTATTTTTCTTAACTGCTTAATTTTTGTTAAATTTCAGAAGTTCACAGAAAAATTGTACCTCTGAGCTTCAGCGCAGGCCGTTTCTTCAATGAATTGGGCATAATTTCTCTCCTTATCTTGAGAACAAACTGACTGTTGATAAACTTCTTCATGCTGGAAATAGCGAATGTGACTTGGGGATGAATAATAGAAAAATATTCATCTAATCTGGTTCCATTTATTTGCAATCCAGGTACACATTTCTGAATGTTTACACCGGCCTGTTTGATTTTCAGCTGAGGAGAGAACCCAAAGGTAATTTCAATAACTAAAAATGACTTTTTAAAACCTCTTCAGAAACAACAGGTAACAAAACATGACTTCAAAATTAAAGTGGAGCCACTTGAAATATGTTTTTCATATCAACAGTAAAACCGGGTTTAAGACTGGACTTGTGGGGGACCCACACAGCATTCATTAACTTTCCACTTGCACACAATCCCGGCCTCCTTTTTAATGGTGGTAGGCATAGCATACCAGTGAAAATAACTATATGAGTTCTCACTTTTCTGATAAAAGGAAATGGTAAATAAAGTGATACATAAAGCCTTCGACTCTTACGATATCTACTTTATCTATTTTTTTAAAAAAAACCTTGCTCCCAAACGATGCCTCTAGTAACATCTCCATATCATTGCCTCACCCTGCAGGCGATGATAGTGATTTTTTCCAAATCTAATCCTCGCCTGCACGACTGCCCTTCCTTGACTTTACATATTTGTACTAATTTTAATGATTTATGTACTGTTGCAGCAAGTGTTGGTCTAATAGAAATGACTCCGCATGCCCATACCAGCCCCACCTCTAGCTGAACGGTTAAGTCCAAATAATCCATCCCAAAGTTTCCTTACTGTTTCATCGAACACAAGGTGGAAAGGAAATGCATGGCAAAAGGTTCTCTCGTCCAGCCAAAGCCGCTCAGGGAACAATGGTTCAAAGGTATGTAAAAGGTTTCCTGTAGAAAAGAAACATATTTTTTTAATGGATTCTCCCACCTGACCCCCCCCCCCAGCCAGCATGACTAACAGAAGACATCAATTTGGGAAGGTCTGGAGGATAATTTCTGGATTAATTTCCACTTTATATTCACTTATCTTTCTCTTCAGTGATCAAGTGAAATAATACCATAATTTTGTCGAAGAACTGCACTGAGGTTGGTGTGGTGCAAGATCTCTATTTTACAAAATGGCTCACCAGTGGTGCTCCCTCTCACATGGAAGGTTAATTCTTAGAATTGGTACCGTATTTTTCGGAGTATAAGACGTACCTTTTTCCTCCCTAAAAGTGGCTGAAAATTTGGGTGCGTCTTATACTTCGAATGTAGCTTTTTCCCCCCAGCCCTAACTAGGTGCTAACAGATCTTCCCAGCTCTTACCTTGCAGGCTTTTTCATTGTTACTCTCTCCAAAGAATGTTTTTTTAAGTCCTAACCAGGGGATAAAATAATGTGCTGAAGCTGACCAGACTAAGGACGCTAGCCAGATGAATACCTGGTAGGCAGATTTCCCCCCCCCCTATTTTCCTCCCCCAAAACTAAGGTGCGTCTTATACTCTGGTGCGTCTTATACTCCGAAAAATATGGTATTTTTCTCAACCATTCAAACAGAAATTCCTTAATTACCACTCCAAATTTGATAATTTTCACTTGAAGTAGACTGGCATCAGTAGTTCCTATGATTCCTAACCTCCCTTTACTTGGATCATTATTATTTTAGTTACATGGAGGAAGACAAAAGCAAGCATACATGAACTGGAACTAGACCTTAAAACAGCTGAATTTTCTACAGAAATGCACTGTATTGTTTGGGACATCTTCAGAAATAGAATAACATTTTTTTAAAAAAAATGAATGGTGATATTCCTGAGTATTCAGATTCCCAAGCATTTAAAATCATATGACAGACTTGACAAGGATCCCAGACAGGATAGCCCTTTGTATGACATAAAAACTCAATCTTTTACCAGTGTCAATTTTATGGAGACATTTGTGGTTACATAGAGAAAATCAAGTAATTATATACCAGTGATGGCCACACCCATAATTCCATGCGGGGGGCCTGCGCATGCGCACGTGACACCCCCTGCTCCCGGCACATGATGGTGTGCCCGTTTTTTCGCTCTCCCTAGGCTTCAGAGCCTTTCCCCACCACCCTGGAGGTCCTCCGGAAGCCGAAAACGGCCTGTTTGTCAACTTCCGGTTGGACTGGAAGTCCTGTTTTTTTGCTCTCCCCAGGCTTCAGAGCCTTTCTAGGAGCCTGGGGATGGCGAAAACGGCCTTCTCCCCCGGAGGCCTTCTGGAGGCCAGAATTTCCCAACTTGAAACAGACCATTTCTGGCCCCTGGAGGGCCTCTGGGGGGTGGGGAAGGCCATTTCCGCCCTCCCCAGGCTCCTAGAAAGGCTCTGGCGCATGGGGAGAGCAAAAAACGGGCCTTCCCCACCCCCTCCGGAGGCTGGAAACAGCCTGTTTCCTGACTTCCAGTGGGCTCAGAAGACCCGAAAATCAGCATGTGCGCCGGACCTGAGCTCTCATGCCCACCATTATGGCTCCGCGTGCCACTTGTGGCACGCGTGCCATAGGTTCGCCATCACTGTTATATGCAGTATAGTACAATAAAAATTGAGGACGTGTTCTACAGAAAAGTATGCCTACTGCTCTCATCCTGTTAATCAGCCACATGATCTCATCTGATTTCTTTCTATAATGCTCCATATATTCAGCAAGCTCAAAGACTTTTGCTTGTATTCTTGAGATCCAGATTTCACCCATCACTAACTTACCCGCCCTAGAATTGACTGTAGGTCTCAAAACATCACAGGAGAACTCCAGTTCAGCAGTTTTTCCCCTTCCTTTTTGAAAAACCACATCCTGTTGCTGAAAAGAAAACGATACATTAAGTCATCTCTAAAAAGAAGCTTCGTATGATATGTGAGCCCAGCCCATAATTTAGAGATGTCCCTATTTCCTCCGCTCTGTATCAACTCCTCTGCTCTTTCTACAGAAACATCACCTCTTTGTTATCCTGAGACCCATCTTCACACACAGAAATTGCTTGTTCCTTGATGTTGTGCTCCACTATTTCATTTGTCTGTGAAATAAAAAACACCACATGCTCCTTCTTCCCAGTGCGCTCCTCTTCTATATTTTGTTCAAGGATTTCCAAGGATACTTCACAGTCAAAGAAATCTCTGGCTACAGCTTCAATAATTCCTACGTAGGAAAAAAAAGGAACAACCTATTTTAGGGCAATATGTAAGATCCCTTCCAAAGTGGCTCAGCTCTTAAGGAACTTAATGAAAAGCAAGTTTCTTATCCCCTTCTTTCAATAACAGCTTTTAAAAACTTTTCACGTTCGGAGCAATTTTCTCCCCCATCACTGTTCTTCCAAAGTTCTTCTTCATCGCTCAGGAAAATTATTCCAACCTCTTAACAAGCTTTGCAGTTAAGTGCAAAACAGAAGAAAGAAATGGGAAACCTTTGTTCTTTATATTAATCTTTCTTAGGATATGGGGAGAATTTCTAGCAGGATAAGATAGATTTCCACAAAACTGGAAACCCAGCATATAATAATAGTTTTAATTATAACATATTTTTTAAAAAACCAGACTAAACATTCTAGAGCTTTTTTCTTAGACCCAGCACCAAGGTTGCTGATCAGAAAACTGGCTGAGGTGACTCAATCTGATTTCAATTTTGCTCTGTAAATATCTGTATTTCCCAGTCTGCATCTGAACACTTTCTTTGGCAGTGGTGGGTTCCTACCAGTGCGGTCCACTCTATAGCACCGGTAGCGGCCCGCTGGTGATGTCACAGTACCGGTGCGGTTGCATTTGACACTTTTCCTTTGCTTTTGCCTAAAGCTTCCCAAAGTGGGCGTTTTCCAAAAGCTTAACCTTTTATACTGTTAATTTTATACAGTTTTATACTGTTATTCTTTAGACGAAAACATTGAGGACTGTTAAAAGATACTGTTCTTTTAACAGTCCTCAATATTTTCGTCTAAGGAATCCATGACTGAAACCAAAAATGCTGTATGAGACTTGCTTGTCTTTTAACTATAGCATTTTCTGCATATAAAGGTTGCTGTGTTGCCATGATGTAACACGCACTTTGTATGCAAAGCTTTTCATGTAAGCTATAAAATAGCAAAAATAGTAGTAACATCTCTCTGAAATAACTAATATATGACCGGCAAGCCACGCCCACCCAGTCACATGGCCGGCAAGCCATGCCCACCCAGTCACATGGCTGGCAAGCCACACCCACAAAATAAGCCATGCCCAAGTTGTGTAAAACCATGCCATGCCCGAGTGGTAGTAAAAAAAATTAGGAACCCGCCCCTGTTCTTTGGTATTTGTATTTGACTCACCCCCCCCCAATTATTATAATTGTAAATGAGAAACTAACAAACTATAAAGTAGAATACAGCCCTTAGCCTTATCCAAAGACCTTATTGGAAAATGAAAATAGTAGATGACTTGACAAGTGCTTGGTTAGGAAGCATGCCTTCCTATTTAATAAAAAGAAAGGATAAAAAATGAAGTGAAGCAGAAGCTGGCTGAAATGCTCCCTATTTCTTCCATATGTGTTCATTGGTCCAAAGATTTGGAGATTCCTGGCCCACACTAATATTTAATAATTATCTTTCTCCAATCTGGTGTCATCCAGATGTGTTATAACTTCCATCCCAATCTTTTCTGGTCTTTGATGATGGCTTTGTGGTCCAACAGATTCCAAGACCTCCCCCTTCTTAAGTATCGCAAAAGCTTTCTTCTATGCAAGTCAAGGTCACCTCAAGCTTTCCTAAAGTGCTCCTTTATCTGCTCTAGCAATAGCACTTAGCAATAGCGCTTAGACTTATATACCGCTTCACTTTACCTCGGAAGGATGGAAGGCTGAGTCAACTTTGACTCCTGGTGGGATTTGAACTGCCAAATTTCAGGCAGCCGGCAGTCAGCAGAAGTACCCTGCAGTACTGCATTCTAACTACTGCGCCACTGCGGTTCTAAGCAACAGTTGGGCAGATACTTTGCCTGTCACGATGTGAATATTGTCAGTTGAGCCTCTCTACTATATTTCTAGATCTACTGTATTTTCTAATCAAGCAGACATGTGACATGTATTACTGCGCATGTGTGCATTCTAGGAGTTTGTCTCCTCCCTCCTTCCTTCTTCTCCTGCAAGCCTCGCCCGAGGCAGATGTGAATTCTTAGCTGAGACAATGTAGCTTATTAAGGTTTATGTTTTGTTACTTTTATACTGAAATAAATATTTTGTTAATTAGAATTAAATCTCGGTTTTATTTTCTAAGTAAGAATGACTTCAAGGGAACAAGATCTATACATCGCCTCGGTAGGAATAAATTCCTATCCCGTCATTGCCTTTGTTACTTCATTTTAATTGTACGCCCTAAGACAAACAGATGCATCATCCTCTAAAAAGTATTTATTGGAATGAATAATGATTAATATTTGCACCAAATTATATTCCAAAATGTTTTTAAAATCGATGGCACAAATTGGGAACCTTTTATACAAGGCTTGGGATAGAGGGGAGGGGTGGAACAGTTATGTTAAAGTGACAGAGGTTATTGAGCTAAGTAAAGAAATCTCATCCAACCCACCCATCCTGGCCCAAATAGTCAATTCCAATGCTTGGTATACTTATGGAAAAGTTCCCACTCAGTTCGAGTGTTGTATTATATACATTCCATTGTGAAATTGGTGCCTTCGTACCTGGGACAATGTGACACAAGCCTTTCCTGTCTGAATAATAGTGGAGGAGCATTTTCCCATCTTTCCTTTCCACTCGAAATGATGGTGCATTCATTTCCTAGGCAGGACAAAAATCTGTTTCATTTTCTTGCAAAAGAGCCAAGAGTCTATTCTAATACCCACCAGCATTATAAATGCAATTTTTATCTTTGTTGCACCCTTGGCCTTCCATTCAATATATAATCAAAAGGCCAACGTAGAGCAATAGATAAGGAAGGAATGCAAATGGCAGAATTTGCATTTCTTCCTTATTGTGTTGGTTAATAAGAGCTTGCCAATTTGTATTCTGAGATTTGTTGATAGTATTGGAAACATTGGAGAAGGTCTCATGTTTCAATAACAGAATCAAACTCTGATTCATAACTCTTTGGGCCTGTTCAGGTTATATGCAATTTTATTCCAATTTTCCTTTCACAATCAGTTGTATGTAAGAACTCTCTCCTTCTGTTCATTCTCTCATCCTTTCTCTTAAATATGCCCACTGCTGAAGCTTATTAGTGATGTAAAAATATTTGTCATAGTCGAGAATGGCCATGGCATATATTGAAAGGTAATTAATTTCTAATTTAAAATAATTCAAAGGCAGGAAAAAACATTTTCCATGTATATGACCCTTCTATCCCTTGGCTACAATTGCTTCGTTTCAGTATAAATGCAAGACAGTTCCATACATTACAATTATAATGAAAAGCAATAGCTCAGCCTTCCTCTGATTATAACTCTCCAAATTCCTGGAAAACATGCATGGCCCACTACAGTGGTGGGTTCCTACTGGTGCGGTCCGGTGCGTAGCTCCGGTAGGGAGCGGCTGATTGTGCAATTTGCGCGCGACCGCTCTGGTGCCGTCTTCGCCGGTCCGTTGCGCACATCGCCATCTTTTAAAAAGAATTTTTGGGCTTTTTTGCTTCTGCGCATGCGCGGAAGCAAAATCTCACCAAAATCTCGCGAGGGGATGAGCGCGGGGGTGAGACTTCGGCGAGATTTTGCTTCCACGCATGCGCAGAAGCAAAATCGCGTGAGGGCACGCGCGTATGTAGCGAGCATGCACGCACACAAAATGTGGAGATGCATGCGCAGCGCACCAGTATCGGTAAGTGAGCAACCCGCTCCTGGCCCACTAGGAATTCTAAGTGTTTTAGTCTAGCAGTCTATTACATTTCACCTCCTACAGGTAACTCTAAGAAAACAAGGGTCTCACAGATTCATAGTAAGTCTATTGCAATAAGAAAGAGGGCAGGCTACAACATTTAGGAAAATAGAAATATATATCTTATCAGTGAGTTTATTATAGCAGGATCAACCTATCACCTTTGAGCTTCTTCCTGAGTTTTGGTTTAATGGGAAAGATGCTACTCACTTGTTTGATATCACAAAACCGTCTATCTGTACTTGTTTTGCAGCAGTTTGAAACTAATCTATTCTGTCATATCAAAATACAAAAATATGTATATGCTCTCTCTCTCTCTCTCTCTCTCTCTCTCTCTCTCTCTCACACACACACACACACACACACACACACACACACACACACACACACACACACCTGTTTCAGTTGTGTTTCCCCAGAAGAAAATGTACCTGGTAAGACAAAGCAAGGTAGCTATGTAAGGAATCAAGATTCTCAATAAACTCCATCAAATTTCCTCCTAGTGTCCGTAGCATTTTATCATATCCTGATGTTTTGCAGAAATTAAAAAAGTATTGCCCAAAAAGCTTCAACACTGCCTCCTCTGGCATGTCTGCATGGGAAGAAGAAAAAAAGGCAGATTCGGAAATAATGGCATGTATACCTGGGCACAGCAGAAAGTATGTGCCTTTTCTCATGAACATGATTTGCCTTCTCTTTTCATGATACCTTCCTTGATGCTGCCACAACTGCAAGACTTCATTCGGTTTCTCCATCCATGAAAATAATATGCAACATAGGTGCATGACTAGCTTAAGAAGTGATTCATATCTACAATTTGATTCAAGGGCTCTTAAGAGTTAACTAGAGACTAGAGTTTTTCGAAGCCTTATTTCTGTCAGATAATGGATCCAAAAAGAAGTTAAAATAGCAACAGCACTTAGACTTATATACCGCTTCATAGTGCTTTTATGAAGGGGTGGGCTGCTGGGGGTTCGCAGGGGTTCGGGTCCGGGAGAACCTCTAGCTAAGATTCTGTGCAGTTCGGAGAACCCCCAAATCCTACTTGTTAGATTGCGCGGGAATGAAGAGGTGAGATGTAGGAACAGTTCAGCACCTCTTATTTAGCCATAGCTGAAGTAAAACGGAATGCCGGCAGGCTGCAGGGAAGCCGCTTTTAAAGGCTTCCCTGTAGCCGGTCAGCCACTGACAACAGCTTAAATCTCCCACCGCTACAATGGCCAATCAGCGCCGGACATGCACATTTTGATCACGTACGGCCATACGTAATACCACTCCTGGCTGGCCCTGCCAACCCCACCCCTCCCCTCCCAGGAGTCCCCACTAGGCCCATTTTGGATGCAGGTAAGTGCAGGGTATGCGCGGAGGCTTGGGGAGGGTGAAAAACGGGCCTACCGGAAGTTCGGGAAGGCCCTAAATGGGCCTGTTTCTGGCCACCAGAGGGCCTCCAGAGGGCCTCCAGAGCCTGGGGAGGCCATTTTCGCCCTCCCATAGACTCGAGGAAAGCTTCTGGAGCCAGGGGAGGGCAAAAACGACCCCCCCTGCCGTGGTGCAGGAGGCTGACTAGGCCACGCCCACCATGGCCACACCCATCCAGCAGCTGGGCAGAGAACCCGTTGTTAAAAATTTTGAACCCCACCCCTGTTTTACAGCCCTCTCTAAGTGGTTTACAGAGTCAGCATATTGCCCCCAACAATCTGGGTCCTCATTTTACCCACCTCGGAAGGATGGAAGGCTGAGTCAACCTTGAGCTGGTGAGATTTGAACTGCTGCTAGCAGTCAGCTGAAGTAGCCAGCAGTGCTGCACTCTAACCACTGCACCACCTCGGCTCAATTCTTCAGCAACTGTTAATTTGACTCAAAGAGAGAAGTCACATAATGTAAAAAGTATCTGTTGAGTAAAATATATGTGCATACATGCACAATGTCCATTGAGTCTTGGAATGATTTCAAAAATTCAGTTTGATCAAATCATCTTTGAATTTAATGGTTGCATTGAAACTTTATGTAGTCTAGCAGGCAGCTCTATTAAGACAATTGAACCCATCAGCTGGGCACAAAACAAAAAGAATAATTTAGAAATCATATCATATGTTAATCCACATGACAAACATATGCTGCAATCAGTAAACTAAGAGCAACCCATAATTTCAAATTGTAATATAGTACTTGAAAACAAATCATAATTTATTCACTAGCCCTTTTCTCATATGTTACTAATATGAAAAGGAAGAAACTACATTACAGTTTAGTGTGATATGAGAGCAGCATAATCTGCAGTCATTTAAGATCCTTTAAATTAATTTGTTTAATAGTATTGAACTCAGTCAATTAATTTTGTGGAAACAAAGGATTGGACTGCAGGACTCTTGAGGTTTAAAATGATGCCACGACGGAATATAAATATGCTGGAGGAAAATAAATCAACTCAAAATGAATAACTTAAACAGAAGAGAAAATATTTTAAAATGTAGCTACAATACAAAATGAAAAAGGATGTTTTAAAAAATGAAAATAATTACTAAAATCTGTAAGAAAGGAAGTAAATATCTCCGTTATGGTCAATCACTGGAACTATATGTAGTTATATAAGGCAATTAGAATAAAATGAATTAAACTGTAGAGATAAAATAAGGCATTACGTGAAATCTAAAAGACACAAAACTAATTTGCTAGGTTGCTACAGCTGTTAGGCAAATGATTACAAATGTGCTAATGTACAAAATAAAGCAGGGTTAAAATACTTTAATTCTAGTTCAATTATTACAACTGTTATTATAGTTTTTAAGAGATAATTGTAGGGAGATGTGCAAGAGCAGATAAGTATAAATTTATTCGGGATGACTGACTAGAGTATTGCTTAATACAGCCTTAAAATGATGATCGTTTCAGAATTCTTCCTATCACATCCGTAAGTGGGAATAATTCTACCTCTTGGCAAACAGCAAATTAAAACATGTAATTATCTCAGTACTTAGCATGTTGCAGGCTTCTTTAATCAACTTCACAGTCAGAGAATCATCATACACTGTATATGTCATAAAGGTGTCTTCAGTTCCAACCTGAGTTCTGTGACAATACCAAAGAAAAATTCTAATATGAAATGAAATACGGAACACAATTTGCCACCTGTTTTGCCATATTTGGGTAAAGAAACACATTTTACCAACATTTAGAGTGTGAGATTCAACTGGCTGAAAATAGTTTACACGTAGTCCTCGACTTACAACAGTTCATTTACTGATCCATACAACAGCACTGAAAAAAATGAGTTATGACCATTTTTCACACTTACAACCTTTGTAGCATCCCCGTGATCATGTGATCATAATTCAGGTGCTTGGCAACTGGTTCATACTTACGACTGTTGCTGTGTCCCAAGGATCATGTGCAGTAGTGGGTTGTAAATCCCGTCGCTACTGGTTCGCTTGCGCGCATGTGCAGAAGCATCCCAGGTGGGTGGGCAGTGCCTTCCGCCGCCGCTGCTGCCGGTTCGCTGAACCGGGCCGAACCAGGAGCAACCCACCGCTAATCATGTGACCCTCTGACAAGCAAAATCAATGGGGAAGCCACATTCACTTAACAACCATGTTACCAACTTAACAACTGCAGTGATTCACTTAACAACTATGACAAGAAAGGTCGTCAAATGGGGCAAACTCACTTAACCAATGTCTCACTTAACAACCAACATTTTGGGCTCAATTGTGGTTGCAAGTCAAGGACTACTTGTACTCTAACTGGGTAGAGATGTCTGAAAATCTTTTTTAAAGTTAAACCCTTTAACCAAATGCATTGCTATGCCCTGCTAGGCTTTGGAATTTAGTGGGGCAATCACAAAATCAGCTTAAATATCAAAGAGACTTGTAGCAATAAATAATAAATGGGTTGTGGCAGAAATGTTCGTGGATTATACCCTGCTCTTAACCTGAACACAGACTCTTGTCCTGAATGCACCCAACCCATCCTCTGGATACAGGGGTCTCCAACCTTGGCAATTTTAAGACTTGTGGTCTTCAACTCATAGAATTCTTCAAAGCTTTGCTGGCTGAGGAATTCTGGGAGTTGAAGTCCACAAGTCTTACAGTTGTCAAGGTTGGAGACCCCTGCGGTCTGGAATACAGGTATCTCCTTGGTTCCGTGGTCTTGCTTTACCAGTGATAATGCTGTGGGGTTATAAATATTTACTTGAGCTTTTCCCATGTTTCTTCACCAAATTTCTCTACCAGAAGGGACTTCAGGCAGGAGTTGATAAATCCATACTAGAGAGAGAAAGAGGGAGAGAGAGAGAGAGAGAGAGAGAGAGAGAGAGAGAGAGAGAGAGAGAGAGAGAGAGAGAGAGAGAGAGAGAGAGAGAGAGAGAGAAGGGGGGGCAGAGAAATTCTCGTGAATGTCCTGTGTAAATATAACATTGCATATGCATACTTTCCACTAAGCTGTGTTATTTTATGCTGAGTATTAATATTATGTGAGGAAGAGCTTCTTTCTGGCCATTCCCCCCGCCCTCTCAATTGCTTACTTTTATAAATTATCCTGCTATCTTTGCAGATATGTGCCATTGCACAAAGAGAAAACTTGGAAAGAAGACTTACCATGGCACCTTTATGTCACACGAGGCAGGACTGGTTTTCTTGGTGCAGGTGACTTGCTCTTTCTAAAAACTTGGAGACCCAGCATTTAAATACTGGGTGAATGTAGATAGGAGGATCCACAGGGAAGGCTGTGTTGACTTCTACCTGTTAAATTTCAGTAGAGACTCTGAATGGCCATGGTTGGGGAAACTGAACTAATTGAATCCCCTGGAGTATTAAAGCATATTTTGAAAACAAAATACGTTTACTGTGCTGTTCTTGTTGTGATAATTCAGGACAGAAATCACAGAACATTTCGAAATAACAGAGTGGAAATGTGCAAGACATACTAATCGATAAAATGTTGTGTCTGTTGTTGTAGAATCAACATGCACATTTTAACTTTCTTCAGAGTCAACTTAAGCTTTCCTTTCCGCTCATTCACCCTCGCGATCTTCCTCTCAGGCTCCCTACAGTTCACTCCCAGAGAGTCTGCTGCAGCAAAGAACAACATAGTTCTTCACACTGAAACCAACTAGACTGATATTTTGGTGGTGTGGCATTCTTCATCATATCTGGGGACCAGGAGCGGGTTCCTAATTTTTTTACTACCACTCTGTGGGCGGGGCTTATTTTGTGGGTGTGGCTTTCCAGCCATGTGACCGGGTGGGCATGGGCCTTGGGAGCTTGGCGGCAGCCGGAGAAGCAGGGGGCATTGCCCACCCGCAAAACAGCCCCCCGCAGCGGGAGCAGCAAGACCGCGGCAGCGGTTCTTCTAGGAGGCTCCGTCCGGCCTGAATGCTTCTCCCCATTCGATGATCCTAGGCTCCTGCCGCCCGTTCCCCCTCCCCTCAGCAGCTCGAGAAGCCTCAAACGTGCAAAAATGCCTGGGATCATCACCGCGCATTCATGGCTTCTCGGACTGCTGAAGGGAGGGGAATGGAGATAGCTCCTGCCGCCCGTTCTTTCACATGCTCCCTCAGCCATCCTCCGCTGCTTGGACTCACTGTGGGGTAGGAAGGCAGCGCATGCGCAGTGCCGGAAGCTCGGCTTCTGGGCATGCGCAGAAGAAAAAAATTAAAAAACTTTTTTTTTAAATGGCGGCGCCCAGGCACCGGCAACCGACCGCACCGGTACTGTGACATCACCAGTGGGCCGCTACCGGTGCTATAGAGTGGACCGCACCAGTAGGAACCCACCACTGCTGGGGACACAGCGCAATCATAGCTCTGAGCTCTGGGTCTCTGATGATAATCTGCCAATCCTATTTTTTCCCCTCTGTTGATCTTTTTCCTTTGTCATTTCCTACTTTTCCTTGCAAGTTCTCTTTCACAAAATGGCATGCTGAAAGAACAATTTTATTTAGTGCCTTTTTCCCCATATCGAAACAATGGATGGAAACTAATCAAGGAGAGAAGCAACCTGGAATTAAGGAGAAACTTCCTAACAGTGAGAACAATGAACCAGTGGAACAGCTTGCCTCCAGAAGTTGTGGGGGCTTCATCACTGGAGGTTCTATACTATTATTTGGAAGAGACTGGACAGTCATAGGTATAGGGCAGTGATGGGGAACCTTTTCGGCACCGAGTGCTCAAATCGGAATGCGCGTGCATGTGTGTGCATGTGCGCATGGCGGAGCACTGGAAACCCGAAGACCAGCTGGCCGGTGCGCATGCGTGCACCGGCCAGTTGGCCTTCGGGTTTCCAGCACATGTATGCACACCGGCCAGAGGGTCTTTGTGCACGCCAGAGCACCAGGAACCCGAAAACCAGCTGACCGGTGCACACATGCCTGTTTTTTGGCCGTTTTTCACGCTATTTTTGGGCTGTTTTCAGGCTGTTTTTCGGGCCTTTTTCGGGTTATTTTCCGGGCCATTTCCAGGCTGTTTTCCAGCGTTCCGGCTCCCGTGAAGACCAGCTGGCTGGCGCGCATGTGCATGCTGGAAACCAGAAGAGCAACTGGCGATGGTGCGCGTGCCCACAGAGAGGGCTCTGCGTGCCACCTCTGGCATGCATGCCATAGGTCTGCCATCACAGGTATAGGGACTCCTGGTTGAACAGAGGGCTGGACTAGAAGACCTCCAAGCTCCCTTCCAACTCTGTTCTATTCTAGAGATCTCAGCAAATTCTAGGGCGCACCTTCATAGCAATTCCATCAGATTTCCTATCTCTTCAGACATTCATTACCCCAGACTTTGAGAAAAGTTGAAGAATTGAAGTCACGGCCCTCCTTACTACCTGCCAAGCTACAAGCCCCCCCCTCAACGCACACACAATAAGCCGGTATGCTATGCAAAGCAAAACATCAGTCTCCAGTATAATAATCATTTCCAATAGATACTCTTAACTCTACATCTGGACCCTACAGGGAACAGATCAGCTGGATGGTTGCTGGGTGGTATTTCAGAATGATACTCACCAGTTCAGAGAAAGGGAAAAGTTAAGCAGAAGCAGCAGGGGACATCTTTATTTATTTATTTATTTATTTATTTATTAGTGACATTTATATACCGCCTCACAGTGCAAGCACTCTCTAAGCGGTTTACACCAGTAAGCAATGTATATTTATATTGCCCCCAACAATCTGGGTCCTCATTCCTCTTGTAGGAATGGGGAGAAAGTCAGAGAGGTGATAGGGAACATTTTGGTATCTTGGTGCTGATACTGATTCTGTCTGCCTTTGGAGAGATTATGTGGATGAAAAAATCCCCAAACATTTTGTAAGAGCAATCGCAATAGGTTTGGAAATTTCCAAAACTGTTCAGCAGCTTGGCATCTTGAACTTGATGGCACAAAACAAATTATTGCGAACACTCATATTGATGAGTGTTAATTTGCAGGATCCAGAATTTGCAGGAGAGAAAATAATGAATGGAGAGTTGTCCATCCTTTGTTTTGTATGCTATACTTAATTGTTTATTTCTTGTTTGTTTTCTTTCAAGGAGGTGAAAGCTACGGCACTTTAAATCTCTCTCGGGTCATTTTTCCCCCTTGAAATCAAATTATCGATCATCTTTGGGGAAATCTATATAAGGCTTTTTTCCTACAGCAAATGGGACATTTGGGTATAGCTTCTACAAAACACTGGGGAACAATGCTGATCTTAATATTAATAATGTTGTTGGTGTGTGTGTGTGTGCATGTGTGTGTGACTATGTGTGTGCGTGATTGTATCACTCAGCAACTGCAGTTTTCCTGACCTGATCATTTGTAAGAGCATGAAATTTAAGCTTAGTACCAGTTTTACAAAATAAAAAAGAAACTAACAAACCAACTACAATTCTGCTTGGCTACAGCCATAATCCACTTAGATTAGAGACTTCTAACTACTGGGCATCAGTAATTACTCACATCATCAATTAATTTTTTAATCTACTTCCATTTTAAAAAGAGCAGCAGGTAGGCAAGAGGAAAAAATGCTAGAGCCCTTTGATTGGATACTGGCCTGTTTAATGTTTTTTTTAAATATCTTAATGTAGTGGGGACATTAAGACTGGATTCCCAGGAGCAAATGAATTCCCCATAGAACACAGGAATATGGGCCCCAAAATCCACCATATTGGGGTGGGGTGTTATTTTTTGGGTAGAACCTTGACTGCAATACATTTAAGCTCTTTTAATAGTTAAAGAAAATGCTATAATAAAATGCCAGTGCCATTTTAATAATAGGAGGGAAGGGGAAAAAAAAGAAGAGTAGAGAACTAAAGGTTCAGAATGGCAGCAGGCATTGAGCACAAGGTAGAGAAAGTCTCCCAATATCCTTCAGCACCAATCCTGCTGGCTTTTAAGAACATGTTTAAGACCTGGCTTTTAAGAACATGTTTAAGACACACCAAGACAACTTCTTCCCACAGACTCTGGACTAGGATGGGATTACCAAGTAATCATTGGATATGTGTAGTGTTTAGGACTGATTTTCCCCCTCAGCCTGGTCAGATTTTTAATGCAATGCATGCTTTTATTGCTTTTTACCCTGTAAATTAAGATAATCATTTGGTAAGTGAGCAGTTTTAGAAATCTGCTAAATACTCCCCCCCCCAAAAAAAACCTCAACAGTTTTGGCAATAGTCAAAGGGAGATGAAAACGTGGCCTCTAAGTACCAAGGAGCTGCTGATACAGTTCTACAGAGGAATTATTGAGTCTGTCATCTGCACCTCTATAACTGTCTGGTTCGGTTCTGCAACCCAACAAGACAGACACAGACTTCAGAGGATAATCAGAACTGCAGAAAAAACAATTGCTACCAAGCTGCCTTCCATTGAGGACCTGTATACTGCACAAGTCAAAAAGAAAGCCGTGAAAATATTTACAGATCCCTCGCATCCTGGATATGAATTGTTTCAACTCCTACCCTCAAAATGATGCTATAGAGCACCGCACACCAAGACAACTAGACACAAGAACAATTTTTTCCCGAATGCCATCACTCTGCTAAACAAATAATTCCCTCACCACTGTCTAACTATTCACTAAGGCTGCATTACTATTACTATTAGTCTTCTCATTGTTCCTATCACCCATCTCCTCCCACTTACTGTATAACTTGTTGCTTGTATCCTTATGATTTATATCAATATTGATTGGTTCCTGATTGCTTATTTATACCCTATGACAATCATTAAGTGTTGTACCTCATGATTCTTGACAAATGTATCTTTTCTTTTATGTACACTGAGAGCATATGCACCAAAGACAAATTCCTTGTGTGTCCAATCACACTTGGCCAATAAAGAATTCTGTTCTGTTCTGTTCTGTTCTGTTCTGTTCTGTTCTGTTCTATTCTATTCTATTCTAAATGTGGACGTTGGGTACAAGAATCATGTTCTTCTTTGGTTTCTGTTTCTTGCCCTTCACATGCTCTATAAATAATGAATGCTGTGGTTTTCAGGTATTCTTGAGAGAAGAGCAGGGCATCCAAATTATAAATGAGGGCAATTGTTTAAAATTAAAATATTCAGGCTTTACTTTATTTAGAAGAACCACAATTTTTTCCCCATTAGAAACATAAATTCTGGATGCACATTCCTAGATTACAGTGTTAACCTGAGTCCAGCATAGCAAACAAAGAACGATTTTAAAAATTAGTGTAGAAACAATATTCACCAAAGTTGCATGACATGGATTTGTTTTATAATGTTTTATAATCTAACCTGTCAGAGAGTAACACAAAATGTCCCTGGGTGATCATGGCATTCATGCAAACATTTTCTATATGGTATGGGTAATCAACATTAGATATGCTATGGAGAGGGAAGAAGAACTGAATGAGATAATTTTCAGTGTGCATAATGTTGCAGCTTACCTCGTTACTGAATGAACTTATTTTCTGCCTGTTCACACAATACACTGAATTATAAACTAACCAAACAGATTGAACAACCCGCTATGCCATCAGGTTTAACCTAGCTAAATTTACTAACTTGTTTGAATACATTTATAAGGCCTTTACATAAGTGTGTTGTGTCCACACAACTACAAAGGGGCCCCCAGTGTAGGCAGAATGTAAAGTCAAGTCCTGTCAGCTGTACACATCAAATAATTGCTACTGCTAATTTATTGCATAAAAATATCCCAACCACCTTCTTCTGAAGAAAGACTCTCAGTCTGCTTATGCACGGTAAGGTTTTCCAGGTCAGGGCTGTTCTTTGAGGCACATTTTGGGTTTAAATTTCATTGTATTAAATGCTCCCTCTACAGCTTTAGGTAGATACATTGGATATCTCTGCAGTTTCTTTCTGGAGCTGAATGTTCTTCCTTGGCCTTTTCCTTTGGATTGGCTTGCGATCGCTTCTACTTGGCTGGTATCTTGGGAATATCTCCGAGGGGCACGAAGGATCCAGTTGGAATGTAAGCTGTGTTCTCTTGAACTAGAAACAACTGAAATATGGAACCAAACTTAGGATAGATGTATCTTTACAACAAGGACAACAAAATATGTAGATGCCGCTTAGGTTCTGCATACAGAAGGCTCCAAGTTCAGCCTCCAGCAGCGATAGCAATAGCAATAGCACTTAGACTTATATACCGCTTCATAGTGCTTTACAGCCCTCTCTAAGCAGTTTACAGAGTTCAGCATATTGCCCCCAACAATCTGGGTCCTCATTTTACTGACCTCAGAAGGATGGAAGGCTGAGTCAACCTTGAGCCTGGTGAGATCTGAACAGCTGAATTGCTGAACTAGCAGTCACTGAAGTAGTTGCAGTGCTGCTTTTAACCACTGCACCACCTCGGCTCCAGCGATGGGTTGCTCCCGGTTCGGACTGGTTCTTAGAACCGGTAGCGCCGGTGGCGGGAGGCTCCGCCCACTCGCCCAGGACGCTTCTGTGCATGCGCAGAAGTGTCACGTGTGTGTGTGAGCGCATGCGCAAACCGGTAGCAAAATCATTTACAATCCACCACTGGACTCCAGTATTTCTAGGCAAGAGATTTAAGAAAGCTGCTACTAATAAAACAAGGCTAGATGGACCAATGATCTGGCTCAATGGAAAACTGCTTTCTATTTTTCTGAACTAGGGATAGGCTAACTAGGTCACAACTCCCTCACTAAGCTCTAACTATGTCCCCCAAAGCACTAGAAGATTGGGTCCACTGAAATTTAGTGTTAATAGGACTGAACGACTGTTTGTAAAGATGTCAAAGTAAGAGTAAAAATGAGTATGCCAAACCACAGTGAGGCAAAACAACAACAACAACCCTCATTTCCACCTTTAAACCATTTGCAGCTCCCAAATCCATAGTATTATAGGTACTTTATGAAACTATTTTCTGGGATATTCATATAATCTAGTCACCTGATATAACACTATTTTTACTATTAATTTCTACCTGAATTCACCCAAAGAGAGGTAATTTTTGATGCTAATAACGATTGCTATCAAACATTTTAACTGATTATTTAAATTGGTATGTGACAAAGATACAGTATTCAGGACCAATACTATATTTGATATTATGGAATAGGGGGAAATTAGATGGGGAATAACTCATGAAGTGGTTTTATGAGGGATGAAGAGACAAGAAGTCACAGATAAATACATCTGAAGCCCTGTGGACTGAAAGAAACAAAGGATCACACAGGCAGGCCTAGACCTTGGATAGACCATATTCTAATTTTTAATGGGTTTTTCCAAATGGAGTAGTCTGCTCAGCATTAAAGTGCTGGGATGGGACAGCACCCATTTAATTATTCTCCTCTGTGCATCTGACTGGATACAGAAAGTTATCCTAAAATTCCTTATGCGTTCAAAAACCAAGAATCTGGAACAGGGTTGCAGGGAAGAAGAAGAGGAAAAGATACAGTATTCCAAAAAATAGCCAAGTACTGCAAAATCAATAGGTAACAGACATGTGCTACTAATTAGTTATTATTTTTAAGTCAATTGGTATATTATCTATCAACCTTCCAAGCAAAAGTATGGAAAACCCATCTCTGGATGTTTTTGTTTGGAAGAACAGCAGAGATGGAACTTTGTTCAGTTCCCAGCAGAAGTATAAGTGTACTACTTTGATGTATCTATTATTTACTCTCACAACGATGTGTTGTTTTTTTTATATGAACCTAGGATGATGTACCAGTTGAGGTCTTTTCTGGCCTAAGTAGCCCTGGAAACATTCTCATCACTATGCATTTAAGCTACTGTAACAAGATTTGTTACAGTAACAAATCTTAAGTAAGGGACACGGTGGCTCAGTGGCTAAGACGCTGAGCTTGTTGATCAGAAAGGTCGGCAGTTCGGCGGTTCAAATCCCTAGTGACACATAACGGAGTGAGCTTCCGTTACTTGTCCCAGCTTCTGCCAACCTAGCAGTTCGAAAGCATGTAAAAATGCAAGTAGAAAAATAAGGACCACCTTTGGTGGGAAGGTAACAGCATTCCATGCGCCTTCGGCATTTAGTCATGCCGGCCACATGACCACGGAATCGTCATCAGACAGCGCTGGCTTTTCGGCTTAGAAACGGAGATGAGCACCGCCCCCTAGAGTCGGGAACCACTAGCACGTATGTGCGAGGGAAACCTTTACCTTTACCTTTACCTAACATGATTTATATGAGGCTGCCCCTGAAGACATCTCCCAAACTATTGCTAGTACAAAATACAGCAGGCAAGGTATCAGTGGATGAGAGCTACTATGGTCATTTAACATTTTGAAAATTCAAATCTGATGGATGCTATTCCACATTTATTCAAATGTTATTAATACTATTGAGATATGTATGTACTTACTATCAAAATCTACATCAACATGTGAATGATCCCTCACAACTTTGTGAAGTCTTTCTGCGTCCAGTTTTGCAATAATTGAGTCAAAATAAGCAATTGCTTCAGTCACATCTGAACTGAGTTTTGAGCCATTTCTGTCCGCTGAGATCTGGATGGTGTGACAATGGTTTAATTAGAATAAGCAAGCATTATAACTGCAACCCTCCCTCCAACTTTCAAGGATACAAAATGTAGACCCTTCAGAAAACAAACCAATAAGATGCTAAGAATTTTCTTTTGCTAATTTATCTTAGGCTCCATTAAAATTAACTATTATGCTGCTTTTTGTAATATATGTGGATTATTTTTAATGTTGTATGTCTCTCAGTGGTGGGTTCCTACCGGTGCGGTCCACTCTACAGTACCGGTAGCGGCCGGCAGATGGCGCTATTTGCGCGCGACAGCTCCGGTGCCATCTTTGCTGGTCTGTCGCATGGCGCCATCTTTTTTGGGGGGAATTTTTGGGCTGAGTTTGCCTCCTGCGCATGTGCAGAAGCAAAATCTTGTGAGGGGACGCGCGTGCACGTGAGATTTCGGTGAGTTTTTGCTTCCGCGTATGTGCAGAAGCAAAAAAAGCACCAAAATCATGTGCGCATGCACGTCCCCTTGTGAGATTTTGCTTCCGCTCTTGCGCAGGGAGCAAAATTGCACGAGGGTGTGCACGCGCGTAGCGAGCACACACATGCCGAAATATGGCAATGCACGTGCAGCGCACCGGTATCGCGACGAACCCGCCCCTGCTCTGGGTGTGTGCATATATAAGTAGATATGCAAACAAATGTCATTTTCCGTGTGTGTGTGTGTGTGTGTGTGTGTGTGTGTGTGTGTGTGTGTGTGTTCCAAATAATAATATAGAACTATTCTTGATGCAATCATTATTGGCCTTATGATTCTTTTGGATCAAGGCTGATCTCAACTTATAACTAGCAGGAAAAAGCAAGCAAATGAGAAAAAGTAGTTAGCTAAAAAAATATTCAGAAGAAACTCCAGTAAGCCAAATTTGATCAAAATAATGTTGAATCTTGACTTTCTTTTTACTGAAGCACTGTAGGCCTTTTGGTATTTTGGAATTCTACTCTATGAACCACATTTAGAAAGCAAGAAATGAAGAAATGTCTGCCAAAAAAAAGGTTGCCTATTCCTAAGTCTTTTTTTATACTGTGTCACAAAAGGTCTATTCATTAGCTCTCTCACTTGAACCATTTGGGGTCTTTAAGGAATTCTAATGTCACTTGTTATCAAGGTATCGCCTTTATTGATGGAAATTAAAATCTTAGCATCTTTGTTACAGGGAATGGATGCTGGTAAAGTTGTAATACAGATATGGAGAGAATTGCTGAATGACCAGTAACATCCTGATGATACATCCCACACTTTTGCTAGCACTTTAAATTGTCATTTGTATTAGCATAATAAAAGTGGTGGGCTATCCAACATAGTAAACAATACATTTACTTACAGTATTTATTTATTTTTGAAGTGGAATCTGAGTAATTTCTGTGAACAGTTAGCATGGCCATAAACAGACATCTGGCTTAATACATAGAAGACAAATGTCTATGGAGATTCTCAGTCATCCAGGTTATAGTTGTCCCAAAGGTGCTTTTTCAAGGGGCAACTGGACTTTCTGGTTTTCCTTTGAAGACATTACACTTCTCATCCAAGAACTGAAGAAGCTTCTTGGATGAGAAGCGAAACATCTTCAAAGAAAAACAAGAAAGTCCAGTTGCCTCTTGGAAAAGCACCTTTAGAAGACAATAGAAGACAAATGTGTGCAGAAAAAAGTGTCCGCCCTCTGTTCATTAAAAGAGAATGACATAAACATTTGTCAAAAGAAAAGAAAACCCTCTTGTTGTTCCTTCCCAAAGATTGAAGTTTGAGCTTCAGTTTCTTGAAATTAGAACCTTTCCAGTCATGGATTTAGCCACCAGGAGAGCTTCATTTTCAAACTGCTCATACTGTAGTTTGTATGTGTGTGTGTTTTTTTTTAATTGCTTTATTTTTCTGGTGAGAGAAGCAGTTCTGTCCCAATCAGTGGTAGCTTTTAAGCTTGTTTATGATTGGTGAGAATGCACAAAGCCTGAAAAGTAAATGTCTGAATACTATATGTGAATAGGCTGTGTTAGTGTGGCAGACTATATGGAGTCTGACACTAAAGGTTATTACAAAACAAAAACTCACCCACATTCCCAAACTTATCGTTCATCTCCTCACATCTTCCCATGCAGGTTTAATTCATTCTTATTTCAATTCTCCACAGAGAGTGGTTATAACATATTCTATGTAAACATGGGAGCAACATATCCTACCTTAGAAGTCCGTTTGGGAGGAGGAGGGGCTTGGGTTTTTGTTGTTGTTGCTGAAGATTTTGTAGACAAAGGGGAAATTTCGGGCATTCTGCCCAAGGCATTCAAATCCTTGACACCCTCAAGGTATTTTTTCCTCAGAGCTAACAAATCTTGTAAATATTGCAAACAGTCTTGTGTCTTTGAGTACATCCATGCCTTTTCTTCTTTCAGCTGAAGGCAGGCAACGGAATTAAGGCTGGCGGTACTTTTGCTTTTTTTCAGAGGTTCGGTGAGTGGATGATCCTCATCTCGGAGAGCATACATGGAGGTGCTACGGATCAAACGAACCGCAGAGCCATCGCAAGCTGGGATCCCATCAGATAAACTACTCCTGCTGGAGTTGGGATGAAATATGGAGTGTATTTTCCTGAACATAGTGTAGTTCCTTCTTCAACTATTCCATCTAACGTTCAATCTCATTCCAGTTTGTCTACTAATGGACATTTCTTGCCAATACAGAAAACGGTTCCATGTGTTGATTATGAATGGGATCGGGTTTTCTTCTACTTCAGACTTCTTTTGGCCCATCTCTTCATTTCTTTTCCAAAATTTGCCAAAGTTGAAGGAATGCAATGTCATCAGTCTTATCTTTATGACACCTGCACTTCAGTTCACCTAAAGGGTGCAGTAGCTCTTATTTGCTTCTTTGTGCTGACCATGGTGCTGAAGTAGTCTATATTTATAATGAAAAATGTTTAGCGCTTCTGAGTATGTCAGGAGGCTACATAAAAGATGCTAACACATCAGTATCCGGTGCATTTCTAATCAATATTAGATAATATCCTGCAGAAGCTGGCAGCTAGAAGGGATTTTGTTTTCTCTGCTATGGCAACCGAAGCATGGTTACCGCTATCTGATAACACACATGAGTGTTGAGAATAAAGCAGGCTAAGATCCATTACACTGAGCATGGAAGACTGGCCTTCAAATAAAACACATCTAATAATCTAAGATGGTTATTGTTGATGACTATAGGCACAGTTAATCTAGTGCTGCACGTGAGAGATTTAATGTATTTTGTTTTCCTTGGGGGACTGAATATTCAGATGCCCACCCTAAACCCAAGGTCTGAGAACTCACTATCCTTTTTGCTTCTGGGAGTTCCCTGAGAGCTTTGGTTAAGCACATATGGAGCTGTATTGTTTGGGGAGAGCTAACCAAACATCAGATAGTTGCTAAGTCTTTCTTCCCTTCCACAGGTAATCCTCAATTTATGACTACAGCTGACACCAGAATCTTGGTCATTGAGTGAAGATGCCCACGTAACTGCTTTGCTCAACAGCCACAATCCAGGCACTCCCAGCTGTGGTCATGAAGCAATCAACCAGGCCACTAAACAGACAGAGGGTAAGAGCTGCCTGCTTAGCTCACTTCTCCTCCATGCCCAGAAAGGACCTGCTCCAGCATGCTGCAAGAATGGAGCTTGGATCTTTGCGATTAGAGCTCTGTTTCTCCACCCCACCTATGGAGTTCAGCTCTTCTCATAAGGCACCCCTCTCAGCCAGCCCCCAAAAGACAAGAGAGTCCTCTTGGTAGGTAGCAGCAGCTTGCAGTCTTGCCTGCCAGCTTCCCCATTGTCTTTCTGGTGAAGCCATCAGAGAAGATTGCAAATGGGTAAGGATGGGAGACCACCAGGACAACAGTGTAGATTAGGAAGTCGGAATAATAAAATGCCTCCCAGAGGAAGGCAGCAGCAAACCACCAGGTTCAATTATCAAGAAAACTATGTGGGAATATACATGAAGGCCCTAGGATTCTGATTCAATTTTCAGAAGACTTCTTTTAATATTAAAAAACCCTGAAAATATAATTACAATACTTGCTGTCTCTGAATCTAACACTCAAAACTGGTTGGTTGCATTATCTCATCCATCTCCCTGTCACCCAGTCTTGCTACTCTATACTATTGTCCATCTGCAAATACCCCAATTAGTGGTTGAATGACACAGTTCTTATGTCCAACCTGGAAAGATGTGGTACTGATCCTTCCATCATCTGCCTTCAAAATCCATCTGAACTGCAGCCTAGAGGATGAGGGCAAAGAAGAGAAGAGCAGTGGGAAAGAGGTAATAACATGCAGGATTGCTTACCAAGAATCTGTCCCACTATTCCTCAAACATAACCATTTTAAGATGTGTGGACTTCAGCTCCCAGAATTCCCTAGGCAGCATGCTGCCTGGGAAATCTTAGGTGTTAAGTCCATATATCTTAAAGTTATCAAATTTGAGAAACACTGATCTATTCAGAAAACACCAGCACCACAATACAGTATCATATTCTGCTTTACTGTTGAGGCTGTTGCAGGAAGATCAAAAGCAACATCATTTCAACTTGTCCATGTTTTGCTTGGAGTTTTGAGACATCCGTACAAAAGCCAGAATAAAATTGGTGCATATACTGTATCTGGGAAAATTCTGATTCCCTTTGGTTTGAGTTCTAACTGTTCTGAAAGCACAGCTGGCGCCATCTTGTGGTGTTTTAAAGAAGTTTTAGCAAAGGGTAGATTTACATGACACATCCATCTAAGCCCGTAATGGCGAACCTATGGCACGCGGAGCCACAAGTGGCACGCGGAGCCATATCGGTGAGCATGCGAGCTCAGGTACGGCTGATTTTCGGGCCTTCCCAACTTGAAACAGGCCATTTCTGGCCTCCGGAGGGCCTCCGGGGAGGGGAGGCCATTTTCGCCCTCCCCAGGCTCCTAGAAAGGCTCTGAAGCCTGGGAAGAGCAAAAAAACGGGCCTTCAGGTTCAACCAGAAGTTGGCAAATGGGCCATTTTCTGCCTCCTGGGGGGGCTCCAGGGGGGTGCGGAAGGCTGTTTTCACCCTCCCCAGACTCCTAAAAAGGCTCTGAAGCCTGTGGAGAGCGAAAAATGGGTGTGCCATCGTGTGCCGGGAGCAGGGGGTCATGCGTGCATGTGCGGAGGGCTGCATGGAATTATGGGTGTGGGCATACATGCGTGTGACCCCCCCACACTCCCCCCTTTTTGGCACGCGAACCAAAAAATGTTTGCCATCACTGATCTAAGCAAAATGCCACTCATGCATCATCACAAAATCTCCAGAACCGTAAAGCCTATAAACTTGAAATTTGCCACGTATGTTCCTCTTGGTTTCTAGGTGCTCACTAAGAAAGGATTTTTCAAAATGACCATCACAGCATTAGTATTTCCTATATTATTATCAACACACTCTGTTGCTAAGGAGTTCTACTCCCTCTCCCCACCTGAAAATAAATCTAGAGGACAGGAGTTTCAGTTTCAGTTTTACTTTCACAGCAGCAAGCAGCTTTACTACAGAACAGTTGAGCTAAGCCATGCACAGACTCCTTCCTGTCTCCTTTTTGCTCATACAGCAAATACTGTTTGACTTTCCAAACACCCCTCAACTCTCTCACACACTGACAGGACGCTAGCCAGATGAATACCAATGGATGCTGGTAGGCAGAGGCAGATTCCCTCCCCCTTATTTTCCTCCTCAGTTCAGATGAATCTGTTCCTTCTACTGTAACACCAATTAAAGGGAAAAGAGACAAAAAATGCAGAATTTTTTTTACAGATGCGATTATGAAAACACCCATCACATAGTTTCATACCGAAGCACAAGTATCCAGCTAGTTATTAATACACATGCTTAGAAAGAGATGTAATATTTTGGTTGTGTGGTTTAGTGAGGTTTTTTTTTAATTCCAAATTATTAGTTTGAATATTTTACTTTTTTCCACTTTGAATGTTGGAAGTTCAGGAACTGACATTGCTTCAACTGCAGTTTTATTGTAAAGCTATCAGATTAGCAACTCATAGGTTCTGAGTACTGTTGTTCTTTGCTTTGTATAAATAAATCCCACATGATTACAGCTCAAATGTAAGTGCATACTTGCATATTAGTAGACAGGCAATATGTTTGAAAAAAGAAAAAACCAAGTGTCTAGACACATATTGGTCTAAGTCAGGGGTGTCAAACTCAAGGCCTGGGGGGCAGATCCGGCCCGCAGGGTGCTTAGATCTGGCCCACGGGGCCTCCCTGCAAACAGCAAAGGACTGGCCCGCAGAACCTCTGCCAGAGAAAATGGAGTTTGGGAGGGCGGTGGGCAGCCCTCACAAGCTCCATTTTTTCTGGCAGAGCATTGCAGGAGGCTGTCCCAGCCGAAAACGGAGATTGGGAGCCCTTTTTCACTGGCAGAGCACTCCGGCCACCACAGGCGGCCCTGACACCAGTGACCCGAGTTCTCTGCCAGCGAAAAAGGGTCCCAACGTCAATCTGCCTCCCCCAGCCCCCCCCCCCGAGGTCAAACACAACTCTGATGCGGCCCTCAGTGAAATCGAGTTTGACACCAAGTGATATAAGGATTTCTCAGATGTGATGAAAAGCAGTAGGATTGTATTCTCCATTCCTTCTGAGTTTTCTCTTCTTGTCAAAAGTAGACACTGAAGAGCTTAGGCCACACATACAAGAGCCTGCAGACAGGCATTCCATAGTTATCTAAGACTATGGTTGCGTACAAATTCCATGTTGGACCAAGTGCCCCAGAAATTTACGAAAGCTGACTTCTCTCCGGGAATCACACACATTCACAATTAATCCAGCTCAATTTACCTCTGTGTACCTGGTGGTTCTCTGTGCTACAGTGAGCAGACATCGGAAGCCTGTGCTTTAATTAGAACAGGATTAATTCAAGCTGACTGCCTCTCTGTGTGTAAATAGGGCGTTAGGGGTCAGAAAGTACTAAGTACTTTAAATGTCTCCTTGCATAATGTTAAAAGCTACCAGAAAATGGATGACCTTTGTGTAAGCAAAAGAATTAAGGGGCAATTGTGAAGTCATTTGGTACCACTGAACTTAATCGCTCTAGCTATGCAGAGCAATCTTTGCTAATTATAACTTGGTGCTATAGCTGTCCCAAAGCCAGGCTGCTTCTGAAGAATTTTCTGTTTGGTGAGTTCAGAATTAGACCAAAGGATGACTAGTCTCTGGGTGTAATGTATTAACAAGGGATTAGGGGGGGGGAAACCCCTAATGCAAGGCTTATTCAGTCCTTAATGCTCAATGGGTGACTTCAGACCAATTGTGATGTCTCAGACAAACCTATTTATCAAGAAAGGTGAGGCTCCTGGAAGAAAGTGGCATATAAATCTAAGAAACTACAAGACAGTTGTAAAATGTAGTCTCAGTTGCATGGATTCCTTTGGGTATGCAGCTTTTCAAGGATTGAAGGGAACATCAAATTTTATTCTACTCTACTCCCCAAATTAAGAAGGAGCTAGGACAGAACCTCAATTCAGTTCCATTCATTCAAGTGAAACTAGAATTAAAATTATAACTTTTTAATAGAATATTGTTCTCACATTTGAAGGGGAAATGCTTTCATTTTTAGATTTAGATTTATTATTAGAGTTGGAAGGGACCTTGTAGGTCATCTAGTCCAACCCCCTGCCCCCAAACTGCTGGCATAACACTCACCTTCAGTGCATGCATTGGTTGTCTGTCACTGGTCACTTCTGCTTTCTGATCTGGAGTCACCTGTCACATCCATCCTGTAGCCCAGTTTTCACATAGTACAAAGAGCAGACTATAGAGAAACAGGTTAGATATCAGAAGTACGGTAACTTCCTGACTGTCAGCTTGTAGTGTAGGCTGCCATGTGACATGGAGATTTCTCCTTCACTGAAGTACCTCAGACAAAAGCTGGGTGATCATCTGCCAGAGATTCTCTATGGCTCCTGCAGAGCAGAAGATTGGAGTAGATTACTTCTAAGATCCCTTTCAGATCAATGAGTCTATTAATATTGTTACCGACTACTGTAGTCCAGCTTATATTTCTATTGTTTTGGAAGGCATGCGATGCGACCAGTGTTGGGTAACAATTTAAGATTGTATCATGTCTATAACATTATTAAGAGCTACAACAACCAAAAAGGAAATTGTAGAGTTTTTAAATATTAATTTTTTTGAAAATTACAAGTGCAAAGATAAAAACTAATAAAAAACTATAAAAAGGAATAAAAATTGATGCACAAAATAAAAAATAGAAAAGAAAAAATATACTAAAGGAAATTTATAAGGAAATGACTTCCCTTTTTATCACGAATATAAACAATTGTAGTAATTTATCCCTTGTCTTAAAATGCAACAAATTGTATTACTATACTTTTACCTATCTTGATCATTAGTCCCTTCAAATAATGTCCTGGAACTTTGTTTCTTTTCATTTTTTCTTTGTCTTATCTTGTAAAATTTTTCAAAGTTTTAACAACCCTCTTTTGAAATCCAATATGGGAAAATTATCCAAGTCACTCTCTTGGGCTGTTTCTATATATCATTTTTGTTAAAACATCAGCTGGTTTCTTTTGTATGTTCAGGGTAGCATCTTTTTTTAGATATCATTCTTTTAGCCTGTCATTTTTAAATCCACTTTCAGATCAGTCTCAAGCTTGTCAGGTAAAATTTGTTTCTCTCCCATAACATCTTTTCACACAGCCTAATTATAGAAGCAGACACTCTTAACTTCTGAGTCCACCATTCAAAAATCCTTCTACACGTCCACTTTTAAAATATTTTGCTTCATTCTATATTAGTGAGGGTTTAAAGCTTCTGCTTTAATTATACTTTTTAGTTTTTTCTGTTCTCTCTAGTGTCAAAGTCTCAACTTTCAAAGTCTCATCCTATCACATTTTTTTCAATTCAAAACTTTTCTCATAGGAAGGATTCTTACAATTATTTCCAAGCTTTTATTTTTAAATCATCTGGACTCTTAGTCCATTTTTAATGTTCCAAAATCAAAATTCTATTTACCCTTTTGCTGTTTATTAATTTAAAAAAAGCCCTTGTATTTAAAACTTTTGCTAAGAATTGAACTAAACTCCCCCAATGTTTTCAGACGTGTTGATTCAAAGTCTTCTAATACCTAAAAAGCAGTTAACAAGCAATTTCCAAAAGTAACTAGAAAAGGAAGCGTGTGAACCTGGCGTCCTTAAAGGCAGTGGCCATGGTTTGAGCATGATAGTGACTATTTCCTTGTTTCCCAGAGTTCTAAATCCACTGGATTTAGGAGCAACTGTCTGGACCACTTGATATAAAGGCACCCTTAAATCAAATCACTAAACCTTCCTTGTTTGGAGAGGAATTACAATGAAGGGCTCTACTTGCTGGCTCTTCATTCCCAGGAATCCTCGACTCCCCTTTAAGCTATGCTATCCTCAATTCACAATTTCTTCTTTGGAAGTGAACAAAAATGCTTCTTGTTGGTCAATGGAAATTGTGGAGAATAGCATCAGAGGAAAAAATTCTTGAAAAAGTATTTACCGTATATTTTGGAGTATAAGACGCACCTTTTTCCTCCCTAAAAGTGGCTTCAAATTTGGGTGCGTCTTATACTTCAAATGTAGCTTTTTTCCCAGCCCTAACTAGGTGCTAACTATCTTCCCAGCTCTTACCGGCTTGCAGGCTCTTTCATTGTTACTCTCTCAGAAGAATGTTTTTCCAGCCCTAAGTCTTTGCAGAATTTTTTTTCATTGCTCTACTTGCTCTGAATAATTTTTTTTCTAGCCCTAACTAGGTGCTAACAATCTTCCCAGCTCTTACTGGCTTGCAGGCTCTTTCATTGTTATTCTCTCAGAAGAAGGTTTTTTAAAGTCCTAACCAGGGGATAAAATAATGTGCTGAAGCTGACCAGACTAAGGATGCTAGCCAGATGAATACCTGGTAGGCAGATTGTTTTCCCCTATTTTCCTCCCCAAAAACTAAGGTGCGTCTTATACTCCGGTGCGTCTTATACTCCGAAAAATACGGTAGTTAAATATTCTTTTACTAACATTTGACAATTCCCCCCCCTTGTAATTTGCATCAATCCACACAAATATATCTCAGACAGAAATATAAAACCTGACCAGACAGAAATATAAAACCTGACCATCTAAATTTTATTGATGGATTGATTTTGTTTTATGATTTTTTTTCTAAAAGAAGTGTTTGATTATGTATCATTTGCACTTTTTTTTTACAAACTGCAAAAAAAACGGGGGGGGGGAAACCCCTCAACAACTAACAATGAAAACAAAACTTTAACAAGATTACATGATGCTTAGAAAAATGTAAGAGAGGTAGGCCTGTGGTGTATCATTTCTTACTCACAAGAAGACAGAGGGTTTTTTTTTCTTAGTTTTTCAGGTCCAAATTTGTGTTCATTTCCTTTGCTACTGATCTCCAAGAAAGCCAAAGAGCCGATTTAGTGATTCTTGTACTTTAAAATCACAAGAATATTGGGCATTAGTTGGGAGAGGCTGGTTCAGTTCATTAGACTTTCTGAACTATGGTACATCTTTTTTCCCACCTTATAGCTAATGCATAGATTTGGGTATTTGATTTCCATCTGAACAGCAATGGCATTTTTGTGCTATTATCTGCTATTTGTAGTGTTTCTAATTTTAATTATCCAGCTTCCCACTTTTAAAAGTCTAAGGTTTTAAGCCAGGTCTCATAAACAAACAAATAAACAAATCCTAGGCGTCAGACAACAAGCTTCTGAGTGTAACTTATTTATTTACAGTATTCTCTTCAGATGCCATCTGAATGTCCTGCTGAACTTGAATGTTACCACAGTGCTCTTTTACCAAAAAGTGACCAAATTTTAAAATGGGGTAGTTAGAACATTATTTGACTTCAGACAAAGTCATGGGACATTTCTTAAAAGTTGGTAGAGGAAAAAAAAGAATTGGGTCCCTTCATTCTTCCAGTTCTTCTCTGTACTGTTAATCTCTTAGTTTGTCAGTATACTGGAACACCTTGATGTCAGCTATCCACAATTGTTTCATTTTTTTAAATACAGCTTAGCTACAATTTCATACATATATTTTCAAGTTCTTTCTTTCTTTCTTTTTCTTCTTAAAGAGAGTTGTAATTAAAGAACAGCAGGAGAATCATCTGATCCAATTGGTTTCTTTTTCAGTGTTCCTTAATTAGTATGACAAAAGGTTTGGATGGAGTAAGGACTCATGGAATTAATTTTGTCCAGCATGGTCAGGCCTTCTTCTCCTCCTTAATCCCTCACACTGTCTGGGTTAAGATCAACACTGTGCCTGGTACACACCTGCCACCCTTTCTGCTTCCATTAGCAAATCTGTGGAATGTGTAAAATTTGGGGGAGGGATGGAAGTGATGCTGGCAGGTGATACCTTTCTGAGCTGAAGCAGGTCACACGCCTCCTGCGACTTGAATGGTGCTTGTTGGCTCCCTCAGTACCTCGCTGGGATTTGCTGTACCTCTTTGCCTGGCTCCCTACAGAGCCTACAGGAATTTGGTTGGGGTGGTACAGACATCGCCAACAGAGTCCACAGTCATTGGGTGTCTTTTGCAGCTTATGACAAAGACCCCATCTGGTTATATATTGTGGAGAAGAGGTTACACCTACAACAGACATAGGTCTAACTTAAGCACAACAGAAGGACCCAGCAATGCACTCAACTCTATCTGACAGTAAGTAAACCGTAGGAGTTTTGTGTCATAAAATCATAGAATTCCATGATTCTTTTTTGGAGGAAAAGGCACAGAGAGTGGTAGGCACTAGTGGAAAATGCTGAAACAAATATAAATGTATTATTTTTGGATACTATGTTTTGATAGTATGCTTTGCTTTTGACCTAAAATATTTAATAATACACATTAATATTTGAGGTACATATTGCAACATAGCTAAAAAAATCTTATTTGGGTTTTCTTTCGCTACAGATTTTTATACATTGTAAAGGCCGGTCTATTTTATCACATGCTTACCAAGGACTAGTCATAAAGATCACTTTTCATTTATTTTCTAAATTGTTATTATTAATAAATACGTTTATGATCCATTCTTTCACTTAAAAGTCTTTCAGACAGATTTATAGAGTAGTATAAATGAGATAGTCCCTGGTCTCAGGCTTGCAAGTTTTTAAAAAAATGATGATAAAGGAAGAGGGGATGAGGAAGGAAAAGGAAAAATGCAGCCCATGCAAGATTTGGACACCACTCTCCAAATAAATCCACAGTTATTATCTTGCCAATGTATATGGTGAGAGTGCCCACCTGGTCTGCAACACATGTCTCATACAGGTACTTCCCCTAACAGGGACATGAGGAATTTTACTATTCTAAACATTGTATTAGAATGTAATCCCGTTGTCATTATCTCTGAAATGGGCTATTCCTATTTGCTTGTTGCAGGAAAGGCTACCTTAGTAGTCCAGTCTTCTACCTTCTTCATGCTGCCTCTTTCCATCACCTCCTTTCTTCTGTTATTTTGTGTTCTGAATATTGGAAGCTGTGAAAACTATAATGATCTGAAAAAGCTGGAAACAGAGTTTGCCCTCAAGCTTTACCAAAAGCTAGCCGAACGTAATAACGGAACGAATCTTGTCATCTCACCAGCAAGCATTTCTTTTTCTTTGGGACTTCTGCAATTTGGAGCTCGTGGGAAAACCTTTGGACAACTGGAACACGCTTTGGGATACAGCTTTCGCGGTAAGGAATCTTCTGAGACCTTAGTATTTAAGGAACACTGCATGTCATTATAAAGTCCATCTGAGAATTTTCATTTTTCTCCACTGCCAACATCTTATAAAGCAAAACTGAGTGCCCTTTGAATCAATGACTACCATATTTTTCGGAGTATAAGACACACCGGAATATAAGACGCACCTTAGTTTGGGGGGAGGAAAATAGGGGAGGGGGGAATCTGCCTACCAGGTATTCATCTGGCTAACGTCCTTAGTCTGGTCAGCTTCAGCAAATTATTTTATCCCATGGTTAGGACTTAAAAAAAACCTTCTTCGGAGAGAGTAACAATGAAAGAGCCTGCCAGTAAGAGCTGGGAAGATCGTTAGCACCTGGTTAGGGCTAGAAAAAAACTTATTCGGAGTAAGTAGAGCAATGGAAAAAACCCTGCAAAGACTTAGGGCTGGAAAAACATTCTTCGGAGAGAGTAACAATGAAAGAACCTGCAAGCCAGTAAGAGCTGGGAAGATCGTTAGCACCTGGTTAGGGCTAGGAAAAAACTTTTTTGGAGCAAGTAGAGCAATGGAAAAAACCCTGCAAAGACTTAGGGTTGGAAAAACATTCTTCGGAGAGAGTAACAATGAAAGAGCCTGCAAGGTAAGAGCTGGGAAGATCTGTTACCACCTAGTTAGGGCTGGAAAAAAAGCTCCGAAAAAGCTACATTCAGAGTATAAGACGCACCCAAATTTTCAGCCACTTTTAGGGAGGAAAAAGGTGCGCCTTATACTCCAAAAAATACGGTATGTTAGTTTTTATGACTTGTTTTTTGTAACATCGTGTCCATTCAAAATCAGCCAGTACCAAAGTGTTACTTTTTAAACATTCTGCTTTTGTCGCGCTACAGATCCCCCCCAACTCTTTGTTAAATCATGAAAAAAAGTTTTCCCTGTAGAAAAGCGCCATTTAAAGGTTTGATGGGAAACTTACCCAAGAACTTCCAACAACTGGAGAGGATCGTTTAAATCTAGTAGACTGCTGAAAGTCACTGGTCTCTTGCACCCAGAAGAACAGTAGCTAGGTGGATATGGAATTATTACACAGGATCACAAATAAAAAGAGACTTGGCATGTGCATCGATGTACCTTTAAATGCAATTGCTTTACAACTAATGAAGTTGGGAAATAAATAGAAAGTCAGGGTAGTTTTAAAGATACATCTCCTTTTGAAATACAGACAGCCCCAATGTTTGCTTTGATCCACAAAAACACTAAGCTCTGTCTTAACTGTTGTTCTAATGGTTTAACACAACCTACTGTTAAAGAGGAAAGAAATGACAAGGTTGATGGTTAATTAGCAGCTTTGAGAGTGTTTCCAAAAGCTTATGATTTCCGATATGAATTTGGTTTCAAAGTCAATTCAATGTGACTTACAATAAATGCTAGTTTTCTCATAGCAAATACAAGCATTTCCCCCTTAAATATTTCCTCCTCAAAGCAAATATAGAAAATAACAAGCAAATCTGCATCTCCTTATTCTTTACAACTTCTTAGTCATGGAAGCTTCAAAGACTGAGACAAATATTCAGAGATGGAGTGGTTGACAACTGATCAATCAAGGTGTGTCCAAGTGCAAAGGGGATGAAGAATGGTAGGGGGATAGATTCTATCCTCTCTTCTTCACCTCCACATATGCTCCCCACCTCTTCCCCATTTGTTCTGGGGCAAATTTTGGGGGCGCACTTTAGAGAGAAGAACCAGAGGAGGATTGGTGAAGGAGCAAATATATCCAAGGTAGCCATTGTGTATGAACTGGGGGCAGAAGACCAGACCAGAAATAGTATTTATTGGCTCTCTAACAGAGTCATCTAAATTCTAGCAAAACCGTTCTTGGCTAGTTGTGCAGTGAACGTTTCTAGCATCTCCTCTTGGTTCTAGTTCAACTCCTTCATTGGCAGGATTGCTACAATGCTTTGGGGCAGGGGCGGGTTCCTCTTACCTTCTCCTACCAGTGCGCACTGTGACATTGTGCGCGTGCGTGCGTCCTCTCACCCGATTTCGGCTATCTGCGCATGCGCAGGACAATTTCACTTCCGTGCATGCGCAGAGAGCCAAAAACAATTTCACTTCCATGCATGTGCAAAGAGCCAAAAAATGTGAAAAATTCCCAAAAAAAGATGGCAGCGCGCACGGACCGGCAAAGAAAGCACTGGAGCCGTTGCGCAATCGGCGGGCCCCTACAGAACGGCGGAGTGGACTGCACCGGTAGGAACCCATCACTGCTTTGGGGCAAAAAAGCAGGGATGTTAGAAGCTACAGGAAGAAGAGGAACACCGTATAAGCCAATAGTACTCCCTCCTACAGTATGACCTTCCGCAGATCATAGAGGGGGCAATTCACATTGAGTGGTGTGACTTTGTATCATTATGATTTCTCCCCCTTGACTACCATAATACAAGGACATTTCTTGTTCTTAGATGAGAACATCCAGAACTTCTTCCACACAGCCTACAGAGGAAGAATTAATTCCAACCAAAGTACTGTTGTGCACTTGGCTTGTACTCTCTTTGTTCAAGATGGGATGCAGCTTTCACCTCGATTCATTCAGCAGGCTGCATGGTGGGGAAATAACACAGTGCAGCAAACAAACTTCAGCGATCCTTACAGGACCGAAGCACAAATTAGGGAATGGATTACCCAGAATACAGGAGGTAAGTTTTTGGAGAGAACTTTTAATTAAATTAATTAAATTAAATTAAATTGGTAACCCTGTTGTTCTTTTTTTTGTGTGTGTGTCCCTTTGCAATGCACATAGTTTGCACCACCTTTTTGGAGACGTTCAAGCACAGTGTAGCAAATGTGTAGGCAAGCAACATTTGAGTTTGCTCGCCAACTTTCTCCCACGACCTCTTTGGACTGCAACCTGCTGAGGCTAGCAAAGACTGGCACAAAACCCTAAGACAGAAAGGCATTGAAATATTTTATTGCTATGCCTTGGCTGTCTCCGGCTGAACCAAGAAACTCAAAATTTGAGAGCCATAAATCCTGCAAGCAAAGGTGTAATCTTCTCTGCAGCCCGGGTTCATATAATTCTGCTGGTAACTGAAGTTCACAGACAAGGCAATATTTGATAACCAAGTCAAACAAGGTTTTGATGAGAACAGTACAGCCTAAAGCAGGGGTAGGCAAAGTTGGCTCTTCTATGACTCGTGGACTTCAACTCCCAGAATTCCTAAGCTAGCATGATTGCCTCAGAAATTCTGGGAATTGAAGTCCACGAGTCATAGAAGAGCCAACTTTGCCTACCCCTGGCCTAAAGTAAAGTACATGGCAGGTAGATTATCATAGAGTTGTTTCAGCCTCAGACCAGCATGCAAGAGTACAAATGACACCGATCAGTCCTAATTTCCAGTATAGGACTCCATTTATGTTTGAAGAACAAGAAGAAAATTGTCCCTTATTTGTTGTACATTTCCTCAGGGCCAATATCACTTATGTCCTGGACCTGATGACAGAGATTGCTTCCAAAAACTAAATCAGTGATGGAGTATATACACAGCACTCCAGGTTTGGTCCCTGGTATTTTCAGCTAAAAACACACGGAAGAAAATTATGAGACAGAGCATCCTATGTAAACCTAATTGTTTGCCTAACCTTCTGTTTGGAGAATTGAACATAGAAGAATCAGGGGTTTGACTAAAGTGACCAGATATTTTTTTTTAAGCGGGACATTGACGGGGGGCGGGGCCGCCTGGACGCCGTCATTTGAGGTTTGCCCGCTGCGCATGCGCAGAACGCTGCGCATCCGCAGAGGGCAAAAGGATGTAAATGTCGGCATCCAGGTGGGTGGGGGGGACGCGGGAGGCCTTTCCTCGCCTCCTGCCTCCCCGCTTCGGGAGCCGGCAGTGGCTTGGGCTGGTTCCAGATCTCCTTTCTCCCCCTGTCACTCCAGCAGCCCAGCGCTGGCGGAGGGGGAGCAGGAGAGCGAACAAAAGTGATTCTGACCGCGGAGCAGAGACACCCGGTGAGCGGGGCGAGAGGCGCGGGGATGGCAGTGCCGCCACTGTACGTCCTACCTACCTGGGACTTTTCCTGGTAGCTCCAGTCGCGTTCCTTGCTAATAGCGTCCAGAGCAGAGCAGCCCCTCCCAGAAGATTGCGAGACGTTATCTTTTGGAAGAGGCTGCTCTGCTCTGGGCGCTAATTAGCAAGGAACGCGACTGGAGCTGCTACCGGGAAAAGTCCCAGGTAGGACGCGCGCCCCGTCCCGTCCGCCACTCCTGCCCCGCCCGCCCAACCCCCAGCGCGAGACGCGCGTCCTACCTGGGACTTTTCCCGGTAGCAGCTCCAGTCGCGTTTCTTGCTAATTAGCGCCCAGAGCAGAGCAGCCCCTTCCAAAAGATAACGTCTCGCGATCTTTTGGAAGGGGCTGCTCTGCTCTGGGCGCTATTAGCAAGGAACGCGACTGGAGCTGCTACCGGGAAAAGTCCCAGGTAGGACGCGCGCCCCGCCCTGCCCCGCCCCTTTTGCCGCGGCACACTTGGCATGGCCTCAAGGCACACCAGTGTGCCGCGGCACACCGGTTGGGGAGCACTGCTAAGGTGACCAGACGTCCCGCTGTTTCGTCGGGCATTCTTTCAAAAAAGCGTGACTTTTGGGAAAGAATGCGGGACGCGGGACACACGCTTGAAAAGCGTGTCTGTCCCGCCAAAAGCGGGACGTCTGGTCACCTTAGGTTTGACAGCTCTCCAGAAACATCAAGATAAAGATTAGATTCTTTTTCTGCTAGCTGACGTGTTTGTGGCTTTGCTTGGTTCTGCTAGATTTTCCAACGGAGGTTTGCACTTACAGTACCCGCAGTCTAGTGCAGTGATGGCGAATATTTTTTTGTTCAGGTGCCAAAAGGGCGTGCGTGCCCACGCCCATAATGCAATGCCCTGCCCCCTGCGCATGTATGCACAACCCCCCCTGCGCAGCCCTCTCTCCCCACGCCTGCGTGCAGGCCTCACTGAAGCAGGGGCGGGTTCCTAATTTTTTTACTACCACTCTGTGGGCGTGGCTTATTTTGTGGATGTGGCTTGCCAGCCATGTGACCGGGTGGCCGTGGGCCTCGGGAGCTTGGCAGCGGCCGAAGAAGCCGGGGGGGCATTGCCCACCTGCAACACAGCCCCCTGCAGCAGGAGCAGCAAGACTGCGGTAGCGGTTCTTCTAGGAGGCTCCGTCCGGCCTGAATGCTTCTCCCCATTCGATGATCCTAGGCTCCTGCCGCCCATTCCCCCTCCCCTCAGCAGCTTGAGAAGCCTCAAACGTGTGAAAATGTCTGGGATCATCACCGCGCGTTCGTGGCTTCTCGGACTGCTGAAGGGAGGGGAATGGAGATAGCTCCTGCCGCCCATTCTTTCAGCGTCTCACACGCTCCCTCAGTCATCCTCCCCTGCTTGGACTCAATGTGGGGTAGGAAGGCAGCGCATGCGCAGTGCCGGAAGCTCGGCTTCTGGGCATGCGCAAAAGAAAAATTTAAAAAAATTAAAAAAAAATTTTTTTAAAAAATGGCAGCGCCCAGGCAACGGCAACCAACCCCACCGGTACTGTGATGTCACCAGCGGGCCGCTACCGGTGCTATAGAGTGGACCGCACTGGTAGGAACCCACCACTGCACTGAAGCCAGGAAAGCCTGAAGTCTGGGGAAGGCGAAAAATGGCCTCCCCCGCCCTCCGGAAGGCCGAAAATCAGCTGGCCAGCACGCATATGCATGCTGGAGCTGACATAGGGCAACACCTCGCATGCCCTCAGATATGGCTCCGTGTGCCACCTGTGGCACACGTGCCATAGGTTCGCCATCACGGGTCTAGTGCATCTGAATAGTAAGGTTTTTTTCCTCCAGATTGCAATTAAGAGGCCATTAATTTGTCATCAAATTCTTCTTTGTTAAGTCCTAAAAGCATACCAAGTTGTTATTGTTTCTGAGTTAACATTTCAAACAGAGAATAAATGTGTCACATTCATCTCCGTTAGTAGATTTCACTCTTTTGTTCTCTGCCCATTACAGAAGTAAGCCACCTGTCCTTGGACACAATTGAGTCTCCCCTTAACCAGATAGCCGTGGTAAGCACCATGAACTTCAGAAGCACGTGGCAAAGGAAATTCACTTTCACACACACTCAAGCATTGTCCTTTACCACTCCAGATGGCATCACCTTGAAAGTGCCTACCATGTATCTCAGAGCAGAAGTCAATTATGGTAAGGATAACAGGAATGGCCTTTTTCTATACGGACAAGTTTCCATCATGGCAGAGAGAAAGAAGCTAGAAGAAAAAGAGAAGCAACATAGTATTAAGAAACCAGGAAGAATCAGGTTCAAGTCCACCCGCAGCCAAAGAAGCTCACTGGGTGATTTTGAGTCACTCTCTCTCAGTCCAACCAACCTCACAGGGTCGTTGTTGCATGGAATAATGGGAGAGGGAGCATTGTGTTCACTGCGTCAAACTCCTAAAAGAATGCAAGTTATAAATCAAACAAACATAAAGACAAGTAAACAAGAAGCTTCAGAGAATATGCAGTAAAAGAAATCACTCTAATGTCTGAATTCTCCGCACTTGTGGAGGGGCACATAGCAACTATCGCATGTCAAATGCAGCTTGTCAAATAGTCCTAAACGGTTAAAATGTCATGTAAGAAAAAGTGGAGAGTAGCACAGTGTTTTCCCTTTTCGAAGAAGTATACAGCCCACAGCCTTCTTGTCAGCCCTTTTTGTGTCGCTTCCAGTTTTCTCTTGTCAGTTGCCATTTAACATCTTTTTACTTAAAAGCTGATCATTGCTTCCCACATTCTGCTCATCCAGGCACTCAGGTTGACTAATGACATTTTAAAACACAATTGTGTTTTAAATAGGTGATAATTCCAGTCAACTATTAAAATCTTGGTGAAACAAAATATATTTTTACAGATAATTGAAACCAATGTTTCTCAATTATAACAACTTTAAGCTGTGTGGACTTCAACACGTTGGCTGGGGAACTCTGGAAGATGAAGTCCACACAGCTTAGTTTCTGAGTTTGAAAACATTTGATCTAAATACTGATACAATGAGCACCCAATATAGTTTCCAAGAGAGTACCGTATTTTTTGGAGTATAAGACGCACCTTTTTCCTCCCTAAAAGAGGCTGAAAATTTGGGTGCGTCTTATACTTGGAATGTAGCTTTTCCAAAGCTTTTTTTCCCAGCCCTAATAAAGTGCTAACGATCTTCCCGGCTTCCTATTCCCTCCGAAGTAGTTTTTCCAGCCCTAAGTCTTTGCAGGCTTGCTTTCATTCCTAGTCCCTCTGAAAAAGGCTTTTTCAGCCCTAACCAGAGGATAAAATAATGTGCTGAAGCTGAACAGACTAAGGATGCTAGCCAGATGAATACCTGGTAGGTAGATTTTTTCCCCTTATTTTCCTCCCCCAAAACTAAGGTGTGTCTTATACTCCGGTGCGTCTTATACTCTGAAAAATACGGTATGTTCCACAGACTTGTAGGAGAACAATGAAGGAGAACAATTAGTTTATGGTGGAAATTATAAGTTTGATGTGTGTTCTGATTTTCATCCTGACCCTAAACTTTCTTAGTGGTGGAAACATATCCAAAATCCTGCTTAGCCCAGATTTGTGTTTGCATGATGGTCTTACTTAATACATTCATACTGTATATGCAACATTTATTACTGGTATTACCTAAACCTAAATTAGTGTAATATAGTGACTAAGAAATTGTGCTGCAAAGTAGAAAGTTATTGATTCCAGCTTCATTTCTACTGTGAATTCAGTTGGCCACCTTTGATACATCCCTCTTCCAGTTCAGTTTCCATATTTGCAATAGGGAAAATATTTCTACTAAATGTATAGGACTTTAATGAGGATTTTTACTGCTACAATACAGCAGTATTTTACTGCTAGCGTAAAAAGTGCCACCTGATTAAATGCAGTTGATGCTTTTTAAGAATACCACCCAGTGCATTTCGGTTTGGCATATGTCCATAAGTATAAAAATGCAAAATAATTTTTCAGATTATTTCTGAATACTCCCAATATGGGAAGCATTATTTTAAAATCCAATAAATATGCAAATAAGGGTCAGTGACAAGAAATATTTGGGGGGAAGGCTTTCAGTCTGTTTAGTTATCTTGATGTAATTATTAATGAAAAAATCTGAATAAAAATGGCTTTTCAGAATGCTCAGAACTAAACACGTATAGGTCATAAACCCTTGTTAAATAGTGTTCTGCAGCCCTACATATCACTCCTTAGAGTGTCTTTCTGAAATTACTGAAAATCCTGGTATGTTTGTTAATAGTATACCACTGGTTTGTTTGTTTTTTGACTTGCAGGTGAATTCCTAGTGGGCTCTCTGGATCAGATCAGTGTGGTTGAAATACCTTATCTGGAGGAGAAGGTTAGCATGTTTGTGGTGCTTCCATCCAACAGGAGAACCTCTCTAGCCAGGATTGAGACTTACCTCTCGGCCCAGACCTTCTCTCTGTGGTCCAGCACCTTGAGAAGAACAGCAATGGATATCTTTCTCCCTAGGTAAACAATCAATGTACATCCAGTTGCTTCAACATTTGGATCTCTGCCCATGTTTGCTGTGTGTGTAACAGGCAAAAACATGACTGTAGACAAAATGCCATGGCGATGGATATGAAATATGGTTGGAAAGACGAGAGGACGCAGCCATATCATCTGGATCTGTGCTGTCTAAAATCTTAAGTGTAGAAATCCAGGGGTAAGACCTTGGAAAAACTATACCAAATGATTGCAAAAACAAAGGCATGCTTTAAGCCCTAGAAACAGAATAAGAACACACAACATATTCTTGTAAATATGCAATATTCAGGATGGACCACGTGCTGCATTGCAATTCCCATGATATCTCATTCTTAGACATGCTAAGTAGGCTATTGGGAGGTGAAATTCATTAAGCCCGGGAGAGACCATATGTCACCTTTCCCGTAGAGGAATTGCACTGAAAACAACATAGCATATTTATAGTGCTCATCTATCACCTTTCCAGGTTCAAAATTCAAAATCACTTGGATTTAAAGATGATTTTATCTGCATTAGGAATTACAGACATGTTTGAGCGAACTGAAGCCAATTTTAAGGACATTTCAGGTAAGCTTGCCTATACAACTTTTTCAGGTCAAATGCCATGTGCAACTTCGAGGGCTTAGGAGCCACAATGTAAAAAATAGGCAGGATCAGAATAAAGAAAGGAAAAAGCAGCTAATTGTAATTAAAAATAAAATAAAATAATACAATAATCTCTTATGTATTTAAAGTTTTTCCTCTTCTGTGATGTTGAAAATTACAATTAACTGGAAACTTTTGGAAGATCTTAGGAGCTATATGCATTATGGTAAACGAAGGACTCAAATGATAGATTCTGCTCTGTGGCAGTGATTCATCACAAAAGATCTTCTAATTGGAGTTTTGGGTCTATAAAACAATTTTTCTAATCATGGGTGGATATGGCTTATTTCTGGAGCAAGAATGTACCTTGTACTCTGTCTATTTCACACAATGCTTAATTTGAGCCTCTGTCACCTAAAATGTTTTGCCACAAAGCTTACAAATCACTTCATTTATCATGGCTAACTTATCTTAGAAGTGCATTCAAAAGCTACATTTTTTGTGTGTCTTTACTTGTATGTCTTTACAACCCTGTAATCCCTTTTTATCGGGGTGGAGTTGGGGTGACTGAATGAAACTGAGCATTTACTGGCTGGATGCCCTTCCTGATGCCTACACAGAGTTCACAGCAGATATGTTCTCTTTGTGCCCTAATAGAGAAACATCTGTCACTGCCTAGGATTGAACTCTCAGTCTCCCAAGTGTGAGGCAAGTGTCTTCACCTCTAGGCCACCACACAGTTCATTCAAAAGCCACAATATTGATGTAAAAATGACAAACCTTCGGTTGAAAAGCCCTATGTAGATCTTTAATATAAGGAGAAAGAATAAGTAAAATAGATAAAGTTGTTTTGGATAAGGATCGGGTTTTTTGGTAAGGATAAGGTAAAGGTAAGGATGGTCTTTTTAGTAAGGATAGTTTTGTACTGGAGGACTTCTTCAGTCATATTTGATGTTGGAAGAGATAGGGGTGAAAAATGTTGACTCAGTTTTCATTGCAATTCATGTATTCATTAATGGATGGGCTCCACTTCACTGGGGATACTTACTAAATTTATATATGGCATTAACTTTATAATTTCTGGAAGAAAATCTCTCTTTTCCACAGGCCTTTCATTTTGTCAAATTGTAATACTCATCTGTCTTTGTACATTTTGGCTCAGCACTCTGATAGTTGTCTTCTAGTATCTCTGTGACAGAAATCTTTCTTGAGCAGTTTCTTCTTTAAATAAGTTGTTTTGGCTTTGCGCTGGCAAATAATAACTGCTTTTGTTTGCTAGAACAAGGAGGTCTTTATATCTCGGAGGTTGTCCACAAAGCAAAGATTGAAGTGACGGAAGATGGTACAAAAGCCTCAGGTATTACAGGTAAATTAGAGAGAATTAATGCATGAATCTGGAAAACAAGCAAATGGCTTATTAATTAAACAGCACTTCTAACATAAATAATTATTTTATAATCCAACAAATACAGCTTCTTGGGGCAATCCACTTGACCACAGGAAATTTTAAAACAGCTTAACCCAACCTGGTGCCCCATCAAATGTTATTATCAACCATGTCATATCATGGTTTGTTGTTTGCTGCTTGGTAGCAAACAGGAAGCAAGCTTTCATGCCTATAAAATTACTCTGTGCTACATCAAGCTTTATCATTGACAAGTTTGGAACCTCTTAAGAAAACATATTTTTCATATTGACTTTCCCTAGACACTAACATTTTTTTTGTTTTATCTGCTTTAATTTTATCATGCTGTTTGAATAATTGTTATGATGTACCCTTCAGAATTTCTACAGTGAGAAACAATATACACATAATTATAACAATTCCAAGAATAACAGGAAAGTAGTTCTAAACACTATTTGTGTTTCAGCATGATTCCTCATAATATATAGCTAGGATATGGCAATTCAGCTTTCAGCTTTAACAGAATTGGAAAGGACCTTGCAGGTCATCTAGTCCAACCCCCTGCCCAAGCAGGAGACCCTACATCTGCCTCTACCTAGGATTGAACTCACAGCCTCCTGATTGTGAGGCAAGAGCTCCACCTCTAGGCCACAGCAGCTGAACAGACATTCACACACATGACAGTTTCTCAACCCCCATCAGAAGGGTTTGGGAAAACAGAGTTTGTCAGAAGACCAGATAAGAAAAAATCGGTGGTGGTGGTGGTGGGGAAGCCCTCAAACTAATCCAACCATGATTTAGCATATGCTGTAAGAAGTGATGGATGGAATCAGAGACAAGGTGATGTAGGGCTGGCCTGGAAAGACAAATAAGAATGTCTTAGACTGCAAAATTCTGTTCCTGATCCAACTTCTTACTATCATCAGGACTTAGCTATTTTAATTCTTTAGTACAGGTAGTCCTTGACTTACAACTGTTCATTTAGTGACTGTTCATTGTTACAATGGTAGTGAAAAAAGTGACTTACGACTGTTTTTCACACTTATATTATTTATTAATTTATTTTGTGAGATTTATATACCGCCTCACAGTGCATGCACTCTCTAAGCGGTTTACACCAGTAAGCAATGTATATTTATATTGCCCCCAACAATCTGGGTCCTCATTTTACCTACCTCGGAAGGATGGAAGGCTGAGTCAACCTTGAGCCGGTGAGATTTGAACCGCTGACCTGCGGATCAGTGTCAGCTAAAGTGGCCTGCAGTACCTGCCTCTAACCGCTGCGCCACCTCGGCTCTTTTACACTTATGACTGTTGCAGCATCCCCATGGTCACGTGATCAAAATTCAGATGCTTGGCCACTGGTTCATATATATGATGGTTGCAGGGTCATGTGATCACCTTTTGCGACCTTCTGACAAGCAAAGTTAATGGGTAAACCAGACTCACTTAATAACCGTGTTACTAACTTAACAATTGCAATGATTCACTTAACAACTGTGGCAAGAAAGGTCGTAAAATGGGGCAAAACTCCCTTAACAAATGTCTCACTTAGCAACATAAATTTTGGGCTCAATTGTGGTGGTAAGTTGAGGACTACCTGTATTTAGTTTTACTTTCTGTGAGATATTCGAAATTGAACAAATGTCAATAAAGCCAGATATTCACCAATTGTTTTACATCACAGCTATGGTGTTATTAAAAAGATCCAGAGCTCCTGTCTTCAAAGCTGACAGACCTTTTAATTTCATTCTAAGGCAAGCCAGAACAGGTAAACATGGATTTATTTTAGCCATAAGAAAACATTATTATGATAGCAAAATATTGCTGTTTTTTAAAAATATGTTAGTAGTTTGACATTTCATAAAGCAAAGTTCTCTATTTTTAAAATATATTTGTTGAATTTATATGGGCTCGTCTTAAATATTTGGCTCTGGGCAACTAACAATTAAAAACAAAACAAAAACAGTCAGCAAAATTATAAATAAAATAGCAGCTGAGCATCAACACCAGCAGTCACCTCCAATCAATACAACCATCAAATGGGTTCACCTGTACTTCCAGGGCCTCAGGCTTAATGGTGAAGGCCTTGGAAAAAGCTAGCAGGGTCAGAGGGAGTTTGATCTGCAGAGAGAGATGACATTCCAGAAAACAGGTGCCATGACAGAAACAGCCCTGTCTCACAAATTTGCCTTCATTCGTGAGAAACAGCTCTCTTCCTGGATGCTACTGGGGATCTGATGGCTCCCAAAACTTTTGAAAAGCAGCATCTAAACTAGGGGTATCCAACTTTAACAACTTTAAGACGTCAACTCCCAGAATTCCTCACTGGCATGAGTGTTGAAGTCCACAGGTCTTAAAGTTGCCAAGGTTGGACAGCTCTGATTTAGAATAATACAATTTCAAAGCGATTGCTACATTAAGCCAGTGATGGTGAACCTATGGCATGCGTGCCACAGGTGGCACACAGAGCCATATCAGAGGACACACGAGGTATTGCCCTATGTCAGCTCCAGCGCGTATGTGTGCGCTGGCCAGCTGATTTTCGGCCTTGGGGAAGGCTGTTTCGCCCTCTGGAGGCTTCAGGGAAGCTTCCCTGAAGCCCCGGAGTGTGAAAAACGGCCCAACGGGCAAACCGGAAGTTCAGAAAAACTGACTTCCGGTTTGCCCATTGTGCTGTTTTTTTGCACTCTGGAAACTTCCTGAAGGCCCAGAGTGCGAAAAACGGCCCAACGGGCAAACTGGAAGTCCGTTTTTCCAAACTTCCAGTTTGCCCGTTTGCCCGTTTTTTCACCATCCTAGGCTTCAGTGAGGCCTGTGTGCATGCGCGGGGCGGGGTGGTGGTGGTTGTGCGCATGCGCAGGGGCAGCGCGTGGGGGGTGCGCATGCGTGGGGGGGTGGGAATGGGTGTAAACATGTGCACGCACACACACCCTTTTGGCACGTGAAACAAAAAAGGTTCGCCATCACTGCATTAAGCTGACCAATCTGGGTGGCAAAACTCCAAATGATCACTAGGAGATGACAATGACACAGTTTTCTGTTGTTTTCTTTACAGCTTATTTAGTGGTCCTTCATATTTTTTTAGCATGCTTATCTAAATTTCATTTTTCTAATTTAACCTACGGGCAGCCAAACATTTTCGCCTCATTCATTCTGCTGAGAATGAATTCATAAATGTTATTTTCTTAAAATGGCAGTGACATGATCCAGTTAAGAAAGGAAACATATATCAAAGGCTACACTTTCTGCTACATTGCCTTCTAATTAAGTAAAGTTGCTCAATTAGATTTGTTTCATACCATCAGAAAGATATCTGTCATTGTCTTCTCAGTGAAGCTTCACTACTCAGGAATGAACGGAAGGAACAGTCTTAAAAGTACCACTGCACCGAAGTGTTGAAAGTACCACTACACCAAAGACTAAAGCCAAACAAAATCAGAGTTTGTCTTTGTTATTATATCTGGCTCATTTATACGGCACATATTTTTCTGACATTTCTTCCTTCACATTGCATTTTTTTCCTCAGGGTATTTTTATGACCTCTTTTTTTCTTTTAGTAATTGTGAATTCTGACTGTTCCATTCTAACACTTGCATTTAAAATATCAGAACTTGCTTTGCAACACGATTCCCATTTTCCCCATTGACCACAAGCAGAGGGAAGCGATCTGCAAGAAGGAAATATACTGTTGATTTATACCACTCTTTGTAACTGTGCAGTTGTGAAAACTTTCATCTCTGCACAGCTTAAGACTTAAGTTTAAGCAGGAGTGTGTAGGACGGAAAGAGACAATTGGCCTAACCCATCCTAGCCAATCCACCATGGGCATCCCTCCCCTGTCACTCCTCCCCCTCTGTTCCTCCCGCACCACCTCACCACCTCACCACCTCCCGCACCACCTCACCACAGGCAATTCACCATGAGACAAATTGTCATAGCTGATTTGCCATGTGGGACAATTAGCCACGCGTCCTGGCAGTCAATTCACGTGCTGAGGGGTGGGCCTCTGCCTTCCCATGGACCTGGTGGGCAGAGAGGGCGCCGTGTGGGGCAGGCAGCGCCGGGAAAAAGGAGATGTGGCGGTTGCTATGCAGGGCAACTGGGCTGCTCCTCCCCACTCGCACTTGGCTTTTTGAGCTACTTTAATTGTCAGCAAGGTGATTTTAGAAGTTTTTTAGATCCTCGCAAGTATATCCCTGCTTTAAAAACAAAGGCCAAACAGCCCTCAAGTAAAAATAACTTCAAATGGCCATATCATCTTTCTCCCCTGCCACAGTTGAAATGGCATGGTTAGCTAATTGCATGTGCTATACAAGTGATAAAACCCCCAGTTTTGCTCTGTGACATTGTATTATAAATATAGAAGATATTACACTGCTAAGCATTAATGTTTATCTCCAGAAAGTTAAATTGAGTCTTTTAAAATCAATAGAGTGGTATGCCACAAATAGAATCTGCAGGTTGCTTTCTGTTACATAACAAGTTTCTCATACAAAATGTTCACATTCAGAACGTTGCTTTTAGCCACAATTATCCAAAGCTCCAAAACAAAACAAATGGTTACTGTATTCAAAGCCAGATAAATTATCTTAGTGCTTGGGGTAACAAATCTGAGATATTTTTAAATTTCATTTCATTTTTGAAGTGCCCTGTTCTATTCATATTCTCTCTCTCTCTCTCTCTCTCTCTCTCTCTCTCTCTCTCGTTATAAAAATGCATTTATTTTATTTATTTTATTTATTTATTTTTGTCAAGTATGTGTTGGTAATATACATAGATATAACATTGTTTATATACATGAGTACTGATAAGAGGGAACATTAGGACAGGGACGGTAGGCACTCTGGTGCGCTTATGCACGCCCCTTACTGACCTCTTAGGAATCGGGTGAGGTCAACAGTGGACAGTCTAAGGGTAAAGTTTTGGGGGTTTAATTCTTTTATTAAAGTTGTAGACATCTTATTTTTCAACTTCCAATATTACTAACTGTGGCTCCCTAATTTGCTGTTTCTCAACCATGGCAACTTTTAGGATGCATGGACTTCAACTCCTGGAATTCTCCAGGCAGTTGATAAGATTGAAAAACACTGCCCTAATTGCTTACATAAAATCATTCTGTTTAATGAAAGAGCCTTTCTCAACTTGCTGTCTTCCACAGATGTTGGGGCTACATTACCTAACCAAGTCAGCCAGTTAGCAAAGACTATAAAAGAAAAAAAATCCATTGAAATTCTTACTTTGCTATAAGCCAGGGGTCCCCAACCCCCAGTCCACAGCCCAGTACTGGTCCGCAGCCCATTGGGAACCGGCAGTGAAGCTCCAGTTGCACAAGTGCCGCGCATGCACGCAAAACCATCCTTCTCCCCTCCTGCTGCCACTGTCGCTGCCAGTCCACAGAACCAGAAAGGTTGGGGACCACTGCTATAAGCAATATGTCTAAACTGAGGCTGAACTGAATCTTTTTTTTTTTACAGGTTCAATTCTGTTCATAGGAAGACTTACAAATCCTACACTCTAAATTTAAAAATAATCCATCTACTTGTCTACTTTTCCAAAGCCACTGAGGCAATACTATACATATCTAAGTAGCACGTTTGATGTTGGATTTTTTCCCCTTTTAATGAACCTGTAATCCCTTGCATCGGGGTGGAGTCAGGGTGACTGAACAGAGCTCAAGCGTTCACTGGCTGGATGCCCTCCCTGACACCTACGCAGAGTTCGCAGCAGACAATGACTGATTGCGCACACAGAGAGAAATATCTGCCGCTACCTAGAATCCAACGCACAACCTCCTAATTTTGAGGTGACACTCCACCTCTAGGCCACCACACCGCTCACATTTCATCTTGGACTATCCAGAGGAAATTATGGGAACAATAAATCATAATAATTTTTGAGGGGAGGGGGTGGGTAGCTTCAGTAACCACGAAAATAAGGAAATGATGACCTGTGATGCTACCAACTTTAATTCAAGCATATTAAAAAGAACGGTGACAGTAGGAAAGAACTGAAGCATAGGCACCAGATATAGTAATGGCTCGGCCTTTCCTCCTTTTACTAAGCCACTACTTCTCAGCCAGGTGTCTTCTTGATGTGACACATGCATATCATTCCAGCTACTCTGCATTTGGGGACACAATGCTGGGGAAGAATGAAAGAAAGACTGGGGAAAAAACAGCTTTTACTGTTTTAAGATTGTATTTCAAAGCAGGAAAAATTCAACAGATCCAGAAGGCATAGAGTTGAAGAAACAGTTTCTAACACCTTGTAATTCTATTGTGCTAGGAGGACAAAGCATTTGAAGTAATAGTTGCATTTGATTATTTTTAACTAAATGTGTATATTCAGGAAAAAATTTGGTATGGACTGAATCTACTCATTTTCATAGCCAAAAATGAATGCTAAGAATAGAGGCTGAGAGGTTTTTCTAAGGAAAACGATGCTGACAGTTTTTCCCTCAGAGTTATTTCTCAACCCCAGTAAAACAAATGGGAAACTACCATTGCCAATGAAATTAATCTAGGGTTAGGTTAGGCTTAGGTCTACTTGGACTCGTGGCCAAAAACTAATGTTAGGGAATCAGGGATAGATTCTTAGTGGTTTTCTAAGGAAAGTGACATAACTAGCTTTTCATTCAGACTTCTTTGTGGACCACAGTAAAACACATTTGGAAATCCCATTGCCCATGAAAATGAAAGATAGAATTAGGGTTAAGGTTAAGGTTAAGGTTAGGTCTACTTGGAGTCATGGCCAAAACTATTGGTAGGGATATATTCGTGGCAGTTTTCTAAGGAAAGAGTCAGTAACAAGTTTTTCTTTCAGAGTTATTTGTTGAGCCCTTTAAAACATATGGGGAAAATCCCATTGACAATGAAAATGAATCTAGGGTTAGGGTTAGGGTTTGGTCTACTTGGAGCCATGCCTGAAAACTAATGCTAGGGATAGATTTCTAGAGGTTTTCTAAAGAAAGTGATCTTGATAGCTTTTCATTTGGAACTGTTTTGTGGGCCCGTGGGGGCCTTGTGGAGTTGGGCTGCCAGTATTTGCTGAAAGGGCAATGCTGATGTCTATTTGAAAAAAAAGTTTCATACTCCTAACTAAAGGTTACTCTCCAATGTTAAATCATTTGGGTTGTTATTGCTGGTATTTGCAGATAAAGTCTACTATTTGAATAGACTTTGATGATAGCGCATTATAGAATTATTTTTTAAGTTACCTTGATTGAGCCAATGTGAGTTTGTAATAGTTCTGATGCTGTTTATTATTATTTTTTGCGGGGGGGGGGAGAATCCATTGAACTCAATAGAACCATTTCTGAATAAAATATTTAAGAACTGGTCTGATCTCAGCATTCTTTTGGTGATTTCTTCATCGCTCAGAGTTGGCATGCTTGCTTGCTAAATTGCAGCGGCTTTTTAAAAATAACTATGTGCCCTCTTAGTGGTTTTGTTGATGATTGAAGGAATCCAGCCAAGCAATCAGCCAGAAGAGGTTTCTGACCTTCCTTTTATATCGCCAGTAAGGCTTCTTTTGAACCAGTAAAACACAACTGAACAACTGAATGAAGAAGCCCAGATCATATCTTCACAAGCGGCATCTTTAGCAGCTTACCCAGAAACTCTTACTTCTGGTTTTTGACTGGACTGCAAACTGCTCCAAAGGTGGGAAGAATACAAGAACATCATTAAAATTAACATTATTAATCCTGCAAACTATTATAGATTCATATTAACAATAAGGTTCATGATGTATCTCAATTTACTTTATACGATAAAATGTCTGTCCAGTGTGGAATATTGTGATATTGTAATAGGACTATAATGTTATAATGGTATTGTATATTGCAATGGTACCTGATATTGTAATGATATTTGCTGACTTAAGATTTAATATAGCAGATAAAAAATAGCTTTTTCCCAAACATCAATGTCTGTGATGTTCCCAGTCAAACTCTGAATACTGAATTGGATGGAGATAATGCTGTATTCCAAGGAGACTGATATGAGCCATTAGTTAACAATCTTCACCATTGTCATTAACAGAACAGCAGCCTGCCTGCCTGCCTGCCTGCCTTCCTATCAAAATAACCACCTTTTACTCCATATGATGATTATGCATGTATGTAACTGGGCCAGAAGGAAGCATTATTTTAGATACAGGAACATTTGTCATCTTGTTGTTGTTGTTAGTTGCGAAGTCGTGTCCAACCCATTGCGGCCCCATGGAGAATGTTCCTCCAGGCCTTCCTGTCCTCTACCATCCTCTGGAGTCCATTTAAGCTCACGCCTACTGCTTCAGTGACTCCATCCATCCACCTCATTCTCTGTCCATCCACCTCATTCTCTGTCGTCCCCTTCTTCTTTTGCCCTCAATCTTTCCCAGCATTAGTCTCTTCTCCAGTGAGTCCTTCCTTCTCATTTGGTGGCCGAAGTATTTGAGTTTCATCTTCAGGATCTGGCCTTCTAAAGAGCAGTCAGGGTTGATCTCCTCTAGGACTGACCGGTTTGATCGCCTTGCAGTCGAAGGGACTCACAGGAGTCTTCTCCAGCACCATAGTTCAAAGGCCTCAATTCTTTGGCGCTCAGTCTTTCTTATGGTCCAACTTTCACAGCCATACATTGCAACTGGCAACTTGTCTTCTTATAGACTGCTTTGTTCAAAATAAATTTCAACTCCATGCACTCTAGTGGATTTGAGATACCTGGGCAAAGTCCACTGTGTGCAACCACTTGGGCACACAAAGCTATTCCTTTTTCCACCCCATTACAGCCCGCTCTGCTTTCCCAACTTGCATGCAGAGCCAGCCAGCTGAGCTAGGCTACCTCATATATATACACACACACATATATATGTGCCTCTGTAATGACTTGCCTCTATATTATATCTTGCTTCTGTGATTATTGATTCTATACTTCTGGATTCTGCTATATGGTATTGTATATAAAGAAGTTTCTTATATATAATTGAATCCTGCTGAAGTTTATTTACTTGTGTGCTGGTCAGATGTGCTGCAAACTCTGACAGGAGCACAGTTCTGTCTCCCAACTTTTAAACAGTGACCCTTTAACCATGATGCATACAGACAACGGGATAGATGGGTGACTATACAAATTGAATGAATGTATGGATAAATGAATAAACTTGGTCCAAGAAATTTCTTCAGGCTTGGAAGCCATTTTGCATATTCATAAAATCGATCACAGGTATGTGACCTACTTAACAAATGTCATGACTTAACACTGTAACTCTGGGTCAGTTAGTGAGAAATTGAGGACTACCTGTATTATAATGTCAACATAATGCAGAGCATAGCTTTTATAGCCTTATTTCCTGTACTTGTTTTCTTGTACAAAACATTTCCTCTCCATATATTGAGCATGAAGTAAAATGCATTTTAAAATAAAACATATTATTTCATTCCTACTGAAGAAATATATTCAAACAACTATCTTTTGAAAGAGCAGGAAAGATAACCTAATGCTTTTATTCATTGCGCTGCAAAAGAGGCCACGTACAGGCATGAAATAATTTATAGCAGCTACTACACAGACTCATGAACCCTACATAAGACAAACCTACACCACTTCTATAAAATCTAATTTCAGCTTGATTTATTTAAATAGCAGAGTCCCTCCTCCTCTTGTTTATTCCTCGGTGAATAAACTCAGGATCTAATTTAAGAAGGATAAGGCTAATAGGTTCATTCATTCTTCACTTTTGTGCCATTGGGAATGCCTGACCTTAACACCAGCTGGTGTTAAGTACTTTCTCTTATCAAGAACAACCTTAATGCCGGAATACCCAACAAATACACAACTTCAACCACAACAATACATGAGCACACAACATATACAAACTCAAAGTGAATCCGCTCCAAACTTGACTGTAGAAAATACGACTTTAGCAACAGAGTGGTTAATGCCTGGAACTCACTACCTGACTCTGTGGTTTCGTCACCAAACCCCCAAAACTTTACCCTTAGACTGTCCATTGTTGACCTCACCTGATTCCTAAGAGGCGTGCATAAGCGCACCAGCGTGCCTACTGTCCCTGTCCTAATGTTCCCTCTTATCAGTACCCATCTTATGTATATAAACAATGTTATATCTATGTATATTACCAACACGTACGTGACAAAAATAAATAAATAAAATAAAAAGAAGCTGTCTCAAAGATTTCAGGGTCAGCCAAAAATACACTGCAATGAGTTCAATTCCCCCCTCCCTTTTTCTTTGAGAAGGGAGGATGATGTTTACTGGAACAATCTGTTTCCTCCTCTTGCTGCCTCAACAGAGTGCTGTAGTAACCCTTTTTAAATGTAATTTTGCAAGGAGTTAGAAAAAAAGAGCTCTTTTAAGAGTTAGATCAAAAAACACCAAGGAAGGCAGTTGGCTGCACAGCAATCTCGAAAGGATTTCCATTCAAACCTAAGAATCGGACCTTAACTTCAACATGCCCTTCCAAGGTTTTTGCAAGTCAATCTGATGGAGGAGAAAATTTCTCAGGCTTTTCAGAACCTTTATATCCAACAGAATATCAATCCGGCTGTCTTTCCATTGGGGGAAATGGAGATAGCTTTGGGAGCCCAACGACTATTTTGCATATATTATAAAATCCTAAGCAAATCGGGAATGTGGCCATTATATGTTGCATTCACACGTACACTGGTGGCCCCTTCCCCTCCCGACTTTTACACAAGGACTAGAATGAGCTGGAAGGGACCTTGGAGGTCTTCTAGTCCAGCCCCTTGCTGAAGCAAGAGAACCATCTTCGGATCATTTTAACCATCTCCTCATGCAGAAGTTCTGGAAACCCGACAGTTCTTTTATAATAAGCTTCCATTTGGCTTAATCATAAACACCACAATAGATGGTCTTTGGTGCAATGGTTAAATGCAGCACTGCAGGCTACTGCTAGTTCAGCAGTTCAGCTGTTCAAATCTCACCGGCTCAAGGTTGACTCAGCCTTCCATCCTTCCCAGGTGGGTAAAATGAGGACCCAGATTGTTGGGGGCAATATGCTGAACTCTGTAAACCGCTTAGAGAGGGCTGTAAAGCACTATGAAGCGGTATATAAGTCTAAGTGCTAAGTGCTATTGCTATCTTTGGAGTTTTAATTATGTTTGCTTTGATTGGGGGGGGGAGGAGGAGGAAGAGAGGGCATTATGGTTTTAGGCCACTGCATCAAAACAAAAAGAGAGAGCTTGTCATTCTTTAGTTTCCTAAACTTCATAAAACAAGTTAGATATATAGATGTTGAGGCTTTGGAAAAAGTTCAGAGAAGGGCAACTAAGATGATCAAAGGCCTGGAGACTAAAACATATGAAGAACGGCTGCAGGATTTGGATTTGGCTAGCAGGGCTAAAGAAAAGAAGAATTAGGAGTGACATGACAGTCGTATTCCAGTACTTGAGGGGCTGCCACAAAGAAGAGGGGGTCAAATTATTCTCCAAAGCACCGGAGGGCAGGACAAGAAACAATGAATGGAAACTAATCAAGGAGAGAAGCAACCTGGAATTAAGGAGAAACTTCCTAACAGTGAGGACAATTAACCAGTGGGACAGCTTGCCTCCAGAAGTTGTGGGTGCTTCATCACTGGAAGTTTTTAAGAAGAGACTGGACAGTCACTTATCTGAAATATTGTAGGTTCTCCTGCTTGAGCAGGGGGCTGGACTAGAAGACCTCCAAGGTCCCTTCCAGCTCATTCATTCTATTGTTATCTATTCTATATCATCTCGGTGAAATCTGTCTCATCCTTGATCTCTCTTCTACCTGTCGCATTTCTGCTCGTCGAACACGCGAGAGAAAAATCTGCGAAAAGAAAATCCTTTGTACTCGAGATGGAAGGGCGGTGGATATTCGCGACGACGACGATTTCTAATAACCGCAATGAAAGTCAGCTCGTAGCTAAGCTAAGCCGGGCTTTTCCCTCCCCGCTTGAGTCTATCCCGCTCTACCGTCCCGCTTTCCCATCGGGCGCACAAGATGAGTCAAGAGGCTCCCTTGGAGATCCGGAAGTCGCCTGAGAAAGCCGTTGCGACCGTAGCCTTTTGGGGTTGCCACTCTCCTCCGAGTGCGCAAGCGCGGCCAGAAAGGGTAGGGCAGGCAGGGCGTGCGGAGCTTCTGGTGGCGGTGGCCCCGTTCGCGCGCTCTTCATGGCTGCTCAGCCTTCGCCGTCCGTGCCGCTCACTCGGCGGCCCCTGTTGCTCGGCCGAGTGGAGGGCTCGCAAGACGCGGTGACCATGGCGGCCATCGTGCCCAAGGAAGAGGGGCTTATCAGCGTCTCGGAGGACAGGTGAGGAGGAGGGTCGGGCGGACGAGGCTTCGGCGCGTTGCATGGTCCCAGCAGTAAAAGGGAAGGGACGGCTGAGCCACGCTCTTGCCCGGGACCGGCTGTGCCTGTCCGAAGTTGCGCCTCGGTCGGGAGAAAACAGTCCGCCTCGGTTACCTGGAGCGCCGGTCTCGGTGCAGAGGACCGAGTCCGAGCTGGCGCGGCTCCTGGACGAAACAGCGCTCCGCATCCCGGCAGTGCGGGCGAGGGCTCCGGGGCTCTGCGCGAAAGGTGGAGAGGAAAGGTGGAGCATCGGGGACAAGGCAGCCTGTGCCAGGTGCATCGCCGTCGCTCCATGCACAGGCGAAGTCGGAAAGCCAGCCCGTCTGGATCCGTCTGCCCGAGTCTGGCAACTCCGCTCTCAAAGGAAGGTTGGGAAGGAGGGATTGACTTGGTGGGAATGGAGCGAGCGGCAGATCCCAAACGAGCGGATCTCTTTCTTTCCTTGGTCTTCTGGTCCCAAAGCAAAGCTTAGGGGGTTGGAAGTACTGTAACTAGGCTGTAACTCTAAGCCAAGCGGCTGTGTTGGTTTACCCTCGCAACTATGTTTTCTCAAGCATTTCTATACCTCAAATTACCTACCTACCTTATCTTGTCTGTCTGTCTATCTTATATGTGTCTGCTTGCCACCGAGCTACCTTATCTGTCTACTTACCACCCTGCCTGCCTGCCAGCCACCTACCTATCTTATCTGTTTGTCTACCATGTCTGTCTGTCACCAATCTACCTTGTCTGTCTCTGTCTGTCTGTCTGTCTGTTTACCTTGTCTGTCTGACTACCTTGTCTGCCTGCCACCGATCTACCTTATCTGTCTACCTACCTTGTCTGCCTGCCTGCCAGCCACCTACCTAATCTGTCTGACTCTGTCTACCTACCTACCTGCCTGTCTTATCTGTCTACCTACCTTATCTGTGTCTGCCTACCACTTGCATACCTACCTACCTTGTCTGTCTACCTACCTATCTTTCTATCACATTTTTGAAGCACCCATCTCCCTCAAAGAGTTGTTAGAGACTTCTTGCCTCCAATTAGTATACTTTACAGCCGATAATTGCTCTGAGGCTTTCTTGGTTTCACCTGCATTGCCTCTTTAGGATTGCCAGCTAGCAATGCTGCAGTGCATAATTGGCAGGATTCTCCTACAGTATGCGACTCTTTTAGAGAGCAGTGGCAGAAAAGAGTAAGGAAAGCTTGGTGCTGCTACTGGAAAAAGGAAAAAGCAGTTTGCGGGGGGGGGGGCGGGGGGCGGGGGAGGGATTTAAGGGAGAGAACCAGCAGGATTTGCTTGTCATTATTTTATCCCACTGTTTTTTCCCATGTGAAGTCAGAATGCATGTGGGCAAATTAAGGAGGGGCTTTAACAGATGCTGCTGAATTACCGTATTTTTCGGAGTATAAGACGCACCGGAGTATAAGACGCACCTAGATTTTAGAGGAGGAAAACAAGGGAAAAAGTATTCTGAACCAAATGGTGTAGTAATATACTGCATTATTTAATAAAATACCAGTGTAGCAGAATACTTTTTACAACCATGTATACTTTTTACAAACTTCAAACTTGACAGCTTTAAGACTAGTGGACTTCAACTCCCAGAATTCCTCCTCCAGTCATGCTAGATGGGGTAATTAGAAGGCAAAAACACCCCAGTTTTTACAAAAAACGGCCTGTTTTTCACTCGGTTTTTTTTTGCAAAAACAGGGCATGCAGAGGGTTCGGGAAGCCTGCAGAGCACTCCTAGGGGGTAGGGGAAGGCAAAAACTCCTCCATTTTTGCAAAAAATGGCCCGTTTTTCTATCGTTTTTTGCAAAAACAGGGCATGCAGAGGGTTTGGGAAGCCTGCAGAGCACTCTGGGGGGTGGGGGAAGGCAAAAACACCCCCGTTTTTGCAAAAAACGGACCATTTTTCACAAAAATGGGATGTGGGGGTGAGGCTTCGGGAGGCCAAAAATTTGCTGTATTCGGTGTATAAGATGCACCGACATTTCCACCCTCTTTTGGGGGCAAAAAGGTGCGTCTTATACTCCAAAAATATGGTAAACTCTTGGCTGCTCTGGTCCATATGGTCAAAAATGAGGGATCTTGGGGCTGTACTAAGTAATTAGCAGGAGGATCACAGGTTTCCCAGTCCCATCAGAGAAGGTAGAATGCCAGATTTGGAGGGGACCTACCATAAAGGGCCTGCTGACTGTTATCTCAATCTTCTAAAAAAAAATTCTATGTGTGTGTGTGTGTGTGTAATATTACGAAACACCAAGGGTTACATTTATTGACAATTAGTCGATCAATTCTAGTTTGGTATTTATATTTTTTTTAAATATACCTACAGGTAGTGCTTGCCTTATTACCACAATTTAGCCCAAAATTTCTGTTGCTAAGTGAGACAGTTGTTAAGTGAATCACTGCTGTTAAGTTAGTAACATAGTTGTTAAGTGAATCTGGCTTCTCTATTGACTTTGCTTCTAAGAAGATCTCCAAAGAAGGTCACATGACTTTGGGACACTGCAATTGTCATAAATTTGAATCAGTTGCCAAGCATCCGAATTTTGATTACGTGACCATGAGGATGCCTGCAGTGGTCGTAAGTATGAAAATGGTCATAAGTCACTTTTCATCGTAAATTCAACATAAGTCATTGTAACTTCAAATGGTCACTAAACGAATGGTTGTAAATTGAGGACTATCTACATATTCTTAACTGTTGCCTGTAAGTCAATGCAGGTTTTGTAGTAGGTGAGTTCACTTGTTTATTTAAACAATTTTATGGGCATCCTTCTCTTGGGGAAGAAGAATTAAAACCAGGAAACAACAAAACAACTCAATTAAGTTAAAAAAAAGTTAACCACAATCAATATGATTCCCCTGAGGACTAATTATATTATTTAGGGTTATACATAATACTTGATCACTGCTAGGGCCTGAAAGTATAGTCTTTTAATTCTGATTGTATAATCAGCTGTGGTCTCTCTTTTTGTTCTTTTGTTCTGATGCTCCATCCTTGTGTGTTCAGCTGTTGCAGTAGTTTCCAGGATTCATTTTAGAAGAGACAGTTTGTAACTCAGGGTTGAACTGTGGAGTCCTTGGTGCTCTCTGAGTGTGGTGGTTGTTGTTGTTTTTTTAGCAGATGTTTCATTACCAAACTAGGTAACATCATCAATGCACTAATGAAAACATCCGCAGGAAAACAACCAAGCTCAGAAGCCTACAGGCTTCATTTTCTAGTCAGAATTTTTATGGTTGCAGGAAATCCCATCATGGAGAATATGCCGTCTCCTGTCTCTCTTTTGCTACAGTGTTCGTCCAGTTAATGCAAAGCTTTGTTCTCCGTTGGCTAAGTAACAATGTGGTGCCAACTCCTGAGGTCTCCTCCTCCTGCCTTGTGAAAGTCAAGTCTGAATTTGCCACTGGGTGTGCCTATCTGTTTAATAACCAAGCGGTGGAACATGAGGAGCCTTGGCCATGTAAGAGTCATGTGATTTTGAAGCATCTTCCTTGGAAAAATATTTCTTGCTCAGCTAATTAGAGCTTGGAAGTCAAATGTGTGCAGGATGTAAATGAGAAGTTGCTTTAACCCCATTGGTCGTTCTTAGCTGTGGATTTTGTTTTCTGTTTGACCTGGTGTTCTGAACCACTAAGAAAATAATTATGGAGGTCTGAAATGTATCAAAGTACATATGAATTTATGCTGGCAGAAAGGACATTTTATCATGTTTGGAGGATGCGTAATAAAGCCAGAAAATTTTAGATGCACATACGTATGCTATTCAGAATATTTCAAAGACCAATATACAATTGAAACCAAAGTGTTTTCTTTTGTGATTAATGGATAAACAGTTGGGAAAAAAGTCACGGAACCTAGTTTTTATACATGACAACCGCAGCAAGATTATTATAACCTTAAAAGTGGAAAGGTTTGCCGCTACCCACAATGGAAGAATGATTGGTGAAGATGATGGAACTTGCAGACAAGGCTAAACTGACTTCTTTGATTAGAGAAAAGACAGCATCTATGTTTATTGCTGACATGACGTCCTTTATAGATTTTTTTTTGCACAAAACAGGAAAAATGCTTTGATTTGGGGTTTTGATAATTAGAAAACATTAGGCAATAGAAAAAGTGAGGTTTTTTGTATCTATACATATTTTTTTAATCATATTTGTATTTGCTGGAAAGGAAATAAGAAGCTTCTTCTATTTATATCTTTTCTTTTTGCATTTTTGTCTTTCCTTCCTATTTCTTCCTTTCTTTTCTTTCTTTAGTCTGTATTAGTTTTAACTTCTTTTTAAGAACTTTTAATGAAATTGATAATATAAAAAGTTAATTATGCAGGATGAGCCCTGGTGCGAAGCACTCATACCTTTATTTATTTTTTCCTTGCAAAGAGGATCTCCTATCATTTTGATTGAGAAATGTATATAGATATATTTTTTTTTTACAAAAATTGTTAGGTATAGTTTATGGGCTGGGCTGTTGGGCAAGCGTGTCCCAAATCAACCTGACAGAAAGAAAGCAGTCATTGCAGTGAAATAACGGCACTCATAATTTATTGAATCAAGGATCTCAAAATAACCTGCTCTATTCTGCTGCAAGCACCAGTCTGCTGGCTCTCCTATTCTTCTCCAGAATGATCATCTTTCCTATGCCACATTTTGGATTTTGCAGTCATTGTGGAAGTAAACAAGCAAACGTATATACATATACATATACAAAGACATAGACGACATAGACATACAAAGACATATTCATATTCATATTCATACACCCCCACACACACCCCCACACACCCACACACACACCCTAAGAAGGAATATACATATATATTCCTTCTTAGCCTGAATTCTAATGTACATTTGCTGGGATTCCTCTTCCCTTCCCACTGCCAATTCTTTTATTTCATTGGTTGTTGCCACTTGTAAACCAAGTTTGACAATATAATATTCTGACCACCCTTACAGTTGTGAATTTTCTTCTTCTGTTCAGTCAAAATCTGTTGCGTAACATTCCCCGCTACCTCTTGGAACAATAGAGATCAGACATATTCTTAGAGGCTGCTTCTTCCATTCTCAAAATATTTTGAGCACACAGTGCATGTGTTGATAATAGCATAATATTGCTATTATGAGTCAAAACAAATGCATAAAATACTTAGTATTTTCAATAACAGAGTGGATTGTTCTCACATTTTCTCCAGAGTTGCATGGTATACAATGCTTGGTGTTTTTGTGCTCAGTGAACATCTAAAGGTCGATTTTGAGTCTAAAATAGAATTTTAAAAAGTACAGGCAATGCAGGAAGAGTTCTAGGTCTTTTGCCTTTGAGAGAGATAACTAAAACATCAGGAGGATATTAAGTATGAGCAGGCTTTGGTGACTGGGAACAGAGTGCAATTAACATTTAGTTATGTATTTAATTCCATTTATAGTACTTCCCAAGTAATTATCTTGAAGTATAATACAAATAATGTTTATTGCTTATTGAAGCAGGCATCATCCATGATTATAGTTTCTGAATACCTTCATTTCTTTCAATAATGAAAAAGGCAGTACAATTCTGCCTTGAGCTTAATCTCCAGATATAACATCTTCTGTTAAGATTTTTTCTGCCCTCTGGATTTACAGTACAGATGGATGAGATGGCATGCTTTTTCTTCGCTGCATTGTGACTCTCGTTTATTTTGTCTTTCATGTGACAACTGAATAGGTGTAGGCATGAATCTGAGCTGGTATTTAAAAAGAATGCTCAGTTGCCTGGAGTTTGATGCTGCAGTGAATGTTCTTGAGTGCATTTCTACAAATGAGCTACTGCGAATGACAATTTTTCTCCCAGCCAATTATTTTCCCTTGGACAGGTCTTGGGTCACGTTGAAAAAAAAGGGACTTCTGCCCTGAGTAATCTGTAGAATGAAAAGCACTTTGATTTCAGTCACATTATTTCAATAACTTTGGTTTTATTAATGGTAGTTCTGTCCTATAGCAACCTTCCTTATATGGGTGCCAGAGAGAGAGAGGGGGGGAGAGGGAGAGGGAGAGGGAGAGAGAGGTGGATTATGGTTATCATCCCCAGACTGCAAGTAATCCTTGACCGATGACCATTCATTCAGGAAACATTTGAAATTATGAATGATGCTGTTGAACAAATAATATTTACAACTGTCCTTGGAGTTCCGACCATCTCAGGGTTCCTTTAGTCACATGATTGTGATCTGGGTATATGACAACCCATTTGCATTTATGACTGATTACCAAGCACCCTAATAAGATCACAAGATCGCCATTTTCAACCTTCTCTGCAGCTTCATTAGAAAGTCAGTGGGGAAGCAGGCAGGGAAGGTTGCAAGTTGTTGTGGTTAGTCTCCCCTACCAGTGCATCCTTACTTAGCCCCTCTGTGCCCTCACTAGCCACTCGCACACCCCTTTGCACCCTCCCCAGCCCACGCAGTATCTGTCACACAACCCATTGTACCCTTACGCACCTTCCCTGACCTTCACATTGCCTCCCATGCACTCTCACCTTCTCCCCAAACCACCCTCATGCACCTTCCCCAGTCTGTGTGGCACCTTTCGCACAACCCCTTGCACAACCCTTGATGCACCCTCCCCGACCTCCATGGCCCTTCTTGGTCCCTCCCTTGCACCCTGCCCAATCTTCCCTCACACCTTCACTCACCCTCTTGCTCCTTCCTTCTCCCACTTACCATGGGACTTCCAACTTTCTGAAGGCTACTCCATCGACTTTGGTCGTGGGAAGTCAGCAACAAGTTGTCTCACCTAACAACTGTGGGATTCAGTTAACAACAGCAACCAGGACTTCATGGATCGCCATCACTAAACATTGCAGTTGTGCTTTATGATTGCATCACTTAGTAATAAAAATTCCTGCTGCAATTGCTGTTGTAAGTTGAGAACTACCTGCATAGATTAGGGAAGGAACCATTATTTTGAAATACACTGCAGAACTAAAAATAAATGGTGTAAAAACATTCCTTCAGTTGCTGAAAGTCTCTTTATTGGACTAAGTGAGCAGAAAACTAAAAAAAACAACCCCTTTGAGAAAGTTAAGTAAAATCAGAGTAATTGAGCTAGACCAGGGGTGTCAAACTCACGTCCTCACGGTGGCGTCACATGACATATCGGGACTTTCCCCCCCTTCGCTAAACCAGGAGTGGGCGTGACCAGCGTGTGACGCATCCGGCCCACGGGCCTGGCGTTTGACAGCCCTGAGGTAGACTTTTTCCTTCCCGCTCCTAATTCTTTCCTTCTTCGCGGTTCTGGGATGCTTTTTTTAAAAAAAAATCTTGTCCCTGGAGAAGATTAGGCTCTACCACTCCCCTCAGTGCTTTGGTGTGCATCCTGAGTTTAGGCTCCGTTTGTTTTAAATTTGTTTCAAGTTACACAGGATTTTCTGGAATGACCCAGGAGTGTGCTGCTTGTTTTTCTGCATGATTATCTTTGTTAGGAACAGTGTTTGTGAATTCTATTCTGAACAATTGGGTAGGAGCCATAGAATAACAATGTGAGTGTATATTTCTAGGAAAATTAATCTTAGAACTGCACATGAAGTTTTTCTTTTGTCCCTTTTGACCTGGTCATGTTTACAGTTAGTCAAACCTGTTCCCTGCCCAATCTTGCATCATGGAAAGTGACTGAATTAATCTGTGTCACTGTCTGAAACTTTCTTTTCCTGCTCACACCACTCTGATAGTTACCCTGATCTACTGACAGGCTGATGAGAATTTTATTTGACTGGTCTCAGATAACAATATATCAGGTAAATAACTGCTGGCAAGGTAACACTCTCAAACTATTCAGCCATCAAATGAGTTACCTCAAAATGCCAAAATAGGTTACATACCGTACCTCAGTTTGTCCCAACGTATCTTGTTACATCAGTGTTCAAGTTAGTTTTCTACTTCCACTTTGTCAAGGCTAAAGTAAGTGCTACAGTTTGTTTGTATTACTTGAATCATATCTTGGGAGGGAGGGTTGCGTGTTGAATATTTGATGCCCTTTAGAGGCTTGTGGGAAGGGTCCTAGGGTGAACATTGTCTGCACAGAATAAAGCTGAGCACCGCAGCAATTCTCACACTTCTTTAACACCAAGCAGAAAGTGCCACTATAGGTAGTCTTCACTCACTCACTCAGCACCGTTCAAAGGTATGAGGGTGCTGAATAATGAGACTTATGACTGGTCCTCAAAGTTGCACCCATTCCAGCATCCCCACAATCCTTAATCCCCACATTAAGCTTCTCTCTGAAATCCAAGAAACATAAACCCAGAGAAGGTTAAATCAAGCAATGGTTTCCAAATGATTGAATATGAAAAAAGGGAGATTTAGTGGAATTTAATGAAAGATTTTGAGGGCAAAAATAGCTTTCCATCAATAATATGCCCCAGTTTTTAAATCAAGGATCACACTTAGTTTTTGAGAGAATGCCAGGCTCCTGATCTGTTTGATTGGAACTGGCAACTCCATCACTAAGCAATGCAGTCGTAAAATGAAATATCACCTTATCGCATCTGATTCAGACACTTGACCACGGACCTGTATTTACAATGGTTACAGCTTTCTATGGTCACATGATCACCTTTGATGAGCAATGTCAATGGGGAAACTGGCAGGAAGTCACAAATAGCAATAGCACTTTACTTATATACCGCTTCATAGTGCTTTACAGCCCTCTCTAAGCGGTTTACAGAGTTCAGCATATTGCCCCCAACAATCTGGGTCCTCATTTTACCGACCTCAGAAGGATGGAAGGCTGAGTCAACCTTGAGCCTAGTGAGATTTGAACAGCTGAACTGCTGAACTAGCAGTCAGCCTGCAGTCAAATCCCATGACCTGGCACTTAATGACCCATAATGATTCACTTACGGTAATGACTGCAGCAAAAACTCATGAATTTGCCGTTGTAAATTGGATGCGATAAGGTGATTTTTTCATTTTACGACTGCATTGCTTAGTGATGGAGTTGCCAGTTCCAATTGTGATTGGCAGGTGAAGACTATACCTGCAGAAAACCAAATTGCAAATTTTTATAGGAAAAAAGGGAAACAATCATATTCATTTTGTTAACTTGTTTGAGAAAGAATTGTATTACATTAAATCTGGGAAATAATTAAATTAATTTATATCTAATTCTTGAAACAGTTCTTCCCACATTTTTATCTTATCATTTCGAAATCAGGAGCCTGGCATTCTCTCAAAAACTAAGTGTGATCCTTGATTTAAAAACTGGGGCATATTATTGATGGAAAGCTATTTTTGCCCTCAAAATCTTCTATGAAATTCCACTAAATCCCCCTTTTTTCATATTCAATCATTTGGAAACCATTGCTTGATTTAACCTTCTCTGGGTTTATGTTACTTGGATTTCAGAGAGAAGCTTAATGTTGAAATATAAAGCATTGCTTGAATTGTAATTTGGATTGTTTAATACTTGTCATTTTGTTCTCTCTAACACTGGAAAAAATAAAAAAGGTATACTGTCAGGTTGACTACTAACACTTTCTTTGACTTTCCCAAGTACGTGGTTTAGATAGCAAAGATAATACATGTCCTTCTTTTGCACCTTCTATGGAAAGGTCTATAAATAAGGTGCCTTTGCTAATTCTCTGATTACTAGGAAAATTCTGCATTCTAAGATGAGATAAAGCCACTGGACTCCAGGTTTTTATGTATGTCCAGTTGTTCCTGATAAAAGATCTGTTTGCTCACTTCTGATCTGTCAATATACCATTCCTCATAGTTAGAAAACAGCAACGAAACCATAATTTGCTTCCTTCTGAATTTTTGCAGCTGAGGCACATGGAAGATTGCCACATTATGTCATTCGTTTCCTGAATGCTTAGGATTGCAAATAATAATGAATGTTGTGTCTTTTAGGAGAAGACTAATGGCACCAGCACGTTTTGAAGGGTTTGTTGGTCATCTGAACAAGTAAATTAGATGCTAAAAATGATGTCCACAGAAATCTATAATGTAAAAAAGAAAGAAGTGACATACATTGTAAATCATATTGGAAGCATATGGTTGTTTTATGTTCATATGCGGAGAGAACTTCAAGGTACTTCTTGAATAGCAATTAACTAATATTTGCGGGAAATGGCGGTGCTGCTGTGTTTTAAAGTAGTTTTTAAAATAGTTGTAACATCTGTTTATTAATTGCTGTACAACTGTGAATCCACTGACCCTAACAACATAAATGAAAAGAGGAAAACATTGGCATGTGTAAAAGACAATGGGAAAACAATATATGACTGGCAGGTTCTGTTCCTTCATCTATACTCTGTTTTTTGACTCTAAGTCAATGATGGCGAACCTTTTGGGCTCAGCGTGTCAGATATTCAGAAAATGCCTAACTTGAGTCTGTCTCTCTGTGTGTGGCTCTGTCTCTGTCTCTCTCTGTGTCTCTGTCTGTCTCTTACTCACTCTCTCACTCACACAGACAAAAGAGAAACAATTAGTTGTCTCTCCCCACATCTAGGCTATCCTGAACTGTGGCATTTGGTGGCAGCACCAAGGCTAGGCCTGAAATGGAGTCCCAGGCCTTTACTCCTTGTACCACTCCTGCCACTCAAAAAGACTGCCTCTCGCCGTTCCCCAAATTGTATGAGAACAGGTCATGCTTTCTAGAATAGTTGATGTTGGATGTTGACGAGTGCAAGTTTGTCACCCAAATCATTGTGGTGTGTCACCTTTGAAACGTATGTCAGAGATTTGCCATCCCTGCTCTAAATCGTGCATGATGCCAATATAGCTGTTAGACCCATGAAGTTGCTGTAACCATTTTCTCCTCCTTAGAATGAGAGCATTGTGATTGTATGAAGCATTGTTGTCCAGGTGAGGCATTCAAAGGCTCATGACAGACATCGGCCTTTGGGAAGGGTTCGTCTCTTTGCCAAGTTTGGAAATAGCATACTGTACAAATTCTTGTTACTTCCAGCTGTCTGCATGAAGTGAAGCTGATTTTTCTCACTCAATGTAAGAGAGAGATCTCCCTCATTAGTAGTCAGCGGTTACGGAAGAAGGCCTTTATTATATCCTGGGCAGCGAGAAAGAAATGACAGTTACAGGATTTAATGTTGCTTCTTTGACCTTACATTTCCATTTTGAAGATTGAAACCTGGCTATATTGGATAGCTATGTATAAAGTGTAAAGCTACAGAATCTGCTGATAATGTAAAAAAAACAAAGAGTGTTATCTAGCAGGGTCAAATTGGTCAAATTTGATATCTCCTAACGGATTCCTTCCTTCCTCTTTCTGAAATGTTGTGCCTATTGTTGCCTACATTTGTGTTTCTGTTTCTTTTAACATTTGCATTTTCTGCCTACGTTTTCTTTTTTCCAAATAGAAGGGCTTCTGTTCATTTTTGTTCAGTTTTCATTAATGACAAAACTGCATTGTAAAATTAGAAAAGTACAAATGTTAACTGCATTAGCTTGAGAAATGCTTCTGTCATGGCCACATTTCCTTCGTTCGCTGAATATCAGTTACTTTCCTTATACAGTATATTCAGAGGTAGTGTAGCATTTCCCCCACCCCACCCCTCGGGGTGGATTATCTACAAACAGAAATATAAAATGTATTTCTTTTATATCAAGAAGTTGCATATTCACAGACCTGCCCAATTTAATGCTAAGGTACTTAGCTTGTGTTGAATTCTGAATATGGACAAAAGGTTCAGCACTCTGTTGGAAGATGGCATTGAGAAGCCATGAAAATTGATTTAGCCCCTTACATTTCTTTTTTGTAATCAGTTTGTCTAGCCAGGCTGTCAGACTACTATTCCCCAGGAAATAATTGTGTTCATGAGACTTATTTCAGCTTTTACAGCCTCTTTATTGATCTGATTGAGAGAAGAAGGCCATAAATAAGAGAAAATCCATACCTGCGTTCTCTGTCGTATGAATATTCAAAATATTGTTGTAGAATCCACAATTTAAGGAATGTAATCCCTAAAGCTAATTAGCTGAAGCTTAAATCAAAAGCTGACACTTTGCTGATGCAAAATATTATCAAGGAAATTATTTGGCATGGTTTACCTGTAACTATTATAGCGTTACTTTCTTCATTGAAGGTAGCAATAAGTTTTGCTTCAAAACAAAGATCCAATAATATTTATAGGTAGTCCTCGCTTACCTGTACCTCACTTATCATTTGTGCACTGCTTCTTTGAAGATATGACAGTGCTGAACAAATGGTAGTTATGCCGGGTCCTCAAAGTTATAACTACTGCAGTGTCCCCACAAGCACATGATCAAAATTTGGGTGCTTAGCAAGCTGCCCATATTTACAGCCATAGCATGAGCTTCAATTCCTGCCACCCATTTCTCTCTCTCTTCCCCCGTCTCTGCTTTTTTGACTGCCTTGCACTTTGCCATTGCTGCCTTTAGCCCCCCTGCCATCCCCATCTGGTCTTTGCCCTCTTCCTCCTCCTGCTGCTGGCCCAGGATCAGGTGAGGGCATAGCCCACGTGGCAAGGCAGGGTAGCCTTGTCTGCTGAAGGGAGTTTGCTTAGCCCAGCCAGGGAGGAGGCAGTGGGATGGAGTCTATGTTGTAGGCAGGGTAGTGGTGCAGGTGGCATCTCCCTGGATGAAAGTGGTGGCCAGCAGTGCTTAATTATGCTAATTGGGATTAATTTCCATCCTTAAGCAAAGTAGTCATTAGGCAAGGACCACGTGATTCCTCTACCCTATATGAACTGCTGACTCTATCTTGCTGTCTTCTCCTTCTCTGGGCCCAACAATCTCCTTGCCATGCTCACCTCACATATCCCAGGGCTGCCCCCTTGCCCATGCCTGGATTCCTGGCCCACAGTGGTAGAAGAAAATGGCAAGGTCAGTTGGGGGCAGCAAGGGCTAGATGTTGGAGGTGAAGGGCAGGATGGTGGGGAAATGGGTGGGTTGAAGTAAAGGCAAGACGGCAGGGCTGCCTTGTCTGTGGAAGGAAGCTTGCTGGGCCCAGCCAAGGTAGAGGAGCAGAGCAGGAGAAACATAAAGACCCACCTAACGATGGCACAGTCCTCAACTAAGAATCGCAACCAGGTATCCCAAAACTGTGTTGCTAAGCGGGGTGGTCACCTGATGCTTTTCCAAACAGCTGCTTTGCTTCGGGACAGAAATTGTGTTCCTAGTTAGGATCATTAAGTGAGGACTACCTGTACAGACTTTGTAGGTTTCAGCCATAAAAATAGACATCTCCTTTGCTCAAGGGCTGCATTTCTTCAGACATAATCTATTGGAGACATATTGATGGGTAAAGGTGAAGTAAGCAGGATAGATGTTTAGGGCCACAAGGTGATGGAATGGCCTCCATCTCTCTTCTGCATTGCTTCCCACTCACATTGCCAACTAGCAGAAAGGACAGATAGCTTTTGTGATAAAACGAATTGTATTCTTTTTTTTAAATTTTTAATTGGTTTTCTATTAAATCCATTTCTTAGTGCTTAATAAACATCGTATTGTCTGGGTAATTATTGCTTAACATTATAAATTTACACTTAATCTCCACCTCTTTTTTCCAGCCACTGGTAAATAGATTTCATGTTTGATAATAATCTCTGCATCTTCTTTCTGTTTGATTTTCAATGTCAATCTGTCCATTTCTGCACAATCTAATATCTTCTTGACTATCTCTTCATCTCGCAGTGTATCTTCATTTTTTCCAGTATTGTGCGAATATAATCCTTGCGGTTGTTAAAACATGTAATATTAAATACCGTATTTTTTGGAGTATAAGATGCACCTTTTTCCTCCCTAAAAGTGGCTGAAAATTTGGGTGCGTCTTATACTTCGAATGTAGCTTTTTTTTCCCCAGCCCTAACTAGGTGCTAACAGATCTTCCCAGCTCTTACCTTGCAGGCTTTTTCATTGTTACTCTCTCCAAAGTATGTTTTTCCAGCCCTAAGTCTTTGCAAAAAAAATTTTCATTGCTCTACTTGCTCTGAATGAGTTTTTTTCTAGCCCTAACCAGGTGCTAACTATCTTCCCAGCTCTTACCGGCTTGCAGGCTCTTTCATTGTTACTTTCTCCGAAGGAGGTTATTTTCAGCCCTAACCAGGGGATAAAATAATGTGCTGAAGCTGACCAGACTAAGGACACTAGCCAGATAAATACGTGGTAGGCAGATTTTCCCCCCCTATTTTCCTCCCCAAAAACTAAGGTGCGTCTTATACTCCGAAAAATACGGTACATACTTTTCTTATCTATTTTTTCTGATATTATACCTAATAAAAACAGTTCAGGCTTAAAATCTAAATGTTTCCCTATCATCTTTTCTAGCCACCTATGTATCTTTGCCCCCCCAATTTTTCTTCTTCTTTATCATAAGTCCACCACATATGATAGAATGTGCCCGTCTTTTGGTTACATTTCCAACATTTGCTAGACATATTTTTAAACATTTTAGCTAACCTAGCAGGTGGTAAATGCCATCTATAAAACATTTTATATAAGTTTTTTTATATAAGTCTATAAAACATTTTATATAAGTTTTTTATAAGAAGTTGCCATTGTTAATTTATAGTTCCTTTCCCATAAGTTTTGCCATTACTCTAGTTCAAATGAATTGTATTCTTGTAGAGAACTTTTGAAACAAACCTACAGGCTGCATGCTTATTGGCACCTTGTCTTGTTCTTAGCCTGCTAAATTTGAATGCGTTTCTATGCTATCACTTGTCCCTTGTTTATATCTCTCATTGTTCATTCTTTCCTTGTCAGGATTTATGCAAGTTTGTGCTTGCTAAGTCCTGCTGCTGCTTGGATACTCATTAGAGAATAGTCAATGATGGGAGGTTCTAAATGGCATGGTTGAAATGCTGCCTATTGTAAATAAAGTAAAAATAAGCCGCTTGATTTGTGTTTCTCAGGGATCCATTAGGCCTGATCTTACAGAAGATAATTTGCTTCTACAGCTTTGCCTAGATTGGGCTGTAGTAAAGTAAAATATACTGTATTGATCACTTTGATTTCTTCTATTGCTAAGTTACATGAAGTAGTTTTAATTGAAAAGTTTGTGGGTTGTGGTAGAGGGAAGGTTAAGTGGTTCATAATTCTATGAAAGGTCTACTTAAAATGTTTTTTTTTAAAGAAGAGAAGTGTATTATAATCCATCCTCATGGATACTTACTGGATCAACCACTTTCTCAGTCTAACCTATTTTGCAGTGTTGCTGGGTGATGAAAACAGGAGGAAGAAGCATTATGTAGTTTACCTTGAGCTCCTTGACAGCAACATAGGATATAAATCTAAGAAAACAATAAATGCATACATTCTGGATTAAAAAGAAAAAAATTATTCGCTGTTCCTTAGGTTCTCTCCATCTTTTCTTGGGATTTACTAATGATTTCATCCTATGAAATCTAAGGCCAAGAAATTCCTCTCAAATTCTCTAATATCCATAAAAGGTTTTTTTTATTTTTTCCAACAAACATTACATATTTTCTGCACTCAGTGTTGTCCGGCTCAATCTTACATACCGGTAGCTTTTCATATACATAATCTATTCCATTAACACTCTCTGTTTCAATTCCAACCCATAATATTCTCATTACATATTTCTTTATCTTAACTTATTTTCTTCTTAATATATACTTAATATTACTAATTGCCCAAATCCCTTACAATAGCATTAATTAATTATCTTATTTACTGCATACATTTCTCATATTTTCTGTCCCACTATATTTCAGCTTCTTATATTTTAATTTGATTTAGTTTAAATTGTTTTTCAAAATAAAAAAATTACCTTTTCACATTCCATCTACTGTTCTGTTTTACTCTAATCAGTATACATAATCATCCTCAAATCTTACACAAAAACCCCTTAATTTAATTAACAATCCACAATTAAAAATGTATCAAATTCCTCACCCCACTTTTTCTGCTAAATCTGTTTTGGCGTAAATAATATATATCATCCTATATCTTAGGTACTACTAAACCATTTTACCATAAACCATTAACTTACTCATCTATCCACCATTAATAGTATTAATACAATTTTCTTAAGTCTAATAATATGAACCTTAAAAAAATTCTCTAATATCCAGATTTGCTAGACTTTTGAAGTGCTTATAGTCCCCTGTTAATTTTAAGCAGGGTCAATACATCAGAAATTTTTCATCTATAATTTCATCTTTCAGACCTCCCTAGAAATATGACCAATTGGCCCCCATCTTCACCCAAATCTTCAACAAATCACTAGAGATATGCCATGTTCCTTCTTGCTTCAAACGCTCCACTATCATCCCAGTGCTGAAGAAGCCCTCCATCAAGGAACTGAATGACTACAGACCACTTGCTCTAACATCTGTAGTTATGAAAACCTTCGAAAGGCTAGTGATGTCCCACTTGAAAACCATCACAGATCCAATTTGCATACCGAGCAAATAGATCGACAGATGATGCTGTTAATATGGCTCTGCACTACATCCTACAACATCTTGAATCTCCAGAGACCTAGGCAAGGGTCCTCTTTATAGACTTTAGTTCAGCATTCAACACCATCATACCGGACATTCTTCTAATTAAACTAAATCAGCTAGCGGTACCTGAACACACTTGTAAGTGGATTACAAGTTTCCTAATAGACAGGGGGCAGCAGGTGAAGCTAGGCAAAATCACATCAGATACCTGTACAATTAGCACAGGGGCCCCCCAAGACTGTGTACTCGCACCACTTCTCTTCTCTCTATATACCAATGACTGCATCTCATAACGATCCATCTGTTAAACTACTGAAGTTTGCAGATGATACAACAGAGATTGGCCTCATTTGAGACAACGATGAAACCACATACAGATGGGAGGTTGAACAACTAGCCTCGTGGTGCGACCAGAACAATCTGGAACTGAACACACTCAAAACCGTAGAAATGATGGTAGACTTTAGGAGAAACCCTCCCATCCTACCACCTCTTACAATACTAGACAACACAGTATCAACAGTAGAGATCTTCAAATTTCTAGGTTCTATCATATCTCAAGACCTAAAATGGTCACCGAACATCAAAAAGGTCATCAAAAAAACACAACAAAGAATGTTCTTTCCTTGTGTGTCCAATCACACTTGGCCAATAAAGAATTCTATTCTATTCTAGAAGTCGCTAATTCTTTTATATCATATAGTTTTTGGGGAAATACGTAAAATGCAATATACCAAAGACCTGCCCTCTAGTCTATGGAGCATTACCACCTATCGGTACTTTCAATCTTTACATCCTTTTCAGTCTACTAGTTCTGGGAATCAGGCCATGGGAGTGTCAGAGAAAGAATGTTGTATTGTGCCCTGTGTGAGCTTCATTGTGGCTGCTTCATTAAACAATTGGTGTTCTGCTTTTCTTAGCTTCTCTGAATAGTTATTATATAGATCTGGAGACATTAGGGAAATCAGTGTGAAGTGTGTTAGTGCCTACCAACATAGACTTTAAAAAGTTGTACTGCTTCGCCTTTATCTCTTGAGATGCCTTTAGTCGAAGCAAATGTAGAAAAGAAAAGAAATAAGTGTCTTTTCAAAACATTAAAAGAATAATAACCAAAGCCTTTTCTGACAATCTTTCCATTTGAAAAAAAGGGGCATCTGTCAGGCAATTAGATTTTGTATACAATACTTGCTTTCTTTGTGGCAGTTCCTTGCTTCCTTTCAGGAAGGGGCAATACCCTCATTTCCTCAGTTCCTGTTTTTTCCAGCTTGTCAGGATTCATGTACTCTTTCCATCCTACACTTGAGCAGATATGTGAAAATGGAAGGGCCCCACCCACAATTGCTTACTTGTAGAAGAGGGCATGTGTCGACCGACATAGCCCTTGGCAAATAAATAAATAAATATGCAGAGCAATAAAATATAAAACACTTAAGAAATAATTTTGTAGACCAGTTGTTGCTAGAAAAAAATCCCACAATAGCTTGTTAGTTCATCAATTAGCAATCTGGCCATTCTTTTTGGGTGAAAACCCTCAGAAAGTTTTTTTCACTACCTTTCTTTAATTAGATTGTTGCTTGAAAGTGTTGATGCAGTTTCGCAGTTATCAGTTTTCCAATTTTGTGGTGTTTGCACTATGGCTTATAATTGTGAATCACGAACTTAACAAAATTGAATTGTTAATTTGTTGATTAAGTTTAAATTAAGTACTAATTACAGATTTTTAATTTTGTATTTTATTACAGTGCTTTCAACATAGTTTCTGAAAGAATGCAAACATCATGGGGTTAAAAAGACATACCAGTCCAGTAGACTAAGCAACAGGGTATTTTCAAGAGGAAACGCAAACATGAGACCAAAAGATCAGATAGAAGACAAAGTTACCGTTTTCCTGAAATGAAGGCGTAATCTGATAGTGAAAAGTTGTAGCATGTACCGAAATAGGAAAACTGGGCCATGAAAAGATGTGCCAACTTGAAGAGAACTAATATCAAATACCCTATATGTGTGTTGTACTCGGTTACATTTAATTAAGTCACATCTGAGGAATGATGCTACAAGGTTATTTTTTTAATTTATTAAATTTCTGGTTTATAATTTCAGCTGGGGTGTTATTGTGCACCTATAAGTAATTTACTCTTTCCTTAATATGAATTGTAAGGCCTTCTCCAAACAGACTTCTCTGTTACATTTTGTTCCTAGAATTCCTAGTGAAGTTGGCTGAGAATTCTGGGTTTTGTGGTCCCCATATACAGTATCTGAAAGGTATATAAGGCTAACATAATCTACAATCTTAGACAGAGGTGGGTTCCTGCCGGAGCTGCCCAATGCGCAGCTCTGGTAGGGAGTGGCCGATTGCGCAACCACTCCGGAGCCCTCTCTGCCGGCCCACCGCATGTGCCGCCATTTTTTTCGTTAATTTTTAGCCAATTTTGCTTCTGCGCATGCGCAGAAGCAAAATTGTGCCAAAATCTTGCGAGGGGACGCGCGCGAGAGAGATATTTTGGTGAGATTTTGCCTCCGCGCATATGCGGAAGCAAAATTGCGCCAAAATCTTGCACGCGAGATTTTGGCGCAATTTTGCTTCCGTGCATGCGCAGAAGCAAAATCGCATGAGGGCACGTGCGTAGCGAGGGCGCACACCCCTGAAACTTAGAGATGCATGCGCAGCGCACTGGCAAGACGGCAACCCGCCACTGATCTTAGACCATCTTTTGTTCCATATGTCTACTGGTTTTCTGAGCTGAAGGATTCCAGAAGTTGTTTTATTTTTAAAATACTATTTATTGAAATATTATTGATGATATTGCTTAACAGAGATGTAATCCTGAAAGTAATATATTAAATAACTGTAATAAGTATACGTAAAATTAACAGACTCTGGCATATTGTGATAATGCAAGGGACAACCTATTGCAGGGCTCCCCAATCACCACCACCCGGGCCGAGGCCCACTCCCGAGCTGTGGACTATTTGGAACCAGGCCATGCACACAGCTCAACTCATGCACCAACTTGCCACTCAACGCGGCCCGGTTCCCCCTTCACAGCGGTCATTTTCTGACTCTAGTTCATTCCTTCAGAACAATTTTACAGGGATGTGTTTTTGGAGATGTGTGTACTCAAGCATTAAGCAAAGTTTCTCCCTGAGCATAATATGCATTTTCCCCAAACTGGTTTTTCTGGTTTGTAATCCCCTATTTTGTTTTTCTCCCCCTGAAGCTAGTAGCTGCTTGTTTGTTTTATTCAACCGTAGGCAAAGAAGCTAATACTGAACACTAAATATAACTTTTTAGGATATATCTTATCCCAATGGCTTGCAGTTGGTAGATATGCAAAAGAAAAAAAGTAAAGGAGCAGGAAAACAAAGGAAGATAAGAATACAAGGCCTGCAAAGAAAGATCTTGGAGAGCGGTAGACAAACAATAATTTATCACCATTCGAGGGAGGAAGAGGAAGTAGAAAAGGGAAGGGAGGGGAGGAGGGGAAGAGGGAAGTAGGAAGGGGGAGAGAAGGAGAAAGAAGGTAGAAGGAAGAGAGGGAGGTAGAGGGAGGGGAGTGCTATGAAATGAGGGAAAACAGACTGGCAAAGTGAAGTATAGTAGGTGCAAAATTAGTACACTGATTTATGATATATTGGATAGAAATGTATAACTATGTATATTTTGATATGATTTATGGTATATGCATGGATGTATATATGGAGATTGTGAAAAAAATAAAAAAAATTTTATCACCATTGTTTCTTCTTTTTTTATATTGCATCTCTTCCCCCCATCTATCAAATTTATATGGCTGCCCATGTCACTGGAAGTGACTCTTTGGCTACTAATACTGACTATTCTAGAGATGACCTGACATTTGTAGCCCAGAATCCTTCATGTAAATGGCTTTGGAAGAATTCTGTTACACGTTAATGGTTTTTTATTAGTAGTGTTTGCTAACTTTTAATGAAATATTATATCTTTCCCTCTATCCTTTTGTCAAGAAAATTGATTTAATAATTATGCCAAGAACTATTGCGAATATTCACATAATAGCCCGTAGGTTGCTAGGATCCAAAATGTAATAATATTTCTTCCTGTAATGGTTTGTTTAGGCCAGGGGTCAGCAACCCGTGGCTCTGGAGCCGCATGTGGCTCTTTCATCCCTCTGCTGCAGCTCCCTGTCGCTCAAAATATGTGTCACAACTGGCAATGTGCGATACACGCCGGCGCGCAATTTATTGAGCTTTTCGACCACGGTAGGCCAACCATAGATAAATCCAAGAAAATACAAGTTTCAGAAGAAAACAGAATCTTTAATTCAACTATATATGCTAGTTTTGTGGCTGCTCAGGAAATAGTCAGGCACGGGAAGAGTTTTGTGGCTCCTGTTTTTTTTCTTTTCTGTGGGAAATGGCTCTCTGAGTGTTTAAGGTTGCCGATCCCTGGTTTAGGCCATTTCCCAACTGGTGGTTTATTGTGCCTTCATTGCACCATACAACCATCTCTGAAGTGCCTGTCCTCATAATTACTTTTGCGCGGCCCTAAAAGATGCCACAAGTCACAAATTATAATCAGGAATGCTGCAGGGATGAACATTACAATTACATTACAATTATAATACAATTAGGTATACCAAGCCAAAGTCAAGTAAGCCATATCTGCTTTCTGAAATCTAGTCATTTGGATCTGCAAAACATTGTTTATGAGTTTTTGTGATGGAAGAGTCAGGTCTGTATGTATATGTGGGGTGGGCAAATGAAACCTTTGTAAAATAGGTTACATTACATCATTTTGAAGCATTGACAATGCACAAGCTTTAGTTTGAAAGTACGTAATATTGACACAAACAGCATATCAGTAGTATTAAGGGCAGAAGTATTTCCTGTGCTTGCCAAGTGTCTTTTTTTAATGCTTCCTCTGTTCTTTGTATTCTAATAAAATATTTTCTTTCTACTCTTATCGCTCATAGAGATTAAAAAAAAGCTTTCCATATTTATGCAACATTAAAATTAGGGTGTGTTTGTTTTTATTGGCTGACTGAAAGTAACTGAATGTGTGATAAAAAGAATGATCTGGAAAAACATTATTAGTTCAAAAAAGTAAAATGAGGGGAAAAATGCAGGATAGCAATAGCACTTAGACTTATATACCGTTTCATAGTGCTTTACAGCCCTCTCTAAGCGGTTTACAGAGTCAGCATATCATAGGATCAATATGATGCTTCAACTGAGTGCTAGGTCTAAGTCATAGCTGCAGTTTCTGCTTTAGTACAGGTAGTCCTTGACTTACGAACAGTTAGCTTAGTGTCCGTTTAAAGTTACAACCGCATCGAAAAAAGTGACATATTGTTTTTCACACTTATGGCCATTGCAGCATCCCCATGGTCATGTGATTTATATTTGAATGCTTGACAACTGATTCACATTTGTGATGGTTGCTGTGCCCTGGGGTCATGTGATTAACAACCTTCTGATAAGCAAAGTCAACGGGGAAACTAGATTCACTTAACATCCATGTTATTAATTCAACAACTGCAGTGGTTCACTTAACATATGTGGCAAGATACGGTATGTGGCAAGCCGAGGTGGCGCAGCGGTTAGGGGCAGGTACTGCAGGCCACTTTAGCTGACTGTGATCCGCAGGTCAGCGGTTCAAATCTCACCGGCTGAAGGTTGACTCAGCCTTCCATCCTTCCGAGGTAGGTAAAATGAGGACCCAGATTGTTGGGGGCAATGTAAAATATACATTGCTTACTGGTGTAAACCGCTTAGAGAGTGCTTGCACTGTGAGGCGGTACATAAGTCTCACAAATGATAAATTAATTAAATAAACAAACAAACAAACAAACAAATAAATAAATAAATAAATAAATAAATGTTGTAAAATGGGGCAAAACTCACTTAACAAATTTCTCACTTAGCTACATAAATTTTAGGCTCAATTGTGGTCATAAGTTACAAGGGGACCAATTCTCATTTCATTCCTTCAGAAGACTTGATAATTAACTTCTCGTAGTTAGAATTTTTCCATTTTCTTTCTGAGACACTCTCCATTATAGGGAAATATCTGAAAATGTCCTATTCTTTTCCTTTGTAGATCGGTTCGAGTCTGGATGAAGAGAGATAATGGTCAATACTGGCCAAGCATCTACCATACAATGCCATGTAAGTATTTTGTGATATAATATATTATTTTCCCCTTTATTTTTTCTCTCTGCCTTGTTTTGAATTTAAATGCTAGGAATTTATAGTTAAACAGTACTTAACATTTGGATTTTCTGTAACAAAGATTTTCAGTTTGTTCCTTTCTGGTATTCTAAAAACATTGAAAGAAAATATTAATAGGGGAATAAATTAATAAGTGGTGGGTTCTGTTAAATTTTACGGCAGACTTGGTGGCCTTAACTGTACCTCAAAAATGTGAGAAGTATCTCTCGAACATAATGGTGCAGATGCAGATGCTAACAGGCTTCTGCAAAAGATGAAACCAATTTAAACTTGTAATGAAAAGAAGCATTTCTTATTAGAGCTTTCTGGAAAAGGAGCATGATTGATTTTATAGATAGGTAATGCATGAAGCCAAGAGACTGAATGAGAACAGTTTGTAAATTTAGTCATGGGGCTTTATAGGCAACATTGATTACATGAATGAGGAATATAGCATGTGGGAAAGGTTGCATAAATAGCTCTGAGTATATTTAGATTTAGCTGAAAAATTTATTGCTGTTCTTTTTCTTGTTTAAAATTGTAAATAAGAGCAGCCTACAGTAAATAGAGTCCGATACCTTAAAAATATAAGAAATCCAAAAAGTTATAACAAAGGTGAAATTTTTCTGATCTGGAGATGGCTATCATTTTAATTAATCTGACATGGAAATAATCAAACAGTGCATAGCTAAAAATTATGTCAAAATGTTATTGTATTGTATTGCTTGATATCTTTGATAATTTTAATTTCTGGTGACAAAAAAAAACACACAGTCAAATTGATCTAAATTCTAAAACATCCATAACAGTAGTGGGTTTCTCTTATCTTTGCTACTGGTTCGGGAACGGGAGCATATGGGCGCTTTGTGCGTGTGCAACGCTTCTGCGCATGCGCAGAGCGTTTTTGATGACGATCCGGGTGGAACCAGTAGCAACCCACCACTGATCCATAGTGTGACTGTAGCTATGAAATTACCCTGAAATGTTTTTATATGTTCGTTGGATTTATGTCTTGCCTATATTCATTTCTGAGTTGGTATTGTATCTCAGCAGCTGTCAGAAAAAGATGCAAAGAACAGATTGTGAGAATTCCTGGCCTTAGAAACCTTTGTTACAATTCATGTATTGGCAGACACGAGCATATTCATTTGTTTGATTCGGACCTAATCTTTCATTATGAAACGATAACTGTGCCACCTTGAGGTAACCCTATCATAGAGCCCAGTAGTCACAAATAACTCTAGGAACCATTTCAAGCTCTGAGTTTGCTGGTCTGGTTTTCTGGACACCGTGTTTCCTTAAGTCCTGGCTTTCTGTGGTTTGTTCTATGCCTCTTGTTCCTCTGTTATGCTTTGAGGTTTAGCATAAGTCTATTTGGTTTCCCCTCCGGCTGTTTTGATTTGGATTGAAGTATCTGAAAAGGATTGTTTTCTGGTGCATTTATGGTTGACAACTTTCGGGCCTAAGAGTACACCAGCTTCACAATTAGTCCCTGCATGTTCTTGTGGTTATGAGTAGGTGGTGCTTGGAAGCCACAACATTCCTTCCCTCTTACTCTCACTTCTGATATACAAGCTCTATCTGAATTTTATCCAGTATCATTTTTGTCCAGCTAAAGGTAGTCTGTGTGTTTCATTCCACATCTCTGCAATTTTCTTGGCAAGATTTTTTTAGAAGTGTTTTGCCAATAGCCTTCTTCCTAGGGCTGAGAAAAAGTGTCTGGCCCAATTTCACCGAGCTGGCTTTGTGCCTAAGAACTCATAGGCCTTCCAGTTTCTAGCTTGGTGCTTTAACCATTACATCAAACTGTTTCACTATAGGTTACTACTTGTCATATAAATTCTTTTTTGGGTAAGAAGGGGAGGAGTCTGGAGGAGTCATCCCAATACAAATCTGACAGGATTTGTAACAAGGTCAAGTGAGTACCATCCTTACTAAAGTAAAGCATAAGATGCTTTTGACACTGCTAAAAATATAGTTGTAAGGTGGCCTAAACTATGTATGTTTCTTTTTAAAATCTATTAACAATAATAAAACATACACAGTACTACTCTCAAGTCTGTTTCGTGAAGACATAGTTTCTCCCTAGGACTACAACTGATGGACAGTTATAGATTTAATTCTGAAAAGCTGACAGCATGGGAATATCACATGTCCTTGTACAATCTAATCTTTGTTCTCTATATCTCTCACTTTCTCACACTGTTGTGCTAGGAACTCTGGAGAATCTGACATTATAGCCCTCACTGTGTGTATTTATTTTCTGAAACTGCCCATTAAATGTCTTCAACATTTAAACCACCCACTTGCTTTATCCAGCAAAATATTTGATAGTTAATAATAACCCAACTATTGTCACTGATGTTTGCTCTTGTTGGAAGAAATGTAGGTTTTTCTTGAAACATTGTCACAAAAAGTATAGGCATATTGGACTCGAGGGGGAAAAAAATCAACATTCATAAAGGCAAGATCTTTATTAGATTAATGGCAAATTTCCAAAATGTTGCAAGGCCTTGAGTTTCAAGAACACTTCATCAGGCAGGCGAAAGTAAAAGGCATGGCTTTTTCCAGGCTCTTCATCAGGCGGAGCTCAAGGATGCATGGGAATTGTCTTCTGCAGATGTCTGCTTCAACTCTCCTCTTAGGTTGCATTGTTTGTTTTTGTATGCCTTGGGAAGCATAGGGCAGCCTTCATATCCTGTGTCCTGGGTCATGTGACCAGGAAGAGAGCACAGCATGGAGCATCCTTTTGGATGCTGAGGCATATGGGGAGGATTATTTTCTGGAAATTTTTCTCTGCAGCTCTCAACCAGATCTGGTCCATTTTCAGATTTCTTTTCCTTTTCCTCCTCCCACAGCAAATTTGGTCCCATGCTGTTCGGTTTCTGGAAAGTTATTTTGCTGACATACAGGCAGTCAGATTCCTGGCCTCCTTTACATAATTTCTTTCCAAACTTTCCTTATGTTGGAAGGAATAAAACGGAAGGAGAGAGAAATAAAAAACGTGGCTGATCTCCGAACTCCGCCTGTCCCAAATTGCAGTGCTACGTAGAATAGTAGAGAGCTTGAAGACATAGGATCTTGTCATAGTCAGTACCTAAGCAGGGTTAGATTGTACTAGTTCTTTTCCCATTTAGCGCAGATGGTCCTCAACTTACGACCATAAGTGAGCCCAAAATTTCCATTGCTAAGGCAGACACTAGTGGGAAAATATAATCATAAATGCTATTAACTGAATTTTGCCCCATTTTACGATCTTTCTTGCCACATTTGTTAAGTGAATCACTGCAGTTGTTAAGTTAGGTACATGGTTGTTAAGTGAATCTGGCTTCCCCATTGACTTTGATTGTCAGAAGTTCGCAAAAAGTGATCATATGACCTCAGGACACTGCAACCGTTATAAATATGAATCAGTTGCCAAACATCCAAATTTTGATCACATGACCCTTGGGGGTACTGGATTGGTCTTAAGTGTGAAAAATGGTCATAAGTCACATTTTTCAATACCGTTGTAACTTTGAACAGTAACTAAATGAATTGTTGTAAATTGAGGACTACCTGTACCTGTTTGGATGAACAAAGGAAAAAAAGTTGTGAATTCCCCCTTTTAAAAAAATGCAAATTCCACTTTTTAAATTAAAAACGTTTCCATCCTATGGGAGAAAACAGATTTGGTTTTGTGTTGAAAAGAGAAACAGCTCTTTTCCACATAATGTTGCTAATGCGAAGACTGTTCATTAAATTTCATTCTTTTGTTTTCCACTAACATCACTACTTGTTTATTTTCTCTACATACATATAACATATTCATACTGGTAGTTCGTGGTAACTTATTTACAACTTTTTATGACTCCAAAAATTATGACAGAAATATAGTCTGATCAATTAAAATATTGCCCACTTCTTTACCCTTGTCAGCTATTGTGGGCAACTCAGGATGCTTAAAACATTTTGTTGCTGCTAAGCTAACATGGGGTAAACAATTTCCATGAATGCTAAGCTGGCAGCAAAGTAATAAGTTAGTCAAAAGTGCTGTTTAGACAATATGAAATTTCTAACTCTTTTATGAACCATGACACCTGCTTTGTTGTCTCTTTTCATCCAGACTGAAGGAAGGGTTTTATTACTAAGGGCCACTAAACATTTTTCAAGGTGCAGAGGGCTACATCACCCCTGTGGATGGGGCTGAATTTTGAGGCAATCTTTGTTTCTAAATTATGTTTTTTTTAGAACTTAAACTAAGCTGCCTCTGTTTCTCAGCATAGCTTAGTAGTGTTGTTAATTATAAGCAGTGGTTAAGAAGGAGATCTCTGCTGTAACATCACTTTAAAGATTAAATGGACTGGCATTTGCAACGAGGATTATCAGCTTTTTGAAGGCTTTTTCCAAAATGCATGACATCTCTGGTGCTTTCTGACCGGCTAATCAAGGTTGTATAGAGCCAGACATATTTATTTGCCAATTAGCAAATGTAGTTGGGTCAGATTGGGTTACCCTTGCACACTTTCCCGAACCCGTGCTCCACTCTGACCCTTATTGAAGCCATTTTTTTTCTTCCTAGTGTTTCTCACAAGTGCAGGGTCCACTTTTTGGGGGGTATTAATCTATTGGTTGCAACATAAATTATCCTACTGGCTCGTTACCCAAGCTTGATATTTTGCATAATTTCTGACCATATTTTACAACAATTATACACCGTAATATGGGAAAATGGATTCTCAAGAAACAGGTTTACTTAACTAGAACAACAAAAATCAGTCCCAGCTCACATACTCTATAAATTAACTTTGAATATAATATAACTTGCTGTAGATTTCCTGCATTCATCCCCAGAGGGGGTGAACTCAGCGGTGGGATTCAAATAATTTAACAACTGGTTCTCTGCCCTAATGACCGTTTTAAGAAAATTAAACCGTGTGGCAGCGAAAATCCAGGAGCGGGGAAAAAAACCCATTTTTTTGAGACACCAGACTAGCGTGCATTCATGTGCCTCCAACCCCCTGGCTTGCTGCAAAGTCAGATTGCAGCAAGCAAGGGATTGGAGGCATGTGAATGTACACTAGTCTGGCCATTTCGGAGCCGGTTTGCCAAACTCAACAAAAAATTATCGTATTTTTCAGAGTATAAGACGCACCTTAGTTTTGGGGGAGGAAAATAGGGGGGAAAATCTACCTACCAGGTATTCATCTGGCTAGCGTCCTTAGTCTGTTCAGCTTCAGCACATTATTTTATCCTCTGGTTAGGGCTGAAAAGACCTTTTTCAGAGGAATAGGAATGAAAACAAGCCTGCAAAGACTTAGGGCTGGTAAAAAACTACTTCGAGGGAGTAGGAATTAAAAAATGCTGCAAGCCGGTAAGATCGTTAGTGCCTCGTTAGGGCTGAAAAAACCTTTTTCAGAGGGAGTAGGAATGAAAACAAGCCTGGAAAGAAGGAGTAGGAAGCCGGGAAGATCGTTAGCACCTCGTTAGGGCTGGCAAAAAAAGCTTCAGAAAAGCTACATTCGGAGTATAAGACGCACCCAAATTTTCAGCCTCTTTTAGGGAGGAAAAAGGTGCGTCTTATACTCCGAAAAATACGGTAGGTATCCGTTCTACCGAACTGGTGTGAACCGGCTGAATCCTACCACTGGGTGAACTGCCATGTCATGCAATGTGTGGGTGATTTTTTTCTTGGATGTTGACATAGGACAGCTGTCTTCCATTTCTAAACAATTTTCTGTCATTAAATTGTGAAGGAGCATTAAGATAAATCTGGAGATGGTGGACTGGCATTGCTCAGTTTAGACATTTTCAAGAATTAAGAACACAGTTTTAGTTCTGTACGAATCATAGGGAGAAAATGGTGTATTTTTTCTCCCCATTGCTTAGAGATTCTTAACTTTTCATATGGTGCCGTATGTTTTTCAAACCTCTCCTAGACAGAAAATGAAATAATAATATGGCATTTTCTGTACCAGATTATTTTTTATAAGGTTTGCCATACACCACAACTCCTTTGACAGCACAGTACTGAGTCTTGCTAGGTAAGCTAGTAGGTACTTGAAATTATAGGGTGTATTTTACTGATATAACAATACAAATGTGAAATGGAGATTTCCTGATTTCCAGTGAGTTTGTGTGGCATGAAGTAAGTCTTGTCCCGTCAGCCAAACAATGCCGACTGACGGGGCCTAGGGGGAGGGCCTTCTTTGTAGGGGCCCCTGTTCTCTGGAACCAACTTCCCCCAGAGATCAGAATCATTCCCACCTTGCTGGCCTTCCGAAGACATGGCTCTTCCTGCAGGCAGGGTTCTGAGACAATTTTACATCTGAGGTCTCCCCCATGTATGCATGGTGTCGTGTGTCTTTTTTAAACTTTTTAAAAATTGTTTTTAATGATTTTATTGTTTGGTGTTCTTTAAAATGCTGTACGCCGCCCTGAGTCCTTAGGGAGTAGGGCGGCATAGAAGAATTCCCAAATAAAGAAATAAATAAATAAATCTAAGCATTAGTATGGAAAGTGCAGCCTACCAATTCAAGTAGTCCTTACTTAACAATTGTCTTGTTTAATGACCATCTGAAATTACAGTGGTGCTAAAAAGTAACTTTATCACAGGTTGTTGCCCTTGTGATCAAGTAATTGAAATTCAGGCAGTTCACAATTGGCAATATTTAGAACCGTGAAAATGTCCTGCAGTCACGAGATTACCATTTGTGTGTTTTACTGCCAACTTCTAACAAGCAGTCAATGGAGAAGCTGCCATTAAAATTACAAATTGTGATCACATAAAGTGACCTTAATGACCACCTTGGGAGTTGTGGAAGTCAGGCACTGTCACATAATTTTTTGCTTAATGACTGCACTGCTTAGCAACAGAGTTGCTGCTCCATTTGCGGTTGCTAAGTGAGGACTGCCTCAGAATCAGTGTGTATGGTGGGCGGATTTGAAAACTGTTTTTTTTCTTTTGGGGACAAAACAAGTAGCCTAAACCTAGCATATGAAACCCATTTTATCCTTTTAAGCTCTGAACCTTCTCCCAAAATATTCCCTGGCATATCTATGTTTGAGATGGGCTCAGCATATTCTGCAACGCATTGATTACCTTGCTCCCTTTATGGCCTTTTTGTGTATGATAAAATGTCAACATTTAATTATAATTTAAAACATTTAAAAGTCTCCTTTGAGTCAAAATTGACTTCTGGAGATTACATGGAAAGTTGTCCTAGCAACAGCACTAAAAAGGCCAGCCAATCATCATTATATTTTATGTTTTATTGATTGTGTTGCATTTTCTTTTATTGTTGTGAGCTGCCTAGAATCTCTCAGAGTCAGGTGGCTTACAACTTTAATAAATCATTATGGTTGCTCACACAGTCAGCCAGATTTTAAACTTGGCATTTTGTCCATCTATCGAGTCCTTCAGGAATCATGTGATGGGCAAGTAATTAGATTAATGTATTTTATGAGCAAAGCACTCCTTCTCAGCCAGTCCACAAAACCCAAATATTGCTCATCTCACACATCTTATTCCTGTGCCAGATGTTTAGTTTTTTTTGCTATGGATCTCAGAGATGGAATAAAGACCCTGCATATAAAATCTTTGTTTGGTGAATGTTTTAAATCTACTGAAAAGCAACATGTAGCGCACACTGGATCGCTTGCCCCGCTTCTTCCCTCCCACCCATTTTGAACTGGAATAAAATGGGCAAGAGGAACCTTATCTGTTCATAAGCAATGAAATAAGGAAGTTCGGTGTCACAATATTGCTTTTATTTTCCAGCTCCATGTTCCTGCATGTATGTTAACCCCGAAACAAGAAGATTATCGGTTGGTCTTGACAATGGTACAGTCTCAGTAAGTACTTATAATTAAGACTTCTGGTTAAGATTTGAATTCCTGGAGTTGCGAAACTCAATTGAAATATGATTTTGGGTAGGGATTATAGCCCCACACTAGACCACATGGGTTTACATGCAAAGGTTTCTGGTTTACCCTTTTGTTAAACACAAATAAGCTTGTAAAAGGCCTTCAGGTTTTGAGAATGGCTGGATTTCAATTCCCAGCTGCCCTAGCCAGGTAATGGTAAGGGATACTGGGAACTGTAGTGCATCTAGAAGGCCACAGATTCCCAATGTAGGTAGTACTGAGCTGAGGTGGATGTATGTTTTATAGATTGCTTTGTAGATTATTACCTGAATTCATTTCTCTTGAGAGAAGATAAGCAAGGGTGCTTGGATTTCACCCTACTGTATATTCTGCATCTTTGGCAATTATGATCATGTTCTCAAACTCTGGTATATTACTGCATACTTGTGCAATGCTATATTGGTGATTTAAATGTAAGGTCTTGGTGAGATATATCTGTCATTGTGGAAGGAATGCAGCCATTAGCGAAATTATTAATAGGGTTTCTGCTTCTCCTTTTCATACAGAGAAACTTTAGAGCAATCAGACAGAACCACGCATAATTAAAAATGTATGGGTAATAATTCTGTTAACAGGGCCATTAAATAGTCGACAAAACTGCTGCAAAATGTAAAAGCAGCATCCTGTAAAAACAGTTTAAAAATAATACAAAATATTAACTTTCATACATTACGCTTGGTTGGCAGCCGAACATCTCTATGCTTGATCCTTTCAATTCATGTTTCTGAAACATTCTTCTCTCAACTAATGGTAAACTAGTGGTAAAATTGTATTAAAGGTGCAATACTATGTATGTCAGAAGTAAACCTCTTTACATCCAATTAGATTTGCACCAATTATGTGAAGAATTTCAGACTGATTGCTATGTTGCAAGTATGTTTTTTTTAAAGAAAATTTATCAGGTTACAAAACATAGGACTGAGGGCGAGGGGAAAAAAACCAAGCAAAATCAACCGTCAGATTATTATCTTTTCTTAAAGTTACAAGTTCTTATGCTTTTTCCTTACAGTATAAATCAGTGATGGCGAACCTTTTTTCCCTTGGGTGCCGAAAGCGCGTGCGCGTGCTTTATCATGCACGTGCGAGTGCCCACACCCAAAATTCAATGCCTGGGGAGGGCGAAAACGGCCTCCCCCGCCCCCGCAGAGGTCCTCAGGAGGCTGGAAATGGCCCGCTTTCCGACTTCCGGTGGGCCCGGTAGGCCCGTTTGTTGCCCTCCCCAGGCTCCAGAGGCTTCCCTGGAGCCTGGGGAGGGCGAAAACACCCCCTTGACTCCCTGGAGGCCCTCTGGAAGCCTAAAATGCCCTCCCAGAGCCTCCATGTGAGCCAAAAATCAGCTGGCCGGTGCGCACATGCACGCTGGAGCTGAGCTAGGGCAACAGCTCACATGCCAGCAGATATGGCTCCGCGTGCCACCTGTGGCATGCGTGCCATAGGTTCGCCATCACTGGTATAAATAGTATAAGAAAAGACAAGTCCAAAAGTCAACTAGTTCTTCAGCTGAGCTGGAACAATTCCATGTTCTCACTTCATGTTATTTCTTCCTTTGTCGGAGTGGAATAGTTGGCTAGTGAATTAGGTTGGGGGAAACTAGACCCCGAGTATAACTCCTCAGATCCCTCATTTTGGCCATGCTTGTTGGGAGTTGCACTTGAGTCAGCTGCTTTGAGGCTTTTATGTACAACTTGGACAGAAAACAGATGGCTGAGGATCTTTTGGGTTTTAGGAAAATGACTAAAGACCCGGGCAATTAGAATCACCAAGTGTTGCACAATTGATGACTAAGCAATTACAAATAAACAAAGTTATTATTAACACCATAGCCAAAATGGCATTCTTCTTCTTGTGCCATATCTGTCATCAGATATTGGTGATCCTATTTTTATCAACAGCAGCACGAAAAAGTGCTGCTGAGTTTTGTCCAAACCAGTTCCTTAAATTTTGACAAAACGGCATATGAAGAGTATATAGATAATCTTTGATTTGCGACCACAATTGGGACCAGAATTTCCATTGCTAAGCAAGGTGGTTGTTAAGTGAATCACACCCAATTTTACAACCTTTTTTTTGCCATGTTTGTTAAGCACGTCATTGCAGTCATTAAATGAATCATGTTGTTGATTACCCCATTGACTTTGCTTGTTAGAAGCTGCCTGAGAAAGTCACAAATGGGGATCACATGACCCCAGGATGTGGCAACTATCGTAAATGCATGCTGGTTGCCAAGAGCCCGAATTTTGATCCCATGACCCAGGGACGCTGTGACTGTTGTGCGAATAAAGTCATTTTTTTGAATGCCATTGTAAGTTAGAACGGTTGCTAAACAAATGGTTGTAAGCTGAGGACTACCTATAAACCATGCTTCAGTGACCAAATATTTTGGGTAAAGTAATTGGCAGATTGAATCAGAAGAGAACAATATTACAGGATGTCAATACAACAATTCAGAATAGAAAAAGTTGAATAATATTTAGAAGAAACAATTCTAAAATAATCATTTACCTTTTGAAGTATAACAGTACAAGATTAAAGAAGCTAGGACAAAAAGAGGTAGTTCTATTTTTAAGGAGGCCTTGATGACAAAACTTTGATGAAAAATTTATGTGTGTGTAAATATGTATGTATGTATGTATCAGTGGTGGGTTTCTACCGGTGTGGTCCAGTGCGCCGTTCCGGTAGGGACCCGCTGACTGCACAATTTGCACGTGACTGCTCCGGTGCTGTCTTTGCCTGTCAGTCGCGCGGCGCCATCTTTTTCTGGAATTTTTGGGCTTTTTGGGCTTCCTGCGCATGCGCGGAAGCAAAAAATCACCAAAATCTCGTGCACGCGCACGTCCCCTCACAAGATTTTGCTTCCACGCATGCGCAGGAAGCAAAATCGCATGAGGAAACACATATGCGTAGCGAGCGTGTGCGCACACGAAATGAGATGATGCGCGCGCAGTGCACCGGTAGGCAGGTAAGAGGAACCCGCCCCTGGTATGTATGTATGTATGTATGTATGTATGTATGTATGTATGTATGCATGCATGTAGTAATTTCTCCAAAACAGAAAGAAGATCAAATGGGTAGGATATTAGTAGTTTATTTGCACATGTGGAGATATGGCATCACATAAGACTACAAAAGAATGTTGACTGGATCCTGAGGCAACAGCTGAGTTTGTTTCATGCCTGTGCTGTTTTTTTCCAGGCTCTTGTGTAAACTTAAATTCTGTGACAGGAACATTGTGCAATTTTCTTTTTGTTCCCTATTCCCCATTTTATTAAGCAAATCTGTGGAAGGCTGCCTGCTTTCCACTTGCAAATGTGCTGCTTGAGAGTTTCTTTTCTGTTTCCTGTCCTCTCAGGAGAGGCAGCTCAAATATGCTAACATTTTTAGAAGGTTTAGCAGTGTGGGAAGCAACAGGGACATTTTCAGAGTCCCTTTTTCTCCTCCCTGAGCTTGCTCCAACTTATTTTTCAGGGAACCTTTTATGCAACCTCAGAACTTCTTAAACAATTGATTCCTGTATCACATTTGTCAGTTTGTCTTAGCAGATGCTTGTACCAGCATTTCTTAAAAGAATAAAATCAATTTGTCATCTTAAGGTTCAGTCTGGCTGCTTTGTAAGAGGCATTTCTGTGTTGAATAGAATAGAATAGAATAGAATAGAATAGAATAGAATAGAATAGAATAGAATAGAATAGAATAGAATAGAATTCTTTATTGGCCAAGTGTGATTGGACACACAAGGAATTTGTCTTGGTGCATATGCTCTCAGTGTACATAAAAGAAAAGATACATGTTCGTCAAGAATCATAAGGTACAACACTTAATGATAGTCCGGGTAAAGCTTTGAACTCTGGAAAATCCTTATCACTTTGTCTCTTCCCCTGTCCTTTAAAGCAAGGGACTTGCCTGCTAGATTAATTTTTTTCGTTTTTTCTTTGAAGAGAAGTACCATACATATAAATATTTTTAAACAATACTCTTATTAATTACAGGTAGTCCTCATCTTACAACTGTTCATTTAGTGACTGTTTGAAGTTACAATGGTACTGAAAAAAGTGACTTATGACAATTTTTCACATTTATGACCATTGTAGCATCCCCATGGTCATGAAAACAAAGTTCAGATGCTTGACAACTGACTCATATTTGTGTCCCGGGGTCATGTGATCATCCCTTGTAACCGTCTGACAAGCAAAGTCAATGGAGAAGCCAGTTTTTTTTACGCATCTGTAGTTGTTGAAATGCATCGAGTACCTAATTCGACAAGTTTTGAAGCAGTCGAATACCGAGATGCCACTGTACTTCTAAAAAATTGGAATGATTTCTAGCAATGGTAGCAGCTTAATCACTATCCTGTCATTGCCTACTAGCTCTTGTTTTTATTTTCCCTAAGCTTTGTCTTGACTAGTTTCAACTTTTCATCATACAACTTTTCAGCTGCTTTTTTTTTTATAGCAAAAGTCCTATAACTAAGTAACTATGGATACTCTGATTTAAATGAATCATCATCAATCGTGCCTATGAAATGCTTCTCTCAGTATGTCACAGGAAACCCTTCTCTAGTCTGAGTGGATAAGATTGTAGATTAGCAACTGCTGATTATCCATTACTGGTAGAGATAATTGGGTATAAAGAGATCGCTACCATCTGTAAGCATATACTAGTCAGAAAGAGCTGCATCGTTTCCTTGAAGTTGCAGCAAGCTTCAGTTTCTTTTAATCATAGCTTATCAAATATATCACAAGCAAGTGGGTTTCTATAACATACTAAGGCAAAACTAGCAAATCACATTCCACCTTAATGCCAATTTGGTCTAGTGTGGGTGTCAGCAACCCACGGCTCCAAAGCCGCATGCGGCTCTTTGGGACCTCTGCTGCGGCTCCCTGTCCAATCACTGGTTGGCCCTGCCCCTCACCCCTTTTATTTCTTTTTTGGAAATCCGGACTGGCTGAGGAATGATCGCCAACTGCGACAGAGGCTTCCCTGCAAGCGACCTTCCTCCCACTCCCCCTCTTGTGCCCCCTGGCCGGCTGTGGCGGAGCCAGGAGGGTGCGCACGCGTGGGGAGACCCTCCTCAATACAGAGAGAGATACAGAGGGGGAGGGGAGAGAGAGACATAGAGAGAGAGAGAGAATGGTTTTGTGGCTGGGTGGGCGTGGCTAGGGGTCATGTGACTGGGTGGAAGTGAGTGACATCGAGTTGGCCACGTTCACCCAGGTTTTGTGGCTCCCGGTGTGTTTCATTTTTCTGTGGGAAACGGGTCCAAATGGCTCTTTGAGTGTTTAAGGTTGCAGATCCCTGGTCTAGTGGTTAAAGCTAGGCACCATGAGACTGTGAGTTCTAGTCCTGCCAAAATTGGGGCTCACTATTAAAAGTGGGATATAAATAAATAAATGTGAGGCCCCTCTATGAGTCAATCATCCCCAATCCGGTGCTCTCTGGGCATATTAGAAATCCTAGCATTTGCTATCAGCATTTTGGGAATCGTAGTTCAAACACATTTCGAGAATCCTAGACCGAATCTTATGTTTGCCACACACACCTTAAAAATATCTCTAGATTTTGTTTGTTTTCTGAGAAGAAGAACTTTGCTATGTAGATGTTATGCAGGAAAACCGGGATTTCCAAGCCGTGTTTACATTTTTCACAGATACCTAGTTTTGTGGGGTGGGGAGGTTATGGTTGAAAAGGTCATATTTTTCTCATTCTGACCTGAGATGCCTCCAGCGTTTTCAGACAAGCCAATGAATCAGAAGTAAAGAACATGTCTCTTTCACCGGAATTTAAAGGGAATAAGATCCAAAATGATTGGCACAAAATGATAAATTCTTGGATTTTAACAAGAAATGTTACATTGCAAACTAGATATTTAATACATTCTAAAGTGGCTACTCTGTTATTTTCCAGGAATTTATTTTATCAGAAGATTACAACAAGATGACAGCAGTTAAAAGTTACCAGGGTAAGAGATGCAGTTGGTATTTTAAGAGGAAAAAAAAAACCCTCCAGATTTATTTGTCCTTATTTCACAGCCTACAAAAGCAATCAATATTGTAGACTGGTTTTTTAAGTAGTTTTGGCTGTTTTCTGGCATAATGCATATTTTAGGGTGGTTTTTAATTTTTTAATTAAAGTTGCTACCTGCAAACATAATTGCATTCGGTTCATCTCCATTATTAAGTTCCAAGGCTATGAATTATAGCATACTTTTGCTACTATTGTGAGGAAAGTTTGAAACAATACCACCTTTCCAAATTATTTTTTTCAAGAATCTATGTTAAATTCATCACAGCATTACCAGCTCTTCAACTTCTTGTATTTGTTTGGAATTGACAAGCAAAACCTCTTTATGACTTTAAAACAACTTGTGGTCCAATGAAGGGAGGGGATGTTTTTAATTTTTTCTTCTTTGCAGCTCAACACCTTTGGATGATTGGGTGTTTTTTCACATCTCATATACATTTCAGCCTTTAGTCTCAGTCAATAACATGAATAAATTGCTATTAGAAGAAATCAATTTAATGTACAGTGCTTGGTTCCAAGTGTTGTCACTTACACTGATTCCAGAATACCACACCTTTTACGTTTCCTGGTCTAAAGATGCTTATTAAGTCTTTGTGTCTGGAAATAATGGAACAGAGAGAGAGAGAGAGAGAGAGAGAGCAGAGATATTCTGAGAAGTTCATCAATGCAAAGAAAATGTGTGGTTTAAGAATTCAAAGAATGAATAATTAGAAAAGTAGTTTGCTAAATCTGTAAGTGGTGATTATTTAATAATGATCAGATTTTCTCTTAATGAATACTTCCTTTAGGTCTGGGCCTTCAAAAGCATTCATTTTAAATGTCATATGAAAAGAAAGCAAGGGATTTTGTGCAGCCCTCCAGATTTTTGGGTTTGTGGACTTTGTTTTATTAGGATTTTATTGCTGAAATCCAATAAAGGCAGTTCACCGTGAAGGCTTCTGCTGGAACAAATACTGCAGTCTGATCAAAGAGCTGTCAGTGATACTGTATAACAAGTACAAAAATACTTCTGAAAGTATTTTTTTCTGTCAAAAAATACCTACCCGTACAGGATAATAATTCCCCCTTTTTAAAATAGCTTTCCTTGGTTCTCTGATAGGACAGATTTCTTCAGTCTGGTGCTGCTGTTGTTTTGTGTTGGATTACAGATCCCATAATCTTCAGTATGGCTGAATTGTGCCTGGCTGATGATGGGAAGTGTATTCCATATATAGGAAGCATCCAATTGGGAAGATTGAAGCTGGACTCTGGTCTGCTCTGCTCTGTAAATTCTATTTATCTTGTAGTGATTTCATCACTTTAATTAGACATAAGATTAGGAAATGCAAATAGATGGCCTTTTTAAATAGAGCAATTCATATAAAACCCAACATTTGCTTGTTATGCCAAGGGGATGACACACAAGGATAATTCATTGTTTGGATTCATTAATTGGATGCCGCTTGTAATAATCAAATAACAAAATGAAAACTGCCCAGAGTTACCTTGATGTAAGATGGGTGGCCTATAAATTTTATAAGCAAATAAATAAATAAATAAATAAATAAATAAATAAATAAATAAATAAATAAATAAATAAATAAATAAATAAATAAATAAATAAATAAATAAATAAATAAATAACTTTAAATTAAAACATTAGATTTGCTTCTCAGTTTGGAAAGTGTAAATGAAAATTTACCTCCATGTGATTGAGTCAGAATAAAATGACACACTTCCACATTGAAAGTTACTTATTTTTATCTACCTACTATCTATCTGATCTATCAAATTTATTTACTACCCACCTCGCGGTTCAGGCGACTGAGCACTTACATCAAGAAACTTATATAATTTAGAGTTCTTTATTAAAGACATGAGAGCCAATTTGTTGTAGTGATTAAGGCAGGGGTGTCAAACTCGCGGCCTGCGGGCCAGATGCGTCACGTGCTGGCCACGCCCATGCCTGGTTTAGCGAAAAGTCGCGATACATCACGTGATGACAACGTGACGCGAGTTTGACACCCCTGGATTAAGTCATCAGGCTAGGAACTGGGGGAGGGTGAGTTCTAGTCCCACCTTAGGCACAAAGGAAGCTGTGTGACCTTTAGCTAGTCAGTCTCTCAGCGCTAGGAAGGAGGCAATGACAAACTACTTTAGAAAAACCTTGCCAAGAAAACTGCAGGACTTGTTCAGGCAGTTCCCAAGAATTACACATGATTGAACAGAATAATTTTTTTTAAAAAAAACATAGGTATGACAGCAGATGCATCTATTAGTGTAGATCACTGTTAACCAACTGTGTTATGTGTTTAAAATTCCCAGAATTTTAGGTCACTCTTTTTGCTATGCTGGTAAGGAATTTGGAAGTTACATCTCAATACATTTTTGAAGAAAGCTAATACACAGGATGATAGTTACACTATTAATATTGATATCTGAGAGCAAGATTAACTCCTGTTGTCCCTCACTGCTCTTTAAATTAAATCTCAGTTTGCTGTTGTCAAAGCAGCTCCATTTAGCAGGGGCTGGTTTTCAGGGCCCATCATGTTGCTTTTCAACGCCATTCCTTCATTCACATCGCTTCTTTCCTGCTGTTCTAGGCATATAACACAACTTGATGCTGCAGGTCCATAATATTTGCATTCCTTTGAGGAAATTTGGGCAACTTGAAGGAATACGCGACAATAGCAGAAATGGAAGAAGGCTACTTCAGGATCACAATAAACTTTAACTAACACAAACGTGATTTTGGAAGTAATGTATTTCTTGGATAGCAAAGCTCTCGTGTACGATATTAACCATCTTATTCTTCCTCTTCCAGCTCATCAGAGCAGAGTGATGATGGTCCTTTTTGTTTTGGAAATGGAGTGGCTCCTGAGCATTGGGCAGGACAAATCCTTTACTTGGCATTGCTCTGAAAGTGGCCAACGGCTTGGCAGTTACCGGATTAGTGCAGGCGCTTGCGGGTTACAGTATCCTTTCCAGGAATAGCGGCATTATGTACTATTTTGAGGCGTTTTCAACCTGCCATTTCATAACGAAACAAGCATTGAATGTGTAAATATGGTTTTATGCATTGAAATTATAAACTGATGTTATCCTTCTGATGCACTGTGGTTGCTTATTTATGCTGACCTAAGAGCCCATAAATATCTTGCATTGGTTCCTCTGCAGTATTTTGAAATACTGAATATTTTAGGAACTAGAAATGCAACACTTGCTGATTGCAAATGTGTCATCTGTTTGCAGAACAGACAAGGGTGGGTTTGAACAAATGAAACCTAAATATTTCCGAGCTTGAGGTACTAGTGCCATGATGGCAAACCTATGGCACGCGTGCCACAAGTGGCATGCGGAGCCATATCAGTAGGCATGCGAGCTAAGGTCTGGCGCACATGCATGCGCTGGCCAGCTGATTTTTGGGCCTTCTGGGCCCACTGGGAGTCGGGAAACAGCCTGTTTTCAGTCTCCGGAGGGGGTGGGGAAGGCATGTTTTTTGCTCTCTCCAAGCTTCAGAGCCTTTCTAGGAGCCTGGGGAGGATGAAAACGGCCTTCCCCACCCCGGTCCTCCAGAGGCTGGAAACGTTCCGTTTGCCGACTTCCGGTTGAACCGGAAGTTCCATTTTTTTGCTCTCCCCAGGCTCCTGGAAAGGCTCTGGAGCTTGGGGAGAGCAAAAAAACGGGCCTTCTGGTTCAACTGGAACTTGGCAAATGGGCCATTTTCTGCCTCTGGAGGGGTGGGGAATGCTGTTTTCGCCCTCCCCAGGCTCCTAGAAAGGCTCTGAAGCCTGGGGAGAGCGAAAAACGGGTGTGCCATCACGTGCCAGGAGCAGGGGGATCCTGCGGGCATGCGCGGGGTCCGCATGGAATTATGGGTATGGGCATGCACGCCCCCCCGCACCCCGCCTTTTGGCACGTGAACCAAAAAAGGTTTGCCATCACTGTACTAGTGTATTTGGGTCATGCCTTAGAAGGTGTGGTTGGATTTTATCTATACACCAGTTCATATGAAATCAAGGTGGCTTTTCCCATTATTCAACCAGAATGAGAGGAAAGTAAGAGCAGCGGGAGAATAACTTCCATATCTGTAGCAGATGAGTTCTACCAAACTGACATCTGCAGAGGGAGCACCATCCATGTCAAAGACCTGTTTGCTGAGGAGAGTGAGATGAATCATTGTTGCTCTTGGATTTGAATCTGATTTGCTTAACAAAACCTGGGTTTGCTAGCAATGAAAATGCAGGTAGTCCTCAACTTACAATCACAATTGAGGCCAAAATTTCCATTGCTAAGTAAGACAGTTGTTAAGTGAGTTTTGCCTCATTTTACAATCTTTCTTGTCGCAGTTGTTAAGCAAATCACTGCAGCTGTTAAGTTAGTAACACAGTTGCTAAGTGAGGCTGGCTCCCCCATCAACTTTGCTTGTCAGAAGGTTGAAAAAGGCGATCACATGACCCTGAGGCACTGCAACCGTCATAAATATGAGCCAGTTGTCCAGTGTCCCAATTTGACCATAGTGATCCTGCAACGGTTGTAAATGTGAAAAATGGACTTAAGTCATTTTTTTCAGTTCCGTTTTAACTTTGAACGGTCACTAAATGAATGGCTGTAAGTCGAGAACTACCTGTATTATAGTTAGAGTAGGAACTTGTTTGTTCCACAGAACATGAATACCCTAATATCGGAATAAATGTAAATCCAGACCACAGTTCTCCTCCTCTGGGCTGAGAGACCTTCGCTGGTCCCCTTGAGCAGGCAGTTCTTAGCTTGTAGAGATACAGGAGAAAACATTTAGCTTCAGTAATAAAAGCAACATTTTTGTGTTGTTATCTTTTACTATATTGAGAGGGGAGGCATTAGGTGTTTTCCAGTTGAGGTGCTGCCTCTTGCTAGCAGCCCTTAGAGCAGTGTTTCTCAACCTTGGCAGTTTGAAGATATGTGGACTTCAACTCCCAGAATTCCACAGCCAGCAACGCTGGCTGTGGAATTCTGGGAGTTGAAGTCCACACATCTTCAAACTGCCAAGGTTGAGAAACACTGCCTTAGAGTAAACGGTGGTTTGTTTGGGGATGTTTTTTTGGGGGGGAGGGGGAAAGGTTCAGTCCGTGAAAGCATTGAAAAGTGGGACAGACTCTTGTAGTGTTGTCGGTTTCCTGAACCCCTCCATTCCAGGTTTGATGTGGAGACACGGAATGTTTTTATTGGTGATCATTCTGGGCAAGTGACCATCCTTAAACTAGAACAAGAAAATAGCAGCCTGATAACAACTTTCAGAGGACATACAGGTATGATGTTAAATCACTCTGACTTTTCTGTGATCAGCATAAACACAGATGAAATACTCTACAAGGAAGAGTCACTCTGAGAGTGAGATGGGCAGTACCTAAATTAGATAGATAGATAGATAGATAGATAGATAGATAGATAGATAGATAGATAGATAGATAGATAGACAGACAGACAGACAGACAGACAGACAGACAGACAGACGACAGACAGACAGACAGACAGACAGACAGACAGACAGATAGATAGATAGATACTGTAGATAGATATAGATAGATATAGATATACCGTATTTTTCGCAGTATAAGAGGCACCTTTTTCCCCCCTAAAAGAGGGTGGAAATGTTGGTGCGTCTTATACACCGAATACAACCATTTTTGGCCTCCTGAAGCCCCGTCCCCGGGTCCCATTTTTCCAAAAAATGGGCCCATTTTTGCGAAAAATGGGGTGCACAGAGGGTTTGGGAGGCCTGTAGAGTACTCCAGGGGCTGGGGGAAGGCAAAAGTGCCTCCGTTTTTGCAAAAAATGGGCCATTTTTTGCAAAAACTGGTGTTTTTGCCCGCTCCCAGCCCCTAGGAGCACTCTGCAGGCCTCTCAAACCCTCTGCGTGCCCAGTTTTTCGCAAAAACAAGTGAAAAATTGGCTCATTTTTGTGAAAAACGGGGCACGCAGAGGGTTTGGGAGGCCTGCAGAGTGCTCCTGAGTGCCGGGGAGAACAAAAACTTTTTTTTCTTACTTATTATCTCTTTGAAATCTTGGTGCGTCTTATACACCGGTGCATCTTATAGTCTGAAAAATACAGTAGATAGATAGATAGACAGACTGACTGACTTGACAGACTGACGTGGGTGGGTGGATAGACAGACGGATAGATGGATGGATGTAATCCTGAGGTTCAAAGTTCTGTGAAAAGTTTTTTATTTGAGTTGTCTACATGTTGTGGCTACTTAGAATATCTTGTCACTTTCAGCCTCAGAAGTATCTTTTTGTTGTTGTTGCATTACTTGAGATGGTTTTTCTCATACTGCTGGAGGGCTTTTCTAGAGACTTTGCCTCACAACCAGATATTTTGGATATGAAACAAATTTTGGGAAGGTTAGGGGAAGCTGAGTGCTTGTAGGCATCAGTTGTGGGAGAGAAGGAGCAGAGGCTAGGAAAGACAATGGCTGAGAATTAATGTAGAAGGGGTTAATTTGCAGCCATAGAGCCAAATTTTCAATGATCTCAATTCAATGAGAATTGATTGAACCAGACTTCTAAAAGCTATCTGTCTCTCCAGTAGTCTTCTTTTTATGGGACAGAAATAGAGTATCAAAGGAAAAAAGGACAGCAAACAACATCACCTACTACCGTATCCCAGAAGGATCCATTACAGAAAAGGCTCATTTCTGGGGGAGGAGGGGCTTCCACTCACCTGCTAGCCAATGAGATCTCCTAGCACACCCTCTCTGCTAGCTGTTAGGTGAACAGATGCTACCTGGAGCTCATGGTCTCAAAAGTAGTAGCTACTCAGAGGGAAATTTCTTTTCTGTCTTTCACCTCTCCACAAGAGATTGAAATTTCAGGAAGAAGCATTGGAATGTATCAGTAGCTGGGCCATTCTGTTTGACAGAAGATATGCTTCTCTTAAGGTATTCCTTAACAGGTTAGGAAATAGCAGATATCCACATCCAGCAGCCAGAGCTGTGAATATTTTTCCTCATGCTAATGGTAGCTGCCCAGAAGGTAAAGTGAAACCCACTCCATTCGTTGACAATCAGTCAATTAATGGGACTAATGCTCAACAGCAACCCTGTGAGGTAGGCTGAGCCAGGAGGAGTAACCATCTCAAGTCACTGAGTCAGCTTCCGTGGGTTTTTTCTGCCTTAGTCCAACTAGTGAGGTTGTCTGAATTCTCTGCCTCGGTTCTAATGCCTTATAGTTAATAGCAGATCTTTAGTTACTCAATAATAATGTTATTACCGTATTTTCCGGAGTATAAGACGCACCAGATTATTAGACACACCTTAGTTTTGGGGGAGGAAAATAGGGAAAAAATCTACCTACCAGGTATTAATCTGGCTAGAGTCCTTAGTCTAGTCAGCTTCAGCACATTATTTTATCCCCTGGTTAGGGCTGAAAAAAACCTTCTTCTGAGAGAGTAGCAATGAAAATAAGCCTGCAAAGACTTAGGGCTAGAAAAAAACTTCTTCAGAGGGAGTAGCAATGAAAAAAATCCTGCAAGCCTGGAAGATTGTTAGCACCTCGTTAGGGCTGGGGAAAAAAGCTTCGAAAAAGCTACATTTGGAGTATAAGACGCACCCAAATTTTCAGCCTCTTTTGGGGGGGAAGGTGCGTCTTATACTCCGAAAAATACGGTATATGTGGCTAATATAAATCTTCATGCTTCATTTCTTTTCCCCTCATCCTCATCTTTTCAGGTGGAATCAGTGCCCTGTGTTGGGACCCTGTGCAGCGTGTCTTATTTTCAGGCAGTTCTGATCATTCCATCATTATGTGGGACATTGGAGGAAGAAAAGGAACAGCCATCGAACTCCAAGGACACAGGTACAAAATGAGCACCAGGTGCTTCTTTCTATAGTTGCTCTTATTATCCCAGTCCCAAAATGTGCTTCAAATGTCGCATACGCTTAAGGAGAAGTATCTCATTCAGAACTGCGATTAAACTGAAATTTTTCAGAATGAATGAGATTCAAGAATACCCGTTGAAACAGCATGCCCCAATACGTTCCTAGCAAGTGAAAGTGAAATAATCTAGTTTCATATTAACACAAATCAGCCAAAATAAACCAAAGACCACTTGGGCTTGTTTCAAACTCTGAACTACTATTCCTGTGCCTGGGATGCTGCAAAGTATCAGCTTTCTATGAGAGATTTCATGACATTTTGGACATTTAAATATTATTGACATCAGCGGTGGGTTGCTCCCGGTTCGGCCCGGTTCAGTGAACCGATAGCAGCAGCAGCAGGCTCCGCCCACCCGTCCAGGACGCTTCTGCGCATGCGCAGAAGCAGCGTGCACACGAGCGAACCAGTAGCAACGGGATTTAGAACCCACTACTGGTTGACATCCAAAAACACTGAATGAAGTCTCTCAATAGGGCCTGTTACCTGAAAAAAGATATTGATCATGGAAATACAATAATATCTTCAGGGATTCGTAGGAAAGCTGATATGCAAATATGACACATTTATTTTTGAAAGTTAAGCCGGGCATTTCACTGAAATAATTCCATTATCTTTTATTAGTGAAATAGAATTTAGAGGCAGACACCACTTGAGGTCATACTATCTTCAGATTATGACTAAATTTTTAAAATGGATGTATAACAGTTGATTAGTTCAGTTATATAAGATTATTAAAGTATAATAATAGTAAAGTATAAATTGAAGTAGAGCGGGATCTACGTACATATGACTGGAGTGGAGCAGTTCCTTATTGTTTGACCACTTTAGTTTTTAAATTCTAAATTACACAATTGGAATCTCTCTCAAACGGTGACTTTGCACCTGGTTCTAATTGGTGAATCTCAGGGTTCTATTAAACCTCAAAAAAATCCTGACATCTGTCTTTCCTATCTCAAAGAAACATAGAGATCATTATTTGTTAGAGAAATGATCAGGTTATGGAGCAGTATTTATCCCCCAAATAAATGCCACAACATACGATATTGCTCTCAGTTTTGCTGTGCATAAAGGCAGGACATGGAGGGAGATTTCAGATTTTGTACAGTATGTGTGACGGACAAGAGAAATGGAGGAAAGTTGGCATGTTCCAGTTTCTGATCCTATTCATAAATGATTCCTAATACTGCTTTTATTTTACTCTTATGTGCCCTGTAGTGATAAAGTTCAGTCCCTCTCTTACTCCCATCACACTCGGCAACTCATCTCTTGTGGGGCAGATGGCAAGATCGTTGTCTGGAATATGGATGTTGAGAGGCAAGAGGTATCCAGTCAGTTCTTCCTCTTTCTCTGATCAGGGAAGTTATCACTTACATAATCTTCAAAAGATGCATCAAAAAGCCATTTAAGCCAAAGGTGACTGCCTGAAAACTCAATATAATAACATTGTGTTTTCCTGTTGGGGGCTGCTTCACTACTGTCCCCTCAGCCTGGTGCCCTTCAGATGCCTTGGACTAGGTCAGGGACTTAATTTGGAAGGTCAAACTAAAAGTGCTGCTGGAAGACATCTGCTTCCATTCCTACTTGGAAAACTTTATTAAATGGCACCAAAATTTAGGAGGCTGTTTTGCAAGGCTGGGGAGTTTAAGGATAACAATGGAAAAGATTTCCACTCTTAATTTGAGAGAAAGGAGAATATCTCCTGTATTGGGCAGTTCTACCAGCAAAATGTTGGAGGTGCAATCTCAGATTTGTGAGGCTTACAAGTGGAATGCTTGGGAGCTCATGTATCAGAACCATGGTGGTGCAGTGGTTAGAGTGCAGTACTGCAGGCTACTTCAGCTGACTGCCAGCTGCAATTTGGCAGTTCAAATCTCACCAGGTTGACTCAACCTTCCATTCTTCCCAGTTCGGTAAAATGAGGACCCAGATTGTTGGGGGCAATATGCTGACTCTGTAAACTGCTTTGAGATGGCTGTAAAGCACTGTGAAGCAGTATATAAGTCTAAATGCTACTGCTATCCAATGAATGAAGGATTGTCCATCCCAGCTTTTGGTGCTTTGGAAGGCCATTGCTGTTAGGGGTGACATATATCCAGTGCTTTCTCTCACACACATAAGTACACATATCATTGGAACTACCTCTCTACATATATTGGATATAATTCAGTATGGTGCTGGATACACATATTTGTTTCTCTTAGAAGCTGGTCTAAAGTTTTTAATGCAGGCAGCCAGCTCTTTAGTTTGGTATTTGAGAAAATCCATGCAGTAAAACCTTCATTTAACAAGCCTCATTTGCCAAACTTCAAATGCAATGGACAAAATTCATATTTGTGTATCCCCTCAAAATAATGATATACTAATTCCACTGTACTCAAGAGACATCTGGATGATTCACTTCATTTGTTATTTTTGTTTATTTACCTCAATTGCATACATTTGTAAGTATACAAATGATGCAGTTTACAAAGTTAGGCATATTTTCATGATCACATCCTAATATAAATGCTGTAAATTGACATGAATGTGATTTATTGAGATTTAGCAGATATTCAAGAGTAGCACATATCCTCTCTCTTAAATGATAGAGACATTACTGTATTCCTACAGAGGAAATTGCTGCAATTTATACCCAAAATGTTATTAAGAAAGAATAAAATTGGCTCAAGGAATATATATATCTGGATGGGAGTGAACAGACTCAGGCTCAACCCAGACAAGACTGAGTGGCTCTGGATATTGCCTCCCAAGGACTATGTCGACTGTCCCTCCTTGGTTCTCGGGGGAGAAAAATTGACTCCCTCAGAACAGGTTCGCAATTTGGGTGTCCTCCTAGATCCACAGCTAAAATTGGATCAACATCTTTCAGCTGTGGCTAGGGGGACCTTTGCACAAATCCGTCTTGTGCACCAATTGCGACCTTACTTGGAGAGGGAGGCTTTGCTCACAGTCACTCATGCCCTTGTCACCTCACGGCTTGACTACTGTAACGCGCTCTACATGGGGCTACCCTCGAAGAGCATTCGGAGACTTCAGCTGGTACAGAATGCAGCTGTGCGTGCAGTAGTGGGTGTACCGAGATACACCCACGTAACACCTATCCTTCGCCAGCTGCATTGGCTACCAGTTAGCCTCCGGGTGCAATTTAAGGTGTTGGTCGTTACCTTTAAAGCCCTACATGGCTCAGGGCCAGGTTACCTGCGGGACCGCATCCTACCACATACCTCCCTAAGACCGGTTAGGTCCCACAGAGAGGGCCTCCTCCGGGTCCCGTCGGCCAAACAATGTCGATTGGCGGGGCCGCGGGGGAGGGCCTTCTCTGTGGGAGCCCCGTCCCTCTGGAACCATCTTCCACCAGAGATCCGAACTATCCCCACCTTACTGGCCTTCCGAAAAGCCCTAAAAACATGGCTCTTCCGGCAGATGGGGTGAATAGGATAAGTAAATTCCCCCTGAATGTTGTGTTTTATAATGTCTTTTTTTTAATTATTTTTTAATTTAAATTTATGATTACTGTTTTAAATTGTACGCTTCTTACTTATGCTGTACGCCGCCCTGAGTCCCATGGGATTGGGCGGCTTATAAGAGCGTTTAAATAAATAAATAAATAAATAAATATTCATATGCAACAAAGAAAGATATTTTACATTTTTACAGTCAATTTCCTGAAGAGAAAATAGTAGGCTGTTCTCCAGTGTATCAACTGGCATTATGATTCTAATATTAAAACCTCAGAAAACAAATATGGAGACAAGACAAACCAAATATATAACAAAAAACAGTTTAAGGGAAATACAGATTGGATTGAATCCATTGTTTAGAACTCATGGCTATCAACTTTACAGTATATCTAAAATGCACAATATAAGCAAATGTATACAGAAATTGTTGATTTACAATAAAGTAGAATTTCAAAATAATTCGCTATGCCAGTCCCAGTGAAGAGAGGAGCAGCATATTTCCTTAAGCGGATAGACTTGGTATCTATTTGTGGCCGGTGCACAATTGAGTTTAAGGATTCCCTTCTCCCTTCTTCTTTTCTTAGACACCAGAGTGGTTGGACAGTGACTCTTGCCAGAAATGTGACCAGCCATTCTTCTGGAACTTCAAACAGATGTGGGATAGCAAGAAAATAGGCCTTAGACAGGTATGTGTCATGCTGCTTTTTGAGTGATTGAAGATCCTCTCCTGTTCCCTTTGATACAAAGTCCTGTGTGCCAACAGTAAACATTTCAGGAAGGTGGGTGTTCATGGAACCAAAACTACACTACTGGTGCAAAAGAAGGAGCTTGTCAATTTGGAAAAACCCTCTGTTCTAGAAGTCAACAAAACATTTGAATTTGACATGTTTCAAGTATTCAAATTTCATTGGAAGCATTCTGATGTTTCATTTTGCTGAAATGTAGTTCAAAAATATTTTATACAGTTACATGTTCAAAGATAACATATTTTATGCCTTAGTAACCATAAGATATTGGGTGTCTTAGAGAGAGAGAAAAAAACAGGAAATAGGTTGGTGGTTAAACTGAAGAGTTTATGGGAGTTGGAGGCTACAGCTGAGATACTGACTGGTTCAACATATTTAGTGAGTAGGGGAAAAATAAAATGAGATTTTCCCAAGTAATCCATGCTATATTTTATTGCAGGTCCTTCTTAACCTTGATTCTCACTTATGAAACTCATTTATATCTTTTTGTATGTATAATTTGCTAAAATTCCAAAAGTTAATGGGCATCAAAGGAAATTTATTTGTATGACTCAGCAAAAAATTATTGAAGATTCACAGCAATTTTTCAGGGAAACAGTGGAACATTTTAAAAAATCATTTCACATTAGTGTGATTACCATTATATTATGATTATGATTATTTTATTAGCTACTAATATGGTTTCTAATTTTTTTAATGTGGCGTAGCAGAAGCTTTGGGAACAGGGAGGGAAATTTATAGGATCTACCCTGATATGCTTTGATGGGACAGTTCTTTCAGTTCAGTTCTTTCATGGTGAATCTTACGTGCTTTTTAAATTTCAGCATCATTGCCGAAAGTGTGGAAAAGCAGTGTGTGGTAAATGCAGTTCGAAGCGCTCTTCCATACCTCTGATGGGATTTGAATTTGAAGTGAGAATCTGTGATACTTGTTATGACTCAATAACAGATGAGGAGTAAGTAACTTACCCCCTTCCAGTTGCTGGGGCAATTTATGCCAGTTTCTGGAGATAAATGAAATATCAGTTTTGAAGGATCTAAGTCAGAGATGAGAAATTTTTATGTTGCTGAATGATAGTTCTCCAAAGAATTCATCAGGGTTATGCTGGCTAGAACTGGGAGAAATCATAGTTTAGCCACTGCTGAAGGCCAGGGGGTCCGAATTAAGATTTTATTTACTGTTTTTTAGCATCTAGATATGATATTGTAATCTTCCAATTCCTATATTTTCACTTTGTGCTGTTATGTGCTTCCTTTAGACGGGCTCCTACAGCCACTTTCCATGACAGCAAACACAACGTTGTCCATGTACACTTTGATGCAACACGGGGTTGGTTGCTGACATCTGGAACAGATAAAGTTATGAAGGTGAGAATGCAACTCAGCCCAACCGAATTTACAGTGATTCTGGATTGTTTTTAATAACCTTATTCTTTTTTCTCCTTTTGAACAGTTGTGGGATATGACACCAGTAGTATCCTGATGTGCTGAAATGGGAGCAACACAGTATTAATGAAGAAGCGATTCTTAATTCTGTAACAGAAAATGAAGCAAGTTATGTTCTGACTGATAAACGAGAGAACTAATATTTCTGGATGCATTTTTTCAAGTAACCTACCAGGGTTCAGAGTGAGGACTTTGCACCAAATGATCTACTTCACAAAATGCTGATATTTTTTTAAAACAAACAAACAAACCTTAAAAGACTTCTCTTCTCTGGCTTCATTGAGCCATTTGGAACTCATCTGGAAGTTTCTGTGTGTGACATCATTTGTGTTTTGTGTTGATATGCTGCTGAGGTGGTGGATCTTTGCAAGTGTGAGCAGTTGCCTGCAATATTAGATTGGTAAGATTGTTCTTAAGAGACAAAAGGGAAAATCAAGTATTCCTGTTTTTTGTTTCATTTTCACTTTCATTATGAAATAACAAAAGTTCAGGTCAACCAGCTCCTTTGTATTTATATTCTAGAAAATGGTACTATGAATTTGGGAGTGGGCGTGGAGAGAAAATAGGCAAAGTCCAGTCTTCCTTCTTCCAAAACCAACTGGAATGTTTAGTTTATTGCATCATCAAAATAGCCAACCAAAGCTTTCTAGCCCTGGACGCAGTCAGTATGTACACAATCCAGTCTTGACTTAAAAAAAAAAACCTCAAATGATTTTATAGTTGGCAGTAATTAAAAGGGCCCTCCATGTGAGTTGGATCACTTCTGAAATTTCCTCTGGGGAGTCTGCTGAAATTGTACTTTACTAAGTACAGTTTAAAACGAATTGTCCCCATTCTTATCACTTCTCTGGAAGGATGCATATTTTTTAAAAAATGCTGATTGTAATTTTTAATTTTCAGTGTAACTCTCAAATTAATATAGTGAAACGTCACATTTTGCATTCTTGGGCAAATTTCCCAAAAAATAAAAACATGAATTAAAAATATTTACTTTTTATTATGCTTTAAATCTCTCTCAACTAAGCTAATAGAGCAGGGGTATCAAACTGGATTACTTTGAGGGCCGGATCAACATTGTAGTTCTCTTCGGCGGGGGGGGGGGAAGGAAGCGGGATGGACGCCTCCTGCAGCACCCTGCCAGCCAAAACAGGGTGCAGGGGGGCAGCGTGTGCCTGTGCCTCCCCCCCCCCCCCGGCATTCTGTTTTGGCTGTCAGAGGCACCGTGGGTCTTCGCTATTTCCAGCCCGGTCCCACAGGCCAGATTTAAGCACTCCATGGGCCGGATCCAACACACGGGCCTTGAGTTTGACACCCCTGTAATAGATGGTCCTACATTCAGTTAATGTAAAGACTAATGCCTGACATTTGTTGCTTTTCCTTTGCTAAAGTAAACAGACATTTCTATTTACAGGCAGGCGCTACACTTGCAAACATTAGGAAGATGTCCTCTCATACATCAGAGACCACAGTCTTTTTCATTCACTTTTCAGCACCTATGGTGCCTAGCTGTTGTCCCCAATTGTGGTCTGAGCCTGGTGCCGAGGCCAATGAAGAACACCAGACACGAAGTGCAGGTTTTGTTTCCTTTTATTGAAGCGCTCCAAGAAAAGGGGTCCTGGCCGAAATGCCAAGGAACCTTCTCCAATGGAATTAAGAAAGCTTTACACATTTTCACTAAAGTAGAAGGCAGAATATATAAGAAATATCTAATAAACATTTTAGTAATGCTCTAACAATTATTCTATTGGTCTCTAGCCGTCCCTATTCCTAAACTTTGCCTAATAAATGCTTCAGGAGTTATACGCATTCTTTTTGCTCCAGGCCATCTGTATTCCTAACTTCTAGCTGATGTTATCTAAGATATCTAACTCTTCGTTATTTGTATCAGCTTTCTAACCCCCCCCCCCCCCCGAATTGTTACAAGATTTACACATGCTTATTCCCTGTAAATAAACATTCTCCTGTGCGCTGCTAAGGAGAGTCCAAGTATGGGAACAAACTCTGGTCGGTTGTTAGGGACTGAGTTTAGATTGAGTTTGAAGTACGCCTTCTATCTGCTTGACTAGTCAGTTTTCAAAACTCAGTCAGATAGAAGGGACGTTTCCATTTTCTCTCTCCCAGTTTCTGCATTTTAAAGAAACGACTGACCTTTCCAGCTTGGACTCTCCTCAGCCGAATTTTCTCCTCTTTGAGGGCATTTTCGAGGTTGCCTCATTGCCCTGGGCTGATTTTGCTGCCGGCGGTGTGCAGGTTAGCTGGTACGCTGGCAAGAACTGCCACTGCCGAGTTTCGCAGGCAGCCAGAGTCCCTGCCCCACGTGGGCTAAACTCTTGGAAGTGGAGTGGAGTGTTTGCAGCAGCGAGGGTTCGCCTCTCCTCTGCAGCCGCATTGGCTGGGGGGGGGGGCATTTCGACCACCCAGTGGTTCCCGGCAGGTATTATTTCGGCAGGCTTCTTACCGGCATTCCTTGTGCTCAATCACAGCTTGATCCACTGTCAGTCTCCATTCCCCAGATCCTTGCCTTTTTGCAGGTGTGATATAATAAAGGGTTGGCGCCCAATACTCTCCGTCGACATGTGGCCGCCTTGTCCATGGTTCTCCGCCTAGACAACTTTCAATCCATGTATTACCATCCCAGTGTCCGCAGCTTTCTGAAAGGAGCTGCTAATTTGAGGCCCCAGGTAGTCCATCGATATCCTTCCTGGGACCTCTCCCTGGTCCAGCAGGCGCTCAGGTCTGCACCCTTTGAGCCATTGAGGAACGGTATCGCTCCGGTTCCTGACTTTCAAAACAGCCTTCCTGGTAGCGATCGGCCAGAAGGGTGTCAGAATTGGCGGTGCTCTCCGTACGCCAAGACTTCTGCCATTTCCATCCGGACAGGGTCGTCTTACATCTCGATCCTTCATTCCTTCCTAAAGTCAACTCCTGGTTCCATCGGGCCCAGGAAGTGATACTGCCTGACTTTTGTCCCAACCCGAAACATCAGTTGGAACACCGTTGGCATAAGTTGGACGTCAGGAGGGCTCTCCGGATTTATGTCCGCCGGACGGCTTTGTTTCGAAAGATTGAAGCACTCTTTGTTGCGTTTCTCCCAACTTCCATGGGTCACAAGATCACAGCCCAGACTATCAGCCGCTGGCTTAAGGCGTGCATCACCAGGGCCTACGAGGGGCAGCCCAGGCCTGTCCCTGGCAGGATCACCGCACATTCCACCCGTAGTGCGGCCACTTCAGCGGCCTGGGCCACGCAGGCTTCCATCGAAGAAATCTGCAGAGCTGCTACGTGGTCTTCGCTTTCCCCGTTTGTCAGACATTACAAACTTGACTTGTTTGCTTCCACTGAGGCTGCCTTTGGAAGGCGGGTGCTACAGAGGGTCTGCTCCCCTCTGCTCCCCTCAACCAGCCTTCTCCCGCCCTGGACATTTGAGCTTGGGTATATTCCATATTTGGACTCTCCTTAGCAGCGCACAGGAGAAGTGCCGTTGGCTTACCTGAACGAACTTCTCTGTGCGCTGCGGGGAGAGTCCAAACCCGCCCTGGCTTTGTGTGGCCCAGGGTCGCAACCTTCTACTTGGACATATGCTACATCGAATGTTTCTCTATGCCTTCGTTTGAAAACTGACTAGTCAAACAGATAGAGGGCGTACTTCAAACTAAATTTAAACTCAGTCCCTAACAACCGACCAGAGTTTGTTCCCATACTTGGACTCTCCCCGCAGCGCACAGAGAAGACTATTCAGGTAAGCCAACGACACTTCTTTGTTATTGCCAGATGGACTTCACAATTGCAGGCTTCCTGGTTTTCTTTCAAGTGTAGGCCATAACCTTGCTTTCTTTTAGTAGACAGCCCATCAAGCTTCTGCTTAAGAAGATAGAGAGTAGTCTCTTTACATCAGCGGTCCCCAACCCCCCAGGCCACAGGCCACGACCGGGGCGCAACCCATTCAGAATACATGCGAAGGTTCATTTGTGTGAGTGGCAAGTGCAAATGAAGCTGCGCTCGCTCACATGCGTGCCTGCTGCTCACACAGAACCATCCCCTTTCTTTCCTGCTGCCGCCCCACCACTGGTCTGTCAAGGTGGAAAAATTGGGGACTGCTGCTTTACATTGTAAGCCATATGTACCGTATTTTTCGGAGTATAGGACGCACTGGAATATAGGACGCACCTAGATTTTAGAGGAGGAAAAAAAGGAAAAAAGTATTCTGAACGAAATGGTGTAGTAATATATTATTTAATAAAATACCAGTGTAGCAGAATACTTTTTACAACTATGTACACTTTTTACAACCATGTACACTTTTTACAAACTTCAAACTTGACAGCTTTAAGACTTGTGGACTTCAACTCCCAGAATTCCTCCTCCAGTCATGCTAGCTCAGGAATGGGAGTTGAAGTCCACAAGTCTTAAAGCTGTCAAGTTTGAAGTTTGTAAAAAGTGTACATGGTTGTAAAAAGTCTTGCCAAGTTTGAAGACCCTTGCACCCCTAACCCCTAACCCACGGGTCTTCAAACTTGACAGCTTTAAGACTTGTGGATTTCAATTCCAATTCCAAGGGTCTTCAAACTTGGCAAGTTTAAGACTTGTGGACTTCAACTCCCAGAATTCCTCCTCCAGTCATTCCTGAGCTAGCATGACTGGAGGAGGAATTCTGGGAGTTGAAGTCCACTAGTCTTAAACTTGCCAAGTTTGAAGACCCTTGCACCGCTAACCCAGGGCTCTTCAAACTTGGAAGTTTGTCCTCATACCTGTCAGGCTGCTCGCTTCAGGCAGCAGCAGCGGTGGCTCCGGCGGCGGCGAGCATCGGCGGTGGTGAGTATCGGAGTCGTCGGGTCCTGCAGCGGGAACGCGGGCGGCTGCGGCGGCGTGTCCTTCGACGGGGGCGGGGCTGCAACAGGGGCGGCGGCGGCAGGTCCTCCGGCGGGAGCGGGCCTGCAACGGGGGAGGTTGCGGCAGCGGCAGGTCCTCCGGCAGGGCGGGGCTGCAACGGGGGCGGTTGCGGCAGCGGCAGGTCCGGCGGGAGCGGGGCTGCAACGGGGGCGGTTGCGGCGGCGGCAGGTCCTCCGGCGGGGTGGGGCTGCAACGGGGGTGGTTGCGGCGGCAGCAGGTCCTCCGGCGGGGCGGGGCTGCAACAGGGGCGGTTGCGGCGGCAGCAGGTCCTCCGGCGGGGCGGGAACAGCGGCGGCGGCTGGGGCGGGAACAGCGGCGGCTGGGGCGGGAACAGCGGCGGTGGCTGGGACAGCGGCTGGGGCGGGAACAGCAGCGGCAGCTGGGATAGCGGCTGGGGCGGGAACAGCAGCGGCAGCTGGGACAGCGGCTGGGGCGGGGGCTGGGGCGGGAACAGCGGCGGCGGCTGGGACAGGGACAGTGGTGGGGGCGGGGGCGGCGGCAGCAGCGGCTCCATCCGAAGGGTGGGTGCTGGTGGGTGGTTAGGGCTACATTCGGTGTATAAGACGCACGCACTTTTTGACCCCCTTTTTGGGAGTAAAAAGGTGCGTCTTATACTCCGAAAAATACGGTATTTCCAACAGAGAATGTCCATGATGCCACCCTATGCTTAGAATGTATTCTTGCTATGGGAAGTTGGGAGGGGTGGTTGCATGAGGGGTGTAGATGTAGCCATAACAAATTCTTTTCAAGGTCATCCTTTGTTCTGCACCTGCCCGGAACCAGATGGGAGTATCAGACACGCTGGCAGAAGATGAGTGGACAACGTGATGGACTTGGGGGTGTGGGACAAGGGAAATAAACTTTAAACTGGGTGGGGAATCCTTGGTAGCTTCAGATTCGGGTTTCTCACAGATGTGCCAACATGGCTCCATTAATAAATTGGAACTTTGAGGAATACTTTGCCTCAGACTCTGATTTCAGTTTGGATGCTATTTGGAACCCTGACAAAAAAGTAAATTCATAAAGATATTCCTGGACATATATAATAATGAAAAAATAACATTAAAATCAATTATATGCATTATACACCAATCTTAGCTGCAATCTTGCTCAAGGGTTGTTTTTTTTTGGGTGGGGGTGGCTCAGCTGTAAGGAGCAGACTCCCTTACAGCTGTAACTTGAAGACTACCTATAAGTCGCATTATTGATCAGTCAAATGTGTAAATCAGGGCACACAATATAAAGCTAGAACTTTGCTATAGAGCCTATGTATTCTATACAACTGTTCCAATAGTTTCATACCTCTGATAATATACTTCTTAATCTTATTTATTTATTTATTTAGAGATTCTTATATGCCGCCCTACTCCCTGAGGACTCAGGGCGGCATACAACAAATACAAGAACAACTCTAAAAAACTTCATCTGAGAGAACCAGCTTACTCTAGTGTTTAAATTTTCAGGCTAGAAACTGAGCGATTTTGAATTCTAGTCCTGCTGTAGACACAAAGCTAACTGGGTGACCTTATGCCAGTCACTTCCTCTCAGTTCTAGGAAGGAGACAATGGCAAACCAATTTAGAAAAACTTTGCCAAGAAAAATATAGGAACTTGTCCAGGAAGTCTCTGAGATTCTTCAGAGATACAATTGAGCAGAAGAAGAAAAAAATCTTCCTCTGCAGCGTATTGTGACTTGGAATTGCAACAGAAACATCAAGGGTAAAAAAAAAAAAACATCGCACTATGACTAGTCAAACATTTGAAAAATGTGAAGAAAAAAATGCCCCGATTTCATCTCAGTCATATTGAGGTTAATGGAAAGATAGGATGAAATTTTGCAGGTGGAATGAAAACACCCTGCCTGGGATGAACCAAAGAAAGGGAAAGATGGAAAGAGCGTGAAATGAACTTTGTGACTATTCTTCCACCATGGATGTTTGTCACTGTCATTGTCATCCTCAGGCATGAGTGATCTGGAAAATGATTGCCTCATACTAGTGGAATCCAAAAGCGTAAGAGCTGCCTATAGTTTAATTTAAAAAAAGAAGAAGAAGCAATATAGAAAAAAAATTCACTGAAGTGCAGATAAAAGCATTTCGTCAAAGTATTGGCTGCTTTATAACATATTTCTGTTAGTAGCTTCTGTGCCTTTTGGCCAAGGTTTACATGTGTGGCTATGATCTAATTAATCTAAATATAGGAATTGCAGGCTAGATCACAAACAATCATATATCTACATTTCAAGAACCTACTACTACTCTTTCTGAAAAGTAGACTATAGAAAAAAATAAAATAAAATAAAAAGTAGACTATAGGAACAAATCCCTACACAAATGGATAACTGCATTCCTGTCAAACAGACAACAAGTGGTTAAAATAGGATAATATCTATCAAACCCTGTACCTGTTAACAGTGGTGTTCCCCAAGGAAGCGTTTTAGGACCTACTCTCTTCATTCTTTACATAAATGACATTTGTGATAATATACAAAGCAACTGCGTCCTCTTCGCAGATGATGTAAAACTATTCAACACCACAGACAATACTACAACCCTTCAAAAAGACCTTGACTATATATCTGAATGGTCAAACAAGTGGCAACTACCTATCTCTATCAACAAATGCTCAGTTTTACACATTGGCAAAAATAATCAAAACATTAAATACAAACTTGATGATCGTGACCTTGATGATGATCCTCACTCAGTAAAGGACCTCGGAGTACTCATCTCTAAGTACTCTTATTCATTTAAGTGCCAGAGCCCACTGCAACTACATAGCAAAGAAGGCATTAAGAGTGGTTAACCTAATCTTGCGCAGCTTCTTCTCTGGTAACATTGTACTCTTAACCAGAGCATACAAAACATTTGCTAGACCGATTCTTGAATACAGCTCATCAGTCTGGAACCCACACTACATATCAGACATTAACATAATTGAGAATGTCCAGCGATACTTCACTAGAAGAGTATTACATTCCTCTGTTCACAACAGAATTCCTTATGAAACCAGACTTGAAATTTTGGGACTTCAAAATTTAGAACTCCGCCGCCTTCGATCTGACCTAAGTGTAGCTCACAAAATTATCTGCCTCAATGTCCTACCTGTTAATGACTACTTCAGCTTCAACCGCAATAATACAAGAGCTCACAATAGATACAAACTTAATGTAAACCGCTCCAGACTTGATTGCAAAAAATTCGACTTCAACAACAGAGTTCTCAACGCCTGGAACACTTTACCTGACTCAGTAGTTTCTTCCCCAAACCCCCAAAACTTCAACCTCAGATTATCTACCATCGACCTCACCCCATTCCTAAGAGGTCGGTAAGGGGCGTGCATAATCATGCCTACCATTCCTGTCCTAATGTTCACATATATTCATACCTCTTTTACTCTTATTCATGCTTGTACTATTACATATATATTCAATCATGTTTTACTGTTTATACTTTGTTTATAATCATATATGCTTGACAAATAAACAAATACAAATACAAATAGGGTGTTATCTACTAAAGCCAATATATTTTGTAGGAGGGGGAGCAATATATTTTGTAGTCTGAGACTGTCTTCCCATCCAGCCTCCTTAAAAAAACAGAGCACACACCCACACACCAACAGGTTTGCAATAATAGTGCTTCCTTGCAGAATAACATAAGTTTGCCGTGAGGCAGCCTCTTTAGGAAAGCTGAGCCTTGCACCACATTTCATCACAACAGCTGGCACCTTTCTGCAAAAAAACCCCCACAAAAAAACCATCAGTTAGATGCTGCTGGGCCCTGGAGCTGACTGAGGAGCAGGTGGAGTCTTACAGGTGCATGGGCTGCTGCAGTGGTGGGTTCCTACCGGTGCGGTCCACTCTATAGCACCGGTAGCGGCCCGCTGGTGACATCACAGTACTGGTGCGGTCGGTTGCCGATGCCTGGGCGCCGCCATTAAAAAAAATTTTTATTAAATTTTTTACAAAATTTTCTTCTGCGCATGCTCAGAAACCTGACAATTAAGTCTTTCCCCGTCCCTTCACTTGAAAATAATAAGAAGCTTGCATTTGATACTTTCTTTCGCTTTTGCCTAAAGCTTCCCAAAGTGGGCATTTTCCGAAAGCTTAACCTTTTATACTGTTAATTTTATACAGTTTTATACTGTTATTCTTTAGACGAAAACATTGAGGACTGTTAAAAGATACTGTTCTTTTAACAGTCTCAATATTTTCATCTAAGGAATCCATGACTGAAACCAAAAATGCTGTATGAGACTTATTTGTCTTTTAACTATAGCATTTTCTGCATATAAAGGTTGCTGTGTTGCCATGGTGTAACACGCACTTTGTATGCAAAACTTTTCATGTAAGCTATAAAATAGCAAAAATAGTAGTAACATCTCTCTGAAATAACTAATATATGACCGGCAAGCCATGCCCACCTGGTCACATGGCTGGCAAGCCACACCCACAAAATAAGCCACACCCACAGAGTGGTAGTAAAAAAATTAGGAACCCGCCCCTGGGCTGCTGGATGTGAAGAAGGCCTCGGCCTACAAGCTCTCATAGCCACACACACACTGGTAGCATATGCTGCCTGACTTTAGCTCCCTTTTGTGGCTAAGTGGGGAAGGGACCCCAAGGAGTAGGAAGAGGAGCATGGGTGGGGCCTTAGAGTGGGGAAGGCCTCGTGAGGCCCAGTGGCAGACAAGTGCTTTTTTAAAAATATGCTTGGTACATTGCTTTTATTATGTTTTCATTGATGTGTCTCAATTCTTGTGGAATAGTTATTATGGGGTACTTTTTTGTTGTAGAATTTTTGTGGAAGTAGTCACACAAAGCACTCATAACCAGGAGATCGTAATTCTGCAAAGGGTAATGTCACAAAGTCTTTAGCAGTTGCCAGATCATAGAGAACTTCACTTCCTGCCTCTCAGACTGTGAGCTGTACTGCAGAGTGTTAATAGACTATATCTGGAAAGCTGCAGTTTGCCTGCTTCCAAGTTACACTTCTTGTTCAATACAGAAACCGATGTTATCCCTGCCTCCAGTAAACAAGTCAGCCAACATTAAATTATAACATATTTAAAGAAAAAAACCAGCAGGGGGAAGCAAACGTCTTCTAAAAGCGCCTGTTTGGTTTGATTTGAAGACATGTCACAATCCTGAAATATATTTGAACAAGGCTTTAGCAATTAACTAACCCAACAATTATTTTGTTATTTTCCTTGTTTGTACTAGAAAAAGTTACATCAGATACTTCTCACAGAGTCTTCCTTGAATTTTTATTCAGTTTTCAAAGCTAGAAAACTCCTTAGGGAAGATGCAAATGTAACACATTTCTTTTGCTTGCATAAGGTGACCAGACATCCCGATTTTGGCGGGACAGACCCGCTTTTTCATCATTTGTCCCGCATCCCGCCCGTCCTCTAAAAAGTCCCGATTTTTTGAAAGAATGCACGACTAGGGCATTCTTTCAAAAAATCGGCCTGAAAGGCAGCAGGCCTCTCAGCTCGGGCCGGCCGTGGGCGGCGTTGGCGGCGGGCGGGCGTCCCGCGTTGTTGACTCCTCCGGCGGCGGCTGGAAGCTGGGGGGAGGGGGAAGGGAGGCTGCTCTCCTTCCCCCGCCCCATCCCTAGCCCTGCCCTCGGAAGCGCCGCTGCTGTTGGGAGGGGTGAGGGACGAGGAGCCGTCGCCGCTTTGAGCTTACGAGCGGCGCAAACAGCCCTTCCTCGTCCCCCTCCCCTTTCTTCCCCCCGTCGCCTCGCTGCCACCGTTGCCCTGGGGCCGGGCGGGCGACCGGGAGACTGCGGCGCTTGGATGCTTGGAGCAGGTAAGCTGCCGGCTGCCTCCTTTCCCCGTCTCCCGCCTCCCGTTCGTTGCTTGCCAGCCCGGCCGAAGGGGAGGCGGGAGGCGAGGAAAGGCGGCAGCCCTTCAGGAGCCCGCCTCCCTTTCGGGAGGCCTTTCCTCGCCTCCCGCCTCCCCTTCGGCCGGGCTGGCAAGCAACGAACGGGAGGCGGGAGACGGGGAAAGGAGGCAGCCGGCAGCTTACCTGTCGCAAGCTCCAGGCATCCAAGCACCCTCCCGCCTCCCCCCCTCTCCCCCCTCTCCCCCCCACCTCACCTGGACACCAACATTTGCTGTTTTGCCCTCTGCGCATGCACAGCGTTCTGCGCATGCGCAGAGGGCAAAACAAATGGCGGCGCCCAGGCGCCCCCCCGTCCCGCTTAAAAATAAAAAAATCTGGTCACTTTGTGCTTGCAGATTGTCCAGGCCATATTCATAGGGGGCTGAGAATGATCTCGTGATTCACTACATCTTCATGGACCATGAGTTTGAGCTGCCCACAAGTGCAGAATTTTAGCTACAAGTAGCTTTGTCTGGAGTAGCCATTCCCAAACAAAGTTTGAATGAGAATTTCACAGAGGAATGCAAATGTTATTTTCAGGCTAATTTTGATGTTTCTTCAGTAAACTACAATGCAATAGATGGAAGTGAAGCAACTGGTGAACTACAGTAGTACAAAAAAGAGCTGCAATTTCAGGGAGCTCTCATTCTTTTTTGCAATGTTCCCAGAGGTGGGTTCCTCCCGATTCGGACCGGTTTGCCTGAACCGGTAGCAACCCACTAGTGATGTCACGATAATGTCACAGAACCGGATCGGTCGATGCCGGTCCATGGAGGCTGCCATCTTTATTTTTATTTTTTTGGGGGGTGATTTTTAAAATTTTTTTCTTGTGCGCATGTGCAGAAGCCGAGTTTCCGGCACTGCACATGCATCGCCATCTTGTTTTTGGTTTTGGGGGAGGGATTTTTTCTGATTTTTTGTACTGTGCATGCGTGTGCATGAAGCCACACGGCGCGGCCACATGGTGCAGGAGGAAGCGAACCGGCAGTGAGGTAAGTTAGAACCCACCCCTGAATGCTCCCCTTATGCTGCTAGGAGAGAATCATCCATGGAAACATTGATCACTATTCCTTGTTTATGGCGATTCCTTGATGATGGAATCACTGGAATTAAATATTCCATTTCAGAAATATAAAATTCCACAATTCAGCATCACCGAGGCTTATACACCAGGCAACTTTGTTTGGCAATTTTGAGATAAATTCCAACTGATTAAATACAGCACAGATTTTCATAGTGAAGCAATGATTTTAACTGCTTGCCCAGAGTGAAATTCAAATTTTTTCACTACCAGTTCTGTGGGCGTGACTTGGTGGGCGTGGCAGGGGAAGGATACTGCAAAATCTCCATTCTCACCCCACTCCAGGGGAAGGATACTGCAAAATCTCCATTCCCACCCCTCTCTGGGGCAAGCCAGAGGTGGTATTTGCCGGTTCTCCGAACTACTCAAAATTTCCGCTACCGGTTCTCCAGAACCTGTCAGAACCTGCTGAATTTCACCCCTGTAAGCTTGTCCCTTTCCACATTCCAAGTTTCCACATTCCCAGCATTTGCTATTATACAAAAGATTTATGAAGATTTTTGATCCATCTTGAGTGCCAGGTTCATTACACATATTTATCCCTTCCCACTCTGACTTCTAATGGCAATTTGAATTAAAGATTTCGTAAATAAATGGCAAATGTGGATTTATTTTTTTAAGGTAAGTTGCTGCAGTTATATATCCACAATAACTATACTGCATGAAGTGCAATAAATAATTGGATGAAATTATAAAAGAAATTAGAGATTGTAAATAATTATTTTTGAACAATGTATATAAAGATTTTTTTTATTTCATGTAGGAAAAAGAATGGATTTATTTACTGCAATTTGATTAATTATGATTTTTTTAAAAACTTCCAAGTCTATTTTTCAACATTTGAGGCACTGCTCTAATTCCAATATTTAAAAAAGATAAATATAAATTCTTATTAAAATGTTTAGGGAACCGCCATGCCTAACAGTACTCCAGTTTTGTTGCCTTCTGAAACTTAAGAAACATTTGCCTTTTTATGGAACTTGGGATTCAGCATCATTCAGACGAAACAAAATACATAGAACGGTTTTCCATAGGCTGCTTGATCCAATATTATAAAATGCACATGATATGAACAAGCTTGAAGGTTTCTCTTTTGCTTTGCCTTCTTAAGACAAAGCAGTAAAACAGACTGCAAAAAATGAAAATACAGCATACCCTAAAACGTACTTCTCCTCCACACCCCGCCCTAAAGTACAACCAGCCTGATCATTCATTTCAACAATCTTATACTGACCTTTATGAGAATATGGTTTTTCTGATATTACTTCAGGGGTGTCAAACTCGATTTCATTAAGGGCCGCATTAGGGTTGTGTTTGACCTTGGGGTGGCGGGGGTGGTGGCCAGGGCGGGTGTGGCCAGCTCGACATCACTCATGGGGTGGGGCGCCTGTGGTAGCCCGAGCGCTTTGGCAGCAAAAATGGAGCTCTGTTTTCACTGGCAGATGGTTGCAAGTGGCCGTCGCAGCTGAAAACGGAGCCTGGCTGGCAGAGGCACCATGGGCCGGTCCTTTGCTGTTTCTACAGCGGCCCTGCAGGCCAGATCTAAGCACCCCGTGGGCTGGATCCGGGCCACGGGCCTTGAGTTTGACACCCCTGTATTACTTGATCTAAACATGGTAGCATTTGGTAGTGAAATTCAAACACTGCTCTGTTCTTTGATACGCATATTATAATTAGCCCATATCCTAATCCAGGAACTAGCGGGATCAGATGAAGGTACACTCCTCCATTCAGATGAGAACAGGCACCACAGTGCACCCCAAATGCACTTCTCTGTAGATGCTCCAGAAACAGAACCTTAAGCTTCTCTTAGTCCCATCTTTGAAACCTGCAGCTTGGTATCAGATTATATCCTTTAAATATATTGGTCTTCATCCTGATCGTTGGTGAGTAGTGACCATTTGTCTGCTCCATCCTCCAAGTCTCCTGACTCTACGTCTAAACAAAGAGACACTTGACTGATACTGTCCCGGGTGGCTAATTTGGAAGGTTTTTGTCTCCGATCATCCATCCCAATATGGACGCTAACTTGAGAAGGAGTCAGTGGCTTCATACAGCCTTGAGCCTCAGCTTCATATTTTTCCAGGACTGTTTTCTTGTAACTATGGAAAAAGAACAAATAAAAAACAAATATATATCCAATAGAAGCACAGAGTCGGATATGACAGCTGTCTAGCAAATATAAGTACAGGTAGTCCTCGACTTACAACAGTTCATTTAGTGACCGTGTAAAGTTACAATGGCACTGAAAAAAGTGACTTATGACTGTTTTTCACCCTCAACGACTGTTGCAGCACTCCCATGATCACGTGATCAAAATTTAGATGCTTGGCAACTGGTTCATGTTTATGCCCATTGCTGTGTCGCAAGGTCATGTGATCACCTTTTGTGACTTTCTGACCAGCAAGGTCAATGGGGAAGCCAGATTCACTTAACAACTGGGTTACTAACTTATCAACTGCAGCGATTCACTTAACAACTGTGGCAAGATAGGTCATAAAATGGGGCAAACTCACCTAATAAAGATCTCACTTAACAACATAAGTTTTGAGGTCAATTATAGTTGTATGTCAAGGACTTCCTGTAACCTGCGAATCATGAGTCTATTAAAAAATGGGACTGTTGAATTGAAGAAAATATAAGGACTAGGTTTGTCTAGCCCAGGAGTGGGCAACCTTAAACACTCAAAGAGCCGTTTGGACCCGTTTCCCACAGAAAAGAAAACACCGGGAGCCACAAAACCCTTTTGACATCTAAAAGGAAGATAACACTGCATATATTGTTTTTTACCTTTATGCTATGTATAAAAAAACTATAGTGTGTGAAATCAGTGAACTGTCACAGAGAAAACAAATTTTTATTTCTGCATGCAACAAAAATTTTGAACTCTGAAAAAAAGATGAGTCGAAAAGCTCAATAAATCGCTGCTGGCGGATGTCACACATCGGCTATTGTGACACATATTTTGCGCGACAGGGAGCCGCAGGAGAGGGATGAAAGAGCCACATGCGGCTCCAGAGCCGTGGGTTGCAGACCCCTGGTCTAGCCAGAAGAGCTCTTGATGTGTTAATTAATCTATGTCTTGATTTTGGATTGCTGACCACTTAATTTGTGAAAAACATGAAGTAAAGTGGATGCAGTAGCCGCCATCTGCATTATCACCAATATCATCCTGCCTTGCACCAACATGTCAAGTGGTAAAATGAGTTCTCAACTTACAACCAATCATTTAATGAGTATTTGGAGTTAAGATGGCCTTGGAAGGGTGCATTACAGTTCACAAAGCACTTCTTTATCATAAAATGTTGCCCCCACCCCCACCCCATGGTCACATAAGCACATTTCAGGCACTTGGCAACCGACTCAAATTTAGAACTGATTGCAATCATGTCCCGCAATCGTGTGTGACTGCACGTTTTTTTAATCAGTTTCTGGGATTTTTTTGCCAGTTTGTGGCCAAAAGTGCCCATTTCAGAGAATGAATTTAGACGTACGACTGCATGATTCACTTAACAACTGCATTAAAGAACAGTTGCAAAATGCAGCCTGGTCAAGTGGATGCCTCGACTTACGGCCACCATGACATGATCAAAATCCTGGTTCCAATTGTAGTTATAAGTTGAAAACTACCTGTAGTTGAAGGTATTTGCTCAGTATTTTGCTTCTTAGAACCAGACTAGCCACTGCAGCTGTGGCCCATGTTTAGAAGTTGCCAGTCCTCGTCAAGCAAACTTATTTAGAAAGTTCCAGCATGATGCTGGACAGAGGTAGAAGAAAGGCATCAGCCACCTTGATTACTGCTAATAGCCTAGATTTAAAGTTTTAGGACATGGATACTCCCATACTATTTGGTGTCTCTGGGCAGAGCATGTTAATTCGGGACTGGGTGGGAGATGACCTACCATTTTAGCTGCAGGGAAGAGAGCAATACGGAAACCGAAGATGCAGCCATTGCAGCTGAACCCATCCATGGCTGTAGCACAAGTCCTAAAGGCATAAATACTCCTGACACACACAAAAATAGACAAGATTTAGAATATTGGCTAAATACAGGTAGTCCTCAGCTTACAACACTTCATTTAATGACCGTTCAAAGTTTCAATGGCACTGAAAAAAGTGACTTATGTTTTTCACACTTACAACCTTTGCAGCCTCCCCATGATCATGTGATCAAAATTCATATGCTTGGCAACTGGTTCATACTTATGACCGTTGCAGCGTCCCGGGGTTATGTGATTCACCCTTGGCAACCTTCTGAGAAGCAAGTCAATGGCAAAGTCAGATTCACTTAACAACCGTGCTACCAATTTATCAACTGCAGTGATTCACTTAACAACCGTGGCAAGGAAGGTCGTAAAATGGGGCAAAATTCACTTAACAAATATCTAACTTAACAACATAAATTATGGGCTCAATTGTGGATGTAAGTCAAGGACTACCTTGTAAAGTTACATGCAAGCAACTCTTAAGATTGCAGAATTTAGTCTTAAATCATTTTCTTATCACCTGCCTGCTCAAAGCTTAGGAGTTTACTACAAAACCGAATTACTTTTGATATTTGTGTGTTTCTTCTCCCACAAGTTTATTGTTTGCTTTCTATTTTTCATGCTTAGAATAACATCAGTTCAGTACAACTGGCATTCCATTAGTAGAGGGACTTCATATCAGCCAATTTGTTGTCTTCCAGAAGCATTGGACTTCCGCTTCCACAAAGTCCTAGTCATCATCATCAAACAAGATCAGCAAAAGCTATGTAAATTAGAATATTTTTGACATTAAAATCCAACTGCTTAGGCAGCACCACCACAGTGAGGCTGCTGAAGGGTATATTATTAATTAAGCCAAAAGCTTTTTCACCACAGTGCATTTTCCTTTTTAAGCACTCAGCAAAATCCAAAAGTCTCTTGTGATGCGGGTTTCCCTCACTTACATTTTTCTGTCTCCTTCCTCTGCTTTCAAATAATTGATTATAGACATAACGTTACAAGGCAGCTCTTAAGAACAGGAAAAACAACCCCATTGTGAAGTTTTTAAACAAATAAAGACATCTCTTACTGACCTTCCACCAACCCATGGAGAATCATCGTATGAATAATTTACCTGCTGCTATAGGTATGCCAATGAGATTGTATATTAAGGCCAGGATTAGGTTTACTCGGATTCTCTTCATAGTCTTCCTGGATAGATGGATAGTTGCAACTACATCGAGCAAATTATTCTGTACCAAAAAAAGGGGGGGATTTTTTTTGTTTCAACTTCTCAAAAAATCCTAGGAATCTCCCCCCATCCTCACATTACATTTTGTAAGCTCACATGAATCAGCACAACATCTGCTGCTTCAATGGCGACATCTGTGCCTGTCCCAATGGCAATGCCGACATCAACCTGGGCCAGCGCTGGTGAGTCATTGACCCCATCTCCAACCATGGCAACTTTTCTTCCAGAGGTTTGGAGCTCCTGGACTTTGGCTACTTTGTGAGATGGAAGAACCTCAGCAAATACTTTTCTGATCCCAACCTAGATACATAAAAACACTTCTTGTTTGAATCGCTGTATTTTTATAAAATAGAGAATCTCTTGGAAGAAAATTACATTAAAACAGGTCTAGTGCTCTTCTAAACCATCTAGTCTGGCATCTCTTTTCAAAAATAGCAGAGAAATGTGAAGGCAAGAATTGACATTCAGCAGCATACCATCCCTAAACCCACTGCTGGCATAAAACCAATATGACTACTTCCAAATATTCAACCTCTTTTTCCAGAAATAGGAAAGGTATTAATATTAGTTTCTCAAAAGGCTTTGGGTGGATGAGGAAAGGCAGAAATAAAGCACTATAAAAGATACAGATCTGTAAGAGGCAATTTTTACACTTTGCTATAAAAATATTATCACATGCACAGAAAGTTCCACAAAGAACCATACACATCTTAAAACAAAGATGCTAAGGACCAATTCAGTATTCAGATTTAGATACTGTACAGTACTGGATTGTTGTGTTCTTTTTAGAAATCTGATAACTTTAGGTATGAAGGAAATGCCCCATTCCAGAGCTGCCATTTACACAAAGAGTTTATACTTTGCTTCTAGGCTTCTCTGTCCGGTTGCTTGGAAGATTACTGATAGAACCTTTTATTTGGACTAGGAATTATCAATCTGGGCCCTCACAAAGTTTTTGAATAAGAAAACTGATAAAGTTGCCATTGCGGTGCTATCTACGGTAGAAGTGATGGGAAGCAAACTCTAAAACATCTTGAGAATACCGGTTGCATGTCCTTAGTTTAGATCAGGGGTCGGCAACCTTAAACACTCAAGAGCCACAAAGCTCCTAAACTGAAGCCCCCAGTTCAATTCTGGAGCCTACTGGAAGTCTGGTTCCCCCATCATAGAGTCTCCTTCTATTGCAGCGTCTTTTTTCCTCTAATGACCGGAAATCTGGTTCCCCCACCATAGAATCTCCTCCTAGCACAGCATCCTTTTTCCTCTACCTGTCCTAACCGAAAGCCCTATCAATTGTGGCGCCACCAGCGACAGGGAGCCGCAACAGAGGGATGAAAGAGCCACATGCGGCTCCAGAGCCACAGGTTGCTGACCCCTGGCTTAGATTGATAGGCTATAATAAGGATAGTTGGATTTAAATCCTCATGAAGTAACAAACCTTAATGAGTTAGTTTCTACCATGTCTCGCAGAACCTTTTGGCAAAAGATTGGGAGGGAACATGTTATGTTATATTCCTGACTTATCTTGAGGAACAGTCGGATAAAGAATTATTGTGTATTTTTAATTATTGCATTGTATGCCCTCTCAATATTATTCTACTCAAACCAGTATTACTTCTTTCTTTTCAATGAACCATTCAGCCTGTTAATGGTAGCATCCAATTTTGATGTCACACTGTATCAATTTTGTAGAATGCAAATCAGTTTTGTATGTTGTAAGAACCTCCAAGAAATATGAAAGGAATGATTACCTTTCAATTCAGCACCCATTCAATGAGCCCAACAAAAGTTAATAATTCTCTTGCATACCTTTTCGACAAGGAACCATACCTGAGTTGCAATTGCTTTGGCTGTTTTCCTATTGTCTCCTGTAATAAGCACCACATCCACTCCCATATTCTGCAATATGTGCATTGCTAAGGCTGCCTCTGGCTTGACTGTGTCTGCTATTGCCATCATGCCACAAAGTGCACCTACAAAAAAACCCATATCTTTACTTACATTTATGAGATCTGTGTGTTATGGCTTCTCCGGGAACCTATAAATAGTCCTTGACTTGAAATCACCATCGAGCCTGGAATTTTGGTTTTAAGTTTTCATGATTAGTAAGCGAGGGGCCCATATGACGGCCTTGCTCAACGACTGCAATCTAAGCTCTTCCTGTTGCAATTGCTGAGTGACCACATAGGTCCGTGATGGCGAACCTATGGCACGCGTGCCACAGGTGGCACACGGAGCCATATCGGAGGGCACACAAGGCGTTGCCCTATGTCAGCTCCAGCATGCATGAGCATGTTGGCCAGCTGGTTTTCGGCCTTGGGGAAGGCCATTTTCACCCTCCAGAGGCTTCAGGGAAGCCTCCTGAAGCCTGGGGATGACGAAAAATGGCCCAACGGCCCAACCGGAAGTTCATTTCCGAACTTCTGTTTGGCCGTTTTTCGCCGTCCCCAGCCTTCAGGAGTCCGGAGGCTTCAGTGAGGCCTGTGCGCATGCACGGGGGGAGGGCATGGGTGTGGGCACATGCGCGCGCACACACACCCTTTTGTCATGCAAGCCAAAAAAGGTTTGCTATCACTGACATAGGTCGTTAAGCAGGTGATTTACAGGTGTATCTCAGGATGGAGAGGCCCAGGAAGGGTATATGGAAACCTGCCATGGCTGGGCAGTGTCAGCTGGTTAGTTCCACCAGTGCAGGGACCCTCTCCTTCCTCACTACACCAGGATCTACTTATGTTTCTGTTGCCATGCTCCGTCCTGCAGATGGGCCCCATTCTCTCTCTTCGAAGACTCCTCCAAATTGTACAATTTGGAGAAGGGGCTTCTGAACCATCATGAGAACGATGTCAATTGTTAGCATTTTCTCCTTTGGAGAGGAAGATGTTAGCGAAGATGGTATTCTGAAAGACTCCAAGCCACAGACCTCCAGAGCACTGAGGCTCAGAGTCTGTAGTGTTTTCTCCTCTGGAGAGGAGAAAGATACTAATGAAAGAGGAGGATTCCGGAGGAGAAAACTCTACAGGCTCTGAGAATCAACGTTTCCAGGTAGTTCTTTCATTCTGTGATTGGAAGAAAACTATTTCTGCAGGCAGGCTGAACAAGGTTTGGAAAGCTCCAAGGGAAGGAGTCATCCAAAGGTGTTTTTCCAAAAGGCAACTGGACTTGTTTTGTTTTTTTCATTTGAAAATGTTTCGCTTCTCATCCAAGAAGCTTCTTCAGTTACAACTAAAGAAGCTTCTTGGATGATAAGCGAAACATTTTCAAAGGGGGGAAAAAAACCCAAGCAAGTCTTTGGGACAACCATGACCTGGAAGATTGAGACTCTCCACAAACAGGGAAGGAGTTCTGTTCCACACAGAGGCTGAAAGAGCTGCTTGTCAAAGAAAGGCAGGCAGGTCTTTCACTGTGTGAAGGAACTTCCTTCCCTGGGTAGATTAAATGGGGTTTGGGTATCAGAGTTCCAAGTAATAGATCCATCAAAGGAAAAGCTCCAAGGCAGGTGGATTCCTCAAAGAATAGCTTTATTGGAAATATCATATTGGCACATATCTGGTGAAAACCAACTCTGAGGGGTCCCCTTGGTTTTCACCTAATTAAAAGTAAAAGTTTTTCCCTCAACCCCAAACAATCAGTCACATGGCCCAATCAAGGAATCATCCGCTGGTCTGGTGACATCACTCCTCCTTCCTCCGGCCAGGTGTGAGAAAGTCCTTGGTTCCCAAGAGAAAGTATTTTATTTTGACTACACAACCCCAGCTATCTCTAATCCCCCCCGCCACCTCTCTATCACTCACTCCAGTGTGGCAGCACTGAAGCCTCAAGATGGCTTTGGCCAGATCAGCTTCAGGGTTGACATTGGGTCTTTGGGATCCAAGCTTGGTTTAGCTGGCCCTGCATAGATGTTTTTCCCATTCTGTGTGCAGAACGATTCCTCAGCCAGCCTCTTTGAGAGCAAAAAAGTTGCCTGACAGATTGATTTGGACCCATGCAGGGCAGAGTCCCTCTGTTAAGCAGGTCTTTCACTCTTAAAGAGGCTGGCTGAAAAAGATGTTCAGGACGGACCTTTTTCAATCATTCCCCAGGAACCAGCCAGGCAACAGCACCTTGTGACCTTCCCTTGTCAGCTTCCCCAGTTGACTTTCTGGGAAAGCTGGCAAGGAAGATTGCAAATGGCAATAATTGCGGGGTGCTTGACAATCCATCATATTGCGGGGTGCTTGACAAACCATTGTAGGAAGTTAGCACCCACCCCTCTCCTAGGAAATGAGATATCCTAGGAGATATTAAAAGGCAGGATATATTCTGTGGAATATCTCTGGAAACATGCTTGTGAGCGGACAAAAGACTCCCCTTGGAAAACCCCCACCCCTTGAAAATGGGCCATTAAGGACTGGGCCCAGCTCACACATTCTTCTCACCTAGCCTGAAAGTCTTCTGCATAACAGAACCACAATAGGATTTGCCCAAGGCCCTTTCAGTCAGCCAAAGCTGGGACAGACAAAAAAACCTATAGAGTTGCCCCAGCATGCCCCTGGGGGGTCTGAGAGCCAATGGGATACATTTCTATACAGGAACAGGAAACTAAGAGGTGGGACCCAACAGAGAGTATAAAACAAGGAACTCAGCATCTCTTCTGTCTCTTTTTCTCTTCACCCACATCTGGAAACATGTAATCTATCTTTTCTGTACAGGGGCTCATGCCATGTGCTCCTGTCCACCATTAAACCTTCTTTCCAAGCAACTTTCATGAATCCAGTGTCTTTTTCCCCACTTGGAAATGAACCCAGAAGGATATTCCTTACAACACCATCATAAGTGCGAAGTGCATAGATTGCAATCGTGTGATCGCGAGGGTGTTGCAATAGCCGTAACTTTAAGCATAGGTCATAAGTCCCTCTATTCAGTGCTGTTATAATTTCAAATCATCACTGAACGGTATGTGGCACTCCATACTGTAACCTTTCCTGCCCTAGTGTCCTCCGGAGGTGCTGGTTTTTATCTCCTGTAATTCTCCATCCAGCATACCCAATGGTGATATTAGCAGAAGGAATTAGGGAAGCTAATGTTCAATGCATCTGGAGGGCACTAGCACAGGGGGAAAGTGTTAAAATACAATGACTTCTTGGTTTGAATTTTTAGCTACAGAATTGAGCAACATTCCAGGAGCATGGCTTTGCACGTTTTTCAGAAGTCAAGACATATCTTCCTCTAATCCTGATTGGTTAGCCTACCATTTATGGCCATCAGAATTGCTGTCTGTCCTTTCATTTCATGGTCTCTCATGGCCTCATGAACATCACTGGAGATATGCAAACCATTCCGTCTCATCCATTCCCGATTCCCAATCAACACTGAATAAGTATGAGAGATTGCAGGATCTGTCAGATATAAAAATGCAGAACTGTAAGAATTTAAAGGAAGGCTTTTATAAGTTAAAGGGAACACTTTCTTAAGAACTTATATTCCAACCTGTTTACTTAATAGGTATCAATCTATATAATTTGATAAGTATGATAAAAAAATATATCAATTTACTTGTCTTGGTAAACCAATTCAGAATATTCTTCAAAACTTTCAAGATGTTATGAGAAGTACAATGTTCTGGAACTAGATTTGTGCAAGATCTCTTTACTGCTTGGCAATGATTAAAATTAGATAGGAAAGAGTACAGAAAGCAAATGTCTTTTTAAAAGGCACTATGAGGAACCAGGAACTAAGAAAAACTGAATTCCAGAGGGAAGTGTTAGATATGGGTAGGACTGAAGTGGCAGGACCAGCAATGAGTTGAAACAGCTCTTTATTTCATCTCCGGTAAAACACAAGACAAAACACGCCCCACGGCAGCTCCCTTAAAATGGGAGCTGTCCGGCAATTCAGCGACTGACATTCGTTCATTTTGCCACCTGGAAAATGAACCAATGAGTGAAGTCTTGGGTCAGACTTCACTCCTCATTGAATATTCAACAGGCAGAAAGGACTTTTGACTGCAAGTCAAAAGGGAACTGTGATGCAGAATGGAGTACATATAATCAGACAATTCAGATCAGGCTAAGACAAACTTCTTTCACTTTGAACATTACACATACGCTGGAATTAAGATAATCATTGTACAGTCCTGGGCGTCTACCTTGCCTAACAAACAAATGGGGGATTTGATAGAGTTTTGCTTTCTTCAAACTGGACAGTTCGATGTTTTTCTGAACTGGGGCAAGAACGTGAAACTGCAACAACTCTTCAGACTTGGTTGTATTGCCCAGGTTGCTCAGCATCTCAATTTGCAGAAGCTGGAAATATTTTATTTAGGAATATTCATCCATTTAGTTTTCTCTCTGTCTTATGGGTTGTTCAAATTACTCCAACCTTTTTGAAAAAAAATATCTGTTTCCTATAAACCTTAGAATACAATGAACTCTAAGATTTTAAAAAAACTTTTCCAAACACCATCCATTATCAATTAGGTCAGCGGGTCTCAACCTGTGGGTCGCGACCCCTTTGGGGGTCGAATGACCCTTTCACAGGGGTCGCCTAAGACCATCGGAAAACACATATTTCTGATGGTCTTAGGAACCGAGACACCGCTCCTCTATCCATCTCCAGGCGGGTCCACCCACATGCAAATAGACTACTGCAAAAAAAATCTGTACCATGGGAACTTCTGAGCATGCGCAGAAGCCAAAGTTCCGGCACTGCGCATGCACCGCCATCTTGTTTTTGGTTTTTTTCCCCATTTTTTAAAAAAAATCGGCACTGCGCATACATGCGCCGCAAAGCGCATGCACACCCATAAGGCGCGACCACGCAGTGCAGGAGGAAATGAACCAGCAGTGAGGTAAGTTAGAACCCACCCCTGAGTTTCCTAATAATTTTATTATTTTATGGTTGGGGGTCACCACAACATGAGGAACTGTATTAAAGGGTCGCGGCATTAGGAAGGTTGAGCACCACTGAATTAGGTGATTTACTAAATCTAAATCAGTGTTCCCTTTGGTCTTTTTTTTTTGCCAGTGGCCTGTTGCTTGCTAAATTTGAAGCTTCTAAACTAATCAGAACACTCTATTGTCCAAGCTTTAAAAAAAATCCTTTGGAGGCTTTTATGAGATCGTCTTCATTTTAAAAAAAACCCTAAGAGACAATATCTAATCTTGACCTGTTTTCCCATCACTTCCATATTTCTCCTTACCAGAAAATATGAAATCGGGAAGGAAAGATGACACAGCTGTACAATATCCTTTGACTGGTAGAGCATTTGAAACAGTGGTGAAATCCAATTTTTTTACTACCGGTTCTGTGGGCGTGGCTTGGTGGGCATTGTGTAGCTTGGTGGGTGTGGCTTAGTGGGCATGGCAGGGGAAGGATACTGCAAAATCCCCATTTCCTCCCCACTCCTGGGGGAAGGATATTACAAAATCTCCATTCCCACCCCACTCTGGGGCCAGCCAGAGGTGGTATTTGCCGGTTCTCCGAACTACTCAAAATTTCTGCTACCGGTTCTCCAGAACCTGTCAGAACCTGCTGGATTTCACCCCTGATTTGAAAGGTTTTTTAACATCTTTAACTAAGAACATAGCCAACATGAGCTGGTTGGACCTACTGTAACTTAGGTAATTCCTTAAGCAAACCTCCTCCATTTATAAATAGCACCTTGCTTACCTCTTGCTTTGGGGAGTGGAGTCTGATCTTGAACACCTTTATCAAAGCCATCAATATGAGGGCTGAGACTGGTTATATCCTGGTCAACGTCATCACCCAATAAGGTTTCAGTGCTGCTAACGTTACAGCTTATTCCACATCCAGGAACTGTCTGAAAATCTTTACAGCATCCAAGGATCTCTGTGCCAAGTTCCTGCAAAATGTGTATTTTAAACATCACTTTGAAGCAGCAAAATGCTTCATTTTCATGCATAAATAGGAACACTTAAAACCATAAGCAGTTTTCAAAAGCTTTTCTCAAATGGTGATGATGTGAATGTAAAAAATGCCTGAAGTTAATATCATATGTAGCTATTTTCTGGAATAATACCCTGTTTCCCCCAAAATAAGACATCTCCTGATAATAAGCCCAATCAGGCTTTTGAGTGCATGACAATAAGGCCAAGCGCTTATTTCAGGATTCAAAAAAATATAAGACAGGGTCTTATTTTCGGGGTAACACGGTAGCTTCCCCAAATTTCAACTTGAAAAACATGAAGTGTATTTTAAATTCAAATTATGTATCTCACTATATACTACCTCAATTTTAAATTAAATCAGTACTATCAACTGGCTTGAAGAATATTTTACAATTCAAAATGAAGAGTTTCTCACAGGTATTCCAAACTTGGTTTAAATGTCATGAATTCCCTCAAAGCAAAGTTGTCCTTCTCTTTTTTTTAAAGAAATGTGGCTATAGCTTTGGGGGATATTTAACTTGCTTACGTCTGTTTCAGGGGCGGGTTCCTAATTTTTTTACTACCACTCTGTGGGCGTGGCTTCTTTTGTGGGTGTGGCTTGCCGGCCATGTGACCGGGGGGCATGGCTTGCCGGTCATATATTAGTTATTTCAGAGAGATGTTACTACTATTTTTGCTATTTTATACCTTACATGAAAAGCTTTGCATACAAAGTGTGTGTTACACCATGGCAACACAGCAACCTTTATATGCAGAAAATGCTATAGTTAAAAGACAAGCAAGTCTCATACAGCATTTTTGGTTTCAGTCATGGATTCCTTAGATGAAAATATTGAGGACTGTTAAAAGAATAGTACCTTTTAACAGTCCTCAATGTTTTCGTCTAAAGAATAACAGTATAAATGGCGGCGCCCAGGCACCGGCAACTGACCGCACTGGTACTGTGATGTCACCAGCGGGCCGCTACCGGTGCTATAGAGTGGACCGCACCGATAGGAACCCACCACTGGTCTGTTTGACAGTACTAGGAAATTATGGCCCTTATGAGGTTACTGAATTGCAACACTTGGTAATCCAGCCAGGATAGCTAATAGCAAGGGATACTGGGAACTCTGGTTCTGTATTTTTTTAGAGAGCTTTCATCTCTTCATTTTAGATCAAGTTTGGCAGCTTTGTCCCTTCAAATACTAAAGCCCCTCTTTCAGGCTATTATCCTGAGCCAACCCAACAGGAATTGGGTGGGAGTTCATATCCAAGGAGTTCCCTGTGCAGCACATGTTCCTGGCTCTACTCAGCTCAGGAGTGATGCTTAAGAACAAATCTGAAAAAGGTGGAGGCCCATAATAAGAAGGGAGCTTCCTCAAGTAGTGGTACTGACTCTGAAGAAACCGATCCTAGGGAAAAGAACTGCCATTTTTCCAAAAGTGCTGGGAAGAACCATCTCACTTCCTAACTCTCTGTTGTTTAAACTGAGAGGGTTCAATTTTCTGATATTATAGCACTTAGCACTATAGCACTTAGACTTGCCGATATATACTGCTTCACAGTGCTTTTACAGCCCTCTCTAAGCGGTTTACAGAGTCAGCATATTGCTCCCAACTATCTGGGTCCTCATTTTACCCACTTCGGAAGGATGGAAGGCTGAGTCAACCTTGAGCCTGGTGAGATTCAATCTGCAAAATTGCTGGCAGCCGGTGATCAGCAGAAGTAGCCTGCAGTACTGCATTCTAACCACTGCGCCACCGCGGCTCTTAATTGTCACTATAAGACCTCAGTGTCAGAGGTGGGTTCCTCCCAGTTCGGACCGGTTCGCCCGAACCAGTAGCAAACCGCTGGTGATGTCACGATGACGTCACGGAACCAGTTCTGTCGGTGCCGGTCCGTGGATGCCGCCATCTTTTTTGGGGGGAATTTTTTTTGCATTTTTTGGGGGGGGTCCCCAGGTTTTTTTCTTCTGCGCATGCGCAGAAGCCTAGTTTCCGGCACTGCGCATGCATCGCCATCTTGTTTTTTGTTTTTTGTTTTGCTTTTTTGGCACTGCGCATGCGCATGCACGCAAAGCACGCCCACGTGGCACGCCCACGTGGCACGGGAGGAAGTGAAACGGCAGCGAGGTAACTTAGAACCCACCCCTGCTCAGTGTGGTTTCTTTTGCCTCATTGAAGACATTTAAGGCTACTTAGGATGTTGTAGATAAGATTTAACAATTCAACCATTTTAGAGCTTGTTCTATGCCAAGACAGAACTTTCTACCCAAAGCAGGACTGAATGTCAGTGAAAAGAACACACCTCTTTGCAATACTGAGTGACAGCCATTCCTAAAGGATGCTCACTGCTGGCTTCCGCAGTACCAACAAGAGCAAGGAACTTCTTCAGAGGCAGGGTAGCTTCTGTGTCTCCTAGCAAGAGAACGCGCATGACTCTGGGAACACCGTAAGTCAGGGTTCCGGTTTTATCAAACATCACTGTCTTCACCTGGAAGAAATCATATTGACAAGTGATGGCTTTGCTAATTTGAAACATCCAGAGTATAGTTCCTTTGTAACAGAGAAGATAGCTTGCTCATAGGATAGGGCATATTATAAGACAGTGATGGCGAACCTATGGCACGTGTGCCACAGGTGGCACGCGGAGCCATATGTGCCAGCACGCAAGCCATTGCCCTAGCTCAGCTCCAGCCCGCATGTGCGCGCCAGCCAGCTGATTTTCGGCTCGCGGGGAAGCTCTGGGAGGGCATTTTCGGCCTCCGGAGGGGCAGGGAAAAGCCTCTAGAGCCTGGGGAGGGCAAAAAACAGGCCCAGAAGTCAGGAAATGGGCCGTTTCCGGCCTCCGGGGCAGCAAGGGAGGCCGTTTTTGCCCTCCCCAGGCTCCAAGAAAGCCTCTGGAGCCTGGAGAAAGCGAAAAACGGGCCTACCAGAAGTCGGAAAACTGTGCAGCGGGGGAGGGGTGTTCGTGCGCACATGTGCGAGAGGCGGAGTGCATGGGGGTGCATTGAATTATGGGTGTGGGCACACACACACGTGCGATAGCACGTGTGTGCACACTTTCGGCACCTGAGGAAAAAAAGGTTCGCCATCACTGTTATAAGAAAAGCAGTTGCAGGCTTTGGCAGAATAGTGCCCTCTTTCTTTTTGGGAAAGGTATCTCTTTTTATGGATGGCAAATGTGCCATCTTAATAATTAATTAATTAATGCAATTTTTTTGACATAAACAAATTGTCCTATTTCCAAAAACTTAAGTTATTGTCCTCCTTCAGTGTTGAGCAATTTATTAAGCAAATTCTCAGTTTTTCATATTGTTAGGTAAAGTCTCTTTCAAGTCAAACTTGACTCATGGACGTAATCATGGGGTTTTCTTGGTCACATAAGAAACTGTTTGTCCCAACCTTCCTTGAAGAATTATCCGTCTTTGTTACGGCCATTAGTAATGTTATCTGCAAATCAATCTTTGCATTTAAGCCTGACAAAATTTCACGTTTTCATCTTTGAATGCTAAACCAAATGTCGAGGACAGAAGCAGAATAACTGTTTCTCTCTCTGAAGACCAAAAACTGGAACTATTCCCTATGTAAAACTTGAATTCTGGATACTTCAATTACCGTACGCTGCATATTAAGACAGCAATTATTTGCCTCTGAAAGCATTTTAGTGACTACTAATCAGTAGGTATGCAAAGGAACACATAGTAAGCCTGCTTTCTGATTTGTTGAAAAAGACAGTGGCACAGGTTACAATTCATTGCTTCCAGTTTTAGTTATAAATTAGCAATGATAATATTAACCTTGTGTGCCATTTCCAGGGGTTTTCCACCTTTGATTAGAATACCATTCTGAGCAGCAACTCCAGTGCCCACCATCACAGCAGTTGGAGTAGCCAGGCCCAAAGAACAAGGACATGCAATGCACAGCACTGTGATGGCCGTCTGGAAGGCAAACCGTATGATAATTTCGGCTTTTGAGATGTGTTTGCTGTGATTCTAGAAAGAAAGCAAGAAATGTTTATTTGCAAGAGATATCTAGTTATGGGCAATCTTTTATATTAGCATCATTACGCACAAATATGCTCTCACACATCTTTGTGTTCTATTTTTGGAGAGAAATCACTATGTGCGAAAATATAGTCCTTCTACCATTTTAAGTGGAAGCTGCTTTCAAAGTACTCTTCCATATAAAAATATTCTGTCTATCAATTGTATTTTATTGCCTAGTCAGAATACATTTTCTTCTCCAGTAGTTAAATCTGATCATTTCCACTTTGCTCCAGTCTTTAATTATCCTGCTGAACAGTTGTTCTTTTAAACAGCATTTCGAGTATTTGAAAATTACAAATTAAAAACCTAAAACACTAAGATGACAAAGTGCCAAAGGTTTCCTCATCCTGTTTAATGTCATGACTGCTGTTCTCTTTGGCAACCCAAACTAAACAAGGCTCTGTAAATGTATAAAATAACAGTAGAATAAAAACTTCAGCTTTTGCCCAAATTATATTTATCTATTGATCAGATTAATTCATGTAGTAATATTTGCTTGCCAGTGGTGAAATCTACTTACCTTCCCTACCAGTTCAGAAAAACGCTCCGCTCGCGTGCGTTTTTTCATCAGCACTCCGCTCACACATGCACTTTTTACCCCCTGTGCATGCGCAGAACCCTATGCGCATGCGCAGAACCCTTTGTGCATGCGCAGAACCCTTTGCACATGCACAGAGGGTAAAAAAAAAGAAAATAGCAATGTCCGGCCAGGTGGGCGGAGCCTCGCGCTGCCATCACTACTGGTTCTCCAAACCACCACCACCAGCCGCTACCGGTATGCCCGTACTGGGCCGAACCGGTAGCATTTCACCCCTGTCTGCTCGCTATATTAATGTGAGAGAAAAAGAACAAATAGAATAGAATAGAATAGAATAGAATAGAATAGAATAGAATAGAATAGAATAGAATAGAATAGAATAGAATAGAATAGAATAGAATAGAATAGAATTCTTTATTGGCCAAGTGTGATTGGACACATAAGGAATCTGTCTTTGGTGCATATGCTCTCAGTGTACATAAAAGAAAACATACATTTAGTTTAATTAAATTTGTCAAGAATCATGAGGTACAACACTTAATGATTGTCATAGGGTACAAATAAGCAATCAGGAAACAATCAATATTAATATAAATTGTAAGGATACAAGCAACAAGTTACAGTCATACAGTCATTAGTGGGAGGAGATGGGTGATAGGAACGATGAGAAGACTAATAGTAATAGTAATGCAGCCTTAGTGAATAGTTTGACAATTTGTTTAGCAGAGTGATGGCGTTCGGGAAAAAACTGTTTTTGTGTCTAGTTATCTTGGTGTGCATTGCTCTTTAGTGTCGTTTTGAGGGTAGGAGTTGAAGCAATTTATGTCCAGGATGCGAGGGGTCAGTAAATATTTTCACGGCCCTCTTTTTGACTCCTGCAGTATACAGGTCCTCAATGGAAGGCAGGTTGGCAGTAATTGTTTTTTCTGCAGTTCTGATTATCCTCTGAAGTCTGTGTCTGTCCTGTTGGGTTGCAGAATCGAACCAGACAGTTATAGAGGTGCAGATGACAGACTCAATAATTCCTCTGTAGAACTGTATCAGCAGCTCCTTGGGCAGTTTGAGCTTCCTGAGTTGGCACAGAAAGAACATTCTTTGTTGTGCTTTTTTGATGACATTTTTGATCTTAGGTGACCATTTTAGGTCTTGAGATATGATAGAACCTAGAAATTTGAAGGTCTCTACTGTTGATACTGTGTTGTCTAGTACTGTAAGAGGTGGTAGAATGGGAGAGTTTCTCACCATTTATACGATTTTGAGTGTGTTCAGTTCCAGATTGTTCTGGTCGCACCACGAGGCTAGTTGTTCAACCTCCCGTCTGTGTGCGGTTTCATCATTGTCTCAAATGAGACCAATCACTGTTGTATCATCTGCAAACTTCAGTAGTTTAACAGATGGATCGTTTGTGATGCAGTCATTGGTATATAGAGAGAAGTGGTAAGAGCACACAGCCTTGGAGGGCCCCTGTGCTAATTGTACAGGTATCTGGTGTGATTTTGCCTTGCTTTTCCTGCTGCTTCCTGTCTGTTAGGAAGCTTGTGATCCACTTACTAGTGTGTTCAGGTACCACTAGCTGATTTAGTTTAGTTAGAAGAATGTCTGGTATGATGGTATTGAATGCTGAACTAAAGTCTACAAAGAGGACCCTTGCGTATGTCTTTGGAGATTCAAGATGTTGTAGGACAGTGATGGCAAACCTATGGCATGCATGCCACAAGTGGCACGCGGAGCCATATTGGTGCGCATGCGAGCTCAGGTCTGGCACGCATGCGCACACCAGCCAGCTGATTTTTGGGCCGCCTGAGCCCACTGGGAGTCAGGAAACAGGCTGTTTCCAGCCTCCGGAGTGGGTGGGGAAGGCCTGTTTTTTGCTCTCCCCATGCTCCAGAGTCTTTCTAGGAGCCTGGGGAGGGTGGAAACAGCCTTCCCCACCTCCCCAGAAGCCCTCCAGAAGCCAGAAATGGTCCGTTTCAAGTTGGGAAATTCTGGCCTCCGGAAGGCCTCCATGGGGGGAGGCCATTTTTGCCCTCCCCAGGCTCCTAGAAAGGCTCTGAAGCCTGGGGAGAGCAAAAAAACGGGACTTACGGTCCAACCGGAAATTGACAAACGGGCTGTTTCCGGCCTCCGGAGGACCTCTGGGGGGGGTGTAAGGCTCTGAAGACTAGGGAGAGCGAAAAACGGGCATGCCATCGCAATGGAAACCAGCATATAAAAATAGTCTTTTCAGATTTAATAGATAAATGTGACAGATGTCTGGATCCTGGATGTCATACTGAATCTAGAATCACTGAATTGGGATTCCTGGGATCTCAAATGTATGTGCCAACGTTTACAAAAATACTTTTAAATAATTGCAAAAAAAAAAAGATACAGGTATGTACATATATACCAGAGGTGGGTTCCTACCGGTTTGGACCGGTTCTATAGAACCGTTAGTAACTTGGCAGCCTGGTTCGTTGGAACCAGCAGCAACCCAGGCCTGCCACACCCCCGAGCTGGTTCTCTCAAGGCGCCATAGGCGCCGCCATCTTGTTTTTTGCTTCTGCGCAGAAGCTTTTTTTTAGTAGTGCACATGCATGCGTGGGGCGCGTCCCTGAGCAAACCGGCAGTAGCAGAATCCGGAACCCACCCCTGATATATACACACAAGTGTACAAACCTCTGAGTGCTTCCTTGCTACCTAATTTTTCTTGGGTATTCTCAACTTATTTATATCTTTTATAGTCTCCTACCATAGTACCCCTGTAGGACGTCTCCCTGAAAAGCTATGAGTTGCTATTGTTCACTTGCAATTCTTATTAATGCACGTTGAAGCCACTTTTAAAACTGTCTGGAATAGCAGGATATAAGTAATTACAATAATTAAATAAACAGTACTTACAGGAAAATATTTCAGTACAACATCAAACTGTATAAATCCAATTACAATCCATGTTATCAGGGTTGCTGTAGAAATTATTATGATAAATGGAACAAAATAACCACTAAATCTATCAGCAAGTTGCTGGATGGGTGCCTGCAAATCAGGGGGGAAAAAAGGTCCTTATGAGTACACAATATTAAAAAAAAATACATAAACTTATCAAATTAAGTATTTTACAAATACATCTGGTTAAGAGAAATACAGATTTTTCCCCATATCCCTCACCTCTGATTAAAATTCACTAATTAGTGAATTAACTGAATTTTGTCTCTTGAAAGTACTGAAGAAATGCTTTTAGCTTGCTATTGAAACAAGAGGATTTATTTCTAACGAAGCATGTTCAGGACTCAAAGGACAAAAGCAATCTAAAGAAGGTGTTTCAACCCATAGTTCTGTGATGACATGGTCCCCTGGGCCAGCAGCTGCAACTGCACATGATCTTTCTGCAGTAATAGCAATAGCAATAGCACTTAGACCAGTGGTTCTCAACCTTCCTAATGCCGCGACCCGCGACCCGCGACCCACCCCTGCAACCCCGCCACGAACCACCTCGCCACTGCGCCCACCGCTGCAACCCTGCCCCGCCGCCGCCATTTGGGTTCTTTTACCATCTGCGCATGCGCAAAGCGTTCTGCGCATGCGCAGAGGGTAAAAGAACTCAAATGGCAGCGTCTGGGTGAAATCTCCCGACCCCTGTGAAAGAGTCGTTTGACCCCCAAAGGGGTTGCAACCCCCAGGTTGAGAACCGCTGACTTAGACTTATATACTGCTTCAGTGCTTTACAGCCCTCTCTAAGCGATTTACAGAGTCAGCATATTTCCCCCAATAATCTGAGTCCTCATTTTATCGGCCTCATTTATCAGATGAGTCATCCTTGAGCCGTTCAGGATTGAACTGCTGAACTGCTGGCAGCCTGCAATCAGCAGAAATAGCCTGCAATACTGCATTCTAACCACTGCGCCACTATGGCTCATAAAGGCCTTCTGCGGTTTCTCATTCTTGGCCCATGATAACAGATGCTTTCCTTACTGGTTCCCTGATCCAGCAGGACCAACTAATCCATAGAATCAGGTTGGAGAAAACCATGTAAGCAGCTATCTGATCTAATGCAATTGAAGACAGTTAGTTTAAGGATGTATTGTGAAACTGAGCAGAGAAAATAAACCAAGTAGGCAAACTCAGTGGATTAGATTTAGAACTGTCTTCCTGGATCAGGTGATCTGCAAAGGCTGGCCGAAGCTGAGATTCAGAAGACCTCAGATGGGGAAAGATAGGGAAAGAACTTTGAGAAATATTTTAGGAGAGTGGGTTTTAGTTTTATACACTACGGTTCTGGAGGATTTTCAGTAATTTGAACACCCAGGTGAGCATATGAATTCCAAAGCCCCCCCAGCCTCCCAACACTTTTTGTTTTACCTTTGACATCTGAGCTTCCTCAACTAGTTTCACAATTTGTGCCAGGGTGGTATCAGCGCCAACATGGGTTGCCTTTACAAGCACAGAGCCATGTGCATTGAGAGAACCCGCAATAACCACGCTGCCAGGTTTTTTAGTGACTGGCATGGCTTCTCCTATAAATATAATAAGTTAATCCACCAATATGTTTTAATAGCATTTCACATACCTAGCAGCAGTTACAAAAAATAATAATAATAATAGAGGTGCATTAAGATATACCTTCAATTTTGAAGAAAGCCACACCTCAGTGGAAAGTAACAAGATCAAGGGGCAGATGAACTGCGACTGCTCTTTGGTGAAACTGAATCCTAGTCAGCCAACAATAACTCTTTGTTCTCTTTCTGCGCTATTTTCTTCCCCATGGCAACCTTACATCTCATCCTCAAAAATTAAGCCACTCAAGCAGCAAAACCCTTTATTCAGAAACTGATGCGTTCTTGTTTTCTTTCCGAAATCATTTTATTAAATTGTTTCTGCGATTTATTAGAAGAATAAATTTGAATTCCAAGGAATGCCTTTAAATTGGGGTGAAATTCAGCGGGTTCTGACAGGTTCTGGAGAACCGATAGCGGAAATTTTGAGTAGTTTGGAGAACCGGCAAATACCACCTCTGGCTGGCCCCAGAGTGGGGTGGGAATGGAGATTTTGCAGTATCCTTCCCCTGCCACGCCCACCAAGCCACGCCCACAGAACCGGTGGGGAAAAATTTTGAATTTCACCCCTGCTTCAAATATATCTTGTACATAGTGAAATAGGAGTCAAGAACACTGGACCAGAGGGTGTGAGTGCAGAACAGCGGAGGAGGTAAAAACGTTTGGTAATGGAGATAACTTTATGATTTCACCCAATTATTAATAAGATTCAAAATTATCTATCTGGGGCTAAAGGGATCACCTTCCTTATTTTGGTTCTCTTCAGGCACCAAAACTACTGGGATTCCAAATATGATTTGGGCCACCATATGTGGCTGAGGCAACACAGAGAGAAGTCCAACTTGAGGTTCAGAGGTAAAACTGCTTTCAAATTGTGGTAAGTCCTTTAGCACATCCATATCAGGGGTGAAATGCTCCCGGTTCGCTCGTGCCTGTCGGTCGTCGGAGAGCCGATCGCAAAGGCAGTCTCCGCCTACCCGCCCGGACGCCGCCATTTGGGTTCTTTTATCCTCTGCGCATGCGCAAAGCGTTCTGTGCATGCGCATAGGGTAAAAGAACCCAAATGGCGGCGTCCAGGCGGGTAGGCGGAGCCGCGCACTGCCTTTGCGATCGGCTCTCCGACGACTGACAGGCACGAGCGAACCGGGAGCATTTCACCCCTGATCCATATAGGTTTTTTTGGAACAGAATAGAAAAGAAGTAGTTCACCTTTCTGTCTTCTGAGATCTTTTTTCATTTCTAAACCAACATAGTTCCCCCATTCTAGTATTAACTAAACTGAGCTTATCCAGTTTAGGCTTCTAACCAATCAAGGTCAACTAGATGTTACCTTTTTAGATGCTACCTCCAAGCTTCTTGCATAACAGCAACTCTTTGGAAAGATAAATTATTTATTTTTAATAGTAAGGTATTACCTGTTATAAGAGACTCATCAGCCATAGAACTGCCTTCAATCACTTTTCCATCAACTGGAAATTTCCCACCAGGGACCACCTTTACAATATCTCCTCGCTGAACTAATTCTACAGGAATTTGCTCCTCTCTGTAAGATAAAGCTCACAGTTAAAATTCAATGCAACTTTTCTTGCTTTTTTCAGATTAAAAAAAAACCCACACTGACTTAATAAAGGTAAATATACAAAGATAAATACAAAAAAGCCACATAAGATATGTAAGTTGTTTTAATATTCTAAAACTGTTTTTATGTATATGACTGCATATGCCAGAAAATTGTAGTATTGAACTAAGGCCAGGGATATCAGCTTCATCTCTACTTTCAACTTCAGAAACTCACTGGGTAACTTTGGGCTAGTCCAGCGGTCGGCAACCTTAAGTACTCAAAGAGCCATTTGGACCATTTTCCCACAGAAAAGAAAACACTGGGAGCCACAAAACCCTTCCCGTGCCTGACTATTTCCTGAGTTGAATTAAATGTTCTGTTTTTCTTCTGAAACTTTTCTTTTCTTGGATTTATCCATGGTTGGCCTATCAAGGGTCAAAAAGCTCAATAAATCGCATGCCAACGGGTGTCACACATTGGCAGTTGTGACGCATATTTTGAGCGACAGGGAGCCACAGCAGAGGAATGAAAGAGCTACATACGGCTCCAGAGCCGTGAGTTGCTGACCCCTGGGCTAGTCACTCTTTCAGCCCAACCCACCTCACTGAGCTATTGGAAGGAAACCTAGAGAAGAAATGCTATATATTCACTTGAGCTCTTGGAGAGAATAAATCAATAGATTTTAGTATTCTGGAAAATCTGAACTCTTTCTGACCATGCACCACATTTATTGTCCCAAGATATTTAATCTACATCTTACTCAAGTAATGGGCGGCATTGCAAAGCAGGTATTTACTTATCTCTGGTCAACTGACTTTTCAAAACAGAATAAAACTAAACACAATCATTTAAATTTTATTTATAATAATTACATTTACATTCCACTTCCATCAAAATTAACTCTCAGCAATGAGTTAGAACAAATATAAAAGAAAAAACAAGCATAACGCTACACATATACTTTTTAAAAATTCAGTCATATATACATCTACTTCAAAAATGTAAGGGGAAATTATTAAAATTGAATTTAAATGTTTTCAGACTGACATATACAATGCAGACATTGTTAGATCCTTTGAGTGCTAAGATTAACATATTTGTTATAATAAATATATTCCTTGTAGTAACAGTTAAATAAAGATGAGATAGCCTTCTTGGAAAAAACAAAGAGTAAATAAAGAATGTACTGCAGCGGTGGATTGTTCCCAGTTCGGCCCGGTTCTAAGAACCGGTAGCGCTGGAGGTAGGAGGCTCCACCCACCTGCCCGGGACGCTTCTGCGCATGCGCAGAAGGGTCACCCCCACGCGCAAGCACGCACACAAACCAGTAGTAAAGGGTTTTAGAACCCACTACTGATGTACTTCACTAATTTATATGTCCAGCTATTCAAAGACAGAGCTATTCAGATTTACATGGTAATGCTGAATGTTTGTAGGAAAGATATTAAATATGACCTATGAGAAAATCCTTCTAAACATCTAATATTTTCACATATCACATTAGAAAATAAAAGGATTACGGTAATATTTGGCCCATTAAATAAGAATTTTTACGCCAGGTCAGATTTTGTTGCTTGTCAAAATCCAGTAATTGTTGTTTTCAAGTGCCTTATTGCAATATTTTTCAAACTTGGCAGTTTTAAGATGTGTAGACCTTAACTTCCAGAATTCTCCAGCCAGTATTCCCCAGTTCACGCATTTTAAAGGTGCCAGCTTTGAAAAAGACTGCCTTACTATACAAGCAGTTTTTTATTTATGACCGTTTGTTCAGTGACATTCAAAAATACTATGGCAGTGGACAAAGGGACATATGATCCTCTCCCAAAGTTCTAACTTTGGGGAGGGGATCGAATTGTTGCAACGCCCCCATCACACAAAAATTCAGACTCTTCACAGCGTGCCCGTTAGGCCAGGAAGCCTCAGCTGGGTAGGACCACTGGCACGTAGAAACCCACTGTGAGCAAAAGGCTACTGCTAGCTAGGCCCACTCTCTCAGAAGGTTCGGCCTTCTCGCTACTCAATTGCACAGCTCTCCTTACCTTCCCTTTCTATATAGCTGAATGCAGGGTGCAGCTATGGTAGAAAGCTAGCTAATGTTTCCAAAGGTTAGAAAGAGCCTCAGAAACATCACAAGACCAGTCCTCAATGCTTAACGACTGCAATAACTCACAAGTTCACAACCCATATTGTGAGCTCAGTTGAGGCCCACCTGTTTCCATACTAATTGTAGTAGTTAGGGAGAGAATCCCAAAGGAGGAAAAAAATTGCTTTAGACTTGTTCTTGTTATTGGATGGTGAAGAGATCATTGATTTCAAAGGAGAGTTTTTCAGGCACAATTCCACTTAGCTATTTACTGTAATCTACACAAAGCCGTTCCTAACAGATGGATCAGAAGAACTACGTTACAGTGCTCCCTCAAAATCAATTACATCCACTACAATGCATTTACAGCCATCGCTTCCATATTACTTTTCAAAATTATTTTTTAAAAAACTGAAAATATTGCATAAAAAAGCGAAACATTTGTACCGATGACGTACCTGACTATGCAACTGTCAGGTCCAAGTGTCACTACAACAGCTTCTGTAGCTTGAAGAGAAATTAATTTAGCAAGCGCTTCTGATGTTTTGCTCTGAAATAGAGACAGATGTGTATAGGTAGTTTTCACAATGTACTTGTGCTGCTTCCAGTTTAATTTCATGTGATGTATTCTAAATATTGATATACACTCTATTACTAATGCAAGAGCAGAGTGGAATGAAAGCTATCCTAAAGAGAGGGCCTAGAATGCTAGAACTAAGAATTCCATTCTGCTAGTTATGCACTGCACAGAAACATTAGTATTTTAGAGAATGCAAGCCAAAAGACCATCGTGTTTTGAAATACACAAACAGCATCTCTGGGAAGCTCCTTTTTCTGGCAAACCTTTCACTGCTATTTCTTGACTAGATGCCTATATTAGAATTTGATTTGCTTGCTCTTTTTTTTTCCTTCTCTCAATATGGTAACTGCCCATCTCTCTCACCCTTTATAACCACTGCTGTTTTTGTTCCATAGTATAATGGAGCACTTAAGACTTGTTTCTATGCAGTCCCAAAGCGCATTAAATCACTTCACCAAGCTTGCACATTTGTGTTCAACCAAAATATGCCTTGGGAAAAAATTAAGAAAAGAGAACAATTGAATCTTTTCACCATACTATGTTAATGCACTTGATAAATACACTGAAACAATTATATTGTTGGTTTTTTTTTACTATTATTCCAGAGATTTTCATATGGAATTCATAATACAAGCACATCCTAGATCTGACCAACCACTGCCTATCCAACACATACTTCATCTATAACGGACAAAAATACAAACAAATGGAAGGAGCACCCATGGGATCACCCCTCTCACCTGTCATTGCTAACCTCTATATGGAACACTTTGAAACCCAAGCTCTAGAAAAATCTGATCACAAACCCAAACTCTGGCTCAGATATGTAGATGACACCTTCATAATCTGGCCACACGGGAAAGAAAAACTGGACAACTTCCTCATACACCTCAACAGCCTACACCCCAAAATACAGTTCACCATGGAAACAGAAGCTAACAACCAACTTCCCTTCCTGGATGTCTTAGTCTACAAGAAATCCAATGGCTCCCTAGGACACACCATCTACCAGAAGAAAACCCACACTAACCGCTATCTGCACGCACTCTCACACCACCACCCAGCACAGATCAACTCCGTAGCCAAGACACTCATCTCCAGAACAAAACGCCTAGCTGACGAACAACACCTAAAAACCGAACTAAATACTCTCACTAACGTACTAGTATCCAATGGATTCCAAAGAAATAAGATCACCAACCTAATCCAAAAAGAAACCCCCACTAAAATCCAAGACAGAGAACAAGAAAACGGCAAAGCCCTCCTCCCATACATAAAAGGCACCACAGACAGAATCAGCAAGATCCTCCACAAACACAACATCAAGACAGCATTCTGCACAAACCGAAAAATATCCACCATCCTAAGAAACCCCAAAGACAAAATTGAGTTAGAAAATCAAGGAGTATATGAAATTCCATGCACCGCCTGCCCCACCACATACATTGGACAAACCAACAGAAGAATAAGTGCACGCATTGAAGAACACAAGAACACAGTCAAAAAAGAGGAACCAACTTCTTCCCTGGTCCAACATTTCAAAGCCACAGGACATGAAATCGACTTTAAAAAGACCAGAACTATCGCCAAAATTGAACACTTTAACAACAGAATAATCAGAGAAGCCATTGAGATAGAAAAACGCCCACACAGCATGAATAAACGAGATGACACCTCCCGCCTACCAGCCATTTGGAAACCCGCCCTTATTGACAAATGAGTCCATAACACAAAGAATGACACCAGACCCACACCCACGAAAACCACACAGGATGTCACCACCACACATCCACGCAATAAGCAAACCCAAACCCACACCAATGAGGCACGACCACAAACCAGAAGCCATACTACAGCTGCATCATTAGCCACTTTAAACCCCTCCAATCCATACATGAAGCAAACTGACACCCTCCATGAAGATGTGGTACAACCAAGAACCAGAAGCCAAACAGCAGCAATGCAGCTCACCAGCTCAAATGCCCCTGCAAGTCAGACTAATCTAAGAACACCCCCAGCCAATCAGAGCACAGCTAACCCCCCAGCCAATCAGAGCACAGCCAAGCCCCCAACCAATCAGAACACACCTCCAACCAATCAGAACACAGCCAAGCTCCCATCCTATCAGTTCAAACCTCCACTGGCAGTTAAAAGGAAGAAACAGCAGCAATCTCACATTGCTCCTAGAAGCAGGAAGCAGAAGACACCAGCCTGAAGATGATGAATGAGACTTCATCGAAACGTCGCAAAGATACTTCCAATTTCACGCGGGAGAAAACCCGAATACCCAAAGACCTACATACAAACACCCGCGAAAACCTCAGAAAACATATATATATATATGGAATATTTGGGGTGGGAATTTTGGGGAGGGAATTTTTTTCAGGTTTTTTTCTTCTGCGCATGTGCAGAAGCCTAATTTCTGGCACTGCGCATGCATTGCAATCTTGTTTTCAGCTTTTTAAAAAAAATTCTGATTTTTTGTTACTGCGCATGCGCAAAGCACATGCACCCACGAGGCATGCCCATTCGGTGCAGGAGGAAGCGAACCGGCAGCGAGGTAAGTTAGAATCCACCCCTGGTCCATGGCCACAAAAGGTATTTAAAGGGGGTTTATTTATTTATTTATTTATTTATTTATTTATTTATTTATTTATTTATTTATTTATTTATTTATTTATTTATTTATTTATTTATTTATTTATTTATTTAGTCATTTTTATATGCCGCCTCTCTCCCGTAGGACTCAGGGCGGCATACAACATAATATAAAACAATTTATTAAGAAAAACGACACAAATGATTAAAAGAATTACAAAAATTTAAAAACACACCAACATTCACACATGGAGGGATTGATCTTATTCTCCCCCCGCCTGCCGGAAGAGCCATATTTTCACGGCTTTACGGAAGGCCAGTAGGGTGGGGATAGTCCTGATCTCTGGGGGGAGTTGGTTCCAGAGAGATGGGGCTCCCACATAGAAAGCTCTCCCCCGTGGCCCCACCAACCGGCATTGCTTGGTTGATGGGACCTGGAGGAGACCAACTCTGTGGGACCTAACCGGTCGTAGGGAGATATGCAGTAGGATGCGGTCCCGGAGGTGATAAAGAAAAGGTAGAAAACCACTGATCTATCCTGTTTATCTTTGCCAATTATACTGGCTTGCATATTTCCACCTCTGACTGCTTTTACATAAGTCTTCTGAATATTTTTGCACTACTGACATTTTAATAATTGTACGCTAAGCTGAATATTTTAAAGACATGGCACAAGTTTCTAAGAACCTGTATAAAGTGGTGGGCAGCCACATTTGTTTGAGATTTACAGGGGAAGTTGCAGAGGATACGCCGATGGCAGAAATAGACGGGGTCCATTTTGTTAATTCGTTTTATTCATTTATTTCATGTGTTGCAGTCAAAAGGCCAGCACTAAGAAGACTAAGTTCAATCCTTAAATAATAAAATGAAAAGTACAGTAGAAATTAAAAGAATTAAAGTTTAAGGCATTAAGTCATTGCCCAGCCATAATTCAACACTGAGCAGGCATTACTTTCAGAGATGGAAATCGTGGCATGTTTGCAACCTTGTATGTATATGGTATACAATATACAATACATTATCCACCAGCTAATATGTCTCATATCTAAAGATATACGAACATTGACAATGTGTTCATTTAGCAAGTCATCACGTGACCAGACCTGATTTTACCACCACTCTTACCAATGTTGTAAAGGAGATCACTGCTGTCATTAAGAAAACCATGTGGTTGCTAAGTAAATCTGGCCTTTAGCCCTTGAGAAATACCCACCTTTGCTATGTGTTCCAGCCATCTTCCAAGAGCAATGAATACAAACAGCATTGGCGGGGTGTCAAAAAATGTGATGGGACTCTGTTCAGCCTTTTCAGTAACTGCAACTATCAAAATGATACATGAATAGACGTAAGCAGTTGATGTGGCCAATACTATCAGGACATCCATGTTGGCCATTTTATGCCTTAATGACTTGTAGGCTTGGACATAGAAGTACCATCCACCCAGGAACTGGAAGGGAGAGAGTGCGTGAGAGAGAGAGAGAGGAGCAATTAGCTTTCCATCATGTCCTGTCTATGTGTCTCAATAGAACTTTTTAAAAGATGTATAGATAATTATAGAACAGGAGATGTTAAAAACAGAGTATTTAAAGAACCTCCATACCTGAACCAAAGTACAAAGTACAAAGAAGAGAAGGTTTAGAATAGACAGTCCAGGAATCAGGTTTTGCTCCAACACCATTGATCCATGATGGTCATCAATGGGTAACAACATATAAACCATTAGGACCAAAACCGGAATACCAAAAACCAGGCTGCATAAGAATGATTTCTTCCATCTGCAACGGCAGAGAATCCACACTGTTAGAAGGGGAAGCTTCCCTCACAACTTGATCGACAAAAGCAAATTATAACCACGTTTTACTCCTACAGGTATCATTGTCATCAGATTTGATACAAATCAGCCCTGAACATAGATGTGAGTGCTCAAATGTTTTATTGTGGGCACCTGTGTGTGCAGAGCTACAATATTTGGCTTGCAGCAATCTGGATGACCATCAGCAAAATGTCACCTGGGGTTTTGCAACTCAGCTATGATAGCCCATACATGCAGAGAAGTGTGAAACAAAGGAAATGAAAACTCTACAGTAAAAGGCATAGTGTGTAGTGGGTCAATCAGATCAGAAACAATTAGTTTAGAAGTTATTCATGGAAAATGAGAAATGTCCTCATTTCTCCTCCCCTTTACAACAAAGAATTCCCCAGTCTGTAACATTTCAATGACTGCAGGGAGAAGAAAAGGTGTTTTTTCAATGGATGGATATCTAATTGGAGAGGAATATCCCTGAAGCATTTGTTTATTAAATATTTTTTGGTTGGCAGATATACTCACTGTTGGATCTCCTGTTTATGATCCAAATTATGATCTTTTGGATCTCTTTTAGCCAAAGATGCTTGAAAACCAATTCCCTTTATAACAAAAAGCAAAGAAATATCATCACACAAAAAAATACAAACGATGATTAGATGATTAGGTAAAGGTAAAGGTTCCCCTCGCACATACGTGCTAGTCGTTCCCGACTTTAGGGGGCGGTGCTCATCTCCGTTTCTAAGCCGAAGAGCCAGCACTGTCTGATGACAATTCCGTGGTCATGTGGCCAGCATGACTAAACGCCGAAGGCGCACGGAACGCTGTTACCTTCCCACCAAAAGTGGTCCCTATTTTTCTACTTGTATTTTTACATGCTTTCGAACTGCTAGGTTGGAAGAAGCTGGGGCAAGTAACGGGAGCTCACTCCATTACGCGGCGCTAGGGATTCGAACCGCCGAACTGCCGACCTTTCTGATCGACAAGCTCAGCGTCTTAACCACTGAGCCACCGCGTCCATGTTACACTAATAAATGGTACTTTATTAATTACTAGAACTGCTTTTGTGAAAAAAAATGGTAAGCCTTACTTTTACTCATGGTGAATACCACTCAACGTCCAAATACTGCAGGTTTGCTGATTAGGAATTTGGAAACTATAGCCCAATAAGGTAGTCCCTCAAATTATGACCACAATTGAGCTCTGAATTTAGGCCGTAAGTCAGTGAGATGCCCATGTGACTGCCTTGCTCAATGACCACAATCCTGGCTCTCCCTGTTGCATCGTTAAATGACCATGTAGGTTAAGCAGACAGAGTGAAAGAACCGCCTGTTGAAGGAGGGCTCCCCCCTCCATGTGCAGAAGGAAACGGCAGCACTGGGCTGGAGAAAAGAAGCGCAGATGACGAAGATCTGATCTTCCTTGCTCCACCAATGGACTTCCTCAGTTGGTCTCTTTGAGATCAAAAGCACTGCCTGACGGATTAATTTTATCCCGCTCAGGGCAGAGTTTCTCCGTTAGGCAGGAGAGGAACTACTGCAGTACTGGGCTGGAGAAAAGAAGCCCAGGTCACCAAAATTTGATCTTCTTTGCTGTAGCCCAGCACTGCAATTTGAGAGCGCTTTTGCTCTCCAAGAGGCTGGGTGAAGAAGTCCATTTGTGAAGGAACTTTTTCACCCAGCCTCCCTGAGAGCAAAAATGCTGCTTGCCAAAGAAACTTCACCCTACTCAGGCAAAATCAACCCATTAGACAGTGTTTTTGTCAGCGGTGGGCTTCACATACTGTAGCAACCAGTTCGCCCAACACCATAAATGTGAGCGGCGTCACAAAACACAGCAATTCAATCACACGCGCACGCCGTCCACACATGCGTGAGGCATCAAAACCACAATGATATAGGACGGGATTGAGCCCAGGTGGGTGGGCAGTCGCTACTACCGGTTCGCCCGAACTGGCCCGAACCGGCTGGATCCACCTCTGATTTTTGTGTTCTCAAAGAGACCAGGTGAAGGAGTATTTCCAAAACTGATTATCTGGAAAAGCTGGCAGGGAAGATTCCACATGGTGTTCACATGACTGTGGGGAGTCTGGCAACCTGCTGTAAGTGCAAGTGGGTGGCCAAATGCCCAGATCGCAATTGTGTGACTGTGGGGGCCCTGCAACAGCTGTAAGTTTAGGCTGCAGGTTGTAAAGTCCTTCATTCAGCATGTGGCCGAAGAGATGATAGTCTGAAGCCCCACGAAAGAGGGTTTGAGAGGCAAACATTATTCCAGAGACGAGGAAGTGAAAACTGCAGTGAAGAAGTGGCTCAAAGAACAGTCAACAGAATTTTACGAGGCAGGGATACATGCTCTCATTCGAAGGTGGAACATTGCTGTTGAGAGAAACGATGACTATGTTGAGAAGTAGGGATGTGATCCACAGAGGACCAGCTTCATTTTGATGTATGCTACATGTTCCTGTGTTGGTAATTATACCTGTCCTAAAGAAAATGGCATTACCTTTTGACTCACCCTCGTATCAATCATTCAATTCTAGGAATTTAGATGAGATTTACCACCTTTTCCCAGGCCTCTGGAGGCCAGTCGTAGCTACTGCAGCGGTCTCCCCTAAACAGTCCAGAAGTGTGGACTTCAACTTCCTGAATTCTCGTTGTTATAGAAATGGCTAGTTTATATTATTATGGAAACGTAAAAAGTTGAGTTTCGATGTTAATGCTTTATTCTAATGCAACAGGGGGAATCAGAAATCAATGCTTTTTTTTTCTTTTCTCCCCCTCCTCACTTTTCTTTCCCCTTCTCCTCCCCATTGTGTCCTCCTATTTATTTATTTATTTATTTATTTATTTATTTATTTATTTATTTATTTATTTATTTATTTATTTATTTATTTATTTATTTATTTATTTATTTAAATAGATTTGTATGCCGCCCAACTCCCGGGGGACTCTAGGCAGCTAACAACATGTCAAATCCATTTATAAGTATAAAAATATAACAATTAAAAACTACAAAAGTTAAAAAAGCAAACCTCCAACATTCATAACCAGGGGGGAGACCCATATATAGTCTGATTGGTCTCACTTTCACCCCACCTGCTTTATTGCTTTACGGAAGGCTAGCAGGGTGGGGATAGTCCTGATCTCTGGAGGGAGTTGGTTCCAAAGGGAGGGAGCTCCCACAGAGAAGGCTCTCCCCCTCGGCCCCGCCAACCGGCATTGCTTGGTCGATGGGACCTGGAGGAGACCAACTCTGTGGGCCCTAATCGGTCGTAGGGAGGTATGCAGCAGGATGAGGTCCCGAAGGTAACCTATTTGTTTTTGTATTTTTGTATTTTATTCTATAATCTAATAAAATGTTTAAAGACTGCAACTTTCAGAATTCTCAACAATAGCTACACTGGATTGGGTACTCTGAGCATAAAAATGTGGAATGTGCCTGGACTGGGGAAGATTAAATATAATGTTAATATTCATTAATTACTATTAATAATTACTAATAATTACTAATAATTCATAATAATTAATTAATAATTAATAATTACTATTATTCATTAATTACTATCATGGCTCTTAGAAATGTTGGCTTTAATAGCTTACCTCAACAATTTTTATAATGTCTCGAGGACCAATCACTTCTGGATCATAACGAACACGGGCTTTTGAAGTGGCTAGGACTACAGATGCATAGAGAATGCCTGGGGTTTCAGTAAGCTTGGATTCAATGCTATGAACACATGAACTACAAGTCATCCCTAGAATCTAAGCAAAATTTCAGTTAGTTGTCAGCACAAGAATCTGCTTTGGGCTGTCAGATCGACCATATCTCCCATGCTAATCAAAACAAACAAACAAAACCCTAAGTTTCATCAGTGTGGTACATTACACAACCTCCTGAAGTTCCAGATCAAGAGGGCATCTATAGAAGGCAGAAAATGAAAGGGAAATACAGCCAATGAGAATTCCAAGGATAAACCAGCTTTCCCCAATCTAGTGTTTTCCAGATATGCTAAATCTCATAGCAATAGCAATAGCACTTAGACTTATATACCGCTTCATAGTGCTTTACAGCCCTCTCTAAGCGGTTTACAGAGTTCAGCATATTGTCCCCAACAATCTGGGTCCTCATTTTACTGACCTCAGAAGGATGGAAGGCTGAGTCAACCTTGAGCCGGTGAGATTTGAACAGCTGAACTACAGCTAGCAGTCAGCTGAAGTAGCCTGCACTGCTGCACTCTAACCACTGCGCCACCTCAGCTCTTTACATCACATGCTAGCTAGGAGATGGGCTGGCAAAATATTGGGGATTCTCAACTGTTACATTTGCCTTTCATGAGCAACTTTGCAATAACTCCTACATTACAAAGTAAGTACATTCCCCTTGGTCAATCTTTTTTCTTGGGAACATCTCAGAAGCTCCCATTTGTCAGAAGTAGCTGAAATAAATGTAGAATTGTATGCAAATCTATCCAATTGGCATTATGTTTTAGAACTTTAGATTCAAACAAAATTAAAAGTACACACACAGATGTACAGAAAACCATCGGTATATAAAAATATGACTTTAATTACAAAGCTAATTGTGTAACCTGCATTTAAAATTTGCTGCTGGGATCTAAAATTCAATGTTTCAAAAGTCCTATGCATGAACCTAAAAGTAAGACAATCTATTCCTTGTTGAATATTCATCTCTGTATTTTTCTGTTTGGGATCAATATGAAGCTTCTAAGACCTTGTGTCATGATGCTCACCTTAAGATCTATGTTGCCGTCTGTGCCAGCATAATCTTGTAAGACTGAAGCTTCAAAACCCAATTTCTCAATCAACTGGATTATTTCAAGAGGCTGAATTTTATCTGGCTTATATATTACTTCCACTTTCCCTGCCATCAAGGCAACAAGCACAGAGACTATTCCTGTAAAAACAAAGCTGCATCAGACAAATAAATTCTTTCCCATGTCATACCCAATAGCCTAAACACAATGGTAGCACTCTGTCTAGCCTTAAAGTGTAATCTTTACTACTTAATCCCGCTACCATTTTAAGTAGCCTGATGAGAAAGTAGATCTTTCTCAAATCTATTGTCTTCCCTTCTAAGCAGATATATTTACAAGGCATGTCTAACACCAAATAGCAATAGCAATAGCACTTAGCACTTAGACTTATATACCACGTCATAGTGCTTTACAGCCCTCTCTAAGCGGTTTACAGAGTTCAGCATATTGCCCCCAACAATCTGGGTCCTCATTTTACCGACCTCAGAAGGATGGAAGGCTGAGTCAACCTTGAGCCGGTGAGATTTGAACAGCTGAACTGCTGAACTAGCAGTCAGCTGAAGTAGCCTGCAGTGCTGCACTCTAACCACTGCGCCACCTTGGCTCTTCAAAGTTGCATCCACCTTGGCAATCAAAGTTGCATTCATGTCATTGTTAAGTCCTTAACGCTTGAGGCTAGATTCATTCCAATAGAGTTATTCACATAAAGATAAAATGCTAAGAGAGCCCCTACAGTTATTTAGTAAGCTAAATAATCAGCAATGGCTGAAAGCCACTGTTTCAAAGGAAAACCCAAATAACATAAAGAAAAATGTGACATGCTATTTTACCATTGTCTTTTTGTAAATTCTTCTCAATGCTTGAAACACACGATGCACAAGTCATGCCTGTTACAAGCAGGAAACATTTTTTGGTCTCTCTTTTGCTGGACAATTCTGGAAAGTTATTGCACAACTTCTCTTTTGGCAAAAATACATCTTCGGATGACAGTTCTGGGACTTTGTTTTTGAAGGAAACAGAGGTCATCTCACTTAGCTCTATACCTCCGTCAGTAGGTTTTCCAATTACTGTATCTAAAATAAGATCGATATTGCATGAATATGTGGAGCAGAAGAAACATTAGTTAATCATTATCCCAAAAAGTATTTTAGGTTGCTTTTGGAAGCATTGCCTTCCACCCTAGCAGTACTATATTTCTGAAGTTAAGTGAAAGTTTTTAAACAAATATGTGTTGGAATGCCAATCCCAGATGGATTTTAATTTTCAAAAGATGAAAGATATGGAAACACGTCTGAGTGAATTATTTAAAACATGGATGGGCAATTTTTGTATGTGTGTGTTGAAGACCACATTCTGTCAATGATGAGTGGACAGAGCAAGCCAGCTTAGGAGAAGAACATCCATTGTCTCCAATACTCTCCTTTTTCCTTTTCTTCAAAGCTTCTTCCTTCCTTTTTCAAAACATAAGATTCTTATGAGACCTGTGATCTCTAGCAATACAAATTGTGAAATGTTTATGCCAGTCAGGCCTACTTAGTATTTTGATGGAAGACTACTTGAAAGTACTAGGATTGTAGGGTAAACTGGAAAATCGGTTCTTTAAAAAGGCAATGGCAAACCCATGCTGGGGAAAAGGAAAACGGGGTTAGAGTTAGAGACCATGAAGTCACCAGGAGTACAGTTTGATCTAAATATTTTTTTCAAACATTTTGTTATGCTAAAAGACAACAAGTTACAATGATCTTATCCTGCACATGATGGATATTGCATCAGCAGCCCAGAATATTATTATTTCTCAAATAACTCTACTGAGTTTATGGATATAGCAAAGGAAGTTTGTGCTGGACATAGTTTTTGGTTTCCTATACAGGACATGGCTTTCTACAAAGTCTTAAAAACAGTAACATAAAAATTAGCTTTTAACTATTTCTGAGAATTAGTTTCTATTTATTTACAAATGATCCAAGCATCCTTTTTGTCTGTCAAGGACAGATCTAACCCTGCAACTAAAAGAGAGACAAATTTAATTCATTATCTTCATGGATGGAACTCATGTGTTCCATATTAATGGAAAGCTATAGACACAGTTTCTAAATAAATATATGGAGCTCAAGACAGCAATATTTTTCTTCATTAAGTATCTAATGCTTAAATACCATGGCACATCCGGTATTTAAGTATTAAAACTCTGTATTTTACTAGTGTACAGAATGTATCTAATTCAAAAAGCCATATACACATTTAGGACCTAAAAGCTCTAACCCTAGGCCAGGGCTTATAAATTTGTGTTCTAAATTTTAACCCAATCAGAAGCAGCTCAAAATGTTTAGGTATTTAAAATTCATTGGTTGACACAAGAGTTTTTATGCATCTTGATCCAATAGCAGAAAAAGCTGTATCATACAATACCTGTTAGGACAAAAGCATCAAATCCCATGTCTTCTATAGCAGCTCGTATCTCTTCGGAGTTGGTCGTAACGGAATTGTAAGACACAACTGCGGTACCTTCAGTTAAAGATACAGAGATGTGCATTACCCCTTTCTTTTGGGATATGGAGCCTTTAATAGAATTTACACAAGAACTGCAGGTCATTCCATCAATTCTAAGCAGAGCTGTACTGCATCCATTTGCCCCCTGTACTTGGGAAAGGTGACTGAAAGAAGGCACAGAAGAGGCAGCATTTGAGATTGTTAGTCCATTTTGGCCTTCCTTTCCACAAGAAAAAACTAGGTTAAAGTTTCCAGGGGTAATGGCTTGGATGGCTTGCTGCAATGAAGATGGAGTGATGAGCTCTTGGTCGAACCAAACAGTAATCTTTTTTTCTTCCAGGAATACCCTGGTACCCTGTACTCCGGTCATCTCTGAAATCAAACCTTCCATATTGTTGGCACAAGATCTGTCGTGCATTCCTTCGATTTCTAGTACTGCCACGCATGTACTGGATCCAACGTCGTCCCCAATATTTCCGTCACCATTATGTTCATTGGACATTTTTACATTTATTTGCTGTAAGCGTTCAATATCAATAAAACCTAGTTCCAATGGGGCTTGCTTATGCTTTATGGTGCATTCATATCCCAGGCGGTCTATGCTATTCTTTAGTTCTTCGGGCTTAATAATAAGGGGATAGTAAATTATGATAGCTTCTTGGTTGTTGAGGGCCACTTTGATTTTCTTCACCCCGTGTAATTTCCCAATATTTTCTTCAATAGTATGGGCACAAGACTGACAGGTCATGCCTTCTATTTTCACCTTAATAACAGCTTCACTGGACCATTGGCCTGAAGCCTGGGTTTCCTCTACAACATTGGTGTCAAATCCCAGTTTTTTAATTTCCTGGCAGATTTGCTGAGAGCTTATTTCCAGTCCCAAAAAATTTACGGTTACTTGGCTTTGTTCAAGAGATCCCTTAACATTCACAATTCCTGATAGCTTGGAAATTTTGTCCTCTATGGATTGGATGCATTCTTGGCATGTGATACCCGAAAGATCAATGGTAATGGTGCTTATTTGAGAATGAAGAGAAGGTGAATGATCCGAATCTCCCTCAAAGCTGAGATTGGTAAAAGCAAGCTTCTGTTTCATTGCCAAGGCTGATATGTGGCCAGGTGAAAGGTGCTGAGGCACAGCCTGAAACGAAAGAAAATTTAAACCAAACGTTAATTCTGCTGTTTTAATATATGAGATGAGGTAACAACAATCTTTTTGTGTAAGCTTGTGTTAAATATGTAAATAGAGAGCAAAAGGTTTCAATCTGGTCTGGCGTAAGTAGAGGCATTAACATACCCGCCACTCATTGGTCCATTCGAGCAGCGGGAAAATAAAGCGTTGTCAGTGGCCAGACTGCCTGACAGATTCCTTTAAAAGAGGGCGCTGTCGGCCAGCCAGCAGAGATGTTTTGCCAAGCCTCAAAATAAAGAGCTGAAGTCACTATTCGGAGTCCTGCCTCTTCATTCAACCCCCAACTTAACACTGGCAATGAGGATGGGATTTTGAAGTGAACAAAGGACAACAGAACTGAGCTGGGCATCCACGTGGCATCGGCCATCACTGCAGAACTGAAACGCTGCATCGGCACCCAAGATGACCACGCACGCCCACCACCTCCATTCAACCCAGCCAAAGAGAGCTGGGAAAAATATATGTTCCGATTCCAGTGTTTCCTGGAAGCCAACTATCTAATTGAGCTAATGGACAAGAGGAAGAAAGCACTTTTTCTGAGCTATTGCGGACCTGAAGTCATCAATATGGCTGAAGCACTATCTGAACCAATTCCAATACAGATGGTACCATGGCCGATGCTACAGAAATCACTGCGAGCACATTATGCACCAGTACCATCACCAATGGTGTACAAACATGAATTTTACCACAGGAAGCAAGAGAAAGGTGAGACAATAAACCAGTACGTTGCCGCTCTATGAAAAGCCACGGCTCGCTGCAAATTCAGTAACATAGAAGAAGCTATGATGGATAGACTGGTATTTGTACTAAGAGACCTCCAATTACAGAGAAGGCTGAGCTCACATTTAAAATAGCAATAGAGGAAGCTAGAGCATCTGAAGCCACCAATAAAACTGCCACGGCCATCCAAAAAACAGAAAACATAAATGTGCCGCAAAAAGCAGTCACTGTGCATCAGGAGAACTGGGAGACCGAAGACACCACCGAGGAAGATGAGGAAATCCATCACCTACGATCAAAGGGAGAGCAGGAAATTCAGAGAAGCGAGACAGATCCTCATTTTGTGCCGGCTGAGGGGAAAACCATCCCAGAGCAATCTGCCGATTCCTGGATGCAATCTGCCAAAGATGCGACAGAAGAGGTCACATCACAAAAGCATGCCGAGCCAACCAGCCAGCCATATACCGGCAACGGCAGACAGTGAGACAGGCAGAAGGGCAAACTGGAAAAACAGCCTCAGGGAGACCCGAGCCGCAAACACCAAAGAAACACACCAAACTCAACTAAAAAAAATCCATATCATGGACCTCATCGAGGGGTCCCCATGTGATATGGAGGTGGACACAGGGTCATCCCTGACCATTATGTCCTGGAAGACCATAAAAAAGGCAGTCCTGGGATTGGAAAAGAAACAGCTGAAGCCACAGACGATGGTGTTAAAAGACTATCAAGGGAACCGTGTCCCCGTCCTACGGATCAGATCCATACAAGTCCAGTTTAAAAAGTTTGTTGGACACCTGCAGCTGACCATAGTAGACAACGACCTGCCAAGTTTGCTGGGACTGGAGTGGTTCGAATCTCTGGGTTTAGGAGTGACGGGCATCCACATAGTCCAAGACGACAGCATCGAGGACCTGATGAAGGAATTTGCAGACGTCTTCAACGGAAGCTTGGGCAAGTACATGGGGAAACCCGTCTCTTTCAATCTAGACCCCAATGTAGCCCCAATCCGAATGAAGGCAAGGAAGGTCCCCTTTGCTCTCTGGACCAAAATAGACAGTCAATTAGACAAACTAATTGCCCAAGGGATTCTGGAACCAGTGGATCACGCTAAGTGGGAGACCCCAATAGTCACCCCAATTAAACCAGATGGGTCAATCCGCATCTGCACGGACTATAAATGTACCATAAATAAAGCCTTGCAACAGAGTGCCTACCCAGTACTGGTCATTCAGCACCTACTGCACTCACTAGGAAAAGGCAAAATATTCGCAAAACTTGATTTAGTACAAGCCTATCAGCAACTGCCGGTGGGCGATGCCACCGTGGAAGCACAGACTATTGTGACACACCGAGGGGCATTTAAATGCTGCCAGTTACAATTTGGGGTGAGTGTGGCACCAGGACTTTTCCAAAGCATAATGGAGCACCACCTACAGTGCATTCCAGGGGTAGTTCCGTACTTTGATGATGTCCTCATGTCCGGGGACAACAAAGAAGAACTAATCCATCAACTAAGAGAAACATTGAAACGGTTCCAAGAAGCCGGACTTAAAGTTAAAAAAGAGAAATGCAAAATAGCAGTGCCACAAGTTGAATTTCTGGGGTATTTAATTGATGGTTCAGGCATTCACCCAACCCCAAACAAAGTGAAAGCCATCAAGGAAACCCATCACCCAACAATCAGACAGAACTCCAGGCTTTTCTCAGCCTGTTAAACTTTTATAGTATTTTTCTGCCACAGAAGGCGACTGTTGCTGAACCCTTACACCGGCTACTAGGCAAGAAGGCCAGTTGGACCTGGGGACAAAAGGAAGCCGCTGCCTTCTCCACTGTTAAGAATTTATTGTCATCCAAAAGCGTTCTTGTCCAATATAATGAGACTCTTCCCCTCGTATTAACATGTGATGCATCCCCTTTTAGGGTTGACGCTGTCCTCAGCCATCGGCTGTCGGATGGAACTGAGGCTCCAATTGCATTTTATTCTAAAATGCTATCACCCGCAGAAAGGAAATAGAGCCAGCTGGACAAGGAAGCGCTGGCTGCTGTAGCTGGGGTCAAGCGTTTCCATGAATACCTATACGAAAGGGATTTTGAACTCATTACAGTTCACAAGCCACTTCTCAGCATTATTGCGGGGGACTGCTCCACCCCGACCATGATGTCCCCTAGATTTACTAGATGGACAATTTTCTTGGCAGCATATAGTTATAGACTAATACACTAGCCGGGCAAAGACATAAGTCATGCAGACGCCCTTAGCTGGTGCCCTCTCCCAGACCTCATTTAAGACCTGGCCCCCGTTGCAACCACCCTGCTCATCAAGGACTTTGCAGCCAGCCCAGTCACAATGACCGAGATAGCAGAACAGACAGCAAAAGACAAAACTTTGTCAAAAGTTCTGAACTGGGTGTGGAGGTGGTGGCCAGAGGAGCTAGTGGAGGAGGAATTCAAGCCATTTATAACAAAACAATACGATTTGTCAGCTCAAAAGGGATGCCTGTTGTGGGGGAGTCGAGTGGTTGTGCCACACAATTTGAGGAAGCAGATATTAGGAGCATTACACATGGGGCATCCTGGCATTGTCCGAATGAAGGCATTGGCCAGGAGCTATGTTTGGTGGCCAAATATGGATAGGGACATAACAGAATGGGTTGCAACTTGTACACCATGTCAGAAATCCAGACCAGCACCATCCAGGGCACCCACGAGGGAGTGGGAGAAACTAAAAGGGCCATGGTCAAGAATACATATTGATTTTGCAGGACCGGTCCAGGGTCAAACATTTTTAATTATTGTGGATGCGTATTCAAAATGGCTTGAGGTAATATTAATGACAACAACAATGGCCGAAGCAACCGTCAGGGTGCTACGGAGAATTTTTGCCACCCACGGGCTACCAGACATTCTGGTCTCCGACAATGGGGCACAATTCACAGCAAAACAATTTGAATCATTTTTAGCAGAGCAGGGAATCTGACATGCCTTGGTCACACCTTTTCATCCGGCCAGTAATGGTCAAGCAGAATGAATGGTGCAGTCCACTAAAGAAGCATTAGCTGGAATGGGCCCCAGGAACTGGCAAACCAAAATAGACCAATTCCTGTTAGCACAGCACATAACCCCTAGTGCAACCACAAACTGGAGCCCAGCAGAATTATTAATGAGTCGCAAACTAAGGTCACAACTAGACAGGCTACACCCAAATTACAACGCCGAGGCATTCCTCGATTCGACCAGTCAGCCCCGGTCATTTAGCACAGGGAATCTAGTCTATGCCCACACTATGCAGGCGACCCATCCTGGGTCCGGGCTAAAGTAATTGCCATCACCAGTCCCCGGTCCTACCAAGTAGAACTAGAGGACGGGAAGATTTGGAGGAGGCATATAGATAAACTCCAGGGCCAAATAGAGAAACCTAGCCTAAGACAATCAGAAGATACTCTGCCCCAAGCAGCTTCCAAAACACCCGTAGAACCAGACAGTACTCCGCCCCGGACAACATCCAAAACGGCCATAGAAACTGACCTACCTCCTAACAAACCAGAAACCCTACTCTCAAACCTAAATAGAACATGCACACACACACCTGAAGGCCCACGTGGCCAGCGAAGTGCTCCGGAAGAGTCAGCCACACCCCAGAAGAAATTCCAGGCAATTCCATTCACTGACTCTGGTGTGGCTGCAGGCCTGACTGCACAGACCGCCGCCGCTGGTCCGACTGACCTGCGCAGGTCAGGTTGCACCCACCAATGCCCCGCCTACCTGCGTGACTATGTGCTCTGAGCCTTAGCTGATTGGTTACTACTGTTCCAGAGGGGAGGGGTGTTAAATATGTAAATAGAGAGCAAAAGGTTTTACTCTGGTCCAGCATAAGTAGAGACATTAACATACCCGCCGCTCAGTGGTCCATTCGAGCGGCGGGAAAATAAAGCATTGCCAGTGGCCAGACTGCCTGACAGATTCCTTTAAAAGAGGGCGCTGTGGGCCAGCCGGCAGAGATGTTTTGCCAAGCCTCAAAATAAAGAGCTGAAGTCACTATTCGGAGTCCTGCCTCTTCATTCAACCCCCAACTTAACAGCTTGCTATTTATTTGTTAGGAATACTATCTTTAGACATTTCTAAAGCGAACAGTTGTGAATGTGCTATTCGTAGTCTTTAAAAACAATATATTTCTGTGCTCACAAAGAATTGTTTAATTGAGATATCATGTATTTTCTTCCAAAAGTCAAGCAAGAGGAGTGTCCCTTAGCAAGAGCAGGAGACACTGAGATCAAAATACAATTTTCTGATTGTTTTATTTACACATGTCCCAATAATACTTGGGAGTGAGGGGGAAGGACTTTTGGAACTAACCTTTAGCAGGCAATAACAAGACTCTTCAATCTGTATTTTGTAAAAATATATATACATTATATTTAAATATAGCTGTGCTTAAAATTCATATTTATATGTTAAATGTATGTCTTTAGTGAAGTATTTCAGTGTTAAGGCTGCAGTCCAAACATGATACCGGGTTCATGTCTTGCACTGAGCTACAGTTTTGTTTCTTACCAAAGCCTCACTTGCCTATTTACAAATTGTGCTAAAGCATAAACCATGATTAATAAAACATAAATTTACCAAACATGCTAAAATACACCCAACCCTTCAATGACCAGGACTGAACTCTTATAAAATCGGAGTGCCACATTAAATTAGACAGCCACCATAGTTTAAAGTATGTTCTATACTTCTAATCTAAACACAGTACAAAATCCTTAGCTTTTACTAGCTGAAAAACGGATACTCGAAATCTTCAGTCTTCACCACAGTTTCATTATGTTAGGCTTACCCATATTTTCCTGTTTAGTGAGCCAACCATTTAAGGAGAAAACCTAAACTTAAGAATTAAAAAAAAAACCCACATTGACCCAGGATACTATGAGAAAAATGGGGTGAAGTGGGGAGATCCAATAAGTACAAGTAGACCTCAACTTACAACAGTTCATTTAGTGACCCTTTGAAGTTACAATGCCATCGAAAAAAGTGACATGACCGTTTTTCACGTTCTTACGACCACTGCAGTATCTCTATGATTACATGAGCAAAATTCAGAAGCTTGGCCACTGACTCATATTTATGGCAGTGTCCCGGGGGTCATGCGATCACCTTTTTCTTACAAGCAAAGTCAATGGGAAAGCCAGATTCACTTAACAACCATATTATTAATTTAACCACTGCAGTGTTTCACTTAACAACTATGACAAGAAAGGTCATAAAATGGGGCAAAACTCTCTTAGCAAGGGCCTCACTTAGCAATGGTCATAAGTGAAGGACTGCTTGTATTCTGCCTTCGACCTCTTGAAATCTGTCACCACAAAAAAGTTTTCTAACAAGACCAACAAGCGAAACACCAATTTATTTTGTCAACTGATTTTTTATTATTATTATCAGGATGTTTCAAATTAGTTAAAACAAGTGACAGGAAAGAACTAAACCTAAGTGTAAAGTGATAAAACTAGGTACAGTTGAGTATTATGTATGATCCAAGGCTTTTAAGAAAACTCTAACATTAACCTACATATCTACAGCTGCTTACACTGCTGCAGTTTATTGAACTGAGAATTATTGCTAGTGTCAATTTCCAATAATGAGCTTATCTGTAATTACGGTTTGTCTCTCTTTCCAAGCAATTACTATTATGAAAACCTTACATGCAGCCTAAGATTTGATACCCTGTAATAGCCAAACCACTGGCTGATGCAGCTGCGGAAATGTTTTCTCCGCCAATAAAAAAAGGAAAGTTTATTTATTTTTTATTCTGGAGAGAAAAAGAGATGCTACTGGCACATATTATAATGTTACACAACCATAAGGTTACATAAACTGCTACTAAACTGAATGTTTCAAGAGAAGCCGCTGCATTCTCTCTGTATGAACACAGCTTTACATTCATACCACAACATACCACAACTCAGTAACTACTGAGTTACTCCATGAGGCTTCCTTCAAGGGGACAGATATTGTACTTCAGCCTGAATTTCCCACAAAAAAACCCACTCCAAACACACAGCTCAAACCACAGCATAGGTCCATAAGTTAATCTGAATTCCCCCCAGCCCCTTGTACACTGACCTGTCTGTTACTGCTGTCCAGTGTTCCTGGCAAGTCCCTGGAGGAAGCATTTTTCTCTTTCAGAAACGCATCATTAGTTCTCACAAGAGCTCCTTGCCTGCAACATTCCTTATCTTGCAACATACACATGTTTTTAGAAGACTGGTTTTTACCAAAATTAACCAGATTAATGTTTTTGTGGTTCAGAGTTGCCACCGAGGACTGGCTTGTTCTCAGAGACATTCTTCTTTTTTCCTTTGCTTTTCTACCTCCTCATGGTACTGACTGCCAAATGAAAAAGTGTTGGCTGCTTCATTTAGTATTGTAAGAATTCCTCCTCCCCTGCCCTCCCTACTCTCTGGACGGTCAGATCACTGCGTGGACCTTTAGCCTTCTCCCCTATCCATAGATTGTGACTCCACTGCGCATGGTTACAAATAGGGTTTAATTTTTTCCCACCCATTGTCTGCCTCATACTCATTGAAAAATGGCATTTAATACGATTAATCTTTGTACACAGCTCTCCAGTGTCTTCAGCCAAAGGCTGCCTTTCACAAGCTTGTCAAATATGGCCTGGGTGAGGTAATCCCATGTATAATTAACTCTTCCAGCCGAACTTTCTTTCATCTTCAATCAAAAGCATGTTCAAAACACTGGGAACTCAGATTTAAAGAGATCCGTTTTTAAACATGAAAAGGGTACAATATTTATCGAAGTTTTGCTGTGCGACAGACAGAAAATGTGAGCTGTGTGATGAAAAATGATCAGTCCTACTAACAAATGCAGGAGGAATGAAAATATCAAGCAAAGGTACTTTATGAATTATATTTACCTAATTAAAAAGGCTCTGAGTAAATGTTATCTAGCTTTTCTTTCTTGCTTCAAGTTACTCCTATCTCACTGACATGACTTCTGAAGTCTGTGAGTCTCAGACCATGAATCGGTGGCAGTTTATTCTCCATATAGAATTCCATTTCTCATTGTGTTTACTAAATGAATCAAATCAAGCTTGCTATTATTTCAAAATTCAATTGATGTTTGTGAGTCTCAGAACATGAATCTGTGACAGTTTATTCTCTATGTAGAATTCCATTTCACATTGTTTACTAAATGAATCAAATCAAGCTTGTTATTATTTCAAAATTCAATTGATGTTTGCTTTCAGCAAATTCGTATGAATTTGCATATGCTAACTAAGACACTACTGCCAGGCATCAAGCGCCCTAAAATTTTACCAAAACAAGCTTCCTTTCTCCATGCCACAACTTCAGCAAGGTTTCATTATACTTTCTTAGGAGAGCCGCAAGATAACTTTTCAGGAGATTCTTAACTATTTTCAAACACATTACTAAAGTATTGCTCCCAATTCTCCAATCAGTAAGCAGCTCCCTGGAGCAGCTTTGATTTCTTTTGAAATAAAACTAGGGCAGGCTTATTGGCATGTTGCACTGTAATGTTTGCAGTTATTTGCATATTCATAAAGTAAATATTGATGCAGGCACATAACGTAGAAGCAAGGAACCTGTGGACCTGCCGATGTCACTGCACTACATTTCCCAGCATGCTTCATCATTTGCCATACTGGTTGGGGATGCTGAACTCATACCTCATTAAACATCAACAAGGCCATGCATTCTCTGCTCACCTCAAATGCTGCACAGCTCAATCCAAATATGTCAGATATCTCTATCCTCTCCCCCAACATACTTATCTAAGAGTTTTGTGTTAATATCCTTCCTTAGTCCTAAAGGTGCTTTTTCAAGAGGCAACTGGAGTTTCTGGTTTTTCTTTGAAGACGTTTTGCTTCTCATCCAAGAAGTTTCTTCAGCTCATCCTTCCCTAGTGTTCCTAAATCTGTAGTTTCTCCTCAGATAAAGATTTGCATTAGAGCATCCTCAGGTCGAATGAAGAAGACCTTCCCCTGGTTTTGATGTCTCCCCTCTGATTCATATCTCAGTTTAAAGGAAGTTTTTTTCCACATAATCACAGAAAATGTCCTTGCAAACTGTAGCATGAAAACAGCTAGCCTGATCTTGGAGGAGCAAATACGCCCCCGTTTCATAATCTTTTGGATCCTCTCACAACAAAAGCTTCTTAAACAGCACTAAACAAAAGGAATGTAATTTGAACTTCAGTCTCTCAAATAAAACTGAAGAAAGGGAAACGATGTTTAATAAGAGAATATAATAGATCAGATGTGCTTATGCATTAAAGCAGCTTATTCTCTAAAACCAGGATGCCTCTTCTATATTTATTAAGGTGAGACACCCATTTAGGTAGTACAATTCTGGCTCTGTCATTAGGCTTATCATATCCAGGCAGCAGAAATTCCCCTTATATTTTTACAAATAACTCAACAAGACAAACATACCAAACACTCTTTCCTCCTCTTATTTTCCCTACGAGTGAAATAGGCTGGGCTGAGAGAGAGTGATTGGCCCAAGTCAACCATTCGGCTTTCATGCCTAAGGTAGGACTAGAACTCATGATCTCTTGATTTCTAGCCTAGTGCCTTAGGCCAAACCAGCTGCTAAACTTACCATATTTCAATAGGACAAGGAATCATCTTATTTTAGATTAAAGTATTACTTGTTTGTTGGTTTAGGGCATGGGTCCTCAAACTTTTTAAACAGGGGGCCAATTCATGGTCCCTCAGACTGCTGGGGGGGCAGACCGGCTGGGTGGGCATAGCTAGGTAGGCATGTGACTGGGTGGGCATGGCCAATTTAGCAGTCCATTAAACAATACACACCAATTAAAATTTAATTGGTTATGCTCCTGGGGGTGGAAATCAGGTTAGTGAAGGTATGTGGCTGCCTTGGGGTGTGTGTGAAGGACTTGTGTGTGTGTGTGTGTGTGTGTGTGTGTGTGTGTGTGTGTGTGTGTGTGTGTGTCTTTCTATCCCTCCCTCCCTCCCTCTCTCTCTGGAGGCTGGGGAAGCCAAAAACGGGCCCATTTTTTACCTCCTGAGGCCTCCACACGTCCTGTTTTTGGCCTCCCCAGCCTCCAGAACCACTCTGCTGCCCAAAAACAGGCCCATTTTTGGCCTCCTGAGGCCTCCGCACATCCCGTTTTAGGCCTCATTGTCCTCCAGAAGGCAGGTGGGGGCCAGCCGGTAGGTGGGGCGATGTGGGCGGGGAAGCCTCGTGGTCCCGCGCGGGCTGGATTAATGGCTTCGGCGGGCTGCATCCGGCCTGTGGGCCGTAGTTTGAGGACCTCTGGTTTAGAGAAATGATGGTTCCTATTGCCTAAGTGGTAAGAAAATAATTTCAACAGATGTATCCCTTGGATTTGTCCATTCTTCTTTAAAGAACCACAGTGCTTGTTGGAACATAGTAACCTGTGTTTACATGTCACACTAAGCTAAGCTTCATACATTAATGCATAAATCATGGATTTCACTATCATTCTCAGTTTTAAGACAAGATTGTGAAATATGTAACCCTCCATATTTTGTGTCTTGTACTCATAATTCCCAGCTGGTAAAAGCATTGAGAATGAAGACTGTAATCAAAAACACTTAGAAGATCTGTTTTCTTACCACTGTTTGGACTTGATAATGTTGGATGCTACAGGTTTGGCCCGGTTCGGGCATACCGGTAGCGGCGGCCGCTGGTGGTTCGGAGAACCAGTAGTGACGGCAGCACGAGGCTCTGCCCACCCGCCCTGACGTCACCATTTTCTTTTTTTTAACCCTCTGCGCATGCGCAGAGGGTGAAAAAGCGTGTGTGATGGTGGCACTTCCGAACTGGTAGGGAAGGTAAGTAGATTTCACTGCTGATTACAATCTCTATCAGTCCCCATCATATGATCAAAAACCAAGGAGAACCAGTGCAAGATGTTGTATAGGTGGCATCTTCCACCGACAAGAATTGCAAAGATTTTACAGAATTCATCTGCCTTATGTTGGAAATGTAAAGAAGAAATAGGCACATACTATCATACCTGGTGGACTTGTAAGAAAGCTAAGAGTTATTGGGCCATTATAGGGAAATGGATTAAAGAAATAACCCAGGAAGAATTTTCTAATAAACCCGAGTTTTTCTTGTTAGGCATCATTGAACCAAGAGTTAACAAAGACACCCAATACATTACTATTCACATTCTAACGGCAGCTAGGATTATATACAGGCAGTTCTGGAAAAACAGTGAAACGCCTACAGAGGAGGACATAATTAGAAAGATAATGGACTGTGCTGAGATGGACAAATTAACAAAGGAAAAAGCGTGTGTTATGGTGGCACTTCCGAACTGGTAGGGAAGGTAAGTAGATTTCACTGCTGATTACAATCTCTATCAGTCCCCATCATATGATCAAAAACCAAGAAAAAAATTACAGTTTAGCAACATATAGAGAACACATGCCTTTAGATAACCATAATGCATATCATTGGATACTATTTTACAAACTGTATTTCTAGCCCAGATGCATATTCAAAAGTTTACTGTCTTATATTCTAACTTGTCCAGGAAAAGAACTAAAATATAACATAATTGTCTGGAGAATGAAGATACAAGGACAAAGCAATGGGCAAGAATTAAAATCATATAAATCTAAGATTATGTCTAAAAATTTAGGACAATGCACATCAAAGAGTGCTGGATCCAACAGGCCTACATAAAGGATTTATATAAGCCTAAGGAGGAATGAGGTAGAGGACAGGAAGGCCTGGAGGAATGTTGTCCATGGGGTCACGATGGGTCGGACACGACTTCACGACTAACAACAACAACAACAACAACAACAACAACAACAACAACAACAAAGGAGGAATGAAACATTTTACAGTACATACACATGAATCCAAATAGATACTTGATGGCTATCACAAAATGTTGCTGTGCCTGTGATTTTAAAATAGGGAGCCAAAAACATTAATACAACAGAATGAATATAGTTCGTCTAGCATCATTGAAGAGCAATATTAGGTTCATATTTTATATTAATTACCAGCATAGATATTTCTGCCTTTGTAGCTTTTGAGGGACATATCTATTTTGATTGTAAACCATAGTACATGGATTAATGTGATATTTTATTAAGCAACAGTACTTTATTAATTAATCATTATTAAACCACTGTTAACTTTCTCTCATACAATTATATTCTTTTATTCTAATCTTCTAGAGCAGTGGTTCCCAACCTGTGGTACGTGTACCACTAGTGGTACGCGAGGGCCTTCCAGGTGGTACGCGAACACTTTCGGGGTCATGAATGATTTTTAGTTAGTCATTTTTTACTTCACAAAAATGTTTACTGCCTAACACAAAATAATCTGGCAACGATTTGCAACTGTTGCCACACGCCACCCACCTGGTCCCAGCGGCCCGAGAATCCAGTTGCTGGATGCACGGGGCCAAAAAAGGAACAGTACAATTATGGAAATAAAATGATATCTGATCGAATTTAGTTTCTCTGGAACCAGGTGGTACGCGGTGACTGTACGGGACCTCCAAGTGGTACTCGATCACAAAAAGGTTGGAAACCACTGTTCTAGAGGATAGGACAACTATTCAAGAAACTTTTCTTCACTCCTATTTTTTTCTAGAATGACAACAAACCATGGATATTAAAACAAAAAAGTCACTTCCTTTCTGGTTTTTTAAAGGAAATAGTGCAATGCACTTATAAAATATCAATAGAAATTACTAAAATTATAAAATATCAATTTCTGTGGCTTCATGTTACTCTTCCTTTAGAAGTACAAGAAGAGCAGATTTAGTCTTCAAATGATTTTCTACTTTGCAACAATCCTGCAATGTCCCTATTTTTTTTAACCAAGTGTTGCAATTCGATCCTGAACATGTTTATTCTGGCTAAACTCAATGATATGTATTGCCAAAAACCTAGACAGAATTATAACATCGACCAATTATAGATGACACAGCTTATTCAGTGAAACACACACATTCAATGTGTGCTACAAGAAATATGACTAGTCTATCAATATTTCTACTTACTATGTATGTCTCTAATTTAAAATGTCTTTTGTTCAAAATATTTGAATGCACTCTGGAAGCTAAGCATTCCACAGTTGTCAGTACTGCTACAATGCATACCATGAGAAAAGCAAAAGCAGTCAGGAATTAAAAGCCACATGCTGATCATATGAAGGGACTCGTGCTTTATTAATCTAATTTGGAATTTAACAAGTTTATTGCAGGAAATTGCCTGCATATGTTTTATCCAGTGACCATATAAATATTTAAATATTAGTGGTTGTATTTCTTCTATTCGTGTCCAATTCATGGAGACTGCCTGGACATTTCACTGCACGTTTTTTGGCAAGTTTTTTAAAGAAATGGTTTGCCCTTGCCTCCTTTCTAGGGCTGAGAGAGTGACTGGCCCAAGGACACCCAGCTGACTCTCTGATTAAGGTAGAACTCACCGTCTTCCAGCGTCTAGCCTGATGATTTAACCACTATACCAGGGGTGTCAAACTCGATTTCATTGAGGGCCGCATCAGGGTTGTGTTTTACCTCAGGGCGCCAGGGTGGGTGTGGCCAGCTTGACATCACTCATGTCAGGGGCATCTGTGGGGGCCCAAGCACTCTACCAGTGAAAACGGGCTCCCGAGCTCCGTTTTCAGCTGCAACAGCCTCCTGCAACCCTCTGCCAGCGAAAACGGAGCTCAGAGGACAGCATGCGGGCCTCCGAAGCTTCATTTTCGCTGGCAGAGGCACCACGGACTGGTCCTTTGCTATTTCCAGGGTGGCCCCGTGGGCCAGATCAAAGTACCCTGCGGGCCGAATCCGGCCCGCCGGCCCTGAGTTTGAAACCCCTGCACTATACCATACTGGTTCTCTAAATCTTAATACCAAATTAATGATTTAATACTAATACTAATATTAAATAAAGTAATTGTTTTGAAATATCTGAAATATTGAAAAAAGAGATTTTTTATTATTATTTTCAGATTCCCTTTTCCTGAAAACTTGAACCAACTTTATTTTTCACACTTAGCTGTCCCTATCCCTCAAATCACAATCATTTCTTTTTAAATTATAACATAAAAACCAATTTAGCTAAAAGATAAACTACACAATGTTACATAAAATGCTAAATAATGAATGAAAGGATAGAGAAACTTATCACAAATACAAACAACCCTTCAGTTTTCAGAAGTCCAGGAAAATAATAACAGTAAATTGAAACTGATAGTGATCCTATTCAGATTCAGAAAATTAAAAAGTAAACATTATAGGTGTCAAAACATGAATTCTGAGCCTCAGACTAGGACAGTTGTGTTAGTCTGTGATGGCTAAAATTAGGAGACCAGTAGCGTCTTTTCCAAGTAACAAAAGGGAAAGCAGGTTGGTTATACAGATGCAGACTACAGGTAATCTTTGACTTAAAACAGTTCATTTAGTGACAGTTCAAGGTTACAACAGCACTGAAAAAAGTGACACTTATGACTACAGCAGCAGCATCCCCATGGTCACGTGATCAAAATTCAGATGCTTGGCAACGGGATCATATTTATGATGGTTGCAGTGTTCCGGGGGGTCATGCGATCACCTGGTGTGAACTACTGACAAGTCAATGGGGAAGCCAGATTCATTTAACAACCGTGTTACTCATTTAACTGCAGTGATTCACTTAACAACTGTGGCAAGAAAGGTCATAAAATGGGACAACATTCACTAAACTGTCTCGCCTAGCAACAGAAATTTTGGGCTTAATTGTAGTTGTAAGTCAAGGGCTACCTGCACTTGTAATTACAGGTTACAAGTAATTATTAATTACCAATTGCAATTTGTTAAAAACCCATTGTGTTTGATGAGGCTTTCTGGGATTTCCTCAAAATCTTTGATGTACAGGATTTTTCACCCAACAGTGCTGTTGAACTCCCACTTTTCCAAAACATTGATATTGAGGTCTGTTATGGGGTGATCACAGAAACTGAAACACTCTGATGTTACTTTGTCCTTGTTTTGTGTTTTCATGTGTCCATTAATTCTTTTGCACAAAGATTGACCTATTTGTCCTACGTAGAATCCAGAGGAGCAATGCTGGCTGATGATGGCATATGTCATCATAGAGAAAGGAGGGGGGAGGAAACCTCTTTGAACTTCTACACCTGTTTGTGCCAGCTTTCATAAGTTGCCCTTTGTCTATGGCCCTTTCATTTTTTAAAATCAAAGGCTTCTTGTGCAGAGAGGCAACCACATGTTGTACATTTAAAGCAACAGCATTTCCCCGAATTTAAATGTAAGATTGATCATTTTCCTTGGGCCTACAATTCATTCAAGGCAAAAACATAGTGAATTATGATTTATTGAATTCTGGAATAATTACTACTGCTACTAAGAGCTCTGCAGTCGCCAAGAATCAGCACGAACATATACTGTATACAAATAAATAGGGAGGATTTTTATTTTAAAGTCCAGTTTTTATCCCTTCAGATGGAAATCAAAGAGATGACTGAAAGTGTAACAAATTATAATGAATTCACTTTATATGAACTCACAATTGCAACTTTAAAAGCTTGTCTTTCTTATATCAAGAAGAGCTCTATAAATAAATGGAATGATAAACATGTCATAATTTTTTATTTATTATGAACATCGCTAGTCTATTCCCTAGTTGCTTAGTTTGCCAATTACCAAAACTGCTTAACAAAGCAAAAATTATTTGTTTAGTTAAGTCACTCAAATAAAAGGATGTTGACTTGTTCCTTCTCTTATCAGCCAAGTGATAAAACCAAAATTACTTCTTGGTTACAATAGTTAGCTTATAACAGAGGCAACAAACCAAAACTGCTTGTTTGGATTGATTTATACATCTATTCACTATATTACACTATAAACTTCATATATAGAGAGGAGAAAATATGTGAGAGGAAGTACAAATCTGAAGCAAACAGACTACAGTAGTTTATTCTTCTGTGCTTCACTCAGTAATGTCCTTTAATGCTTGGCAAATGAGAGAAACAAATCTTGACATGAGACCTATTAAATAAAACCTCATTAAAAATTGACCCTCGCTTAGGATATATAAGATTGCAATTCATCTGATGGCTATATGAAGGAAACTTTTAAGAAAGAGCACAAGTAACTTTCTCTTTGACGTGTCCTCTTTAGCAACTTTTTCTTTTCAATTAAATTGCAGCAACTGCTTGGTGAAGTTCTACTCCATTACAATGTCACTAGCTGATGATTGGTTTGCCTGTAGCATTATAATTTATATCATGGTTTGTTCAGTTTTGTCTGAGCACTTTGTGTAAATTCAACTGTGGTTTATAAACCTCATCCATAGCTTAGCATCACTTATGAACCTAGCCACAGTGACCTTTTGAACACTATGAATAGAGCAAATCATGGATGTGTGAAGCTAGTCATTTAATCTTTCTATGAAATGTCAGGTGTCCTTTCTCACAGCCTCTCAGAATTTTATATTTGCCCTATTACTATAAAGCTGAATATGGCAGAGTTTGACTATTACCTGTTTAGTGCATGTAAAATTTAGAAAGACTGATAACATGTACAGTGAACATATGAGGCCTTTGTGATCAATGACAGACTGCTTGCAAAAATAAAGTATTTAAGTGCATTAAAATCAACTTAAGAGAGTGGAGAGAAGCTGACATAGGAAAATATATACTAAAAAAAAACACTTGTGACCTCTGTGAAAAATTAAACCATTGTTCTGTAAATAAGGATAGTTTTCTAGACCTCTGGATGGATACAATTTCTGTCCATATTATTTGCTCACACAGTGTTTGTTATAAGATTTAACTCTTTACAACAAACTAGTCCTTTGAGAAAATGAGATGTACTGTATGTTTCTCCCTGGAGAAACACTAATACCTAAGAGAAATAACCTTCGGTATAAGAACTCTGTCTTGATTATTTTGAAGTAATGGCAACAACAGTTCACCTTCCATTTGTTTACCCTCCCCCAATAATTTTGTTAAAAATGCCACTTTTGCCCAAATAAACTCATTTTCATTATAGCCTGTACTGAAGTCTGCAGTAATAACTTATACAGCCTGAATGACTTCGGGCCCTTTGACAGAAGGAACCGTGTCTTCCTTTTATGAACCTAGACAACTGATCCTAGATTTGCAGGTAAAAATGTTGCTCTCAAAAGCAAGCAAGGAAGGCCCTCTGCATTGCTGCCAAGCTATGGGGCACAATCTCTCAAATTCTGCATTACTGTATTACTTTTTTGTTCAGCATCGAAACAACTATAAAAATGGGTCTCTTTTTCCAGGCTCTTAATTGTTAACTGGCTTTAATATTAGTCGTATTTAAATACCTGTATTTTTCGGAGTATAAGACGCACCTTTTCCCCCCCTAAAGGAGGCTGAAAATTTGGGTGCGTCTTATACTCCGAATGTAGCTTTTCCGAAGCTTTTTTCCCCAGCCCTAATGAGGTGCTAACGATCTTCCCGGCTTGCAGGCTTTGTTTTCATTGCTACTCCCTCTGAAGAAGATTTTTTTCAGCCCTAACCAGGGGATAAAATAATGTGCTGAAGCTGAACAGACTAAGGACGCTAGCCAGATGAATACCTGGTAGGTAGATTTCCCCCCCTATTTTCCTCCCCAAAAACTAAGGTGCGTCTAATACTCCAGTGCGTCTTATACTACGAAAAATACGGTATCCAAATTATTTTCAATAATTCTGAATGCTCACTGAGCAGAAAGGTAAACATAAATTACTACGTATCTTAAAGCAAAGAAATCTTTAACTTTGCTACAAGAATAATATGATTGCTCTATCTGGAAAATTCATTCTGACTCTAGAAGAAATGCATTACAAATGCTGTCATCTTGATTGACCATTTTGAAAATCTAGTATTACTTTGAAGCTAATCTGTAAGCATTTAGTCCTCCTACCTTTACATTATAGGAGGAAGAACAAATTGCAAAGAAATACCTTATACTGTATTCTAAATCATTCAACAAATTGAAGCTAAAATCACTGTAAAAGGAAAAGGAAAAGCTAAAATCACTGTAAAAGGAAAAAAAGTATCCAAATAAATGGAAGGGGCGTTGGTTCTTACCTGATACACCCTTTTTCCGAGGATCGAAGGAAGTGTCCAGGATGGGTTGTTCTAGCCCCATAGCTCTATGGACTGGGTTGAATTTTCTGAGGATCCACCTCCCTGGTGACGTTCCTCAGTTGTTACAAGAAGTCCGAAGCGAATGGCGCAAACTCACAGTAGAATCCACGAACCGTGGCCTGACAAATCGAGAAGCCTGCAGAAACATGAAAACACCAAATCCCACTAGCGGCCAGCCGAAAACCAGACCCAAGGGTGGGACTGGAATCTTCCTTCGATCCTCGGAAAAAGGGCGTATCAGGTAAGAACCAACGCCCCTTTTCCCTCACATTGAAGGAAGAGTCCAGGATGGGACATACCAAAGGTAATGAGTCCAGTAGGGCGGGCACTATTCATGCTCCTCGGCTCCTCCAACACCCATTGCAACACCCGCCGGCCGAACGCCGCGTCAGAAGATGCAAACGAATCAATCCGGTAGTGATGGATGAAGGGAGAAACCGATGTCCATGTCGCCGCCTGGCAGATCTCCTCGACCGTAGCCTGAGTAGTCCAGGCAGCAGTGGTAGCCGCACTCCTGGTCGAGTGTGCTGTCACAACTTGCAGCGCGGGAAGAGACTGTGACTCGTATGCCTTAGCGATGCAGGCTCAAAGCCACCTACCGACAGTGGAAGGTGAAATCTTGCGGCCAATTGACGACAGATGAAAAGACACAAACAAGGCCTCAGTCTTCCTGAGGGGGGCGGTTCTGCGGATGTAGATGCGAAGAGCCCTTTGCACATCCAGAGTATGCCACCGGATCTCCAACTCGTGGACAGAAGTTAGGTAAAATCAACTCCTGGGCGTGATGGAAGATGGAGTTGACCTTTGGCAGGAACACAGGATCCAGCCGCAGAACCACCCTGTCCACATGGAAGACACAAAGGTCCTTGCGTGTCGACAATGCTGCCAGTTCCAAGATGTGTCTCACAGACGTGATGGCCACCAAGAACGCCACCTTCCATGATAATAGTCGGAGGCAGACCTCCCACAATGGTTCAAACGGAGGCCTTCTCAGAACCTGCAACACTAGTGTCAAATCCCAGGTGGGATAACGGTGAATGGGCGGAGGCAAGAGATTAGAGGCTCCCTGCAAAAAAAGGTGGACTCGAGGATGATGGACGAAGAAAGCACAATCCCCCGAGTCCCAAACTGAGGCCAAGGCAGCAACCTGCCGCCGTAACATGCTGGGAGACAGGCCCCTTGCAAGACCACTTTGAAGAAAGTTTAGGACATTCTCAACCGCCACCCCCCAAGGGTCCAGGTCACCTCATACATCCGCGTGGTGGAAGGCCGCCTGGCCACCCGCATCGTCCGGATGACATCGGTGGAAAACCGCTCCCGGACTAGGAGGCCCCGCTCAACCTCCAGACGGCTAGTGCAACCACTGGGGGTCCGTGTGGTAAATAGGGAGGACCACTGGGGGTCCGTGTGGTAAATAGGGAGGGAGACCCGATCCGGAGGAATCCTCTAGGGTGGGCAATTGACAGGCTGACCAGGTCGGCAAACCACAGGCGTCTGGGCCAGTGGGGTGCCACCAACAGTAGGTCCGCATGTTCCTGAAGCATCCTCCTGATCACGGCAGGAAACAGGGGCAATGGCAGGAAGGCATAAAGGAGGCCCCTGGGCCAGGGACACCTGAGGGCATCCATTCCCTCTGCCCCCAGAGACGGGAACCTGCAAAAGTACCGAGGGAGGTGGGTATTGTCTAGGGATGCAAAAAGGTCCACCAGAGGGCGGCTGAACCTCTGGGACAGGTCCTCGAACAGACCGGGCGCAAGGAGCCACTCTGATTGGTCCACCTGGGCCCGACTCAGCCAGTCCGCTGTGATGTTGGACGACCCGACTATATGTTCCGCCCGTAGCGACAGCAGGTGATCCTCCGCCCACCGACACAAGGTGTCCAACTCCTTCATAAGCGGCCGTGATCGAGTCCCCCCTGGACGGTTCACGAGAGCTTTGGGGGCCACATTGTCTGTCAGAAGGAGGACATGATGACTCTGCAGCCCCCTTTGAAAGGACTTGAAGGCCAACTGGGGCCGCCCAGAGCTCCAGCCAGTTGATGTTGTGCTTGAGCTCCGACGGAGACCATCTGCTCTGTGCCACGTTGGAGTCGAAGTGGGCACCCCAGCCGAAAAGGCTGGCATCTGAAGTCACTACCAGTCTCACCGGCTCGCGGAAATGGCAGCCCTTCTAGATTGCTCCCAATACCCACCAACGGAGGGATCGCAGCACTTCTGATGGGAGTCGAATTCTGGCGAGAGATGAGCTGCAACCAGCCCGCTGATGCGGAAGCAGAAGCCATTGGAGAGGTTTGGCATGGAAGCAGGCCCAGGGAACGAAGTCCAGGCAGGATACCATCTTCCTTAATAGCTGCGACAGGAGCACAATGGGAGCCTCTCTGGCCGTGCGCAACTGGCCCACCAAGGACCGGATGCTGTCCTATCGCTCCTGGGAAAGAAAGACTTGACCTGAGACCGTGTCAATTAGAGCCCCCAGATGGAATAACCTCATAGTGGGAACCAGATGACATTTGGCCAGGTTCACCAAGAAACCGTGGTCCCTCAGGGCCTGGATCGTAGAGACCAGATCTCTTTCCGCCAACTGCCGGGAGGAAGCCTGGATGAGCATGTCGTCCAAGTAGCACTGGATCCTGATAGGGATCGACCTAAGAGAAGCTAGCAGCGTTGCCATGACCTTGGTAAAAGTCCTCGGGGCCGAGGCCAGCCAGAAGGGAAGCGCCGCGTACTGGTAATGGCGCTCAGCGTAGCAGAGCCTCAAGTAATGTCAGTGACTTGGATGAATAGGGACATGGAGGTAGGCCTCCGTGAGGTCTACAGAAGTCAGGAAGTCCCCCTCCCGGATCCCAGCTAAGATGAAATGGAGGGAGTGCATCTTAAACCTTCTGTAAACCAGATATTGATTTAGCCCCTTTAAATTCAAAATTGCTATCCACCCCCCACCCCGAGGATTTGGGCACTAGAAATAAAATAGAATAGAAGCCCTGACCCCACTGTTCCGGTGGTACCGGCTGGATGGCCCGAATGTCCAGCAAATGCTGGATCGCCGATTCCATGAGACTCCGGCAAACTGGATCCCCTGAAATGGGGCAGCGGAGGAAAAACTTCGGGGGAGGGGAGAGAAATTCCAGGGAGAGCCCAGATGAAATGGTCTCCCTGACCCAGGCATCGGAGGTCGTCTTCCTCCAGCGGTCCACAAAAAGGCCTAGTCTCCCCCCAATAGGGATATCAGGTCCCAGACTATTTCTGCTTGTGGAAAGGTTTGGTGCCGCCACTACCTTGTCCCTGGTGCCTGAATTGATGTTGTGGCTGGCCCCTGCCACTGAAAGTCAGACGGTCAGACTGAGGGTCGGACCGGTGCTGATAGGGCCTGTACTGATGGGAGAAGATCGCCCCAGCTCCTCCCTGTCTTTTAACGGCAAGCAAAGTCGTTCAGGGAAAAATGAAGAAAAATGAAATAAAAAATCTAGGAAGGGTCCAGGAAGGATTGTAAAATCTAAATTTAATCTAAATTTAAAGGCAACAAAGACCAAACAACCCAAAGCTCACAGGAGCATAGGAAAAAGTGTCCAAGAGCTGAGGACTGGATTGAACGACTGAGGAACGTCACCAGGGAGGCGGATCCTCAGAAAATTCAGCCCAGTCCATAGAGCTATGGGGCTAGAACAACCCATCCTGGACTCATCCTTCGATGTGAGGGGAAAGCATCTCTTTTTCATAACAAAACAATTTTTTAAAATGTTCAGAGACCAGTCAGAGATGGTATTTACCAGTTCTCCGAACTACTCAAAATTTCTGCTACCGGTTCTCCAGAACTGGTCAGAACCTGCTGAAACCCACCTCTGCTTAGCCCTATGTTTGCATGACTATAGGAAGTCATTAAAAAACTATTGGTCAAGTAGCTCTGCTGAGTCTCACTGATTCTAGGACTATTCTCTGATGTTTTCCCCATTTTTCCTGGGTAGATAAGTTACTTCTCTTTTGGACAATTTGTTCTGCTGAACAGCAGAATTCAGATTGGTTCCTTCCTTAGATTCAAATACACATGTTGCAATCTACAATTTTTTTAAAAAAGTAGGTACATTTCAAAGGATCAGAAGCTAGAAAGAATCTGTATAAACATGTCCTTTTCTCTCACAATATCTCTTTTTCCTGATTCAGTTCTGCAAAATATCATAAGGCCACATCCCTCATTTCCCTAGTCTCTTCCCCAAATGCTGGAAGTCTCTAGAAATTGTATATACCGTAAGCTAAAATACATGCAATAAAAATAGTTACAAATCATTCCTTTGTTGTCTCTTCTTCCGTTCCCAGAAAGTCTTTGTGTTTGTTAAATCTTGCTGTCCACTTTGAGATGTCAAGTGCTTGAAGGAGTTGTCTATGGAGATTCTCAATCATCCAGGTCATGTGTTCTCCCCCCCCCCCCGGCCCAAAAAAGGCAACTGGACTATGTCTTTTCTTGAGGAAGAAATGTTTTTTCCTTGAAGAAGACAACAGTTTGCTATTCATCCAAGAAGCCTCATCAGTTCTGGATGAGAATTGAAACATCTTAGAAGAAGAAAAAATTTTCCTCAAGAAAAAACATAGTCGTTGCCTTTTGGGAAAAAAACCCCACTTTTGAGATGCTTGAAGGAGGCATTTCTCAAACCTATTGAAAAAGCCATGCATTGGACAATCCTATAAATAAATATTTTTGGTCTATTTTTAATTTATATATTATTCTATAGGTAAACAAAATGATGGAAGAAAATTCCTCTGATGGTAAAGCTATGACTGAAAATGAAAATTGGATAGGCAAAACCATATTCTGAAATTACTGAGTAGCTTATACTTTTTTTTGAACACTGAGGTTACATATTAAATCAGCAAACAGCATCTTTGAATATTGTGTTTCTTTCACCTGTGATTTTAAAACACATTTTACCTTGACTTCCTCTTTTAACAGCAAAACCTAGTGTATTCCATGAGCTGTGAATGCTTTTTCCCACTCTTTGTCTCTCTTAGTTACCCAATTATCCAGCAAGTAGATTTTCATGCTAAATGATTTTCATAATTGTTGGCACTCCTGAAGAAGTGCTTTGATAATAACCAAAGCACAAATTACAAATGGCATAAAATTTAAAAAAAATCAAAATTGCACATGGAGGAAATAATTATATTGAGAATTATGATATATTTTTCATATCAGTTTTTCCATAGTCTGCCTGGATTTTGAAGAAAGAGAAAATAAAATTTGCTGTTTTAAAATATAGTTATTTCAAAATCAGCCTGTGGAGATTTTAGACAAAATTAGTGAGATTCTTCTCTGTAATAATGAAATATTCTTTAGCTATGTTAATAGTACCAACAAATTATATTTTCACCTTATTCTCCTTCTAAGGTCACATTGTCAAGTTCCTTAGTATGTTAAAAAAGAAAAATAAACTGAAATAATTACTAAGTATATCATAAGAACAAATAATGAAAATAACATTACAGAAAACTCACCAATGCAGGTTTAGTGCATTGCAAATTTTAAGAGAGCTTTAGAAAAATATCATAGAGCAACACCTTGTGGACTTCAATAGATGTGATTTCATTTTGTAGGTCCAATAAGCTATATAAAACCAGAGTGGGGTGTTTATAAAACAATACTCCAGTTTTAACTTTTTTAAAAGTTTTATTGGATTTTTATTTTTAAATATACATCAATATCAATACAATAACTCTAATTAGCTATATAGTCATAATCGATCAATAAAATTATATTTGCTAATGACATTTTAAGAAAACTATCTTCAAGTGGAAATTTGAATTCATTCGTATTAAACAGATTTCATTTTTAAATTGTTAGTTTTCCCCCCAAGCGGTTGTAAGAACTTAAGATTGTTTTACAGATTAATGTGATTTACCCAGCCAATAGCTGCTCTTTTTCATGCCTCACTGCAAATTTCTTCACGAGCAGCTTCCCACCTTCAAGCAACGCAAGGAAAGCACTCCAAATTTTTGCGCGGTTTATCTGTGGTTACTTATTGGCTGCTTTTATCGGGCTCCCATAGGGTATTTTGTAAGAAGAGAGAGACGTGGTAGTCAAAATTTAGGGATCTGGTAGCAGCTTTCTCGACTGACACGTTTTGTTAAAAGACATGAGCTTCGTGGGCTACGGTTCACTTTATCAGCTGCATTAAAGTGGGTGTTTTGACAACCGATGGCCACTTCCACCTACGGCAATCTTCCTTGTCATAGAAACGGCAAGAGACGTTTGGCTATTAGGAAAGGATCGTAGGTCTTTGAACAAAGAAGAGGCAGACATTGTAAATCTGAAGTCGTTATGGGAAACAGGTACGTCTACATGTTTTCGTCCTTCTGCATGAAACGCTATCAACGATCAGAAGCATTCATTGACAGTCCACGGATGGGGAACTATGGCCCTTTTATGACTCGTGGACTTCAACTCCCAGAATTCCTGAGCCAGCATGGCTGAAGTCCACGAGTCATAAAAGGGCCATAGCTCCCCCGCCTCTGATCCACGTCCACATCTACAATCCGTTTGGGAGGGGAATAGTCGTTTCAGGGCTAGAGCGTCCGGGCACACCAACACTTCCGGGCCCGGAAGGGTACGGTCCGTCCCAAAATGGCGCCGTTCAAGCGGCTTTTCAGGTGAGAATTGACGTTGCGATCTTTTTTAAAGGGTAACAGATGTAACCAAAGGTGCTTTTTTCAGAAGGCAACTGGACTTTCTTGTTTTTCTTTTGAAGACGTTTCGCTTCTTATCCAAGAAGCTTCTTTAAAAGAGTAACAGATGTATCACGGTATAAAATTTCCTAGATTCCTTTCCTATCATCAAATGCAAGGACTATCAACCTGAAAGGTAGCGTCTTCATAAAGCAGAAAGTACAGGAAAATCTCTCACGGTCTCTCAGCCGCAAATGTCTGTGTATAATAAGTGTTGTAGTTCGTTTTTTATTTTTCTTCTAAAAACTGAAAATTAGAGCAAAAGAGACCTAAGCCAAAATGTGTTTCTTCTGCTCAGAAAAAGGGGCAAAATGGCACGCCAATACAGTCCAAAATTTACGACAATTGAGCCCAAATTTGTTAACTGAGACATTTGTTAAGCGAGTTTTGTCCCGTTTTACGACCTTCCGTTGTTAAGTGAATCACTGCAGTTGATAAGTTAATAACCTGATAGTTAAGTGAATCTGGCTTCCCCATTGACTTTGCTTGTCAGAAGGTTGCAAAAGGGGATCACATGACCCCGGGACGCTGCAATGGTCATAAGTATGAACCATTGCATCTAAAAAAAAAATAATTTTCAAAAAACCTTTATTAAAATTTAAAATATACAAATATACAAATACTTCTGTAACATAAATACGTCCATAATAATTGAACAATTCAACATCATTATGACAGTACACAAATCTTAACTCTATTCTTATATTCTCAGATATTCCTATTTGATCAAATATATGTAAATACAATTTATGTCTTATTTTGATCTATATATTTCCTATTTTTATTTTCTATCCATTGATACCAGTTTTCCCAAGTTGAGTAATATTCCGAGTTCATTATTTAACTCTATAGTCAGTTTGTCCATTTCTGCACATTCAAAAAATTTTCAGATTATTACATCCTCTGTCGGTATAGTGGACATTTTCCATGCTTGTGCGAGTACAATTCTCACTGCTGTAGTAATATGAATAATCAAATATTTAATCTTTTTAGGATATTTTCCTTTAATGATCCCCAGAAGAAACAGTTCAGGCTTCAATTCTATTTTGCTTTGCATAATTTCACTTAACCATTTTTGTATTCTAATCCAATATTTTTTAATTTCTGGACAAAGCCACCATACATGAAAGAAGGTACCTTGCACTTTTTTGCATTTCCAGCAATTTGAGTTTAAATTGGAATACATTTTTGCAAATCTTGCTGGGGCTAAGTGCCACTGATAGAACATTTTATGCTGATTTTCTTTGTATGCAGCAGATTTTGTTAATGTATAATTTTTTCCCAGTCTTCTAGCTCAATATTATGTCCCACATTTTTAGCCCATGCTATCATTGGCTACAATCTCCTCTTCCAAATCAAAATTTAACAAGTAATTTTATATTTTAGATAATTTCTCTTCCGGACCTATTAATAATTTGTCTAATTGTGTTGGATTCAGTTCAAATCCAAATTCCTCTAGATCTTTGGATTATTGTAGATCTTTGGTGTCATTCTTCCTTCCCAGTCCACCCACCCATCCATCTCATGGCAGGGCAGCAGGCAGGCTGGAACTCCCGCGTGCTTGCGGGAGAGAAGAATGAGGGCAAAAGGAAAAGAAAGGAGGTGGGGACTCCCCGAAGCGATCCACGCGTGGCTCGCTGGATGGAGTGGGAATGGGACACACAGGCGTGCGCTCCCCATACTGACCCGCGCTCAAACAAAGCCTCGCCGCGCAGCGCAGCCCCTGCAGCGCGCCCTGGCAAAGCAAGCAAGCGAGTGAACGGGTGGGCGCTCTGTCATTGTTCGCTCCCCTTCGGGGGCCTTCGCAGCCCTTTGCTACTGCTGCTGCTACAGTGGGCTGGGGGAACATTAGGGTCACCCTGATGCTGGGAGAAAGGGGGGACGGGGGAGCTGGGGGAGAGGGCCAGATCCTTGGTCCTGGGAGGATGGCACGCCAGTGGGTAAAAGGAAGGGTCGCTGCCTGGCTGGGTCGAGCCAGAGCGATGCCAGCGGGCAAGGGGAAAGGCTTTTTCGGGCTTGGCTCTGCCCCGCTCCCAGCTTCGTCCTCTGAGGCTTCCCGCAGGAGTGCCGGTTAGAGGACAAGCGGACGAGGTTGGATAGGGAAGCGGCGCAAGGCACCCGGGGAGGAGGCGAGACTTGAAGGGGAGGGCAAAAGACGAAGCAGCCTTGGCCGCCGCCGCCACACTTACCTTGGACCACCAGGCACAGCAGCAAAATCCCCGCCACTGCCGCCAACGGTGAGTGCCTGCAGCTCAGCGCTGACCCATGTGCAGCCCCGGGACATCCACTTGCCGTCCTGGAGCCCCACTGTTGCCGCCCATCTTAGCCCCACAGCAGCAGCAGCTGCATCTCCACCAAGGGCCGCCTGCCCACCCAGTGGCTTGGCGCCGACCTCGGAAGGCAAGCGGGCGTGGGGGACTGCCGGGAAGGCTGCTAGTTCCCTTCGCAAGGTGGCCACAGGGACACCACAAAGGTCATGTGGAAGGCAGGCAAGCATGTTGTGCTGCGCGCCACGTGGAATGGAGTAGGGAAGGCAGGCTGGGACAGTGGGGGGACGGGCAGCTAGGTAGGCTGCGACTTTGCAGGCTTACCTGGCAGGCAGATCAGGGGCGCAGCACTTCAGGCAGGCAAGCTGCAGAGCAGAGACTGGGTGGGGCAAGGCAAGCAGCGGCGACCGGGGGACTGGTTCGGGAGCGTGGCCAGCCAGCCAGTGCTACCCGTTCGGCGAATCAGGCCACATGTCCACTAACGGTTCTCCCGAACCGGTCCGAACCAGTAGCATTTCACCCCTGAATTTGTCAGATCGGCCTTCTTGCCCCTTTTTCATTGAAATGCCTAGGATTTTACCAGGATGCTCCCACCATTGAGAACAGAATATCTTCATTCAAGAATCAGTAGCAGTCATAATGATAGATCTACATTGTCAGTCTTGTATAAACCACTTGTGATTGGAAGGGTTGTTGCAGCTTAGATATCGTTATTAGAGAATGCCTTGAAATTGAATCCTTTCCGATTGTTAACCCAAACGAGCAAATCGGTTATTTATTTTGATGTTTTGGTGAAGGTGCTGGGCCAGAAAACCAAGAGACTGCGAGTTCTAGACCTCCTTTCAGGATGAAAGCCAGCTGGGTGACCCTGGGCCAATCACTGTCTGACAGCCCAACCCACTTCACAGAATATTGTGGGGGAAATAGGCAGTGGTAGTATTAAGTATGTTAAGTAAGCCTTGAGATAACATCTGGCTTGATGCTATTTAAATATATATAGGCATGCAAAGCCCCTTCTCTGTCACAGAGCTACATTGCTGAGTACATATAAAAGTTGTAGACCAACCCCACAGGAAGCCCTTACATAGATACTGTAATACAGTAGATGGTTTCTTGATGAAAATGTATTGTGCAGTATGGCTGAACCTATAAGATCTGTGGATATGTACTGGTTTTGAAAGCTGGCTAAAGTAGAGTTGCCACTGATCTTACTCTTCCCCACCTGTGCAGGAGAATACCCCTTTATGGTAACTGGCAAGATAACAAACACATTCCTTAATAGGGGATCGAATGAATTGACTTTTTTGTTTTTAGCTTATTTGTAAAATTTTAGTTCTGCTCTGTGGATGATGATCTTGCACTTTGGCCCTTATAGCTGATTTACTTAAACAGATGACAGCATTAATGTATGTTATTATTAAGAACACAAACATTTCAAGCATTGTTTATCTTTTCTAAGTTTCTGAATAGTTTCCAGAGTTCCGTGTGGTGTCTTAAGGCTATATTTCAACTTCCCATCTTCTTTTTTTTTCAGATTGCTGTATTTATTGATTATACCTGCCTTGATATTAAGTGGAGGTTTATTTCTCTGTCTATTGCTTCTACTCTGTGGTTTACGATTCTGGCTTCAACGACAGAGAAATCTGCTAATGCCTCCAGGGAATGATGGGAAAAGGCCACTTGTAGTTGCATTTTTCCATCCATATTGTAATGCTGGTGGTGGTGGAGAGAGAGTGCTATGGTGTGCTTTGAGAGCTTTACAGAAAAAGTAAGTAAATACATTTTCATGCATAAATATATGTATTACTGTATCTTCTGTAACTTGAGCCTATCTTCTGGAGTATTGGCTATTCCTGCCAGCTTGGTGCAATCTGCAAATTTGATGAGTTCCCCTTCTAGCCCCTTGTCTACCTCATTGATGAAGATATTGAAGAGTGGGTCAGTTTTGAGCCAAATGTATATAATTAACTAGACAACTCATACCCTTCCTGTTAGGTCATTGTTTCAAACATATTTCCTTTACCTAAATAGAGTGCAGTGAGTATAGAAGTGACTTCTGATTTCCTCATTGAGTTTCTGGTGGGAATCTGGCAGGGACCGTTGGAAACCCCCTCCCCTCCAGGCAGCTAAGTGGCTGCTGGTGGGTGGCAGAGGGAGTGAGGGATTGTGAGCTGGTTGGGAAACACAGAACATTGAAAATGAAGATGAAAGCAACAGCAGTGAAGTAGCAGCACTTGAAGCAGCCCAAATTTCCATAAATTTTATTCCTTTGGGAGTCATGGGTCCCAGATTTTGGACACAATCTGTAAATTAGCCCATTTGAGGTACCTTGTTCAAAAATGGTTGCCCTGTTATTGTCCCAGCCCAGCACTAAGTTCATTGCCTCGTGTGCCCAGGCCCAAAACTGAATACACTGAGGTAGAGATTGAAAACAAAAGTTTATTTTTAGTGACAATGGGAAATCTCCCTCAAAGCTGTTGTACCTCATTGATGTCTCATGGTGGCTTTTATACAGTAATTTCCACTATTTCACCCAGTTAAAGATCATGACAATGAGTGTTTCAGTAGTATATGAATTCTCATGTGGGACCATTCTCAGATAACAGTGAATACATTTAAGGAAAAAAACCCTCAGTACACCATGCTTAGGTTTACATTGTCACAAACCAAATTTAGAATTGATTTAAACATATATGATTGGAATATAATTTAGAACACACACACACACACATCTGTCTACCTACCTACCTACCTATCTACTTTTGTGAGATGGGCCTTGTAAAATCTTGTGTGGTGCCCTAAGTGGATTGGAGCTGATATAGCAGTGATGGCGAACCTATGGCACGCGTGCCAGAGGTGGCACGCAGAGCCATATCTGCCGGCACGCGAGCCGTTGCCCTAGGTCAACTCCAGCATGCATGTGCGTGCCAGCCAGCTGATTTTTGGCTCGTGTGGAGGCTCTGTGAGGGCATTTTAGGTTTCCAGAGGGCCTCCGAGGGGGTGTTTTCGCCCTCCCCAGGCTCCAGGGAAGCTCTGGAGCCTGGGAAGGGCGAAAAATGGGCCTACCAGGCCCACCGGAAGTCGGGAAATGGGCCATTTCCGGCCTCCAGAGGGCCTCTGCGGGGGTGGGAGAGGCCGTTTTCACCCTCCCCAGGCATTGAATTATGGGTGTGGGCACTCACACGTGCGTGACAGCACGCGCGCACGCGTTTTTGGCACCCGAGGGGAAAAAGGTTCGCCATCACTGTGATATAGCATATAATTTCTTCTTAAGAAACCAACTATAGAACTCTGCTATGAGCATAGCATGACAGTATAATTAATCATCTTCCCTCATTTAAAAGATTTGGAAATTAAAAAAGAATAACAATCTGCGAGGGGTTCTTGCAGTTGGGAGCTACTTAGATTAACTACTCATAAATTCACTCATGTGGTCCCTTCATTTGTTAATATTTTTGAGGATTTTCTGCAAAGCCTGATAGCAAAAACTTTGGGAGTAATTTTTAAATAGCCATGTATTATATAGCATTAAGCCATGGATTTAAAATTGGCTGAAAAGAGAACAAAATGTTGTCTGTATCTGAAATATTTTAATAGGAATTTTTTCCCCCCAGGTACAAGAATGCCTCCTACATTGTCTACACAGGTGATACTGGTGTTTCAGCTGAGAATATTGTAGAAGGTGCATACAGGCGATTCAACATCAGACTGAAACACCCTGTGAAGTTTGTGTTCTTAAAAAAGCGCTACTTAGTAGAAGCTTCCCGGTATTCATATTTCACTCTGTTAGGTCAGAGCTTAGGATCCGTGTTTCTTGGCTGGGAAGCTCTTACAAAGTGTATCCCTGATATTTACATCGACTCCATGGGTTATGCATTCACACTTCCTCTCTTTAAATATCTGGGAGGTTGCCGAATAGGATGTTACGTTCACTATCCTACAATCAGTACTGATATGCTTTCTGTGGTCAGGAATCAGCATGCACGATTTAATAATGCAGCCATCATCACAAAAAATCCCCTCCTAAGTAAAATGAAACTCATATATTATTACTTTTTTGCTTCCATATATGGGTTAGTTGGTTCTTGCAGTGACGCTGTCATGGTTAATTCTACATGGACTCGCAATCACATCCTTTCTCTCTGGAGGTGTAGTGACCGCACAAGCATTGTGTATCCACCTTGTGATGTACAGACTTTCCTGGATATTCCACTACAAGAAGAAAACAGGATTATAAAACCAACAGTTGTTTCTATAAGCCAGTTCAGGCCGGAGAAGGACCACTCCCTGCAGATTAGAGCCTTTGCTAAATTGTTGGCAAAAACTGAAGGACAGCCACTATTGCCAAAGCTAATTTTGATTGGGGGCTGTCGTAACCTAGATGATGACCAACGTGTAGATGAACTTAAGAAGCTCTGTCAAGAGTTAGGCATTGAAAAAAAGGTGGAATTCAAAGTTAATATTCCATTTGAAGAACTAAAGAAGCATCTGGCTGATGCAACTATTGGACTTCATACCATGTGGAATGAACATTTTGGAATTGGTAGGTATTTTTGCTTATGTTCTATAAAATGCTTAGAAAATTTGGGTCAGTAAAATAGATTGTATAACTAAGATTTAATTTGCTTTTTCAGATCAAAAAGTGACATTCTGTCCTCAATATTACATCAAATTTGCATGGCAATTTACTGGCCTGACCTAAAATGGTATATAAGCTGCCATGAATACTTGCTATTAATAACCAGATGTTGTATTCTCATCAAGATTTTACGCGATTATCTCAGGTTTTCTCTGTTCACTCATAGTCCTAAAAAGTAGCAAATGCTACTTGTTACTATTCGCATAATGTCATAAACATTATACACTATTAACTTTAATTTGTTTAATATTTTTGACATTCATGGCCAAATTGTCAACTCTGTTAAATACTGAAACCGAATACTTAGGAATTTTAAATAAAGACATAAAGATCAACAACTAAGAGGCAATCTCCCCAGAAACCCATAACACTGAAATGTTTGATAGGAGAGATACACTAGTATGCTGCAACACATTAAACATTTCTCTGAAATTTATTTATTTCATAGTATCTATAGCCAGCCCCAATTGTGCAGATTGAGCGGTAACCAACATTAAATCAATCCAATATGAACACAAATTTCATATAAGGGTAAATCCAGTACATTTGAATTGGACTCAGAAGCTTATTAGCAACCAATGATATGACCTCAGAATCAGTGTTACTCTGCTCTATCAAGTTGTTCTACTCAATCTAGACACTACATTCTGTATCTCCTGTTGCTTCTGTGTTGTCTTCAAAGGTAGCCTGCTATAGAGTGCAGGAGTTACTGTTGCTAAGGTATTGTTCTTTAGATAGGGATGAAAATGTTGCACCAGCCAAAGCTGGTTAAAACCTCTTTTGCCCATGGTCTCCCCTTACTGTTGAAGCAAGAGCTGCCAGTCAAAGAGACCATGCCTTTAAATTTCCTCTGAGTAATTTACTTGGATTTTGTGACTTCAGCATCAGGACAGGAATCTTAGGATAAACACAGAAATGTACTCCGATGACTACTTTTTGGAGAGCATTCTTTACCTGGTTGTTTCAAATTTTCATTGGTGCACATGCTACTTTAAAATCAGAAAAGATAAGAGTCTAAATTGTGCCTTTTCTTTTGTATGCAAAGTTGCAATAGAGAATGGCATTCTTGGTTGAGAAAGAATGAAAGAACCACAGTATTAACAGCAATCTGTTTTATGTCTTTTATAGGAATTGTTGAATGTATGGCAGCTGGCACAATTATTCTTGCTCACAATTCTGGAGGCCCAAAATTAGATATTGTGGTACCCTATGAAAGGAATATTACTGGATTTCTAGCAGAAGATGAAGATGGCTATGCAGACTCTATGGCTCATATCTTTTCATTATCTCCTGCAAAAAAGCTGCAGATCAGACAAAGTGCTCGTGAATCTGTGAAGAGGTTTGCTGATCAAAAATTTGAGGAAACATTCCTATTATCTGTAGAGCAGCTATTTAAATAAAATATTTTGCTTATAAATATATGACATACTTGAGTTATTATGGCACTACAAATACATGTTCTACATTTCTATTTCCAGTGCAATAAAGATTTTACTCTTTAAATACTAAAGATATCCTGATAGAGCACATTTGACAGATTTTTATTTTAAGGTCCCACTTCCAAAAATTATCACAAAATATCCAGCATTCAATAATGATTATCTAATTCTTGTCATAGTAGCATTGAGCATGTATTTTAATTATTTCATTGTATTAGGGCTTAAATCTATTTCATTATTTAAATTTTTCCCATAATCTATTCTTTAGTTAACTAAAAGCTATATAATTCATCCAAGATTGAATGCCTAGAACTTTTCATTACAGACCAACAGTCAAAATGTTTACTGAAAAATGTCTGTCATCTGAAACCATTCAAATTATACATTATCTAAAGTTGTCAGATAGTATATATAATGAAAATGATCTCAGAAAAATCAATTTATACATTTTTTCTTTGAAAAAATAGAACTGAATTCTCTCATAAAATTAGTATGTTCAACAAAGTTATGCTAAAATAATCTTAACTTTTGTTGTCATACTGAGATTCCTCCCCCCCCCATTGGAGAATTTAAATATTTAAGCTCCCTCGCCAACAACAGAATTAGTCCACTCCAGATCCATGTTTACCATTTCATTGAGGATTAGATCTAGGTGAGAGGATTAGATCTAGATCTAAGAGCCGAGGTGGCGCAGCGGTTAGAGTGGGGTACTGCAGGCCACTTTAGCTGACTGTGATCCGCAGGTCAGCGGTTCAAATCTCACCGGCTCAAGGTTGACTCAGCCTTCCATCCTTCCGAGGTAGGTAAAATGAGGACCCAGATTGTTGGGGGCAATATAAATATACATTGCTTACTGGTGTAAACCGCTTAGAGAGTGCTTGCACTGTGAGGCGGTATAAATAAAATAAAATAAAATAAAATAAAATAAATCTAGATTAAGATCTGTTTTCATCCAAAAAATGAAACATGATGAGTAGTGAAGCTCTATATTTATTGAGGTTATAAATTTCATTAGTGAGGTGCATCCTTGAAAGTATCTCTGCATTAACTGTTTATTAATGGCAAAGAGGTATACGCAACCCAAGACAGAGAAGAATTCCAGCTCTACAGATTTTTACTTTGGTTTACTAGGCAACTGTGTAAAATTTACAACGAAAAGATGAAGCACTCACTTTCTAAACTCAGGTCTTAACATGCATACAATTGGTTATTATTAATTCTTAAGTATTTATTATCCAAGAATGTGTTAACTGATTGCACTTTGTTTTTCCCCAGTCAAGTAATTATTATCTTCCAAGCTGTCATTACATTTGCTAAGTTTGCTATTGGCTATAGATGGTTTTTGTTGTTCTGTGTTTGCTGATTCAATTGGACTTTTTGAAATCTCCTCCTCTAGAGATGTAACCACATTTTCCAAAGATTCCACTAGCGCATCTCTCAATTCATCTTCAGATCCTTCAAAGTTTCTGTATACGAACAAAAAATGGTGTTACGTTTTTACTAAATTACCAAAATGCTGTGTTTACAAATAGGGTAACACTTCTGAGCACTAGATGGTAGCTGTGGTGGTATCTACATAACATCTATGTAACAGGCTTGATTGAATGCAGAATCTGAATCAGGATTATGATTATGATTTGGGCAGAATTGTCAAAATGATATTTATAGAAAAACATGCTCTTATAGATCCATTAAATAAACAATATCACACCTCTATAGCAATCTCCATACTATTGGTGTAGTATATATTTGGATCCATTGTAAATAGAAAACTAGAGTGATACAATGTCATCGTGAGGGCCTTTGCTTACACAAATTCACAGCTCCACACAATTCCAGCCAGCTAATAAATTCAGCAAGGGGCATGCAAGCTCCTTGTTATCTCAGTGGAATTTATTACATACATGAATTATCTATGTGCAGTGTAATGTTTTATAAGCCCATTCATACAATTAACTTTGCTGCAATTGGGAATTGATCAGATAACTGCAAAATTTAACTCATCACAACAATTTTACTCAGCTTATAATGACTCATATATTGATTCAATCAATTTATACATCATCAGTTAAACTTACAGTATGTTAAAACATGAGTTCAGCTGTGTGTGGGCTGATGGACCCCTTCGATTACTTTTTAGATATGCAGAGCAAACTTGTTTCTGATTGGCGGTATTTTAATTTATTGTTTTGTTTCAATGCATGTATTTGATGTGGTTGTGATTCTCAGCTTTGTATACTTGTACATATATTAAAATCTAGACTATTATTAATTTAAAAAATGTGTTCTGAAGAAAAGACTGTATGAACCAGCTTTTCAAAGGGCCAAGTTACACATCCAGCAGTTGTAATGACTTACGTATCATCATCATCAGATCTTGGATCAAGTTTACTTTCATCTGGGTTAGCAGCCAAATTAATTTCTGGAGCATCTTTAATAGATTCTGGAATCTGGTGATTGATTGTTTCTTCTGAAAGAATAGTATTTTCATTTCATGGTGATTTCATGTACCAAGTTTCATGTACCCTTTCATAAAATGTACCAAGATAGCTTGGAGTAATACCAAAAATATATTGTATTAAAAATGAAAGTTCTACAGATGGAGGACTGCTTTCATATTCACAAGTCTATACTAATTTTACATAAATGTATTCCTTACTTTTTCTGATTCTTGCATAGCACTAAAGTAGTATGTGCTTAAATCTGATTTGTTAAATATCTCACAACCGACTAAACAATAAATCATGGCTTATATGATTTACAAGCTACAGTGACAGGGCTCACATAATACTTAAGTCAAAGCCAAACATTATGGCTTAAGTTGACAAGTGAATCCAATTTATGTGTAAGTTGGCAGTTTTATCTTTAATGTTGAATGTAATATTTCCATTGCTGACCTGTCAGGACTGACTGTGCTCAGTCTTAATTAAAACTTGTTTTTTCTAAGCAAAAAGTCTTAGTTTTTAACTCTTGGGAAAATATTTGATATATGGACTCAAAATATTCATATTTGAGTTAATGTTTCAACATCTCTCCAAGCTGTATTAAGTAAGCTATTAGAATTGTTTGTCAACATAGTATACACATTAGTTTCTGTTTTCTGTCACTTGCTATCTCCCAAAAATTGTGAAAGTGATTGTGTTGTTCATTGGTTACATAAGAATCTGAAATTCCTAACCAGTTTTAATGATTCATCCATTTATTCCTAATATGACTATCTATTTACTTAGAAACTAGCATCAATAGCTTTCATGGAACTTAACTCCCAGGAAAAATGAGATGAACAATTTAAAGGATGTTATCAATAAAATATCTTTTCTCTAAAAAGTGAATGTTTTAAGTAAATTATATGGCCTAATGATTGGAGATTCACTCTCTTGCATATATAAAAAAATTCCCATTATGAAGAATTGATCATTCTAATAGAACTACAAAAATATATTTAAAAAAATCAGGCTGCCTCATTTAAAAACCCAAGTAAATATTGCTGTTTTAAAGTTACATCATCTTTGTAATTAATATAATTGTGTGTACATATATGTATGAAGTGTGTGGGGGGGTGTTATTGTGAAATTTTGCAACATTATCATTTACCTTGTTGCTTACAAGCAGTCAGATGATTTTGATTTCATTTTTCTTAAGGTGACTTTTATATTCTTTGCATGCACATGACATTTAGAAATTATTTTTACAGTATTTAGATACATTCCTATTTTTAATTAATTTAATTATTTACATTTATTCTTCTTATCCTCGTAGAATTACCTCTCTTAGGATGAAAGTTGTGCATGCTTACTTCCCTGTGCACAACCCTCCCCTTTCCTTCTTGGAACATTCCAAATATATTCAACACAATCCCCTAGCCTAGGACACTGCAGCAGAAATTGGGGGAGTGAGGAAATGATGGGAGAACTATCTATTCCACTCTTCCGCCTGTACATGGGCAACAGTGGATACAAATCTTAGATGTTATTCTAGTTTTAATCTAGTTCAACCTGTTATGCAGAGATTACTTATGGCACTAATTATTAAATAAAAATTCAACATTGACTTCAAATAATAAAAATATGCAAAAAAAAACCACAACTTACTAGGTTCTTCAGTTTGGCACAAGGTGTCACTGGTGCATTCTGCTTCTGCTAACATATTCATTAGAGTACTTGGTAATTTTGGGCTCCATTTTTTCCTGGCGTCAGGGAACTCAGAATGTATTTCATTTACCTGGCCAGCTGAGGAAAAAATGTTACATGCCTTATACAGGTAATTTTTGACAGGTAAACTATTTGTTTAGTGACCGTTCAAAGTTACGACACTGAAAAAAGTTAGCTATGACCGTTTTCACACTTACAATCATCATAGCATCCTTGTGGTCATGTGATAAAACTTAGGACACTTAGCAACTAGCATATATTTATGATGGTTGCAGTGTTCCGGTGTCACGTGATCACAAGCAAAGTCAATGGGGTAGCCAGATTCACTTTACAACCATGTTACTAACTTAACAACTGCAGCAATTTACTTAACATCTGTGAGAAGTGGGTCATAACATGGGGCAAAATTCACTTAACAACTGTCTTGCTTAGTAATGGAAATTTTGGGTTCAGTTGTGGTCATAAGTAAAGGACTACCTGTATTTTGAAAAAATATATAAATTTGATCCTCTTTGTAATACATTCCCATTTTTCTTCATCCCTCCCTTTTTTCACTCCTGGAAATTACTGAATTATCCTCCAACCAAGATTAACGATTGATCATTTAGTTATGTTATGACAGATTCAAAATGACATATGATTCATCCTTGAGGTTGTAACTGTTGCAATCCCCCCTTATAGTCACATGATCACATTTTGTACGCTTTGGCAACCAGCTTGTATTTATGACCGTTTGCAGTGTCCCACACTCATCTGCAATAGTTTGTTGGATTTGCTTAACAATCAAGTGGTTCACTTCACCATTTAATTCATTTAAAGGCCACAGTAATTTGCTTTATGACCATTGTAAAACAGACATAAAACTGAGTCAGGTTACATGGTAATCTGCTTAATGACCGCAATGACATATAACCAAAATTATGGACTCAATTATGGTGATTAAGTGATAATTACTTGTAGTGAACATTAATTTGTTGATGAGACAAAATCAATTATCTAGGCTGTGGAGGACAACATTGATAGTTCATGAGGTACCTCAAGAAGCCCTGTGTAGTATAATGTAGGACAACACTGAAGACAGAAGTACTACTGAAATCCGTCATTTTATGTTATGCAGAATTGTTGGGCCCTGGACCGGATTCAGTGTCTCCTTGCACCAGCAGGAGGACTCTCAAACCTAGAAACGTTCTGCCTGGTAGAACAATTTGTAATAATTTTCTCTCATTGGAGCTCCTAGTCATCCTTCCCATATTGTTCTACAGTAGTTCTCAACCTTCCTAATGCTGCGCCCCACGCCCGCACCGCGACCCACCCCGCCGCCGCCACTATTTGGGTTCTTTTACCCTCTGCGCATGCGCAAAGCATTCTGCGCATGCGCAGAGAGTAAAAGAACCAAAATGGCGGCGTCCAGGCGAAGTCTCCCGACACCTGTGAAATGGTCATTCGACCCTCAAAGGGGTCGCGACCCCCAGGTTGAGAACCGCTATTCTACAGAATTCCACAAATCTTTGCAAGAGATTTTTGGGAGAGCAAAGGTGCACATGGGAAGTAGGAGGTAGATAAATTGTTTTATTTCTCTTCTTTTGCCAGAGAGAAAAGGATACTTTTATCACTGAGTGACAAATTTCATACTTCTACTCTTGTTCTCTTGGATACTCTACCACAAATGTTATCAAACTATTTTTCCTACAGTCTATTATTAGACTGTATTATCTGCTTTTGTGCTTTAGTTTGATGTAAAGTGGAAATAATATGATGTAATAAAATATTGTTTTATAATTCTTTGGATAGTATTTTTGAAACAATAGAATTGAAAAAGCAAACATATTGAGTCGGGAATAATCAGGAAAACAATGAACAGGTTAAAGTTGTCAATAACTTTTTTAAAGGATGCTTACTTTATAGCAAAAGCACTTAGACTTCACAGTGCTTTTACTCTCTGAGCAGTTTACAGAGTCAGCCTACTGCCCCCCAAAATCTTAGTCCTCATTTTACCGACCTCGGAAGGATGGAAGGCTGAGTCAACCTTGAGTCAGTCAGGATCGAATTGTTGGCAGTCGGCAGAATTAGCCTGCAATGCTGCATTCTAACTACTGTACCACCATAGCTCTTATATCTTTGAAAACTACTGAAATAATACTTCATATCAAGATGGAAACCTAACGTCTATTTCACTGCATTTCTTAAGATATAATGAACACATTTTATTTAAAACACAGCAAAAATATTTCAGAAAGGTCACCTTCATCCATAGTATTCCATGCAGATGTGACACCTGCATTTTCTAACAGATTCAGTAGTGTCTTTGGAGTTGAGATTTGCCAGTGTTTTCTGTCATTTATCACATCTTCATTGTCAACTTCTAAAGAGAAAAATCTTTACTATTTTTTCTGAAAGGATAAAATATTGATGCTAACCATAGCTTATTCATGCCATTATCTACAGGTAATCCTTGACTTATAACAGTTGGTTTAGTGACCATTCAAAGTTACAATGGCACTAAAAGTGACATGACTTTTTCTCATTTATGACCGTTGCAGCATCCCCATGGTCACGTGATCAAATAGCAACTGACTCATATTTTATAACGGTTGCAGTCATGTGATCACCTTTTGCGACCTTCTGACAAGCAAAGTCTATGGCGAAGTCAGATTCATTTAACAATTGTATTACTAACTTAACAAAACTGCAGCGATTCACAACAACTGTTGGCAAGAAAGTTCATAAAATGGAGCAAAACTCATTTAACAAATGTCTCATTTAGCAACATAAATTTTGCACTCAGTTGTGGTCATAAGTCGAGGACTACCTGTATTTCATCAAGGAGGTGTTTTTTTTAAAGAAGTCTTATGATAAATGTTTTTTGTTTAAAAGCCATTATTATTATTATGGAGTAAATAATCAGTATTAAATTGCCCTGGGACTAACACACACTTTTCTCAAAATATTATCAAGATGATTAAATGCAGATTGCAGTTTCTGCATGACCAACATAGATGTGGACATTCTGCAGTAGGAAAGTGAGTCAGTTCTCAAAAAATGTATATTTTATTAAGAAACAGAAATTTGATATGGAGAAATGCAACTATTTAATAATAAGGACATGATGATTGATTGTTAGGTTACTTAACTTTCTATCTCTGTCCATCTGTCCCCAAAAAAAAACTAGCTAGCAAGCCTAACAGAAATTACTATTAAAAACACAAACAAAACCTAAGTTGCAGCCCCTGTAAAAATAAGTTTCCCCTGTAGCCTCATTAATTATCATCTGAGCTCTAGTGCTTGAAGAAGGAGCCAGGCCTTCATAGCCTTCCAAAAGCCAAGTAAGGTTAGAGTTGTCCATAGCTCTGGGGTGGAGGCAGCTGTTCCAAAGGACAGGCATCATGGCAGACAAAGCATATTTTCTAAGATCTGTTAGGTGACTTTTTTTCCCACTAAGGGAAGGGAACCCAGAACATGGAAATGGAGGCAGAAACCATCAGGTACTGGCAGTCCCACAAGTAAACTGGTCCCATGGCATGCAGGGCTTTTAAGGTCACCACCAGGCCAATCACGTTCCCAGCAATCTTCCCCCCAAAACTGTCTAGCTGGGCTCAGCAATGGCTTCTTAAGGAATAGATAGACCAGTCTCCTTGAGGGCCAGAGGAATCACACCCTCCTGCAAACAGGTATATGCCACTGCTTGAAACCAGCTACATATAACTTCCTGGGTAGCTAGGACCTACAGGAGGAGGGACACAAATCTAACATACAGATGGAAAGATGCAACACCCCAAGGATCCTGTCCTCTTCCTCTGGAAATAGAGTGGGGGTTATTGTTTTTTATCTTTTTTTATCTTTTTTTTCTATTTTCTATTTTTTACTGTTTGTAAGCTGCCTAGAGTTGCTATGAGCGAGTAGGAAGCTATATAAATGTTCTAAAATAAATACCGGTACCAACCTACCTACCTTCCTACATGAATACATACATACATAAACCAAGCTCAAATAATCAAACAAGACAGTCATCTACTGAAAACTAACATAGCTGGAGTCTAACTGCGAGTAGATCTCAGTGATTTTATCTGACTGATAACAATGTTAATAATTTCAAGAAGCATACCCATCTTCCAATGCCATAATTCCTCCTCCAGTTTTTTCTTAAGGTTTTCTCCATGTTCAAAAGTCAGTGTTTCATTAAGTTTATCATGCTGCTAAAATCAAACACACACAAAAATCTGTTTTGAAAAAATTAACTTACATTGGGGTTTTTTTGAAGCAAAAGCACTGAAATAACATCAGAACCAGACAAATGAATTACCAAATATAATCTATTATATGCTTTTCAGTGAGACATTCACTGAAATAGCAGATAATCTCTCTTCAAATGTTTATGAGAAGAAAGAAATTTCATAGAGGGAATGCCATATTTTCTGTCATTTTGATCATTTTGAGAATGAATCTCTTTTAGATAAAAATCATAACTTGACTCAAAAGTTTATATATGCCAATCTGCACACTTTCTGTGTGACAGTGCTGTATTTATCCTAACTCATGGAAACATTGCATAATTTAAAAAGTCTATGTACTAATACTTTATTTTGTTGTATGTTTGTGGAGTTTTTTTTAGATTCTGTGAGTGTCCTCCAGGGGGTTATAAAGCAACTAATAGGGTTGTGCATCAATCTAGACTCCAAAAGGAAAAGGTGGTTCATACTGAAAGATGACTACCGTATTTGTCGGAGTATAAGACGCACCTTTTTACCCCCAAAAAGAGGGTGAAAACTTGGGTGTGTCTTATATACCGAATGTAGCCCCACCCACCCAGCCACACCCACCCTTTGCCTCTGTCTTCCAGCAATTTACATGTTTGCAGCAAAGAGGGAAGAGCCTGTAAAGCCAAGCTAGTCACTAGCAGCTTCCCGACCTACAGCTGATTTGCCACGTGCTAAAATGAAAGTGAAACTGAAACTGCAAAGAGGCAAATAGCTGGGAGAGACACTTAAATTTTTATTTTTTGCTGAACTGGATGGAAGGGGGTAAGTGAATAACTATAAATGTCTGTAGAATGTTAAAATTATTAGATTTATTTTTTAAAGACTGATTTATTATTGTTCTACAGCCAGGGGTCTCCAACCTTGGCAATTTTAAGATTTGTGGACTTCAACTCCCAGAATTCCACAGCCAGTTTTGTCAGCTTTGCTGGCTGTGGAATTCTGGGAGTTGAAGTCCACATGTCTTAAAGTTGCCAAGGTTGGAGATCCCTGTAAATCTAGACAACAAAATAAAGAAGCTTTTTTAAATAAATGCTTGCTCTGAAGAGGCCCAATGCTATTGTATCTTCTTTTAAATAATAAAAAATAATGTATACTTCCAGAAATTTTAATTAATTTTAACAGCTCTGTACAAGTATAGTCTGAAATGTAACAGTGTCCTGTTTAGTATTAGAGTTTAGTTACCTTGGAGTAGATCTATTTGCATAATTGGGAGGAGTTAGTGTGACTACATTTAAGAAAACTTTCTGGCATAATGTACATTTCTCCAATTCTTTGCTATTTCTATGGGTCAAGCACAGAAATACACAGCAAAGTGTATATCATCTGTGCTGTTTGCTGTTTGGCAAATTGCTTGGAGGCAGAGGCCTTTTTTCCTTGTTTTCCTCCCCCAAAACTAAGGTGCGTCTTATACTTCGGTGCGTCTTATACTCCAAAAAATACGGTAGATGGATATAAAATGGACTAATAGATCCCCCATCACAACCTGTGCATCTTCCTTCCTTCCCATCCCATCTTTTAATTATAATTTTGTATTCTTATTATTATGGTTTTATTTATCGCTTTTAATGTTGTAAGCCGCCCAGGGTTGCTTTGTGCTGATAGGTGAAGGAAGGAAGGAAGGAAAGAAGGAAGGAAGGAAGGAAAAAAGGAAGAAAGAATGGAAGAAAGAAAGAGGGGGGAGGGAGGGAGAAAGGAAGGAAGGAAAAAGGAAGGAAAAAAGGAAGAATGAATGGAATAAAGAAAGAAAAAAAGAAAAGGAGGGAGGGAGGGAGGAAGGAAGGAAGGAAAAATTTTCCTCCTTAAATCACACACAATGTTTCCTCTACTCAGGGCAAAACCCTAATAACTACATAGTTATTTTTTTACATTTTGTATTGAAACATAAATCCTTGTCTAAAATTGCTATGGCAGAGATGTTTCAAATGAAAATTAATACCAGGAGTTCAGTTGGTTACAAAAATCAGTGAAATTTGAGGAAAGAACAAGCCTTTTAGTTAGAAAATCTTGCTAAGAAGATCTAAAGACAGATAGCAGTGGCAGACGATGAACAGAAAGGCATGTTGAAAGGTTATACAAAGCTATGCATAAAGAGCAGAACCAGGAGTCAAGCAAAAGTCTGGCCAGAGGGAAATTTCAATAATTAGCCATTGAAACATGACTTTTCCTAAAAGTCAGATGCAGCAATAAGAGATTGTGGCAGAGGAATGTTGATGGTAATATCTTCTCCTATTGGAATATAAAAATTGGTAGGAAAATTGGAAGATCTGGATTGAGAGAAAAAAATACTGACAGCCTGATATACTGTAGCTGAGGAAGATGTCATTATATATAAGAAAAATGAATTTAAGCAATCCCATCTTTCAAGCTAACCCCCCCCAACTCAATTTGTTTAAGTAAATTCACTCAATAAACAACGGGTGGCACAGCGCTTCAGATTCAGAGGCAAAATGGTACTTCGGGATGTGCCACCGCTTAAGATAACACATAGTTGTAGCTGTGAAAATTAAACATGTCTATTCTTGGGATTGTGTAGCTGTGGGAAAAGGCAAGATCACTTTAAGAAATTGCAAACGGGTACTACTTTTGCACCCTGAAGCACTTTCAAATCTGAAGTGCTGTGTAACTCTGATTATCTTTCTGTTTTTAATGTGTCAGCGTGTCTGTAGAAATGGTGTCATTTCACACCTATACATAAGAACAAAGCAATTCAGCATAAAGATACTGGGAGCCTATTTTGATGGCAGCGCTTATATTATTTTCCAGCTCAAGGTACATTCCATAGTTGTGATATTGAAAGACTTTTTCAAACCATGAAGTAGGAAGTTCCATACTGTATAACAGAGGTCTTCAAACTTGGCAACTTTAAGACTTGTGGACTTCAACTCCCAGAATTCTGTGGAACACTCACCTTGTTTTAACACATAATCTTTACATAGGCAGGGAATCTCCAGGCACAGATTGATGGTCATTAACAATCTTATCATTAATTGCAAATACAGGTAAACTTACAGCAGTTCGTTTAGTAACCGTTCAAAGTTACAACAGCACTGAAAAATGACTGTTTTTCACAGTAACAACCTTTGCAGCATCTCCATGATCATGTGTGATCCAAATTCAGATGCTTGGCAACTGGTTCATATTTATGACCGTTGCTGTGTCCCAAGATCATGTGATCACCTTTTGTGACATTCTGACAAAGTCAATGGGAAATCCAGATTCACTTAACAACTGGGTTACAAACTTTATCAACTACAGTGATTCGCTTAACAACTGTGGCAAGAAAGGTTGTAAAATGAGGCAAAACTCACTTAAATGTCTCATTTAACAACAGAAATTTTGGGCTCAATTGTGATTGTAAGTCGAGGACTATCTGTGTAACTATGGTCCAAAATTATACCTCATGTTCTTCCTGGATGTTTTTTTCATCTGCTACATCATCTGTTAGATCAACCTGAAACTTTACACCTCCCTGAAAAATAAAATGCAAAAATATATAACCGCTGCCATAGAAAATTCATAGCTAAAATGTAAGTTAGTGGAGAGGGAGGGGGAGGGGGAGGGAGGGAGAGAGAGAGAGAGAGAGAGAGAGAGAGAGAGAGAGAGAGAGAGAGAGAGAGAGAGAGAGAGAGAGAGAGAGAGAGAGAGAGAGAGAGAGAGAGAGAGAGAGAGAGAGAGAGAGAGAGAGAGAGAGAGAGAGAGAAAGAGAAAGAAATGATCATTTCTCTTGTGCTATTGAACATAGCAACATAAAAAATGCACAATCATTTTTCTCCTCTGGGAAGAGGGAAGAAGAAAATTAAGTAAAAAGGACAACGAACAAGGTATTTATCTCCTTTACTTTGCTGAGATGTCCATTATAGCAAAATGAAAGAAAAAGATCCCTTGTTCTTCATTCTTTTAAGTTTGCAGATACCGATACTAATATTCCAGTTGAAATGATATAATACAAAGGTAGCATCATTATTATATATAGGTAAGATATATATAAATTGAACCTTTGATTTCTGTTGTACTTCTGGGTCGTTCTTCTCCTGCCATCTCTGCAGTCCAATTTGTTTCAAGTTTTGTTCCATGTCCTGGGGAGAAAAGAGGAGAAAAAAAGCAACTTGTACATCACTATTTGCACTAAAAAGATACAGTATGTAAGCATTAATAGGCAACAATTATGCGGCTACAGTACAGAGACTGCTTTGGTCACCCTGATGGATGATCTCTGGCGAGCCCGGGATGGAGGTTATTCCTCCATCCTGGTGTTACTTGACCTCTCAGCGGCTTTCGATACCATTGACCATGGTATCCTTCTGCGCCGACTCGGTGAGGTGGGAGTGGGAAGCACCGTTTTACGGTAGTTCTCCTCCTACCTCTCCGATAGGACGCAGTCGGTGTTGACAGGAGGGCAGAGGTCGGCCCCTAGGCCCCTGATTTGCGGGGTGCCTCAGGGCTCGGTCCTCTTGCCCATCCTGTTTAACATTTACATGAAACCGCTGGATGAGATCATCCGACGACACGAGGTGAGGTATCAGCAGTATGCTGATGATACCCAGTTGTACATCTCCACCCCGTGTCAGTTCAGGGAAGCAGTTGATGTAATGTGCCGCTGCCTGAACGATATTAGGGTCTGGATGGGAATGAATAGGCTCAAACTCAACTCTGAAAAGACTGAGTGGCTGTGGATATTGCCCCCCAGGGATTATGTCGACTTCCCCTCCTTGGTTCTCGGGGGAGAAAAATTGACTCCCTTGGAATGGGTTCGCAATTTGGGTGTTCTCCTAGACCCACAGCTAAAATTGGAGTAACATCTTTCAGCTGTGGCTAGGGGGACCTTTGCACAGGTTCGTCTTGTGCACCAATTGCGATCCTACTTGGAGAGGGAGGCTTTGCTCACCATCACTCATGCCCTTGTCACCTCACGGCTGGACTACTGTAACGCGCTCTACATGGGGCTACCCTCAAAGAGCATCTGGAGACTGCAATTGGTACAGAATGCAGCTGCGCGAGCTGTGGTGGGTGTGCTGAGATACACCCACGTAACACCTATCCTCCGCCAGCTGCATTGGCTGCCTATTAGTCTCCGGTCGCAATTTTGGTTTTGATCTTTAAAGCCCTACATGGCTCAGAACCTCCGGGACCGCATCCTACCACATACCTCCCTATGACCAGTTACGTCCCACAGAGTGGGCCTCCTCCAGGTCCCATCAGCCAAACAATGTCGGTTGGCGGGCCCACGGGGGAGAGCTTTCTCTGTGGGAGCCCCATCTCTGGAACCAACTCCCACCAGAGATCCGGACTATCCCCACTCTACTGCCCTTCCGCAAAGCCATAAAGACATGGCTCTTCCGGCAGGCGGGGTGAAGAAGAAGATCGGATTCCCCCTGACTGAATGGTTTTAAAATTATGTTATGTTTTAATTGTCATTTTTATTGTATTGTTCTTATTCCTATTGTACGCCGCCCTGAGTCCTACGGGATTGGGCGGCCTATAAGAACTTTTAATTAAATTAAATTAAATTAAACAAAAAACAACAAGACTCATGGTTGGGCAGAAGGGATCTTTTATGAATGCTAAACTGTTCTACAGAATCATTTAAAAATACTTTAGTACAGGGTGACAAAGCATAAATCAGGATTTATTACTACAAGAATGGGCAGTGTGATAGATGTGATGACCTAATATTACATGCATGGCACCAGAAGCCTCCCACCCTCAAGAGTCAATATTTTTGAAACTTGTTTCAGGTGATCAGATGTTTAAGGGATAAAATATGTGCCTTCAGCTTTGCAGTGGCTTAATCAACCCACAGCAACCCTAAAAACCCGAACTCTTCTCCCCAATATTTTGAAAGGTTTAAACAAGCAGCATGGATCTTACATTTCTACAAGGAATATGAGATTAATTTTACTCTTTAACTTCCAAACCCGAAAGTAGGAAAAAAGTATCCAAGATTCTTAACCTGCCCAGTCTTGTGGCATCAGGTCATCTGGCCATGTGCCCAAAGCCCTAAATAGGAGCCAAGGTCACCCCTCCCTCAGAAAGACACAACAGTATCCTAGTAGATTTCAGATTATTTGCTGTAGATGGAAGTTCAACCACCAGTTTTTTAACAATTATTTCTGAGAATTCTTAATCTGTGTTAATTTTGTTGTAGATTTGTATATTCAAGTTATCCCAGGATGCCACATGCAATATTTTTATAATAGCTTGGATGGATGGATGGATGGATGGATGGATGGATGGATGGATGGATGGATGGATGGATGGACAAGACAGAAAAAGCTATAACTCAAAACTTAAATTTGCACTCTTCTATTAAAAAAAGATTAAACAAGTATATATCTGGTGGAAATTATAATAAGATCACTTATTTGTAACTTTTATTTTAGTCAAACAAAAATAGAGTTCTTCCTGTTAATGAAGACACTACAATGAACCGAAAGAAAAGGTTGTACCAAAACCAAAAGTGCTGATACCTGGCCTGGTTCATTTCTTTCTTCATAATTAGTATCAGGAACAGGCTGGTCCTCACTCTTTCCCTGCTTCACAATGTACGTTTTGTCTCTTAGGTTTTTATTTTCCTTTAAGATAACAGTCATAAACATGTTTTAGGTTCAGCGGATGGATGTTAAGTATAATCATTAAAACTTTCTTCTACATGGAAATACCGCCAAAGTAGTTTTACAGTGTCATTAACAAAAGAAATAAATGATTGCAAAAAACAGCATTCGAATATGCATTTCCATCCAAATAATATCCAAATAGGGCAGAGTGGACAACCACAGTGGATGAAAAACCAGTGAATGGACTGACTCTTCACAATTTCTCTCTGGAGAAAGGAGTGGACTTGGATCACCCATAAGTGCTCCAGACACTTGCTCCTCATGAGGAGACCACAAAACAGTGATCTCCTGTGGGTTTAAAGCTCTGGGAGATGAGGTAATACCATCATAGCTCAAGCTGTAGTTTGGCACCTACAAAAGGACACAAGATTTGCATATTTCCTTTCTTAATCACTTTTGGAAATTGCTTGTTTAGCTGTATTTAAGATATTAGGAACCTTTATAATGGCACGTTTTACCACACCAGGGGAGTGTCGTAAAATCCTTTGAGAAATAAATTTTTAAAAAGCAGGTTTTATGTAGGGGAGGTTATGAAAAAGAGACTCCTTTAGAGGCTGGATAAGTTTACCCACGCAACCCAGAAACAAAGCTTCCATAAATATGATAACTGTATAAAGTTCAGATCTCTCCCTCCATATGAATGTAAGATGAAAAATTATTTTGTGTTTCTTTCAAGAATCTCTCAGTCTTTTTCAACTTAAGAAGACAAGTTTTAAATTTATTACATTAAAGGTTCGTATGAACACAGAAAAACATGTATAACAACCGTATACCAGTAGCACCTGTTACTAATCATAATAACACCCGAATCACATAAACACAATGATAAAACATATAAATGCCATAAGACCCAAATATCCTGGCACGAGTAATTAAGTTACAGCATTTATATGAATGACATCATATACATGTTTTGTCATCTGATACCTTTGACCATCCATGTGGTACACATTAGCCCTGCATTTGAAAGAGGCGTTTCGCATTATATGTTAGTCTGAATAAACCTTTGGAGCTTTGAAACAGCCACATCTTTTGCAAGGCTTGAACAGTTGCTCCAAGAGCTGTTCCTGGCTGTCTCAACATGGGTGTGCATGCACTGCCACTTTTGCTTTGTGCAGTCTCATCACAGTTGTTGTCGTCTATGCATGCACACGCATATTCAAAACAGCAGGAACAGCTTTTGAAGCATCTATGCTAGTCTTGCAACTTTTTTTAATGCTTTGAAGAAAAATCTGCTGTTTGGGCTAATATGGTTTGCAAATCATCTGATTCCAACGCTTTCCACAGCCCATCAAGTAACCATTTGGTGCAAGGAAATTTACCTTAAGTGCTTTAACACGAATTTCTTTTACTTCACTCTGGTACTGTTGGCGAATTTCATGCAGCTGTTTCAGATACTCCTGCATAAAGTTATTGGATTTGAACAAAATGTACCTTTAGAAACAATTCTTAATATGAAAGAAAATATGCATTAAAAACACAATCTTATACAATATATAATTCAAAACTAAGTCCCACAAAGAATTAACTTCCCAGAAGTGTAAGAATTGGACTGCAACTTTATGGAGACATGTAGGAAATGAATATCAATATTATGGAGGCATACTTGCTTTTTAAATTTTCTACTGTGAGTACACTGTACTGTCTTTTACTGACATTTTTAAAATCCCTGTAACATTTCAAATTATAAATAACTTTATTAGTTTCTGTACAATTTTCTCACTTAACAATGGAACTGTATTTTGTTATGAATTAAGATAAGTTGAATATAAACTGTATTTTAATCAGTGGTGGGTTCCTACCGGTGTGGTCAACTCTGCCGCACCAGTAGCGGCTGGCAGATTACGCAATTTGTGCGCGACGGCTCCGGTGCCGTCTTCACCAGTCCGTCGCGCGTTGCCATTTTTTTTCAGAATTTTTGGGCTTTTTTTGCTTCCTGCGCATCCGCGGAAGCAAAATCTCACGAGGGGACGTGCGTGCACGCAAGATGTTGGCCATTTTTTGCTTCCACGTATGCGCGAAAGCAAATAATTGCCAAAATCACGCACGTGCATGCGTCCCCTCATGAGATTTTGCCGATTTTTGCTTCCTGCGCAGAAGCAAAATCACGCGAGAAGGCGTGCACGCTTAGCGAGCGCATGCACGAAACGTGGCGATGTGCACGCAGCGCACCAGTAGCGAGGTAAGAGAGCAACCCTCCCCTGATTTTAATGTTTTAAAAATGAGGGAACTATTTTTAATTGATTACAGAGTTATACAGCTACCCATCTCATAAAATATTAGGTGATTCACAATAATCCATATAAACAAAGTTAAAAATAAAAATACCCTCCTCCCCCAGGAACCAAATCAAACATGTTGTTTCTTTATCCCAACAGTCCTTGTAAAGAGAATTTTGGATTTAATGCGAAATGTACCTCTGTAATACATGTTTAGTCTAATTCAACCTTCCGTCTAAGACTGTAAAAAATACAGACATGATATGGGTATCAAACATTTTTACCATCTTGCCTGTTGATTAGATCTTGAGAATTTAAAAGCTTATAAGCTATTTTGTTGCCTAACAAAAAAAAATCTTTACAATGGATTTTATCATTTTTCTTATGGCAAATGTAACTGTACATTAAAATGTAAAAAGTTATCCTGATCTTCTGTTGTGGGTTCCCCAAATCGCTATGCGGAGAGTGCTCTTGGAGACAGCAAAAATTTTTAGGTTCTTGTGGAATCCCTCTAAATGCTAACGCCAGAGAACTAACTTTATTAAAGAACTAACTTTATTAAGGATAAATGTAAAAATCTTATAAGGGAAAACATGCAATAGTCTCTGGGACAGACATCAGGTATACCTACAATGTTTTGCTATGGCATGTCTATGAATGAGGGGAGGTTTGCAAAAGCTTCTATAATTAGCACATTAATTACAGGTGCAAAACAAGATGTCAATTAGAAACATCAGTCTGTGAAATGTGCTCCCTGTAAATTCCTCATCCTGCATCCAATTCCTGCATCTGGGCATTTTCCCCACATATATTCCCAGGCCATGCTATGCATCTACTATTTTTATATTAAAACCCCATTAGTTAAACGCAGCATTAGATTGATACATGCGGCTTCTCCCTGAGTTCTAAGGCTGTGGCATGCTACTTAGACAAAGAAGGGATTTTCAAAAGCTTCTCATATTGAAAGTTCACAAACAGTTGCCAATCAAGTCAAAATAACTTGCCCTGGTCATTGTCAAATTGAAAAATAGCAAAAGAAGTGTATTATAAACCCATTGAAGGAGCTCTTTGAACCATACCGTTGGTTAAAACTAAATAATATAAAAATTATTTTGAATACTCCATCCTTCAACAGACACATTGAAAGAAAAATTAGGAATAGATAGTAGAATCATAGAATTAAAATTAGCAGTAATTTAGTCTGATCTCTAGCTTATGCAGTATTCACTACAGCATCTATGACAGATGACCACCTAGCTTCTATTCTCTTCATAAAATACAGGTAGTCTTCAACTTATGACAGTTACACAGCACTGAAAAAAATGAGTTATGACCATTTTTCACACTTACATCTGTTGCAGCATCCCCCCATGGTCATGAGATCAAAATTCAGACGCTTGGCAATTGACTCACATTTATGACAGTTGCAGCGTCCCAGAGTCATGTGATCCCCTCTTGCAACCTTCTGACAAGCAAAGTCAATGAAAATGCTCAGGGGTGGGTTCCACTTACCTTCGCCACCGGTTCGCATCGCGGCGTTTTGCACACACGCGATCGCTTTGCTCACACACACGCGCACATTTCCCCCCCCGTGCAATTTCATTTCTGGGCATGCTCAGCTGCAGGATTCAGGCCGAAACACAGCTGAGAAGCTGATCAGCTGTGCTTCGGGCGAAGAAACAAAGGTGAGTAGGGCTCTTTTTCAAGCCGCGGATGAGGAGAAGGCATCCAAACATGGAAAAATTCACCAAAAATTCCCCAAAAAAGATGGCGGCGCCCACAGACCAGCACCGACGGAACCTGATCCGTGATGCCATCGTTGCGTCACCAGCGGGTCGCTAACGGTTTGGGCGATCTGGTCCGAACTGGGAGGAACCCACCCCTGAAAATGCTAGATTCACTTAACAACCGTGTCACTAACTTAACAACTGCAGCAATTCACTTAACAACTGTGGCAACAAAGGTCGTAACATAGGGCAAATTTCACTTAACAAATGTCTTGCTTAAGAAAAATTTTGGGCTCAGTTGTGGTCATAAGTCAAGGACTACCTATAAAGACAATCTGTATATTTTTTTTATGACAAAGTAGTAAGTAGGTAAAGATGTCTGTTATTCCAATCAGAGATTGTTCAGTCCATATCCAAATGCTCTGGCCAGGCTCTTACCTGTTCTTTCATTTCATTTTTTTGAGGAAGAGCATTGTTACAGACTTTGAGCTGTTCTTCCTTCATTTCTTGATTCTGCAGCTGACAAAACTCTGCAGAAGATGGCCGTAGCCCCTATTGATATGCAAAACAATTAACTACTGTTAAGAGCAGTGTCCAGAAAAGGCTCTTATTTCATTTTTATGAGTTCATTACACCGAACATAAAAATCAAAATGCAAATGTGCGTTAAACTAGCATTTCATGTTAGTAATGCTAAATAGTAAATAAGAATAGGACTTCCAAAGTTCATTTGCTCCCATTTGTTTTTCTTTCATTATAGAAATTGCTCACCAGTTGCTTCTCTACTTTTAACTTGTTTTGCTGAGCATTAAATCGTCTCTGAAGATACTCGGAAGGCCTGAAAAACATAACAGTCATGGAAAACTCTAAACAGAAAAGGGGCATCATGTCAAAAATCAATAGATGTTTCTAATATTCAAGGAAAAAAAATACAACCCATGAGGTGGAGGAGGTGGTGGTTCTTGTCCTTTCTGCTTATAATACTGTTCCATTCTCTGGCCAATACAGGGATCATCATCTTGGACCAAAGCTCTCTTCTGCAAGTTTGCCAGCTTTACGTAATAATGGTCATAATGTCCACACATTCTAATGACCTCTGGCTTCTGACATATTTGAAACGCAGGACCCAAGGGCTGAAAATATTAAATTTATAAAGACAACAAATTCAAAATACTGAATATTGATTAAAGCTGAACTGTTACCTCTTGTGACATTCATTTTATGAAAACAGGTTCATTCTGAGCCCAGCGAATGGAAATAAATTTTACATAAAATAGTGTGACTTGACTATTGTTCTGATAAAAAGAAACTGAACTCTTCAATAAAAATGCTGTTTCCTCCTCAGCAAAAGCAGAATGTAACAACAAAACAAGGAAATTGCTTTTCTGTATCCTATCCTTTGCTAAGCTTTAAGCATTAATCCTTCAGCTAAATATTTGAGCACTGATCCTTTGTAATAAAGATTTCAGTCGTTTGGCCAGGACCATCCCGTCCTTAGGTGAGGACCTCATATTTCTATTTTGCTGCATTCATCCCCACTTCAATCTCCCCCACATCTCTTTCATTTTGGCTACTCTGCACCCCACAACCCTGTTGGTCCACTACTACCCCAGCTGATTTTTGCCATCTTTTCCAGCTGCTTGATGAGGTATGCCAAGCCTCGCCCTTCGTGAGGCATTGTTGGCCTTCCAACAATGGGAGAAAAAATACAGTGAAGGTTACTTGGGCGGAGCAGGGAGCACTTGGGGTCAGCAGAGCAGTGTGGGTCAGCAGAGAAGTAGGGTAGAGAGGCCAAAAGCAAAAAGATGATGTGGAGAAAGGAAGGTGGAAGGAGCTGAAGCACACCCTGCGGTCATAAGTGTGGACAGGCTGCGAAGCATCTGAATTGTGATTATGTGACTATAGCAGTGGCTGTAATTGTTAGATAAGAATTACTCTCATCAGAGGCGAAATAGGTCTTTTCCTGAAACTCTGACATAGAAAGATGCATCTTTCTGACATAGAAAGATGCATAGAAAGAATAGAAAGAAAACCGCAGTTTAAATACTAAGGTATAAAATATTTATTTCGGTACAAAAACAAATAAATCACATCCTGGCTATAAACATAGGTCTTGCTCCTTACAGAAGCAGAAGAAGAAGGGAGGAACAAAAGAAAGGAATGTACACATGCGTACTAGGAACATATTAATCACGTGCTCAGGAATAAACCATTATATTTGATAGGGATGCATCTCCCCTGCATATACATGTAACAGGCAATATAAAATCACTGCCTGACAGTAATTTTGAGGACCAATCAAATACCATTCATTTGGTGCTCATGTAATTTTAAACCGTCACTGCTTGAATAAGAATAGAACTTGAATAGAATACTTTATTGGCTAATAAAGTGATTAGACACACAAGAAATATATCTCCGGTGCCTAAGCTCTCAGTGTACATGCAAAACAACAAAGAAATAATAATCATCATGATACCAACAAGAGAAGGTAGTGGAACAGATGAGAAGGATAAGAGTAATATAGCCATACTATATGGCTAAATTCATTTAGACATAAGATACTATTGTGGGAATTAGGTATTCAGCAGAGTGTTGGCATGAGGAAAAACACTGTCTTTGTGTCTAGTTGTTTTTGCATGCAACGCCCTGTAGCACCGTCCCGAGAGAAGGAGTTGAAACAGTTTATGTCCAGCATGGTCATTAAGAGATGATTACCAGTAAAAGGTTAGAAATATATAACTCTTACCTTTACAAAAGGTAACTTTTACCTTAATCATTGGATCCTGAATCCTTGAAGGAGAATAGCATTCATTTTTATGCAATAATTTTCGAGGAAGCATTTCCATCTTGATTTTTGGAGAACGATAATCATGGAGTCTTCGTTTCTGACCTTTAGGAGTTTATGTAACAATAAGCAAATAATGATTGGCTAATTACTTCTACATTTAATAAATATTAAGAAAGGGGCTGACAGACTTGTAGGTTATCTCTACGCTTTGCAAATGAAAAAGAGCATTGTTCCCTTGAAAACCAGCAACATATATTGGGTTGGGAATCACCTGGGTACCACAAAATACCCAAGTCTCTTTTTTCCATAATATATGAAGTAAGGAAGTTAATCCTGAAATATATAGCATTTCTATTCTATAGAATAGAAATGCTATTGGTATCTATAAATACCAATTTATCAAATTCCAGTTATGTTCAATGGCTCAGTAGTAAGTTCAAGGAAGTCTTTAGTTATGCGTCAGCACAATATTTATCTGAACCAAATTAATCTTCAGGCCAAACTTCTACAACAACCAGGGATTTGACTATATATAAGATGGAAAGTTCCAAGCTAACAACATCCAACATAAAAGTTGGTTCAACTGGTTTTTTTTCCTGCCACCCCAACTTTGTAGAGCCATTGTCATCAACTGCTTTCTGAGAAGGATTCCTGAACAGAAACAAAAGGGATACAACCACCACAACAGATACTGTTGGATACACTACCCCAACATTAAAATCAACTTCTCTGTGGAATGAAAAGAGAAAAAACTGCTCAGCGGGATTTTTCTTTCTTTCGCTCCAACCTCACTATTATAACCAATTTATTGCAGTAACAACTGCAAATGGGTACTTGCTTGTTTTAAAATAATATTTCTTTACTAAGCATAGACCTGGATGTATTTTAATACAATTTTCTTGAAGAAAGAGTCATCACTGACTAAAGCAATCCCAAGTTTCTTCAGTGTCCCTCGTCTCTTCTATAAATCAGAAGAACCTATTAATTTTACCTTGCACAATGGAGCATATCTTGAAAATACAGCTTTGAAGTTATAATCCATATTTCCTCAATTTCTGCTGCCATACTTTCCTCAATGAAAAGATGCATGCCGCGGTGGCGCAGGGGTTAAAATGCAGCATTGCAGGTTAACTCTGCCCACTGCCAGGAGTTTGATCCTGACTGGCTCAAGGTTGACTCAGCCGTCCATCCTTTTGAGGCTGGTGAAATTAGAACCCAGATTGTTCAGATTGAACCCCAAGCAATGACGGTTGGCGGGACCGCGGGGGAGAGCTTTCTCTGTGGGAGCTCCGTCTCTCTGGAACCAACTACCCCCAGAGATCCGGACTATCCCCACCCTGCTGACCTTCCATAAAGCTGTTAAAACATGGCTCTTCCTGCAGGCGGGGTGAAATAGAGACCAATGAGAACACCTGTGGTCTCCCCATGTACGAATGATGGTACAGTATATGTTTTTTAATCTTTATAACTATTTTAATTGTTATTATCATTTTTATAAATTGTTCCTCTTTTATGTTGTACGCTGCCCAGAGTCCCGCGGGAGTTGGGCAGCCTATAAGAACAAACAAACAAACAAACAAACAAATAAATAGGGGCAATATGCTGATTCCGTAAACTGCTCAGAGAGGACTGTAAAGCATTATGGAGTGGTATATAAGTCAAAGTACTAGTGCTATTGCTATTGTTATTTTACAACCTCTTTATTTTTTGAAAATGGCCATCTCAGAATCAATCTAAATGTAAAACAAATTTCATACATATGGTCAAGTGTAATGTTCTTATTTTTAATATAAACAATCACTTGCCTGATGATGAAGCTGATGGTTTTTTTCTGTGAATAACAGTATGACTAAATTCTGCCTCAATGATCTAGAAAGGAATACAACAGAATGCATTTATTTCTATGCTACCTCAAGTGACCGAGGTGGCGCAGCGATTAGAGGCAGTACTGTAAGTCACTTTAGCTGACTGTGATCCGCAGGTCAGCGGTTCAAATCTCACCGGCTCAAGGTTGACTCAGCCTTCCATCCTTCCGAGGTAGGTAAAATGAGGACCCAGATTGTTGGGGGCAATGCAAAATATACATTGCTTACTGGTGTAAACCGCTTAGAGAGTGCTTGCACTGTGAGGCGGTATATAAATCTCACAAAATAAATAAATAAATAAAGTGTGTTTCAAGTAAATGTACCAAAAGTTAATTTATTCTAACTCAATGCAGGAGAAACAAACATATCTCCTTGGCATTTTTGTCCTGGGGAAACCTAGCAATACCAACTATTTTTATTTTGTAACTTGAATGTAAGTGGAATTTATCTATGTATTTGGGGAAATTATAATGCCACCCATCTTGCATATATAACCATGGTCAGCTGGCAATCAACAAAAAGAGTTATATAGAAAATAAACCTATAATTGTAAAATATAAAATGAAGTTAAAATAACCATCCAACAATAACCAAGGCCCCATAACAGATTCACATCACAATTACATCTATTTTGGGCTCAATTAACATCCTGTGCTTGGAGCAAGTTCTGGAAAGTCAGGATGCTTGCAGCCCTCCAAATATCAGGAGGAAGCCTGTTTTATAATGACAAGAGCCAAAAACAAAAACAAAACCCCTTCTTCCACAGAAGAATAGATAAAGAACAACACCAACCAACAGATAAAGGGACCAAGCAATTTTGTTTTTCTAAGCCACAAGAGATACTCACCTCGGGTGGCAAATAATTCTTTATCTGCTTCTCCAAAAAGGCTTTTTTTAAAATAGAATTAATAGAAGGGCGATCTCTTGGAGATGTTCTAAACAACTGGGATATTAACAATCTCAGGTCGGAAGAATATTTCACAGACACAGGAATGAAATGGCCTCTGCAGATCTTCATTATAAGTTGGGGCAAATTGTTGCCTTCAAACTGTCACATGAAAATAAAGTCAATATATTAAATCAAAACTTGATTTAAACAGAAATACACAAAAGTACTTACATAAAAAAAAGACAAATGAGGACAGAATAGTCTGAGTCTTTTTTTTTTAATAGCACTGTCCAATTTATCGGGTCATTTCAGATCTACTATTTCTCGCTTACGATACCTTCTGTTTCACTTATTTATGAACTACCATCCTGCTTATCAAAAAGAACTATTGTAACAGCAGGCAAAGTATGTTCTACTCTACTTTATACCCCAAAAGTCCACTATTAAAACACATCTAAAATATTGAGCCCACGTGATTATTTCACAAATGGTTGTCACTAAAAAGGATTTACCCATTCCTATTTATTTAGCATATGTCATATATGGACTACCAATACACTTAGATGAGTAAAACACAATAAAATATAAATGTTAAAAAGATCTATGTTCAAATATCAATTTCCAGGCCATCTACCATTGAAGCGCAGCATCATTTATATATAAAAAAAATCAGATACTGGACCAGTATATGCCCTCAGCTTACAGTCAGTCACGATGTGATCGCAGTCACACTAAGTGGGGAGGATACTATGCCCCATTTATACAGGGAGTCCCAGCAGTTGCCATGTGAGGTGTGAATCCTATTCAAGATTATCCATTGCTGACATGATAGTTCAAAGCCTGGCACCTTTTGTGTGGGGTAATTTATATGTCTACCTATGTCTGGGCGCTCAGCAGCCTATCTGGCTTTCCATAGGGAATCAATGTGACAGTTGTTGGACAAATGTTGTGCAAGAGCCAGTGGGGGTTTCCTGGATTTGAGTCTTCAGGATGATATATGAGAAAGGTCGGCATGCAGTAAGTAGCCAGTAGGAGTATTACTCGTTTTTGCTCTAGAGGTGAACTGTAGGCCAACATCAGCCCCAGCAAGAAAATCGAAACAGATAATCTTCCTTCTCCATCATAGTTTCTCTTTAAGCTTTCTTAATTAATTCTCTATCCTTAACTCAGAAGAATTTGGCTATATTGAAAGACTAACACTTCCCAAACAAATCAACCTAAAAATGAGTAAGAATATGCCCAGCTTTTTAAACAATGTTTGAAATTACCAGTGGTAAAATGACAGCTAACATTAAAATAGTCAGAACTGGAAACTAGGAACAGAATATGCACCAAATGCAAGTTGGAGTAATTTTTTTAAAAAAATCATGAAGAATACTCAAATTTATGTTGTACTTTTCATTTTACCAATGAAATCATAAGACTATATACAAGCCATTCTTGATCAGCCCAAAGACCATCTAACTCCACTATTTTATTCCTACAGAGCTAACAAAGCACTAAAAGAAACCCAGAGCAAGATAAAAATACCACAGCACAGTTTTGTTCCTAACATTTTATGTCAAGACACACATTCTTTCAATAAAACATATGTAGTCAATATGTCTAATAGAAATTGTTGGCCTTATCAATTGTGTATTTGTCTATTTCTCTTCTGAAATTTAGACATTTAAAGAAACTTTTTTGATGGAGTATTCCTTTCCATCTGAAAAGGAAAACTCAAGATGATCTTAGTACTATAAAACTGATATTTTTCTACACTGTTCAAAATGTTAAAAGCTGTATTTAAGTTATGATTCTAATAGCTGTCACTAAACAAACTTGATAAATATTTGGTTATGACAGTATAAACATTTACTTACAGGATGCTTTAAAGTACACAACTCATACAACACACAGCCAAGAGACCATATATCTCTATAAAAGAAAGTAAGAAATTAGAGGAATTGAAACAATATTTAGTAATCCAGCAAAAAACATCTATCCCAACTATATGGTTATGCAAAAAGTTAATTCTTATTATTCCATTTAGTATTGTTTATAATATACTATTTATTATTTTTAACGCATTGTTATTATAGTTCATCCTTGCTTAACAAACAGTTGCTCTGATTTTGAAGTTCTGACGATTGCATCCCCTTCATGATCATGTGATTGCATTTTGGGTACTTATCAATTGGCTCGCATTTATGGCCTTTTGCAGCGTGCCACAGTCACCTGACCACAACTTTCAGCAGTTTTTGCTAGTATCCAGTATTTACTTCCAATTTCTGACCCATTGAGTATAATGGATTCATTTAATAACTGCCACAGAAAAGGTAGTAAAATCAGGTGCAGACCTGCTTAATGACCACCATGACTTACAACCAAAATTTTGGGCTCAATAATGGACATAAGTCAAAGACTATCTGCTTTTGGTAACGTCATCAAAGGTTATAATTAAGCCAGTTATGGCTGCAAACACAATATTATTAAAGCAGCTATTAAGGCCAAATAGGGCATTTTAGAACTGCAAAAAATTAATGTGTGCTTCACAAGAAAGCTGACCTTTTAAGAGTTGATTCTATAGAGAACTGTTCAAAAGTCTGAAGGCAAAGACAGCTTGCAATACTATTGCTTATATTTATTGCCATTGTTCATTTCAAGAAGACCTTCAAGAACCGCAGGTCAATTGCCACTTGGAAAGCAGTGTACCTATCAAAAATGATCTTTGGCTTGTGAGGAGTTATACAGTGAACTGCATGCTCCAAATTAAGGCATTAAATAAAGTTGGAAGAAACAAATATTTGCATAAAAACAGGTTTATTTATTAAATAGAGAAGATTTTTTAACAATTTCTGAAACAAGAGTCACTATCAACTTTCCACATTTTTAAAAACTCATTTTTTCCAATTTCACCATCCCTCTCTGTCTCACTCCACAAAGATAGAAGTATATTCTGAAACTTACGTTTTATTATTATATGGTTTATTTTCACAGATTTCAGGTGATAGGTAATATGGTGTTCCTACATAGGTATTAGCAAATTCCATCGTGCTAAAGAAAATAGCAAACAAAAAAAGGATTTTTTTTTTGAAAATAATTTGATTATTGAAGCTATCCAAAGAAATTACAAAAAATTCATAACTCAGTCCATTATTTAGAATGCTCTATATGTGAATCCATTCAAGGCTTGATTGAGATAGCAAGGCCTAAATAATTTACAAGTATTTTTTTTTAAAAAAATCAGATTCAAACCATGATTTCAATTTCTGGTTTAGAACATATTAAAGAATTTCCTGATTTCAAATATACAGGAATGGGAAAACCACTGTTTGAAAATGCACTGTTTCTACTTTCTTTTCTCATTTACAAAAGGAGTAGCAGGAACTCCTAAATGAAATCCCAAGTTTTACTGCACTTCTTTTCAATAAAGCTAAGACATTTTGCAAAGTTAAAGTCTGACCAATTCTATGCCCTTTTCACTGGAATTTTAAAGCATCTGCAGAATAAACTCATTTATTTTTGACCTAATACCAAGGGAATAACATTGTCCATAAAAATATGCTTACTTGTTCAACATCCTTGCAATCCCAAAATCTCCCAGTTTGGCTGTTATTCCATTACTGCTAAGAAAAATGTTCTGTAAACAAAATACACCATAATTAAAACTGGATGTGTGTTTTATGTCTCAGTGATAAGGCTAAAATTATCTCCCAAAATTACCTGGGTTTTTATGTCTCTGTGCAGAATCTTCCTGTCATGTATATGCTTCAGGCCTAAGGCAATTTGCACAAACCAACCCAAGATCTAAATATAAAGATAAAATATCAATATTTCATACAACACAGTTATTAAAATTTCTTCAAGAATACAGTCTTGGGGATGAAAAAAGTTTATTATTTTAAATATATACATACACAAGTATGACAAAATAGGTCACAGAGTTGTTCAGATCTCAAGGTTAGAACATATTCTGTGTGTGTGTATGTGCATGGAGAGAAAGAGAGAGAGAGAGAGAGAGAGAGAGAGAGAGAGAGAGAGAGAGAGAGAGAGAGAGAGAGAGAGAGAGAGAGAGAGAGATTATTGTTGAGAGCTTTTGAGATTGCTAAACTTGCATACATCAAAAGATTTTAAGCAAGCTCTCACTCAGTGGTACTGTTTTGTTTTTCCAAGCTGGCCATTTTGAAGTTTGTCCCTAGAGATTAAAATGTTGCTATATTTAGTTTGTCCTGGCTTTGAGTCTTGCCTTAAATCCATTATAATTCTTTTGTACAAAACATATTATAAATCACATTAGAGGACGCATATGTGAAGACAGTTCTAATCTTGATACCTTCACATGCTCTTCCTGTAATGTGATCTTGGCTAATCAGAATTGGTTTCAGATGGAGCTGGTAATCCTACTGGAGAGCATCTGGTTGGGCAAGTCTGCCTTACCCTTTCATCAGCATTATTTTATTACAAATGAAACATGTGTTTGAAGTATGCAATCTTGGAGCTGACAAGGTTAGAAATACCCACCATTGCCAAATGTTTTTATCTATTGTATTTGTATCATCTTCTTCTATTAATTGTGAATCTGTCCTAAATTTTGGCTTATCTTCCTTTCAGGTAAATACATTATGTGGAATTCTTATTAAAGCATAATTACACCGTAACAAAAAATAAATAAAACACAATATAAGCCAGGATCTCCACTTTGAATGCTTTGCTGTGATGAACAATGAAGGGAATATAAGTAAAGTGAAAATATTCCTCAAATTACAAACTTACCTTATCCTCATCAAACAGCACTCCATATTGCATATTTATTCTCTTCATTAGGTCACCTCCATCGCAATATTCCATCATAATATACAAGTTATTTTTCTCTAAAAAAAACAACTTAGGTTTTGAGTCATTTAAAAAAAAGAATACAATATAAAACAAAGGGAGAATCCTGCTGGATTAGATCAAAAGTCCACCTTGTCTGGTATTTTGTGTCCCATCCTGGCTGATGATGCAACTGAAAAGCTCACAGGGAGGCTATGAAGGCAAAGCCTGCTGCTAATACTAACAGCATATTTTGCATTTGAGGCATGCAACTTTGATTCTGAAATATACATGCTCACATGTATACATTTTCAGAGCCATAGTTGTTTAGTATTTCCCCAAGGTTTATTGATCTAAAAGAAACTCAGATCCTTAAGTTAACCACCATTAAGTGAGAGATCCTGTTACTTAGTCAACAGAACTGCCCTGTGATCTGCTTCTTGATCTCCAGCTAAGTTGGCTAAATGCCTCTTCCCCAAAGTTAAAAGTGACATCTGCTAATATTCTGTATTTAATGTAATAAGGAGCACTTTAATGTTTCCTTTTGCAGGTAGATACCATACTCATCTCAACACTCTTCATATAAACATACATGGCATTAGGTAACTAGAAGCAAAATAACGTATTATTACTCTACCCCATTGAACTCATATGACTCTTTATTGGCTTATAGGTTATAATATATTATTATAAAAATAATAGTTAAAAACTTCCAAGGTGAGGTGAAATCCAACCAAGCAATCTTAACAATGATCATGAATATCATGAATATCACATCAGTCCCCACAGGAAAACAAAAGGAAATTCATACATACATACAATATATAAACTCAAAGAAACAATCTCCAAAATCTGTTTTTTTAAGTTTTGGGAAGAAAGTACTTGTGTGTCTTTCAAAAGATGAAATTTTAGAAGGAACTATTTATTGTTGCTCTATTCTAAGAGTTAGCCAAAATACAGGTCCTCGACTTATGACAACAACTGAGCCCAAAATTTCTGTTGCTGAGTGAGATATTTTTTGTGAATTTTGCCCCATTTTACAACCTTTCTTGCCACATTTGTTAAGAGAATCATGGCAGTTGTTCAGTTAGGAACATGGTTGTTAAATGAATCTGGCTTCCCCATTGACTTTGCTTGTCAGAAGGTCCCAAAAAGTGACCCGGTCATAAATTGCAACTATCATAAATATGAGAGTTGCTAAGAGTTTGAATTTTGATCACATGATCATGGGGAAAATGGTCATAAGACATTTTAGTGCTCTTCTAACTTAGAATGGTCACTAAATGAACTGTTGTAAGTCGAGGACTACCACTAACTATAGATCAAAATGATACCTTGAAAGGAAGCGTAGAAAGCTACAATATTGGGATGCTTCATCTTGGCTAGAAGAGTTGCTTCTTTTTGAGATGATTCTTTTTCCTTCCTTGGCATCTTTATTTATTTAAAAAGAATGCAACACAAGTTGTTATTATTTATGTGACTTTATAGGAATATCACAAAGATATTGAAAGGATTCTGAACTCTGCTTAGTGTAATTTCCCCTAAACTGATGACCTCTGAATAAATCTTATATTTCCAATAAAAGTTATTGTTGCTTGGGAATTAATGTGAACTGATTTTTTTATTATATTAACACCATTTTATAATTAAAAGTTACTAAAAAGTGACTATAACACATTTCATCACTTTCTTTCAACATCCTTTAAGAAACGGACTACTTCCTTAAAGGGCTACATATAATATTTTTAGAACTTTAAATTGTCATGGAACCTTAGAAACAGCAATAACATTTGGACTAAATAACACACTGAATCCATTGTCACAAGCACTTACAGATAAAACAAACTTACTTTCTGTCCTGGAAAGACATTAAAAATGCTTCTTCAGAACTTAACCTTAATCCTATGTCAAATATTCAAACAAATTCTAAGCTGTCTAAAATATTGCTAATGGCACTCTTGCTGCCATTAGGCAGATCTTTCTATCCGATTGCCATCTTCACCTTGGACCAAACATTAACATGCTACATAAAACTATTATAAAAGATATTACCTTAGTTAAATTGATCTCCTTGATAACACATTGTTGATTGTCCTCTTTTTTTCTGGCTAAGAATATTTTGCCAAATGCTCCTTCTCCAATCATTTTAATTATTACATAATTATCCATGATTCTGAGTTTTGGAGAAACATCAAAAATAAAAAGAATGTAGTACTTAATATTTAAACACCAAACTTTACTTCAAACTCTAACCTTTAATTTTTCATTGTAGATTTTTTTTATTTTTAAATTTTTAATAATATCTATTTTTCTTGGTCAGATACTCACAACTGAAAGAGCGGTATCCCTATCCTTTTAAGTCAAGCAGTCGCCAAACAGGGAAAATTATAATCATTTCAGATTATTATGAAATGTGCATGCATGAAATAACAGAATTCTTGGACTTACAGAATGAAAATCATGAAAATCATGCCGTTTGTAGCCTATGGCTTATTCTAAGTCAGCCTTTCCCAATCTTGTATCCTAGAGATGTTCTTCTATCATCTCTTCCCGGGAAATGGAAGCTACATTCTGGCACCAGGTTGGAAAAGGCAGCTGCCTGACCTACTTAACAGATCCCTGGTTAATGGCTGGATCTAGATGGAAGACAGCTTAGGATCTGCATGCAAGTCCCATGACAGAAGAAAAACTACAGGCAAACATACTGTATAACAGATCATAACAAGACCTTTGACTGGTTATTTAAATTGCTCCTGATTCCTTTCCAAGCAGACTCAGAATATCTCTAGAAAGTGGATCCCTTGATCCACTATTTTCCCTCGAAATGAGGGATCTATTTTCCCTCGAAATGAGGGATTCTACGCAATCCGCCCATTCATGCAGATGTGAATTCGAGGTGAGTGGCAGTTCTAGTAGACTGATAAATACTACGCAATTCTCTTACTCTGAGGCGCCTTAAAAATTGGTGCAGGCTACACAGCTTTCCACACACTTTATTCAGGAGTAAGCCCCAGTTATCTATTGAGGTTTACTTCTGAGCAAACCTACGTCAGTTTGAGTTGACAACCTCATTAAGAGCGAAGCTCAAGGGATCCTTTTCCCTCTGCGGGGAGGCGGGGAATTTCCCCGCCTTTCTCAGCACTTCCGCTTCTCCGTTGCCAAGGAAACAGAACCGACGCGCGCGCAGATTCCATGCCTGCTCGCGCTCCGCAGCTCTATTTTCTCCGTCATTCACCCGCCGGCGGGACTCTTTCCTGCTCCCTTGAGAAGCGAAAAAAGGGATAGTCCTCCAGAACCGAAAATATGAATTTATACCACCAAAACTACCTTAAGTTCCGCAGACGATGGAAGCAGCAGCTTCTTCAGCGCCCGCGGAGGCGTGTTTCCTTTACACCCCGCCCTATTGTCCGGGTCATAGATCGGTTTCTGCAGCCTTCCGCAATCTGACGTCTTTCAGTGTGTTAAAACTGCAGCTCCCATCATCCCCCTTCAGCACTATTCTATTATATACAGTGGTCGAAAAGTACTACTAGTAGGTATCAGGCTGAAGGATGTTTCTAGAGTTTGCACATCACCTCGCGTTAATCTCCCCACCCACCCACTCAGTTTCCAATTACTTCATAGTTTCGTAATCATCATATAGATAGAACAAGAATGCTAAAATGCACAGGGCAGAACAGAATGTTGTTTTAGCCAAGCTACACGGTGAATATATACTAACAGTTTGATTGGTTTAATATGAATTTATTCCCAGATAATTGAAGGTCTCATTTCAAACTGTGTGAACTTCAGCTGGCAGAATTCTAGTCAATGTTCTGTTTGCCAAGTACCTTCACATTTGGAAGTCATCAAAACTGGGAGACATTTTAAAAAATTAATCTATATATATAAAAGCGAAAACCACTCCCACATTAATCATGAAATCTCCAGAACCGTAAAGCCTACAAACTTGAAATTTGCCACGTATGTTCCTCTTGGATTCTAGGTGCTCACTAAGAAAGGATTTTTCAAAATGACCATCGGAGCATGAGCATTTCTTATATTATTATTAACAAGCTCTGGTGCTAAGGAGTTCTACTCCCCCCTCCCAACCTGAAAAAAAATCTGATCCAAATGCAAAACACAAGCAGAGGAGTTTCAGTTTCGCTTTTGCTTTCACAGCAGCAGCTTTACTACAGAACAGTTGAGCTAAGCCAAGCAGATTCCTTCCTGTCTCCTCCTTGCTCACACAGCAAATACTGTTTGAGTTTCCAAACACCTCTCAACTCTCTCATACACTAACACAGTGTTTCTCAAATAGTGGGGCGCCCCCCCTGAGGGGGCTCGGAGCGATGCCAGGGGAGGCGCATGTGACCCCGGGGAACATGTGTGGTCCCTCTCAATCGATTCCCCCGGATAGGGAGTGTTTTCCCAGTTGCACACTGCTCTGAGCCCAGAAGAGAAGGCGGCCAGGCAGGGCAGGGTGGCTGCGTGGGTTCTTGTTGTTCTCGGCGGGCGCCACAGTAGCCATGAACGGCGTGGCGAACCTGCTGGACAAGGAGGAGCATCCTCTGCAGCTGGGCGAAAGCTTCGAACGGCACCCTAAAGCCTTCTTCCACACCATTCGCTGTGAGTGCCTGGCAGAGGCGGTGCTTATGGGCCAGGCTGGCGACCCCAAAACATCGGCTTGATTAAGCTGGCCTGGTCCCATGTCAAAAGAGGGCCCTAACCACAGTAGCCTATGCCTGCCTAACCGAAAACAGGCTCCACTGAGTTCAGTGTGATTTACTCCCAGGTAAGTGGGTAGAGCAGCCTTCCCCAGCCAATAGTTTGCTTGCAACTTATAATAAGTAAAATAATAAATATTAACACTAAAATTCCATTGGGGCCCAGATCGGAGAGTTGGGGGGGGCGCGAAATGTTTACTTCTTCCTAGGGGGGGCGTAACAGAAAATAATTGAGAAACACTGCACTAACAGGACACTAGCCAGATGAATACCAATGGATGCTGGTAGGCAGAGACAGATTTTTTCCCCTTATTTTCCTCCTCAGTTCAGACGAATCTGTTCCTTCTACTATAACACCAGTTAAAGGGAAAAGAGGCAAAAAAACGCAGGAAAAGATTTACAGATGCGATTAGGAAAACACAAGTAAGGGAAGCTGCCTGTTTCTCCCATGGCCAGTTCTATGTGCCATGCTCCAGAGTCAGTTCACCTGACAGCCTGGTCATCCTCCAGCCAGAGAGCAAAACCAGGAATGTTGTTTACAGGGAGGTCCTGAGCAATTCATCTGAGGGACGAATTGAAAGTCTATGCTATGCAAATAACGTCTTCATCTGTAACAGAAACTTAGCTTACCATCTCTAACGAAATAATACAGTCCCTTTTTAAACTACTCATTAATTTTCAAGCTGTGTCAATTTATCAAGCCCCATCACATAGTTTCGTAGCGAAGCACGAATATCAGCTAGTCAGAATATATTTCTGCTAACATTTTAGTAGGTATCCTGGGGGTGGGAGTCTCTTGCAGCAAAACATTTTTCAAAACCTGTAACATTTATTGGAGTTTTTACTAGTGTAGCATTTTCAATTAATATAAAATCCATATAATCCCTAAAGTGTAACATTCTGTATGAAAAATTATGTATTTTTGTTAAACACATAATTTGGTACCTGAAAGTACCCCCAAAAAGAGAATTTTAGCTTTATGTCCTTTTCACTAACATCTTTTTAATCAGATAACAACCAGTACACTTCAGTCCAAAATCTCAATAAACATACGAACTTTCATATGCAAGATAACAGAGATTCAGATTTTGGGGTCACCGTAAAATCATTTATATTGAATCTTTTATGTGGTGCATGATTTAGCCTCACAGAGATTTTTTTCTATTAGGTAATATCTTAACAAAAACAATCCCTCTCCATAACCATCACTAAAATATAAATTAAAACGCATATAGCAGCTTACCAATTGTGTAAAGTAATGATTTAAAAGTATTGTTATAACATTTTTACCACAAGTGAAAAAACTTGCACCACAAGTTTTTATACCAAGGGACAATGTCTAAGCATGAGCATCTATGGGAGGGAACAAATGGTAACATATGTACAATTACATGATGCAACTTTTTTTAATGTACATTAAACAAATTTAGCCACTTTCTATTTGCCTAACAATAGGCATATGTAATTTTGACATGGCTTATAGATTGTTTCTAAAGTTAACATATCTATTCCAATTCTCTTCCATAATTCATACCCAGCATAATCAACTAGGCTGCCTAAGATGGAAAGAAATTGAACACATCTGCTGAGATCCTGTTTAAGGAAAATACATTAAGAGTCTGAAAGTGCGGTTTTTACTAGATTAATTTTAACACATAAATTTGACAATCAGCACTAATTGTGGATATTTTGAGATAAATATGTAAATTAAATAATGTATTATCAAATATATAAGTAAAACTACATGCTCATTATAATAAATAAAATTACATACTAATTGTATTATATATTTAATAATACTTTGTTTGTTCGTTTGTTTATTAACTATAAGCTGCCCATAATTTAATACAAGATAAAGAGCTATATAAATGTTTGAAATAAGCAAATAAGCAGACTGTGGAGGGATAACTAGACTCCTTTGCAAAAATCCTGATAGGACACCACTGTAATGGCAGGGTTGTTTGTTTGGTGATCATGCTGCCAACATCTATCTTGTTGAGGACCAACTGTTCAAGTCCTCCTTGGGTTTCCTGTCTGGGATAAATAGGGCTCTCCAAGCCCCAGCTCCCTAACTGCATTCAATGAATATAAATTATATAACTGAACAATAAGAAGCAGAAATAGATGAAAGTCGTGGCTCCTGAAATCACACTGATGAAAGACATAGTTCCAGAAGATATCATTTTGAAAATTAGGAAGAATTGAAATGAGCAGGTTTATTAACAATTGCAAAACACACAATCAAATAAAAAGATGAGGTATAATTAATGCTAATTTCTATCTAGATTTTGCCATATTCTGAAATCCAGTCTCAGTCTTCCCTGGCCACCTTAAATCCAACACTCCCAAAGGCCTAGGAATATGAAAAGACAGAGAGGGACAACATGAAAGTCATATCTTGCTCTCTGTTATCTCAGACTGTACTAATCCCAGTCCTGTCTTCTAATATGGTATATTTCTGATTTTGACATATTTCTGATTTTGACAGAATATTTCTATACTGAATAAAGGATTCTGGGTAAAAAACGCTTATTTTAGTATCTTTAAGAAGAACGTACTTACTATACCTTTTTTGTATCAAAAAATATCCCAAATTAAATTTGCTTCCTCAAAGAAATATGTGTGAAATCATTATGTATCAATTAGTTTGTTGCTGCTAGTTTCTGAAATGGTTCAGCAATATTTTTGCACTGATACTGGATTATTTATTGATACTTCTTTCTTCAGTTCCATTGGTTTGATAATCTTCTGCAATTCAGAAATCCAGTCTGGATCATCATCTGCTTCAAAATCCCTATGAAAAATATAAAGAACAATTAAGAGGAGGAAAAGGGGATTATCATTTAAAGAAATCCGTAACTACTGAATACATATATTTTCTGATTAGAAACCCTCAGGACTCCCAGGGGTATTTTTACCATTAAAATTATTCTATAAATTCTAAAATTCTTCTGTACAATCTGTTCTTTTGTCCATTACAGTCAAAATGTGTATATAATATGTGCTTGTAAAACAGAGATTATTTTTTCCTAGGAAAAGTTTTGAATGTCTTGAAATATTTTTGTTCTGTTTAATTCTGCCTATTTGCTTATTTGAGAACTTTCATTAATCACGCATCGGCTTTATGATTATGTTCTTAATAATGTTCAGTATTTTTATTTGTAGACAAAGGCCACAACGTATAAATCAGATACTTTTCTGTGCTAGTAGGCTCCTTGAAAATACAGAATAGTAAATACGTAAATACGTAACATGTTCTTACATAAAAGGCAGACTGAATTCAAATGTCATGCTCTGGTGATAGCATAATTCATTGTATGACCAATCACTCATGAAGACTTCCAATTTTTCATGTTTTAAGAGAGACTATAATTGCATCAGATTATAATTTCATGAAATTCATGTATCATAAAACGTAAGATTCAGAATTTGTTCCACGTATTACTTGTCATAGTATACCTGCTCCTAAACCAAATTAGGAATGTATCACATGGAGGGACAAGACTTCTGCTGATCAAAGCAGAATTGGGGGGCAAAGGGGGGAGAGATAGAGTTGGGGGGATCTGATTAAAAAAAGTAGATAAATACAGCCCACAGTTGAAAAATGGCATGAAGCTACAATTGGATTTTTTATGAGACATGTTTACATTGAAGAAAAAATAGAAAAGAATTCCAACAATTAGTTTTTCAAACTGTATTTCAACATACGTGTCCTCTTCATCTGATCTAGGTTCAAGTCTCTCTGCATCCTCCATAAAAGTTTCACCATCTGGTTCATCAGATGCGTCGTTCTCTCCTGTGAGTGGTCCTCTCAGTAGGTCATCTGAGGCTTTGATATTTAAAAATCAGTGCAAATATTTATGGTTACTTCTATTCCGACATTTTAAAAATCAGTAAGAAAATCAATAAAACTGTGTCCTGCTCCTTATTTTTTCACACAGCACTTAAGCACAACCTGCAAATTCCCACTGACTCCTCATCCACCAATAATTTGATTCTCTATTCTCATCAGGAGAAATCAATGACCTCATGAAAAGAAAAAACCAAACAAGCACCCTATAGCTAAGGTAACCCTCTCCCATCCACTCTTTACATCTCCCATCCAGAGCATCTATAATCCCCATTGCCTGCAAACCATACTAAAACCACCAGCTAACTCTAGCTCCCACTGAGACTCAGCACCAAGGTTTGATCACATCTTATCCTAAAAACCTCAGAAGGTAGTGAGAGCACGTAGACCAGTTCATTCTGGAACAGCAGGCAAAAGATTGATCATCGTTGCTGCAGCCAAGAGAGTGGTCTTCTGCAGCTCTGCTATAATTGACAAACTACCTAACAGCGAATCTCTGGGCATTCAGGAATAGCTGATAGGTGGCTCTCCTACTGCTCCACTGTGGCCACATTCACTGTTTCCACCGCTTTCGCTGCCTCCACTATTACCTCTATTTGCCATTCTGGAGAATAGCATCCACTGCAGTTATAAGACCAGCCACTAGTTCAGCTGAAATGTCAAAAGATGGTTCCACCTTCCCACTGAAAGTGCCATCCAGAGAATTCAAAGCCGAAATCCGCAGCAACTATCCTGGTTCATTGAAGCTTCAGAAACTCTAATTTCATTTTTTAAAGACCTTCCCAATCGCCAAACCATGAAGATCATAGGCTAAAAGCACCTATCCATGATCCCATTCTAAGAACTTTGAAGTGAACTTCTCACTATGATGAGAAAAAATGATTTACCTGCTTTGTAGATAGTGTATGTCTTAAAAGCTAAGTTAACATCAGCATTGTGAAGAATATTCATCAAAGTCTGTGAAGGTTCCTTATTCCACTGTTTACGTTTGACATTTTCATCATATTTTCTCACACAGCCACCTAATTAAAAGAACAGAAATATAGTATTACTGGAGAAATTATCCAAACACCTTAAACCCGTGATGGTGAACCTATGGCACGCATGCCACAGATGGCGCGTGGAGCCATATCTGCAGCACGCAAGCCATTGCCCTAGCTCAGCTCCAGCATGCATACACGCGCCGGCCAGCTTATTTTTGGCTGGCTCTGCCCACTCCTCCCCTCCCCTCCCAGGAGTCTCCACACGGCCCATTTTGGATGCCAGGTAAGAACAGGGGTCGCTCGGAGGCTCAGGGAGGCCGTTTTCGCCCTCTGCAGGCTCCAAGAAAGCCTCTGGAGCCTGCAGAGGATGAACTACGGGCCTACCAGACCCACCGGAAGTCGGGAAACAGGCCATTTCCGGCCTCCAGAGGGCCTCCGGGGGGTGGGGGAGGCAGTTTTCGCCCTCCTCAGGCTCCAGCAAAGCCTCTGGAGCCTGGGGAAGGTGAAAAACGGGCCTACCGGGAGTCGGGAAATGGGCCATTTCTGGCCTCTGGAGGCTTCAGGGAGGACTGCTAGGTTCAAAATGGGGCATGGGGGTTGTGCATGCATGCGCGGGGAATGTCGGGGGGTTGTGCACGCATGCACGGGGCAGTGCAAGGGGGTCACATGTGTATGTGCAGGGGGGCGTGTGGTGGGGGCATTGAATAATGGGTGTGGGCATGCGCGTGCGCGCTAGCGCGCGCGCACATACACTTTCAGCACCCAAGGGGAAAAAGGTTTGCCATCACTGCCTTAAACTATTGCCAGAAACCTTCCAAAAGGAATGTTGTAACACTACATACCATAAATAAACTTAAGACCACAAAAAATGAAACACTTTTTTTTAAACTAGTAATTCCCATTTTGGTGGTGGACAAGCAAACTACATTCAATTTATTTAGCTATTACATGTTTAATGAACCCATGCCAAGGTATAGCTTTGTAGCATGCTTATCTTTTGAAAGAAAGTACACTGTAACTGATCCATTATGGGCACAATTAATTCACTATCCTAAATTCATTGTTCTAAATCATATGCTTTAGCATCCTTAAAATTAAGTACATATCAGTATATCTCACAGAAATATTTTGAGCAGAGAAAATCTGAGGACTCTATATGTCATTCCAATCTGACAAACCCCCCCCCAAAAAAACACCAAAATGAAATAAATCAACATATGATGCAGCTCTATGGCATAGATGTTGAAACTGCAGTTATAAATGTACAACTATTGTATGTAATGATGTTTTCTTACTATTTGCTTTCAATCACAAATGTTTGAAAAGTGTTAATGGGCTCTTGGATAATGTACATTATTTAAGCAGACTCACCTTTTAATGGTTAGTGTTGAACCGCCAAGAGACTACTTATGGCCGGTGATGAGATAGTCAATCTAAATAATCGTTAAGGTCTTGTTTGTAACACATCTCTCAGTTTAGCCCAGTTCAAGATTTTTACATACAGAGAATGACCTGTGACTTCCCTATCTACTATCCACAGTATATATTGCCAAAATGGGGTAACAACCATCAACCTCAGTTTAGAATGAACCCAATCTTTCTGAACTCTTTGGGAATTACGATCTCTACCCTACTCTTGGTTTCTGCCCTCCCAAAAAGATGCCAAAAGTAGCAGAGAAGTTGGAAACCCACCTAGATTTGGAAAGACAGCATCAATTTAAAACTGACATGGTTTTCTGGAGTCAATTTCTAGTACCATTCCCACCACTCTGGCATCATTCTCCCAGATCAGGGCAAAAACTGTTTCCAGACAAATTAGTAAAACATTCTGGACAATCTAAATGCAGAATTATCTAATTAATCAAACAGAACTCTTTTCTCCCTCTGGTTTCCCCAAACACCCAAACAGTATCCTTTTGTCCCAGCTTTTTTAATAGTTTGTAGATTTAGGATTCTTCACCACCAGATTTGTAGAACCAATTTCTCTTTCTTCATGCTGCACACTGGCATAAAAAAATATGCAAGCCAAAAATGGCAATTCCAGTAGAGCTTGGCTGAAGATGCCTGAAATTTTACCTATGGGGCAAACTTACCCACTATTTCATCTGTAGTCTCACTCTGTGCTGAGAATGTAGTCCTGAAAGTTTCTCATTCAACATCCAACTGGTTCTTCTTACACCTCATTGTCTCTTACACAAAATGGGATTATTGGGGCAGGTGTGGGACAGATCTTTAAAAGTATCTCTAATGGCAAATAATATAAAATATGCAAATAAACATGCATATTATCTTACCTGTGTCCTCCTTGGTTGCAATACTGGAAGAAAGTAAAGGTGCATTTTCTAAAATCTTGATCACTGTACTGCATCTTCCTTTTTCCCATTTTTGCCTACGAAGTTCTGGAAAAACAATACAGTATTTGGGAAAATCTTTTAAAGAAATGTTTTAGGAAAATTTGGTAGAATCCTCAAATATTCACTAACTCCAACAATCAGTATAGTATTTTGTATGGCTGAAATGTGGTTAAGTCCTTGAAAAAGAATGATTTTGCAGAAAGAACAGTTATTTTTTTCATATTAATCCTTATTTCCTACCAACCTGCTTCTCCAGCATCCTATTTGTGGACCCGCAAGATCCAGTATCTTGCCATGGAGTGGAAACAAAATGGCCAAATTTTGTGACGTAATTTTAGGCATAATGATAATGATAACACTGTCTCCCTCTCCTATTTCTGCCTTTAAAATCTAAAGCACAAAAGGAGCCAAAAATATCAGCCTGATAATTTGTGATGGCATCCAGGACATCTTTAACCCAACCCTAATATCGTAGAAGTTGTTCTTATCTGTACTAAATGTTTCAGACTTTCAAGAATATATTGGAAAAGCATAGATATCTTCAGGAAGTAGAGAAGAAATTCCTGTAGAGTAATCTCACACAATTCAGATTTTATCTTCTATAACCCTGCCCCATAATAAAAAAAAAATTTAAACATTAAAATATAAGAAAGTAAAGACTATTGTAGGATCCAATCTGGGTCAGTCACTGGGACAAGAGTTTTAGTCTTCCGAGCTTTCGGACTCGTGCTGGAGCCCATCCTTAGGGAACTTCTCTCTAGCAGAAGTTGGAGAGTCTAGTCTCAGTGACCCACCCAAACTGGATCCTGCAATATCATCCTGGGACACGTATATTCGCCTTCATTCGTAAGTAAAGACTATATGTAGAACCTTAAGGTAAAGGTGTTTGAAAAAATCTCCACTATGATATACATACCAATCTTCTTTATTGTTTGAAAGTGCAATCCTACTCAGAAGCAAGTCTCACTGAATTCTGATAAACGTTCCTAGGACTGCATTGTCAGAAAAGCTTTAGTCATCTACACTTGTGGTGTAAGCCACACAACCTTATGAAAACTAATCTCAGACCATGGTCTCCAAACAGATCATTTCTGAATTAAACATATACCTTTTTGATCCACACTTGTTTTCTTCAATTCCATTTCACTGAAGTTCTTGGATATGACTTCTGTCTCTGAATTCTTGCTTCCTGCATACGTACCATCCTCCTTAAGATTAAGATATCATTATTAACTGAACAACAGGGCCTCAGCCCAACTACAACCAGTGCATCAGATTTGCTTGTTTCTTGATTGGGAGGCTTTTCAAACAGTAACCCATACACTTGTCATCTCACAGTTAGACTAATGTAATGCACTCCATGTGGGACTGCCCTTGGAGACTTCATGGAAACTACAGCTGGTCCGGTATGCAGTGGAATGGGTAATTTGGGCATTTTTGGGAATGACTGTAGCAACTGTTTCTGCCAAGGAAAAGCTGTAGCTTTCTAAAGAGCTGTCATTAGGTACAGCAAGTGTGCCCACATGAGACATGAAGCATCGTTCCTATTTCCGACCCAAATACAATATTCATTTGTATATCTCTATTACCTCTGGTAATGAAGATTGTCCAATACATTTTGCCAGGCACTTTCTTGCAAGAATTGTACTAGCTGATGGACGGTACTTAGGATTCATCTTGAACATCTGCTTTACCAAATAGTGAAGTTCATAGCTATAGTGTGATGGAAGTGGATTGTAGTATCCTTTACATGTCTTAAGTATAAGATGTTTCCAACTCTTAGCGTGAAACTAAATTTAACAAATACAGGGGGAAAAAATACAGCTTAGTAGTACTAACATTTTTAGTTTATTAAAAACTCTACAAAAAGTCATTCATATCATTTTTGCACAATTCATGTGAATGATCTAACAGTGCATGATACATTGGAAGTAAGAATTCTATTGTCGGGAATAAAGGCACTGTGACAGAAACCAGTGATTCCTAAGCTTGGGCAAACCATTGTATCAACATCACTCAGAAGCCTTTCATAGCCTTGAGTATGAGGAAAAAGCCAAGAATTCTTAATTTTTAAATGAAATTAAAATTTAATTTAATGAGAGTCTTAATTTTTGGAGCACAGACCTTTGCAGCACATGGGCTTTAAAAGCTGTTCCTGCAATTGGCAGATATTTTCTGTTATTTGATTTCATTCTTCTCGAAAATAAAAAAACAATCTAGGTGTTTCGGATCAATGAGATTTTTGCTCAGAAACATTCTGAATGTGGGATTTAGTCTCTGGGGAGTTAAGATTTGTTTTTGTCTCTGATATGAAACCTGACACTTACGATATGCTGTATTCTTTGCTTTTCAATCTCAGTTATTTCCTTGCATGTTTACTATGTGGCCTACAGGGCTAATTATTTAATTATTAAATAATTAATAATTATTGGGCGTGCTTTTTTAAGGGGCGTGCATAAGCGCACCACTGTGCCTACCATCCCTGTCCTACTGTCCTATTGTCCTCTTTTATCGTTACTTTTTACTTTTGTTTATACAAATTACTACTATACATGTTTGACAAATAAATAAAATAAATTATTAGTGTCATTAGATCGAGGTACATTATGTTGTTCTATACACATTCTAGTATGTATATGTTACAAAATTAAATGTTGCTCACTGTGGGGAAAACACATAGAAACTGCATCTTTTCCTGGAAATAAAACATAAAAAAGAATACTCACTGGATGTTTTAAGGTGCACAGCTCATATAAAACACAGCCCAGAGACCAAATATCACTAGAAAAGCAAGATTTAAATATGTTAGCTTGAGATCACAGTTAGCATGAATAAAAATTCTGCTAAAATTTTGCTTAAAAATTATTTTATATATTTATTTTGCTAAAAATAAGTTATGGGGTGGGTTTTTTTTGTTTGTTTCTAAAGTGCCGCATGAGCAATTTAAAATAGCCATGTCAGATAGAATGTCGGGAAGTGCAAAAACATGTATTGTAGTGTGAGGCAGTTCTTCCTAATTGTTGTAATCACAACAAGAGTTCAATATAACAAAATAAAGAATTGTAGGAAGCAGGGGTTGCTGAACATTCCCCCCTCTAAACACTAATGAGGAGAAACGGGAAGAGAGAAGCAATAAACCATTGTGAAGCAGAAAACAGAAGGAAATCTTAAATAGGCTCTTGAATCCTACCAAAATGTTCTGTCTGTTTTTCTCCAATAGCAAAGCAACATGTTATATGCAGAGGTGGGCTTCACATACTGTAACAACAGGTTCACCCAGCACCGGAAATGCGATGTCAAACAACACGGCAATTCGCTTGCATGTGCTGTCCGCACATGCGTGCGACATCAAACAACACAGCAATTTGCTCGCATGCACCATCCACACATGCGTGCAGCGACAAAACCACAGCGATATAGGATGGGATTGTGTCCGGGCAGGTGGGCTGGCGCACCCGCAGGTTGCCACTACCGGTTCTCCCGAACCGGTCCGAACCGGCTGAATCCCACCAGTTATATGTTGAAATTAAAATGTAACTAGACACGATGACAAATGAGCTCAATCCTGATCCTGCCATTAGCATAAGATTGAGGTAATTTAAAGGACAGCATGGGGAAGGTGAAGAGAAAATCTTATCTTACTCAGTTTCTTACTAGAACATAAGTTTCCCTTGATTACTATTAATGCTACTATTTTCAATATCAGAATTCTTCCTGAGTGAGACTGAGTTTATTTTTTTCAGAAGCAGCATCATTCCTACTGTTTATTGGGGGGGGGGAAATGAGTAAATATCATTTTAATATCTTGCTGCCAACATTCGAGATAGTAACTTTTGAGTTGTTGTACTGTATTATAGTTTTATCCTGTGCTATTGATTCTTTTATTGGCAGCCTAGTCTCTTAAATGTAGGAAAGGAAGGTTGCAATTAATTAATTGATTGATTGATTGATTGATTGATTGATTGATTCTCTTATTTAGAGGATGACTTGATTATGATTACTTGGTGGAATCAAATCAAACCTGTTATTATGGTCACCGATTAAAAGGTTGTACAATAACGTAACAAAAGTTAATAGATGGAGAGAAAAATTCAAAATGCTAAATGGTTTCTCCAAAGAGGAATTCTTATTTATGAGCTGTAAACATGTACTTAGTAATTTAAACAACATATTAAAAAATCAGTCCAACAGGATGTGTTTGCTCCACCCAATAATGTTTTCTTCATATAAGCAAGATACTTATATAACTGTTTCTAAATTTCGAGGGGCACTAACGCTAACATACTATAAGGATCTCCCCAGATTTTAGGTTATTAAAACCGCCTTATGAAATTATCTTTTGTATGGAATACATTCCCCCCTACTTACATTATTTAAAACATATTTTAAAGAAAATTCATTTTTTAAGTTCAGTTATTCCTTGCCACAAGTGCATAAAAAGATTTAGTTTTGAATCATGTTTGTAAATTGAGTAATGTTCTCAAATTGTGAGCACTATATACAATTTTTCCATTAGTTCTCCAATATTACAGAGTTTTAAAATAAAGATTCTTATAGACTTTGATTAATTTTTACCTTTTATTGTTGTATGGCATATTCTCCCAAATTTCTGGAGGCACATAGTAAGGGGTTCCTACATATGAACAAGCATATGCCATGGGGCTAGTCCAAAAACAAATATAAATGTTAGTGATGAAAGGATGAATATTCCAACAGCAACCAGCTATTAGATATTTTTTTAAAAAAGTCAAAACAAATTTCTAGACACAATTTGACATATACTTGCCTTTTAAGAAGAACTGCAGATCCAAAGTCTCCCAGTTTTATTTTTCCATTTTGTGTGAGAAATACATTCTATATTATGAAACATAAATAAGATGGATTTCATTCTCTGTACAGTGTATTACCATTTGTATTTATAGCATCAGCCCTATTGAATGACCCTATTAATAGTACGGTTATATACTATGTTTAATTCCATGTTCTAGATTAAGGATCATTAATAAATATAATTAATGCTTTTCATTATTATGGTTCATCATACAGAATGAATCACTCAGATGTTTAGCCTGGATCCAACATTTTTATCCACCCATTGAGTCCTTTCCAAGGCCCTCGGATAGATAATTGATGGTGTTTGATGGTGTTAAAGATATTGTTGCAGAATGGAAGCTGTTCCAAGTGAAGCTGCCTTTTGCAATTGACTGACTCATTTTGTCAAAGCCAATGGCTCCAGATGTTTTGGGATTGCAGTTGCACCCAAGATGCCCTTGCTTTCTTCTTCCTCTTACTACTATTATATCCAAATATTAATCACGATGTCCCAACTCAGCTTAAATGGAAATCTCCCTTAGTAAATCACATTAAAATAATTAACTTATTTCAGATGATGAATCTGACACAAATGGACTTCAAATAATCTCTGTACTTATCTCATTGGATAAAGCACATACCTCCATTTGACTATGAGCTTGGACTCAAACAAGAGAGACAGGCCATTCTGGAGGCTGGGGGCACATTTAGCATTTTGAGACCATGTTCAGGGAGCATGCTCAATGAATAGTTGCCTATTTTAGAATATCTGCCAGAGTGGATATTACCAGTAATAACACACTCATTTATGAGAAAGCAACCAGCTCTCTGCACTACTATACCAATTGGAATTTTATGGGGCATGGATCACTCTGTTATTAGAGGCTTGTGCCTTGATATGCAGTAATATTTTATTTAAGTTAAGTCAATAAGGGAGTCCAGTGAGCATGAACAGAGTTTGCCTTGGAACATACCGTTACCCTTTGTTATTGGTATGGGAGTGGTTTGATAAAAACAGGAATACATCTAAATATTTGTACATAGTTAAAGTAATACTAAACTGACATTTATAGTAGAGATGGTTTTATAGTTTTCAACTTTCTAAACAGGAAATGCCTGGTAGTAATTTTATAGTAAAACCTACTGAGGAGATTCCAATTACCTTTGATTTGATGTCTCTGTGCAATATATGTTTCTCATGAATATAATTTACACCCAAACATATCTGTGCAAACCATTTCAGTATCTGTGAAAGAGACAAAAGACAGCAAATGAAAATGAACTGAACTGTAAAAGAATGATATTGGTCAGTAGCCATACAATTTGATACAATATGTGAAATCAAGCAAGCATTGATTCTACTGCTAATCTACATTAGTACTGTGAATACTACGAATTCATTCCCTAGTTTATATATGAATCTGGTTAATCTCAAAGAAATTTTATATTGGATTACTATGAGCTACTTGAAACATGTTCCACCATAGAAATGGTACTTTACCGCATCTAAAAATGTTTAATTAAACCCTTATTCAAACCTGAAATAAAAAGAAGTGTATATGGATACCATCTACACAGGGTCCCCACTGGGTACCGGGCCACGGCATGCCAGAAACCAGTCCGCGCAACAAGCGAACCTCCATCTGTGGGATGCAGGCAGCACATGAAACCACACTCCCTCCGGTCTATGGAAAAACCTCTCTCCATGGAACCAGTACCTGGTGCCCAAAAGGTTGAGGGCCACTGATCTACAGGATGTAAAGTACATTTCCAGATTCTAAAGGATGAAAACAGTCCTTTATCTTTTACAAATACAGCCATGCAAAATATAGTTTTGAAGTGATTTATTCTTTGAAATACTTACTTTTCAAAGTGAAAAGTTATAAATTCTGCCTGATCTGCCATGCTGATACAAAAGATTGCATAATATTGTATAAAGAAACTCTATATTAGTGTCACTGTAGAAAGAGAACTGTATTTATCTGCAGAAGCTAAAATTCAGGAGTTTGGAGCACCTTTCCAGACTAACAAATTTTACCTGATAAAGGGACCCGTGGCTCTCAAAAATGGATGCCATTTAATAACACTGGTTAATTGGAAAAGCTGATACCAAATTCCCGATTTTGGGCTATAAGTGGCACAATCATGATAAGGTTATCCTTTTTACTTTTTATTCTTTGTATTTAGCTCCACTTTTTGGTCTACTGCTATGATTACAACAATAAATCAAGGGGTGCTAATAAAGGACAGACTATTTCTCTACAGCCTACGAACACTACCCCAACATTCATCAAATTACATAAAATTGGAATATATTTGGATTCTTACTGTATCTTCAGGAAACAATTTCCCCTTCTGAAATTTAATCTTTTGTAGGAGATCTCCACCATCACAATATTCCATCGCTATATGCAAATGTCCATCAGCTAATTTTTAAATAATTTTAAAATTCATTAGTATTACGTCAAGTGAAATGTAACACTCAGTAAACATCAAGAAGATGAAAAGATATTTGCAATTAGCAAATTGAATAATGCAATTGTAACATGTAACATTAATATTAAAATGCACATATTTACCTTCAAAAGAGTCTGCATACATCACAATATTTGGATGATTCATTTTAGCCAATATTATAGATTCATTCCAGGACTTTTCTATATTGAAGACAGACTAAAAATATATTACTTGTAAGTAAAAATAGATAACTCATTGTTTTATACTTTCCGTATTGTATTTCTTGCTTTTGCTCATCAAAGTGGCTTAATATTTATGAATATAGTAAAATCATATTTTTAAACAAATTTAAAAGCATCCTTCAAAATAAATTTACACAAGCGAGAAGAAAAAAAATAACAAAGAACCAACCATTCCATTTAGCAAAGGGAATCGGAATATAAAATTAAAGAAAAAATTGATAAAGAGCAAATGAAAATGTTATTTAACAAGACATTGCCACCAGAACAGAGAAAGTTAAAGAGAGCAGAGCAATTTCTTGAGGTAACAAGGTCCTCCTTCAGGGCACCACTAATGCAAAAGTTGTCTTATTATTTATCATCAATCAAATCTCTGAAGGCAATGGTAGTTGTTAAATGGGGATCAGCTAATTATAAAGGTTTCATCTCAGATGAAACTGAGAACTCACGGGACATAAAGTATAGCTATAATCTCCAGGTATCCTGAGCTTGGTTTGAGCACAATCTTATACCAGAAATTATGAGACTAGCTTGCTACCATGATCCCTGTAGGTAGCATTCTTTAAGCCAGTGCTTCTCAAATAGTGGGGCGGGCCCCCCTGGGGGCGCGCAGAGTGATGCCAGGGGGGGCGCATGACCGCGGGGAACTTGCTTTTTTTTTGCCGCAGGGAGTAGGGTTTTTTTGCACCGAACAATAGCACACAGCACAGAGCAGAGATATGAAGTGCAGATAACAAACCTTTAAGAGAGACCATGGAAAAATATTTAACAGGATGAAAAGAAAGGAGGAGAGAGACGGAGATAATGAGACAAACGTAAGTCTCCTGAAAGCTAAGACGAGGAAATATGACGAAGCGTATGTAGCGCTTGGCTTCACTGTGACTACGGTGGGAGACAAGGAAAGACCGGTATGTTTACTGTGTCTAAAAAATGTTGGCAGCGGACAGCATGAAGCCAAATAAATTAAGGCGTCACTTAAATACACATTACACCCCAATCACGCTTGAGTTTTTTCAGCAAAAATGTGCCGAATATTGCAAACAACCGTCCAGGCGGAGAGTTGGGGGGGGGGGGGGCGTGAAATGTTTACTTCTTCCTGGGGGGGGGGGGCGTAACAGAAAATAATTGAGAAGCACTGCTTTAAGCAAAGGTACCTGGATAGAAATTTTTCTTGTTGGACAAGCAATATACTATTAGTGAATAGGTGGTTCCACATATATCTTGATTCTGATCCATAAAGAGTTTTAAGGGTAACAACGAACACTTTGAATTGCACTTGAAAGCCAATCGACAAGTATTGCAATGCTCTAACTAGTGAGATTATATGGGTAAAAGAGAAGAATTTAGGGAAGGAAGTAGTTACCTTGGGAAGTCTTATCTCTTTCATTGCATATTTCTGTCTTGTGCTTTTATGCTGGACTAAGAGGACTCTACCAAATGATCCTTCCCCAAGTTCCATTAGTACATTGTAATTCTCCATGATAATCAAACTGCTTCAGTTTTTGCAGGTGTCTTCAGAAAGCTCAGCAGGTTCAATGTTTCCTTTCACCAAAATTTCCTAGTAACAAGTATCAAAATAATAAAAGACATGGTTGATTATCAATTAATCTTTATATTATACTCCATTTCTCTCTCTCCAACTTCAAAACCAAAAGCTTTGCAAATTATTAAAGTATTTATATACTTATATGTATAACCAGTAATTATCCAATTTAGCTATTTTTCCAGTCTGCTAACTGAAGACCTCTGGATAATTAAAATAATGCCGGTCTCCTTATTTAACCCTACACTCTTCGGTTTTCCCTTGAATTAGAAACGACCGGTGGCTCATAATTGGTAGTGATTTGTCCAAAAATATATAAATGAAATATAACAGAAAATAACTCCTCTACCACCAACCAAAATAATCTCTAGACATCAGATTTCCAAAGGATGCATAGATAGCTATTACAAGCTACAGTGACATCAAAATCATGACATTGTTATGTAAAAAATACATTATTTTTTATCAATCATGTCCCAATATCTGATGCAAGTACCTGGTGACATCACATCACAATTTTCCTGCTTTATACTCTCATCTATGTAAGGAAATTTCAATATTAGTTAACTTCAGTGAATGATCCCAATTAATCCCTTTCTTGGGCAACATTCAATCTATTTCTAAGTATGTCTCCTCATATGTTTCTTCATCCAACTCTGATAGATCAAGGAGATAATTTTTGGGCATTATGCTTGTGTTCAGCCATAATGATTAAACTGTGAAACCCCTATCAATCATGTCTATAGGTGGTCCTTGACTTACGACCAGAACTGGAACTAGCAAGATGGTTGTTAAGTGAGTTGTGCCCAATTTTACCACTTTTTTTGCCATGATTGTTAAGTGAATCCCATGGTCATTAAGCGAATCCAACTCCCCGCATTGACTATATTGTCAAAAGCTGGCTGGAAAGGTCGTAAATGATGATCACATGACCCCAGGACAATGCAACTGTCATAAATACATGCTTGCCCTTGGTGGCATGTATTTATGACAGTTTATGGATCCCAAGTTGGGATCCACCCCAAAGGCAGCAGTTACAGTACATCAAGAAAATGAAAGACACAGGGTTGACCAACATAGGGCATTTTTTCAGCGCCGCAGTCACACAAACACAAACAATTTCGGAAGTGGGTGGAACACAAACCAGAGATGCAGCAGGCTTTTTTATTTCCTTGGTTTAGCTCTACAAGAGCAAGGAATGTAGAGACTATCATTAATAGCGTTTTTCACTTTCAATAAAGGACATACCGGCCCGGCCCTGAATGCCTTCGCTGGCTTGGGAGGCAAAGGACGCGAATTTTTCCAACGCCCTTTCAGGCATGGGAGGGCGGAGGCTGAACGTCGTGAAGAAACCTCAACTCCATCCCTATATCCAGCCAGTAATTCTCACCCTACATCCAGCAAATCCCGTTTGGGGAAGCCAGTTCCGTTGAGGGGAGAAAAGGGAGCCCCCCCCCTTTTGACTGAGGCAGCCGTAAAGTAGGGATCCTCTTCTTACTAGTGTACTTTAGATGCACGCAAGCGACTCGCAATGGCCCTCTCTCTTACGACGCCCGCCGCTCCCCGGTGGCCTACCGAGACGCTGCAAATTCGGATCCAGCTAGTCTCGCACCTCTCGGCCCAGCCAGGTCAGCGGCCGTAGACAAAGTACAGAGGGTGGAGACAATGGTCCCGAAGGGCGTGGTTTCGATAAAAAGTGCAAAGCTTTCTTTTGCACGGGGATAGATGGTCGCCGATAGAAGCTAGATTTTCTTCCAGGGATCCCTTTAGAAGTGACTTTGATAATGGACTTCTTGGTAAACTCATGAACTATTAGACTGTTGCTGCCAACGGGGTTGTGTGTTAATGGAGCCAGTTTCAAACATAGGGAGATCAAGTGCTGGGAATAAAAGGAAGGGTTGTGTTTGAACTGCCCCCCCCAATACACACACACAAAAATCCTACTATGCTGCTTCATCGGGCTGCTGATGGGAGTGTTCCCGAGTCTATGCCAAGACAGCATATATGCCATGAAGTCACCCAAGGCATGAAGGTCGTCTCCAGCTGCCCAGTTGCATTGGGCAGTCATATGGGAAAGAGCTGGAGGCAGAGTGTCACAATGGCAAAATCTCACATTTTGCAGCAGCAGTGGTTTCTATCCCCCCCAAAAATATGGACAATATGAAATGACTGAGGAAGTGGGACTGGATGATGGGCCTCATAGGTCAGATCTTGCCCAATATGCAACTGAGGATGGGCTGAATATCTTTTGGAGCATTACGGTAATGGGGCTAATGGCATGACGAAATTAAAACCCTGAGGATGTCTGCTTGTTGATGTTGCCATACAGTAAAAGACCATCAAAGCTGCAAAGACAAAATTAGAGAACATGGGAAAGCTCAACACAATGAAACATGAATTGATTACACATTGAATCTCAAGCATCAATTAACCGAAATGGTCTGGAATCAGGTAGTTTGTTAGCCGAGCATACTGTTTACTAATCAGGACATGAACAAAGGAATGTCACTGCTTTCATAGTCAAGAAAGATGCTTGGATGCAGTGCAGACTTAATAGCCAAATAATACCAATTAATCTTTAATATGGTTATCCCTAGTTTATGATAGAGAGGAAAGGAACGCAATGAATGTTATGATTGAGGTCAAATGTACTGCTTGTAGATAGAGGCTGGTATGCCAAGATTGGAAATATTGAGGAAAATATCTGGTCTAGGAAACTGAAACAGGAAAACTTAAGAATTTGTCAGTGTTAATGCAATCTTCAAAAAACCAGACACCTATACAAAAGGAATGCCATCAGATAGAGAATACAGAAATAAAATTGACTGCTGGCACACTCATCCACTTTGACATCAGTTAGTGCCAAGAGCTACTTGTAGAACTCACGATAAAATTTCTGGAGTTAAGAGAATTCTATCAGCATCTTACATCCTACTCTCTGCTGAAGTTGTTGGGCAGTTTGGTGAGGACAAATTGGCAGTGGTTAGAAAACTTCCTAGATGATCTTCCAGGAAGTGGAATTATTGACATCCAATTGTTTTGAAAATATTTAAAATTCTTTCCCTAGCCTCATTTGCATATATAACCTCTCTGAAAGCCTGAGTCTTGATTTGGCATGGTCGATACCTCACTTCAACAGCAAAGAGCAAATCAAAACTAAATGGAAATGGACTAGAAATATAGATGGGGTATGTTTGTTGTATGTTCCTTTTATAAATATTGTTGATATAAACAGCAAATATTTGATGAAATATATTTAAAGTAAAACATTGTGCTTACTTTTTTACATGAACATGTTTTGTTAAATGCCTAGATTCCTTTCAGTTTCAGTTGGTGGATAAATCTCAAATAATTATCAATGTGTAAACTATTTGGGGCCATAAACATCTGTTAATGTTAAAATACTCTTGAACCAAACTTCCAGACTATATGTAGCTGAGCAACAGGAGCAGAGGTGGCGCAGCAGTTAGAATGCAGTACTGCAGGCTACTTTAGCTGACTGTGATCCGCAGGTCAGCTGTTCAAATCTCACCGGCTCAAGGTTGACTCAGAGCCTTCCCTCCTTCCGAGGTAGGTAAAATGAGGACCCAGATTGTTGGGGGCAATATAAATATACATTGCTTAATGGTGTAAACCGCTTAGAGAGTGCTTGCACTATGAGGCGGTATATAAATCTCACTAATAAATAAATAAACAGTATGAAAGATTGTCAATGCCACCTCCATGGATTTCAGCTGACAAATTGTTACTCCTAAAGTCCTTAATAGGCACTCACATTTTTATATTAAATCATTATTAGCATGCTACTTCCAGCCACTGATCAGATCTTTCAGAACAGCATTTATAAAACTGGCAATTTTATTTCCCCAAACTTCTGAAGAGTTGTTAATGTTTATTTCAATCTCTTTGCCTACCCAAACATATATAATAAACATACATATATACACCAACATACATATAATACATATGTATATTATATAATATACATATATACACACCAAGAGAATATGAAATTCAGATAAATTTTTCAACTATTTACATTAGCAGTAAAAGTGAATTAACATTCAACACACATACAAAATTATCAAAAAGGTTAATGACTATTGCCAATATGTAAAGGTTATCTTCAAATCTTCAAATTAGACACAATGTTCTTTTATTCCTTGCCCACAGATGTAAGGGTCTCCTGCTTGGGCAGGGGGTTGGACTAGATGACCTGCAAGGTCTCTTCCAACTCTTGTTAATCTGTATCTGAAATGCTATCATCTCATTATACAATTAGTTTGGTGTCATCAATGGTAAGATTGTTATAAATTTATCTTTTACATGTTAAAGCAGAGCAATCCTTCCCATATTAATGTTTTGTTTATTTATTTAGTAACAGTAAAGCTAAATTAAAAGTTAGTTAAACCATGGGAATTTAACACCTACACTGAGTTAATTTCAGCTTAAATAAAAACAAGTGCTTTCATTCTCTGCTTTGCTCCTGTTGACTGATAGTTGCAGTGTTGACAGTTTGCAATGCATTGTTTGGTCTGTAAATGAAACCAGTGCCTTCATCACCCAATTCTCCAAGCTGTTCAAGCGAAGAAACACAAGGGCTATGATCTTTCAGCATACTTGGTAATTTATCTGCTTTTTCATAGATGCGGCAGGACCGTCTCACAGGTGTTAAGAATTTCAGATGTTTAATTGTAGAATCTTCACACTGCAACCTTTTCTTTGTGCTTAGGGTCAAAAAGAGAAACCATTTATATTTTTACAGGATTAGAATGCAATAATTCAATGTGGTGTGGCAACAGAACAGCCCAGAGGTGGGTTCCTCCCGGTTTGCCCGAACTGGTAGCTACCCACTGGTGATATCACGATACCGGTTCGGTCGGTGCCGGTCTGTGGGCCCCGCCATCTTTTTTTTTTAAATTTTTTTTTATTTTTTTCCTTCTGAGCATGTGCAGAAGCTGAGTTTCCGGCACTGTGCATGCGGTCCCCATCTTGTTTTCGGCTTCCTTTATTTATTTTCAGATTTTTTTGGTACTGCACATGCACGTGCGCGCCCACGCAGCATGGGAGGAAGCGAACCGGCAGCGAGGTAAGTTAGAACCCACCCCTGGAACAGCCTTAGTAAGTGAATAACAGTAATACAAATATTAATTTGGCATTGAATATTTGAATATTGTAAGAAAAATACATTGCTTCTCTATGGATAATGCATATACTTATTTCAGCCATGTATGATTTTAGGAACATAAAACCATGCCAGTTTAAAAGACTGATAATTTTGACTGCCAAAGCTGGTTTAGAAAATATTTCAGGATTTGGTTTTTGGGCCAAAGTTGCAAGTCTTAGTCACTGTTGCTATATACCTTTTTATAATGATATTTTTATTATTTTTATTTTTATTATTATTATTATTATTGACATTTATATACCGCCTCACAGTGCAAGCACTCTCTAAGCGGTTTACACCAGTAAGCAATGTATATTTATATTGCCCCCAACAATCTGGGTCCTCATTTTACCTACCTCGGAAGGATGGAAGGCTGAGTCAACCTTGAGCCGGTGAAATTTGAACTGCTGACCTGCAGATCATAGTCAGCTAAAGTGGCCTACAGTACCCCACTCTAACTGCTGCGCCACCTCGGCTCTTAGATCCAGATGGCTTGTTTTATTAGTTCTAAAAAGTAAATGGAAACTCCTAAAGAATTGATTCAGTGCTTTTAACTTGAGGGAGATCTGATTTATGGATTTTACAATTGGTTTACATTATAATTTGCAACTCCTAATTTATGACATAGTATCATATGTGAACTCAATCTTTTTATATTACTGAAATTGAAATACTTTGAAATTCTAAATATGGTATATCAATACTAAATACAATATTACCACTGTTCAGTGGTGGTTTTCTACCGGTTCACGCAAACCGATAACAGCAGCAGCGGGAGGCTCTACCCACCCGCCCGTCGTCATGGACATTCTGCGCATGCGCAGAAGCGTCGACCGCGCTCCCGTTCCCAAACCGGTAGCAAAGGTAAGTGAAACCCACCACTGCGACTGTTACTATTTAAAATATTTATACATGGCTTCTAGACATCTAGTAGCAAAAGAGATTATTTTTCTCGACAATGTACTCTATTGTCCAGCAAGCCTAAAGGGAAGACCGATATGGTCAATATAATTGAGAGATTGGTGGAAATCTTTTAAAAAGTATATCATGTTAAAATCAAATAGATTATTCCCCAGGAAATACTGTATGTACAATTGTCTTTTTTCCCAGCTCTCCAGATGAATTAGAACCAATGGCTATCCTGGCTAACTCAAGGACTACATCCAGTGGCATTTTAGTTTAAAACAAAATACTTCTTTTGAAGATACGCTATAACTGAGAGCCTGATTCTAATAGGTAAATCTCAACACGGGATTTTACCTGCCAATTTTCACTAATCAGTTTTTGAGCCCTATAATGCAGAGGTTCCCAACCCTCGGGCCACAGACTGGTACTGATCCATAGCCTATTAGGAGCTGGGCAGCACTAGCAAGTGAAGCTTCACCTGCGCATGAGCAGTATCTAGGTAGTGCACAAAACCATTCCCCCACCCCCGCCCATAGAAAAACTGCTTTCCCTGAAACCAATCCCTGGTAGAAAAAAGGTTAGAAGCCACCTCTATAATGGTTTCCAGCTATTAACTTTTTTCTCAATCATAACCTTGAAATTGTCCCCACCCCACCCCAAACAAACTCAACTCAAATTGGTCAGGTTCACTTTCCCCAAATACTTGGATATTACTACACAAATTGAGCATACCACCATCCTTTTCAGATTAAGGGCAGGAACTCCACATCCTCAGACCCCATGCAGAAAAGATCATATTAAGACTCACCTTTCCAAATGGGAAGTCGTTGACAAATTATATTTTATTAAATATGAGCCTTTTTCATTTTGGGGAGTTTGAATCTCTAGGATTTTATCTTTCTCTGCATTGGTAGCAGTTTCTTCATTTTTTATGTCTTTCTGCATCTGTTCTTTACTTTTGTTCATTTTTTTCTTAGGAAAGTCTTCATTGATTTTTGAGCAAATTTCTGTTGATTCTTGAAAAGCTTCATTACTATGCTCCACCTCGTTATTCAAACTGACTTCCTTGAAAGCCTCTTCTATCTCCGTTTCAGCTGGTCCCTCAGGATTTATAGTGTTTTCTTCCTTCACACATTCTGAAAAAATATATTTTGTCATGGTATAAGGCAACTCAATATTTAAGCCTGCTAAAAGAAATTCAAAATATACTAAAGATGGAGGCAAATAAAAATATCTATGTTGCTTATAACAAGTGAAATCATACAAGGTCAGGTTTAGCAAGGCAAAATGGAGGATTTGAGGAAACTAATCAATAATGTTAAATCTTACCATCAGTTTTTGGAAGATCTCGTCTAGTCTTTAAAACATCTGCAAATGTGTGACGCAACTCATCCTTAGGCTGAAAAACCAATTAATTTCCAGTTAGCGTAGCTAATTATTTTAGAAAATTTATGACTGCCCAGCTCACTCATCGTGACTATAGGTGGCTTACAAAAGTAAAACCCTAAATACAAAATATAAAACCCTTAAAACCCACCCACCCCACCAAACAACCACTTGCTCTTTATCAGGTCCTCAGGCCGCTGGAAAACCATGTTTTGTAATTACAATGTTATAAAAAAGATCACTATTCAAATAAAACTGGAGATCCAGGTTCAAATTTCCTCAGATAATTTCTTAATCAAATTTATATGGCAACCCATCACCCAGAAGGTGACACTGAGCAGAGTAAAATAATACACTTATGGTAATCTTAGACAGGTCACTCCCACATGAGATTGTTTTAACAGAAGAGGATTGGACAACCAACTATACCAACCTGATGTCTTTAAATAAATGGTAGAATGTTAACTTTTAAAAAACTCTTAACTTTAAAAAACTGTTTTAACTAAACAGTTAAAATATGAGAAAGTTTATAAATATATACATCTCTCATTGGCAAAGAACTGAAAACAAAATTAAATTTAGTGAAACACATTTAAGAGTGTTTACCTGCGCTCCTGCAAGAATTGCGTTTTCATAAATAGTTATTACTTTTTCTGTGGAGCGAAACTGTTCAAGACGCATTTGGCACACCCAATACTTAGCAAACTTTTTTGCTTCTGGTATTTTCACTATCAGGTTTTCCAAAATGGAATTTACTCTTTCACCTACAAAGCCCTGAAGAGAAACAGCAAAGAAAAAATGTACCAAATGTCCTTAAACTGTATGAGTTCTAGAGAAATGCTACCTTAATATGTTGCATAAACAGACTGCAGCTGACTTACAACTGTTTATTTATCAGTTCAAAGATACAACGTTCGAAAAGTGGCTGATAACCTGTTCTCCGAGTTACATCTCATCGTCCCCACTAAATTAATTTGGGTGCTTAGTAACAAGCGTGCATTTGTTTGCAGTGTCTTGTAGTTATGATCCCGATTTGTTACTTTCCCAGCCTGCCTCTGACAAAGTCTATGGGGAAAGCCAGATTCACTTAATGACCAAGTGATGATTCACTTAACTGTGTGGTCGCATGACTGCTATAAAAATTATAAAATTGGCTTTGGTCATGTGATAACTCACTTTACAAGTACACCACCGTACATCAGAAATGCCAATCCCAACTCTGCTTTTAAGTCAAGGACTACCTATAATGCATAAGCTTCTGTTTATATTTATATTAGTTTATATTTTCATAATCCAAAGAATGAGACTAGCCTTTTATTTTACACAAAACTTCAAAGAATCTTCTCTATTGTAGTAAAAAACATCTCTGTGTTCCACAATTCAGTCTTTTCCCCCCATTCAGGACAGATCCATTGTTTTAGTTACAATAGAAAATGACGTACAAGATTTTGTCATGATATAGCCTACCAACTCTCTTCACATTGATCCATTATAAGACCAGTTGTCTTCAAAGTCCAGTATGCCTTGAACCTTCAGAATTTATAGCACTGAATAAAGTACAAGAATGTTATAAAAATTAATTCAACATTATGGTGGTTTATTTAAACATCATACCTTTTCAATGAGATCCACACATTCTGCAAGTGTCTTGTTGATCTTATCACTAAGCATTCCTTGTTCGTCTTCTTCAACGATGGTAGCCCAAAAGGATTCAGCAGGCTCTTTTATAGTTTGCTTTTTACATGTTGCTTTTTTAGGCTGGCTATTTGCAGGTATGGTGTTACGTACCTTCTTTATCCCTTTTGAAGCCTGCCATTCAGCTAGCTGAAGTCTAAAAGATAAACATTTCAGTTGATAAGTACGGTACTTCATTTTGCTTTTTAGCTAGAAATAGTTCATGTAACAGATACCCAGTTATCTAGCCACAGTGAAATGAGAATATCTGTCAATTCACAGCTCCTCATATCTATATCAAAGAAGATTTACATTACAAGAGATAAAAATCAACTATTAAGCAGTTACTATTCAAAATTGCAATTACAAGTCAAGATTGCCAGAAAAATAAGACAGATAGTTGCTGTTTGCAGCTATCAGAGCTAGGCTGAAAAACCCAGAGCCACCTTTATTTTTGTGCCATTGAGCGATCAACTGGCAATTGCAGTTCAGATCCCATGTCCTACCAAAACAAAACGCCACTTCCAGTGAAAGCAGAGAAATAAGCCTGTAAGCCTACATGGCATTTAAGATTTCGCATGTCTAACTATGTTGATCATAATTATCAGGTATATAGGACTAGAGCGAAAGAAATATTTATCATACTGGGCAGGGGAGCACACAAACATTTATCTTCTGTAATAACAGATGTGAAAGCATCCTATTTTCAAGCCCCCAAAACTCAGTATGTACAATTGCTTTAAATTGTTGATTATTCAAGGATAATTTAAGACAAAGTGTACAAGGGGTACAAGGGTTTATTTTCTCTTTTGTACAATCTGCATTTTCATGACGTTTAGTCATAAAGCAGTTTGCTTGATTTTGGTGTACCATGTTGATCAAACCCAGCTAAATGAGATTTATTCAATAAAATCTAGCAAGCAAGCCATAGCTTGGTACAGTATATAAATAGTCTGAAAAATTCCAACTGTTTTTTGATGTTGTATTGTCCCAACACATTTTGATACAAAAAATGCAGGCATTTACATTACCTTCTCACATCTAGAGATGTCGGAGCTTTTTTGTTAATCGATTTTGAAGCTGACATAGTAGCGTGACTTTCAGAAAGTGGCACTTTTAGGCTTCCACTAACAGTTTTAGATGAAGCAAGTTTCTTTGTCTCTGGGACAGAATTATTAGCATTGATTGGAACAGTCTTTAATAGTGATTTCCGATTGCTGAAAGAGTTCTTTTGGGTTGTCCCAGTATTCTCTGTGCCACCACTAATAGATTGTTTCTCATGATTTAGAACAGTTTTGGGATGATAAACAGAAATTCTCACAGTACTGGTCTGAAAAGGAGTGGAATTTAGGACCTTAGGAGCACCAGCATTGCCAGTGACTTTAGCATCCCTTATGCTTGTATTAGTTGTAGCTGACTTTACTCTTGATTTAGGCAGAGCAGGTAGTGAATTTCTAGGCTCATTTTCTGGAACCTTTCTGAAGGAGTTTACCTTAGAAGAAACTATTTTGCCCCGATATGAGCCAAGTATACGTTTATCTGAAGTGCATGGAACAGAATTGGAGATATCTGCTTTTATCTCTTTCTTTAGTTTTGCTTTTTCTAGAAAGGTCTGAGTAAATGACACAACCTTGGATTTTACTGCTGCAGATTCAGGATCTGCTACTGTGGTATTGTTTGGAGAATTAAAATTTGTCTTAATTTGTTTCAATACATCGGAATTTAAGTTTTTAGGGGAAACAAAAGTGTTTTCAAGTATGCTGTCTCCTTCGTTCCATATACCGGTAGATATGTTGGCATTTTCTTTGTCTTCCTGAAAAAAATTAACATAGCATTAACTAACATGAACATTTTGTTTTAAAATACTCTTTAAAGTTGTGAGGCACATGGCATCTTGACATACATATACTTCTTGTAGTATTTTTTTCACTTTTCATTAATTATAACATATTAGAAAAGCTATAACATCAGGACATTGGAAAAGCAAGTCACAATAGTAATTTCACAATTTTTTGCTTATCTTTTACAGGTAGCCCTCGACTTATCACAATTGGCCCAGAATTTATGTTGTTAAGTGAAACATTTCAGTGAGTTTTGTCCCATTTTACCACTTTTGCCACAGTTAAGTGAATCACTGCAGTTGTTAAATTAATAACAGTTACTAAATGAATCTGGCTTCCCCATTGATTTCGCTTGTCAGAAGGTTGCAAAAGGTGATCACATGACCAGAACACTGCAATGGTCGCAACTGTGAAAAACAGCCATAAGTCACTTTTTTCATGTCGTTGTAACTTCACTAAATAAACTGTGGTAAGTCGATGACTACCTGTATATTAATTGCATACTCACAGTTTAAAAAACTCTAATGTACAAGAACCCTACCTGGCTTATACAGTAGCCCAAAATCCTTCCTTACATTCCATATATATTTTAGTATAGCAGTTTTTTAAAAGGCAGAAATTCCCATATCCCATCTCTTAATTGTAATATAAATGTGCCTTCAGCTCCAATCTAAGATACCAATGGTATCTTTTATGACTTACCATTTTTTTGTTGTTGACAAGAATTCAGTTTTCCAACTTTCCTGGATTTTCTAAAAAGAAAAAATAAAACCACTTGCAACTTTTAATATAAAGCCTCATTTACACAATTAAAAAATGTTTTAAACATAGCAATTCTATACATGTTGTTTTCTGGTGAAGGAAGTTAGCACTCACCCCTCTCCTAGAATGAAATATTTTAGGAAATATTTAAAAGGGCAGAATATTTCCCCTAAAAGGAAGGCAGAAACTCAGTCCCACCCCCCACCCCCACTTTGTCAATGGGCCATTAAAGCCTGAGGCAGTCTATTCTACATAAGGAAGATCTACCTCAGTGGTTCCCAAAGTGGGCGGTACCAACCTCCAGGGGGCGATGGGAACCCTTAGGGGGGCAATGAGAGGTAAGGGTGGCAACAGGGGAGCGGTGAGAGGGGCCAGGGGCGGTGGTAGGTGGTTCGCCATGGTTTTGCACTTGAAGCTCCCTCGCGTTCCTCGCTCTTGTGTGCAGGGCAGCCCATTCTGAAAGAAAACACAAGATGTTTTCTTTCAGAATGGGCTGACCTGCACACAAGAGCGTGGAATGCGACGGAGTTACAAGTGCTAGGTACTGAGCTCGGCACAGCAACGAGGGAAGCCGACCACTCCCGAAGCTGCTTGGGCCCAGCAACCCGGCACACGCAATTCGGCGGGCTCCCCTTCGGCATGGCGCACCCACGGATCTCAGCCCAGCTGCCCCCCGACATCGACCCTACCAAAGCGCTTGTGGCCTTCGGCCGCCCTAAGCTCAATGAAGAGCTGCAGCACCCCGAGCTGATGATGCTGCAGCCGGCCTTGATGGCGCTCTGCGACCTGGTGCACGAACCAGAGAACGCTTACCAAGCCATTGGCCTTGGTTAGCGGCGGCGGCCTGGCCACGGCTGGCGGGAGGAAAGAAAGAAAGAAAAAGAAAGAAAGATGGTAGGAAGGCAGACAGACAGAAAAAGAAAGGAGGGAGGGAAGAAGGAAAGAAAAAAAGAGCGAAGGAGGGAGGGAAGAAGACAGAAAGATGGTAGGAAGATAGACAGAAAAAGAAAGGAGGGAGGGAAGAAGGAAAGAAAAAGGAAAGAGGGAGGAAGAAAGAAAGATGGTAGGAAAGGAAGACAAAAAGAAAGAAAAGATGGTAGGAAGGAAAGACAGACAGAAAGAAAGAAGAGAAAGAAAGAAAAAAATAAAGATGGTAGGAAGAAAGACAGAAAGAAAAAGAAAGAAAGAAGGAAGAAAGAGAAGAAAGAACGAAAGAAAGACTTATGACCACAATTGAGCCTAACATTTTGGTTGCTAAGCAAGAGCGTTGTTAAGTGAGTTTCACCACTTTACAAGTTGGTCATGCCCACCCAGTCACCTGGCCACTAAGCCACGCCCACCTGAGGGGATGGGGTGGGGGCAGTGAGGATGAGTTTGTTGCACCAAGGGGGCGGTGGACTGAAAAAGTTTGGGAACCACTGATCTACCTCCTTCAGGCAGAGCCCAAAGCCCTTTTATTACATCATCACCCAGCAACCAAGCCTGGGACATTTTTTCTTCAAAATCTTCAAGGCATGTGAGCCCTTTTCCCCAGGACCTCAAACCAGGTGGTCCTGTCCACCATTAAAACCATCTTTCCAAACAGCCACCATGTTTCCAGTGTCTTTCTCCCCACTTGGAACTGAACCCAGAAGGACATTTCTTCCACCACTGGGTTTCTTTGGAAAAGATTGCAGAATATGCAAGAAACTGTTCAGCCAGACAAACCCATTCAAGTTGCACTAACAGATCTCACATGCTGTTTTATACTTGAATGAAAACAAGCACATGAGAGAAGCAATCTGACTTCAGGCATCACAGCAGCCAGAAGACTGATGCCTGTCTTCAGAAAACTTAAATCATAACCAACCAAGCCCCAACCACTGCCCCCCTTCCCAAGAAAGCTAGAATCGAGGACTATTCCGTCCAACAAAGTGGAAAACTTATCCTTCTACTGTACTACCGGTAAGTCCAAACTAAGCTTGCTTTTGCTCCGTTTTTTTAAACAGCTGCACCCCATCCGACCCCACCTTACGGCGCTTAACCACCCGCTTGCCTTGCAAAGAAAAGACTCACCCGCAGAAGCGACACAACCGACTCCCCGCTATTCTACACGGCCGTTTGGATTTAATCTCGCGCCTGGCCGTCACGCGGGCGACACGGCCCTGCCGATTGGTGCAGTCGGGGGTTTGAAATTAGCCAACCAGGGAACAAGAAGATGTTATTCAACTCACTCTTCTCTCCAGCGCTCAGCAGCCTGTGTGGTTCTTTTGAAAAATGCATGCCGGCTGTTACCATTCCCCCTCCCTCCCTCGGGGATAACCGTCCAAATTGGCTATTTTATGCATATAAAGTTTGGCGTCTGCCTATATCCTAGTCCTACGTCGTCTTTTTTCCTTCCTTCTGTAATTTGTGAGTTCCTTTTTTGGAACGAATGCATGCTGTAGCACAACTTTGTGCAGTTCATTCTTCGTCTTTTCATTGTGGGAGAAAGGAAGGAAAATTGGAGTGTTGAAAAAAAAATTGGGGGAAAAAATTGTTTCACCTGCTTGGAAGGAATTGTTTCCTTTATACGTACAGATTTACAATCCCATTAAAACTTAATGGCTTTTACTTTTAAACATGCCTATTGTATTCAAAAGTTACTCCACAAGGGGCAGGTGGGAATAGAGGAAAATGTTCTTGAGATATTTTAGAAAAACACTAAAGGGAGTGAGTGGTACCAAATCAGAATTTAAAGAAGCACACATGCTTACTCAGAGCTGTAACCAAGTGTAGTTCTCTGATTTCTTTTTGGTAGAGATTAATTGAAAACTTGCCACTATATTCCCAGCTCTGAAATTTGAAACATCACATCTGTAGATCATAAATTGAAGGGCTAGGCTAGGGTTTGCCAGACTTCGATTCAGACTACTCACTAGAAGCAATAATTTATTTATTTATTTATTTTATTTTGTTATTCTTATATGCCGCCCAACTCCCGAAGGACTCAGCTGCATCTTAAATATTTTGACTACACAAAGCAGAAGCAAGTGTCTTTAGAAATATTGGAAAAAATTGAAGGCAGTTGGAAAAAAAACCCTGGGAAAATTCAAGATGGTTAGAAATATAACACAAGCAGTGGCCTGCTGGATCAGACCTGTAGGAAGTTAGCACCCACCCCTCTCCTAGGAAATGAGATATCCTAGGAGATATTAAAAGGTAGAAAATATTCTGTGGAACACATCTGGAAACATGCTTTTAAACAGACAAAAGACTCCTCTTGGAAAACCCCCACGCCTTGCAAATGGGCCATTAAGGACTGGGCCCAGCTCACACATTCCTCTCACCTGGCTGAAAGTCTTCTGCATAATAAAACCATAATAGGATTTGCCCAAGGCCCTTTCATTCAGCCAAAGCTGGATTAGACAAAAGCCAAGAGTTGCCCCAGCATGCCCCTGGGGGGTCTGAGAGCCAATGGGATACATTTCTATACAGGAACAGGAAATCTAAGAGGTGGGACCCAACTTAGACTATAAAACAAGGAACTCAGCATCTCTTCTTGCTCTTTTTCTCTTCACCTGGAATCATGTAAGCTACCTTTTCTGTACAGGGGCTCATGCCATGTGCTCCTGTCCACCATTAAACCTTTCCAAGCAACCTTCATGAATCCAGTGTCTTTTTCCCCACTTGGAACTGAACCTAAAAGGATATTCCTTATAACAGACCCTTGGCTGTGTAGTCCAGCAGTTTATTCTCATAGTGGCCAACAAATTGCACAAAGAATACTACTAATCTACCAACAATGTCACACTGCCATCAAGATTAATAACCACAGATCCACATGGCTTCCATGAATCTGTCCAAATTTTTTTTTAAATCTTGGTGCCCAGTTTCATGCCTTGTGGTAGTGAGTTCCATATTATATTTATATGGGGGGAAACAACTTTTATCCATCCTGAATTAATTCCAGGAATGAATTTCACTGGATTTCTTCTGGTTCTAGTATCTTGGGAAAGGGAAAATAGCTTATCTTTGTCCACTTTATCTACACCATGCATAAATGTGTACACTTCCATCATGTCCTCTCTCATTTGCCTCCTTTCTAGACTTAAAAACTCCAATGCCACAATCCTTTGTCATAGGAAAGCTGCTAAAGCCTTTTCATCATTGTAGTTGCTCTTTTCTGAACTTTCGCTGCATCCATTGAGAAATATTCTAGATGTAATTAAAATACTGATTTATATACAATAAAGGCATTATGATATTGCCATCTTTATAATTTTTTATTAACCCTAACACGCTCTTGGTCTTTTCTACAGTCCATACACACTGTGTCAGCACCGTCATTGAACTGTTTACCATTCTTCAAGATTTCTTTCCTCATCAATCATTACTAAATTTGATCCCATTAGTTTGAATAGTAGTTAGGATTATTGGCCCTAACATGCATCATTGTACATTTGTTCACCTCTGCCATTTTTGATACCCACACCCCTAATATACGAAGTCATTTATTGTTTATACCAGTTACACAATTTAGTGTCATCAGCAAACTTAACTAGTCCACTAGTCACACTCAATTCCAGATCATTTATAATTATATTTAAAAGCACTGGTCATAGAAAAGAACCATGGGAGATCTCACTGGTTACATTCCTCCATTGTGATAAATTTTCATTTACTCCTACTCTTGTTTTCTGTGGCCTGTTCTGTGGTGGACTTTATGGTCTGGAAATGCTTCTACCATGTTGTGTCCAATCACACTTGGCCAATAATGAATTAAATCTATCTATCTATCTATCTATCTATCTATCTATCTATCTATCTATCTATCTATCTATCTATCTATCTATCTATCTATCTATCTATCTATCTATCTATCTATCTATCTATCTATCTATCTATCTATCTATCTATCTATCTAGAAATTTGCTGACAATCAGAACAATTAATCAGTGGAACGAATTGCCTCCAGAAATTGTGACCGCTCCAACACTGGAGCAAGAGATTGGACAACCATTTGTCTGAAATGATATATAGCAGGGGTCCCCAAACTTGACAACTTTAAGACTTGTGGACTTCAATTCCCAGAATTCTCCAGCCAGCATAGCTGGCTGGAGAATTCTGAGAGTTGAAGTCCACAAGTCTTAAAGTTGCCAAGTTTGAAGACTTCTGGTATATAGGGTTTCCTGTCAGAGAAGAGGGCTGGACTAGAAGACCTCCAAGGTCCCTTCCAACTCTGTTATTCTGTTCTGTTAAATGACGCCTATAAGGTCTGCCTCCGGTGATGACATCCGACGTCATTCTCGTCACCACGAGAACTCACCCAAAGGGGAGGCGCCATGGGCGGGGCGAGCCGTCTGTATTGCCGGGAAAGGGAAGCGTTCGTGCGCGGCGGAGGTTCCATGGATCGCTTCGCCTGGGCTACTGGCCTCTTGGAGATCCACGAGAACCTCGTCACGCAGCAGCGCGGGGTCCGCCTGTACGATGGGGAGGAAAAGGTCAGGGCGGCTAGTGGAAGCTGCGCCAGGAGGGAGGGAAGCCGGCGGGGAGGGCGGAGGGGCCCCGGCCTCTCCTAAAGGCAGCTGGCAAAGAGGGGAATGGGGATTGAGGAGTCCACCAGGTCGTTCTTCGACCGGAGAAAGCCGCGGGTGCGCTACTGAGAGACGGGGAGTCGCCTAAACAGGAATCCACTTCCATTCCGGATTTCAGGCCCCAGCGAATCATGCGTATGGTAGATCCGGTTCCTCGAATGTCCTTTTCCTTTTGTTTAATTAGCTTTGCCTTCTTTATTCGTTACTCAAAAGTGGCAATTATATCGAAATCGATTTCTCCATGCCCTTTTGCACTAATGTCAGTAGTCCCATATGTTTATATCTATTTATGCAATCTCGAAGGAAAGCTATGTAGTGCCTAATCTGTTAGGAATTTTGTGCATCTCTTTGCGCTGCTGTGTTGCCTCTCGGATCGTATGTGAAGTTGTTTCTTAAGTATTATAGTCCATCTCTTGGACATAAACATCTAAAACGGTGTACAAATGCAATGAAAACATAATAAAATTACAGTGTTAAAATATGGGAATGTAAACGTCACCAAAATCTTTCTTACAGGGCAGTTGCTATTGTTTCCTGTCTGAACTGAACTGATTACTTTATTTGGTCAGGTGTAATTAGACATACAAGGAGTTTGTCTCTGGTGCAGAAGCTCAGAGTGTACATACAAAACAATAGAATCATAATCATAATACCAATAAGACGGGGTAGTAAAGAAGATTAAGGATAAATAATATTGCAGCCATACTACATGAGTAAATATACATAGACGTTAGACAACACTGAGAATTAGGGGTTCATCAGAGTGAAAGCACAAAATAAGAAACTGTCCCTGTGTCTAGTTGTTTGGGCATGCAATGCCCTATAGTGCCTCCCAAGGGGAGGATTTGAAACAGTTTATGTCCAGGTTGTGAAGGGTCTGTAGATATCTTCTCAGCCCTCTTTCTGTCCCACCCAACATACAGATCCTCTCTGGAAGGCAGGCTGGTTGCAGTTGTTCTTTCTGCAGCCTAGTTAAGATTCCTGTCTGTAATCTGTAGTGGAGTCTCTTAAGTGTAATTTCTCATGTGTTTTCCATAGATTCCTTCACAGTTTACCAGCAAAAAGGAGAAAAAATCCAAACCCTTAAAGATAAAAAACGCTTGGTTGAGAAACTTTCAATATTCAGCTTACCTACCAATTTTTCATGGGTAGAATTAATAGTTTTGAAACAAGAGACATAAAACTTTGTTCTTGGATGATACATGATATTAAAACATTCTGTTTAAAAGAAATATTCCCTCCTTCACTTTGTCTTCTGTGAACCCAACTACTATATTTTGCAAACGATGGTCTGTGAACATAAACTTGTGGTTTATTAATAAATCATAATTAAATAGAACATTGCTTAGCACAATATGTGAATCAATCCAGTAGTAGTATCTTCAAATCGGTTGCTTAATTCCCCCCCCCTTACTGTCAACGGTGACCATGTCTTAAAAAGGAAATAAAAAAAATATTGTTTGTAGCAGGCATTGCTCAGAGCTTTAGACTTGTCTGTGCATGTCTATAGTGGCTTGGTGATGGGCATCATTAGAAGAGATTCATGTATTCTCAGATTAAGCTTTCACTTTAGCAATGCTTGGTTTAGTTCATGGAGTTTAATTGGAATACAGGTGTCATGGACTTTCATTCTAGCCACTTACATTTTTCAAGTCTTTTTCAAGTTCCTGGAAGGAAGGAAAGTTGAACAGTGGGTTTGAATGATCCTACTGGGCTGTTCAATTAAAGAACTCAACAATTGGGATCATACATCAGGGGTCTCCAACCTTGGCAACTTTAAGACTTGTGGACTTCAACTCCCAGAATTCCTCAGCCAGCTGGCTGAGGAATTCTGGGAGTTGAAGTCCACAAGTCTTAAAGTTGCCAAGGTTGGAGACCCCTGTCATATATGACACATTAATAAGGCAGAGTGATTGGGTTCATGCTAACCCAAAAAAATAAAGGAATAATAAAATAGGCTAGTGTGAACTCTTATATTTTTGACTAAGGGAGTCCCTTAGATAGGTAGATAGAGCTAGCTAAGATAATACCTTGAGGAAAACATACAACATTAATTATAATGACTTGGATTTGGTGACAAGCAAATATTTCTTTTGCATAAGTCTGCTACAAAACACACAGGCTCAGCCACCATTTGTTGTTAGCTCTTTACATATTGAATTCTTGCATGACATTTTCTTTTGACTTTTTTTTCCAATTGGTCAGCTTGCACTTTATTGTTTTTCCTATGGAAATGGATGCACATCATTAAATTAGAAGGAATGTAATTTCTTCTCCCTTTCTACAGTCTAATTTTATTTTATTAACCAAACACAACATGTTCACAAAATATTTTCCTAACACAAAATGTATGATTCTACAAAAAATAGCATATTCTACAAAAAATAGCATATTGAAGGAAGCAAAGGTTCTGAATATCTTAAAATCTACTCATTTTTTTCTCTAGTTGAAGTTTGAAACTGGAGTATTGCTGCTTAGTACACACAGATTGATCTGGAGAGATCAGAAAAATCATGTAAGTAGATTTATTCTGGCATATGTAATTTTCCTGTAATATATGATAAAGTTTGATTGATAATTGTATGGCCAAAATAAGTCTTTATGTTCAACTTCATATTTTTCAGTTTGTTAATTTTTTTTAAAATAGAAGTTTTATGGCAAGCAAAGAAAGCTCAGAAATTAATCAGTGTGATTTATTTGGACCATTCAACAAGTTCTCAAAATAGCTGTGGGTTATCCTACATGCAAGCTCTTCTCTGAGGGATTGGGACCAGAAAACCAAAAATATTTCTAGCAAAGAAAGACCAGCCTAGGGCCAGCCATTCCCCAAAAGACCAATAGTTTTACTATTGGTTTACATCAGATTCTTTTGGGAGATTCTGCTTCAATTGCTTGGTAGGTACAGAATCCATTGGGAGGAGAGTTAGGTCTTGGACCCTCCTAGCTCAAGGACTAAAGAATACAAAAAGCCTCCAAAAGGCCATATCTGCTTATCCCCAAGAAGATTGTATAGATCCATGATGGCGAACCTTAGCTGGCATGCTAAGATCTCCGTGGCGTTTCTTTCGTGAGCTTCTGTTTCCCAGCAAACAACGAAACAGAAGCTCACGAAAGAAAAAGATCTTACCTCTTGCCGCGCTGCCGGTGTTTGGATGCCCGCCTCCCGCCAGCCAGCTGGTATTCAGGTCTCTGCTGCGCATGCATGTATGTCCATGTGCATGTCGGCATGAGCATGTGTTCGTGCACGCATGTTCACCTTTCACTTTCGGCATGCGCGCTCGCACAGTTTGGGCACTCGGTGTCTAAAAGGTTCGCCATCACTGGTATAGATCAATATTGCTAAGGATTGTTAGTAATTCCATGCAAAATTTGGAGAAGCCATATTATTGTATAACTTCTGTGACAAAAGTCATTTATTTCTGTGAATTGGTTTCTGTTTATGGAATGAAGGGGAGCAATTCCTTTCTTACAGTTCCTGTGCATTCTCACCGTTGGCTCTGTAGGGTCCCTCAACCCACCACAGTAGATGATGAAATGTTGGAAGGATTTCAGGGGGGGGGGGAATGGTAAAATAATAAAGAGTTGGTGTGGTGATTGAACTAGTGTTGGGAGACCATCCTCAGCTCCAGAAGCTCACAGAATGTGTTTGAGCCAGTCAATCTCTCTTACCACAAAGGGTTGCTGCTGTGAGAAAACATAGGAAGAGGGAGCCCTCTATATCCCACCTTGAGCTCTTTGCACTTGTATTCATGTCGGAAGTGCCTAGGGCACTTCCGGGTTGGAAAGATTAGCCGGTGACATGACTGCTGCCTGGGAACACCTGATTGTGGGCTCCTTTCATGTCTCTGTTAATGTGCTCACCGAAGTGGTACCTCTCTACTTGTGATTGTTTGATTTCGAACTGCTAGGTGGGCAGGAGCTGGAGTGAATGATGGGAGCTCACCCCACCACGCAGCAGCAATCAGGTCTCGAACGTGGGCTTACTAATCATCCCAGTGTGCTAACGTCATGAGCCACCATGCTCCCCACCTTGCACTCTTGAATGAAAGGGAGGACATTTATCTAACAAATAATTTTAAAAATGTGCTGAGTGAATAGAATCTGGATGAGTAACTTTGGATTCCATTCCCTATGTTTTACTGGGAAGCAAATCCTTTCAAACCTTCTTCCGAGTACCTGCATGCAGCTATAAACTGAATTTGAGTACAAAAATATGCATATGCCTAATCATTTATTTAGTTATTTGACCTGCTTAGCCTTATTATTGAGAATTAAATGAACATTTCAAAAATATATTAATAATTAATACAATACTGTAAACTTTGTAACTTATATTCTAAGAACTTTCAGTCTAAGCTGTTGAAATAGCTGTGTCCAAAAAGTCCTGTGATCAATTAGTAAGAGTTACTTATTAAAAACAACCTGTTGCTTTTTATTATTACGGTTATCAAATAATAGTAACACTACATTCCAAAGGAATCTGGTAAAGGAATCTCAGTTTATTTTTTGAATGTCCAAAAGAGAACAATCCACAAAGAGGATTTCCCATTATTAGAAAGTTGCTAATACCAACCAGATTTAAGGATGCTGTTATCTTTTAGGATTATAGCGCCTTATAACTATCAAAGTGGGTGTTAAGGAGTTATTGTGCTGTTAAGCACATACACAGCGAAATGTGTTATAGTAATGGTGTTGCAGCTTGATATGAATGCTATTCAGTCAATAAACAGAATATCTTTAGTATGTACAAAATAGTTTTTACTTGAATAGTAGCAAAGTTAAATAGGAAGTCCAAGTCATACACAGTTATTCAGTCAATGCGAAGTTTCTTCTTCTTGCCTATCTTTGTTTTAACTCACAAACAAGGATTACAGCTATCACTTAATTCTATACTATCACAGATAGTTACTCTTCTTTTCACAGCAATTTCACACAGCCATAAAGTAATCTACTCATCCAGTAAAGCAGCACAGAGAGTCTTCAATCCGGAACACACCGTCAAACACAACCACCAACCATAAACCATCAACCATTAACCACACTGAGCATTCTCTCTTGCTTGCTTATATAGTAATCATCCACAATGCATTTAAAGCAATATACACATAACAATGATTTGTGGCTTAATCATATATTAACACACCCAATCGTTTGAATAGGGTTCTAACAGTGGGAATTCTTACATAACAAATTGGTAAGGCAGCATACACCAAGGATCATTCTGATATATGACTGGATGGTGTCACGATTTGTTCATAATCTTGATTATTCTCTCCTATGCTCTACTCCAGTCAGCAAGTGCTCCCCTATTATTTAAGCTTCTATCCTCCTTTCCATGTTATTGGATAGTGATTACATTTATAAATGTATTGCTGCCTATTGTCTTCTTCAACAAATAGATAAATGGAAATCAGAAATCCAATGTTTTTTCTTCTGTGTATGCTATTGAAGTACTGAAAAGTTTAATCGCCATGAAAGCTGTGAAATTGGTGATCTTGTTATATCCCAGATGTTTGCCATATAATTTGCACTTCAATCTTATTAAGGGCTACTCAGTTGTAAGCCCAGTGAGTTCACTGGGTCTTCCTCTGCATTGCAACAGGTGAAAGCAACAATAAGTTCATATTTTCTTGCAATTTAGTTATTGAAGGGCCTTCCAAACTGCAGTTAACAGATTACATTATTTACTACATTTATACCTTCACTGTGCTTTTAAGATCCCCTTTAATCTGTGAAGAACATTTAATGATGTCTATAAGTGCAGATAGTCCTCGACTTATGACCACAGTTGAGCGCAAAATTTATGTTGCTAAGTGAAACATTGGTTAAGTTAATTTTGCCCCACACTTGACCTTTCTTGCCACTGGTGTTAAGTGAATCACTGCAGTTGTTATTAAATTAGCCAAACTGTTGTTTAAGTGAATCTGGCTTCCCTACTGACTTTGTCAAAAGGTCGCAAAAGGGGATCACATGACTGTGGGACACTTCAACCGTGATAAATACGAGTCACTTGTCAAGTGTCTGAATTTCGATCACATGACTATGGGAATGCTGCAACGATCGTAAGTGTGAAAAACAGTCACAAGTCCCTTTTTTCAGTGCCATTGTAACTTTGAACAATCACTAAATGAACTGTTGTAAGTCAAGGACTACCTGCAAAATATTTATGTCAGTATTGAAACTGAGTAGCTATTACCTGCATCACCAAGGCATCAGATGAACAGATGAAAAGAGGAGGAATCTGCTAGAGCAGTGATGGCGAACCTTTTTTGGCTTGCGTGCGAAAAGGGTGTGTGCCCTCTCCACGCGCATGCACACAGCACCCATGCTTCCCCCCCCCCATGCATGCGCACAGGCCTCACTGAAGCCTCCGGACTCCTGAAGCCTGGGGATGGCGAAAAACAGCCAAACGGAAGTTCATTTCTGAACTTCCGGTTGGCCCGTTGGGACATTTTTTGCCGTCCCCAGGCTTCAGGAGGCTTCCCTGAAGCCTCCGGAGTGTGAAAAACGGCCTAATGAGCAAACCGGAAGTCTGTTTTTCCAAACTTCCGGTTTGCCCGTTGGGCCGTTTTTCGCACTCTGGAGGCTTCAGGGAAGCCTCCTGAAGCCTCCGGAGGGCGAAAACGGCCTTCCCCAAGGCCGAAAATCAGCTGGCCAATGCGTGCTAGAGCTGACATAGCCTTTTTTCGCCCTCCCCAAGTTCCGGAGGCTTCCCTGAAGCCTGGGGAGGGTGAAAACGCCCTCCTCCCGCCCTCCGGAAAGCCGAAAATCAGCTGGCCAGCGCTGGAGCTGACATAGGGCAACGCCTTGCATGCCCTCCGATATGGCTCCGCATGCCACCTGTGGCACCCGTGCCATAGGTTCGCCATCACGGTGCTAGAGTATGTTTTTCCCAGTGTGTTGCTTTCTAGATCTGCTGAGGTCCACGCTCCCCAATTTCTCAGGCAACATAGAAGAAAATAGGAAGATAGAGCTTGCAGATGTTCTTTGCGTTGACAAATGGATTCTTATAAGCTAGATTTTACTGGATATTAATTTTATGCTATTGGTTAATATTTTTTCATAATGATACCATGTAATTTAATGTTTATTTGATGACCCCGTTGTAACTATTTACAGTTTATTAGAATAAATACTGTGTTCCACCAAATATGTCTTCGCTTTACCCCTTGTGTCTTATTGCAGGAATGGTGTATGGCTGTTCCTCTTTCCCAAATTATCTTCATTGAAGAGCTAGCAGCGGGGATAGGAAAAAGGTAAAATATCATCAACAAAAATCTTCGAAGGGCACTAAAGATTTATTGGCCATTGCTGTATTTTCTTTTGCTAGTAGCTATTCAGTCATTTTTTCCCCAGAACAGGGATATTGTAGGGAAAAGTGGAAAGAATATGCCACCTTTGAACTCAAGACAGGATGTAAATTAAATATTTGCCTCCTATCAACTTTATAACTTTCTTGCAGGAATTTTATACTCAGTGCCATCTGATAATTGGAAATTTTGATTTGTAGTTCTTGTCTTTCAGAGGTTTATTTGTGCCTTATTTTGACCAAGAATGTCAATATCTGTCCCAAATGTTCAGTAAATATATTCAAAGTGTAGAATTTTTAACTGATGATTAAAAACGCAAAATGATTTAAAGGTTATGGAAACTTTCTATTCCCCCACTTACTTTTTGACTTGTTTTAAATGAAAGGTAATCTGAATGAAAAATTTTAAAAATTGCTTTTTGATTTTAGAAATTTATTCTTTAATAACAAAAAATAAATTTTCTCCTTTTTTTATATCTTTAGTGCCAAAATAGTTGTACATCTTCATCCAGTAGGTTCCAATAAGGATCCTGGTCCATTCCAGACTAGTAAATACTCATATATCAAGCTTTCTTTCAAAGAACATGGTCAGATTGAGGTAGGTATGCTTTCTAAATGACTGTTGTATAAAAATAACAGGAAGAATTTTTAGTGTGGTTAAAAGAGAGATAAGGGAATTTATTATACAGAATTCCAAGATGATGATCCTACCACATACCTCCCTACGACCGGTTAGATCCCACAGAGTTGGTCTCCTCCAGGTCCCGTCAGCCAAGCAATGTCGGCTGGCGGGACCGCAGGGGAGAGCCTTCTTTGTGGGAGCTCCGTCTCTATGAAACCAACTACTGCCAGAGATCCTGATTATCCCCACTTTGCTGGCCTTCCGCAAGGCCGTGAAAACATGGCTCTTCTGGCAGGCGTGGGAATAGAGACCAGTGAGATGAGATATGGTCTCCCCATGTACGAATGTTGGTAAATATTTTTAATTTTTATATGTATTTTAATCTTTCTTATTGTTGTTTTAACTAATTTTGTTCATTTCTTATGTTGTACGCCGCCCAGAGTCCCACGGGAATTGGGCGGCCTATAAGAGCGAACAAACAAACAAACAAACAAATAAATATTATGGTTTGTTGCACAGAAATTGCACAGTAAGCCAGATGATCAGACTGGATTTGACATTTTTATCCACCCATCGGGTTTTTCCCAAGGTGCTGGGTTAGGCAGATGTTGATGTTTGATGGTGTTTAGAGTATTGTCACGGGATGTAAGCTGTTCTGAGTAAAGCTGCATTTTGCAATTGAATAATGGTGAATTATTATAATATGTTATACATTTTTCTGTGTTTTGGGTCAAAATGGACTCTAAGTACTTTTGGATTCTTTCAGCAATGAGTGATACATTAAATTTCACATTATTACCTAGTTTAGGTTTTATGGAAGCAACTTTATCTATTTGCAGCATATCCAAAATACTGAAATGTTCGTTTCAATGCATTTTTGTAATTGCTCACTTTTGGAAATTATTGCCACATACCTAGTTCTTCAGGAGGCTTACGGAAGAAATGTCTCAGCGCAGATGGGAGAACATGCCAGCTTCTCAAACCATAGATGTTGACAGGGCTTCACAGGTATGTATGCAGTTTCTAGTGTTTGGATATCTCATTTCTAAGTAAGATTGATATTTAACACATGATAGAGAAAACATCAAAGAGGAAGAGGCTGCCTGGGAACATAGGATGTGATGTGTTTTCAAGCAAGTATATTGGGTTAATACAATAATAGTTGCAAGTGAACCTCTTTCAAAATAATAATATAAAAGATATAATTGGGTCTGTATTTCATAAAGAGGTACACATTGCATAGTTGATAACTTTTGTTATTAGGTAAAAGGGAAAATATAATAATTTAAAATGCCAGTATAATTGGTATGCTGAATTTTTTTTAAGGAAATCAATGATACCCTGTCTTTATTTGGATAGTGAATTATGATTAAAGTGAAACTTGGTTTAGCAGACTTTGAATGCAACAGACAAATGTCCATTGTGTTTCTGTCATTTTACAAATTTGCATAATGGAATCACACTGATAACCATTTTAATTTAACAAACCATCATGAATGATGGATATCCATTTTCCCCAGGTGTTCTGTTAAATCAAGATTTCACACGTACCTACATGAGCCTTAATCTCATCAGTCCCTCTCTCTCTCTCTCTCTCTAGCACAGCCATAAGGAAACAGGGAAACATTGCTTCCCCTTTTAACTACTTGGAATTTAGCTTTATCTCTGAACACAACAATTTGTGTTTTTTTCTTAACAGTGATTTTCTGAACTTTAAAATATAGTTTATGCAGTTTATATCAATAATATAGAATTGCAATTAACCCCTTTTGACATTGATTGAAAACTAAAGGGAAGTCATCTAATCTGCATTGGATAATGAATGGGAAGTGACTAGTCCCTGCCCTATGCAAATTCACTCTGTTCATATATTGCTCAAAAGCCAGTATGATCTAGTGCAGGGGTGTCAAACTCAAGTCATCACGTGATGTATCGGGATTTTTTTCCCCTTCGCTAAACCGGGCGTGGGTGTGGCCAGTGCATGACACATCCGGCCCATGGGCCGGGAGTTTAACAGCCCTGGTCTAGTGGTTAAGGCATCAAGCTAGAAAGCAGGGGACCATGAGTTCGAGTGCCACCTTAGCCATGAAAGCTAGCTTCATGACTGGGCCAACCCCTCTCTCTCAGCCCAACTCACCTCAGAATGTGAAAAGAAACCATGTTTTGCCCTATGGCAAAAATAATTGTATTGCTTTATTTATTTATTTATTTATTTATTTATTTATTTATTTATTTATTTATTTATTTATTTATTTATCTATTTATAAATAAATAAATAAATAAATAAATAAATAAATAAATAAATCATGTAGCAAACATGGTTTGTTGGTTTATTTTCTCTAATGTTACTGATGTTGTAAGCATTTTCTTTTCCTATGTGTGGTTATCTTTTTGCACCCTACGTAGTTCACAAGATACAAGACAAAGAAGGCAGAAAGAAAGCAAAACAAACTAGGAAACTGTCAATATTATGTACTTACCTGTCAGCAAAATCATGTATGTTTTTTCCTGTCTTCTTCAAACCATGGTTTTAGTTGGATACAAAAGACGGTCACTGTGTAATACTGCTTCTAAATGCAGCCATCAATGTTTGTTGCATCTTTCCTTGCATTGCTTTTCCATCATAATTTGTTTATCGTATATTATTCAGAGTGGAAGAATAAGAGCTGCAGGAATTGTTGGCATTGAGAGGAAATTAGAAGAAAGAAGAAAAGAGATGGATAAAAATATTTCTGAGGCAAGTAATTTTCTTCAGAACTAGTATAACTGTAATCATTTATAGTTTATGATTTTAAGGAACAAAATTGCATTCATGTTTTGGAACGGGACTTTTTCCAATACCACATGTTTTGTCAAGGTTAGGAAAACCAAGGGCTATCACTATTTGGGGCAGGCCAAAAGAACGGAAATAGAGAATTCTATAAACCTGAATATTTCCTATTGTGAAAAGCTTTTTCTTTTTTAATTTATATTTTTTGTAACTTTATTCTCTTTTTTCTTCCGTACTTTTGGTTATCTTATTTTTGGATGTTCAATTTGGGGAGAATAAATCTTTTGTGGAGAATGGTTGTCACTGGAAATTGTTACTTTATTATTGGATATATTTCTAGTCATGATTCAGGATTATGTACATGTTTTGTTCTTTATTCAGTTCTTTATTCTTTATTCTGGATTATGTTCTTTATTCAGTTAAAATGCAGATGTTCCCTTTAGGTATAGGCCAAACTATGGCTGAACACATAAGCAAAAACCACAACTAGCCTCTTGCTCACACTTGCTCATTCAAGAGGGGGAACTGTTTATTGTTGCTTTTGTTAAACCATAGTCTCTTCTTTTGTCTGAACTGAGGATCCTGGTTCAGCACATACCCTGCTCATTTCTAATATAAGCCAACTTTTAATCATAGGTTTTGACACTGACTTTTATATTAAACTACAAGTCTCTGATTCAGGTGATAAAATGAAAGCAAATACAATTGAAATTCATTTCCTGGCCATACAGAGATGAAGGCAAACCAAAGGCTTTCTGCAGCTGGTAGATGCCGAGTTGAATTACCGTATTTTTCAGAGTATAAGACGCACCTTTTTCCTCCCTAAAAGTGACTGAAAATTCAGGTGCGTCTTATACTTCGAATGTAGCTTTTTTTTTCCAGCCCTAACTAGGTGCTAACAGATCTTCCCAGCTCTTACCTTGCAGGCTTTTTCATTGTTACTCTCTCCAAAGAATGTTTTCCAGCCCTAAGTCTTTGCAGGTTTTTTTTTTCATTGCTCTACTTGCTCCAAAGAAGTTGTTTTCTAGCCCTAACCAGGTGCTAACGATCTTCCCAGCTCTTACTGGCTTGCAGGCTCTTTCATTGTTACTCTCTCCGAAGAAGGTTTTTTTAAGTCCTAACCAGGAGATAAAATAATGTGCTGCAGCTGACCAGACTAAGGATGCTAGCCAGATGAATACCTGGTAGGCAGATTGTTTTCCCCTATTTTCCTCCCCAAAAACTAAGGTGCGTCTTATACTCCGAAAAATACGGTAAGTTAAGTCTAGTCATGTGTCTCTCTCTGGCTAATTTTCTACAAATCTTCACAAGAAACAGTTCACTACTGTTCAGCTTGTGAACTATCAACGCAAAGGAGGCTCTTTTAGCAGGTTTACAAAAATATACCAGTGTTGCATTTTTCATATGACCATGAGCCACATGTAACTCTGCTGTCTCTTTCTTCCTCTGTTTATCGGAGGATACAAGGAATGAATGTCAGCTGAGGGAAATCATTGTGAAGTAATGCTAATTTCAGATCATTCAATTTTAAAACTAGTGCCCTGAATTTTAGAATAGACTTCCTGCATCTGCTAGTTATTGTTAATTTTTTTTAAGTGATTCGTTAGTTGTCTCAGGAAGTTCCTTTCAGGTGTGTATACATTTTTCTTAGTACTAAAGCCTGAATCATTTGGTAGAAGAATTATTTAAAACACACTTGTCTTGTTGATCTAGATTTTTTTTCTTTTATTGTTGGGTAAGAAAATTGTTCATGTTGTTGAGAGCAAGGCAAAATAATGCAATTTTAATTAGAATGGTGAGTTTTGCAAATATATATGTAAAAAAAACCTACATAGCACCATGCCCTATTAAATTCTTCCAAATTTTCCTAGTGTTAATTTACTTTCAGCTTGTAAAATTATGTATAATTACAGGTCAGATGAGAATATTCCTGTTTAGAATAACTATTTACTTTCAAACCATGTTGAAAATGAGTTGCTAGAAGATAGGAGGCTTTTTAAAGCTAAGTCTCTAGTATGCTTTTCTAGTCAGAATAAATCCATGTAGATTACAAAGCAGAAGCATGTATGTAATTATTTATGTATTAAAATTACTGATACTTGAACTCCAAAAATGGCAACTGATTGTTGTTTAGTTGTTTTTAATTTGGGAGGAAAGTTAATGGTGAAGTTATAGGTGTGATGCAATTGCATTTTATTGCAATATGAAGAAATTATGTATTACTAAATCAGTTTATTATTTCAGGCTTTTGAAGACCTCAGCAAGCTGATGGAAAAGGTAATACCTCCACTTTATTAGTAAGCATGCTGATTAACTGGGGCCTGGAGAAACTAATTTTATTCAACAGAATAAAATAGGTGAGGGAGGTTCTGGGACTCAGCTATATAGAAGTATAACTATCATTCTATATATGTAAATACATGCACACACTATAAATAAACTGCATTATTTGAATCATCATAGCTTAATGATTACTTGTGAAGTTATTATTATATAAACTAAATAAAGTGAAATATTATTGACAATATGTCTAGATCCGTGGTGGCGAACCTATGGCACGCGTGCCAGAGCTGGCACGCGGAGCCATAGAAGCCGGCACGCGAGGGTTCCCACCGGCAAACCGGAAGTGCGAAAAAACGCACTTCCGGTTTGCCGGTGTGCTGTTTTTTGCACTCCGGAGGGTTCAGGGAAGCTCCCTGAAGCTCCGGAATGCAAAAAACTACAAAACGGACAAACCGGAAGTGCACTTTTTCGTACTTCCGGTTTGTCCGTTTTGTAGTTTTTTGCATTCCGGAGCTTCAGGGAGCTTCCCTGAACCCTCCGGAGTGCAAAAAACAGCATACCGGCAAACCGGAAGTGCGAAAAAACGCACTTCCGGTTTGCCGGTTTTATCGTTCCAGGCTCCGTTTCGTCGTTCCAGGCTCCGGTAAGTGGGCCTGTGCGGGGGTGGGGGTGTGTGCGCATGCGCAGGGGGCAGCGGGGGGGGGGGTGTTGTGCGCATGCGTGGGGGGGAGGGAATGGGTGTTGGCACGCGAGCGCGCGCGAGCGCGCCCCCCCCCTTTTTCGGCACGCGAGCCGAAAAAGGTTCGCCACCACTGGTCTAGATAGTAGATATTTGTTTATACAGCAAGCAATTGACTCCAACTCAATAATACCTAACTGGATTGTGAAGGAAGGGAAATGCCAGCCAAACCTAATCCAAGAACTCTCTTTCCTAGTTTTGACCTGCTGAACAGTTCAGCAACTCAAGCTTGTTCCATGAAGAGTGATCTCACAATAAAGGAGCAAGATTGTGCCCCATCGTGATTTTGTGTTTTATTTTGTGTCTTACAGGCAAAGGAAATGGTGGAATTGTCCAAATCAATTGCTAGCAAGATCAGAGAAAAGCAGGGTGACATCACTGAAGATGAGGTCAGCTAATATTCTGCTAAATTATTATTCCTTCATCATTCTAAGTTGTAAAACAGCTCCTTTTTCGATAAACTAGGTCAATGTGATTTGTTCAGTGAATATTGGTAAACAAGTGTTAACAAGGTAAACAAGATTAGTGTTATGTAAATATAGCCAATATAGTGGAGTGCCATGTGGTCCACAATATGGTTGCATGATATTACAAGTGGGGACTTATCAACATTCCATTTCATTCCATTTCTATACTTTATCTTATCCTTGAGTTCAAATCTCTCCCCCCCCCCCCCCATCCCAACCTTAATAAACACAAAGCTGAGACTCCCATATCATTAAGGAAAGCTTCTCAAAAGAGAATATCCTCATGGAAAATCTGCCAATCCACTGTGTGGATTAGCAAGCTTCCTCAAATCTGTTTATCAGAAAGTAAGCGACAAAAGAATGATGGGATCCTGCTACATTTTTTTCAAATATGTCAGGTGTACATCAGGACCATGTCATGCTGAGGAACATTTCTTTTTCCTTCCTTCCTTCCTTCCTTCCTTCCTTCCTTCCTTCCTTCCTTCCTTCCTTCCTTCCTTCCTTCCTCCCCCCCCTCCCTCCCTCCCTCCCTCCCTCCCTCCCTGTTATTTTTCTTCTGTATGGGGACATCATTCTTTTGTTCTGAATTTTCCCTCTTTTTTGTGTGTGTGTATTAGAATTTTCCAAGTTCACGTAATCTATTTTAATTAATTACTGTTTGATAAAGAATTTGATATTCTCAATTTTAATTTGCCATTTTTTTAGACAATAAGATTCAAATCCTATTTGTTGAGCATGGGCATTGCCAATCCAGTTACCCGGGAAACCCATGGATCTGGCACTCATTACCATATGCAACTGGCAAAACAATTAGCTGGAATTTTGCAGGCACCTTTAGAGGTAAAGTATTTAACTGTCTTTTATGGTTCTTTTAATGTACAGCCTTATATATCATTGTGACTTTAGTCAAACTTAAAAAGCCAAGAAAGTCAAATCTACTTAGCACGTGGATCAGAGAACATTAGGAAATCCTGGGGTTGTAATCTAGATACAGAATTTGAAAAAGGAAATCTTGGAAAATCACTACTGAACTGTTGTCAAAACAATTAAATTAACATATTTGATTCCAAGGGAGTCTTTATTTTAAACACCATCTATAAACCATCCTGAATCTACAGATCTCAGTTCCTCCATTATAATTCTGTTTTCCTTTCTCATAATAGAGAAAAAAATTAATAGCTTACCTACGTAATAAAGTAAATATACTGCTTTATGAAATCAGAACTGTTTATAAATAAATCCATTAAAATACATAGCCCTCATTTAGCCACCACAATTGAGATTAACAACTTGGTCACTAAGTGATATGGTCATTAAGTGGAACACCACTTGACTGCGACCGTGCTCCCAATTTTCCTTCAGTTTTCCTTTTCCCCCACTCCTGCATCCTTTGGGATGCTCATCTCAATGCTGGAATAATCAACAAGAAGAGAATTAATGTTTGTATTTACATTCATTTGAGGAAAAGGGATTACAAGAAAGGAAGCAAGCACACAGTGGGAAAGGCATATGCTAGGACCAGCTGTTTACCTGATGGCGCTCCTGGCTCCCAACCCTGAGCCATTTAGGAGGCAAACAAAAACCAAGGTGTGAAAATAATTAAAATCTTTTCAGTTTCAAGCAGCATCTGCAAGCCAGCCACCGTAGTTTTCTGAGTATAAAACACACCTTAGTTTTGGGGGAGGAAAATGGGGGGGGAAAATCTACCTATCAGGTATTCATCTGGCTAGCATCCTTAGTCTGTTCAGCTTCAGCACATTATTTTATCCCCTGGTTAGGGCTGAAAAAAATATTCTTCGAAGGGAGTAGGAATGAAAACAAGCCTGCAAAGACTTAGGGCTGGAAAAAACTACTTGGGGGGGGAGTAGGAATAAAAAAATGCTGCAAGTTGGTAAGATCATTAGCACCTCGTTAGGGCTGGAAAGACCTTTTTCAGAGGGAGGAAGTAGGAATGAAAATAAGCCTACAAAGACTTAGGGCTGGAAAAAAACTTCCGATAGAGTAGGAAGCAGGGAAGATCGTTAGTACTTCGTTAGGGCTGGGGAAAAAAGCTTCAAAAAAACTACATTCTGAGTATAAGAATACCCAAATTTTCAGCCTCTTTTAGGGAGGAAAAAGGTGCGTCTTATACTCCGAAAAATACGGTAATTAAGACCATAGAGCTGAGCTTCTTAACTTGGGGCGAGCACTTTTGGGGAAAGCGCTGTAGATAAAAGCTCTGCACTGAAAAACAACTCCAAAAGAAGATTTCTTATTTAGGCAATTTCTCCATTCTATGTGGGGATGGCGAGAAAAAAAAAATTAGGCCAGGCCCAGGACATCAAGTTATGACTTACTGTAAAGGCAAACAAATAACTGAGAACGACACTTTAAATATTGTAAATGTAGACATGGGGCACCAAGTCACTTCATCATCACCATAACTTCAATCCCTTGAAGTTTTCCCCCTACCTTACGGGGGGGGGGGGGAATCCAAGTAAAATTACTCATACAACAGCACAAAGATTTATTGTCCCTTTCCAATAAGAGCCGAGGTGGCGCAGCGGTTAGAGAGCAGTACCGCAGGCCACTTTAGCTGACTGTGATCCACAGGTCAGCGGTTCAAATCTCACCGGCTCAAGGTTGACTCAACCTTCCATCCTTCCGAGGTAGGTAAAATGAGGACCCAGATTGTTGGGGGCAATATAAATATACATTGCTTACTGGTGTAAACTGCTTAGAGAGTGCTTGCACTGTGAAGCGGTATATAAATCTCACAAATAAATAAATAAGTGATAGATAGATAGATAGATAGATAGATGATAGATAGATAGATAGATTAGATGATAGATAGATAGATAGATAGATAGATAGATAGATAGATAGATAGATAGATAGATAGATAGATAGATAGATAGATAGATAGATGATAAATAAATAAATAAATGAGAGTAGAATAAAAGAAATGTAAAACCAGGCAGGTAGAAGCTAAAACTCAGTAAAATACATGAAAAATACAATGGTTTGATAGCTTGGATGTTGCTTAAAGAGAAGACCAAAAGTATCCAAGACGGATTTCTTCCAACTTGAACATCATACAGAATATTAAATTGAATTGCCCTGAACTGAACTTTATTTGGTCAAGTGTGATTCGACACACAACAAATTTGTCTCCGGTACAGAAGCGCTCATTAAAATCTATTGTAGCATAAATGCGACATTTGGGTGCCATAGAATAAAGGAGACATTCTGAGAGATGATTGCAAGACACCAATGTGGTTATCCACATCCACGTATGCTAAGAGGAGAGATGTTTGAATGCATGGCAAATAAAGTAATACAAGTTCTGGGAAAATTCAATTCAGAGACATATCAGAATAAATATAGATCACGTTTCTATTTTTTCGCTTGACATCTGTATATTACCAAAACACTCGATTCCTATCATCTTTAACTGGGTGAAATGATGCACCATAGGGCAAAATGTTTTGAGCCAACTTAACTCAAATGAGCTAACTTGCAGAATGCGTCCAAAATCCAGGATCTATTACTCCCATAAAATTGAAATTTGGCAAATTTTATAAACATTGTATGACATAAAAATTACCAGAAAAGAGTTTATGGCATAATTCAAAATATCATAAAACATTTCCTGTGCTGATGTTTGACTGCTATACTGTTCAATGTTGGCTATTTTCAAGGCAGATACTTTTGAATGTGTCCCAGCTTTTCCAGAGAAGGAAGTACATTAGAAACATTCTTGGAAGTATTGAGAAATCTGATAAGGAAATACCTCTGAAAAGATGACCCAGGGAGTCACAGGTTGTCTAGTATTTTGTTAAAAGCTACCGTATTCTTTGGAGTATAAGACGCACTGGAGTATAAGATGCACCTAGATTTTAGAGGAGGAAAACAAGGAAAAAAGTATTCTGAACCAAATGGTGTAGTAATATATTATTTAATAAAATACCAGTATAGCAGAATACTTTTTACAACCATGTACACTTTTTACAAACTTCAAACTTGACAGCTTTAAGACTTGTGGACTTCAACTCCCAGAATTCCTCCTCCAGTCATGCTAGCTCAGGAATGGGAGTTGAAGTCCACAAGTCTTAAACTTGCCAAGTTTGAAGACCCTTGTACCCCTAACCCCGGGGTCTTCAAACTTGACAGCTTTAAGACTAGTGGACTTCAACTCCTAGAATTCCTCCTCCAGTCATGCTAGATGGGGTAATTAGAAGGCAAAAACATCTCTGTTTTTACAAAAAATGGCCCATTTTTTGGCCTTTTTTTAAAAAATGAGGCATGCAGAGGGTTTAGGAAGCCTGCAGAGCACTCCTAGGGGGTGGGGGAAGGCAAAAATGCCCCAATTTTTGCAAAAAATGGCCCGTTTTTTGCAAAAATGGGATGCGGAGTTGGGGCTTTGGGAGGCCAAAAATGGCTGTATTCGGTGTATAAGACACACCGACATTTCCACCCTCTTTTGGGGGGCAAAAAGGTGCGTCTTATACTCTGAAAAATACGGTAAGTCTTAGAAAAAGGATTCTTATCACCATCAGTCTTTCATGTCTCTACTGGTGATAGGAGGAGACTGTTGATTTGAGGTATATTTTTGGCAACATTAAGTATCACTGGCAAAAAATGACTGGAAACAGTTGACACATTTATGCCTCTATTGAATGTTATGGTATCGCTGTCCTCTGTACCACTGTCCTGCACCTGTTGGTTTTGGCACCAGGTATGTTGCTGCTGGGAAGCGAGATCTGTTCGGGTTATTACTTCAGCACCATTTTTAATTTTCCAGTCCTCTCCCTGGAAATATTGATATTGTCAGATTGCTAGATTTGCTTTGGGATAGCAGAATTTGTGTTTTAAGAGCTGTTCTTAAATCAATAGGAACGGGGAGGAATAATGTCCCTCACAGAAGTTTATTGTCTGGTGAATCGTGCTCGAGGCCTAGAGGTAAGGAATGCATTGTTTTCTGCACTTCAACAAAACTATTTGAGCTTCACTAAATATGCCAAGGAACCTTTCTGGAGTAATTGCTGATGGCAAATACTGGAACTTAACCGTTAGTTTTGCTATTGGGCAGCAGCATAAAGATTGTCCTAGCACGATAAGCCATCTGACAATGCATTAGAAATCAGTAGAATGTAAATAAGTATGTAGATTGCCATTTTTAAGGCTACAACTATCTTCAAATTTACCTGAAATGAAATTCCATTGAACTCACTAGGATTATTATTAGGAAAAAGGTAAACATATATACCATTATACTGTTAAAGTATAAAGAGGATCCTATGGTTAAAAAACCCCTGTTTTGTAAAATGAAAGACAGAAAAAGGTGGGTGTGCCTATTGTTAACGTGTGTGTGTGTGTGTCTCAGTGGTGAAATCTACTTACCTTCCCTACCGGTTCAGAAGCGCTCACTTTGCGCACAATTTTTCACTCTGTGAATGCGCAGAAGGCTTTGCACATGCGCAGAGGGTTAAAAAAAAGAAAATGGTGACGTCTGGGTGGGTGGGCGGAGTCTCGTGCTGCCGCCGCTACCGGTTCTCCGAACTACGGTACCGGCAGCCGCCACTACTAGTACGCCCAAACCGGTAGTATTTCACCCCTGGTGTGAGTGCGCGCACACGTGCATGCGAGCAGCAAAACTGCTACTTTGAGAGCCTGGGACTGTTGATAGAGTAAAATAGCTAAAGGATGTGCACAAACTTGGTTAGAAGATGTAAACATCTCACAGAAATTTAGTTGAAACTAGAATATCTGCAAGGCTTTCTGCTACAAATCAGCTAGCGGGAGATCCAAGGGACGTTCCATTGCCAGCATCTTGCTGTGGAATTGCCAGATGCTCAGGAGGAGAGATGGATTCCAGCTATTGAGCATTTTGTGGCTAGCAAATTTGAAACAAAGAAGTAGATGGTGGAAAATTCTGCCCTCCACTGTTCTTTCCAGAGGCTCAGTGACATGGTGACAAGGTAGGACAGGCTTCCCCGATCTGGTGCTGGCCGACTCCATCAGTTTTTAATGCCTATTATCACAGCTAGCTGATAGTAAAGACTGGAGGACTGTGGGTTATGTAATCCAACACATCATGTTAAAGAATGACATTGAAGCATTCCAAAAAGACAAATACGCATGTCTTCAGCAAGCATGCACCGTCTGAATGTATGCTATTCCCCATTCTTTAAGTGTCACATTCACGTTTTTTAAGAAAGAATGCAGTTTATAATATATGTCAACATTATTCAATTGTAATCATTGTCCCTTAATTGCTCTTTAAATCTCATAAAGGAATGCAAAAGCCTTGTAGGGATATCCTAATCTAGAAGTGTGATTATTAAAAGATTAAGCTTATGTATGTTTTCTCATTAGTTGCTTTCCCCCGAAGATCTAGTAAATGCTTGTAAGATGTTGGAATCGCTAAAGTTACCTCTAAGGTAAGAAGTCTTCAAATTCTAATGGGGTGCAGGGGAAACCTCTCAAAGGGTGGGATGGGGCTCAGTCCCTTCCCTTCCTTGTATTTAGCAATAGCACTTAGACTTATACACTGCTTCATAGTGCTTTACAGCCCTCTTTAAGCAGTTTACAGAGTCAGTATATTGCCCCCAACAATCTAGGTCCTGACCTTGGAGGGATGGAAGGCTGACTCAATCTTGAGTCGGTCAGGATTGAACTGCTGGCAGTGGGCGGAATTAACCTGCAATACTGTATTCTAACCACTGCACCACCACAGCTCTATTTATGTGTTTGTTAGATTTACATCCTGCCCTTTGTTCAGGATTTCCAATGTGCACATAGAACTTTTATTTGATGTATTTTTCAGATCTTTGTAAAATCTATGTGGAGAAAAACAAGATTCAGAATTAGGGAGCGGCAAAAAATAAAAAGCAAAATCCAAATCTATGGGTGAAGTTTTCTCATCATATGAAAATGCCCATATTATAGTCCGATATCATTCTCATAAGGTTGGCCAGGCTGCTTTCTCATGCATTTATGGAGTGTAGAAATCACTTTTCTACACTTTTCTAAACTTTTCATCCGCCCTGTAATGTTTTCATTCGCCCTGTAATGTCTTTCACAGTATTCTGACATATGCAATTAAGTTATACCAAGTTATCACTTTGTCCTCTTTGTTAGAAAAAGCTTTGCTAACAGAAATTTGTTTGTTGGGCTATTAAAGGTACAGGAATAAAGATGATTTTAAAAAGTTGGCAACTGTGTTCCAGACTAATGGAATGGAAATACTACAAAGAGATTTGATTGGATTTCTTTGCCAAACACACAGCTATTTATCTTACTAAATGGAAATTTTACACACACACACACACACACACAAAACCTTCCAAATAGAACTGTAGTCCTCCAGTTCAAGAGGACTAATATTTCATAGACCAATAATTATATGGGAGATCTGTTTAAAATGAATAGTTTTATAGGTTTTATTTTTTTAAAAAAATAGCCATTAACAATGTAAATGCATGAGGAAAGAGTTATGTGACATTTGGATTGAGACAGAAGCTTACATATAGGGAGGTTGTAAATCAAGCAGAGTGTGCAAGTCATGGAGATGTTACGGATGCGCAGTGTGGAAAAGACATTGGAAAGGTGGATAAATAAAGAACAACATTACAGGAACAGGAAAGAGGAAGTGTGGAATTGCGAAGAAGGGCCTAGTAGATGAGGAGGGGCTCTGGGAAAAAACCTCAGTGTTCTTCAGATCAAAGCAGGCTGCATACAGTGAGGAAGGAGGAGGAGTTTGGGGAAAGCTAATTAAAACGGCAAAATAACCCATGGTAGGAAAACAGGAACTTGAGGAAACCATGGGTGATGGAGATATGAGAAAAAGCAGAGCAAAGAAAAAAATCTAGTAGGGGCACTGCCCATTTGCAAGAAAGGAGCTCAGCAGGCATCAGTATATGGGCGACAACTAACTTTAAGCTGTGTTCATACAAGATCAGTTACAAACTTGGGCACTGCCTTTATGCAACGTGCTAAACTTGATCAATTTTTTTCAGTGTATTAATGTAGAATCAGCTTACAGTTCTATTTAAACCAAGAAGACAGGTTAATTCGGTATCCAGGTTGAACCTATTGTGTAATTGAAGCCACCGAATTGCTAGGACTTCTGCTTCTAAATCCTCACATGGATGTATTCTATTTCATTGTGTCCTTCTAAGCGCAAAGGGGAAGCAGAGGGTACCAAAGCAGAGTATTAGAGCCGTGGTGGCATAGTGGTTATACAATGCAGTATTGTAAGCTAACTCTGCTCACTGCCAGCAGTTCAATCCTGATGGGGTTCAAGGCTGACTCAGCCTTCCATCCTTCCGAGGTCGGTAAAATGAGGACCCAGATTGTTGGGGGCGATAGGCTGACTGTAAACCACTTAGAGAGGGCTATAAAGCACTGTGAAGCATTATATAAGTCTAAGTGCTACTGCTATTAGCATTGGACATCGTATTCGTGGTAGTCCAACCCTTTGGCGACAGAGTTCAGATTTGTGTTTTTCTTTATTTTTGGGATTTAGGTTACGCATATTCGACAGTGGCGTTATGGTGATTGAACTCCTATCACATAACGAAGAAGAAATGGTGGCTTCTGCTTTAGAGACAGTATGTATTTTAAAGGAAGAGTCATATTGTTATTGCCTAGCCTGGCATCTAGATGGGCTTCTTCCTTTTGCTTATTATCTTTTGTTAAGCACACATCCGTAGAGACCTTCACATTTAAACGTGCCAGGAGAAAAGACATCTATCTGTTTTGGGCTCAGTATGTTTAACTTTAATGTTGACAGATTCCCCTCTATCTGCATATATTATCTTTATTGAAACAGGTTTCTTATACTGCAAATACAAACAATGTTTTAACCCTTGTTTCACACCTAGACTGTTCATCATGGAAATAACTTGTTTGGAAAACTTTTAAATTCATTCTAAACCCCGTTTTTAAACATTAGACGTTTTTGTTTTTGCCTTAACTTTTTAAAATAATAAATGAATTTGTTAAATTAAATTGCAAAGCAGGAAAGGCCTGGTCATTGACCCAAAGTTTAGGGGCACAGGCCTAGCTTCAAAAGGTTTCCTGTTTCTGGGAGTAGGAATAAGCTTTATGTGAAAAAAGGGATGGTCGTTTCACATGTATTAAAAATAAGATAGATATTAATCAAATTTTTTACCCTTTTGTTACCCCTTCATCTGCCAAGAACCTGATTGTATATGGGCTCATAAGATCTCTCTCTAATAAATAGTACGGCTTTGTGCCACAGATTGTATTCTTTTTGGGTGCTCATGTTAGAAATTGTGAATGCTCCAACACTGGAAGTTTTTAAGAAGATGTTGGACAACCATTTGTCTGAAGTAGTGTAGGGTTTCCTGCCTATGCAGGGGGTTGGACTAGAAGACCTCCAAGGTCCCTTCCAACTCTGTTGTTGTTGTTATATGTAGTCTTCGGCTTATGACTATAATTGAACCCAAAATTTATGTTGCTAAACGAGACCTTCATTAAGTGAGTTTGGCCGCCATAGTTGTTAAGTGAATCACCCACAGTTCTTAACTTAGTAACACAGTTAAGTGAATCTGGTTTCCCCATTGACTTTGCTTGTCAGAAGGTCACAAAAGACGATCACATGACTCAAGGAGATTGCCACTGTCATAAATATGAGTCAGTTGCCAAGCACCTGAATTTTGATCATGTGACCATGCGGTTATTGCAATGTGAAAAATGGCCATAAGTAACTTTTTTCAGTGCCATTGTAACTTCAAACAGTCACTAAATGAACTGTTGTAAATCGAGGACTACCTGTACAGAAAAGAGCCAGTGCTAGCATCACAACATTGCAAATCTGATCTCTTCAGTCTGAGCCCTTCCCTCCCCATAGATCTGAGGTCTTCAAACTTGGCAACTTTAAGACTTGTGGACTTCAACTCCCAGAATTCTCCAGCCAGGTATGCTGGCTGGAGAATTCTGGGAGTTGAAGTCCACAAGTCTTAAAATTGCCAAGTTTGAAGACCTCTGCCATTGATACTCCTGATATGGGATTATCACATTGACTCATCACATTCTTGGGGAAGAGGACAAGAGAGAATTGTTTTCTCAGAACTCTCAGGATTTGTCAAGGCCAGACAAGGATTGTGTTTCTCATGTAAATCCCACAAACAACTTATATATGGGGAAAGCCCAACATATAAGCTTAAAAAATGTTCCACTTTTCCTTAATCCACAGCATGCTCTTCCTCTTAGATTTATAGCCCGAGTTCCACCGAAAAGGCCAGTTTGCATGTCACCTTAAGTTATTCAGAGTCGAATCCACCTGGGAAAAGATGGGTGGCTGATAATATATTAGCTTGATTAACCAAGTTTAGCATGATGTGTGATATTCTGACTTTGACCAGAGCAAGCTAGGTAACACAATGAATAATAAACTTATTAACCTGTTATTAAAAATTATCAGATTATAATGTTTCCAAGGGGGGTGGGTTAGATGGAACTAGAGTCCTGTGTTTTCATATCATACTGAGTTTGGCTAAGCAAGCCATTGATTACTTGTGAATCCATATGTCTCCTGGTGGGAATGTTTACAAAGCCAGCTTCGGTATTATTCATAATTGCAATTACATACTCATGTGCAAGAGTCATTCTTGTCTTTGTAAACATGTATTAGTCAGTGGTGGGTTCCTACTGGTGCTGTGTGGAGCGCAGCTCCGGTAGGAGCCCGGCAATGATGTCATTTTCTGACACTTCTCCGCGTCCTGAGCTGTCGGGGAAAAAGCCCTCCCACCCGCCCTTGTTTCAATAAGGACCTTTATTCTTCCTCCGAAGCACAGCTGAGAGGCTCCTCAGCTGTGTTTCGACTTGTAATGTCGTCCTAAGCATGCGCAGAAGTGAAATCGCCCGATGGAACACGAGTTCACTTCTGCGCATGCTCGCGATGCGCACTGGTAGCGAAAATAACCAGAACCTTCCGCTGGTACTAGTGTCACTGTGGCCAACAGAAGCATGCAGTATTCTTCACAAGGACCACTGGATTATGGGAGTTCTCATTGCCTCTCTCTCTCTTCATTTTATCAACCGCTCCTAGGGCTTCAGTTAGTGGAAGACTAGTTTTTGGATTGACTGATTGATTGATTGATTGATTGATTGATTTCCCACCAGTCATCTAAGGCTTATGGGTACAATCATAACATTATAGTGTCTTATATCTCTAAAAGCAGTGGTGCTTATTTCAAGGTGGTTTCTTTTGGGGGAACTCTTGATATAAAGTTTGCATGAAAAAATGTGTGGAAGTTTAACAGTTGCTCAGAATGGTAAAGCTGTTGAATCAAGGATAGTAGAAAAATAGATACTATCGGGTGGGCTTCAAAAATTTTAGCAAGGGTTTTGCTGTCTGGTTGCTGGGTGGGCGTGGCCTAGTCGGCCTCCTGCACCACTGCGGGGGGGGGGCATTTTTGCCCTCCCTGGGCTCTGGAGGCTTTTTTCGAGCCTCTGGGAGGGTGAAAACGGACTCCCCAGGCTCTGGAGGCCCTCTGGAGACCGAAACAGGCCCATTTCCTGCCTTCCCAAACTTCCAGTAGGCCCGTTTTTCACCCTCCCCAAGCCTCCGCACACGCCCTGCACTTACCTGCATCCAAAACGGGCCGCATAGGGACTCCCGGGGGAGAGGGGCCAGCCAGGAGTGGGATTTGGGGGTTCTCTGAACTGCACAGAACCTTAGCTAGAAGTTCTCCCGAACCCATGCAAACCCCCAGCAGCCCTGCTCACTATATAATAGACAAAAGCTGACAAGATGGTAGAAAAGCATTGTAACGTACAAATATTTATTCAGCTCTGAACCTTTTCTTCCCTCTTAGGTTTCTGAGAAGGGATCTCTTACCGCTGAAGAGTTTGCAAAGCTTGTAGGAATGTCTGTGCTTTTAGCCAAAGAAAGGTAAAACCCCTCCACATATTCTGATTTTAATGACAGAAGAAATTATAAGTAATGGATTAATTGACCTAATTATAATTCAAAAAACTTGTACTCTTTTTTGCAGGTTGCTGTTAGCTGAAAAGATGGGTCAGCTTTGCAGAGACGATTCTGTAGAAGGCTTGCGATTCTATCCAAATTTATTTCTTACCCAAAGCTGATTATTCATTTTCTCTATTTTTCTCTTATTTAAATATGTTTGCTAGATGCAGTCTGAAGAAAAGAATGTCAAGAGATATATCCATTTATATCATGGTTTTGCTAAATTGTAATGATGCACCAGTAATGCACCAGGCAGGGAAGAAGGGATTAGCTATGTGAAGAAACTCCTAAAAGCTTACAGATATCATGAAACTGCAGCTATTTCAGGTCTTGATAGCAAATTGGCCATGAAGGTCCATTTAATGACTTTTTGAAGAGGAAAGGAAGAAAGAGAAGTAATTTAAAAAAGCATGGAGGGGAGGTTATTTGCAAGGCTAGACAAATCAACAAGCAGTCTATTTGTTAAATGTAGTCTCCCTATTCCATCTTTTGCCATGGATTTGCATCTGCAACTTGAAATCAATAAAATATTAACAGAAGGAAAATAATATTTCTAGAGCAGTCTAATGCAAAATAATGTTAAAAATGTAATTTATTTTAGAAATGTCCATATTTTAGGAACAAAACTTCTTATCTACATTTGCTTGTAATTCTTTTCAAAGGAAGAATGGATCAAAAAACTGTTTTGTGTATGGCTTCATGCTGAATGTTTAAGACAAGAAGCGCTGTGAACTCAAATTTCCTTCCTTCCATTCTTTGATTGTTGATTCTACAAAGTTTCTATTTTTGTCTTTTCTTTGGCATAGCTGTGAAGGACATTCGCAATGGGTCCTTCTAAGCCAGACGGTGTTTTATTTTTCATCTTTATATTAAAAAATAAAGATGAAAGATTTACTCATTCTTTATCTTGGAAAAGTTTGCTGGTACTGTATCAGTTTTTATATGAAACAAGAAGAGAACTTTGATTTCACAAGTTAACTGTTATTTTTTTACTAAGATTATATCCTATTAAATACCAATAATCTAATTGCCCTGTTATTCTGTTTCCCCACCATATCCACAGTTCATACTTGGATAGCCAATAGAGTTTTAGCATCAAGCGTGTCTAAAACATACATTAATACCAAAATAAGGTATTAAAGTTGTCAGTGTAGCTATTTGTATTCATAGAAATCATTTGAATGTTTATTCTGATAATAAAATTCAATTTAATTTTAAATGTGTAAACTAAAATACAAATACAAGGATTGTACTTTGTTACATTACATTTCTGACTCTATATTTGTATTTTCAGTTGAATTCACTGAAATTTTAAAACCTGGAGAATAACAGTCATTTTGCCAGTGCAATCTTTTTAAAAGTTGCTGTCATCTCCCATTTTGATTATTTGATGAAACTATATTTTTGTTGTGCAATATAACAGCTGATTTTATACTTCTAATTTTTTGCTACTTTCAGATATTAAAGTGTTATGTGAGGCATTCCTGCTAAGAAGGAACACACAGTATTTTTCTGTGACTATAGTTGGCAGCAGTTTCTGTCGATTTCAATAAATCTGTTTAAAGCAACCAGAGTGTTTATATTATAAGTGGTGTGCTTGTCAGGGAGTCTTCTGAATAAAATTTAGCTGGGTGGGCTCATTTGGAGATTGGTTGTCCATAACTGGGAAAAATATGTTAAGTTTGTTAATTGTTCATGTCTTAATTTGCAAACCGAACCAGTGCCTTTATTCTTGACATTTTTCTATTCAAGAAAATACGTAAAGAAGTAGACCACCCTCCCTTTCCTTGTGTGATTTCTTTGAGGGAAGGGTATATCCTGTTGTTGAGACAGCATTTTTGGGTGGGGGGGGGTTTGTACACTCTCTGTTAAATCAGTTAAGAAATAGTGCTTGAACATTGTTCTGATCATTAGAAAATTGGGAGGTCCCTTTTTAAATTTCTCAATAAAAGTGCAGTGAAAAGTAAACCCACTTCCCACTCTGAAAGAAAATATAATAGGGAGAAGAAACTGCCGAAGAGCCATCAGTAAACAGCCCAACCAAAGAATCTCCAAGACCGCCTCCACCCACACAGACAGGCAAGACACCAGAATATAAACTGAAGGAAACACGCTCAAAGAGCACCAAGAACCCCCTCAGGAAGAAGATGGCATAGGTGACCTTCCTTACTGCTGGAAATCTCATCACCTACCGGTATATCTTGTCTTTGGCTGCTACTTCAAGGCTGCCATGGAATGGAATTAGCTAAGCTCCTCTCAGCCAGTGCAAGTTCGTCATCTCAATCTGGGCGTCAAGGGACATGAAAAATACATTGCAACACTCGTAACATATGGCTAATCGAGCAGAATTATTTATCCTTGTTTAACTGAACCCACCAAGTTCAATTCATGAAACAGCTATGGGGGTCCGCAATTTGGGTGTCGTCCTAGATCCACAGCTTAAATTGGAACAACATCTTTCAGCTGTGGCTAGGGGGACCTTTGCACAAGTACGTCTTGTGCACCAATTGCGACCCTACTTGGAGAGGGAGGCACTTCTCACAGTCACTCATGCCCTCATCACCTCACGGCTGGATTACTACAATGCGCTCTACATGGGGCTACCCTTGAAGAGTGTCCGGCGACTGCAACTGGTGCAAAATGCAGCTGCGCGAGCTGTGGTGGGTGCTCCTAGATGCACCCACGTAACACCAATTCTCCGCCAGCTGCATTGGTTGCCCATTAGTCTCCGGATCCAATTCAAGGTGTTGGTCGTTACCTTTAAAGCCCTACATGGCTCAAGGCCAGGTTACCTTCGGGACCGCATCCTGCCGCATACCTCCCTACGACCGGTCAGGGCCCACAGAGTCGGCCTCCTCCAGGTCCCGTTGACCAAACAATGTCGGTTGGCGGGGCCGAGGGGGAGGGCCTTCTCTGTGGGTGCTCCCTCCCTGTGGAACCAGCTCCCCCTGGAGATCAGGACTATCCCCACCCTGCTGGCCTTCCGGAAAGCAATAAAAACTTGGCTCTTCCGGCAGGCGGGGTGAAAGCGTGACGATACTCTTTTAATTTTTATATGTTATATGTTTTTTAACTATTGTATTTTATTGCACTGTATTGTCGAAATGGATCCGAATATGTTGTGAGCCGCCCAGAGTCCCTAGGGAGTTGGGCGGCATACAAATCCATTTAATTAAATTAAATTAAATTAAATTAAAAGAACAAACACACACACCCCGGCAGTCATTTTGCTGGTGTGTCTGTATGTATGTCTTTTCCTTGTACAAATGCTATCTTGGTGGACTGGTGCAGAAATGTATTAAAATGGTAGCAAATCTTAATACAAGGAGGGTACTGGTGACAGACCCTTGCGGTTACAGATCTATAAACTTTTGTAACCTATTTAAGAATGACTAAACAGACGTCTCCAAGATGCTTACACAAAGGACAGAAACCACTAGTGCCTCCAGTTCATGTTGCCCATCAGATAAACACAGCTATTATAAGTAGGAGTCATTGTCTCAACCTACACTAATTTGACTAATCCCATCTTGAAAGCATCTTAAGTTGGTAGCAACAGTAACTTTATGATCAGCCCTTGCATTTATGATCTTTGCAGATCTGTATACTTCAGCAAAGCATAGCTGAAGGAATAAGCACAATTGTGGTTTCACTTAGTAACTGCTTTGCTTAATGACTGAGTTGCCTGTCTCCTTTGCAGTCTGTAAACGAGTGTATATCGAGCTCTCTTATATAAATCTATTTCATTCACCATTTTTGACAAATTTTCAATAGGTCTGTTCATTTATCACAGGGAGTGCTTGCCTTCATTCCCACAAAGATGGTCGATGTCTCTGGCAACTCTAGCCACAGATGGCAGGGCCCATTTCCTCCTCTAGTCCAGCTTATAATCTTTTCCAGCTGAACAGGCTCTTACAAGCATTATTTAGGCTTTTATAATAGTTTATTTAAATTTATTTAATAGATTAATGTTTCACCCATTTTCGGATCAACTGAATGGTCCTTCAATTAGAATTCATTAACAAATCACCATTCCTCCTGTTGTCAAAAGCCCAGATCGAATGGAGAAATCTTGCTGGCTACTATTATGCTTAGCTTAAGGAAGTGAGTGTGATCACTGGTGTGTGTGTATCTGTGCAGAAGTAAGGAAATACGCGCATCCTGTTTCTAGCTTAAAGGAAAAAAGTCAGTGCCCGCACAGCGATCCTGTAACTTTCACCAGCAAAAATGTTTTCGCCCGTCAGGCTTCCTCGCAAATACGTCCCTCTCACCTTCCAACGGTAATCGAGACAGCCACTTCAAAAAAAAAAAAACCCTGAAAATTACACGAGGGGTGGGGAAACCCACCCAAAATCTCTTCTCCACCCTCTGCGCCAAACCTCCACCTGTCTCAAAGCCTTCCGCCCGCAGCGTGCGGGATCTCCGGACTCCCCCACCGCGCTTCTTTCCCGCCAAAGAGGCGCGCGGAGATTTTCAGGGAAACGAGGCGAGCGCAGGGCACGTGCAGGGCATTCTCTCATCTCGCCGAGAGCGCGGCGATGAACCCGATTCTCTGGGTTCCCACGACCGCGTGTTTTTAACCACGGGCAAATTTTGTGGGCACCGTCGCGCGCTCTCCGCAACGCGCTGGTCGGGGAGAAAATCCTGCCCCGCCTCACAAACTAGTCCCGCAATTCAGGGCAGAGTAGGGCGGCGGGGGGGGGCTTTCACCGCAGAAGGGCGCGGTGAGAAGTGGCGGGACGCGTTTCTTTCCCGACCCGGCTGGGCTCGGCGGCTGCGCCAGCGCTTTCCAGTGGGGCGGGCCAGCCAGCCAGCCTGTCCGCTTCCCGTCTCTCTCTCTCTCTCTCTCTTTTGCGCCACGCCCGAGGCCAGAGGCGCATCTCTCTCGGTTCCAGCTCGGGCGCGTCTCCTCTGGTAGCCAAGAAGGAGAAGTCTCCGCGGTGCTCCCGCTCCAGACATGAGCCCCCAACGTGGGGAGAAACGGGCGAGAGGTCGGCGGCGAGGCCAGCTGTTGGCGCCCCCGCGGCTTTTGCTCCTCAACTCCTTCACCTGACGCCCCGCTGAAGAGCTCCTTCCTGAGCAAACTGGAGAGATCCCCTTCGAGGCTGGATCGCTTGCACTGCCAGGGCGCGCAGCTGAGGATACGGCGCCCGCACTTCTTTGGTGCGCTCGCTTGTTTTCCTCCCGCTCCGCCTGTTACGCCTCTTGTCCCGCGGTTGCCCAGCGCACTTTTGAAGTAGTAGGCACTTACCGTAAGTTATGGGTTGGCGAAGAAAGAAAAGGCCATGTATATTTGTGGGACGGGTGGGGGATTATTTTTCTTACTACCGGTAGCTGGGTTGCTTTGGGAATGCAGATAGTCCTCGACCTACCACCACAATGGAGCAACTGTAGTGATATACTTAACAAGAAAATGAGGCAAAATTCACTTAACAGCTGTCTCACTTAGCAACAGAAATTTTGGCCTCCACTGTGGTCATAAGTTGAGGACCACCTGTACCATGTTGCTTGCAATAAGGACTTCTTTATTTTTGAAAACTGTGTAGCTGCTGTTTTTTCTTTGTAAAATAAATTCAAGGATGCTGGCACACATAGAACATTGTTTTTGTTCATGCTTATTCAAAAGTACAGGTAGTCTTTGATTTACAACCACAGTTGAGCCCAAACTTAAGTGAGACCTTTGTTAACTGAGTTTTGCCCCTTTTTTTTTACAACTTTTCTTGCCACGGTTGTTAAGTCAATCGTTGCAGTTGATAAGTTACTAACCCGGTTGTTAAGTGAATCTGGCTACCCCGTTGACTTTGCTTGTCAGAAGGTTGCGAAAAGTGATCGCATGACCCTGGGACACAGCGATGGTCATAAATATGAACCAGTCGTGAAGCATCTGCATTTTGATCCCGTGATTGTGGGGATGCTGCACAGGTTGCCACTTTGAAAAATGGTCATAAGTCACTTTTTTCAGTGCCGTTGTAACTTTGAACGGTCACTAAATGAACTGTTGTAAGTTGAGGACTACCTGTTAAAATGTTTGTGATTCTTTTGTGCACCGATCTGTTTCTGCTCTGGAGTTTATCAATTCAGTAAAATCTAGCCATGTGCAGTTGAACATGAACTCATTATTTCTTGTCCCAACATGATTTTTGGATTTCTCTCTTAGTGTTTCATTGATTGCTCTAATACTCTCTCCACCTTTTTTTCCCTCTCTTCTTCTTTCACCGAATTTCTGAGCTACCCAATAATTTCTGTGCAAACTAATGAAGTATGTAATTGAAATCCAGATCCCCCAGGCTAATAGCAGAAAACATTAGAAAGAATCAAGACGGGAGCTAGTCTGCAATGGGAAAATAAAGTGATCATAAAAAGTTAAAATAACTTTAAAGGATTGTCATGAATACAGAGAGTAATGTGTTATTGTCAGTACTGAACGTATGTTAAAGGGCCTAGCTCAGCTTTGTGTCCTGAAGTGGAATTGCATTGTGCATGCATACTGTATATTTAACAATTTTGCAGTGACACAGAACCTTTGGTTAAATACACTGGCAGGGTCCCTTCTGCTAAAGGCATGGGTTATTCATGGACAGTGGGACTTCTCATGGGATACAAAAACCACTTTTTTGCAGGTGTATTTCTATTCTAAAACAATGGCATTGCATGCAGTGCAAGAGCATTTTGAATGCTTATGATGCCACGGCACCTTTTTGGATGCTTTTACCGTGCTATGGCAACACAATCTGTATCTAGTCCAGGCTAGCCTAACCTACATATTCAGGTGTATTGTTGATGAGATCCTGAATTCATTTAGTTAGCTTTTGCACAACTTAATTAAGTATAGAGAAGCACCAGTTTCAAACGTCTGGTTCCCAGAGGTCTTCTTTGCAGTTCTTAGTTTCTTATTTGCATAAAAGTCTCAGTGATAGCTATATGGTGGAGGCTGATGCTCCAGCCACTGAGACCACAGACTATACTGGACAAAGATGATGGACATTAGATTGAAAATACAATTTCAAGGGAAGGTGATACCTTGGAAAGTCTAAGAATTAGGACTGCAAGTCCTCCGATAACTAATAGACATCGTCTTTTTATTTCCATGGCTTTTGATTTCACAGAAATGTGTGAGAACTGAAGTTTGTTTTGGGCTGGAATAGGACATGAAGAATAAAAGGAGTTGGGAGAACACCAAATCAGGATGAAACAGAGGTTGAACATTTTTCCAAACCTACTTCTAGTTGTGCTCTGTGACTATGGTGAGTATGTGGAAACATTAAATGGAAATTACATCACTATTGTCATTTCTTAATGTCATATCCAGATGGATGGACTGGCAAATCCCATCATTCCTTGATGTCTATTAAAAAGCACTAAGTTGGAAGAAGTTCAGTAGGTGACTTGAGGAAACTTGAGTTATTCTCCTTTCCTATAACTCTACACACCTGGAGGAAGACTGGGGCAAGCAGACTAGCCTGTTGTCCTCTCTGTTTTCTCTGCCCTCCATATATGAAGGGTGAATTCTCTGTAAAAAAGAGTCCTCCCTCAATGGTTGTTTTGATGGTGGGGAAGCAGACAATGTCATGGATCCAAAATCACATTTCTTAATGAATTTTAGATTTAATAGCAACAACATCGGCCACAATTGAATTGAACCAAGCAGAAGATAAGGTCTCTTACCTTGGTATATACCAGTGATGGCGAACCTATGGCATGCGTGCCACAGGTGGCATGTGGAGCCATATCTGAGGGCACGCAAGGCGTTGCCCTATGTCAGCTCCAGTGCACATGCACGCACTGGCCAGCTGATTTTTGGCCTTATTTTCAGCCATTTTCGCTCTCCCCAGGCTTCAGGAAAGCCTCCTTAAGCTTGAGGATGGCGAAAAACGGCCCAACGGGCCTACCGGAAGTCCGGAGGCTTCAGTTAGGCCTGTGCACATGCGTGGGGGGCCAGCACAGGAGTTGTGCGCATGGGGGGAGGGCATTGCATTATGGGTGTGGGCATGCACACACGCGCTATTGCGCACACACGTTGCGTCCTTTTGGCTCCTGAGCCAAAAAAGGTTCGCCATCACTGGTATATACAGTACAAAACAGGTTTAAGTGTTTTCTTTGCCAAATATCAAGGGAACCATTTAAAGTTTTAACTAGTAGCTTTAATTTCAGCTAGTTAATGGTTTCAAATGTTTAACTTTCTAGAAAAACAGATGTTCTTTCTAAAAAATTGAAATCCAGTATGGGACAGGGAATCGAAATTAGTGGAGATAGATTTGGCCAATGTAGTTGCTCTCTGTTACATTGTATGATGTGTCAGCTTTAAAATTATTTGTTTGTAAAGAATGGTAAGGGAGAGAAGATTTAGGGCGGAGGAGTGGAGATAGTGTGTGGGGGGGTTGCTTGTGGTTAAGAGATGTACTTTTATTAAAAACAGCTAAGAATGAGAGAATTAATGGACCTAACACATTATAAATTCAAGTTCATTACTGCATCTTAATTGTTGTATAACTCAGCAATTGTATATATGCATGCAGTTTGAACAGAATTACTATTTTAAAAAACAGAATTGGGCTTTTTGAATCTTTGACCTGTTCTGCATATGAACATTGGTATTAAATTACATTAAATTGGGATTATAACAGAATGACTGAGTTGGAAGGGTCCTTCGAGATCTTCTAGTCCAACCCCGATTAAATTAAATTGGGATTGTAAATTAAGCAGATAATAGGTTGTGAGCCACATGTTATGTAGATTAAGCAGCAACCTTTAGAGACATAATTCTAGCATCCCTTCCCATAGTTTTCAGGGATGTTGAGAATTGTCATGCCTTAGGTGGAATGCTATACTTGGTTAAATTTCTTGAAAAGCATGTAAGTTCTACTTCTTCATGCTCATCTCATTAATTGCGGTATCAAATTCCTTTTCCCCCCCCCAGTTCTCGGAGCAATCAAACTTCTCTTGGACCAACCGACTCATATAGCTTTAAGCAATGTTACAGTATCTGTTAGTTTTCAAAATTATTATGATGCTAACAACACACTGAAAAACACTTCTGTTCTACTCATGGAGGCCAGCAACAACCAGATTGTTGCCAAAAAACAGCTTCCAGAAGACCAGCGTCAAGGTGTGGTGGGTTTTGAGTGCTCCTATTTTAAGAATGCTGGGAATTACTGGTTGAAGCTGGCTTCTGAAAACATCGGAGGGCTTAATTCCCAACAGAACGGAGAAAATCTTCTACTCAACGTGAAATGGCCTATATTTGACTTTGATTTGAGGAGGACGTCAGATGGTCATGGGAATTCTCTTCAGCTCAGGCTGTTTACTAACGAGTATTTATGTCCCATAAATAAAACAGTGATTTCTCTGGAGGTAATTCTAACCAGCAACCTATACGAATTAGGGACATTGATCTCAAACGAGACACTGGGCCTGAGAACAAGGAAAAGCCTTTCTCTCTTTGAGTCGCAGTGGGTGAAATTGGACTGCCATGTGATTAGCCCAGAAGCATACATCACTACATTACTGAAATCAGCAGAGACAGGCTCAATCATTGCTTCATCAGGACCTATGGATCTTGTGCGCAAATTTGGATACAAGGTAGCCATATCAGAAGAAGAGCTATGTGAGTCATCGGTTGTGGCTTCTGTTATTTCTCCTCCATGCACATCTTCTGCAGGACGCATTGCTGTGTTTAAGTATAACTCTTTGGGTCAAATGGTGTCAAAACTATACGAAAGCGTCCTGAATCCAGAGGACCATCAGATAGAACTCAGTTGCACATTGTTCGACAGTGGCACAAACAAATACTGTTTTGAATTTAGCTCTTCCAACCAAGTGAATTCCGCACCATGGGCAAAAGAATGTATACTAATCCAAAGGAATGTTGGTTTGTATTACTTTTCCAAAATGTCTCATTTAAAACTGAAGGATTTCAGGGTCTTCGTGGATGCATATTCCTTCTGGAAACTAGGGTATAATACAAAAGCATAATCCATCAACTTTTGCAAATAAGCCTGCAACAGCACTGAGCTGCACATACAAGATAGGATTTCTGCTTAATATGGTAAAAATTTTGCCTTGACAGTTTGCTAGATGGATGAAAGGACAAGGGGAAAGGATTGTATTCTATGTTCCTATACCTATTAAAGGAATGAATAGCGTATGCATTTTTAAAACATCTAGATAAATTGTATATTCTATATACAAGCTCTCCTATGTGTGCAGTTCTATAAATGATGCTGGATTATGCCATTGAAATTTTGCCTTTCTAATTTAAAAAGAAAGAACTTGTACAATTCTTGTACAATTTTTTGCCTGTGGCTTCTAAAGTAGAGGCACCAGATGTGAGCTACAAAAATCCACAAGACCACAAGATAGCTGCGAAGAAAAATACAGTCCTCAACTTATGGTCACAATTGAGCCAAATATTTATGTTGCAAAGTGAAACATTTGTTAAGTGAGTTTAGCCCTGTGAAAAACGTCATAAGTCACTTTTCTCAGTGCTGTTATAACTTCGAATGGACACTAAATGAACTGTTGTAAGTCGAGGACTACCAGTATTTTTTTTCCTGCCATCTAATAATTGTCCAGATTGTTGCAACCCAGATCTCATAACCATCTAATTTGTGTCCTTTGCCTCATTTCAACTTATACATCTTCTCTTGTTTTATCTAAATATTCTTTAAAAAATATTCCCCATTCTAGGAGACATATACAGTATTGTATGATGATGAGGCAAATCAAGTAAATTTAAATAATGCAGAAATTTGAATGTGTGAGCATTGGCTTCAGATCCAGATTAGTCACAAAGTGTTCCAGGTTGCCTTGGGCAAGGCATGGCAAACCACTTTGATTTTCTACCAGATGTTATGGTGCAAACTTCAGCTAGAAAAAGAAAGGAGTATCCAGTGTCACTTACAGAAACATGCCAAGTTTCTCTGGTGAGATATAAGTGGTTTGCTCAACCAACTGGGAAAATACCTCTCTCTTTTGTAATTAATTATGGCAAATATCCAAAGAAATGTGATGATCGTGACTACTTATGTGACATGCAACACAGATCGGTTTTTTTTTCCAATGTAGCCTTACACAGTCTTAGAAAGAAATGAACCAACAGCCATTTTGAATCTCTTCACACAGTAAATAGATGAACCTTAATTAAGATTATTGTGGAGATCATAGATTACACATGGTGTCTTGCAAAATGTGTTGGGATTACAACTGCCAAGATTCACAGAGCAACATATCTGTAAAGTGCCAGATTATGACAGCGCGATATAAGGGTATTATGGCATTCTGTGCTAGGCTTCTGCAACCAAACTCCTACACAGTACCATATGTTCCAGGTGCCATTGCCCACCAATACAACGTGTATGTTGGGGCTAATTTGGACAGACTCTTCAAGCTATTCATGAATGAGCTCAAACTGGAAGAATGTGGGCTGTTGCTTGGCATTATTAGAAATTCCTTTTCAGGGAGGGAGGGCACAAGGCAGTCTCACCATGGCAATAATTCTGGCAGTTGAATAGGTAGCTGCTTATTACTGGACCTTCTACTTTCTCTGAGAGAGAAGGCTTCCAAGGTAAGCCATTGAAAATCATACTGGGGTCATTTCTGAGGTAAATTGTCTTATTTATTAAATGTTCCACAATTATGAAGAAGTTGTGGTCTCTAATTGCCAGGCTTTTTTTAATTAGTTCTGCTCCTTTTCTTCTCAGCAGCCCTACATACAAAAATTAAACATTTCTTCTATGCCAGGAAACGAATCACCCATTTCTCTGTTTGAAACTGTTACTAAAGGCTTAGAACCAGGACTGCCAGCATAAACCCTCTGGTAATTCCAGTAGAGTTGCATGTTCTCTCTGACCATCCAAGCTCTGTTCTTACCTATTTTATAGGGAAATGAGAATTAAGTATAGTGGACAAAGGGGGAAATTATGCCATAAACAAGAGAATTCTCAGAAAGCATTGTGATCAATATATTGGTATAGCTGCCTCTATTTTGAGGTCGCCTAATTATAAAAACTTTCTCAACCAACTATTTCAAATCACTTGCAAGAATGATTTCTCCCATCCCAGTAGCTCATTGACCAGGAAGGAAAGAAGGAGAAAGGAAGTGGTTCAAAGGAAGACATTCCTGACCCAATAGAGATGAAAGGGGCCTTTGACAGCATTCTTGAGTTTTGATATAGGGAAATGTAGTAATCTAGGTTCTTCTAGTATGATAATCAGTATGACTAACCTGAGAGCTTTTAATCTGGAGAACTTTGATGCAACTGACAAACTGAGGTTTCTGAAAGTTGACTGAAGCATTTCACTTGTTCCTAGCAGTCCCAGAAGATAGGGCTCAATTGTTACTTTTCATTTATTGAATTGTTTCTATGGATTTTTTTAGAGGAAGGGGCGATGTAGCGGGCCGAAAATAGGCTGCGCGGAGGCCGAAAATGGGGCACGCGGAGGCCGAAAATGGGGTGCGCGGAGGCAGTGATAGGTGGTGGTGGCGATCCCCGCAGCCTGGAACAGCTGATCATCGGTATTCCAGGAGGCTGATCCAACCACCAATCAGCTGCTCGTGCTAAATCAGGCTGTGCTGAAGCTGACCTTGCTGTTTGCTGCAAGGAGGAAAATTGCTGGGAGGCAGAAGCCGAAGGGTGGGGGCCGGCGAATGGGCGGGGCTTCGACAACATTCGCTCTATAAGACGCACAGACATTTCCACCCACTTTTGGGGGGGAGTGCGTCTTAAGTCCAAAAAATACGGTAGTTGCTTAATGAGCAATTGTAATCAAGAAGTACTATGTTTGAACAGATTTTGAACAGCACAATTTTTCATATCATGTTTGTCTACATTAAGTGTTTCTAATGCGAAATTTTAAAATTTATATAACATCAAATTATTTATTGGGCCCGCTTCCCAGGATTACCTACTTTGGATGGCCAACAAGTCTAGAGTTTCTCTTTTTTAACTGGAGGTGGTGAGGGACTGAATCTAGAAGCATTGCATAGAAAAAGGTTTGCTCCATCACCACATGTGACTCCTCCATCATCACTCAGTGACAATCACTTAATGCTTCAATAACATGACATATCACATATTAGGAATTAGGTGTCAGTCTGAAGAAATTGCAGTGTTGATCACCACAAAGTGGAGACTTTTTCCCAGGTCAGTCATTCTACATGTTGGTTTTACCTATGCAGAATGTTGAAAGCATCCTGAAAACAAGACGCATGAAAATGACAAAATTCTTGCTTGTAGAATTAGACCATATTATGCTGCAGCTAGGAGTGTTTTTGGTGCTCTGTTTTTAGATTTACGTAAAATGTATCTACTAATATACCCAATTAGTAACACTTTTAATCTCTTAAGCGGTGAAGACAGGAGTGTTGCTTAAGGAACAAAATGTGCAGATGAGATAGAAGCAAGGATAGTTTGCAAGGTTAAAAATGGATGCGGTGGCATGTGGAAGAAGGTAGAATTCAATTTATATATTTTTTATTTTACACCTTCCATTGGTTTGACTTATTATTATTCATTTTCTTGCTGCATTTTGCATAAAGTTTTTTACCCTAAAAGAAGAGTGTGTGATGGGTACATACATATGCATATGTATATAGACACCATTTCCTGCTAATAGGCCTTGGGCAGGGGTGGGTTTGCATCACAACATTTCACGCGCGCATGATCGTGCGCGCATCCTCTCGTGCGATTTGGCTTCCGTGCATACTCAGAAGCAGGAATTAGCCCGAAACACAGCTGAGGAGCTCATCAGCTGTGATTCGGGCGAAGAAATAAAGTCAGAATTCACCCGCGGGTAGGGGGGTGGGCCCTTTTTCAAGCTGCGGAAGGGGAAAAATTCACAAAAAATTGAAAAAAAAGATGGCGGCGCGCACAGAGCGGCACCAACAGCGACGTCACCACTGGGTCGCTACCGGTTCGGGCGATCCGGTCTGAACCGGGAGGAACCCACCCCTGGCCTTGGGTTATTTTCTGGTCAGTAGAAAAGCAAGTTCATCACAAAAATGCACTTTCCTGAAGGTTCGTCAGCTTCAGCTGTGTTACCTTGCTGTACGGCATTTATATGTCCCAGATCTTCTGCTACCATTTGCAGTCTGGTGAATTTCTCAGATTTTTTGTCTACCCCATAACAACTGAAGGCACTAATGGTCTACAGTTAGTCCTCAACTTACAACAGCTCATTTAGTGAATATTCAAAGTTACAACGGTACTGAAAAAAGAGACTTATGACTGCTTTTCACACTTACAACCGTTGCAACATCCCCATGGTCACATGATAAAAATTTGGATGCTTGGCAACCGATTCATATTTATGACAGTTGCCATGGCCCAGGGTCACGTGATCTTTTGCAACCTATTTGACATGCAAAGTCAACGGGGAAGCCAGATTCACTTAACAACCGTGTTACTAACTTAACAACTGCAGTGATTCACTTAACAACTGAGGCAAGAAAGGTCGTAAAAATGGGGCAAAACTCACTTAACAAATGTCCCGCATAGCAACATAAATTTTGGACTCAACTGTGGTCGTAAGTCAAGGGCTGCCTGTATTTTGGGGGGAGGATAATTTCAGTTTCCACAAGGAATTTGAATCCATCTACTCTCTAGAAGTAATATTAATTAATTAACTTCGGGCGGCATACAAGTTTTAAATAATAAATAAATACATATTATTTATTTATTTATTTATTTGGTCGCTTTTATATGCCGCCCAACTCCTCTTGCTTTTGTGCAGGATGGTTGATAGCTTTCAGAGAATGTTTCCCTACAGTAACGTCATTTATGTTCTCCTAGGAGGATCCTGGAGCACTTGGCAAGCCTGGAGTTCATGTAGTGCCACTTGTGGAGGGGGCATTCGTGAGCGTTTTCGGGAATGCCTCATGCCTTTCCCAGTCCACATGATGCAAGGTTGCCCAGGAAGGCAACAAGAAACTTCTCCGTGTTCTTTGGAGGAATGTCCCAGTATGTAAGCTTGATGTTTCAAAAACACTATAGTCTATACAACTTTGCATTATTTTTGTATGTGCTCAAGAGATCTCTCTGCCCAATATATTGTTTGGGGACAACAGTCAGTATGGAAGTCTAGGACAGGCAGCTTTGAAGGAAGGAAACCCAAGTATAGAGGTGTGTCTGATTGGCACACTTGCATGTACTCATGTCATCGACATTTCCCAGGGTACTGCCATTTAAGGCCACCTAGAGTCCAGTGAAAATGTGGTACAATATTTATACATGCACTGAAAATTTTACAAGTTGCAAGCCCATACATCTAGAGCACGGGTGTCATACTCGCGGCGTCACGTTGCCATCACGTGACGTATCGTGACGTTTTTCCCTTAGTGGAGCTGGGGTGGGCGTGACGCATCCGGCCCATCGGCTGCCAGTTTGAAACCCATGATCTAGGGAGCATCAGGTTGGGAAAGGCTGCCATATATTGTTTACATATTGAGATACATATCCTTACCACAGGTAAACCCATTGACCAATTATTGTCATAAAATTATTCTTGACTGACAGCTATGCAAATACATGGACTTTAACAGTTTTTAACCTTACCTCCAAGATTACAAAGTTCCTAAGAAACCCAGGATAAGCCCTATTTGGAATTGCTGCCCACAGCATGTCAAGCTAAAAGCTTTAAGTTGATACAGAGCTTGCTCTGTCTCAAAACAAGGTTGACTGCAAGTCCTATTTTAGAGAGAATATTTCTGTGTTTGGTGTTGTCCACTTTGTGGTCAACAGAACATTGTGTGGGCCCAAATACCTGATCAAGTTGAGATGGCAAGCTTATTGTAAGGGGCGTGCATAAGCGCACCACTGTGCCTACCGTCCCTGTCCTACTGTCCTATTGTCCTCTTTTATCAGTACTTTTTACTTATGTTTATACAAACAACTACTATCCTGTACATGTTTGACAAAATAAATAAATAAATAAATAAATAAATAAATAAATAAATAATATTTCTTTTACGCAGTCTTAATTTACAATCTCAAAAATGTTTCACAAAATCATGAACACGAAGGGCAGCTCCAAAATGTCCCAGTAAAGTAGGTGTTTTTTTTTTACAATAAATGCCTTGTTTCCTGAATAGCTAGATCAGCCATTTCAAATGAGGCCGTCACTTCTGCACAAATAGCACACATTTGTACTATGTTTCAATTGTGCAATAAATTTTAGTTATGAAAGAGTTTGGAAATTGGCTCCAAACTTATTTTGGGCCAGCTCCAATACCACATCTGAGTAAAAAGCAGTGACTACAAAGCTACATATATGTAAGCATCGGAAAACAGTCTGTTAAAAGATTGCATTTCATTTAGCGACGTTCTGGCATACAGTGATATCAGGAAGCCAATGCTGAAGTAGTTTACAAAGTGCTTTAAGGCCATAGTGAGAAACAGTAAGTATTTTAATTTGTTGGATTGATTGGCACTTATAAACTCTGTTATCTGATGTCTTTGCTCTTTGTTTCAGTCACCACAACTGGCCGCCTCACACCACTGTCTCCTGAAATGGAAGGAGAAAGAGCTGCCAATAATCTAATAACTATCACTGGGATATCATTATGCTTATCTATCATCTTCGCAACTATCCTTATCACCTTATGGCGAAAGCTTTGCAGAAACTCAAAGTGCAGCAGTCCAGTTACCTGTGACTCCCCTCATTCATCTGGCTTCCGAAAAAATTCTGATGAAGAGGATATTTGTCCAGACAGACGTCAACAAGAAAGCTTTTCTGAGGGAGAAGCCTCTTGTTTTCCCCCAGGTGAAGCGTCTGATATAACCTTGAATTTCAGGAGAAGCCTTCATTCGGTCCCCGAAGATGGAGGAGGATTAGTTCATGAGAATTTGCAGTCCAGCGCTCAAAAAATCATCCCTCCCATTTACAGCTATCGCCTTGCCCAGCAGCAGTTGAAAGAAATGAAGAAAAGGGGACTTACAGAAACAACCAAACTTTATCATGTGGCTCAGAACTCTCCCATGGACACGATGAAAACGGAAAACCAGGAGGTAGCTGCTGCAAGCAAGTTTAGAATCAAATCTCCATTTCCAGAACAGCCACCCGATTACCTAAAGTTATCAGGGGACAGACCCTGTTCTAGAATGGATAGTACATTTTTGCAGGCCGATTCCGTGTGGAGCCCCGGTCATTCCTCAATGAGGAGAAGCCATCCCAGATATTTTGATAACAAAGGAGAGTCAACAGAAAGAGGGTACCAAAAAAGTTCACAGTTCAGAAGAACAGCAAGTTTTCATGAAACTAGAAAAGCAAAGCCATTTCGGAAAAGGAGCATGTCCACCCTTACGCCAAGTCAGCCTTCATTCAACCACTGCAGAGCCAAAGTGTGGGATCATGTTATGGAAAAACAACATTGCGTTAAATCTAAAAATGCAGCACAGAACACTACGGAACTTGAGCTGTATCACAGCATTCCGTTGACCACAGAGTCATTGAGCTGGGGGGGATATATTGCTCACAAACAGAAGCTTCCAGAGAAGAAACCAGATCTGGTTCACAATCGTCCACTGGGATCTTTCGTATCTTGCGTTAATAACTCAGAGCATAAGAGAACCAGAAGTGGACGTTTTTTAAACCCTGCCACTACTTGGAGGAAAGAGTCTACTTTCCTAACTCTCAAGGATGATCACCAGAAAGCAGAGACCCTGAGTCCCTCGCAGTATAGAAAGAGCAAATGTCAAAGCTTTCCATCGGATACTGGATGCCACTTCTATGACAACACTTCCTTTGCTCTGATGGACTCAGAACAACAAATGTATGACCTGCCTGGATATTTTGAGTTAAATGAAGGTGAAATAAGTACTCTGACTGCTGAAAATTTGGTGATCTGAATTTTCTTGTGGGCAAAAGGGAAGCTGCAGCATTAGCAACTGCAAAAGCTCTTAAACTTTCAAAGTGTACTTTAACAGAAAACTCCTTAAGAAGGGAAGCTGACCTAATTATCATTCCATTGAAGCGGGCCAAAACTTGGGAAAAGTAAATGATACCCTAACACAAAAATAATGACTAAATATGTACTTGTGCAGAGTCTCTCTCTAAACTATCTCAGAAATGGACCCTTTAAGGCCAAAGTTAGCCTGTATGTTTACATATACAGTTTACAGTATTGGACAATGGTATTGGAGCATATAATACATTTTAAATTGGTTACCCTTACTATCCCCAGAATTCCTCGTCAATGGCTGCTAAGTGACTGTGAAAATGTCTATGACATTCTACACCGTGGCATTCAATGGCCTATAAAATCAGACTTGGAGGTCTGCATTTGGTATTAGTTAAGAGGTTAGTGTGGTTACAGGCACAGCTGGAATATAGCCTGTCTATTCATTTCTATTGGACAAGCACTGGATGCTTCTTTAACCACTGTTTGCATCACAGCAACTCCAATTACAAACTTGCCACGCCTGTTAGATATACTGTCGCAAAGCAATATTCTGCTTCAGAAGAATCCACCTTAAAAAAGATTATTCCCCCTACAAGGAAACATATCCTTTGCAAACTTCAATAAATTTCAGTTGAAAAAAACTGTTTAAAATGAAGCAGTTTGGGCTTGGTTTCTCCCACTGGCATATAGTTATAGAAAGTGTTTGTTTCAGAAAATGTAAGTGAAAAAATGTAATGTGAAACAAGAAATGTTATTGTAATGGACAAATTGTAGACATTGATAAACAATGAACTAATGTTTGTTTTTATGCTGTTTGAAAGACAATGATATAATTGTGATTACGTCTTTTGCAATTGCTGCTGGTTTAATTGCATTAAATATGGCTGATGTAAATGTACTAGATAATTTCTCACACATTAGGAATTAATTTAATTGTTCATTTTACCAGAAGGCTGAGAGAACATCCATCCCAAAGCTACACTTAGCCCATCATGGAGTTGTAATATTTCAAACATTATAAATTGAAAAGTGACAGCTTTAAACACATGGTGCTTATTCAGAATAATTAAAAAACCTCCTGTGAAAATGCACATCTAACTTTATACTTAATTAGGCATCTGTCAAGATTTTCACTTTTCTTTCCTTTTTTTCAATTTAAGAAAGTCATCAGTTTTGGAAATACAAATTTAGAAAGGACAAGGAGATGCCAAGTAAACCTGCCTTCCCGATCTAACATTCTTTTGATCTGTTACAGCAGCCAGAAACCCCTTCCTTAGAAGGTCTCTGATGGGATTCACACAAAACTGGTCTCATTCTCTCTCTGTGTACCATAAAACCCTTTCTTCCCAATGACTTACAGCATTTTCTTTTTCTGCATTTCCCTGAAAGGTGGTAAATTTTTGGAAGAGAGGGAACAAAATGAATTCCAAAAACAAATTTAAAAATATCAGTTTATGCAAAGCGGTATTTAACAACTGAGTATTTTTTTGTAAAGGAAAGGTAAATAATAAGCAGGATTGTCCTTTATGCCTTCAAAGGGTTTCCCCACACACCCCCAGGCCCATTTTTGAGGGCAGGTTCTGTATATACGAAAAGCCGTCTTTTTAATTGTCAGCTGGTGTACAGGGATAATACAATGATTGGCAAACCAAAGCAAAATCTAATTTTGCTCCTCCCTTTAGCATGGTCCTTACTGTAAGATTTTTTTTCAGTGTGCTGAGTCTCAAGCCAAGGACCACATATACAGTCATTTTGACATGCCTGCTTCTCTTTCTCAAATGTGCATGGAAAAAAATCTCAGTTGATTTCACCATTTCCACTCTCTCCATCCAGAAAGGACTGGAACCTGATTTTCATAGCTGTATATTTCAGGGAATACCACAGGCCTCGCCATGTTGACCAAACCACTCCATTATCAAAGGGACCGGAGTATGCCCCCTTCTTGTAATATTGTCCATTAAGATTTGCTGCGTGGCACCTTGTGGAAATGTTAGAGAAAAAAAAAACAGAAAAAGATGTAAATGAAAGGTCAGGGAATGGCCCAAATGCAGATTAGTAGATAAAATGATATAAATCTTAATTATCACCAGATATTACATTATGACCAATGGTGTTAGAATTGTCTTTCAACCAGGTGACCTTTAGTTGCACTGGAGCGGAACCAGGGATTGGGGGGCGGGATGTTCCAACCCAGCTGAAGGGCACCAGATCAAAAAAGTAGCATACAAATTTTGTTTAATATGAAAAATTACAGTTGTAACTGATTGCTCTTAAATAAAATTGATCATTTTCTATAATAAAACCACATGAGCTGCTTTACGCCGCCACTTAGACTGTTGCCTGATGTATATTTTCTTGAATTCATGCTATTTCCATTTGGGGCCCTTCAATAAATGGTAATCTTTTAAATGGAAAGTAGATGGGAAGAAAAGATGGATGAAGGATTGCAGGATTGGAAAAGGAACATATACAATTGTCCTTAGTTTGTGAGCATTTCTGAATTTTCAGTATTTCTATATAGATATGACTTTAAAAAATGATCTGCTCTTCCCACAACACTAAAACTACTGTATTTTTCAGAGTATAAGACGCACCGGAGTATAAGACGCACCTTAGTTTTGGGGGAGGAAAACAAGGAAAAAAGGCCTCTGCCTCCCAGCAATTTGCCAAACAGCAAACAGCACAGATGATATACACTGTTTGCTGTGTATTTCTGTGCATGTGTGTCTGACCCATAGAAATAGCAAAGAATTGGAGAAATGTACATTATGGAGTAGGGGTGGGTTCCTACCGGTGCGGTCTTGCCTGTTCGTCGCCACAGAGCCGAAGAAGCTGTTGGCGTTCGCGGCGCGGGGCTTCCCCCGGCCGCTTTCCCCGGCCGCCGGGACGCCGTCATTTGCGTTCTTTTGCCCTCTGCGCATGCGCAAAGCGTTCTGCTTGCGCAGAGGGCAGAAGAACGCAAATGGCAGCGTCCCGGGGAACGCCAACAGCTTCTTCGGCTCTGCGGCGACGAACAGGCAAGACCGCACCGGTAGGAACCCACCCCTGTTATGGAGTATATTAATTCCAGAAAGTTTTCTTAAATGTAATCACACTAACTCCTCCCAATTATTTAAATAGATCTACTCCAAACATGACTAATTCAGGGTTTAACTCAGCTGCCTTATTTTAATACTAATACTTAATACTTAATACTAAAACAGGACATTTCAGATTATACTTTTACAGATCTTTAAAATTGATGTGGCTTTCTGAAAGTATTCTCTGCTATTTAAAAGAAGATACAATAGCACTGGGCCTCTTCAGATCAAGCATTTATTTTAAAAAGCTTCTTCATTTTGTTAAGTTGTCTAGAACAATAATAAAACAGTCTTTAAAAATAAGTCTAATAACTTGAACATTCTATAGGCATTTATACCGTGTTTCCCCGAAAATAAGACAGGGGCTTATATTTTTTTGACCCCCAAAAAATGCCCCTGGCCTTATTTTCGGGGATGGCTTATTATTTTTGGGGTGCAGGCAGGCCGCGACGCACCACTTACTGAAGTTCGGCAGCTCCGTGGTCTCTCGGCTAATCTGTTTAGGGGGAAAAAAATCTTGCATAGTGCAGAAACTCTTCTCGCGAGAATTAGCAAGTTCTCGAAGCGAGAAGAGTTTCTGCACTATGCAAGATTTTTTTCCCTAGCCGAGGGAAACCCCAGAGCTGTCAAACTCCAGTAAGTGGTGAGTTTTGCGGTTGGGCGGAGTTTGGAGCTTTGGGGCGAAGGATGGGGCGGGGCGCGACGCGAGTGAGGAAGGCGGTGACAGGGAAGCCGCGAACTTCCAGACGCTGGTAAGATCATCAGGCACAATTTGGGGGTGGCGGGGAATGCAGGGCTGCGAGGTGCTCATCTTACCAGCGTCTGGAAGTTTGTTTGGAAATAGCCGGAAGTGAATCTTTAAAAGGGGGATGCACCCCAAGTCCGATCGCACAATGAGCCTCCCTCACTCCAACAATGCGGAAAGCGGTGCGATGCAGTGGAAGGAATCCCCTTCGCACGCTCCGCCGGGCTCTTTCCCTACCCAGCCACCCGCGTTCGTTCCCTCCCTCCCTCCCTCCTTCTCTCCCATTGATCCCGGAGGCTGGGAAGGCAGCATCCCAACCCACACACGTCGCCTCGCTCGCAGAGAGCTGCTGGGCAGGGACCAGTAGGAGCGGCTGAAGCCAACTGTCCAAATGCACGTTTTGAACATGAATTAGCTGGGAAAGGACTGACCGGCTGGGGAACGCGACTGCGGCTTCTTCCCTTCGCCGCCCTTCGAAGACCACGGCTCGGCGGCGGCAGGGGGCAGACGAGGCGGGGAGCGCCCAGACCGACCGCTAACCTGCCCCTTTGTCTGGAATGTCTCTCTCCGCCCCCGAGGCGATATTTACAGGTGACTGCGCTCGCCGGCATAGTTTCTAGAGAAGAAAAGCGCAAGCGTAGCCGGGAAGGGTTTCTGGACCGCATGCGAGGTGCCGTGGGGGGAAGGGATAAAACTGCTCGCGCGGAAGCTGCCGTCCTATCTTTGTTCGCTCTTTGCAGCCTCGCTTGGATAATCAGTGGCGCCTTTTTCGTTTCCACAGCTGGCGTCGCCTCCCACCTTCTTCGTAGCTTATAGTTTAATGATTGGCTTGTCCCGGAACCTCCGTCATGTTATTATGGTCTTCTCTCCATGGCAGCCCATTTTAAAAGAACGTCTCGCGAGTTCGAGAACTTTGAACTGGTAGGGAAAGAGCCCGGCGGAGCGTGCGAAGGGGATTCCTTCCACTGCATCGCACCGCTTTCCGCATTGTTGGAGTGAGGGAGGCTCATTGTGCGGACTTGGGGTGCATCCCCCTTTTAAAGATTCACTTCCGGCTATTTCCAAACAAACTTCCAGACGCTGGTAAGATAATCAGGCACAATTTGGGGGGGAATGCAGGGGAGGGCCGGGCTGCGAGGCGCTCACTTTACCAGCGTCTGGAAGTTCGCGGCTTCTCTTTTCAGCAGGTCTTTGCAGAGAAACTTCTTGAGGGATCTCTCTCTTTCCGGGCCAAAAGAGTGCCGTCGCAAAAAGAGCGGCTCCCGGCATGTCCCCCCCCCTTTCCCCCGGAAGTAGTGGGGGGCCTTATTATCGGGGCGGGCCTTACTTCAACGCATGTCCCGAAAAGCCCTGTGGGGCTTAGTTTCGGGACAGGTCTTATTTTCGGGGAAACACGGTAGTTATTGACTTACCTCCTTGCAGCAAAAAACAAACAGCCAGTTTCAGCACAGTCTGGTTAGCACAAGAAAATAAAATTCTGTCTTTGCCTCTCCCTCCAGCAATTTGCCTCCGTGCAGCTTTAGTTTCACTTTCATTTTAGCACGCTTGCCAATCAGCTGAGCTTGCCAATCAGCTGAGTGTTGGGAGGCAGATAATCAGTGGCTTGTGCTAATCAGGCTCTGCTGCTGTTTGCTGCAAGGAGGTAAATTGCTGGCAGGCAAAGATCAAAGAGTGGGACTGGCTGAGTGGAGCTACATCCGGTGTATAAGACGCACCCAAGTTTTCACCCTCTTTTCGGGGGTAAAAGGGTGCATCTTATACTTCGAAAAATACGGTAGAGAGAGAGAGAAAACCTATTTAAACTAAATGAATGAAAAACATTGTATTGGAGGTCTTGCCTCATTTAAAGAATAGAATTCTGGGTATTCACTATCAAAGTCTGATCTTCACAACATGTGGAGGTTTGTGGAAGGGTGTCAAACAAAGGAGATTTCTGAGGACGTCTAAAAGATAGTTGTTGGTGCTCACCAGACTGGAAAAGCTTACAAAACTATTTCCAAAGAGTTTGGACTCTACTAGTCAACTGCCAGGCAGATTGTGTAGAAAACACAGGCAATTCATCACCACCGTTACACTTCCCAGGAGTGGTTGACCAACCAAGATCATAACCAAGAGGAAGATATGTAACACTCCAGAAAATCTAAGAGATCCTAGCGCAGCGGTGGCGAACCTTTTTGTCCCGGCGTGCCAAAAGTACGCGCGCACACACCCACCAGCGCTCCCGCGTGCCAGTACCCACAATGCAATGCGTGGCCGCCTGCGCATGCGCACCCACACCCACACATGCACGCGCCCGCACCATGCACGCGCCCGCACTGCGCATGCGCACATCCACTGCGCATGCGCAACTGCCCCCTTCTCCTGCTGCCAGCCTCACGCTCCGGGCAGCAGCCAGCCAGCCAGCAGGATCGCAGAGGAGTGAGCCGCCCAGCCTGCTGCTGCTGGCGCACCACCCTTAGAACAATTCTCTGTTGTGGGCACGAGCGGCCGCAGCCCAGCCCGCGCGGCCCGCCCCTCTCGGGAATGCAAGCCCCTCCTACCTGCGACTTGTCCCGGGACCTCTGTGGCGTTCTCACCGTCTTCTCTCCACGGCAGCACATTCTGAAAGAGAACGCCACGCGAGTTCAAGTTTGAACTCGCGAGACGTTCTCTTTCAGGACGGGCTGCCGTGGAGAGAAGACGGTGAGAATGCCACGGATGTCCCGGAACAAGCCGCAGGTAGGATGCCCGCCTAACCCCGCCAAACCCCAGCGCGAGACGCCCCTCCTACCTGCGACTTGTCCCGGGACCTCCGTGGCCTTCTCACCGTCTTCTCTCCACGGCAGCACATTCTGAAAGAGAACGCCGCGCGAGTTCGAGTTTGAACTCGCGAGACGTTCTTTTTCAGGATGGGCTGCCGTGGAGAGAAGACGGTGAAAACGCCACGGAGGTCCCGGGACAAGTCGCAGGTAGGAGGGGCGTCTCGCGCTGGGGTTTGGCAGGGCGGGAGGGCGTCCCTTCAAAATGCTTCAAAGTCCTTCAAAGCATTTTAAAAGGATCCGTTTTGCCTGCCATGAAGGGAGTTTCGGTTTCAGGTATCATTCTGGTCACTGCGCATGCGCGTGCCAGAAACCCGGAAGTTGGATGGCGGACCCTGGCGTGCCAGCCGACATGGCTCCGTGTGCCACCTGTGGCACGCGTGCCATAGGTTCGTCACCACGGTGCTAGCGTAATGTCTTAAGGAAATAAAATCCTTTCTTGCATTGGTGAATGTCAGTGTTCATGAGCCACCATAAGTAAAACACTGAAGAACAATGGTATATGTGACAGGATTATAAGAAGAAATCCACTGCTCTGTCCCCCCTCCCCCCCAAAAATATTCTACAGTTTGCAAAAGAGCACATAGATAAACCAGGATGCTATTGGAAAAAATTTGGTGGATAGATGAGACCAAAGCAGTCCTTTCTGCTTAATCATATTTGGTAAAAGATAAACACTGCATTCTAGCATAATAACCTTATCCCATCTATGAAACCTAGTAGTGAAAAGATCATGTTTGGGCCTGCTTTGCTGCCTCTGGACCAAGACAACTTACCCTCCTTGGTGATGAAACCATGAGTTCCTCTGAATTATATCAGCAAATTCTGTAGGAAAGTGTCAGGGTACCTGTCCATGAACTGAGGCTCAAGAGAAAGTGGATCATACAGCAAGACAACAACAATCACAAGCACTGTTCCCTCTAAGATGTGCGGCCACACACGTGATGAGAGAACACCGCACGGAAGTTTCTAACTTCCATCTGGCATTTTCTAATGGGAGAGGCTGCACACCTGCGTGGCTGCGCAGATGAAGAGAGAATGCCGCGCGCCGTTTTCTGCTATTACAGGGAACATTGATCACAAGTTGTGCGATTGAAGAATGGTTATCGAAAAAGAAAGTTAATGTTTGGTATGGCCCAAGTCAAAGGCCTGATCTTAAGCCTATAGAAATATGGAAGGACCTGACATGGACAGTTCATGAGAGGAAGCCCGACAATATCCGTGACTTGAAACGATTTTTCAAGGAGGAATGAGCAAATAGGCAAAAATTTCTCCCAGCCAATGTGCAGGCTTGATCAACAGTTTTAAAAAACATTTAGTTGCTGGCAGAGACAGTTATTGCTGCCACATGAGGATACACCAGTTCAGTGGTGGGATTCCATTTTTTTTTACTACCGGTTCTGTGGGCGTGGCTTGGTGGGCGTGGTAGGCGTGGCAGGGGAAGGATACTGTAAAATCTCCATTCCCTCCCCACTCCAGGGGAAGGTTACTGCAAAATCCCCATTTCCTCCCGATCAACTAGGACTAAGGAGGCAGAAAAAAGATGGGGGCGGGGCCAGTCAGAGGTGGTATTTACCAGTTTTCCAAAATACTCAAAATTTCCACTACCGGTTCTCCAGAACTGGTCAGAACCTGCTGAAACCCACCTCTGCACCAGTTATTGAAAGCAAAAATTAACATACTTTTTGCCTTGCAGCAATTCGTAGCTTTGGATCATTTTACTCAACAAATTAATGAACAAGTATAATGTTTTTAATTGGGTTCTCTTTATCTAGTTTTAGGACGTGTGAAGAACTGATCTGTTTGGCTTTAAGCATCTTAGAAGGAATTTCTTTCCATATCCTTATTTCCTGACCATTTACCTGAAGATTATTCTTGAAGGTCGCCTGTATAATTCTATTCCGCAAAGCTCTTGTAGTAAAATAATGGTAATTTCCCCCCCTCCCTAAATCTGCTTGCATTTGAGCATAGCAGCAATAAAAAGGATGGAGGTTCTTGTGCTCCACTCTTGAAAACATGGAGATAATGCTAGTGCTTTCAAACTGATTTGTGTTCATCTCTTTTTAAAGTCCACTTTCCCTTTAGGGAAACCGAAGATGGCTCTCTTTTCATCCTGTCCCCCCATCCTGAATTAGGCTAAGTGAGGGTGCCCGGTCTCGGATAACTCAGTGAAGCTTCCTAGCTGTGGAGAAGGAGGAAATCTGGACTTCCTCGCCTATCTCTGTATCACATTTATTTTTCTCTAGAACTGGCAATAGGTATATCTGAGTGTGACACACAAAATTGCAAACCTTGTTGAAGAAGACGGAGGCTGGTGAGACACATTGCCATAAGAAAATACTAAAAGAAACGTGTATTTTATTGCAATATTTTAAGGTATATGTCTATTAAATTGTAAAAGTGGTGGAGGAAAAAATAAAAAAAAATTGGAAAAAAAATCGCAAACCTCCCCAAATTCAGACATTCAGAAGGGAGATCCAGTCAATTGCCTACTCTTTTGACTTCAAAAGGGTTGCTGCCAATTAACTCACCTGTTAAACCACCAGCCGCATTTGTTCTCTTCGGCGCAGTTGCCTGTTAGGAACCTGTCATGGTCCCGATCAGGAGCAGAGAAGGGCATGCCGTTGAGTGATGCAGACCATTGGCTCTCAAAGTTGCTCCCCCCAGACAAAGCATTCCCAGCAGTCCCAGAATAAATGCCAAACCACAGCCTGTAATTGTTCTGAAGGAAAGCCACAGGACCTCATGTTACTAAGTTTCAAGATTCAGGAGCGAGTCGTATGTCACAGACTTCTGCCACCACAAAGTATCACAAAACCTCAGAGCCTAATCACATGGCAGCCAGCTATGCTTAGTCTTGATTAGCGCCCAGTTAAAGCGTTTCATGGATTAGGCAGAAATCGGAGCATTCCACAATTCCCACCCAACAATGGCACTGATTAAATACGGAGCCCCTGCTGGCAGTGTTTAATGGCCCACAGATGAAGACAGCATGCAGACGTTCCCTGCATGGCCTTCAACCACCTCTCCCAAGCGCCACCAATGCTCTTTTGACCTTCTCAGCCTTTGGAAACAGCTTTCTAAATGCCAACCCTTTTCTTTGACATTCCTGCATTTGAATGGAGGAAGGGATGGCAAGTGGTAATTATGGAGGGAAGAGGAGCTGTTTCCCTGGTGAAGCAGAATGCTTCTATAAGAGTTTCCAAATTATGGTATGATTTCACGGGGATCCTAGCGGGTTCTTTAGAATCATTGTTACAATTTTTTGGACTTCTAGAAGCTCTTTGATTTACCAATAAGACTTTCTTTTCATGATTTTCAGCTCAAATTGAATGGAGATTGCTTCAGTTTTTTGTTTGTATAAGTCTTTGGTCATATATTTCATTTACTATATTAGCTAATGGGGATCCTGATGACATAGTGTTCTCAGCGGTGGGTTGCTCCCGGTTCGGCCCGGTTCAGCGAACTAGTAGCGGCAGTGGTGGGAGGCTCCGCGCACACACGAACCAGTAGCGATGGGATTTAGAACCCACTACTGAGTGTTCTATTGTCTACCTGCTCTCATATGACAGGTCTATGGGACCAATTATTCATTCACATAGGTCAGACTACTCACTGTCTCATTCCTGATCTGGAAGTCATCATAAATTGCATATCGTCTCTCTCCATGCCAGTCCATTAGATCAATTTTCAGTGAAATTCCTCCTAAAATATTAAAAAAAAAACTTTGGCTAATAAGGGGCCATAGCAAACCATTCTCTGCAATTTTTGAAAGAGTGAGCGATCTTTCACTTGAGAGACCACATTTTTAAAATATTATTTTTGGTGGATTAGAACTACAGGGCAGGAAAGATATTAAGGTGTCATGTAAACCGACAAGACTTTTTTTATTGAGTTGTTGATGATAAACATTTAAAGTGTGTAAAGCAGGGGTGGGTTCTAACTTACCTCGCCGCCGGTTCGCTTCTTGAGAACAATATCTTTATAGGAGGACTGATAATCCCTAAGAAGATTGGGCTCTAAATTATCTAGAGAGGATCAAAAATTAGTATCATCACCTTAATATTGGGCCCAGGAAGCAATTGGTAGCAGCATCTACCTTGTGTCAACCCTGAAGCGAACCTGGCTGGGGCCATCTTTGTGGCTTCAGGGTTGCCACTAGATGGGAGGGGGAGGAAATAGATGGCTGGGGGTTCGTAGCCTAAACATAAAGTTTTCCTTTGGGAACCAAGGACGTTTCAACAGGTGGCGGGAAAGAGGAGTAGTAGAGTAACCAAGCGACCTGCCAGTACCTCTATTGGACAATGTGACGGATGACTTGGGGGAAGGGGGGAACTTTCACTTTTAACTGGGTGAAAACCACGGGAACTTTCAGAGTCGGTTTTCAGCAGTTGTGCCAATATGATGTATCCAATAAATTGTTCTTTGAGGAATCTACCTGCCTCGGAGTTCTGCTTTCAATGGGTACATTACTTGGAACGCTGACACCTTGGCTAAAAAAACAAGCAGGGTCCAACTTGGTTATACTCAGATGACAGACTGCCAGGGCATCCCAGATTTTTAGACTACTGTAGGATGGGAGTTTGAAAAAACATCCTGGAACAAGGCAATGTCTAGCTGTTTGCATCCTGTTGATTAGAAAACTACATACGTGTTCAATGATATTCCTAGGAATCAAGCTTGACATGAAAGAAACTTTCAGTCAAACCCAATGGAAATGGTTCCGGTAAACAGTATTATTCAGATGTGGATGGAATTGCAAGTCTACATCTTGATAATCCTAGATTACATGAATTGGAAGGTATCTTAAAGAAAATCTAGTCCAGCCTGCTACTCAGGGCAGGAATTCAATCAATCCCAACAAGCAGCCATCTAGGTGCCAAATGAAAAATGCCCAACAAAGGGCAAATGGGCACCCACAACATGTCTAAATGAACTATAGATGCTCAACAGTTGTTGCCATCAGGAAATTATTTCTAATATTCCACTTTCACAATCTCCTTTCATTGCAACGTATTAGTCTTGTTCTGTCCTTGGTTTCAACACGGAACAGGCCTATCCTACCTTGCATATAACATTATTTTAAATATTTGTAGTATACATTGCTATTGTATCCATCCATAATCTTCTATTTTGCAAACTGAACATGCCCTTTTTTCCCCCCAAGCGAAACATTTATAATGCTTGGTTTCTAGACCCACTGACATCCTGGTAGCTTTCATGTGTAATGCGATCTGAGATCCCGCTGGCCTTTTTAACTGCTGCATCCCGTTGCTTTTTTTTTTAATTCAAAAAGTTTTATAAGTACAAAGTACAATTTTTTTTTTCATTTTTCTCCCCCCCTTCTCCCCTACCCCCAACCCACCCCCTTCCCTCCCCCCCTCCCCCCCGGACTTCCCAGAGAAAGTACAGGGCATAAAATTCAATAAAATAAATTTAAATTAAATTAAAGCAAATTCTTAATTTCCACTTTTTTATAAAAAAATCTTTAACTCCGAATTTTTTTAAAAAATTCAAAACATGAACAGAAGAATATTTAAAAAGTAACCCCTTATACCTCTAAAACTTTAAACTTAATCCTAAAATCATAAAATTAAACACAATATTAATATCAATATTACAGTATGTCAACTTCAAAATATATAATATATATAATAATAATAACAATAAAAAGAAGTAAAACCTAACCCCTCATACTTCAAAGACCTTAAACTTTATCCTAAAGTCCCACAAAGTATTAATAACATAATATTACACTATATCATATTATTAACTTTAATAATAATCAAAATATTTAATTATAATGTTAGTAATAAAACAAAAACCTTAAACTTAATCCTAAAATTACCTATAAACTAATAATAATAAAAAGGAAAGAAAAAAAATAAGAAAAAATAAGAAATAAAAATAAAAGAGGGACAAAAATAAAACCCCTTTCAGTCAACCTAACATTTCTTCTAAACATAAAATCATAAAATCAAACACATTAATAACAATATTTCTATACCTTGAGGTATCAACTTCAAAATATATATTATATATAATAATAATAATAATCAAAGTATATAGTAATAATAATAAAAAAGAGTAAGAACCAACCCCTTATGCCTCAAAAACCTTAAACTTAATCCCAAAATCCTCAAAATATTAATAACATAATATTACACTATATCAAATTTATAACTCCAAAATATATTATATATATATATATATATATATATATATATATATATATATATATATATATATATATATATATATATATATATATATATATATATATATATATATATATATAAAATAATCTAAAAAGAAAATACCATCAAAAGACAATATTATAATAATAGTAAAAGAAGATGAAAAAAAAATGTTTACAATCTTGTTCATCTTTCCAACCATCCTATAAGTTTCAACACCATCTGTCCTTTGGCAATTTCAAATCTATCGATTCAGCTCTCATCTGATCCCAATCCTCCTTCTCCTTTTCCACATCGCAAACATCTATCTGGCTCTGCCAATCACTTTGAATCTTTGGAATTATTTCCTCTTGACCATGTATGTCTGGATTTTTCTTCTCCTCCTCCATTATTTCCATGCTTCTTTCTACTGGAATTTTAGAAATATCAGCCTTTAAAACATTGATGTAGAATTCTGTAGCTTTCTTTATTGTGTTAAGTCCATATCTTTTTCCCAAAAATTTCACGATTACTCCTGTTGGTGTATTCCATTTGTATTGTAAATTTCGTGTTTTTAGTTCCTCGACCAAGAAGGAATATTCTCTTCTAGCTTTAAGCATCTTGGAAGGAATGTCTTTCCATATCCTTATTTCTTGACCATTTACCTGAAGATTATTCTTAAAAGTCGCCTGTGTAATTCTGTTCCGCAGAGCTCTAGTAGTGAAATATATTACAATGTCCCTTGGCAAGTGGTTTTGTTTTGCATACCAAGAATTAGCTCTATATATCTTATCAATTTGCGTAGCCAATTCATCTTTAGACAATCCAGACACCTGCTCCAGTGCCTCTGTCATTCTTCCTTTCAAATTTTCAAATTTTTCCTCCTTCAAGCCCCTCACTCTTATGGCAAATTTCATCTCTCTAAATTGGGACATCATCACCTCTGTTTCCAAATTTAGTATATCATTTTCAACCTTGGTTATGTATTCCTCTGAAATTGTCAAATCTTGCTTATTTTTTTCCAAACCCTTCTCCAAAATCTCCATATTTACTGCTAATCCTTTACAAACTTTCACCACATCCGCTCTCAGTTGTAAATTCATTTTCTCCATAGCAGCCTGCATTTTTTAATCTATTTCAGCAATTTTTGAATTAAATTCCAAAATCAGCTCATTTTTCATTACTTTCAAAGTATTAAGAAAACTCTCAGGTGTTAAAGACTTTGATGATGTTAAATCAGGCATAGATTGCTTCTTTAAAATATGATCAAAGGAGTACTCAGTTCTTTTATTCACTACAGTCTTTTCAAGTTTAGAAGCCATTTCAATGTTTTCAAAAAAGAAAGACAAAGAAGAGAGGAAAAAAAGCCCAGATCTTTACTTAAAAAAATTCTTTCCAAGTCCAAAGCCAGTTAAATTTTATCTTTTATAAAGCTATAAATTAATTCAGAAGAAAAAAGGAGAAGAAATCATTCTTCAGATCAAAGGTTTCCAAAGGAAAAGGCTGGTAACAAAACAAAAATAACTTTCTCTTCCACACCCAACATCTCCAATCGCCATATTGTTGCTTCTTCCTTGTTAAGCTACTTTGTTGCTTCCAAAGTAAAATCCAGCAGTGGAGTTAAAGATCAAACTAATGCCCTTCTGGACTCCTGCCTTTCTCTGGCTGCTCTCTATAAATTTAAAATAATTGTACTTTCCTTTGCAGCAGCAGCGGTGGTCGCGGCATCTTGCTCCGCTTTAAGCGGAGGCTTCCAACTTCCCAGAGCAGCAGACAGGCTACCTGGGGAGCCCTCACCCTACGCGCCCTAAGTTAGCTTTTAGGGCACTAGGGGGGCTCTACCCCACCTATCTCGCTCTCATCTCTCCCCTTTGCCCGGGGAGAGATTTTCAAGCCGCCAGACAGCTATTCTGGCGGCTTTTACAGGAGGTTAGAAGGACGCCATGCGAGGAGCGCCAGCGACGCCATCGGAGCCAAAACCGGACGTCCCATTGCTTTTTTTTTTAAGGCAGAGAAGAATACATTGCATCCCTAAGGAGATATTAATAGTCTTCTTTAATAACAGAACTAGACCTGTTCTGGCCACTTTAATCATAAATAAGATTATCTGGAGTCACAAAAAATAAGCATGGGCAATGTGACCCATGGAAGTCTGCGCTGGATTTTGGATAAAGCTTTGGAGTCATATAATAAACATCCCACCTCTGTTCCCATGTATACCCCATACCAGGTCAAGTCTTAGTAATACACTATATTCCTGTTCTCAACACCTCCACACCTAAATATGCCTAGATTCTCACATTGCCTGTCCTTGATATTCACCAACACTGTGTTCCTTGCTATTTTGTGGGGAGGCAAGAAGAAACTATGGGCCCAAGTGGTGGGTTTCAAAAATTTTTGCTACCGGTTTGGTGGGCGTGGCTGGGGGGCATGTGATTGCATGGGCGTGGCCAATTTGACATCACTCATACACATGCCCACCCAGTCACGTGACCCCCATCTAGCCACGCCCACATGAAAAGGTAGGATTTTTTTGGGGAATTTCCACCTATTTACCCTCGCCCTCCCTTCGCCAGTCGCCCCTGTTTCCCCTCCTTTAGCGGCCCCAGCCCTAGCCCCACTTCCTCCCCCACCACTACCTCCTCGTTCGGGCTGCTTACTTTCCATGGTAGCTGGCCCAGAGTCCGGAAGGCAAGCTGACTGGAGTTTTCGGTGGCCCCCAGTGAGCCGCTGCTGCTGGAAAGTGGCTGGCAAAGAAACCTCCCTAACCCTAATCCGCCGAAAAGTACCGGAGGTCACAGAAAAAGCTGCTGCCGTGCCATCGCCGCCATGTTCTTCGCGCATGCACATCCCATTGGACTTGCAAGGCAATGCTATGTGCATGCATGAAGAACATGGCGGTGATGAACATGGTGGGCGGAGTGAATGAGCAACAACTGGGGGACAGGTTCAGGGGCGTGGCCAGCCGGCCATCGCTACCAGTTTGGCGACCTTGGCCAAATTTCCACCAACGGTTCGCGCGAACCGGTGTGAACCGGCTGAATACCACCTCTGGCCCAAACATATTTCTACTACTATACATAATTTATCCTTAATAGACTCTTCCAGAATTTATCATAAGAGAAATAAAGAAATCAAAAGGTCTGCATTCACTAGTGGGCTGATACAAAACATTGATTTATCTGTGTTTAAATTAATAGGTAGGTATCCTTACCATTGAAAAGAAGATCATAAATCTTATCATTACCAAGCCAATATTCATCATCCTTGCCCTGTAATTGTCCAAATCCTTCTTTGTAATCAAGCCATTCTCTGCAACAAAGAGATGTATAATATTAGCCTCAGTAGACAACTTAGTGCTAAATAATATGTGATTATAATACTTTAATGATTATTACCTTTACATCCCATCTATCTTTCATGATAGAATTCAAGACATTGTACATGAGATTTTTTAGGAACATTACCTATGATTTGCTGTAAAAATGGCAGCTATCATATGTATTCAGGCCATTCCCTCTGATTACCAGCCAATTGCCTGTAAGCCTCCAATTGGGTTGTGCTAATTTTTTGTTTGATTAATTAATTATTAATTAATATCTCAGCTGTATTATTTTTACAAATAACTCAAGAAGGTGAACGTAACCAACACACCTTCCTCTGCCTCTTTCTCCATAACAACAACCCTGTGAAGTGAGTTGGGATGAGAGTGAGCGACTGGCCGAAGGTCACCTAGCTGGCTTTCATGGCTAAAGCGGAACTAGAACTCATGGTCCCCCACTTTCTAGCCTGGTGCCTTGATCACCAGGCCAAACTGGCTCTCAAGTACAAGTCTCAAATAAAAAGTGGATTATTATATTTTCCCCCTCCTATATGGCAAGAGATAGTCAGACATAGAAGTTCAAAAAATATCCATATTCTCAGTTAACAGGAGGTGGGACAAAGGTCATTCTCCTCTGGTTCACTTTTTCCTTTCTTTTCATATTTACGATGTGAAATTACTGTAAAAGAGCTTTGTATCAGTTGAGAATACTGTAGCTCTGGATCTGCCTGGCTTCATACTGTTGGCTCAGTAGCAAAGTCAAATTATTTTTGGTCCAGCTCCAACGTATTTGAAATCATAGCAAAAGTAGACATTGTTTGTTTTGTTACAGCCTTGTAGAAATTAGGGAGTGATCTGCTTTCCTATCTTTTGCATCACTCTGTCTCTTTTTCATGGGCGCTTTTCTGAGGAACGGCAGCTTATCAGCTCTCCTCAAAGTAATGCTTCATGCTTGTAGACTGGCAGAAACTAAGATGGCTGAAGATATTTCCACATCACCACCATTTATATTTTCCAGTTCCCCACAAAAAAAGTTTGGATTTCATTTTAATCATCATTTTCTTGATCATTAATTGTGGAGATAACACGCAGTAGAGAGAACACCATGAGTCAATCACTGTTCATCCACAGCTGAAAAAATAAGGCCACCAAAAATGTTGTCCATTGTCCTCCCTCATGAATTACTGCAGAGATACAGGGATAACAACATTATTCTTTCTGTGCTTCGTATTCAGTGAAATAAAATCCATTTCTAGGGCCTCCCCTTCCACATTTCTACTTTACAATGTTTGCATTTGTTTGTGCCTTGTTGAAAAAAAAATCTAAGCAGTTTCTCTGAGAAAATATATATATATTTCTGGTTGTATAGCTGCCTTCTCCATTTAAAGCCTTCTTGAATATTGTGAAAATAAAGAATGCCATTTTTGTAACCAAATTCATAGCTGAAAAGCCCTAACCACAGTTGTTTGCTCCTACGGAAGCTGAAATAGAGGAAGGTGGGAGGGACAGCACATACAGTATATTGCAACCATTACGGTACAGACACAACATCAAAACTCAGAGCCAGGAACTAAAACAAGAATTTTTGCCACAGGAAAACAGTTGGTCTACAACTCCTGCAGAACTACCATGTTGCAAAAGAGAATATCAGCTTTGCTGGGTCTTCAGATAAACCTGCAGCTATAAAGCAACACAATTTGGCTTTTGAATCCCATAATCCTGGAGAAAAATTGAGAACAAGACTTAATTCTAGCTGGGGGATATGTATTCTTGCATTTCATTTTGAAATATATTTTTCTAAATGTGTGTGTGGTGTGTGTATGTAATTCATAGCAAATAATGTCTGCAAATTTTATGCACATCTTTGTGGGGGCATTTCTTAATTTGGGATGACACATAAAGAAACCGTAGAGTCTTTCCAGGTGAGCTATTAACCACACTCAAAAACTTACCGGTAGAAATTTTCTTTGCCGTTGCACCGCCGTTGAATTACCGTCCAACCGCCTCCATCTGACATATCACAGTACACAAGAAAAGGTTCTCTGTCCTGTCGTGGTTTAATTCTATAGTACCCACTTTCTCTTTTTCCTCTGTTAAACAGCATTGCACAATCTAAACAAAGCATCAAAACGAAACAACAATAGCTCCAAATGTTGGAACTACACCCAGCAATCCTGCACAGAACAGGAAAGTGTATCTTTTTTTTATTCCTTTATTGCCCCAAATTCATAGGATATTACTATAGATCTAAATCGTGGATGCATTTATTTAATATCCCATTTTCTCTGGAAGAGCTGAAGATGATATGTAATGACTCCTCCTCCCATTTTATTGATTTATTTATCAAATACATACACTGCCCATTTCATTTTCTGAGTGGGCGATTTATAAATAAAAGCCATAAAACCACATAAAAAGACAGTATTAGAAACAGAAATAAAAACAGAATTGAAAGCAAAGTCTAAAAAGGCAGAGAAAGTGCCCTCAAGCCACTGCCCATCCAAGGTTTGCCTACTGCTCATAGATCCCCATGCCAGCTGGCAGAGCTAGGTCTCCAGGCTTTTCTGAGGGCCAGAAGAATGGGGGGGGCTGCCTTATCTCAGGGTGCAGGATGTTTAAAAAAATTTTTTTTTAATGGCGGTGCCCAGGCACCGGCAACCGACCACACCGGTACTGTGACGTCACCAGCAGGCCGCTACCGGTGCTATAGAGTGGACTGCACCGGTAGGAACCCACCACTGCACTCCAACCCCCTGCTTAGAAATAGACAGTCACGAGGTAGCCGGACATCAGCCAGTTCTTCCTTGCATGTGGACTACCAGGAGAAAGATGAGCGCCAGGATAAGATTTCTGCTTCAAAATGCATCAAATTTGATGAGTTTTGAAGAAGAGGTATGACTGTATATTCCATTTTCCTTGTGAACTGCAACTACGGTATATATACCTTTGTTACATTAATTTCCAAAGCCACACTCATCTGCATCATACAATTTTTCTAAAGTTTTGCTGCAAATCATTTGGGTTCCCACTGTTCAATACAGCCTTCCCCAATTAATTGCTCTCAAGGCATTTTGGACTACAAATCAGTGGCGGGTTGCTGACTTACCGGTGCCGGTGTGCTGCGCGTGCATCTCCAAGTTTGGGGGGGGCGTGTTTGCTACGTGTGCATGCCCCCTTGCGCAATTTTGCTTCTGCACATGCGCGGAAGCAAAATCTTGCCAAAATCTCTCTCGCGCGCATCCCCTTGCAAGATTTCGGCAAGATTTTGTTTCCGCGCATGCGCGGAAGCAAAATCGCCCAAAAATTACCGAAAAAAATGGCGATGCACATGGTGGAATGGCAGAGAGGGCTCTGGAGCGGTCACGCGCAAATTGCGCAATTGGCTGCTCCCTACCGGAGCTGCACACCGGGCAGCTCCGGCAGGAACCCACCTCTGCTACAAATCCCCACTTCTCCAGGAAATATGACTCTTAGGGTGTTTGGAACAGAATAACAAAATAATAGAATAATAGTTGGAAGAGACCTTGGAGGTCTTCTGGTCCAACCCCCTGCTCAAGCAAGAAACCCTATATCATTTCAGACAAATGGTTGTCCAGTCTCTTCTTATAAACCTCCAGTGTTGAAGGCATGTCTGATTGTTCTAACTTTCATAATATGCCTGAAAACTAAGAGTCCAAAGAAGGCTAACAAGATAATTCTCAAGAAAGACAGATATATCCCCTAAATAGTGTACCTTGATCATAGACTAAGAGACTTCCACTAGTTGTGGGCAAAAATATATCCAGAGATACCATCTTCCTGGCAGAGAAAACTTTGCTTTTTCTTCTGTGATAGTTGTTCCCCAGCAAGTCTTTCAACTGAAATTCGCATAACTGGAATAAGTCTTGAAGCATTTTCAACTTCTTCTGTAGTTTGCTGTTTTCTAAGAGGCATTCCTCCTTTTTCTGAAAGTAAGGGGGAAAATATTTGCCTGAAGAACACATCTATTTTTAACTTTGTATTTAAAGTACAATAAAGGTTCCTAATGTGCCTTGATTTTGTATTTGTTCAATCTATGGTAGTTATGATTATTCAGCAATAGGATGCCAGTAGGGTTAGACCATAGTGTGTGTGTGTGTGTGTGTGTGTGTGTGTGTGTGTGTGTGTGTGTGTGTGTGTGTCCCCGCACACGCACGTGTGTGCTAGCCCATACCATGTAGGACTTTTTCATATTGAAGGCAGCATGATTGAAAAAGGGAGCAGACTGACGTCTTATACACCACAACAGAGAATTGCTCATTATTCAACAAGTGAACGACAGATGTGTTCATTATATATTTAGATTTAAATGTAAATGTTTAGACTATTATAATCCTCAGCAATGGCTTCAGTGTTGACCAAACCAAAAAAGCTAACTCTCCTTGAATTGAGAAAATTTCCAAATATTCAGCAATTTTACAGCCACTCAGGATTCTTTTCTTGGTGTTAGTAGAAAACTCATCACACGTATCCAGCTTCTACATACCGAGAGTCGTGGTGCAGGTGAACAGAATGGTCCAAGGAACAGGAACAGCAGCAGAAGCAGCTGAATCATTGGGATATTCATTTGATAGAGCTGGGAGGTGAAAGGGAAGGACAGGGATATTTTGCATTACATGCTGACAATAACTTATTTTCTAACCCTTTCCTTTTTGACACTGAGAGGGCTATCCCCATGCCTTCTCTTCCCCTTGTTTCTCTAGATGATAACTAATTAAAGCATGTGTTTTGGGTAGTTTTATTTCTTTTTATTTTTACATCTTTTATTTTCTATTTATTTGCAGTATTAAAAAAGAGGAAAGCGTTGTTAGTTTTGGTTTTGTTGCTGTGCTTTGCCATTAACATTTTGCATTTCCTACACACTTGCCACTGGGTGGCAGCAGAGATGCAGAAAGTCTTTTTATTTGCTTTGACACCAGCATTCTTCAGTATACCTATAATTCAAATTTCTGGGGCAGTTTGTTAAGACAGAAACCAAGCTTGCTGTCATAAATTATCCTCTGCAGATTTGGATGCCAGATTCTGCTTGGAGATTGTCTAACAGGACACAGATTAAGTTATAGTTCATCTGTCCACTGTTGACTTCACCCGATTCCTAAGAGGTCGGTAAGGGGCGTGCATAAGCGCACCAGCGTGCCTACCGTCCCTGTCCTAATGTTCCCTTTTATTAGTACCCATCTTATGTATATAAACAATGTTATATCTATGTATATCACCAATACGTACTTGACAAAAACAAACAAATAAATAAAAATAAATGGTGCGCAAGACAGCCTCAGATTCTCCTCGACTTCTTGCTGTTTATTCATCTGCTCAAATCACCTCCAGCTACAGCACAGCAGTCCTTAGATTTATAGGCAGACAGTATTGCTATCTGATTCTATTCCAAAGTGATTGGGATATAAAGCATCACAGCCAAAGCAAACACAGGGAGAAAAGCAACTTCCTTTTTTTATTTGCTATAGCAGCAATGGGACTTTCACTATGATATGTTGCCATACTGGTTGCTTAGCTGATCTCCAAATATTTGTGTTCACGCACTGAACTCGGTGTAAACCTTAATGTGATTTAGGAAGGATGCATGAACCTAAGCCTTTGAGATGCTGACCACATGAGATGTATAATTTCTGGGCTGGCTGTAGTCATTTTGGTGACAGCTTGCCAGGCAATTGCTCAACTTCCTATCAGGAATCAGTAAATTGTATTTGCACAAAATGCAAAATGTTAATCATGCCTCAAACACCACTGAACATGCCCAATACAACATGAAAGCCACAACAGGTCATGGCTTATTATTCTCCCTACAGACTTTGTTTGTTTGGGACTTCCTGTTTTATCCATTTAGCTTTGCTAGGGGCAAAAACAACCGTCCAATAGGGTGAAAAACCATCGTTGTATGAAGAGAGGGATGAACGGGTGATCATGCAACACTCATGACATTCATGAGACCGGAGGGATATTTTACATACAGGGGTCTTCATTATTTTGACCATCAATTCTACCCTGCAAGTAAGCATTGTCCAGTCATTTTTAATTTCTCAGGTTGGTTCTAGAATTAAGAGAGGCCCAGTGGCAAATCATAATTTCAAGGAAACATTTTCAGAAAACATAGGTTTATTCATGGTCTCATGAATGTCATGAGTGTTGTATGAGGACCTGTTGACTAACTGAAACCTTTTCATATACTGATGTACAGTACTAAGTTTATAGAGAGTCAAAATGAAAATAAGCATATGATGTACCATTAAGCATTAATGTATTAAACTTTTCTGCAAAATAAATCTACTTGAGAAACAGACACAAAATCAAAATACATTAGTTAATGTCCACGCATTACAGAAATCAAAAACTCCACAAACCACATTATGGTTTATTATTTCTATAGCAATAGAAATAGCCCTTACTTATATACCGCTTCACAGCGCTTTACAATCCTAAGTGGTTTGGAGCATATTGCCTCCAACAATCTGAGTTCTCATTTTGCCGATCTCAGAAGGATGGAAGGCTGAGTCAACCTTGAGCCGGTCAGGATCAAATTGCTGGCAGTTGGCAGAGTTAGCCTGCAATACTGCAATACTGCATTCTAATCACTGCACCACCACAGCTCAATAGCCAATGAGGAATTATGTAGGTTCCACTGCACCTCCCTTATTATGCTTCCCTATTTAAAGTATATAGTACTCATTATATGGGCAATTACATGATTGAATCCATTCATCTGACAGCTTATAGCACAAGCCTATGCGTGTAAGTACTTCCCAATGGTAAGTGGTTAGATGATTGCAGCCTTCTTGTCTATGAGCAAATCTATATTTCTGCCAATGCTTTATACATTTTGACTGAAACCATAGACTACTTCAGATATTATGCAAACCACATTTGTACTGAGTAAGAGCATTTAACTGCAGCCATTTATCGGTTCCCTTGGTAAAGTTTTTATATGACATATTAGAAAATACACACATTTTGTGTCCCTACAAAAATGCAGAGACTGTATCTGAACAGAAAAAAAAAGTATGACCGGAGTAGACCTATGTACTCTGTGATTAGACCCAAAACATTGTGATCATAACACACTCAGAACATTTTGTTCTTTCCCAAGATAGCCATTTTGACATTCTGAAAGCCCTTCAAATTGTGCCTGCCAAAGTTACTCCCTTTTCCAGGAATAGACAAAATTCAGAGTAAATCACTTCTCGGCTAATTACAATAACGACCTATTAATATTAGTTTACTCATGAAACTCTGAATAGCATTTAAACCATTTAAACCATTTAGCATCTGCACCTATTCTTCTGGCAACAATATAAATTACATAAATGTGCTCCCTTTAAAAAAATAAAAGATGAAATTTTAACAAGTAATATTATCATCAGCCTATTTCATAAACAACAAAATTCTCAGAAGGCAGTTGCTTCACTGCTCTCAGTGGTTTTGAGTGCAACGTGAACATACTGGCCAAGTTCACATATGCTGTTTAAAATATGTATAGTTTTAGCTTAGAATATTATGTGTGCAATCAATAGGGACTTTACATGTGATATATAAGGTAGTCTGAATCAGCCAATCTTTCCTCTCCCCCACCCCTCACTCTTCTACATGAAAACAGACTTAGAATAATATTAATATATTAAAGGCAACACATAGCATGAATTTATAAAATAAAAATAAGAAAAGGTAGATGACAGCTTTCAAATAATGCTATGAAGAAAACTAAGCAAATTAACTTCAAATGTTAAAACCTAACTTCTGAGCTTGGCTGCTTGCTTGTCAACATTTCAGTACCCAACTAGGTAATATCATCAGTACAAGTGACTGTGGGGTTTGCTCCTATACAGTAGTTTGCCCAGCCAGTATTGGTGGGATTATGGTTTTCTCCTTGGTAGATCCTCAATTAGGGTATTGTTTTGTGCTTGATTGTTTGTCTGGTGTTAATCCCTGCTTATCTGGATCTTGGCTGCTAAAGAGAACGTGCTCATGTTCTTTTGTTTCCTTCTTAACTTTTTTGTTGTCTCTTGTGTCTAAATATGGTTTATTTCTGTGTGTCTATTGATAGCTGAAGTGTAGATTTAAAGTATCCTGACTTGACCATACGTGTTCCAGCACCTTAACCATAAGTGCACCTTAATTACATCAGTAATGTCTGCACGGTGTGCAATATTGCAGAAATATCAAAAGTAGCAAGATGTCAGGTAGGGAGTCACAATTCAAGCCCTACTCCTTTGACCATACTTTTGACGTTGCTGCACATACAAAAGGGGCAGGGCTCGGATCAGGATGACACACTCACCATTTTGTTAGTTTTGACATCCTCTCTTGCTCCCTTTCTCACTGTATGTTACCTACATACTCCTGAACAGAACATATTTTTTGAAAACAAATCCAAGGCATTGCATATCTCTAATATATGTTTTCTCAGCATTTCAGTAAAATCCTAAAGGCCAATCCCCCTCCATTGAGCTGTACTGCATATAACATGATTAGGAAAAATGTGGTTGCCAGATGTTGATGAATTGTAAGGCCTATCATCCCCAATCATTAGCAATGCTGATCTAACAGACTTAAGTTCTCTTTCTGTTGAGAAGATACAGTGGTTTCTGTTAGATATTCAAAGGGAGGAGCTGAATTAGCATACCCGCCACTCAGTGGTGAAATCCAAATTTTTTTACTACCGGTTCTGTGGGCGTGGCTTGGTGGGCGTGGCATGGCTTGGTGGGTGTGGCATGGGAAGACACTGCAAAATCTCCATTCCCTCCCCACTCTTGGGGCCTGTCAGAGGTGGTATTTGCTGGTTCTCTGAACTACTCAAAATTTCCACTACCGGTTCTATGAACTACTCAAAATTTCCGCTACCGGTTCTATGAACTACTCAAAATTTCCGCTACCGGTTCTCCAGAACCTGTCAGAACCTGCTGGATTTCACCCCTGCCGCCGCTCATTGATCCGTTTGAGTGGTGGGAAAATACAGCGCTGTCAGTGGCCGGTCAGATTGACAGAGTTCTTTAAAACAGGGCGCTGTTTGCCAACCGGCATGCTTTTTACAGAGATTCCAACCACTAAATAAAGTGCTGAATCGTAAGCGGAGTCCTGCCTCTTCATTCAAACCCACACTTAACATTGGCGATGAAGGTGGGATCTTGAAGAGAACAAAGGACAACAACAAGACAAAGAGCTGATTATCCACAGCATGGCATCAGCGGCCATCTTCGCAACAAAAAGAACTTTGCACTGGCCTTTCCACGATGACCACAAACGCTCCTCCACCAGCAACAGCATCTATACCAGCACAAACCCCTTTCGACCCGAACATCGAGAAATGGTCATCCTATATGGGTCATTTTAGGCAAACAATTATCAAGACCTATCGGACAATTTTCCTAAGCTATTGTGCTGACTACAAATGCACCCTGAATAAAGCCTTATAGCCAAATGCCTATCCAGTGCCAGTCGTCCAACACCTACTGAATTCATTAGGAAAGGGAAAAATATTTGGTAAATTAGATCTAGCGCAAGCCTATCAACAACTACCAGTACATGAAGCCACCGCCGAAGCTCAAACCATTGTAACGCACCGCGGGACATTCAAATGCCAGCACCTACAATTTGGAGTAAGTGTGGTGCCTGGGTTGTTCCAGAGTATGATGGAGCGCCTCCTATAGAACATTCCAGGGGTTGTACCCTATTTTGATGATGTCCTTGTGTCCGAGGACAACAAAGAACAGTTAACCGACTGGCTTAAAGAAACCTTGATGCGGTTCCAGAAAAGAGGACTCAAAGTTAAAAAAGAAAAATGCAATATAGGCATGCCACAAGTTGAATTTCTGGGTTTCTTAATTGATGGTTCAGGGATACACTCAATGGGAAGTAAAGTCAAAGCCATTAAGGAAGCGTCTATACCAAAAAATCAAACAGAACTCTAGGCATTCCTTGGACTATTAAACTTTTATAGCATTTTTTTAAAACAGAAGGTGACCATTGCTGAACCTTTACACAGGTTGCTAGGAAAGAAGGCCAGTTGGACCTGGGGATGCAAGGAAGCCAATGCCTTCTGAGCTGTTAAGAACTTATTGTCATCAGAGAGCGTCCTCATACAATATAACGAGACTCTCCCCCTTTTATTAACCTGTGATGCATCCCCTTTTGGAGTAGGTGTTGTCCTCAGCCACCGGCTGCCGGACAGGATGGAAACTCCCATTGCATTCTATTTTAAAAGATTGTCACCCACGGAAAGGAATTACGGCCAGCTGGACAAGGAAGCGCTGGCTGCCGTAGTGGGGGTAAAGAGGTCTTAGGAATATCTGTATGGGAGGGATTTTGAACCCGTCACAGATCATCAGCCACAGTTGGGCATTATTGCAGGGGACCTCACAACTCCGATCTTCATGTCCCCAAGAATGCTTAGATGGACCATTTTCCTGGCAGCATAGAGCTATAGACTTATATACAGACCCGGAAAACACATTCCCAACGCAGGTGCCCTCTTCCATGGAACAATTCGTGGAAGACCCTATCGCCATCACACACATTCTGCTCATTGATGTCTGTGAAACCAGCCCAGTCACCGCAGCTGAGATTGCGAAACACACAGCGAAAGACAAAACCTTATCTAAAGTTTTGAACTGGGTGTTGAGGGGGTGGCCGCAGGGAACAATAGGGGAGGAATTCAAGACATTCCAAACCAGACAATATGAACTATCAACATTAAAGGGATGTTTGTTGTGGAGGGGGGGGGAGAGTAATTGTAACTCAGCAATTGAGGATACAGGTATTAGAAACATTGCATGTTGCATTGTCTGAATGAAGGCATTGTCCGAATGAAGGCATTAGCCAGAAGCTATATGTGGTGGCCAAGTATGGATAAAGACATTACAGAATGGGTGGCACTTGCACACCGTGCCAAGAATCCAGACCAGCACCACCTAAGGCCCCCATAAGGGAATGGGAAAATCAAAAGGGACCATGGTCAAGAATACACATTGATTTTGCAGGACTGGTACAGGGTCAAACATTCTTAATCATTGTAAAGGCGTATTTTAAATGGCTTGAAATAATTCTAATGACTACTACATCGGCAGAAGCCACCATCAGGGCTTTAAGGAAGGTTTTCACCACCCATGGGCTACCAGACGTTCTGGTATCAGACAATGGGCCACAATTCACGGCAAGGCAATTCAAATCCTTTCTAGCCGAACAAGGAATCAGACATGCCTTGGTCGCTCCTTTTCACCCGGCTGAAAATGGACAAGCACAATGAATGGTAAGGTCCACTAAGGAAGCATTAATTAAAATGGGCCCCGGAAATTGGCAAGCAAGAATAGATCAGTTTCTGTTAGCACAGCACATAACCCCTAGCGCAACCATGAACCACAGTCCAGCAGAATTACTAATGGGGTGCAAGCTAAGGTCACAGCTAGACAGGCTGTACCCCAACTATAACACAGAGACCTAGATTCGACCAGGCAGTTCTGGTCATTTGTAGAGGGAGACCTAGTCTATGCTCATAACCACACAGGGCACTCCGCCTGGATCCAGGCAAAAGTAATTGCACTAATTGGACCCAGGTCCTATCAAGTGGAGTTGGAAGACGGAAGAATTTGGAGGAGGCACATAGATCAACTCTGAGGCCGAATAGAACAGTGTAGCCTAAGACAACCAGAAGAGACTCTGCCCGAAGCAGACTCCAAAATACCAGTGGAGCTGGATGGTGCTCTGCCCCAAATGGCATCCAAAACAAACTAGGAACCAACCTACAGACTTATGAGTCAGTGGCCCTAGTCTCAAACCTGAATAGAACACACGCACACTCACCTGAAGGGCCACGCGTCCAGCAAAGAGATCAGGGAAACTTAGAAGAGTCGACCCGGGCGGAGTCAGCCACGCCCAAATAAGAGTTCCAGATGATTCCACCTATTTACTCTGGAGCGGCAGCATGCCTGACTGCACAGGCCGCCGCCGCCAGTCCGACTAAACCAGTGGTTCCCAACCTTTCTAATGCCGCGACCCCTTAATATACTTCCTCATGTTGTGGTGACCCCCAACCATAAAATTATTTTGGAGACCCAGTGAACAAAGAGGCAAACAGGGAGGGAGGGAAGAGAAAGACTGATAGATATTAGCACAGAGCTAGCCTGATCATATGGAGCAGGGCGGCAGCGATGGACCATGCTCCGGCACCACCTCCTTCTCCAGTTCCCTCCGGCTTAGCTCCTCCTGCCCCCGGCGGTGCCGCCCTCAGCACCAAGGCTGTATGATCAGGCTAGCCCTGCGCTAATATCTCTCAGTCTCTCTCTTCCCTCCTTCCCTGTTTGCCTCTTTGTTCGCTGGGTCTCTGCGCCAGCCGAGGGCGAGAGGGCAGACAGACGATTCCAACCCAGCTGTCCTCCTTCCCACCGTCATGCGCTGTGAAACTTAAGTGGTTGTTGGCTGGCCGTTCCCTCCTGTGACTCCCTTTCCCTTCGACACCAGTGGGAAGAAATTGCCGCTGCGAGCAGGAGACAGGGGTGGCCACAGATGTCTTAAGCACCGCCTTGTACTCTCCAGCGCGCAATCTTGCGACGCCCCGCCCCTTCGCTCGGCCGCCAGGCATCACAAATGCCTCTCACCGAATGGCACCTCTCCCGACCAATCGGAGAGCTCGGGCGAGTTGAGCCGATATGGCCAGGCTTGTGGCAGTGGGGGGGAGCTGAGGATGCTGGGGTGACCCCTGGGAAATGGTCATTCGACCCCCAAAGGGGCCCCGACCCCCAGGTTGGGAACCACTGGACTAAACTGTGCAGGTCAAGTCATGCCCACCAACGCCCTGCCTATTTGCGGGACTACGTACTCTGAACCGTATGTGATTGGATAGCACCATCCAGGAGGGGAGGGGTGTTAGATATTCAAAGGGAGGAGCTGAATTAGCATACCCGCCGCTCATTGGTCCTCTTGAGCTGCGGGAAAATACAGCATTGTCAACGGCTGGTCTGACTAACAGAGCCCTTTAAAAGAAGGTGCTGTCTGCCAGCCGACATGCTTTTTACAGAGATTCCAACCACTAAATAAAGTGCTGAACCGTAAGCGGAGTCCTGCCTCTTCATTCAAACTCACACTTAACAGTTTCTGATTTCTTAATTCTTCAACTTTGTTTTGTTCAAATTACTTTTATTCCAGCAATTAATTTCATACCTTCCAGATGTGTTGAACCTCAGCTTCCATGGAAGTCAAAGCAAGTATACAAAATAAGGTAAAAATTCTTATTCTGAGCTCCAGACCAGATCATTACATGGAAATACACATGTAATTTTCTTGACAGAAATACATACAGTAAGTGATTTGCTACTGTCTTCTTGCAAGGTTGTTGTTTTTTTTAAATTTCCTAAATCTGACCTATAGTCCTAGAATTCTTACTGGTCTCCCATTCAGTACCAACCAGGCCCAAGCCCACTTTTTGGGAAATCAGCCACTGTGTAAAATAAATAGGAGCCTTAGTGTTAGTAACTGATTCCACTAAATCTATGCAGCAACAAGAAGGACAACAACAACAGGAAGAAAGAATAACGAAACACAAGAGGAAAGAAAATTAGGGAAATTCTATCCTCTATCTTTCGAAATGTGACCTAGATTGTTAGCCATTAATGCTGTAGAATTGAATGTAGCTGATTTGACTGTTTGTTTAAATATTATGTGAAAATTAATTACATATTAATATCTTCTCTCTGTCTCTTTTCTCTTTTCCTTGTTTCTTCCATCCTGCCAACAACTTGGCCAGTGGTATTCCTGTATCTTAGTGGCTGGTTGGCAAGCAAAACTTCAGCAGCTCTCAACTTGGATAGAAATTGGTTGCAATAAACATACCAAGCCCCACCCCAATTGAGTAACTTGGCTTGTTATTGAGGACAGAAATATTTAGCTGGATAGAAGCGTTAGAGTGTGGACCAGCATCTGTTTCAAATCAGTGAATAATAAAAATAGATACTGGATGTTTCTGTAAATTTAGAGAATGAATCTGTATTGCAACTCACTGGTGTTAATCTCCCAGACTGTAAATATGGGATTGCCTACAGCAATATTTACTTTAGGCATTCATTATAATGCATACTTATCAGAGGAAACCGTCCTTAACACAGCAAACATATACATGATCATGCTATGAATTCATTTAGAGAGCTTGTGGTAGACATGAATTCTTGTGGCTTTCCTGTTCACACTTTCCAGCTACTCCTAAATGTTGGCTCTACATTCAATAAACATTTACATGGGAGTACAGGATTTCACAGACTGGACACAGACAATATCTGTACTTTCAGGGAGATCTTTCAAATGATAACATACTGACAGGTTGTTCCTAAGTCATTGGTATGTTTAGCCAGTGTCAACTGCTTCAGAAATATCTTGCAGTGAACAGAACAGTAAAACAACTTAATTCTGTCCTAACCAACGCAAACTCCAGTCCACAATGTATATCCTGAGGTAATAAGATAGGGACTTTAATGAAACCAGAGTTAAGACCAAATTCCTTAATACAAAGTGCAGTCATTTTTCTCCTGGCATTTCCTTAAGCACCACCCACCACTATAAATTGTGCTTCCCCTTCACTTTTATATAGTAGTGTAGAAAAGTTGGAAGTCCTACCAGCATATCTCGGTCCATTGAAGAATATACAGCAGAGCCTCAGAATTACTATAACCAAGGGAAAATGCTACAGTGTGATGACAATAATACATTTATTTTTTAAAAAGTGATTAAATGTCAGATTTTATTTATTTATATCCGCCTTTATTATTTTTACAAATAATTCAAGGTGGTGAACATAACACACATTCCTCCTTCTATTTTCCCCACAACAATTCTATGAGTTGGATTGGGCTGAGAGTCAGTGACTGGCTGATGGTCACCCAGTTAGCTTTCATGGCTAAGATGGGACTTTAACTCACAGTTTCCTATTTTCTAGCCTGGTGTCCTAACCATTAAGCCAAACTAGCCCATTCCCTCAAATTGTATAAACAAATTAGGAAATATTCACAGGCTGTAAAAATAAGTACTATAAAACTATCTGAGAGCTTTTTTATAATTAAAGATAAAACAAATTGAAAATGAACATATGCAAATGTGGTAGAAAGATGTAAATGAAAAAAGCTTACCCTATTTGTCATGGTTTGATGCATTCAAGTGCTTGAGCAACTGAACATGCATGAGTTTTGCTTCTTCTGTAGAGATAGTGTGCATGTTTCCCTATCTTCTTCCCTCCCTACCCTGTCAACAAATATTAATTTATATGTAGGAAAATCAAAAATATGTCAAAGGTTTTATTAGAAATACTTTTAGCTCCCTCTACTGACAACAAAGGGCACAAACTCTGGAAATTTTAGGAAAAATTCTTAAATGACATAGGTGCTTCAATATGCAGAAAGAAGAGAATCTGAGTTTTTGTCCTTTCACTGGAAAAGGAGAATAGGAAGGGAGAAGAAAAAAGAGAGAACATGAAAAATAAAGGCCAAAAATCTCTATGTTGCTGTAATACTTTTGAAAGTCAGTGTGGTGTACAGATTAAGATATTGGACTAGAAGTGAGAGATCCAGGTTTAAGATTCTCTTAGTCATTTATGTTCATGTAATACAGTTTTCTCAAGTCAGTTTCTTGGCCCAGGTTCAAGTTCTACTTATCTTAATAAATCTTGGTAAATCTTCCTCCAAGTCCTTCAAGTTCATTCCCTACTGCCTCTACACAGTTTAACCCTATCTAGAAATGGAAAACTTCCAGGCATTGAGAAAGCACTTTGACAGCCATCGTCTGGATGGCCTGGGGCAGAGATGTACAATTTTAGCAGAGGGCTGAGGCTGAATCTCTCCCCCTCCCCAAACACCAACTGAAAGCAACAATGGAAGAAGTCAGTGCCTCCTGCTCCCAGCTGGCCTAGAATCAATTGTAAAGCCACTGACAGATCGAGAATGGCCAGGACAGGTACACTCCTCCAAACTGAGCTCTTCAGAGGCCATCCAACAGTGTGATTAGTGCCATCTCTGTGCTATATCCCAGCCTGAACTCTGACTGCTATGGGTCCAGATAATATGCTTCCTACAGAGTCATTTGAAGTTGCAGGCCTACCACCACCTTCTCACCTACTTTCCCTAAAGACAGGGGGAACCACTCCATCCTAAAAGGGGACATTTACTACCACTTGACACAGCTAAATATCACCTCCTGAGAGGCCCTAACATGCCAGGAGGGAGATGAATGTAACTTTTGTAGGAAGTTAGCACTGACCCCTCTCCTAGAAAAATGAAATATCCTAGGAAATATTAAAAGGCAGAATATATTCTATAGAATATCCCTGGAAACATGCTTTAGGCCAGTGATGGCGAACCTTTTTTGGCTCGGGTGCCAAAAGGATGCGCATGCACACGATAGCGTGTGTGTGCGCGCCCACACCCATAATGCAATCCCCTCCCCCCGCACGCATGCACACAACCCCTGTGCTGCCCCCATGCATGCGCACAAACTCCTCTGTGCTGTCCCACACACATGCGCACAGGCCTCACTGAATCCTCCGGACATCCAGTAGGCCCGTTGGGCCGTTTTTCACCGTCCCCAGGGTTCAGGAAAGCCTCCTGAAGCCTGGGGATGGCGAAAACGGTCCAATGGGCCAACCGGAAGTTTGGAAACAAACTCCCGTTTGCCCGTTGGGCCTGGGAAGAGCGAAAACAGCTGAAAAGAAGGCTGAAAATCAGCTGGCCAGCGCACGCATGCATGCTGGAGCTGACATAGGGCAACACCTCGCGTGCCCTCAGATATGGCTCTGCGTGCCACCTGTGGCACGCATGCCATAGGTTCGCCATCACTGCTTTAGGCAGACAAAAGACTCACAGTAGCCCCCACCCTTGCCAATGGACCATTAAGGACTGGGCCCAGCTCACACATTCCTCCCACCTAGTCTGGAACAGTCTTCTACATAACAAAGAACCATAATAGGAATCCCAAAGCCCTTTCATTATACCACATGGGACCTGGTAAGATTCCATCAACCATGCCCCTGGGATTCAGGACAGTCCACAAGAGATTCCCCAGCATGCCCCTGGGAGTCTGACAGCCAATGGGATACATTTCTGTATAGGAACAGGAAACAGTTAGGGAGGGGCCCAAGAGAGAGTATAAAGCAAGGAACTCCCAGCATTTTGGGCCTTCTCTACCTGGACCTAACATCTGAAGTATGTGATCCACCTTTTCGGTTCAGGAGCTCCTGCCATGTGCTCCTGTTCCTTTGTTCTCCATTAAACCTTCTTTCCAAGCAACTTCCATGAATCCAGTGTCTTTTTCCCCACTTGGAACTGAACCCAGAAGAATATTCCTTACACCACTTTCAAGTAGCAGGATTCAATGTCCCACAGACTCTGTAACCAAATCAGACTCAGCCCAGATAAACAGACAAAACTGGACACTTCAATGAAAAAGAAGCTTTTATCCTGCCATAGCATGGACTAATTCAGGCTTATAATAATGTAGCTTCCATGTGAGGCTGTTACTATAGAACCGTTCTGCTTCTCAAACTGACATACAGTATGTAGGAAATCCAAATATTGTTGTTTTTAATTTATAGTCTACAAGGTTTTTCCATCAATGAGAAAGACAGAAAAGCCATAAATATTTTTGAATGGTAATAAAAGGAAACGTCTGTTTGAAAACTCTTCCAATCTTATTTAAATTGCTGTAATTAATTAATGGGTATGGCTCTATATTGTTGAAAGGAAGTTAGGTTTTTAGTATTTATTATACTGAAATAAATGATTGACATAAACCCCATGTACATTGGCTCAGAAGTGAGTTCCTGTTAATTTAATGGCACTTATTCTAGGAATTTTTGAATGCTAATGCTAATTTTTGAATAGTCTAGCTCTTGAGGTTGACCTCAGTAACCACATACGCATAGTTTCAAATAGTTGTGTTCCTGCAGTATACAAAGAGATAAACCAAGAGGCAGTAAACTTTTTTTTGGACTAAGGCACACACTTAAAATAAATAAACCTAGTCTCCAAAGCCATGACAATGATTTAATTAAAATTATTCGTCATTTTTTGTTCATTGCTGTAGGGAGAGTGTGCTTTAGCTACCAAATTAAAATGCTTTAAAATTAAAATTTTAATTCTAAGCAGGCTTAGTCCACTATTTTAGGCATATGTAAATGAAAGTGAAGAAAAATCATGTTGCCAAAATCTAGTTTTCAGCAGTGCAGTTTGGGAGATCTGGAGATATAAAAATAGAACTGGAGTCGACGGTTGCTGATTACCATCATAAGCCATAGTTTTACAAACCACAATGGCCACGTCTATACATAGTGACCTTGGTCTTGAGCAGCTGTTGGCAATAAGACTCATCCATGCCATCTGGTGAATGCTCTCTAACAAATTCTCTTAATAGTCCCCCGATGTTTTCCTATAGAAAGCCATACGTTATGGAATGACTTCCTTCTTGAGGTCAAATAACCATTCACTCTAATGTCCTTCTAGAAACTACCAGTAGTAAAAAAAAATTAGAGAACTTTTGGGAGATGAGTGTTATTTGTACCACCTTACTGTTAATATTATTTTATTGTTGTAAATAAGGCTAATATGAACAAAAGACCATATGGGTTAGAGCCGTGATGGCGAACCTATGGCATGCATGCCGGAAGTGGCATGCAGAGCCATCTCTCCGGGCACACGTGCCGTCGCCTGTTGCTCTTCCAGGTTCCGGCGTGCCGGCCAGCTGGTTTTCATGCATGTGGGAGCGCCGGAACCCGGAAGAGCAGCAGCCTGGTGCACATGTGTGCACTGGGAAATGATCTTCCGGTTTCTGGTGTGTGCATGCGCACCGGCCAGCTGGTGTTTGTGTGCGCATGTGCGCCAGAAACCGAAAGACCAGGTGGCCGGTGTGCATGTGCACGCCGGAAACTGGAACATCATCTTCCCGGTGCACGCATGCACTTCCATTTCGGCACTCGGTGCCGAAAGGGTTTGCCAATACTGGGTTAGCTTTATGTACACTAAATAGCCTGTAGTCACAAGTAGATGGCATACAATGTGGATATATATGATCAAGAGAAACATACAGCAAGTGGATCAGAGGCAGGGGATCCTGCCTCTGATTGCCGGTGCGGTTAATCGCTGAGTTCGGCGCAGAGCCGAAGAAGCTGCTCCCGTTCGCGGAACGGGAGCTTCCCCTGGGCGCTCTCCCCGCCCGCATGGATGCCGCCAATTGCGTTCTTTTGCCCTCTGCGCATGCCCAAAGCGTTCCGCATGCGCAGAGGGCAAAAGAACGCAATTGGCTGCATCCATGCGGGCGGGGAAAGCGCCCGGGGGAAGCTCCCGTTCCGCGAACGGGAGCAGCTTCTTCGGCTCTGCGCCGAACTCAGCAATTAACCGCACCGGCAATCAGAGGCAGGAACCCACCTCTGAAGTGGATGTATACGATCAAGAGAAATATACGGCAAGAAAGAAATATACTACAAGAAAAACAAAATGCACAGGTACAGTATATGTGGTACCTTGCTCAACAGTAGTAACTGTGAGAGGGATCTTGGAGTCCTAATGGACAACCATTTAAATATGAGCCAGCAGTGTGCAGCAGCTGCCAAAAAAGCCAACACAGTTCTAGGCTGCATTAACAGAGGGATAGAATCAAGATCACGCGAAGTGTTAATACCACTTTATAATGCCTTGGTAAGGCCACACTTGGAATACTGCATTCAGTTTTGGTTGCCACAATGTAAAAAGGATGTTGAGACTCTAGAAAGAGTGCAGAGAAGAGCAACAAAGATGATTAGGGGACTAGAGGCTAAAACATATGAAGAACGGTTGCAGGAACTGGGTATGTCTAGTTTACTGAAAAGAAGGACCAGGGGAGACATGATAGCAGTGTTCCAATATCTCAGGGATTGCCACAAAGAAGAAGGAGTCAAACTATTATTCCAAAGCACCTGAGGGTAGAACAAGAAGCAATGGGTGGAAACTAAACAAGGAGAGAAGCAACTTAGAACTAAGGAGAAATTTCCTGACAGTTAGAACAATTAATCCGTGGAACAGCTTGCCTCCAGAAGTTGTGAATGCCCCAACACTGGAAGTTTTAAAGATGATGTTGGATAACCATTTGTCTGAAGTGGTGTAGGGTTTCCTGCCTAAGCAGGGGGTTGGACTAGAACAGTGTTTCCCAACCTTGGCAATTTGAAGATGTCTGGACTTCAACTCCCAGAATTCCCCAGCCAGCTTTGCTGGCTGGGGAATTCTGGGAGTTGAAGTCCAGACATCTTCAAGTTGCCAAGGTTGGGAAACACTGGACTAGAAGACTTCCAAGGTCCCTTCCAACGTTGTTATTATTATTAAAATAAATACGGAATTAAGCTCCCAGCTTCTGCATTCCTCTGCATTGTGATTAAAACAAATAATAGCATGCTGCAATGCAATGCACAAACCAAGGACCTGAAAGGAATCTACACTGGTGGATTTGTGCTAAGCCTGGATTTATTAAGACACAGGGAGGCTTGTCAATCAAGTTTTGTGGGTTGGAATATTATATTATATGAGAATCTCGTATTCTATAATGTCTTTTTATTATGTAGCCAGAAGTACAGCCAATTACGTGTAATAGTCAAACCAAGGTTTAGGATTACATAGCACCAGTCAATTGTGTGTGCGTTTTCAAAACAAGACCACGGTTAATAAAATCCAAAGATATGTTAAATCAGAGTACAGTACAGCGTTCCAGATGCAGCCGAACGCCTCGAGTAAGGAAAAAGGTTTTGCGCCCTTCTGCGCCACAAAGCGCGCGCGAACACACCTCCACGCGCCTCGCGGGAGGGAAGGTCGCCGTGATAATGGCCGCCTTCTGAGCTGAGCCACGCGCGGCCTTGGCAACGGCGTTCCACAAGAGAACTTTGCGGGGAGCCGCCATCGCCTCATTCCGGCGCTTTTCCCGCCAGTGATGGCAATAAGCAGGCGCGACTCCCCGTCGGGTGGAGTCGCAGCCGAGCCAGCATGAGGAGGCGCCCCCAAAGGGGCGGCTTTTCTCAGCCATTCTGGTTGCCGCTGCTCGTAGTCGTAGCCCGAAACTACCAGGCCGGGGCTCCGTGGTATTAAACCCGGAGAGCCTTGGGGGCGGGGGTCACCGCAGGTGAGCGTGAAGCCGGCCGGGAACTTGATTTGTGCCGTCCAGATTCCCTCGTACACTTAAGTAGAACATGAGGTGGCCGGGCACAGGGGCCCGGCAGCCAATTCGCCTGGAAACCGGCCACCTTGCCGTCTGTGGAAACTGAAAGGAGCGCTTCCTTTGTGCCCCTTCTTCCCTGAAAGCCCCGATCCGATGAGGGAGCCCCCCCCCCCCAACCTTAGTTTCGTTTAGGAAGGAGAAGAAAAAACTCAGGGTGGAAAACCCGGAGTCTTCCTCCCTCTTTCCTGCTGTGATCGGATTGCATCTGTTCAGCTAATTTCTATTTAATTAATTTCTACGCCTGCCCATCTCAACCCAGGGTCTTACAATTCCAAAACAATAAAACGTTTAAAACCGATGAAAACAGCACAAATTATATATAGAGAGAGGACGGAGGAGGGAGGGAGGGGGCAGGCTGAGGTAATTATCCAATTTAACAGTAAAGCCAAGAGATTGAGCCCTTAACACATTAAGAGCCCCAGAAGCAGGAGATCCTTATGGAAGGCCAACGGGGGTGTTGGTTCTTCAAACTAGCTTCACATAGAATATATCTCAGTGTTCACTTTGGGTTGTAACAAAGAGACCTGCTTCACAGGTTGTTGCGGGGAAATAGGAAGAAGGAGCATTATATATGTTCACCTTGAGTTGTTTATAAAAATAGTAAATAAATAATATAAATTAAATAATAATAATACATAGCTCATCAATTCTGACTGGCTCATGAATGATTGCAGCTGGCACATTAGCTATAGATGTGCAATCTACTTGTCACAGCTCCTTTGCTGTTCTAAATATTCAACAGAAAAGCTGATATCTTGAGAATGGTAAAAAGGTGCTCCCTTTCATTTTGCAGGAAATATTTTTAAAACTTGATCAGGTGAATTTCTCATTCCTGTCTGAAGTAATGGTGTAACAACTTCACCTCTGAAAAATAGGCTGGCCAGCTTTCTCTAACATTGGTGTTCTTCAGAAGTGCACCTGTCATGATTCCTATTTAGCAGCGATCTTGAGGCTTGATTTAAGGGATTCGTAATTTGATGTATAGTAAACTAAAGTTGGGCAAGGCTGGCCAAAGTGAATAAGCCTCCCAGATAATGTTTTATTGTACAGCCATCCACCTCCATTTTTGGTACTGTATTTGGTACATTTATTTATAATCATCCTGAATTTTCTATTTTTTCTTTCTGAAAAACAAAGAAATGGAATATGTATTTACAGGTCGTCTTTGACTTACAACCAGTTGCGTAGCAACTACTTGAAGTTATGAAGAAGCTCCCTATGGATACGTATGACTTGGTTCTAAAGTTCTAAAAGCCACCCCCACAATCACATGACCACATTTTATGGCATTTACTTCTGGTTTTCAGCAAAACTAGCCCATAGCAAACTGCCACAAAAGTCATAAAATCGGATTGATCAAGTGGGTGACCTGATTTATGACCATCACAACTTACGACCAAGATGGACAGGCTCCATTGTAGTAATCTCTCTCTCTCTCTCTCTCTCTCTCTCTCTCTCTCTCTCTCTCTCTCTCTCTCTCTCTCTCTCTCTCTCTCTCTCTATCTATCATCTACTATCTATTTTCTTTAGTATGCTGAGAACTTTTAACCTGGAACCACTGTAATGAAGCCTTCCAGATCTGCTTGTGGCTTTGATGTGCCAACCAATTTATTGACAATGTGCAGTTGATTTTGGTGGATTAACTTAAATGCCTGTATATATACATTAATTGAAAGAAGCTGTGCTTTACAGGGTAGCATGTAGAGCACTTGCCTATAAAATAACCAAGAGTTGGACACCACTAAATGGTAAAAAATAACAATACATTAATAATTTATTTTATATTTATTAAGCAAGTAACTTGTATGTATAAAATGCCACTTTTGTTATTCTCAACAGTTCCTGTGTTTTTTCTATTCATAGGCAGTATCTCTGCCGTGTTATACAACGTAAGAAATAAAATACAATGTCAACTGTAAAACCTAAACTAGAAGACTTCGTTCGGTGAGTTATTTTAATTGGAATATAAATGTAACCATACGGTAGTTCCATGGCAGCACCCTCTGAATGCAAAGAACTTCAGATTTGGTTGCTAGTGCCTCGAGTTAATACTAGATATGTAATAACGTATCTACCCAAACATAAGAAAATACAGTTTGAGCTCAAGTTACACTTTTATGAAAGTATTGATTAATTAATGTGTGTTTGGTTTGTAAGATTTATAAATCCTTGAAATGCTTTGTCATTCCTACCATCTTTACAGTTTTAAAATAAAAATTTACATTTATCGTAGTAAGTTCTACTTTCTTCCATCAGATTTACCTTAGATACAGATGACACTCCTCTTATTTCAGAAATATTAATAGAATTACTAGCTTGTCCTAGTTTTGTTTCATGGGAGGGGCAAAGATGGACAAATTATAAATAGCATCTTAAGAATACAGTTGTTAAAATGAACTACATATTCTAAGCATGCTTGTGCCTGTTCTTTTTCTGGAGACAAGAAGCATAACTTGCTTTGGTATCTAGCAAATAAAAGTACAAACAATAATATAATAGAAGAATTCCCAAATAAATAAGATAGATAATTTGGATTTTCAAGTAACAATACTATTGGTGAGAAAGTTAAACCATGGTAACTTAAGTATCGCTACAAAAGTTATTCCAAATAAACTTTTAAAAAGAATACTGAAAAATCTTATTTTCTAATATAATTGATTTTTATGTTTTCTAGATTAATCTCATTTTTACTGCATGTTAACTTCCAGACAACTTTGGTTATTGGGCAGATTATTGGGCAGATGTTATCAATTCGATAAAATGAGATAAAAGAGATATGGGTTTTGGATGCTTGTTAGCATACTTTTCAGGATGCCGTTGCTGAATATATTTTTGTCAGAAGACACAGAGGCCTGCAGGCATCACTGAATGCCTAGGCTGTAGGCTAGATTGAAAAATAAAAGACAAAAATTCAAAATAGGTCAATGGCAAAGCACTCCTGTTTATTGGTAAGAAAACTACACAGAATGTCCATGAAAGCAGTTCGGGTCAAGCTCAACTGGAAGAAGATTTTACATTTTAGTTAGTTTCATTCAAAAACGGGGAATGGAAATATTTTAAAGATGCATTTATGTTGGGTTTCACACATGATAGTAAGTTATGGTTTGTTTTATTATGCTTTGTGGAAAAAGCCATAATGTCCTCTTCTGCATATAATACTGTTTGTAAACTACAGTACAATGGCTACATTTCTATAACATGCTAAGTCATAATCAAATCAAATGACAGTATATCCTATCATGTGTGAACCTGAATAAAAAAAATCAATTGTGTGAATTAATACCTTCTTTATTATCCAATCGTGTATTTCCCCTCACATTATTATTTCAATAGTTTGAAATGGGCAGTAATATTAATAGGCAAACTTTCATATTTTACAGTAGATAAGACATTTCATTTGAATGCTAACTTGAATCACATCTTGTGATTGCAGGGCATTTTATATTTCATCTGAGTGTGGGAAAACTTGTACAGATAAGTGTGGTGTAGTATAACTCATGATGTGCTGACTAAAGGGATATTTTAGCTTGGATTAAGAACTGTCTCTTTAAGAGCAGGCAGGTACACAAGTAGCCGCAAATTCTAACCTCAATGTTGAGGCTAAGACATTCCTACCAAACCTTCAAGGCACCTCGAGCGCGGAAGCATGGCCCAATGGAAGCGGTCAGCCTGCCTGGCAACAAGGAGAACAACCATCGTCTGTGTCATGGCAAGATGGAATTGTCAGGAAATACTCTGTAGGAAACTACCATCTGTCTTTGGCACATAGCCCTGCTCTTGGAGGCTATGCTTGCTGGGACCCAAAGGAGGCCCCTGGTCCTGCTCTTGCCGACTCCGTGGGGCACACCTTTCCATCACCCCCACCATACAACTCTTCTGAAGTCCAAAGAGATCCTACAATACCCTGGAGAAGGACAGACTTGGCATCTAGGGGCGTGCACAAGTTTTCCAACAAACCGGGCACAGAATATTTGCTATGGAAGCATATTTTTTCAAATGCCATTAATAACGAACGGTTGCAGCCAGCCGAAGAACTCTGCCATATGATAGCATGGCTAGGACCACAATCTACAAAAGTAATAAAGGAGATCTACGCATCCCAACTAGGCAAGCCAGTCAACGCCCTCAGGCTATCTTGGGATATGCTCGATCGGCGGTATGGTGCACCTACGCTGATGGAGTCCTCGTTCATAAATCGTGTCAACAACTTCCCTGACATCAGCCTCAGCGAAACTCACGAGCTATGGAGTTTCCCTTCTCTCCTTACACAACTGCGGTCAGCACAAAACGATCCCGCCTTGCCAGGACTTATCTGCCTCGACCAGCTTGGAACGCAAAGTTCTATTGTTAAAAAACTACCATGGCAGCTGATTGATGAATGGATCAAGTTATCTGACAATTACAGGGCGAAGAACCAAGGCATAGACCCTCTCTTCGCTGCCCTTGAAGAATTTGTTGCCCACCTAGCGAAGCTATACAATGATTCTCGAAATATCAACCTTAGAGAAAAATGGTCCCCTGCTGCCAAAAAAGTCAGCCATATCTCCGGTTCAACCAAGAGCCCAGCGCAGACTGCAAAAGGAAGAACCTTCGTGTCTATGCACAACACACAGGTCGCTACCATGCCCACGAAGAACCCAGATGAGCAACCGCCAGGAAGAGCTCAACATACACCTCTGACACCAAATAAACATTTGTTATGTCCACTCCACAAGTCCCCGCATACTCTGAATAATTGCAGAGAATTCCGAAGGAAGCCCCTAAATGAAAGAAAGGATTTGATCAGGGAATACAGAGTCTGCTTCAAGTGCTGTGATTCAAAGCAACACATGGCCAACGATTGCACAATACAGGTGCGATGCTTCCTATTCAAAAGTAACCAACACCCAACGGCCTTGCATCCAGACTCTGAGTCGACAACACGGCCGACTCCTTATCCATGGCCGACTCCTGATCCACGGCCGACTCCTACTTCTCTGACTAAGGAGTCTCAGACGGCAACAAGTGTCAACTGCACGTCAGTATGTCATGACTCACCATCCTCTCCCTCATGCCACCAGATCTGCCTAGCTAAGGTCTAACCAGCTGTGCGCCCAGAAAAAGCCGTGAAGATGTATGTAATAGTGGACTCACGGAGCAATCAATCGTTAACCAGGTCAGCATCCTTCAACCTCTTTGACGTCCACACTGAGGAAACGCACTTCACGATATCAACATGCACTGGGTCCCAGCTCACGGCGGGGAGGAAAGTAACTGGATTCTGCATAGAATCGTTAGATGGGGATACAAAATTCACATTGCCGGCATTGCTAGAATGGGAGGCTTTACCAGATAATCGCAGTCAGATCGCAACACCAGAGGTAGCAAGCAACTGAAACACATGGCTAATCTCTTTCCCTAGACCACGAAGCCGATATCCTGCTCTTGTTGGGAGTCGACGCCTCTGAAGCTTTCCCTCAATGATGTCCATCCATCGTATTCGAAGACGACCTTGACATCTATCATCACGGGAATTGGGGATGTCAAGACTTTCCCTCACTATGCACTGGTTAGAGACCCAGCAGGCTCTCCATTTGCCCTCAAGACTGCACTCGGATGGGCCATCTTAGGAACAGTTTGTGTCGATCGGCTGCAGGCCCAAACCAGGTGAATGTCTTCACGACCGCCATTCTAGTAATGGGAGAGCATCCCACCGTACCAACAACACTTCACGACTTTGACAGACAACCCTGTCTTAGGAGTGATGGTGTTCCAGACCAGCAAAGAGGACAATGACTTAGCCTTGTCAATAGAGGACAAAGACTTTCTGCAGCTCATGGAAAAGGAACATCAACGGGATGCTAGCGGATGCTGGGTTGCCCCACTGCCCTTTCGCATACCCAGACAGTGCCTGAGCAAGCTCTCTCTTGCCTCTTCAGTCTGAGATGACTCATGAACAGGAAGCCTGCAATGAAAGCTCATCTGGTGGAGTTCATGGACAAGATGGTCCAGAACAGACACACCGAACTTGCCCCAACCTTGGGAACAGATGAAGAATGCTGGTATCTGCCATTCTTTGGAGTGTACCATCCAGAAAAGCCAGGTCATATAAAAATGGTCTTCGATGCCAGCGCACAGTTCCAAAACCTCTCTGAACAAAGTCCTTCTTACAGGGCCCGATCTTACCAACAGCCTGTTAGGCGTGCTTATTCGCTTCAGAAAGGAAGTCATGGCCGACATCCAGCAGATGTTTTACTCGTTCATTGTCAGGGAAGATCATCGTAATTACCTGTGTTTCCTGTGGTTCAGTGATGAACAGCACAACCAATGGATCACAGAGTATAGAATGCGAGTGCATGTCTTTGGGAATGGTTTGTCCCCTGCAATTGCCAACTATGGCCTACAACACACTGCTCGCATAGGCGAAGCCAAATACGGTACAGATGCCAGACGCTTTGTGGAACAAGATTTCTATGTCGATGATGGTCTGAAATCTGTACCCACCACAGCAGAGGCCATAGACTTGTTGAAAAGAACATGCCAGATGCTAGTGGTAGCCAACCTCAGGCTGCACAAAATAGCATCCAATAGTGAAGAAGTGCTAGAAGCCTTCAATCCTGAAGATCACACCAAGGGATTACAGGACCTCGATTTTGGCACCGACACCCCTCGTCCAGCAGAGTCTCGGTCTGTGTTGGGACTTGAAGAAGGATGTCTTTACCTTCAGCGCCCCAGCCCAGAAAACCGTCTTCACAAGGAGAGGAGTTCTGTCAACAGTGAACAGTCTGTTCAACCCTCTAGGGTTTGCTGCGCATGTAACTATCCAAGGGAGGCTCCTTCTATGTACACTTTCCCAAAGTACCAAAGATTGGGATGAGCCGCTTCCATTAGAGCAGAAGCAAGAATGGGAGTCATGGCATACCTCCCTGAGTAGTCTCCAAAGTGTCATCGTGCAATGCACATATGTTCCCATCTCCCCGCCGCCACACTGAAGAAAGAGCTGCACATCTTCTCAGATGCGTCCATGCAGACAATAGCAGCCATGGCATACATCAGAGTCTACGGCGGGGAGGGCGACATTCACATAGGCTTCGTCATGGGAAAGGCGAAGCTAGCACCACAACAAGGTCACACCGTACCATGATTGGAACTCTGTAGCGCTGTACTGGCTGTAGAACTCGCAGACCTGATAATAAAAACAATTGAGCTTCAACCCACCACCTTCTACACGGATAGCAAGGTGGTGCTGGGCTATATTTACAACCAAAGCAGACAATGCTATGTTACGTAAGCAATAGAGTAAACAGGATCAGAGTCTTCAAGTCCAGAGCAGTGGCGGTATGTCCCAACAGACCTGAACCCAGCAGATCATGCTACACTGTCTGTCCCTACATCCCAGTTGGCAGAATCCACCTGGCTAAAAGGTCCCGAGTTCTTGGTCTGCCCAGGGAGCCTGATGGCACAGAGACCAGAACACCATGAGCTTTTAAACCCAGATCAAGATGCCGATGTTTGATCTCAGATGTTCAGCACACTGGTCAAACAGGACAAAGAAACAGTTGTCCATGCCACCTGTTTGGTGACAATGATTAAGGAAACAGAAAAACGATACCTTGACCATGTCCTAGAACCAGTTACCTTTGAAAACTTCTCTAGATGGAGATCTCTCGTATGAGGCGTAGCAGTGTTTATCTGATTCTGGCGTCGCAGGGCAAATTTACAGATAAGTGTTACAGAAAGCCATCTCCAAGCAGAGAGAGGGATTCTACGGGGTGTGCAACAAAACACGTACTCCGTGGAATTCGAGTGCCTAGAAGCTAAGAAGCCTATTCCAAAATACAGCCCACTTCTGACGCTGAACCCGTACCTTGACACGACGTGCTGCGAGTAGGGGGGCGTCTGGATAAGGCTGAAATAGACTCAAATATTAAACATCCTATCATCCTTCCCGCTCGTCACCATGTAACAAACCTGCTGGTTCAACACCACCACGAAACCGTCCACCATCAAGGCCGACACTTCACAGAAGGAGCTGTTAGAGCTGCTGGACTCTGGATCGTGGGAGCCAGGAAGCTCATTGCTACTGTCTTACACAAGTCCCTGCGTTGTCAGAGGCAGCGAGGTAGGACACAAAACCAGTTGATGGCTGACCTGCCACTCGAGCGTCTTAGTACTGAACCACCCTTTACCAACGTAGGACTAGACGTCTTCGGCCCATGGTCCATGTCTGCCCGTCGGACCAGAGGTGGTCAGGCTCACAGCAAATGTTGGGCCATCCTTTTCACGTGTCTTAGCATTCAAGCTGTCCGCATCGAAGTCATCGAATCCATGCACAGCTCCTCCTTCATCAACGCTCTAAGAAGGTTCCAAACCCACAGAGGCCCAGTCAAGGTGTTTAGATCTGACTGCGGAACGAACTTTGTAGGAGCCTGCAAAGAGCTACAGATCGATGAGGGCACTCACCTCAGTCCGGCAATTGATGGCTACCTGAAGGCCCAAAACTGCGTATGGATATTTAACCCTCCTCATGCGTCCCATATGGGAGGAGCATGGGAACGAATGATCGGCGTAGCCTGCAAAATCTTTGACTCCATGTTGACTCCCACGCTGAAGCATGAGATCCTCACCACCCTCATGGCAGAAGTGGCAGCTATAATCAACGCTCGACCTTTGGGTCCACTTTCTTCAGATCCTGAGAATCCCACTATCCTCTCAGCAGCCACCTTGTTAACACAGAAGACAGGTGAATGGCCAGCACCAGAAAGGAACTTTGTTCCTAAGGACATGTATAAGCAACAATGGAGAAAAGTTCAACTGCTACCTAACACCTTCTGGAAGCACTGGAAGCAAGAATACTTGTCTTCCCTGCAGCCTTGCTGCACATGGAAGACCAAGGAGCCTAACCTAGAAGAAGAAGATCTTGTCCTGCTAATAGACAAGGACGCGCCTCGAAACTCTTGACCTATGGGACTTGTACACCAAGTTCTATCCAGCTCTGATGGACTAGTTCTCCAAGTTGAAGTTCAGGTCATGAAGCCACAAGACTCATGCCGTGGCTCACAGACTTTCGCCAAGAAGCTCTACACCAGACCAATCACCAATCTGGTGCTGCTGAGAAGGAAGACAGAACTTGAAGACTGAATCTCAAGCTTTGCATGCCTTGTGTCTACCTCATTGTTTGCGCTGTTTGATGCTATACCTTTGTTTAGTTTAGTTAATTTGTTAGTTAATAGTGGAATTTTATAATTCTAGGCGGGGAGTGTGCTGACTAGAGGGATATTTTAGCTTGGATTAAAAGCTGTCTTTTTAAGAGATTGCATTATGGGGAATGTAGTCAGATTGCACTCTGGGTAATGTAGTCCATAACATGTGACCACATCTGTGTATTCTGATTGGCCATCGAGCTATACCTCTGCTGCTGGGTAATTATGGCATGCAGACCAGCGGTCATTTTTAAGTCTAACAAAGGAACCAAATGGCAGCCGCAAGATGGGGAAAGATGAATCTCTTTTCACCTACATATAATGGGACAGATTATGAATATTCTGATGAATCTCGTCTTGACTGTGAGTCTTTGATATGAGGATGCCAGATAATAAACGTAATCTGCATGATTTCTCTGTTTGCTTGGAGTTTATCTGTCTGAGAAGAGCGACCCTACGCTTAGACCAGAACACATGATGTTATTAGTCTGCACATTTTCCCACTTGAAATTGTCTCAGTTTTATCTACAAGGAATAAACAGAAAAATTAATACTGCTACTGATTATACGTGAAGAGGATGCATTCATAAAACACTTTTTCAAGATATGCCTTTGGCTGTTCCTTTCCATCCTTGACTAATTTTGATTCCTGCAGTTTTTGAAGAAAGAGGAAAGTACATGTTTAGAAAGTGAACTATAGTGTGTAAAATATGTTAGATAGAATGCCTTTTCATTCAGTGTTAAAGCAGTAGCTTACAATTTAGCATCTTCCAGATGTAATAAGGGTAAAATCATTCTTGAGTCAAACTTAGTTCCTAGTGATTACATGGACACAAACTCATGGAACACCAATATGAAAGTTGTTTGCCTCTGCCTTCTGGGATATTTTCTACTTTCCAATTTAATCTAAAATCCTAGAATATGACATCTGGAGGGCAGTGATTAGACTGAAGAAGATGATGTTGTATGTTGCATTTGAAGAGAAAATATTAACTATAGCAGCTTGAATGATTACAGGTAATCCCCGGGTTATGAGCATTCCCTTAGTGAACATTCGAAGTTATGCGATAAGCGCCCCCTAGCATTTACAAACAAGTCCCGAAATTATGAATATTGCAGCACCACGGCAGTTGTTCGCTGTTACAAACTACCGCAGAGGCTCTGCAACATTCACCCCTCCTATTTCTCCCCTGCCAAGTCTTCACAGACACTTTGCCTGTGGAGACTCACTTACTGTACCTTGCAAACATCTCCTTTCTGTTGCAATTTCTTTGCCTGCATTCGCAGAGAACAGAGGCCTAACATAGCGCGAGATCAGTAGCATGAGATCTCGCATTATTTCGTTCCTGTAGGCTTCAGCAGCCTTTGCAAAAAAGCATTTGTTGGCACCAGCGGAGCTTGGGAGGAGCGGGCGCGTCCCTCTGAAGCCCTGTTCCTATCGGCAAAGGCTTTTGCAAAGGGCTGCTGAAGCCTACAGGAACGCAATCCTCAAGCACTTTGCCGACGAGAAAGCAGCCCCGTAAGGTCGCATGCGGCCTTCAGCTGTTTTCTCACCGGAGATCAGCTTGACAAGGCCTCCGGTGGACAGAAAGCATCCCCGTAAGGCTGTGCGCTGCGTTCTCTCTGCCGGAGGCCTCAAGCTGATCACCGGTGAGAAAGCAGCTGCGGAAGGCTGTCACGCCTTACGGGGCTGCTTTCTCTCCACCGGAGGCCTCATCAAGCTGATCTCTGGCGAGGAAGCAGCTGCGGAACGCCGCGCATGTTGACACACAGGTTGACAGCACACAGCCTTATGGGGCTGCTTTCTCGCTGCCAGAGGTATCATCAAGCCCTTTGCTGATGAGAAAGGAGGGAGCAGGCACAGAAACAGGCTGGGGAGGAGATAGATCTTCATATGGTAAGTCACATGGTGTGGCAGGATGGGGGGGGAACAATTGTGGGCACCCCAGGGGAGGAAGAATGAGGTATATGTGGGTTGGGGGAGGCCTTGGGTGGTCTGAAGTAGGTGGCCTGTTCCCTCACTAGGTCCCCCATGGCCTTTCCCACCCCAAGATACTTCATGTGCACTTAACGAGTTGCGCATTTGCCCATGCATTAAATTAGTGAATGTGTGGGCGAAAGCAGGGAGTGATCTCTCCCACAAATTCTCGAGTTACGGATGGAATGGGCAGGATATATTACATTCGTAAATTGAGCACTGCCTGTAATTCTGTGGCAGAAATCAAGTGACCGAGGAGATTACTGAAGAGGATGCAAGCACACGTACTAAGTAAGTTGAACTTCCTGAACAGTTTGACAAATTTAAACAACACAAGTCATTTGTCTTTGGTATAAATGGATATGATTATGTTAGCATTGAAGAAGAAATGTTATAATAGCAGCTTGACTAATTAATTCTATGGCAGAACTGAGCCAACCAAGGAGTCGGAAGTTTCTCTTGATGATGGTGTTGAGGAAGAAGATTCTGATTCAGACTCATGGACGAGGTAAGCTGATAAATAATACACAATATTATAAATAACATAACATTTCTCTGTTATTGAGTTGACTTAGTTGAGGAAAGCAAATTAGGATTTTTTAAAATGCTTATATTTAGCAAGCATTTGGACTACTGCAATGCACTCTATATGGGGCTATCCTTGAAGAGCATTTCGAAACTTCAACTGGTGCAGAGTGCAGCGGTGTGGGCAGTTCTTGAGGCCCTTAGGATAGGCCATGTTAGCCACTACTCTGTGAGTTGCACTGGCTGCCAGTTTGCTTCCAGGTGCAATTCAAGATATTAGTAATTCCATTTAAAGACCTGCATGGCATGGGTCCAGGTTCCTTGAGAAACTGCCTCATCACTTTGGGACTGGCCCACCCCACCCATGCTGGAAGAAAGAACATGCTGCGGGCCCCACAGTCAAGCAATTTTGGCTGGTGTGATCCAGGAGGCCTTCTCTACCGTGGCTCCTGCCCTTTGGAACATATTGACCTTTGACATGAGAGCAGCTTCTACCCTTCTGACCTTCTATAAAGGCCTGAAGACCTGGCTCTGCCAGATGGCTTGGGGTCCCAATGGTGGAGTATCACACTGGAAGTGGTTGATGAATTAAGAGTGCTCCCTCCTGAACATCCTGCTCCCTCCCTTCCCATTTTTTAACTATAATTTTACCATTGTAATTTTCATTTTTATTTTTTAGAAATATTTATCTTTTATGAATTTTAATGCTATAAGCCACCTACGGTCACTTTGAAATGAGATGGCAAATAAATCTCAATAGTCAGCCCCAATAGTGGACCTCACAAAACTTCATAGAATTGTGTATGCATTTATTTATGAAATGTATAGGCCACCCCATATTATATATAGTAAATTCCTTGTCAATATGTACCAAAATGGCAAAGTCACACAAGGTTTTAAAAGTATGTATAAAGGGAAAATGCGGCCGGTGAGGCGGGAGGGTAAGATCCAGTACAGATCAGAAGAGATTAAACATTTCATCAGGTATGGAATGTTAGTTTCACTGATTGAGGAAGACTAGTGTTTGAAAATATACCGTATTTGTTCCTGGTCCTTTTCAGTTTATTATTTCATTTAAATTACAGTGCATTTATTTTTAAAATATGCCATTCTGTTAGTTCCTGTCAAATGGTAGTTCTGGAAAATAAAAAGCACTGCCCAAATTGGCAATATACAGTATTTTTCGGAGTATAAGACGCACCGGAGTATAAGACACACCTTAGTTTTGGGGGAAGAAAATAGGGGAAAAAATCTACCTACCAGGTATTCATCTGGCTAGCATCCTTAGTCTGTTCAGCTTCAGCACATTATTTTATCCTCTGGTTAGGGCTGAAAAAACCTTTTTCAGAGGGAGTAGGAATGAAAATAAGCCTGCAAAGACTTAGGGCTGGAAAAAACTACTTCGGAGGGAGTAGGAATAAAAAAATGCTGCAAGCCGGTAAGATCATTAGCAATTCTTTAGGGCTGAAAAAACCTTTTTCAGAGGGAGTAGGAATGAAAACAAGCCTGCAAAGACTTAAGGGTGGGAAAAAACTTCTTCGGACGGAGTAGGAAGCCGGGAAGATCGTTAGCACCTCATTAGGGGTGGGAAAAAAACCTTCAAAAAAGCTACATTCGGAGTATAAGACGCACCCAAATTTTCAGCCTCTTTTAGGGAGGAAAAAGGTGCGTCTTATACTCCGAAAAATATGGTAGTTATGTTGTTGTTAGTTGCGAAGTCGTGTCCGACCCATTGCAACCCCATGGACAATGTTCCTCCAGGCCTTCCTGTTCTCTACCCTCTGGAGTCCATTTAAGCTCATGCCTACTGCTTCAGTGACTCCATCCAGCCACCTCATTCTCTGTCCTCCCCTTCTTCTTTTGCCCTCAATCTTTCCCAGTATTAGGCTCTTCTCCAGTGAGTCCTTCCTTCTCATTAGGTGGCCAAAGTATTTGAGTTTCATCTTCAGGATCTGGCCTTCTAAAGAACAGTCAGGGTTGATCTCCTCTAGGACTGACCGGTTTGATCGCCTTGCAGTCCAAGGGACTCGCAGGAGTCTTCTCCAGCACCGTAGTTCAAAGGCCTCAATTCTTTGGCATTCAGCCTTTCTTATGGTCCAACTTTCAAGGCCATACATTGCAACTGGGAATACCATAACCTTGACTATACACACTTTTGTTGGCAGGGTGATGTCTCTGCTTTTTAGTATGCTGTCTAGATTTGTCATAGCTTTTCTTCCCAGGAGCAAGTGTCTTTTAATTTCTTGGCTGCAGTCCCCATCTGCGGTGATCTTGGAGCCCAGGAAAATAAAATTTGTCACTATCTCCATTTCTTCCCCATCTATTTGCCAGGAATTGAGAGGGCCAGATGCCATGATCTTAGTTTTCTTAATTTGAGTTTCAAGCCAACTTTTCCACTCTCCCGCATCGAGAGGCTCTTTAGTTCCTCTTCACTTTCTGCCATTAGAGTGGTATCATCTGCATACCTGAGGTTGTTGATATTTCTCCCGGCAATCTTAATTCCAACTTTTGATTCATCTAGCCCCACCTTTCTCATGATGTGCTCTGCATATAAGTTAAATAGGCAGGGCTACAGTGTACAGCCTTGACGGACTCCTTTCCCAATTTTCTCTCTCTCTCTCTCTCTCTCTCCCATCCCGTCTAAGCTGCTCCCCACTTCTCCAGGTTAATAATAATTAATAATAATTCACCCGGAGGGAGGATCGGCGTTCGGTGGTGCCGGTGCCCCGGGCCGGAGACGCGAGAGCGCGGCACGCTCTGCACCCGTGAAAATCCCCAGGTTGCTATCGCAGTCTCGGACGGTTCTTCGACCCTTCAGATGATCCCAGACTTAGCAGTGGGATCGGATGTTGCCTGCCCGCGAGAGAAGGGCTCTCCCCTTAAACCGAATGAACGAGACCGCTTGGCAGCAGCAGGTTGCACAGAAGAGGGGCACCGGGGGTGGGGGACCCCCTGCCGTCCCCTCGCCTGACCTCCGCGCATGAAGATGAATCGCCACCTGCCCTGAACTCCTCACCGCTCGCGCGCTAACGCCTCAGTGCCGTCACTGGGTAAACAAGGAAAGGAAAGGAAAGAAGGAAAGGCTGCCTTCCACCTGGGCCCATGTGCCTCTCGTGCCGGCTCCACGGGACTTGGGCTCCGAAGCAGCTCACTGGCTTCCCAGTTCCCATCCGGTCACCTGCCTGCCTGCTCCTTTGGAAAGCCTCAGAGGATGAAACCGGGAGCGGGATAGAGCCGAGCCTGAAAGAGGTTCCCCCCTTGCCCGCCTGCTCCAGCTCAACCCAGCTGGGCAGCGACCCTTGCTTTGACCCGCTGGCATGCTATTCTCCCAGGGCCAAGGATCTGGCGCTCTCCCCCAGCCCCCCCCCAGTTCCCTTCTTTCTCCCCACATTGGGATGACCCTAACGTTCCCCCAGCCCACTGCAACAGCAGCAGCGAAGGGCTGCGATGGGGGCCAAAGGGGAGCAAACAATGATGGAGCGCCCACCCATTCGCTCGCTCGCTTGCTTTGCCGCGGCGCGAAGCAGGGGCCGCGCTGCGCTGAGCCGCCCAGCGAGGCTTTGAGCGTAGGTCGGTGTGGGGTGCACACGCCTGTGTGTCCCGTTCCCACTCCGTCCGGCGAGCCACACATGGATGGCTTCGGGGAGTCCCCACCTCCTTTTCCTTTTGCCCTCATTCTTCTCTCCCACAAACCCGCAGGAGTTCCAGCCCACCCGGTGCCCTGCCGCAAGGTGGATGTGTGGGTGGGTGAGTGAGTGGCTGGGAGGGGAGAATGATTGACAGCCGAACTGCCCGTGAGCAGTGGCGTGACGGTGTCTTGTTGGGGAAGCGCCCGAGGTGCCGCATGCAGCTGCCTTCCAAAGCCATGCCTCTCCCCGCATTGTTGTTTTGAAGCTCGGTGGTGGAGTCAGTCCATCTTGCTAGAAGCCTAGAACCATAAATGGAACAGTATCCCGGGACTGCTGCACATGCCAGCCCATGATAGGGGAATGTCAGCTTGCCAGCCCATGACAGGGAACTCCCCGGTGCAGTGCAGTTCTGGGATGGTGGAGAACACAGGCAAGCTCTGCCCCCACCGCTGCCGCCGCCGCTGCTGCTTGATTCGTCTGCTCAGGAGAACTCCTGAGGAAGGGCTCTGTCTAAGTGCTCAGATCAGTTGTGTGTGTGTGTGTGTGAGAGAGAGAGAGAGAGAGAGAGAGAGGGAGAGAGAGAAAAGAGAGAGAGAGAGAAAAGAGAGAGAGAGAAAGAAAGAATAAGAGAAAGAGAAAAAGGGAAAGGGAAAGAAAGAGAGAGAAAGAAAGAAAGAAAGAAAGAAGGAAAGAGAAAGAAAGGAAAGGAGGGGAAAGGAAAGAAGGAGGGGAAAGGAAAAGAAAGGAAAGAAGGAAAGGAAAGAAAAGGAGGGGAAAGAAAAGGAAAGAAGGAAAGGAGGGGAATGGGAAGGAAGAAGGGAGGAAGGAAAAAAAGAAAAAAAACGAGAAAGAAAGAAGGAGGGAGGGACGGAGGGAAGAAGGAAGGAAGAAAGAAAGAAGAAAGAGGAAGGAAGGAAGGAAGAGAAAGAAAGAAAGAAAGAAAGAAAGAAAGAAAGAAAGAAAGAAAGAAAGAAAGAAAGAAAAAAGACATGACCACAATTGAGCCCAAAATTTTGGTTGCTAAGCAAGAGCGTTGTTAAGTGAGTTTCACCACATTTTACAAGTTGGCCACGCCCAGCCAGTCACCTGACCACCAAGCACGCCCAATGAGTCACTTGACCACCAAGACACACCCACCTGAAGCCACGCCAACCTGATCTCCAAGCCACGCCCACAAAATAAGCCACACCCACAGAACCGGTAGGGGAAATTTTTAGATTTCATCACTGGTTCATACCTGAGTGGCCTAGTGTTTTTCCCTACTTTCTTCAATTTAAACATTAAATTTTGCAACGAGAAGCTCATGATCTGAGTCATAGTCGGCTCCTGTTCTTGTTTTTACTGACTGTATAGAGCAGTGATGGCGAACCTTTTTGTCCCGGCGTGCCAAAAGTATGCGCGCGCACACCCACCAGCGCTCCCGTGTGCCAGTACCCACAATGCAATGTGTGGCCCCCTGCGCATGCGCACCCACACTTACACATGCACGTGCCCACACCATGCACGTGCCCGCACTGCGCATGCGCACATCCACTGCGCATGCGCAACCGCCCCTTCCTCCTCCTGCTGCCAGCCTCACGCTCCGGGCAGCAGCCAGCCAGCCAGCAGGATCGCAGAGGAGCGAGCCGCCCAGCCTGCTGCTGCTGGCGCACCACCCTTAGAACAATTCTCTGCTGTGGGCACGAGCAGCCGCAGCCCAGCCCGCGCGGCCCGCCCCTCTCGGGGATGCAAGCCCCTCCTACCTTCGACTTGTCCCGGGACCTTCGTGGCATTCGCACTGTCTTCTCTCCACGGCAGCACATTCTGAAAGAGAACGCCATGCGAGTTCGAGTTTGAACTCGCGAGACGTTCTCTTTCAGGACGGGCTGCCGTGGAGAGAAGACGGTGAGAATGCCACGGAGGTCCCGGGACAAGTCGCAGGTAGGAGGGGCGTCTCGCACTGGGGTTTGGCAGGGCGGGAGGGCGTCCCTTCAAAATGCTTCAAAGTCCTTCAAAGCATTTTAAAAGGATCCGTTTTGCTTGCCATGAAGGGAGTTTCGGTTTCAGGTAGCATTCTGGTCACTGCGCATGCGCGTGCCAGAAACCTGGAAGTTGGATGGCGGACCCCTGGCGTGCCAGCCGACATGGCTCCGTGTGCCACCTGTGGCACGCGTGCCATAGGTTTGCCACCACGGGTATAGAGCTTCTCCATCTTTGGCTGCAGAGCACATAGTCAATCTGATTTTTGTGTTGACCGTCTGGTGATGTCCATGTGTAGAGTCGTCTCTTGGGTTGTTGGGAAAGAGTGTTTGCTATGACCATTGTATTCTCTTGACAAAATTCTATCAGCCTATGCCCTGCTTCATTTTGTACTCCCAGGCCAAACTTACCTGTTATTCCGGTTATCTTTTGGCTTCCTACTTTAGCATTCCAATCCCCCATGATGATAAGGACATCATTTTTTAGTGTTAATTCTATAAGGTGCTTTAGGGCTTCATAGAATTGGTGAATTTCATCCTCTTCAGCACCAATGGTTGGGGCATAGACTTGGACTACTGTGATATTGAATGGTTTGCCTTGGATTTGAACTGAGATCATTCCGTCATTTTGGGGATTGTATCCCAGAATTGCTTTTCCTACTCTTTTATTGACTATGAAGGCTACTCTTATTTCTTCTGAGGGATTCTTGCCCACTGTAGTATACCTGATGGTCATCTGAATAAAATTAACCCATTCCTGTCCATTTTAGTTCACTGATTCCTAAGATGTCGATGTTCAGTCTTGTCATCTCTTGTTTGACCACATCCAGCTTGCCTTGATTCATGGATCTTACATTCCAGGTTCCTATGGAGAAAAGTTCTTTATAGCATCGGACTTTCCTTTCACCACCAGATACATCCACAGCTCAGTGTCCTTTCGGCTTTGGCCCAGTCATTTCACTCTTTCAGGCACTACTAATACTAGCCCTCTGCTCTTTCCCAGTACCATATTGGACACCTTCTGACCTGAAGGACTCATCTTCCATCGTCATATCTTTTTGCCTTTTGGTACTGTCCATGAGGTTTTCATGGCAAAGATACTGGAGTGTGTTACCATTTCCTTCTCCAGTGGATCACGTTTTGTCAGAGCTCTCTGCTATGACCTGCCCGTCTTGGGTGGCCCTGCATGGCATAGCTCATAGCTTCATTGAGTTACGCAAGCCCCTTCGCCACAACAAGGCATTAATCCACGAAGGGGTATAAATGTAGTTATAAATGTAGTATAAATGTAATTATGAGACACCAATAAATTATAAATAGTAAAATAACATTGAAAAATTAATTACACAATTAATAAACATTAGAACCATAGGGAAAAAACAAAAAACAAAAAATTCTTAAGGGCATAATCTGAATATAACAAACTTCAGACTCTAGTTCTAGATTGCTTGTTAATAGAAGGGTATGCAAGGGACAATAATGTATTTTTCGATAAGAAAAGCAGGCATTTCTGTTTTGCAGGCATAGCTGATCTATGCAGCTGAATTCAGGGTGTATAAGTACAATAAAAGTTTCTGTATTATTGATACCACTACAGTACATAAACTTGATTAGGGAATACAAATATCATTCTATTTTGTAAGCTTGATTTGTTCCTTGAAATCTTAGTCAAAATCTTTAACAATTTTTCTTTTACTCTTTTTCTCCACCAACTATTCAGCAAGATGAAAAAAAAGATAACTCCATGTGTGATGTCTTTTGGATTCAGGTAAATATTATGTTTACCGTATTTTCCGGCGTATAAGATGACTTTTTAACCCAGGAAAATCTTCTCAAAAGTCGGGGGTCGTCTTATACGCCCAGTCGTCTTATACGCCGGAAAATACGGTGCATGAAATGTAATTAAATACAGGGAAAGAACTGTACAGTGAATTTTTCCCTTTCAATTACCACAGATTTACTTTATCAGAATGTATTGCTCAGTTTATACATTTTTATTAACCATGGTTTCTTCAGTAAGCCAGTTTGCTGGATTCATTCAACTATTAAGCCATAATTTATAATTTGCAATCCATAGAGTCTGACTACACATGTCACAAAGTATCAAACTATATTATGGTGTAGCGTAGCACAATGGAAGAAGTCTACAATGCACATGCCTCCAGCATATGTAACTTTGGGACACTGTCTGCATTTGCATTAATAACATAATTGACTGGGTTTTTCATGTCTTTTCAACTGTTTTAGTATACACGCAGGCAGGTTGTCCATCACACTTGTGGCTCTCCAACACCTTGTCATTCCACTACTGAATTGATAGGGTTTGATAAGACTATTTTCTTTCTAAAATAAGCATCCCCAGAATTTATTTCTCTACAGCTCTCATTATCAAAAACTGTAATTAATGGTAACTAGAGATTACAGAAGATGTGGTCCAAAACCAATTGGATCTTAACATCTTATGTAACAGAAAATCAAAAAGTATAAAATTATGACTTGCATTCTTTTTGTTTTGAAATATGCCTACATTTCTCATCTCCCTTACAGATTTTTTGGTGTGGTGCTTATTTTTGTGGATGTTTCACTTGTGATTCTTTCTCTGTTGATTGATGAAGCACGTGAGTCTGTTGAATTCATGATTGGAAACCTCTCTTTGAGCATAGCGCTATTTTTCTTCATAGATGTACTCCTGCGAGTATTTATTGAAGGGTAAGAGCATCTGTGCACATAGAAATTTACTGATTCTTACAGGCACCTTGACGGAATGAAATGTGGGAATTTAGAACTAGCCCTAGGGATTGAAGGGAGATCTATATATTCTTATAGTAGAATTGTACTGGAAATAAAATGTTTTAAAGATTTTCTTTTTAAAAATGTAAAGTTTTGGGGGAATCTGTAAAAAAATAGTTTGGAATACTGTACATATTTCTAGAGATTATATTAATTATTCAAGACACTGAAATGCTTTCAGGTAGATTGCAACCAAATATATTTTCTGAGCTTTTATTTTTCTTTTTTAATTTATGTTTCTGGTAGAGAGAAAAGATGGAAAACTTGATCAGGAAAAGATAGGAGGCTTCTAAATGGAATTTTATATCATCCTGACTGTCTGTAAAATGTCATGAATTAGGCAGCGCTGTTGCATCTCAGAGGAATAATCTAGAAGCAAACTTAGTTTAAAGTGACCAGATTTTTTTTTTCTAAGCGGGACACCATTGACGGGGGGGCAGGCCCGCCTGGATGCCGCCATTTGAGTTTTGCCCTCTGCGCATGCGCAGAACGCTGCGCATGCGCAGAGGGCAAAAGAAAGCAAATGTCGGCATCCAGGTGGGTGGGGGGAGGCGGGAGGCCTTTCCTCTCCTCCCGCCTCCCCTTCGGGAGCCGGCAGTGGCTTGGGCTGGCTGGCTGGTAGAAATGCTCCGCCTGTGTTTCGCGATCCCCGAGGATACCCAAGCCCCATTACCTGCCACGGATAGAAGCCGCTCAGCACATGTTCTTCTCGGGGGGGACCCACCGGCTGGTCCCCCCCGCCCTTTATTCACCCCCTTCTCTCTTCGCCCGATGGTGTCCTTGCGGTCCTTTACGGAGGCAGGTGGGCAGGGAGGGAGCAGAGGTCCAGTGATTTCCTCTGGGAAAGAAGGGGCGGAGGCGCAGCCACGCTAAAGGAGGTGGGGGGGGGCGTCAGGCTTCCATGGTGGCGCCCCTTAGCCGTGGACGAGCAGCTCAGTCTCCTAGGGCTGCGCTGCTGCCAGCCGCTCCCTCCCTCCAAGCCCGCCTCCCCTCCCAGCCCGGGAAGAAGCCTCTCCGCTCAATCGCTCGCTCGCCCACCCCGCCCCCTCCTCCTGCTCGCTCGCTTTCTGCTGTTCAGGAATGCAGCACTTCGCCCAGCCCCCTCCCCAGACTCATTCATAGCGTCACATGGATCCGAGGGTGGTTGGGGGGCGGGGGCGGGGGGGGGGAGAAGGCCCACTCACGCTTCGGACACCCGCCCGGACCCCGCCTCAGTCCCCCTCCCATCTCCTGCTGCGCTACGACCGACCCCTTTCTTGTTCTACCTTAGCTCTTCGTTTCTCCACTCCCCTTCTTCTAAAGTAAGGTGAGCAGACGTCCGGGTATTCTTTCCAAAAAGCGTGACTTTTTTGAAAGAATGCGGGACGCGGGACACACGCTTGAAAAGCGTGTCTGTCCCGCCAAAAGCGGGACGTCTGGTCACCTTAACTTAGTTCCACCTCTCCTTCCAATTTCTCCCCCAACAGTCTGTATTTTATGATCACTGAACATGATCAGTGCTAAGCTGTTAATTTTTAAATGGATTGTGTGTCTAGCTTTTCAAAATGACTTTTTTGGTATTTTTAAAAAATATTGTGCTTCCCCCAAAGGTGCTGATAATAATAAAAGAACTGATTTCATACAGATTCTGAGGTGATAATGTACTGTATATAATATGGGTTTTACAGGAGACTGTTGCAATGTGGAATGCTATGGCAGGATATTTTTGAACCATGAATAATCAAATTGCCCCAGATTTTATAAAGACTGAAAGCGTTAGAAACCTGGACAGTTGGTTTTGGTTGCTGAATCTCCCTTCAACAGCTTGGGGTGACTTTTAGTTTACAAAACAAGGAAAACTTACAAAAAAAGAATAGTAAATTATAAGGGCCTTTAGCTATTTCATATCACTAAACTATCTTAACTATTTTCCATGAGCTCTTTATCTACACTATATTCTGTATCTTCCTATCTTTCATTTATTTATACACACACACACAGAGTAAGTATATATGTGTGTGTGTGTGTGTGTGTGTGTGTGTGTGTGTGTGTGTGTGTATATGTATATGTATATGTATGTATGTATGTACACACACACACACACACACAGAGAGAGAGAGAGAGAGAGAGAGAGAGAGAGAGAGCTGCGGTGGCGCAGTGGATAGAATGCAGTACTGCAGGCTACTGCTGCTCACTGGCTGCCAGCAGTTTGGCAGATTGAATCTCACCAGGCTCAAGGTTGACTCAGCCTTCCATCCTTCTGAGATGAGTAAAATGCTGACTCTGTAAACCTTTTAGAGGAAAAAGCACTGTGAAGCAGTATATAAGTCTAAGTTCTATTGCTATTGCTATATATCTCTAATATATTCATTGCTAACTTCTATGTTTCTTTTGTTGTAAAACCTGTATGGATCCTATTGTCACCCTCTATAGAACTATACTATTTTCTACAGAGTTCATTTACAGTCTGAGGGAAGAAAAATATAGGTTCTGTGCAGAACTCCAAGGTAGACATTTGTGTTTCCTCTTCCTTATCTCTTTAGCACTGAAGTCTTATTGGCAGCAGCTGTTTGATGGCAACTGTATCATTCTGACAGTGGGAGAGGGACACCATTAAGCTATTGTTACTTAGTTTTAAATATTCTTATTTGTTTTGCATTTCAGATTCAAAAACTACTTCAAATCTAAATTAAACGTTCTAGATAGCATCATTGTTGTAGCTATATTGTTGGTCAATATTGTATATATTGTCTCTGACTTGAGTGGAATAACTTTAATTCCAAGGTAAGAAATATGCACCTCTTCAGCTCAAAGGTGCTTTTTCAAAAGGCAACTAGACTTCTTCCTCAAGGCTTCTCATCCCTGTCTCTCAACAGAGGAGGAGGGATAAGACACCACCTATCCTAACAGCTGTTGCAGCAGTTACAAGAAGATTCCACCCCCATTTGCTCTCTGATACAGATGACCCTGAGGGCACAGATAGATTCCCAAGTGGCCTCAAGAGCTCTCAGGGAGAATGCTAACAACTCCCTGAGTTGCAAAGAAATATAATCCTTCCAATTCCCCCCCCCCCCCCCATCCTGTCTGAACTAATCTTTCCATCGCCCCCACCATCCTATCGGAACCATGAAGCTTCTTGGATGAGAAGCGAAATGTCTTTTTCTTCTTCCTCAGGAAAAAAACCAGTCAAGCTGCCTTTTTGAGAAAGCACCTTTCAGATAACTGTGACCTGCATGACTAAGAATTTCCACAGGCACCTGATCAGCCTAACTCCAAAATGAAGAAATGCAATGTTTTATTTCTTTCTTATTTGTTAAAGACCTCAATTTTTATTCTTTAAAATGGAGAGATGGGATGAGATGAGATTATAAATTATCAGGTCTTGCATGCATTGATTTTTACCTAGCTTATTGTGGGGTTTTTTGTTTGAAGAGTTATATCATTTTGATATATAACAGTCGTTTCATTTGCTCCCAAAACAAAGTAGATATTAAATGGCATTCTTACTCCCTTTTCTACCACAATAAAACTGATATCTATAGAAATTCTTTATCTGTGGGACAATATAGTAGGAGATGAGGTTGTGTAATAGTTTGGCGGGATTGAAACTTAAAGATTCCCAAACCTGAATGCCATTGTAGGTGGGCCTAAACTGTGATATAGCCAAAGTTGGCACTAATAGTTGATATAATCCCATTCTTTCTATTTCCCAGAACAGTTGTCATTCTTCGGATGTGGAGAATTATAATTCTGATAAGAATTTTTCGATTGGCTGCTGAGGCAGAACGACTTGAAAAACTGACCCGGAGGTTGGTAAGTGAAATAGAATGTTGCCAGCTCTGGTGCCTAGATTTGCTGAATTCACTTCCTAAGAAGACTGATATAGTGGTTTGCGGGCTTGTTGTAAACAGGTAAACTGAATGAGCCTTTTTATGTATATATTTTATGTATATATTCTGATTGACTGTTCTTTCTTTTAATAAACATGAATAACTTAATTAATTTTTAATTAATTTTCCCTTAAATTCTGTGATTATTGTTGTGGTCTGCCAGCAGAGCTGGCAGCAGATTCAGACAGTGAGGAGGTTGGGGAGGAACATGGGCCAGTCCTGGAGTCTGGGGAAGGCTCAGACTAGGGCTCTGTGTCGGAGGCAGAGAGGTGGCCAAGGCCATCTCGTAGTTATCAGCTGCCTCTGGAGTCAGACATCAGCGAGGCAGAGGAACAGCTGGCGCCTGTTCCCAGTGTGCTGATGTGCAGAGCTGCCAGAACACAAGAACAATTAAGAAAGCAGGGTCAACTTGGGAGTAAGGCCACACCTTTGAGATGATTAGGTAGGTAATAAAAGAGGAGGGAAAGGGGCATGGGCTTTTGCAAGAAGCAATTAGTTCATTTGGTCGTTTCAAGAGTGGAAAGTTCTATTTGTGACTCTAATAGACTCTGTGCCAAATTTTGCCTTGCCTTGTGTTTGGAAACTAGTTCTCTGACAGCGTTCCAAGTGAGATAAGGTTGGTGTTGATAAATATTCCTCTGAAAGACTGTTTGCCAAGACTTGCAGACTGTGAATGAAAGGAATTCACGGTCGTGTAAATAAGAGGTTTTGCCGAGGACTAAGACTTTGCTTCATGCTTTCTAAGGAAGCCAGGTCAGAACAGTTTGATTCCTGCCCTTTTAAAACAAACCTCTATTAAGATGGAGCAGCTTCGTGCGGAGAATGCTCAGCTTAATCAACAAGTAGCTCTGCTGGCAGCCCAGGTGGCTCAGCTCCAAGCTCATGCTGCTCCACTTTCCCACAGGAAATGCCTGGTGGCTGTGCCTGATAAGTTCAATGGCAACCAAGCCATGTTTCCAGCTTTTTTGGGACTGTCAGGACTATGTCCAAACAGATTGGGTTTCCTAATATAAAAGTAAACTGTTAATCCAGGTTTGTATAAATTACAGTGGTGCTTTAAATGAATCCAGGTTTGTTTGCTAATGAATATAAAGAGAGAGCATGAGAGCAAGCGAGCGAGAGCACACACACACACATGCTTGCTTGATTAATTGATTGATTGCTCACTGTGTGTGAGAGACTGCTTACTCCCGCAGCTAAAGCGTGCAGCTACAAGTGTTTTGACTGAAGAAGTTCAAGGTCTTCTATTGATGTATGTTTGGAAAAACATTATCTACTGGAGATAAGTAAGAGAGCTGAATATATTGCTTGTTAGCATACAGAAAGTGTTTTTCATTTATCCAAGAATGGACTATTTGTGTTATAGTTGTGCTGTTTATTTCAAGTAAAGATTATTCTTTTTTGAACACGTTGAAGACATTCAATTATTGACTCTATTATCAAACTGCAACCCCACATTCCGCTGCGCAAACCCTGGACTCTGAATTAATTCCTTAACATTGGTTATGGGCCCAGAGCCAGAGCAGTAGCTATTGCCAGGGCCAGAACAGTAACCATAGTTGTGGTGTGTTGTTGGCAAGATATTGAGTTCTAATTATTCCAGTGAAGTGACGTGTAAAAAGGACTAATAATGGCACAAGGACGGTCTACATATTTATCGATGATAACACAGCTTGATGGTACAAACTACATATCCTGGTCTACGAAATGCAAAATGTTATTGAGAAATGGGCTATGGAACGTAGTAAACAATCCTCCTGACATATCGGCTTTGGATCCTGCTGACGATGACGATGCAAAGAAGATTGCAGAATTCATCCGTGACAACGAGAGAGCTTTGAGTATAATCATTCTAACACGGAAAGATCAGCAACTTGTCCGTGTTAGGCAAGAAGAATCGGCTGCTAGGTGTTGGAATATATTACAACAGATTTATGTGCGTGATAGTGTTGGAGCACATATCCATCTTACTCGTAAACTGTTTAGAGCTTGTTTGTCCAAGGGAGGAAATATGTTAGCTCATATAGAAGATATGAGGAAAACATTACAGGAGCTTCATGAAAAGGAGTTGATATTTTCAGAGCTATATCAAGTATATATTATTTTGTCCTTGTTAGATGAAAGCTACGACGACTACGTATCTTCCTTTGAGGTGTTACCCAGAGAAGAACTAATATTAACTGGGATAACAGGGAGATTGCTTGAAGAGTCAAGACGACGGGAGGACAGAAAGTTAATGAGATTAGAAGTGCAGAAGCATAAAGATGAAGAGAGAAGATCTTCAGATGCATATTATGTTAAAAAATGTTATAATTGTGGGTCTAAAGGACATATAGCTCGTTATTGTAGAAAAATTAACAAACAATGTGGGATTTGTTATGCATACAGTTAAAGAAAAAGCAAGGAATGATAAATGGGTAATAGATAGTGGAGCTACCCAATGTATCACAAACGATAGGAAATTGTTTGTAAAAATGTTCAAAAGCAGTCAATATGTATGGATGGAGGATGAGAGCTAATGGAGAAGGGAAAGCTCATTGTGTGGGAATTAATGAAATATTGCCTATGTTATATATGCCAAAATTAACTTATAGTTTACTTTCTGTTAACGTATTAGTAAAGGCTGGTTACACTATAACTTTTAGAAGTAATACTTGTCTGATAGAAAAACAGAGCAAGGTGATTACAGTAAAGTCAGAAGGTGGTTTATTTGTGCTGCATAACAAACAAGGCAATACAGTATATGATAATAAGAAACCACACAATAATTGTATTCATCTATTCCATAGAAGGATGGGACATTTAAATTATAAATTATTGAAAAGAACAGCAGAGTTGGCTAATGGAATTAGATTACAACCATGTTCTAAGTATGTAGAATGTAAAGTGTATAATCAGGAGAAAAGCAAAGTAACTCCTGCTAATAGAATTAATGGGTTTAGGACTACAAAACCTCTAGAAGCTGTATTTGTTGATTTAATTGGGCCAAAGACACCTTGTATGGGAGGAGCCTGTTATATTTTGAACATAGTAGATCATTATTCTAGGTTTGGTTTTTGTTATTTATTGAAAACTAAAACAGAAACTTAGGATTGTTTTTCGAGCTGGTTAAATATGGTTGATAGAAAACAAAACAGGAAAGTTGTAAGTGTGATCACTGATAAAAGTACTGAATTTACAAACCATAGATTTGTTAACTTGTTAAGACATGCTGGAATAGAACATAGAAAGTCAGCACCTTATCGACCTCAACACAACGCATATGTAGAACGCAAAGGACAAACGTTACAAGCAATGGTTAGAACGATGTTGAATGATTCTGGTTTACCAAACATGTTATGGGGTGAAGCTGTTATGTGTGCTACTCATATAATTAACAATGCTGTCAATGCTACAACAGGTGAAATTCCATTTACTAGATGGTATAACAGAAAACCTGAACTAAGTTACCTGCATACTTTTGGTACCCCTGCATGGGTTCATATTCCATCAGAGTTAAGAAGGAAGGGTCAGCATAGAGCCAGATTGCTGTATTTTGTAGGTTATGATAGAAACCATAGATCATTCAGATTTTGGGATAGGCACAAGAAATACCTATAGGAGTGCTAGTGCTAGGTTTCTAGAAAATACAGGTTGGAGTAATGTAGAGCAGGAAGAGAAGAAAGATAGTATTGTAATAGAAACTCCTTTATTCAATGAAAATACTACTAGGAGATATATAGACAATAATATTATTAAAGAAGAAGAAATATTGGAGGAGGAATCTTCATTAGAAGAGGAAGAACCTTCAACAAGGGAGATTAAAATGGAATTGGATAATAATAATAGTCCACCAACTAGTGGCAGATTATTGCCGAGAAGAGGAAGTAGAGTTAGAAGAGAACCGGATAGATACCAGGCCAATATGGCTTGTCAAGTAGGATTGGCACCTTCTAGCTATTTTGATATTAAGCAATATAACGAGAAAGAGCAATTATTGTGGAAGGAGGCAATGAATAAAGAGTTAGTCTTTAGAAGAGTTAGGTGTGTATAAAGAGGTTGCATTGCTGAAAGGTGAAAAAGCTATTGGATGTAAGTGGGTATATAAGATAAAAACTGCCAGTGATGGTAGTATAACTTATAAAGCTAGGCTAGTGGCTCAAGGATTTGGGCAGACTCCAAGTGATTATGATGAAGTATTTGCACCAAGCTTAAAAGCTAGCACTTTAAGAGCTGCATTAGTATGGGCAGGAAAAAATAGATGCGTTGTTCATCATGTAGATGTTGAAACGGCCTATTTGCATGCAGATTTGCAGCATAAGATTTTTATGAGGAAACCAGATGGGTTGAATGGAAGAAGTAACACAGGTTATTGGAGACTGAAGAAAAGTCTATATGGATTGAAACAATCTGGATACGAATGGAACCAGTGTATAGTAAAAGAGTGGTTGAAAATGGGATTTAGTGCTGGATTAGGAGATCCATGTTTATTTAGAAAAGAAATTAATGGTAAAATTGTTTTGTTATTACTTTTTACAGATGATATAGCTATTATTGCTAAAACTCAGGATGAGGTAAAAGGAGTTATAAAAGATTTAAAAGAAAAATTTAGAATTAGAGAATTAGGAGAAATAAATCATTTAGATCTCGATATAAAGAGGACGGATATGGGATTTAAAACATCTCAAGTAAAAAAGATAAATGAATTGTTGAAACGATACAATATGGAAGATTGTAAAGGTACAAATACACCAATGAGTACAGAGTTTCAACATAGTGAGGTACAGGAAACAAAAATAGATAAGCAACTGTATCAAGGACTAATAGGAAGTCTATCATATCTCGCTAACTGGTCAAGACCAGATATTAGTTATAGTGTCAAGCAACTAGCAAAATACAATGCAGAACCAAATGAACAGCATTGGAAAGCTGCTAAAAGAATTCTGCGGTATTTGAAATGTACGAATAATTATGCTTTATATTTAGAACCGAAAGAGGAGTTAACTCTAACAGCATATGCAGATGCTAGTTTTGCTACAGATCATGTTACTAGAAAATCAACATTGGGTATTGTTGTGTTACTAGGAAATGTATTAATAGGATGGAGATCTATTAGACAGCAACATATTAGTTTGTCTACGATGGAGGCAGAATTTTCAAGTTTATCTTTATTATGTACGGAGTTGATATGTTTTAAGCAAGTATGTAAAGATATTGGTATTGATGTAAAAGAACCAATTATAGTTTATGAGGATAATCAGGCTGCTATCAATATGGCTACAAATATAGGGGTAAAAACTAGACCAAAACATACAGAGCTAAGGTATTTAAATGTCCGACAAAGTGTAAGTAATGGAATGATTAAATTGGTATACTGTGAAAGTGAACATAATATAGCAGATCAATTTGCGAAAGCTCAAAGCATAATATGACATAAAGAAAGTTGTGACAAACTAAATGTAAAAATATAAAGGATTGAATTGTGAATTAGAAAACCCAAAGGGGAGAATGTCAGGACTATGTCCAAACAGATTGGGTTTCCTAATATAAAAGTAAACTGTTAATCCAGGTTTGTATAAATTACAGTGGTGCTTTAAATGAATCCAGGTTTGTTTGCTAATGAATATAAAGAGAGAGCATGAGAGCAAGCGAGCGAGAGCACACACACACACATGCTTGCTTGATTAATTGATTGATTGCTCACTGTGTGTGAGAGACTGCTTACTCCCGCAGCTAAAGTGTGCAGCTACAAGTGTTTTGACTGAAGAAGTTCAAGGTCTTCTATTGATGTATGTTTGGAAGAACATTATCTACTGGAGATAAGTAAGAGAGCTGAATATATTGCTTGTTAGCATACAGAAAGTGTTTTTCATTTATCCAAGAATGGACTATTTGTGTTATAGTTGTGCTGTTTATTTCAAGTAAAGATTGTTCTTTTTTTAACACGTTGAAGACATTCAATTATTGACTATTATCAAACTGCAACCCCACATTCCGCTGCGCAAACCCTGGACTCTGAATTAATTCCTTAACAGGGACAATGCCAGCTCTTTATCAGCTTGAGAGCTGAAGACTTCCCCACTGACCAGGATAAAGTGGGGTTTATGATTAGCCTGCTCTCCGGCTCTGCGGCTCGCTGGTCCACGCCTCTGCTGGTCCAGGCTAGTCCTTTGTTGGATGATTTCAGGGGGTTTTGTGACCACCTCAGACTAATGTATGAGAACCCAATCAAGACCGCTATCCGACATCTGAAGACCCTGAAGCAGGGCCGGCACCCCGCTGCAGGAATATATCAGCGAGTTTCGGCTGCTTAGCCAGGATTTGGCCTGGAACAAAGCTGCCATCATGGACGCGTTCCAAGATGGGTTGTCGGAGGAGTTGCAGGACGAATTGGTCCGGGACGATGTTCCTCCGACTCTCAATGCACTGGTCCATCTTTGCCTTCGGATGAACGTGTGGTTGTAGAGACAAGGAAGTCGCAGTGCCTCCCAGGAGACCCGGGTAGCCCCAGTCTTGCACGAGACCCCGGCTCCGTGGGAGGAGCTCATGGAATTAGGTGCAGCCAGACCCCACCTGTCGGTGATCGAGAAAAACAGACAGCGCTCAGGGGGATTGTGTTTATATTGTGGGGAATCTGGGCACATGGCCGCCTCTTGCCCCAAGAATCTGGGCACATGGCCGCCTCTTGCCCCAAGAAGTGACGAGGGGTGTGCCCCACAGCCACAGGAAACGCCCGGAGCCTGACTTAGGGGAGACCCTGGGTCGGACGCGCACCAACACTGAGTCACGCCCATCGGACGTGGATCCTGGGGCCCCCGGCACTTGATCCTGGAGGCATGAGTATTCCTGTCCAGTAGTCCACAGAGGATTCCGACACACGCCCTGGTCAACTCCGGAGCCACAACAAATTTTATGGATGTGGCGTTTGCAGCCAAATGTGCAGTCCCTCGTTGTCCGGTGGATCCTCCTCTGCTCGTGGAGACCATTGATGGCTGGGTGCTTCTGTCTGGGCCTATAAAGGCCGCCACGCAACCCTTGTGCCTGGCTATTGGCTCTCATGAGGAAGCTATCCAATTTTATATTACCTCTGGCCTGCATTTCCCCGTGGGCTTGGGCTTGGCTTGGCTCCAGACGCACGATCCGCAAATCTTCTGGTCCCAGAACCTCATCACTTTTCCAAGCTTGCAATGTGTGGACCACACCCACCAAATCTGCGCAGGCCAGTTGCTGAATCCACCCAGGGTGTCCTTGCTTCTGACCTAGTGGACTTCGCAGATGTTTTCAGTGAGCAGGAGGCAGACCAATTGCCCCTGCACCGGCCCTACAACTGCCCCATCAATTTGCTGCTGGATGTGCCACTCCCAGTGGGGCGTTTGTACTCGATGTTGGACCCTGAGTTGGCCGCATTGCGGGATTTCCAGGACAAAAATCTGGCTCAGGGTTTTATTCGGCCCTCGTCGTCACCACAGTTTATCCTGGTCTTGTTCGTGAAGAAGAAGACCGGAGACTTGAGGCTTTGTTGCGATTACTGCAAGTTAAACGCCATCATGGTGCGCAATTGGTATCCTTTGCCCCTTATTCCTGAACTGTTGGAATGGCTTCGAGGCTACCGTCTTCAACAAATTGGACCTACGTGGAGCTTATAATCTAGTTCGGATCCGGCCCGGGGATGAATGGAAGACTGCGTTCGGCACCAGGTACGGACATTTTGAGTATACAATCATGCCGTTTGGGTTGACCAATGTTCTTGTTATCTTCCAACATTTTATGAACGACATCTTCCGGGACCTCTTGGATCACTTTGTCGTGATTTACCTGGATGACATTTTGATCTACTCTTCCTCCAGGAAGAGCCACCAACAGCACATCCGCCTGGTCTTGCAATGGCTCCAGGAGAACCGCTTGTATGCGAAATTGAAAAATGCCAGTTTTTTCAGTCTACCATCCAATTCCTAGGGCATTGCATCTCTCCTGAGGACATTGCGATGGAGCCGAACAAGGTTGAGTCGTTGCATAGTTGGCAACCTTGGTGAGCGAAGGATGTCCAGCAACTCCTCGGGTTTGCCAACTATTATCGGACCTTTATCCCCGGCTTCGCTTCCCTGACCACGCCCCTCACTCGGCTTCTTTAGAAAAAGGTCCCGTTTCGGTGGGGTACCCCCAAGCAACAGGCATACCAGGCCTTGAAGCAGGCATTCATAAAGGAGCCCATCTTGAAACATCCTGACCCCCACCGTCCATTTGTAGTGGAAGTGGATGCATCGGATGTTGTGGTTGGAGCGGTGTTACTCCAGGCTCATGCGTCCGGCGGTACCCTCTTCCCTTGCGCGTATTATTCACGGAAGCTCAACTCTTCCAAGCGCAACTACACCATCTGGGAGAAGGAGCTACTGGCCATTAAGACTGCATTTGAAGCCTGGAGACATCATTTGGAGGGGGCCTGACATCAAATTGAAGTCTGGACGGACCACAAAAACCTAGAGTTCCTGCAGACCGCCCAGAAACTGAACCAACGCCAGATTCGGTGGTTTCTCTTCTTTGCCAGGTTCAATTTCTGCGTCACCTACATCCCCAGTGATTGCAACCAAAGGGCGGACCCGCTCTCGTGGAAACCGGAGTACTCCCACACTGAAGACCAGCTCCAGTCCCGGACGATTCTGCCCATAGAGTCTTTCTCCGCGGTTCAGGAGCCAGTGGATTTACGGGCTCAGATACGGGAAGCGCAGTGGCACGATGCTTGCGTGGAGGAACGGAGGGAAGAGTTGGACCCCGCCTCTCCATGGACGTTCTCTGATGAACTCTTGCAGTACCAAGACAGGCTATATGTGCCGGTGGGGCTACTCCGGGGTCTTATCCTCTCGCAGTGCCATGAGAATCCTGCAGAGGGGCACTTCGGTCACTTCAAGTTGTTGAACCTGGTTTCCCGTACCTTCTGGTGGCCCCCATTGCGACACGATGTCCAAGCCTACGTCACATCCTGTGTACGGTGGTGGCAGGCCAAGTTGGTGACGGGAGCTCCCCCAGGGTTGCTTCAGCCATTGCCGACACTGGAGAGACCCTGGGGTGCCATTTCCATGGACTTCTTGACGGATTTGCCTCCGTCTTCTGGATTTACGACCGTGTTCATGGTGGTAGACATGCTGATGAGATTGGAGCACTTCATTCCATGTCATGGGTTACCGATGGCTCGCGCCACCGCCCACATGCTTATCCAATATGTTTTCCTGATAGGGTCGTTTTGGACAGAGGGGCTCAATTTACAGCCCAGTTCTGGAAAGGGCTGATGACAGCCTTGGACATGAAAATCTGCTTGTCGTCGGCGCATCATCTGGAAACCGATGGAGGGACGGAGAAAGTCATCGGGATCCTGGAGCAATACCTGCGCTGCTTCGTGAACCAGCAGCAGAACAATTGGTCGGATTATTAGGCATTGGCGGAGTTCGCGTTCAGCAACTCACAGCACACCTCCACGCAAACGACCCCTTTCCTGGCCAATGTGGGGTATCATCCTCAGTTCTTTCCTTTCACACAACTCGACTCACTGGTTTCGGCGGCTAATGACTATCTGTCTGAGTTACAGGCTGTCCATCAATTGGTGCGATGGTATCTGGAGAAAGCCAAGGAGGACTATAAGAAAGTCGCGAACCGGTCTCGACGAGCGACACCACCTTTGGCTGTGGGGGATCGGTTATGGTTGTCCACCAGGCACCTTCCGTCAGACCAGCCGGTCAAGAAGCTAGACCACCGGTACCTTGGCCCATTCCCCATTGAAGCAGTCATCAACCCAGTCACCTACCACCTGACCTTTCCACGCTCGATGCAAGTCCATCCGGTCTTTCATAGATCCCTCCTTGTTTCAAAACGGTCAGCCTGTCCGCTCCACCAATCTGACCGTCCCCAGCCAGCGCCACATAATGGAGATGGGACGCCCAAGTATGAGGTCGTCAGCATTCGTGACTCTCGGTGGCTGAAAGGACGGTTCCAGTATCTAATTGAGTGGAAGGGTTATGGGCCAGAGGATTTCATCTGGGAGGATGTGATCTCCATGCATGCACCTACTTTGGTGCAGGCCTTCTACGACCAATTCCCGTCACGGCCGCATCCGGATCGTCAAACCCGGGAGAGGGGCCCTGTGGTGAGGGATAGTGTTGTGATCCCCAGCAGCCAGCGAGGAGGTTGGGGAGGAACATGGGCTAGGCCTGGAGTCTGGGGAAGACTTGGACGAGGGCTCTGCGTCAGAGGCAGAGAGGGGGCCAAGGCCATCTGGTAGTTATCAGCTGCCTCTGGAGTCAGACATCAATGAGGCAGAGGAACAGTGTGTGCATGCGCAGAACTGCCAGAAGACAAGAACAATTAAGAAAGCAGGGTCGAATTGGGATTAAGGCCACACCTTGGAGATGATTGGCCCCTCCCGTAGGTAATAAAAGAGGAGCGAACAGGACGTGGGCTTTTGCAGGAAGCAATTAGTTCATTTGGTCATTTCAATAGTGGAAAGTTCTGTTCGTGACTCTGTGCCAAGTTTTGCCTTGCCTTGCGTTTGGAAACTACTGTGTTTCCCCTATAATAAGACATGTTTATTGTTATTAAGCCCAACAGGGCTTTTCAGGGCATGCGCTGCACCCCACATGCGCGTTGCTCGCCTGCCACTCTTGCTCACCTGCCACCTCGTGTCCCACACCTTGCCGGTAAGGCTGGTGGTGCTCTTTCTCTCTCTCTCCCTCCCTCCCTCCCTCCCTCCATCGGTGTCTGCACGCACCCACCTCTCTCTTTCTCTCTCTCTCTCTCTCATGGCCGGGAGCCGCTCTTTTTGCGGCGGGCACTCTTTTGGCCGGGAGAGAGAGAGAGCAAGCGAGAGGCGGGTGCACATAAGTATAAAAGCCCAGCCGGCCCCATCACGCAGGCAAACGCCCAGTAATAACAAGAGGAAGCCGTCCCCAAGGTTCCTGGTGTTTTTCTTTTTCTTTTTCTTTTTAATTTAAATCCTGGCATTTTTCAAGCAATCCAGTTGGAAAGGGAAATCCTCAGTTGGTGAGTGAGTGTGGGCAGGTCTCGAGCCGGCTTCCCTGGCACGGAGACCACCCATGTGGCTGCCGGCGCTCCACAGCTGATGGCGTACCTGCTGGCTCTGGCGGTGATCCCGTCTCTCTGCTACTCGCCGACGTTTGTTTTCAGTTTAAGTGGCTTGGTTAAATGGAAAGGCGCCCAGAAAACCCCCAAAATCTCGCTGAATGCGATCAGGACCGTCCGTCTCCCCTTACCCCAGAAGCGCTTTGGCCACGTTTGAGCCTGGCCTGGCTCCCCGAGTGGCTCCACGTGAATGGTGGGGGACGCGCCCAATAACTGATCCGGCCTCGTGGCTCGGAGGCGGGGGCTTTTTGTCAAACTGAGCTGGGCTAGGCAGTCTGTTCCGCAGCCAGAGCTGGCGGGGCTCTTCCCATCGAGAGGCGGCGGCGGCAGCAGCGGCAGCATCCTGCTGGCACGCCCAGGCTCTTCCCGGCACCACCTGTGATGCTGGCGGAGGAGCAGCAGCAGAGAGGAGACGGTGATCCGCGCAGCGGGTGCGTCTTGAGCTGAAGGAGACGCTGGGCGCCTGTTGCAGAAGGTGGCGGCGGCGGAGAGAAGTGAGCCGTGATTTGGTGGCAGAAGATGGGGACGCTGTGGCTTATTGTCTCGGCGACTCATTGTGTGCCCAGCTGCTCCCGCAAAGCCCGTGCCGCTTGGGATCTTGGCGTGAGGCGGCAGAGCCAGCGGGCTTTCCAATGTGGTATCTTGGAGAGAGGTGTAGGAAATGGGCAGATCTCCCTAGCCAACAAGCGGTCCGTGGCTTTTCGGGTCTTTTGACGGGGCCATGGGGGGCGGTTTGGGAGCGACATGCAGGGGGATTTGTCTCTCCAGCACAGGAGATGCTCTGCAGGAGGTGGCGCAGACGCCGGGGAAGGGAAGCAGCCAGGCTACTATTGCCATTGGGGCGGAGTGGGACGTGTTGGGCCGCTCGAAAGGGAGAGGAGGCGGTGGTGGTGGCGGGACATCCAGTCCCATGCTCGCTGCCTCCTGCACCCCCAAAATAATAAGCCCCCCCCCCCGATAATAAGGCCAAGGCCATATTTCGGGGGTCCAAAGAAAATAAGACCCTGTCTTATTTTCAGGGAAACATGGTAGTTCTCTGGCAGTGTTCCAAGTGAGATAAGGTTGGTGTTGATAAATATTCCTCTGAAAGACTGTTTGCCTAGGTCAGAACAGTTATCTTTGTACTGGAAGATGGGGTAGAAGGACTTGAAAGACTTTCTACAGGAGATGGAAGGCCAATGTTAGCTTTGAATCAGGGGTGGGTTCTTTTATGCACTGAAACCCTGATCTGAAAGTTGTGTGTGTGTGTGTGTGTGTGTGTGTGTGTGTGTGTGTGTGTGTGTGTGTGTGTGTATGGTACTTCGTTTTAACAGTGAAGTAGTAATATTATATATTTGCAAATGGGTGACAGTACTGTGTCTAAACACATATTTTTGATTTTGTACCACTTGATCTAATTTTTTTAAAAAAGATAACATCATGTATGTGTAACTTGTCTGAAGATATACTCTAATATATGTCTCAGAATATATATTTTAAAAGCCACTTACAGTAGATTAAGACAAAGACTTGGCTGCAGGTAGTACTTTCTTGTAAATTGTCTTTCTCTGACTTCCAGTACCTATATTTCCATCCTAAAATGTGAGCAAAGAATAGTCAGATTTTTGAAAGAAAAAAACCTGCAAATTTTATAAAACTTATTCATTGTAGAGATTTATTGGAGAGAAGTTTTTTTGTGAATAGAGTTTATGTTTACAATATGTTTAATACAGATTACTATTCATTGCACCAGCCTTTGCAGTGTTTTCAAGAAAAGTGCTTTTGCACTTGCTGAATTAAACTAAGTTATGATTTTAAAGCCAAGGTGCTTCAGAGTTAGGCAGAAAAATATTGGAATTTTTTTCAAGAAGTATTCAGTGGCAAACCATTTTTCCACCCATTGTGTTAGGCAGTTAACCAGGAGACGAGTGATTTGAAAATGTCTTCATCTTTAATGGGGTAATTTCTGGAATCTATGCTTTCATGACTGACTACTTATTTCCTAACATCACTATTTAATATTGTTTTTTCCCCTTTTGGCTGACAGGTCTCAGAAAATAAAAGGCGTTACACAAGAGGTGGCTTTGACTTGGATCTCACTTATGTCACTGGTTAGTATTTCTTGACTAGTGGAGAGATTGGTCAAAAATGGAGATCTAGGCATCCAAGGATAATGGAAGAATGTGTGTAAGATGAACACAAGAAGAACCCTTTGTTCCATTTTCTATCTCTAGAGACTGCTTTTAGGGAAATATACCTGTGCTTCTCTTTACTATTGCTTCTTTGTGTTGAGAATCTGTGCTTGCTGAGGTAGACATTGCTAATTATACTGAGCAGTTAAAATCTAACTATTTGCAACAAAATATTTCTAGAGTGAGAGTCATGTAAAAAAATCTTAATGTGGCCAAGAGCCAATACCACCTCTTTCAACCTTTCCATTTACATAGTCGTGCCTCTGTTTGTATGAAAAGGAAATTAGATCATTAATTCTGTCATTATGCTTGGTTATAATAGAGAATGTTTATGCATAAAATTTTGATATCATGGGTCAGTGATGTTCCTCCCGAAGGGCAGAGTGCTGGTCCTAGGTAATGAGGAACAATGGCTGGAGTTGGGGGTGGGGGAATACTAGTGTGAATTAATTACATTAACAGCTTTTGCCAATGACTGTGGCATTACATTTTCTTGCTAGTAATTCACTGGTGACTAGATCTTGAGCAGGTTCTTTGGCTGTAGTTTGAAAGAAACTATAGTCCATTTTTTCCCCAGCCTGATGCCTTTCAGGTGTTTTGGAATTACAGTGCCCAAAGTAACATATGTAACATAGCCATTGGAATATTGACTGGTGTTAGTATAGTTCTGGGATTGGTGTTAGTATAGTTGGAAGGTATTAGATTGTGGAAAGTGGCAGTATCTAATAAAAGATAAATTACTATTTTTTGAGTATAAGATGCACCTTTTTCCCCACTAAAAGAGGGTGGAAATGTTGGTGCGTTTTATACACTGAATATAGCCATTTTTGACCTTTTGAAGCTCCGCCCCCACATCCCATTTTTGCAAAAATTGGGCCCGTTTTTCACAAAAAAGTGCTTCCGGGGGTTGGGGGAAGGCAAAAATGCCCCCGTTTTTGCAAAAAAATGGGCAAAAACCAGGGCATTTTTTGCAAAAACAGTGTTTTTGCCTTCCTCCAGCCCCCAAAAGCACTCTGCAGGCCTCCCAAACCCTCGGCGTGCCCCATTTTTTGCAAAAATGGGCCCGTTTTTCACCCGTTTTTGCAAAAAACAGGGCGCACAGAGGGTTTGGGAGGCTTTGCAGAGTGCTCCTGGGGGCCGGGGAGGACAAAAACGTTTTTTTCTTACTTACCTCTTGGAAATCTTGGTGCATCTTATACACTGGTGCATCTTATACTCCGAAAAATACGGTAGATTAGTAACACATTTGTCTTTTTCATGGAACTTTATAATCCATTTGTACTGCATAGTATAAACAGTTACTGATTGATATTGGGATTTAAATATGTGCCAATAAAATACTTCTTTATTTACGAATGTTTCCTTAAAAATCAAATTTTTATAGCTGTAGCATCTTTTCCATTTGAGTGTCATAAAAGACCTGATAGTATGCCACTAATATACCGGTAAATTGTTTGACCCTTCACCAGATCAACTGGTGATCATATTTTTCCTTTTAATTGTTAGATGTCTTTTACATCTTTATTGTAATACAACACATTTTTCTGTTTTTTTATATAAAGCAGCAAATTTATATAGTAAGTATAAGTCCTTAACTTACAACTATTCATTTAGTGACAGTTTGAAGTTACCACAGCACTGAAAAAAGTGACTTCTGATGGTTTTTCACACTTTCTCATTCAAGTAGAAAACAATACTTTAATCAAGGAACTAATAAGAAAAAAAACATACTCCTACCAACACTGGAAGGGGCAGGCTACTGTACTTTGCTATTGTGGAACAAATATCACACTCACACACTGATGGTGTTACTTAGTTGGTAACAAAACATCTGCAAGCAAACAGGCTCAGCAAACAAAGACTCCACAGATGCTTTTTTCCTGCATAAAATTTAATGTTTGCTTGGTGGTGCTAACCTTAAAATTGTCCTGCTTCAGTTTTTTTTTAATCTTTTGTACTTCTGAACTGACTTAAGTCACTAATTAATGCAGTTTTCTCCCTTTAAAGAATGTTTTACCAGAGTTATATCTGCAACTATGACCACAGGATTTCAAGCTGTCACGTTTTTGCTTAAGAGAATGTACAAATTCCAAACCCCAGAGTTGTATGTGACAGAAAGGGCCTTGTCATAATTTCTAAAACCATAAAATGTTTTTTCTTGCTTTTAATCTACAATTATATGGAAAAATACACTCCATGTAAAGTTTTTTTTTCTTTTTTATTATATGTGGGCATATCATTTTATCTTCATTCAAACGGTATGGAAATATAGAGGTATTAATTGAAGAAAAAAATTCTATAAAATTGATTTTGCAATCATTAATTCAACAACAAAAAAGAGCAAATATGCCATTTCCTTCTGTGGAAAAAATAAATATACCTTTGGTTCTAACACCTGGTATTACCTTTTTCATAGAAACATGCTTTTCAATTGGTATCAGGTTCTACTGGTGAAATGCTGACTTTGATTTTCGCTAAACTTGTCTTCTGGTACTGTGGCCAGATAACACTATTTTACATCCTTGCATATAGATGCAATTTGTGCAGCTTCTTTACAATAGTAAACTGCATTTTGATATCAGTAGTGGTGAGAATTATTTGTAGGTGATGAAAATCTGGGCTTTGTAGATGTCCACTTGTAGATCCTCTGGATAGGGGAATCATAGATGTCCCAAATGTTTGACAATTTTTTGAAATCTTTCCCAGACTCAGGCATTATAATCTTCTTTCTGAAGGCTTCTGAGAGTTCTTTGTATCTAGGCAGGTGTTCAAGAATAAAGAGCAAAATCAATTAAATGTTTGAAGTTTTAGTAAAATAGGTTTAATAAGGCCTGATCTGGTGTACCCTGAGTCTAATATTAGGTATTTGAGATACAGTAGTTATAAATGTTGGTAGTCTACTTAGTTTTTCCATATGCAAAATTCGCATTTATGTTTATTTAAATTACACAATGTACTCCAGAATGTAAATGGTGCGTGATATTTCTAATAATTTATCTCCTTTAGTAACATTGTTGAAATGAAGATCAAATATGTTGAAATATGTTGAAAACATAAAAAACCCGAGGTATACTTACTTTTTCACATGATTCTACTCAAAGTAGTGAACCTATGAAAAATCTCACATTTGTCTCATAATGCAGATCTTACATTTTCTTTCTTTTTTGCTTATTTGTATCTATTCATTAGCTCGCGTTATAGCAATGTCGTTCCCATCTTCTGGGCAGCAAGCTTTCTACAGGAATCCTATATGGGTAATCTAAAGATTAAAAGATAATGGAAATATTTTCTGTTATTCTGTGAATCTTCCTCTTTGTTTTCCTCCACTCCCAGTTATTATTATTATTGACTGTGTTTAATTTTAGTATGATTGTAAGAGATAATGTAATTGTACGGTAGAAGAAAAGACCTCTTGGTAGTTAAAGCTATATAGTAAAGTAAAAGATAGTCTGCCTTTAAGGATTTTTCCCTCAAAGCTTTAGTCATGAATTCATATATAAATTTAGCATCTACTTAACATATGAAAAAATGGATTGCAATGATAAGCAATGAGAAATGATAACTACTCAAGGAGAGAGTCAACCTAGAACTAAGGAGAAATTTCCTGACAATCAATTGAATGACTTGCCTCCAGAAATTATGGTTGATCCAACAGTGGAGGTTTTTCAGAAGAGATTGGATAGCCATTTGTCTGAAATGATATAGTTTCCTCGTTGAGCAGGGGGCTGGACTAGAAGACCTCCAAGGTCCCTTCCAACTTTCTTATTCCTCTTCTAAATTGGTGAGTTCTGCAGGCCTCAGAATGCTGACTATCTGGCTCCTTCAGCAGTTATCAAATTTAGCAGTGAAAAGTACAATTCTTTGAGTTTGCAAATAAAACAGAAGTGCTTTCTGCGTTTTGAATAAAAAGTCAGTATGATCCGCATAATGAAGATTTACTGTAGGTTCTCTACACTATGGATTATGGTATGATAAGCACATATCCATATAATGGATAATCAGGGAGTTATAGGTCCCAAAATGCACCTCCAAAACTGAGTTCAGCTTATCCATGGGTGGGCTTATATGATAGTATAAGAGCCGAGGTGGCGCAGCGGTTAGAGGCAGTACTGCAAGTCACTTTAGTTGACTGTGATCCGCAGGTCAGCGGTTCAAATCTCACCAGCTCAAGGTTGACTCAGCCTTCCATCCTTCCGAGGTAGGTAAAATGAGGACCCAGATTGTTGGGGGCAATATAAATATACATTGCTTACTGGTGTAAACCGCTTAGAGAGTGCTTGCACTGTGAGGCGGTATATAAATCTCACAAATAAATAAATAAATAAATAAATAAATAGTACTTTTTAAAAATACATATACAGGTAGTCTTTGACTTACAACAATTTGTTTGGTGATTGTTTGAAGTTACAATGGCAGTGAAAAAAGTGGCTTAGGATCTTTTTTCACATGACTGTTGCAACATCCCCATATTCATGTGATCAAAATTCAGCTGCTTGACAACTGACTCATATTTATGACAGTTGCAGTGTCCCGGGGTCATGTAATCACCTTTTTTTGACCTTCTAACAAAATAAATGAGGAAGCCAGAGTCACTTAACAACGGTATTAACTTAACAACTGCAGTGATTCACTTAACAACCGTAGCAAGAAAAGTCATGAAATGGGGCAAAATTCACTTCTTGCTTAGCAATAGAAAGTTTGGACTCAATTATGGTCGTAAGTTGAGGAGTACTTGTATGTAAGCAGATAAGCTGACCCTTGAATTTTTAATTAAAACACCATGAAAAATGTGCCACATGAAGATGAGCAAATTGTGAAAATTAAAACATATGAAAATTTTTAGGATTGGCTTTCCTTGGGGTGGCACATTTTTCATGGTACAGCATTTGATTAAAAATTTAAGGGTCAGCTTATCAACGGATGGATCTGTAAAAATATGCAGTATATGTACTTTGGTTTGTCTCTTTCCCCAAGTACTTCTTTAGTTTATTGATGGACTTTAGCAATGCCAGTATTTATAATTCACTCAGGCATACTGGTTGGAAATTATGGAAGTAGAAATATTGTAGGAGGTTGCTGTACGTCTCTATATTAGCACCAAAACCCTCTAAGTGAGATTTGAATCTTCCTTGAAATACTTTGTCTGAAACAAGCTACATAAATAAAGTTGTTAATAATTCATGCCACCTTGACAATTAAAATATATTATTCTTTTTTATAAGGAAGTTGCAAAATTCTTGGATACAAAACATGGAGACCACTACAAAGTCTACAATCTTTGTAGTAAGTATTACTTTGTTTCTTAGACACCAAAACTGGAGCAGTCAGGAAAACATCAATTGCACCTGTTCTCATCACAAATCAGGCCATCCACCATCTTCAGTCATAGCCCTGTCTTCTAGGTATGCAGTGAATATCCATAACTGATGGAGGACATGAACTTGGATATCACATATCTTAACCACTCCACACTACATCAGTAACTGCTTCCTTTTAAAATGAAGTTCTGAATGATATAGAACTCAGTGTTTATGATAGCCTTAAGATACATTCATATTCTCATTTTTTTAACCTCTTAACATAATGACTGTCATTTAGTCTTCCCCAGTCCCATGTTTTCCCAGCTTAGTGGTTTCAATCTGATTGGTACAATAGCTTGCTGACTGAAATTCTTGTGTTGTAATGTCAAAACATCTGGAACATACAAAACATCTAGAAGGGAAAAACTGCTTCAGTTATAGATTAATCTAATTTTTTCAGTTCACTTCTTGTCAAGCCTCATTATGGCAAGTGTTGAATCAAACTTTAGATTTACAACATCTAGATTTACTCTAGATTTACAACATCTATGTCATTCAATAATCAAGATTCTGGTCCCAATTGTGATCATAAGTTGAGGACTACCTGTAGCTCAGCAACTATCTAAAAACTGTAGATGTTAACTGAAGACTATTTCTGTTAGCAACAAGATTCAATATAATAGCAGGGAGGAGGATTGAACATGTTGCTGTTTGCTACCCTGTCAATTCCAGTAGAAATTTGAAATTAATATAATTTTGCTTTTTTTCTACACAGTTTAATAGCATGCATCTTTGTGTATTACTTAATGAACCAAAAATGTATTGACTCTTCTGCCATGCTATTAGTATTCCTTTTACTGGATATGCTATATTGCCCTGGCTTAGTGTTGCCCCTTTTCTGTGCAGATGGGCATACTTCCAAATTAAACATGTTGATTAAAGTTGCTTAGCATTTTTATTTTCTTAAGGAACCCAGATATTCATGAAAGAAGGATGGAAATACACAGTTTCCCATTTTAAAAACTGTGGGTATTTTAATATTAAAAAAATCAGGTGGAGCATGGAGTTGTGTAGATGCCCAAAGGGAATTGTGGGATAAATAGTGTCCCAAGTATCATTTAAGGACATTTAAGGTTTAGATATTTGTCCGAAGTATTGCTTTGTAATCTTCCTAATGGAACTTGGTCTCTGTTTATATACATAATATCTGTATAATATTTTTTCCTGCAGGTGAGCAAGGCTATGACACAGAGATTTTCCATAATAGAGTGGAGCGGATGTTTATTGATGACCACAATGTTCCCTCTCTAGCGTAAGTATGATTCTGCAATGGTTCTATGTAGATTTGATAATAAACCAAGTCCAGTTGATTAAAGTTTGCAGATATCTATAGTCTATGAAAATCTATAGATTATTTAATTTATATATTGCTGTCCCACAACCGTTGGCAGTTCACAATAATAAGGTACAAATAAAATAGCCACAATAAAATATAAATTAATTAAAACTGTACAACTGAACCCTGCAACATGTTAACACTCAAAGGCCCTCTGGAATAACTTACTTTTAACTTGTTTCCTGAAAGTTATAATCAATGGACTCAATCTCCTCTCCAGAGAGAGGCAATTCCAGAGGGCAGGGGTCATCAGAGAGAAATAGTGCCTCTGGACTTCAGCCCCATCAATTCCTAGAAATAAAGCAATACCAGCAGCTTCTCCCTGGATAAAAGCTTTAAACAGGTCAAATCCACTTGAAGGAGGCTACCCTGAAGTACTAAGGGCTAAGCCATAAAGGGCTGTGTAGGTTGATTTCCATTCTGAAGCCACCAGGGCAGTACTTCAGGATTTGCAGAAATGGTATAACATGCTCATTGTGTCACACACTTGACTGCACACAGACATTCTGTAACAATTATGGTTTTTGAATGGTTTTCAAAGGTAGCCCCATGAAGGGTGCTTTGCAATTATCCCAGCAAGTGGTGAGGAGGGCAGGTGTCATTGTAAGAAGCTATTCCCAATCAAGGCAGGGCTGCAACTGGTGTACCAGCTGAAACAAAGGGCCTCATTATTACAGCTTGACCTGCCCTTCTATTAGGAGCTGTGAGAAAAGAGAAACTCCATTTTGCTGGGTTTAATTTTAATTTAATTTAATTCTCCAGCCAGACTGGAGTGGCATATACAATTAAGTATCATCAGCATATTGATGGCACCTCAACCCAAACCATCAGATGCTCACTCCCAGTGGTTTCATGTAGATGTTTAAAAGTAGAGGAAGCAGCCACTAGGCCAACTCCTCCTTCTCCATTAAGACTTGAACCACCTATTCAGGAAGGAGCAGAACCACTGAAGAACAGTTTTTCCAATCTCTATCCCTCCTAGGGGGTCCAGAATGATGCCACAGTGGATGGTATTTCAAAGCTGCTCATGAGGGGTGTACTTCATCCATGACCTAGCAAACGTTATTAACCAGAATGATAAATGCCATCTTATTCCTATGCCTGAACTCTGATTCAAAAGACTTCAAAGACTTCTGTCTCTTTTCCATCTGTTCCATAATCTTCCCTAAATAGAAGAGTGTTGGAGATGAAATGATAATCTTTAAAACAGCTGGATCCCAGTTAAGCCTGTTAAGGGAGGATGCCATAATCTCTCAAAGCATCACACAGTGCCTCCTCTTGAAACAAGGCACTGATAGCTTTGTTTTAAGAGGGTCCAGCCTGGCTCTATAGGAGCCAGGAGGGCTGTCGTACAGGTGGTAGAATCATGCTGGACAGTAGGCTATTTCCTTCAGTCAGCAGGTCAAAAAATCCCAGATAACACAGCGAGATAACACTTCATTTGTCCCTATTGGATACCATGCAAGACTTCAGTGAATTGGCAAAGTGCTGTACAAAATGGTTGTTGTAATCAGCTTAAACCCAGAGATGATACAGTGAGATCCAATTGAGTTCAGTCCTTTATTTGCTTGCACCTAATGGACAGAATTTTACCAAGATAAAACTATAACTATCTAACCTACAGATATATACTGTACAGATATATACTGTAAGATTCTAGGGTGTGATTACCCTGAATCTCTTCCCCCTCTCCCTTCTCCAGTTTAGGATTGCACAATCTCTTAATTTGGGCTTGTTTTGGGGAAAACTCTTGAGTTGGCAAAATATTCCCCTTGCTGCTGCAGATACACATTCCATCACACCAGGCAAGCAGTCTAGTTGATCATAGTTCCCGAAGAAGGAATTTATTATCCTAAGTAAGCATATTAGCTTGTCATTACAGTAAAGGAAGAGGGGTAAAGATGATTAGCCTTCCTAGTTACCGTGGTGTAGCCTCTAATGTGAGCTGACTTCCGGGTTCGGTCTTCGGCATCGCCGACGCTCTTTTTAGAGTGCCTTTCCGATTCCTCGCCAAGCCGCCAGAACAGCTGTCTGGCGGCTTGGAAATCTCTGCCCCGGGTAAAGGGGAGAGAGAAGAGCCTGACAGGTGGGGTAGAGCCCCCCTAGCGCCCTAGGAGTCATCTAGGGGCGCGAAGAGTGAAGGCTCCCCAGGCAGCCTGTCTCCTGCTCCGGGAATCCGGAAGCCTCCGCTTTTGCGGAGCAAGATGCCGAGACCTCCGCTGCTTCCAGAATGGGATTTATAATACATTTTACGGTTGAAAGAAGCAGACAGAGAGAAACAGGAGCTAACCTGGGCAAGTACTGAATTTTCTTTTTGTTCAACCCTCTGCTAACTTTTACTATGGAAAAGAAAAAAAGTAGCACCTAATAAGCAACAATATGGCGCTTGAAGAAGAAGTGAAAGTGATCGGTGCTTTGCTTGCGGGTTTTTTTTTCTTATGGAAACTTTTGAATTTGGAAATGGGTTTTTCTTTCTCTGTTTCCCGACTTTGGATTATAACAACAATAGATAATTTCTTAAATTAAAAAGAAAAGAAAAAAAAACTTTCTGCCTTTGAAATTAAGAACTTTAATTAGAGATCTGGCTTTTTCTTTGTACTCCTCTGGAAATTACAACAATGGCTTCAACTGGAAAGATTGTTTTTCCGTTTTGCCTGTGGTTTTTTCTTTTATGGAAAATTTGAAAATTGGTTTTTCTCTCTCTGTCTCTTGATTTTGGATTATAATAATAACTGATAACTTTCTTAAATATATATATATATATATATATATATATATATATATATATATATATATATATATATATATATATATATATATATATATATATATATATATATATATATATATATATATATATACAAAAAATTATCTGCTTCTGAAATTGGGAAGAACGTTTTAGAGATCTGGCACTTTCTGTGCATTCCTTTGGAACTACAACAATGGCTTCTAAGTCTGGAATGATTGTTTTGAACAAAAGAGCTGGCTATCCCTCCGCTTATACTTCTAAAGTGCAACTTGTGACTGAGTCAACATCTCCACAGTCTTTGACATCTGAAAATTTATTAAGTACTTTAAAGATTATGAAACAGGATTTGATTTTGGAATTTAACGAAAAAATTAGTGAAATAGAAAAAAAAATGCAGGATGCTTTAAAGAAGATGGAAAATCAGCTAAGGTTGGACATGTTAGAGGTCTGCAAAGGTCTAGCAACAAATATTGATGTTTTGGAGGACTGTATTGAAACAAATAAACAAGTCTTGGCAACTTCGGTGGAATATATAAATAAATTTCAAAAATATATTGCAAATTTTGAAACAGAGGTGTTGATGACACAGTTCAGAAGAATGGAATTTGCTATAAGACTGAGAGGGTTGAAGGAGGGATTATATGATGACTTGAAAGGAAGAATAATTGATGCTTTGGAGCAGGTCTCTGGAATGTCTAAAGATGAATTAGCTACACAAATTGAAAAGATATATAGGGTCAACTCGTGGTATGCAAAACAAAAACATCTACCAAGGGACATTGTTATATATTTTACTACAAGAGCTTTACGGGACAGAATTATACAGGCGACGTTTAAGAATAATCTTCAGGTGAATGGTCAAGAACTTAGGATATGGAAAGAAATTCCCTCTAAAATGTTCAAAGCTAGAAAAGAATTTACTTTTTTGACTGATGAACTTAAAAGATTGAATTTACAATATAAATGGGAAGCACCAACAGGAGTAGCGGTGAAATTTTCAGTGAAAAGATATCGGCTGAACACGATAAAGAAAGCTACTCAATTTTATGTCAATGTTTTAAAGGCTGATATATCTAAAATTCCAGAAGAAAGACGTATGAATGTAGAAGAGGACAAGGAGGAAGAGCCAGCCTTATTGGATCAAAATGGAATAGTTTCAAAGAGTCAAAGCGAATGGCAGAGTCAGAAAGATGGGGAAAAGGAGATGGAGGATCGGGATCAGATGGGAGATGAGCTGATAAATTTAAAATCATCAAGATATAAAATGAGGCAACCAATAAGATACAAAGAGATGTAGTGTTGATATGTATTAGATGGATGGAGATTAATATGATTGTATTTTTCCTTTTCCTTTCTTTGTTTATTTATTTTTTGCTTTCTTTTCCCTTTAACTTTTTTCTTTTAATATTTTTTATTGGAATTTTTAACTAAAATTATTAAGTCATAAAGTATTATAATTGAAGTTGATGTATAATAATATTATGTTATTATGATGAATTTTAAAAGTTTTATTTAATATTCAGATATTATTTATGTAATATGTGTTTAAGTTTTATTTAATTTTGGGATTATTATTATTATTAATGTTTTTTAAAGATTTAGAATTATTAATACCTTTTAAAGATTTAGAATTTTTTGGAAGTTTAATACTTATTCAAGTTTTATTTAATTTTGACTAGATGTTGTCTAGGATAGTTGATTGAAATGAGGAGGATGAAATTGTTTTCTTTCCTTTGCATACTTCAGATTATTATTATTACTATCAATATATCTTTAAGAATTATAATTTTTTGGAAGTATATAATTTGATGTATGGTAATATTATGCTATTAATATTATGATGAAGTCTAGGATTTTTTTTTAGGATAGATGATTGAAAGGAGGAGGAAGAAATTGTTCTTTTTCCTTTGTATAACTTTTCTCTTTATTATTAACTTTGCTTTTTCTGTATTTTTTTGTTTTTTTTCTCTTTTGTATCTTTATTTCTATTTTTTCTTTATTTTTTCATTATTATTTTATATTCAGATGATATAAAATATAGAAGTTTAAGGATGTAATCTATTAATGTACAATGTGTAGTTGAGGGATTTTTGTGGTTTGTTTTTTTTCTTTTTTTCACCAAATTTATTTTATTGATATTATGCCCTGTATTCTCTCTGGGAAGTCTGGGGGGGGGAGGGGGGAGGGAAGGGGGTGGGGGGGGAGAGAAAAATTAAAAAAATGTTTGTACTCTGTACTAATAAAACTTTTTCAATTAATGTGAGCTCACATCTGTGCTTGGTCAAAATCCTCCCTCCCCCCATGATGATCCAGGCGAAATAGGACAACTCGCCTCAGCCAACTCGTCACGGGCAACTTGCCATAGTCAACACACCGCAGGAAAATTTGCCATGGTCAACTCGCGACAGGACAACTCACTGCAGGAAAATGCAACAATTCAATTTAATTGTTTAAAATAGTTAAAAATTGTTTTATTGTCATTCACATTTCATTTTGTTCCTCCTTTGGCATCCTTTCTTTAATGATTCTATTCCACTATTTCTTTGATATTAGTGTAACTCTTGTCCCGTGGCAAGTTGGCCTGTGGCAAGTTGGCCATGGCAAATTGTTCCATGGCAAGTTGCATGTGGCGAGTTGTCATAGAAGCTCCAGGCATTGATTCTGTCATTTTCTCTTTGGAGCTCCTTGGTAAACTTAGATAAATCCCAAGATTGGCAAGTAGAGACTGCAATTTCATCAAGAGCCAGGTTTCTTCCTGTAGCTAGCTAGCAGTCAGTTAAGCAACTGGCAGAACTTCCTGCCGGATGGCTGAGAAACTTCCCAAGCACCATCCAGAAATTCTCCAGATCATCTCAGAATCTGGAACAGAAAGTTCTAATTGGTTTCGGCGCTGGAGAAGTCATGATGGCAAACAATCTTTGTAGTATTAGGAAGTGATTTGACTGTAACAAAATATAACACCATACACATCTGGATCACAAAGCAATTGCTCAGAAGTGAAAACTAGATCAGTATAAGTCTACTTGTATTTGCGAAACAAGATTACCAGAGACAAGTACCGTATTTATCGGCGTATAACACGCAGTTTTAAAACTAAAATTAGAAGCCAAAATCCTACCTGCGTGTTATACGCCGATAAATACGGGTGGGTGGGTGGATGGATGGATGGATTCACCACTGATTCACCGCTCTGGGGGCAGCTCAAAAACGGGCGGGCGCATCCCTGCTGTTCTCCGGCCAAGCGGCCGAAGCAGCCCTGGAGCCCCGACGCCGCCCTGCATCTCGGTCTCTTGGGGCTTGTCCGGCAGCCTGCTGGGAAGGCGGCTGCGACGCAGGGAGGGAAGGAGCTGCTATTGCCGCTCCGGCATGTCTCTGTGGCTGCACCGGGGAGGCGCGTCCTTGTTAACAATGGAGACGCTGCGCGGAGCAGAGGCGCCTGGCGAGCAAGGCGAGTGGCTGCATCGGCGGCAGGCTCCTGCCCGCGTCTCCCGCCCGCCTGCCCGCCTCTTGCCTTAGCATTTAAAAGAATGAGAGGCGGGCGGGCGGGAGACGCGGGCAGGAGCCTGCTGCCGATGCAGCCACTCGCCTTGCTCCGCGCAGCGTCTCCATTGTTAACAAGGACGCGGCTCCCCGGTGCAGCCACAGTGACTGGGGAGACATGCCGGAGCGGCAATAGCAGCTCCTTTCCTCCCATGCGTCACAGCCTTCCCAGCAGGCTGCCGGACAAGCCCCAAGGGCGGCGTCAGGGCTCCAGGGCTCCTTCGGCCGCTTGGCCGGAGAACAGCAGGGATGCTGCCACGGTCGGGGACTCAGTCGGGTGGCTGCAGCCCCGCGGGAGACGGCGACAGAGGCTCCTTCCTCCTTCTGCAGGGAGAAAGACGGAAGGAAGGAAGGAAGGAAGGAAGGAAGGAAGGAAGGAAGGAAGGAAGGAAGGAAGGAAGGAAGGAGAAAGAAGACAGACAGACGGACAGAAAGAAAGAAAGAAAGAAAGAAAGAAAGAAAGAAAGAAAGAAAGAAAGAAAGAAGTTAGGAAGGAAGGAAGACAGACAGAAAGAAAGAAAAAGAAAGAAGTTAGAAAGGAAGGAAGACAGAAAGAAAGAAAAAGAAAGATGTTAGGAAGGAGGGAAGACAGAAAGAAAGAAAAAGAGATGTTAGGAAGGAAGGAAAGAAGAAAGAAGACAGAAAGAAAGAAAGAAAAGTTAGGAAGGAAGGAAGACAGAAAAAAAGAAAGAAAAAGAAAGACAGACAGACAGAAAGAAAGAAAAAGAAAGAAAGACAGAAAGGCAGAAAGAAAGAAAGAAGTTAGAAAGGAAGGAAGACAGAAAGAAAGAAAAAGAAAGATGTTAGGAAGGAGGGAAGACAGAAAGAAAGAAAAAGAGATGTTAGGAAGGAAGGAAAGAAGAAAGAAGACAGACAGAAAGAAAGAAAGAAAAGTTAGGAAGGAAGGAAGACAGAAAAAAAGAGAAAAAGAAAGACAGACAGACAGAAAGAAAGAAAGAAGGAAAAAAGAAAGAAAGAAAGAAAAAGAAAGAAAGAAAGAAAGAAAGAAAGAAAGAAAGAAAGAAAGAAAGAAAGAAAGAAATATGTTAGGAAGGAAGAAAGACAGAAAGAAAAAGAAAGATGGTAGGAAAGTGAAGATGAAGAATTTTTTGGTTTCCCAGAAAGCAATTCTGATTAAGTTTTTTTCATTCAAAGAGGTGCTTTTTCATTTCATATTTGCCTTATAAGAGGAGTTAATGTTATAGTTCATGTTATAATGTTATAAATATGAATCCAACATTAAGTTCAGACATTCCAAGTCATTTATTTTTAATTAAAAAAATTTTTACTCAAATTTTATTGTTAAAATGGGGGTGCGTGTTATACGCCGGTGCGTGTTATACGCCGATAAATACGGTATATGGTTGCCATGGAGGCCATGAATTCCTGGGCCTTCCCTTACCCAGCTTTCAGGGCCAGTAAAATAAGGGTTAGGGTGAGGTCATCCAGCACCAAAAAGAGAGGGAGCCTGCTGAAAGACAAAAGAGCTCAGCAAGGGAATCAACTAGTAGAAATCCCTACTGTTTAATTCATATGCAAACATTTGCATCCTGTTGATTCTGGTGCGGAACTACAGTCACAAAGTGTCTTTTAGAAACAGTGCTACTTTCCTTCCTGCCCTTTGTAGCTGTAGGACCCGAGATCAAGAAGGGCAGAATTCTGAAACCAAATTTAGGTGATACATGTCAGGTCTGTTAATTTATTCACAAGTAGGTTGTGGGCGAAAGTGGTTTTACTGCAGGTAGAGATGGCATTTACTAGCAGCCAATTGGAACCAAGGTCCTTGGCAGTAATTTTAATAAATTTTTTTAGAGTGTGCATGTACGGTAATTAAGCACAATAGAAATAAATTAAAACATATGCAATATAAATAACAACAATCAAACTGTCTAGTAACATATGTATTTCCTAATACCATATCATAATATAATACTAACAACCTTAGTAGATGTAATAGAAAGAAGGAATGACTTTGTGGGACAGAAGGAAGAGCTGCTGCCAAGATAAGGGTGAGATAAAAGAAATCTGAATCGGGCAAAACTCTTAACTTGAGAAAACGTCTCATACAAGATGTTTTTTTATTTCTCATAAATGGGGGGGATGCATTTAGGTTGCAGGTTTGTGTTACTGTAACTTTATAGTAAAAGTAGTATTGGCCTGCATGATTTCAGTTTCCTGGTCTGGTCTACCTTGAAGGGCTGGTAGTATAAATCCAGAATCAAACCCACTCGATATAAGCAGGGATGATCATCAAATTGTTGATTACTCTTCCTCACAATTGCTTTTCTGGGCCTCCTCATATACCCCTCAACCCATCATAATTGGGATCATCCTGCTACCATCCTTAATGGTGTGCTCACAATACTTGCCCCTCCTTTACAAGTCAGTTAACTAACCATACACCCACACTCTAGGCTCAGTTGTCCGGTTCTTGCCAAGCCACTCTAGCAGGCTATCCTATCCTGACCCTTCCTCTATTCCCATAATCTATCATAATATCCCTCAAAATGCCCTTCCTCATGAAAGCCCTCCTGCCTAATCTACCTGTCTCCTCTCCCAAGAAAAGAAGATTCTTAATAAGTTCATCTTATTTCCAATTGTGAGAAGCAATGCAAGCCCTTTTAGTGGGAAGTCCTTAAAATCTCTCCTATGAACTTTGTGCTTCATGTGGCTTATCTCCAGAGGCAACTAAAGAAGCCTAAATGGAAATGGTGTGTGGTTATAAGAAATTCCACTGCCAGATGGACTTGTGCTGTTCTGATAAATGAGAGAATATTTTAATTTTTCTACAGTAATATCTACATAAGCTCTTAAACAAAGCATTCTTCCTTTTCTTTAAGGGAGACGCTCATATTCACTGCCAATGTGAGGCAGTGGATGAAACGGGACAACTGCAATGTTATAGCAATACACTGTAAAGGTGGGAAAGGTATGTGAACTTTCTGGTTTGGAAGGCATTCCCAAAGATCCCTCTTTTGACTATTGTTCTGGTGCAGGATATGGTGTAAAATGATGCCCTGAATTGGACACAGAGGCTAGCAACTGTCGGTATTCATGCTGAAGGGCTGATAAAATATTTTCAGATAATGTATTAATTAAGGGATGTGCTGACCATTGCCTCACATGGTCTTGAAAAATAGCCCTATGCAGAATGCACTGTAGTGATCCAGTCTCTTTCGGACATGCTCAAGGGGAAATGTCATTTTCAGCCCTTCTGTAAACCTTAAAGTATTAGTCATTATTTGAGATGCATGGAAATTCTGTAATAGATTTAGCATTCATTGATAGTGTTGTGTCCTGAGATCTGCATATTAGCTGGGAAGTTTCCACTCAGGTCTGCTCTATTGAGTAGAACAGGTGATTGTGGATTGGTCTATTTACAAGCCAGGGCTACCCTATTTAAACCACAAGCACACCTGGGTATTTGCTGTTGTTGCTCACTGTAATCAGTAAAGAGCTAAAGTCACTCAACCAGTCTCCTGCCTCTACAGTATTGGAACCTAACAGATAGTACCTGTCTGCAAAAGCTGTTTGCATCATCTGGTGATAAATGTGCAGGGTGAACTTTTCGTAAGTTCAGATGCTTTTCAGATTTGTTAGGTGCAGGGGTGGGGTTGCTTAATATTGATGCTGTCATTGCCTCATTCTTGGGGACAAGTAAACATGACAGCATCATTATTTCTAAGTCACTGATTTCCCCTTTTTGATGCAGGTAGGACTGGAACTATGATTTGCATCTGGCTTATTGACACCGGCCAGTTTAAGACTGCGCAGGTACCAAAGTAATGTTCATATTTTTCCTCTTGTTTCTGAATGAATTAAAGTATCTGAAATGACTATGCAGAGCATGTTGAAAAGTACTACCTCCCATAATTTCTTCTGTGTGGATTCCAAATGTAAAATGGGAATAAAAACTGATGCTTTCAATATGGCTTGACCAAACCTCCTAGCATGCAACTTCTTGTTTGTTCAATGTCATCTTTGATAAGGACTTTGAATTTGCCATATCCAGGACTTCATGTAATAAAGCCTGATATGCTGTTCTATCACCATGTGAAATTCCTTCAGCAAGGCTTGTTCCTATGTGGGTCCATGTTTTTCCCCCTCTGATTACTGTTTTTCCTGTTTGCCTGCAGTAAATGTTAAATTGACCAACTTGTAATTACTTGGATGTCTCCTGGAATTCTATTTAAAGTTGGTATTAACTGAGGTGCTGCTCATAGAGTTCTTCCAAAAATTGCTTATGAATTGTAATTTATAATGTGACTGAAAAGGAAAATAATTAAATATCTATTACAGTAACTGTTTCTTTAATTAAATCCAAATTAAGTTTTGCCCCACTCTGCCCAGTTGGTTTTCTTGAAAACATCTATTTTCTGAAGTATAGCTCTGGTATGCTACTCACAAATAATGAGTAGTTCTGAGGCATTCTTCCAATCCAAAGCTGTACACTTTTCTCATATAAGATTTCTAGTTAGTTGTTCTTAAACTAAATACTGTAAGGTGCTACAATAGTTACAGTAACACCATTCTCAATTTTTAAGGAAAGTTTGGATTACTTTGGCAAACGAAGAACTGATGAAACTACTAGCACCAAGTTTCAGGGTGTTGAAACTCCATCACAGGTAAAAATGTATAATGAAGCCATGTGTAAGGTTGAATAAAAGAACTAACACAATTGATTGACAAAAAATAGCTGTGTAATTTAAATAGTTATTTTCTGTTTTTACCTTGCATTTCTTAAGTGCTGCTTCACTTCTTTCATCCAATCATATGAGCTTTGGGTTTGGTCATGTTTTGATTAAGCGAAACTTGGGACAGGAATGTTAAATTTCCCCCCCTTATGAAGTCAAACATCAGAGAATGGTATGGGAAATATCTTGGGAGATGGGGCAAACAGATGCTGCCTAGAGAATGGTCAGATAAGAGACAGCATATCCCACAACTGGATAATAATTGGGACAAGAGGCTCAGAAGGGAGTTTCTCGGGCAGTACCTTCAGACTTTCAAATTTCTATTAATGTAGCTTCACAATAAAGTAGAATTAGCTTATCTGATCTTGTTTCCTGTCTGGCAACTTGGTAAGGCTGACATCAGTTTTGCAAGTTTGCAAGTACAGTTCTCCCACCGTCTCATTTATAGCCTGAGAAACTCAGGAGAGTCCTTTCCGAGCCTGTTGCCCCATTCACCATCCAACTGCAAGGTATTTCTCTTTGCTCCATCTCCCAACAACTTTGCCACATATCATGACAAATAACCTTTCCTTTTTTTTGGATTAGCAGGGCATTTGCTTTCCTTAAGATTTTGATTTTATACAGATATGAATATTTAATTATCTATATTTATTATAGATTTCTTTATAAAATTATTTTTGTCTCAAGGCACTCCTAAATTTTATTTGCAGAGTAGGTATGTACAATATTATGCAATCTTGAAATCAAAATACAACCTGACCCTCCCACCAGAGAAGCCTTTCAGAATCAGATGCATAAAAGTCTATGCTATCAAAGGTAAGTGCCACTAAAATGCTGTAGGAAGGGGACTTTCCAGCTAATGCTGCAATCTCAGCACCTAGATCAGTTGGGTTCATATCCACAAAAAAAGCATGGCTGTTGGTTGTGTTGAAACAGACTGCCCCATCTCCCTCTGTGGGAAGTAGAATTTAAAAAACAAACAAGGACCTGGGGAAGAACTTGGAAAGAAGTTACAGAAGTAAGGTGGGGGAAAGAGTGGAGTTTAACATCTCTTTGAACAGCCTCTATTAAACGGCTAGAATGTTTATAAGTCAAAGGAGAAGTCACTCCTTTAATTTAATCAGAAGGAACATCTGATTTAAAAGTCACTAGATTTTTGTAGAAATAGGTAAAACAGGATTTTGCATTAGATTTTTAGTTTGTTTTCTCTGACTGTTAAGTCTAATTTTTCTGTATTTATTTATGCAGGATAATACATTGGCTATATTATGCTCAGCTCTCTGTTATCCCTTCTTCAAACTTGACATGAAGACACTAGGTTCATTTAGGATACTTTTATGAGTTGGAATCCCTGTAGTTTCTCTTCTGAGTTCCATGAAAGTCGTTATTTATAGCAGACCAGTATCATCTTAAAAAGAGGATGTTCAAACCCTTCAGACTATTTCCACACATGTTCAGCCACCCATTTTAGCCAGGTAGCAGCTACAACATATCCTTGTGTTGGTGCTGTTTTAGCCCACTGATGTCATTTTAGGAAGTGAACTGACCAGTTGCCTTGGGTTTCAAGAGATCTGTGCTCCTCTTTGGTGGAGATTCTTTACTCAACCTGTCTCTCAGCATTTTAGGTTTCCCATTGTAGAAATGTGCTTGCACATTTGGGGAAAGTACACAAATACAGAATTGCTGGTTTAGCAGCATTGCAAGTTTCAGAGGTTGGAAGGCAAGTTTGCTGTCATGAAGCTGAAAGCCGTTGAGATGTTTCAATGCACCTGCAATTTCTAAGCAATCTATCTCCCTATTGCACAGCTTTCCTTCATACTATAGCTGCATTCCCCCCTCCCCCAAATCAGTGGATACATAAATGCATAGACATAGATGAAACATAGAAAAACACACTGTCAATTTGAGTCTTTTCCTTTTGTGAAGAGTGAAAGGAATGCTTGCTTAGATGTGGATCAAGTAAAAGGCAGTTATTGGCCAGCTTGAAAGTAAAGCAATCTAGGAATGACTGATTGATGATTCTCTATGAATTATAGATTAGCAAATCTATAAATACTATTGTATTCCTAGCATTTAAATAGTCGAATTGTCAGAACAGTCCAAATCAATCTTGGGAGCATTTTAAACTGGATTGGAAAAGACTAGGAGATGAAAGAGCCGGTCATTTTGCAACATCACAGGATATTTTTGGTTTAAAATATGAATTCCATTGTTTGGTTCCAGTAACTATCTAATGCATGTCTTGTCTCCAATTCTCCTCTTTCCCCTCTTTAGGAGTTGGTAAAGGGAATGGGACTGATTTCAGAATAAAGATAATCATGAAGAATGAAGTAGCATTTCAATGCAATTGTTTAACACGAATAAACTGCAAGGTCAGAGCTTCATGTTAATTTAACAATCCTGCAATCATGAAGGCCAGGATTTGTTGATACAGTTCCCATTCATCCCATGTTCAATTGCAGCACAGATCTGTGTACTGCAATGGAAACTGATGCATTCTCGCTTTGAATTCCCTGATTGAACAACTTCAAATAGGCAGTAATGAATAAAGTAGTGAGAAGGGCCATGCTTAGTGGTATGCATGTTAGGTATTTGTTTCAGTTCAGTCTGTAGTGTCTATAAATGGGGTGGAGAAACTTATTTGAGATCTTGGAGAACCAGTATAAAAAAGAAAGTACTAGGCACACTAATAATCTGACTTGCAATATGGCAGCTTCTGCTATTCCTTTTGGCTGTGTTGTGAGAATAACAGATCCTGTTGCAGTTCTTTACAAAAATAGCTAGCATGGTAATTGACTACCATCCAGAAAGGCTGTTAGGTTATTATATGTCATGTAAGTTCCCACAAATAGTGATAAATTAACTAGAGGTGGCACTAATCTATCTGAGGATCAGAGAAGAATGTATTTTTAATGCTCATGCCCTGAGAGAAGTAACTTTTGAGAAGCAAACTAGGAAAAGCTGCATTCAAAGTAGAGCTAATTATTATCTAGAGCACTAGTGGAGAACTCTTAATGTTGCATGTGGCTATATAGTTATAGAACTATAATCTGTTGAAGAGCTAAATGGCAGTTTTATGGCATGACTTCTTACCCTTAAAATTTCCTTTTGAGTCTGAATGGGTAATGCAATATGCATATGACGATCAGTCTCTCACATACATAATCTTGTCCTTTGAAGTGGAGAGACTTATTGAAATATTAACAGATAATGAGCTGAACCTCCCTCCAAGTTCCTTCGTGGTGATTTCAGTGCATGAGAAAAAGAACTAATAAACTACAGTTTTGCATTTGGTGAGAAACATTTAGTAAGTGAAAATAAGATGTATATCTATTTTGTTTCAGTTGTTCCTTGATCATGAAAATGACCTGTTAATAATTGGTTTGAAGAACTGTCCTGTCATCAGAAATGATGTGAAAGTCAAATTTGAAGCTACTTCTGTAAGTTGAGAAATTGTGACTTTGTTATATACCTTTCACATTTGTAACCGTGTTAAAATAGTCATTCCACTCCATCTCAGTCACAAAATCTTTAAATGGTTTAACCATCCTGCTGACCTTACACCCACCTACCAAACTTGGCTGACTTTTAAAAACTAAGCTGGGTAGGCCTGTTTTGGAGTCCACCAGGAAATGCCAGATTAAAAAACTCTAAAAAGCAGTGGCAAACTATTTCCAGATTGTTATTAAGGAAATTACATAGACATGCCTCAAAGTGACCAATTGTTGATTTGGATTGGGAAAAAAAAAATTCAGACTTTTCTGTTTTGCAGTCTTAAGCTGCTAGACTTCTCTGCATAAATTAACCAGAAGTGGCCATCTTATTATGGATTTCAGTTCTTTCTATGGTTTGGCTGTGATGATGGCTTGATGTTTTATCTAAGTAGCATTAACTGTATTTCTTGTCTTTTTTTAATGTAGGATATTCCAAAAGGCTATGATGCCTGTGCTTTCTTTTTTTGGTTCCACACAGCTTTTATACAGGACTATCAGTAAGTTGTGATGTTTGAAAGCACACATGTACTGGAAAAGAAAGCCAAAATGCACCCAGACCTATGAGCCAGGGTGTAAGAGACTTTAGGTTACAGAAGCTTAGCTCAAGTCTCCATAGAAAGAGACAGTTGTTTCTTTATTTCTATGTGGTTGTGTATTTTGGGGGGATAGTCTGTTTAGAAAAGGAGGCCTGCCATTTAATATTGCATAGTATGAACCAACTCTTCAGAGAATGCCAGCTTTAAAAAATGCCTCTACCATGTAGAGAGATGTTCCTATTACTGTTTTTCCTTTAATGGATTTATAGTTTACCAAGTCTCTAAGAAGATTTATGTGATTATTTAGTAAAAGCTCACAACTCTTTTTTTGAAAATAATTCCTCAGTGGTACCATTCAGTTTGTCACTGCAGATAAAGAACTTCATTTGCCATGTAGGAGATCCAAAATACTAGAGTGGCACCTTGCTGCTTTTAAGCAAGGGGATAATTTCTGTTGCAAGTGTTATTTCTCTCTTTCTTTAGTCTATTAAACCATGTTTCATATTGCTTGTTTGCTAATGTTTGGAAATACATTTAGTGTTGGCTAGAATTTATTTTGCATTCAAGCTATTATAATCCCCCCCCAACTATGTTCTTTTAAAACTATTTATATTTACTTACTTGGGGGCATTTATACACTTTTCTCTCCCAGTTGCGTCTATTTATTGCATCTATGTGACATCATCATAAATGAGTATTGCTGAGTGCCAATACTCATGAAAGTATGAGTTGTGTGTGCTTGAAAATTCAGCTTTCTTAGATGTGACACACCTGTCATTCTTTCTATGAGTAATGTTTGGAGGTGAATGATAGCATTGCAGAGACACAATGGCACTATCCATGCACAGGAGACAGGCATGTGCATTCTTAATGGAAACCAAAGGGTTTCTGAAGAGCTGAATATTTTTCTGGGAAAAGAAAATAAACGCTATATTCTGTTACTTCAAAATTCAGTGTTATAAGAAAAAATATTTTGTTCTCTTCTGTGCAACAGTTTAAATCATTTACATTAGAGAACTAGTTTTTTTTTCTTTTTTCCCTAGTCTTTTCCTCACAAGAAGTGAAATCGATAATTTACACAAGCCAAAGATGTGGAAGATGTTCAGAGATAATTTTGCTGTGGAGATAGTTTTCACTGACCCATGACTGAAGCAAGCAGAAACAGACTTAACTGGGAATTGCATAATAATTCAGTAACCTGGTTTCACACCCAATATGGAATTGTATTTTGAGACTACTACTTCTCAGTGTGCAGAATCACCTTGAATGTAAAAATAAAACTAAGACCTAGTGCGCTATCATGATTACAACAATTAATTTTGCCATCTGGATTGTGTGTAAAACAATTACAGGGTCTTTAAAAGAGTTTTACTAGCAATAGCAATAGCACTTAGACTTATATACCCCTTCATAGTGCTTTACAGCCCTCTCTAAGCGGTTTACAGAGTTCAGCATATTGCTCCCAACAATCTGGGTCCTCATTTTACCGACCTCGGAAGGATGGAAGGCTGAGTCAACCTTGTGCCGGTGAGATTTGAACGGCTGAACTGCTGAACTGCAGTGCTGCATTTTAACCACTGCGCCACCTCGGCTCTTCTATTCTCTTCTATTCCCACCCCCCTTTGTAAACTCAGTAGTAAGTTCACAAGTTCTTCATAATCTTATTCTGATTTTTTTATTTTTTTTTAAAAAATGACTGGGTTATTGGCCAGTTTCCAATAGCAGTTTATGACTGGGTGTCTGGAGAGCAAGCTTAACTGTATTGTTATGGCTTCTAATGCCAGATTCATCATGTGAGCCATGATGTCCCAAGATTTGAGATCAAAGATTTTACCTGCTTTCTCTCTCTCTCTCTCTGCATTCCATAGGCCTTTTACTGAGTTTCTGATTTGATGTATTTGGCCTAATTTTTATGCCATATGTGGGAACCCCAAACATTGTCAGATCAGATAATTTCATAATTTGCATTGACTGGGAAGGCTTTAAATTCAAAGTTCAGTTCCCAAGCACGATAGGGGTAGATGTACGAAAAATATGTTAGGAAAAGTTGCCTCAGAAGTTCATTGTTTTAAAATGGCTCGATTTTATGATATGTAATGATGATGACTCCTTCACCATATATAGTGCATGTAAGTGATTACATTACCTCCCCAAATTTTTCCTTATAAATAACCTTTCCTGTTTTCTTTGGCAAGCAAGAAATTCTACCTGTTGATCTAGTTACAGTGTAATATTTGTTCATGAATTCCAGTTCAGCAGCTTTATATTAATTCCACAATAATGTTTTGTCATTTCATATATATTATCCCTTTAAGTTTGCAGCACAATATCCTGAAGGGATGAAATGCTTTCCCCGTATGCTTTTCCTAGGTTTAATGTACAATTTATATAATTTTATGATTTCATTTAAACTATGATGCCCAGCATTGGAATAGATAATATGAAATATAATTTTTGATTAAAATTGGTAGTTGGAAGCATAGTTCTAATGGTATATCAGCATCAGGAAATTGCAGTATGGTAATGATTTTGTGTAATATGTAAGGACAGGTTTAACAAATAATATCCAAAAAAATTATATGCTGTATTTTTATTCTGAAATGTTGTCAGTCCTTCTAATCAGTTATATAGTCTATTGCAGTGTATTGCATTACTTGTCAACTTTTAAGATGTATGAACTTCAACTCCTAGAGTTCTCCAGCTAGTATTCTGGATGGGGAATTCTGGGAGTGGAAGTCTGCACATCCAATTTTGAAAAACATAGATCTAGTATTTAATAAGTTATTAATACTACTTTGAATTTCCAAAACTAGCATGTAATGCAGAATTTGCTACTACTGTATTCCAAAATGTTTGGTACATCTAAAATTAGTCTGTAACATGCTTATTTGTGAAGGGTATTGTTAAATGATTGAGTTTCAGCTAAAAGCTCGTTCTGTGGGTTGAATCCAGATGCAGTGTCAGTAAGTTAAATGCAGACTACACTCCATTCAAAAGCATTGTTATAGAAGCTGAGCCAATTGGTGTCCACATCACTACTAATAATATGCTATAACTAAGAAATATAACATGATTATAGCCAAACACAGCAGATAATACCTTTTACTTTTAAAAGAAATGCTTAGACTTGTGTAGATTATGTCATTAGAGAATGAAAAAAAAAATCTAATTTCTCTGATCAACAGTTTCAGAACAAAGGGCACTGTATTCTGGGAACATGGAACATTATAAAGAAATATTAGGTACTGGATTACAAGTGATTTTTTTAGAAGTCTATTTATGTGCGATACTCTCTGATGTGTGAGAATCAAGTAACCAGTAAGTAGAATTGTATACAAATTAACTAATGTGGGACATTATAAAAACTACTCTGCAATGCACCTCCTGCTCAGCTTCCCAGCATATTAAGTTACTTCTATAATGCAGTCACTATGTTGCAAGCTAATAGTTAACTGATACTGCAGCATATTCTTTTTTAAAGCCCCATGACTAAAATTTCTATAGAAGTGAGTAATTAAAATCTCCTTATAAGATCATGTAGTATCAGTGCTGATCTAGATGTGTAAATTCACAAAGCACACAACATTTAGAAAATACAGCATTTTTACTAAAATCATTTTTTTAAAAAAATGCAGCCATTTCACTCTCATTTCACATTTTAAAATCTGTCACTCACAGTTGGACAATTACTGTGGTGACCACACATAGTCTAATGATGTCAGTTTGTGATAAAAGTTCTAGCTATCAAACTGGTTCATCATCAGTTTACGGCTGTGTTCATAGGCAAGGAACAGGGCACCGTTGGCTGGGAATGCACGGATCATAGTAGGTTTCAGTCCAGAGTACAAGGCAAACACACCTATGAGCAAGACATAAGCATTAGAAAAACTACCTTAGAATTTCACATCCATCGCTTTTTAAAAAACTCGGACAATGTTGTACTGATTTAAAACTGAAGAGGGAAATCCAACAAAAGCTAAACTTTTAGGAATTTCAGCTTGCCTGCAAATTCAGAAGAAAAGGTTAAGTATTTTTGGCTTGATCAGATCACTTATCTTTATCTCAATTTATTATTTATCTTACTTTAATGAGTAGTTGATAAGGTCCAGAAATGTGTTAAGCAATATAATCTATTCAAGAAATAAAAGATGAAATTGTAAGACTGAAATGACTGGATTATAGTAATAATAAAACACTATATAAATCTATCCTGCGGTTGATTTGGAGATAATGCATTTGAAAGGAAAAAATAAATCTAATTTTTTATCTGGACTATGACTATCATAAGTCTGTGGTTCTCAACCTTTTCTTTACCTTTTGTGGCCACAGATCATGGTCACGGACCCCCAAGATTTAAGATTTAAATAACAGTTCTTCAAGCCTTTGTGAACCCCCTGTTATGATAATGGAACACAGGTTGAGAACCACTGTCATAGGTTAATTATATCTTAGAGTGATTAAATTCATCATGGATTCACAGGTTATGCAACCTAACTTTCTTACAGAAAATTAGACTAGAAGGCTGCTAAGTGCAAATGAAGGAATCAACAATAAATGAAATTAGTGTACAGTTTTTAAAAGGAAAGTAACATCAAAATGACATGTAGATATAATTCAAATGATGTAGTTATGTAAAGTCATATTTGATTCAAATGACATAACACATTATTTGTCCTTCACTTAGGAGCCCTTATTCGCTTCTAAAGCCTTAAACAAGTCATACTACAATTTGGTTTTGGAGTATTGTACTGTGATATGGAACATTCCTGGGGATGATGTGAGCTGCAGCCCAAACCTGAAGGGGGCAGATCAGGAAAGTCTGCCATATGTTAAAAGAGTTTGATCCTAAAGACTAATTAACCATTCTAAGGGCTGAGATGATGGAGACTGAAAAGAACTGGGTTTACATATTATACCAAGTTCAAATGTGGGTTACTGTTTGTGATTTAGTCTCTCCTCCAGGCATAAAAACAATTCTGTAGGGAATAGCTGATCCCTCAGTTGTGGCATTGCAGAAGTTAAAAGATACCCTCATCCATGGCCCCATTAGTCTCTTCCATATTCTAACCTTCATTCTTGACAACACTTGCAAAAGTTCTCATAAAGCCAGTTTGTTTTCCTGCCATGGAAAGAACTTGGATCCTAGATTTGATGCAGTCCACTGGGTAAACAGCAATCCAGAGACACATGCCACCAAAGCCACCACTGAACATCAACGCAACCGGACCTATAAAAACAAGCAGCAGGAGCTTAATATATTGTAGTATAGCAAAAAGCCCAGGTGATTCCCCCCACAACCCACAATTTCATTTAAAAAAAAGTAGCTCCCATATCCTACTAAAGCAGGTATGTATGTTTGTTTTAAGGTTCAGTGTATTGGTGAGTTATGAGAATCACTTGAAAAATATGTTATTTGTGTGTGTTGGCTATTGAATTGTCCAATTCTCCGCTAAATCTCTGACTTGGCTGCTGTTAGGTTTTTTCCCCTTGTGCAGGTGCTACTGTGTTTATATGAGAAGATTTTGAACAGGCAGCAAGATTTTTTTAATTATACAGCAGTCCTTTGGGCTTAAAAGTCAACAAGCGTGGGACTAAAAGAAGCTGTATTTATCTTGAGACAAGAAGACATATTGTTAGCAAGCTCAGACATACCTAATTCCTCTTTTGGTTTTCCAAATGCCAAAAAGGTCCGGCTCAGCTCATAGACTCCGAAGAATAAAAAGTACCCTGGAATTTCACGTAGCAAAGTGCTGAACCAACCACGATAGAAGCCGAGGGGACCATCCTTTTGCAGAACACTTTTGATTACTGACCAAACTGTACTAAGAGAAGAAAAAGAATATTGTTACAAACATAGGTTACCAGCTAATGATGGGAAAAGCTAGCTGGAAAAACTGCATTCAAAGATGTCTGGTTCCTGTCTTGCAGCACTGTCAGACCACAGTACACACCAATAGTTAAAATTAAGGTGTGTATTTCACAAAAACCCATCTCAGAAATAGTTTAGTACAACTTTTTGACAATAGATAGATACTAATCCCTGATTTTTTAAACAAATTTAATTGCCAGTGGTTAAGCTTCTAGGAATCTTGTCTATTACTTAAAACAGGAAAAGTTTGATTGATGTTGGACAGATCCTAGAGCTGCAGTTCATTCATATCTGGTGAGCCACATATTTTCTAGTCATAAGAGAAAAATAATGGGCTTAAACTACTTTAGAATGGAGATCTGCTAAGGGATTGTCTACTGTATGGGAATAGCACTATAAGCGGTTCCAGATTCCATAAAATCTAAATTATAGATGGTGTTTGAGGGAGATGATGAGATAAAGATGGAGTTGATTCTTATGAATACGTAAATCTTAAAAGGAGTGCCTCATTATCGCCAAAGGTTCATTGAAATGTGTGTTGTGTTAGCAAGATATAAACCAGAACACTGGACTAAACTGCTAACTGCTAAAAACAGTTAGCTAAACAGCTAATGTTTTTAAAACAGCCTATGTATGCATGTATGCATGTAATTGATTTATATGCCCTACTTACCAGACAACTCATGGTGGCATACATAACAACAGTAAAGATTTATGGATTTGAAGATCAAGAAAGATGTAGACTAAATGAGGGGCTGAAGAGACTTGTATAATATCCAAGAGAGAAGGGACTATACGATAGTAACTTGAACTGAAAAAAAGATGAGAGGTGATTCTATTTCCTAATTTTAGTTTTTTCCTCTCCCTTCCTTCTTCCATTTATCTTTTACTCTGTGAAAAATTCTTAATGAATTTAAATCAATAAAAATGTAATAAAATACAAGAAACGTAATTAAAATAATAATATACAAACCTGTAAGTGCAGAGAAATGAACTCATTCAAAGGGTCAAACCACTTCCAAACCTGAAAAAGGCAGGCAGGGTTGAGGCTAAGGAATTACTTACTTGTGCTGTTGCACTATCTTCCCAGATAATTGCATTTCGTGCATGGCCTGCAGGCGGCACTTCACAAGCTCTGTAGGGCAGAGGGCCAAAGTGGCAAAGGCAGAAGCAAAGGAGCCAGCCACTGCATTTTGAAGATCGCTGCAAAAAAACAAAAAATGTGTATCTAGTACATGAAAATCACATGTAGCTCAAAGCTGGCATGCCTTGACCCAGTCACTGCTGCAAGTAGTTCTAAAACGAGATAGCTACGGAGCATTTTACAGCATCCCATCCAATTGAGGCAACCACAGAATGGTTGTGGGGAAAATAGAAGGTAGGAGTATTAGGTATACTTGCCCTCTTGAATTATATATAATTAGTGGGATAAAATCATTATATCACCATGATCGTGCTTTCAACACTGGATTTAATGAAGCATCTTTTAAATTCCATGCTGTAAAACAGGATGCTATATCATTATCATTGGTAGATAAGGGTCTTTTTGTACCAAGCATTAAAGGAAAAGAGTGGTCTACAACAGTTCCAAGTATCTTACTTCCTATCAAAATGTATCAACATTACTTAAAAAAATAAACATAGCCTCTGTTGTTTTCAATGGGCAACTGATCAACATCTTCAATAATTCTTTAATTTAACCCAACTCATAGACATTAAAGGGACGTTAATACTCTCTCAGTTCATCAACTTTCACACCAAACTTATAGATGCTTTGCAATCTATTTGGCTTTAAAAGAAGCTAAGCTAATATATATTTTATTTTTGTTCATTTTAATTTTGTTTTGGGATTTTTTTGTAATTCATATTGTCAACAGTTAACATTTAGAAAATCATTAATTGATCTTAAGAATAAACAATTCTCCAATCATGCAACTCTCTAAAAGTAGGTCATGTATTTGTCAAGGTCATAGGTCAGATCAGCAGATTCCTAGGGGAATCTTCTGAAGCCTCACATGATTCTGTCAGTTGACTAACAATCACAAACAGGTAAATTCCGGATATAACTCAAGGATTTAGGACATGGAATATGGAAAGAACATATCACCTGCCTGTTGTTGACCTCAAATCTATCAATCTGATGGAGAAGATACTGTTAACTGGATTTTCATTGGAATGTTTAAAGGAGTATTTCATCCTTTGCTATAGAAATCTGATTAGCAAGGAGTACAAAAACCTGATCTGTAAAGAAAACAGTTATGTAGATAGGCTGGAAAAGAGTGGATGTGATTTATATACTTTGCAAAGCCATGATATATGATTTTTTTGTTCAGTTATCATATGAATCTAGCCACTATGATTTGCAAACCATGCCTTATCATTTATCATGGGATAAATATTATAGGAACTCGGCTATTTAGAATTCCTTCAAACCATAGTTTAAAACAGAGGTGAGCAACTTCTTTAGATTGGGGACCTTAACTCCTGATTTTCTGGAGAGTCACCAGGAAACTATCCAATGATATAGTGACATCAACAGAAGAGGAAGAGCTCAGTATTTTTCACCTGCTTTTCAAAGTATTGATGGGGATGTACAGTGGGAATGGGAGCAAGCCACTTTTATCCCCATCCTTGTTTGAGAACCCCCCCCCCCCAAATAGGATGAAATTGCATGATTGAGTTTTTCTGCTGTCCTCAGCATCTGGATTGCAGGGTTGTTTTTAGGCCTCTGAAAAGCCTCCTGCTTACATTCCCAGCCAAATCAGATAGGCAGCCTGTGAGCTTCCCATCCTTAGTTTAAGGTAAAGTAAGGACAGAAAATGCCAGTTTACAAACAGCAAGTTTTCTTGCCATTCCTTCAGGAATAAAGCAAGGAAAAGGTTTTCAGATTTTCTTCTAAATGACAAAAGTAGTAGTTCTTGCAGACTCCTCACTGTGAAAGTCATAGTAGTAGGTTGGCGTGCCTGGAACACTGTCTGACCCATAACCTAATTAAGTGAATTATTTGGAGAAAGCTTATGGATCAATTAATCAAATCTTAAATGATTTTATCCACAGCTATTTATGTTTTAAACTACTGTCATCTGTCCTAAATACCAGAAATGCAGAGGGAAAAAAAAATCAAGATATAATTAAAAGAAAAACATGAGAGTCAAGGAGCTGAGTTTCTATTTCAACAGGATTCCCATTTTCTAATGTGAAAACTGCACTTCTACTTCCTAGCTGTGATACTTAAAAAAAAAAATTAGCTTCTATTAGTTGCAGAGCGGTTGAGGGAATAACACACTAACCTCAGCTTTGCTTTCCTGTCTAAGCCAGCAATTTTCCTCACGATATTTTGGCAAAAGCCATAACACATAAAGAGCACGGCATTTTCAGCAATGTTTGCCACAAGTGCAGGGGTGGTCCCCTTGTAGAAGCCACGGAGCCCTGCTTGCTTGTAGGTCTTCACAAAACAGTCCACAAGCCCTTGGTACATGGTAGGGAATGTCTGCATTTTCACCTTTGCGGTGTCAAATGGTTGACCGGTTATCACACAGGCAGTACCCCCTGCATGAGAAAGGAAAGTAAAAGCATCAGGGGAGTTGTTGGGTGGCTGGTTTTTGTTGGGTGTTTTGGCTATTACATAACATTCTCAAGCAAAAGGAGGTAAACTGGAGAAAGAAAATTATCCTTGACAAAAAAGGCATATATTAGTGTGTGTGTGTTTCTTAGTTATAATTTTATAATATTTTAAGCTTGAAGCTAGGGATAACCACACTATTTGCTTTGCTCTAGGACAGTGGTTCTCACCCTTCCTAATGCAGCGACCCTTTAATACTGTTCCTCATGTTGTGGTGACCCCCAACCATAAAATAATAAAATTATTAGGAAACTCAGGGGTGGGTTACCTCGCTGCCGGTTTGCTTCCTCCTGCGCTGCATGGCCGCGCCTCGTGGGCGCACGTGCCAATTTTTTTTTTAAAAAATTGCCACAAAAAAAAGCCGAAAACAAGATGATGATGCATGCACAGTGTCGGAAATTCGGCTTCTACGCATGCTCAGAAGTTCCCATGGTACAGATATTTTTTTTCTTGCAGTAGTCTTTGCATGTGGGTGGACCCACCTGGAGACGGATAGAGGAGTGGTGTCTCGGTTCCTAAGACCATCGGAAATATGTTCTCTAGGAGTTATCAATTTTTTTTCACACAGGGCACTATCTGGCAATTTCATACGGTTCCAAACCTCCCTCATCTTAAAAAATATTCAAAACTAAAAGCCAAGTCTTATGAATCTGAAGGCAAGAATATATTTTCTGAGATTTGGATTATTTTTCATTTCAGTCATTCCTTCCCTCTTTCAAAATAAATAATAATATATATTAAAATCATGCTCTCTCTTTTTACGAGCCTATAATCCCTTAATTCAGGATAGAGTCCTGGATGGTGCTGATATATTAAAATCATACTATCCCGATTATTTTTTTTCAAATAAGGGACTTATTAAAACCCATCTCACAGAGTGGTGGTTGTGAGGAAAGTTGGAAGTGAATGCACAAAAGGTGAGATGAAATAATAATAATACTGATGACTTGGATTGGAAGACAAGAAAACTAGTGACAACGGACCATGCTTTGTAGCCAAAAAGTGATATTGATTGGCTCTATTTGCCAAGAGTTGAAGAAGCTAGAGAACTTCTAAAGGTGAAACAAACTGTAGAGAAAGAAAAGCCAGGAATCCTTGCTAAAGGAACTCAATCAAGGAAAGCTCTTGAAAACAGCACAGGTAAAGGCTGAGTATAGAAAAAAACAACTGAAAACTGACGTTAATTGGAAGAACAAATCAATGCATGAAAGGTATAGAAGGAAAAGCTGATAAAAAACCCACATGGAGTTGGTTAAGATCAGGAGTGTTAATGAAAGAAATTGAAGGCTTTATTTTAGTAGCTCAATAACAAGCTTTGCCAACTACCGGTAGTTGCATGGAGGCAAATATTTAACATGTAAACAACAGCAAATATTGCCTTTGTAGTAAAAAGGATGACACAATTGACCATTTGATTAGTGGCTGCAGCAAAATTTCACAAACTGCCAGAAATATTCATTGGAAACATTACCAGCGGTTTGGATTTGAATGTAATAAAAGCCCCTGCGATCATCAAGGTTTGGGGAAATGAGCGGGTTAACATCTTATGGGAATTTAAGAACCAAACAGGCAAGCAACTTCTTAATAACATGCCTGATATTTATTGAAAAGAAGAAAGTCTGGTTCATTTATGTTGCTATTTTGGATTATGCTAGGATTGAGGAAAAACAATTGGAAAAAAATATGAAATATCAGAACTTGCAGATCAGAGCTGAATGATGGGGGGTGGAAAATCTGTTGTTACACCAATTTTGATTGGGGTCCTTGGAGCATAACCCAAAGGAATCCTTCAGTATCTGGAAATATTGAATTCATTAGACCTGAACACCTAATTTTACAAACTTAGGAACTGGTTGGAACTGCCTATAATCTTAGATACTACTTTAATAATTCTTAGCTCCTTGATTAGGACTTGAATGACGTTTCCACCAGTCTCAGACAGTGAATCTCACTGCAAAGTATCCACACATATCATAAGCTGAATCAGTGTAGTACAGGGGACCCCAACCCCCGGGCCGCAGAAGCAGTGGGTGCGCTCCATTCGGGCGAGCAGTGGGCACCGATGCCCATCACTCACGCAAAAGGAGCTGCACGTGTACTTGCCTGCCGCTTGCGTGGAACTATCCCCTCTTCCCCCTCCACCAATCTGCATAGCCGGAAAGGTTTGGGGACCTCTGATGAAGTAACAAGCTTTCTCTAATCTGGTATTGTCTAGCTATTTTAGAATAACAATTTAAAATTTCTCAGCCAATGCACCTTTTGGCATGCTGGTGGGAAATTCTGGCAGTTGCAATATATGGAGAACACCACAGTTTAGAAAAGTAGCACAGAGGGCTTCTGTGGCTATGACTCAAGATTTAGGAAACCAAAGTTCAATTCCTCACTCAGCATGAAAAAGAATCATGATCTAAATCTAATCTGCATCAGTACTATCATAAAAACGTGGAACAACTGCTGATGCTTGCTCTAAGATTAAATTACTTGAACGAATTATGGGATTTCTGCATGTTAACAACATATAATAGTGGGAATCCCAGCACCACATTTTTTTTCTCCTGAAGAAAGCACAGAAGAACGCTCACATTCACCTAACTTGGAAGTGCTGTGTGATCAATGTTCTATTGATCTAGAACAAGGGTGTCAAACTTGCGTCGTCATGTGACGTATCATGACTTTCCCCCCTTCGATAAACCGGGTGTGGGTGTGGCCAGCGCGTGACGCATCCGGCCTGGGGGCCGCGAGTTTGACAGCCCTGATCTAGAAGAAAGGCACAATACTTCTAAGATTAAAAAAAAAAAAGCTGGGAAAAGCTCAGGAGTGGCACTGAGGAACTTAAGATGATGAAAAGAAAAGAAAAGAATGATTTATCCTATAAAATCCTGGTACCCTAAGCAAAAGAAACACTGACGATGTTACCTAGTTGGGAAATGAAACATCTGCAAGAAAACAATCAAGCTCAGAGAGCACCGAGGACCTACAGAAGAAACACTTGGGAGCAAAAAAGTTATCTTCCCATCATTCTTCTCCAAAACCAAAGAACGTCAATCTGGAGGCTTTTCTGAGTGAAATGCTTTGAACTATTAAAAAATAATCCTTTGCATCCAAGAGCACACATTTTACAACTGAAATTAATTATTTTGTGCTCTTGACAATCATTTTTAAAAACTGAATGCAGATATAGAAAAGACCCTATCCTTCCACAGTGGTGACAACTACACTGGCTTAAGAAATGCAAGCAAGGTACAGACTTGGCTCTGTCTTGGGCATGTGGGCATTTGTATTTTCTGCTTTTCCTACCCTTTTCTTAAAGAACAGAATAAGCAAGCAGCTAAATGATCCCTGCCAATTTCTCTTTCATACTAGTACTGGCTTCTTGTAGATTTCACTTCTGGATCTTTGTCCAGATATACAATAGAGTAGCATTTCTTAACTTTGTCAACTTTAAAATATGTGGACTTCAACTTTCAGAATTCGTCAGGCAGTATGCTAGCTATTAAACTCCACTAATGACCTAGCTTAGCGGTCCCCAATCTTTTGGGCACCAGGGAGGTTTTTCCACAGACTGGAAGGGGCGTACTTTCACGTGCTGCCTGAATCCCACGAATGGGGCTTTCTTTCTTTGCACAGCCTGGTTGCTGGCATGCCATGGGCCAGTGCCGGTCCACAGACCGGGGATTGGGGACCCCTGGCCTAGCTGACACACCCAGATCAGACCTAGCAGAGGAAAATGCAGCAGTTCTGCATAAGAACCCATTTTGGGGGTTTCTGATACCGGCAGTATTTTCTCTGTAAGTCTCGTCAGAAGGACAGGAGTCTCAAGAATACATCTGAAACTTTTCTCTATTTTACGGAAACAACTGGTTTCCACTTTAAAGTATTATGCGTCTCTTGTTTCTCTAGTTTATAGGCTTCCTGTGAGCATCTGCTTGGCCTCGGAGGGAGAAAGCCCCCACCAAGGAGAGCCCTATGCTCCAAACCAGGATAGGCCTTGTTCTATGTCTGTGGTTGATGGGCAATCTTCCCTTTTCACCTGGGTGATAGCTGAGACTATAGAGAAATACCAATAGCTGCCATCTACACTGCTGCATTCCCGAAAGCAAACAAATAAAAGGCAGTTGACCGACCAGCACACCACTTAACTATAGAACGCAACACAAAACAAAGATTATCTTGTCTCTCCAACCGGTCATTGCTCAACTTTTTCTTGTGACATATTTTGAAATGCTTGTGTAAGCATGAAATAAGGGCTCAATAAATTAAAAGCCCCAGTTAGGAAATTATTAGACAAAAAAAATGCTTACACATTTACTTTTCCTCCGCAGGAAGGGATTAGACGAAGGGAAGCAATTCATGGGAAGCTCATAATTTAGGGCAAAGTCAAAACAATATTCCCTCTTAGTGCTCTCCACTATTAAAGCCACTTTTAGGACCCACACTACTGTCAACAGAATTGCCTTACATCTCCAGAGAAGAGCTTTGTTTAAAGAGCATAAAAGCATCTGCTATCAGTTTTTAACAGGATTTATGTAAACAGCAGTTCCTAAGACTTACCTACAGCCCCAGCTGTGAGGTCAATGGCAGCTTGGATGACAGGATTTATTTTCATATTTTATTTGCTTTGTGGTGACTCTAAATCACAACGTTTCCTGTAGCACGCAGGGCAATGGGATGAGTATCTCTGAATTAGATTTGGAGAGGGAGGAAAATAAAAATGTTAGTTTGACAGCAAGTAAATGAGTCACACTGTGTATTACATTTAAATACTGTATATACTAAATTGTTCAGGTCTTCTTCTTTTTTTAACTAAAAGTTACTTCAATATATAAATTATTGGGATTGGATTTCTCATCCAAACCATGCGGAAATGTCACAGAAGTACACACTTTTTAAATGAAATGTTAGCAAAAAGAAAGTACTGGCGCGAGTTTCTTGTTAGGATCTAAGCACAATGATTTGGGAACTATATTCAGTTCTCAACAATTTCAGTGATTTTCACCAGAAGTTAGCTCCCAATAAAAGCATCAGACAGAATAAAGCCATATTGCCAAATACCATCAAACTTTCTTGCCCCAGCATCCTACTATTTGTCGTTCATATTTCCTCAAACTCAATCCTGCACAGTTCTAGCACTCTCTCTTGCTATAAAGATATGCAGGCTCACTACGGTTAACTATCAGATGACTAAAGTTTGTTCCAATGCATTCTTTTAAAATCTTAAGACATATATATGTATGTATATATATATGTAACATTTTTTGCTGATAAATGAAAATAAAGGGAGACTACTACATTTATCAGCAAAAAATGTTACACATATAGACAATATAGTTTGTCGACTATAGAAAACTGCCTGGATGGTCCCAGGAGGGGCTGAAAGGCAATATATATATATATATATTCAGGAGACATATTTTGATTTCTTGTCCACTATGTATCAGGTTGAGGAATGGTTTATATTTAAAATAACTGCAAGATTCAGAAGGCATTGAAGATAGTGAGTCATACTCTTGCCTCATCTATCAGCTACTTGGGGCTGCCCATGAAAATAACTCAGAAAGGCAGAGAAATATGGCACAGCCTTCTTGCTGATTGGTACCAATCAGTTTTACAGAGCACCGCTGATATTGTAGGAGCTGCAATGTTTGCCAGTAAGTTTATGGCTCAACATGAAGTGGTGGGATTATCTAGTCAGCCCCATACAGCTTAGGAGCATGTTACGTTTAGGATAATCTTCATATAGACTCTGCCTACCCTACGAAGAGTCTTATCCCTTATCCAGGGGATAAAGGATCATACCCACTTACAGGGGGTTTGAGATATTCTTAGTAGCAGACCCTTTTCTCTAGAACAGCTGGACCAAGGTCAAATGTGCTGGTACTCTGATGTCTTTCTGTAAAAAGGAAAGAACAGTCCTTTCCAGAGCATTCAGATATAAAGATTTATCCATCAGCAGCAATCATTTGGATTGTAATTTTTTAAAAAAATTACTAATAATGTGTAATGGTTTTTAACAGGCTGCTGTATTTATGAATCTTTTATAGATGGGTTATTGTATTTATTGTAAGCAGTCTAGAACTGCAAGAACAGTTACAATAATTGCAATGATGATACAAATAATCATTAATATATAAATATTAAATGCAAGAATCCCATCACTAGCTAACTAAAATTGTGTCTTTTAGGATGGCAGTGGACAATTGATGGCAATCAGTAACACACAAATTGTTATTAAATAGTTTTAATAACTTTAATGGAGAGGTATCAATGCAAAACGTTTATTTCCACTCTCTCTCTCTTCCATTTATAGAAAAACTTGGCATCCTAACAAAAAATAGTCGTCTTACCTACCAGTGATACCTATGGAGGGATCAGAATTTTGCCAATCTCAGTGGCCAACAAAACAAACATAATTAAATATTATATATCTATTCAAACATTTTATCTTTATATTACTAAATCTATCATACAGTATATAAAACTGATGATAATCAGGACTGAGAAATTTTCTATTTAAAGTGTAACAATATTAATGGTTATATTACTTTCTTTTGAGTCCTTTATTTCAGCTCTTGAATTTAATCAATTTAACATTTTACTCATCTCCAAAATTTACCAAGATTTGGTCATCTTATATGTATAAACTCTAATAGGGAAAACGAAATCAGTACAGGTAGTCCTCGATTTATGACCACAATTGAGCCCAACATTTCTGTTGCTAAATTAGACATTTGTTAAATTAGTTTTGCCCCATTTCATGACTTTTCTTGCAACAGTTGTTAAGTGAATCACTGTGGTTAAGTTAGTGACATGGTTGTTAAGTGAATCTGGCTTCCCCATTGACTTGGCTTGTCAGAAGGTCACAAAAGGTTAACACATCACCCCGGGACACTGCAACTGTCATAAATATGAATCAGTTGCAAAACATATGAATTCTGGTCACGGGACCAGGGGATGCTGCAATGGTTGTAAGTGTGGGAAAAAAATCATGTCCCTTTTTTCAGTACCATTGTAATTTTGAATGGTCACTAAATGAACTGTTGTAAGTTGAGGACTACCTGTAGTGGTTTAAGGCACCAAACTAGAAAACAGAAGACTATGATTTCTAGTCCTGCCTTTAAGTACAAAGCCAGCTGGATAACAATGGGCCAATCTCTCTCTCTCAGAGGAGTATTACGTATATTCGCAGCCTTGAGTTACTCATGCATTAATAAAGGTGGGATACAAGTCAATTAATAAATTATAGATATAGATAAGATATAATTATAGATGATATATAGATAGATAAATTTAGGCATATATATTTAGGCATATGGTAAATTCATGTGTCATTGTATGTATATAGCTAAATCAGGGCTGGGGAATGCTTTGGGTTCTATTCCAAAAATTTGCTTTAGCAACACCAAGGGCACTAACCTAGCATCACTCTACAGCTCTTTAAAGCAGCTGCATCTTTTCCGGAGCTTGTGGGCCAGCTCATCCAGGGAAGAGGCTCAGCTATTTTAAAGATCTGCAGGCAGATGCTACTTCCATCTCTCCAACTGCAAAGCCAGTAATAGCTTGCGTCTGCCAAGTGATGCATTATTTAAAAACGGGGGGGGGGGAGGAAAAAAAGCCGGCGCCGACCCGATCCGAGCACTAAGAAAACAAGACTTCGCACCGACCGATCCCTGCAGACCGAAGAGGGCAGCTCCCGAGGGACGGACGGACGGTGTCCCAGGTGGGTGTCCGCTGAAATCGGCTACTTCTCTCCGCTGGAGTTGCCACCGAAAGCCCTGCGCTTCTCTTCGGCTGACTCAGCTGCATTGCCTCTCCAGAACGGCTCGGCTCGCTTTCCTCGCAGCGAGCGCTATATACCTGCGATCAAAGGGGCGCCCACCCGCCACTCGCCTGGCAGTGGAAAGGACAGGAGGAGGAGCTGGAGCTCTGGAGTTCGGCCTGGGAAGCGGAACCGGAGGCGGGGAGGGCGCTGCTACTGCCGCCCTCCCTCCAAAGCCCGCCCCGAAGGCCGGCCAGGTGGCCTTGGCAGCCTTAGAGGGAGCGGGGGAGGCCTCGAGTTTCTGGGGCGTTTTGCAATTTACCTTTTAAAGGAGAATATTTGTAGCTCAGGGGCGTGCATAAGCGCACCACTGTGCCTACCGTCCCTGTCTTACTGTCCTCATTTATCTGTGGTGCTATGCTTATCTTATGTTCATACAAACACCTATCTTGTACATGTTTGACAAACAAATAAATAAATATAAAATAAATAAATAAATAGACATGAGGGTCCTTGGTGCCCTCTGAGCTTCACTGTTTTCTTGCAGACGTTTCATTATCCAAACTACTAGGTAACATCATCACTGATGATCTTATCTCGTTTGAGTAATGAAACGTCTAAAAGAAAACAAGCATGCTCAGAGAGCACCCTGAAATTACCATTTAGACATTGGTAAATTAAATTCCCTTCTTGGATCCATCTACCCCTTTACATGCCCTACATATAGACCTGATTGGCGCGAAGGTTTATCCTGCTGCGGAACCAATATTCGGGCGCTTGCGTTCCGGACGGACTGGTGGAGGACCTTGTCGGAACCTTGTGGCGGAAGCACTTTGTGGTACGGAAAGATTGAGCGTGACTCCTTGCCGCTTTTAGGATAATGTGGCGGAGAAGCGCCAGGGTCCCCGGGAGGCTCTGTGCTCTGGTTCGCTTCGGTGCTCCAAGAGAGGACGTGGTGGTGACCTTACACAGGTACTTGGGAGAGAAGAAGGTGGCTTCCCCACCCCCGTAAGAGTATCGGTGTTCGATGCCCCATTTCAAAGGAAATTAATATTCTCCTTTCAGATGTTTGCAGGGTGGTGGTGGGGGTGTTGCCTCTTCGCATCATTCTTTTTCCAAATGTTCTTCGACGAATCATGCGCAGGCGGTAGGTTTTAGAGGTGAGAGAGTGATAAAACGCCTTTTTAAATATTAAATTCAGCTCGCTCAGGAAGTTTTGGGTTGAGTTGACGAAAGACGTGAGGTTTGGTTGTGATTGCTACAAACTCGACCAATTTTGTAAATCAGAATAGTGTTAATGTACTGGGTGCTGATTCAGCAACAATAGTTTACACATGATTACAATAACAGAACGACAGAGGTTGGAAGGGACCTTGGAGATCTTCTACTAGTCCAACCCCCTGCTCAGGCAGGAAAACCTATACCATTTCAGACAATCTCTTCTTTAAAACCTCCAGTGTTGGGGCACCCACAATTTGTGGAGGCAACTCGTTCCACTGATTAATTGTTCTAAATGTCAGGAAATTTCTCCTTAGTTCTAGGGTATGTTGCTTCTCTCCTTGATTAGTTTCCATCTACTGCTTGTCCAGCCTTCAGGTGCTTTGTTTGGAGAATAGATTGACCCCCTCTTCTTTGTGGCAACCTCTTAAAAAAAACACTGCAGTGTGCTTCAACTACATTAAGATGAACGTATCCAGCCTAATTCTCTTTCTTCAAAATTCATACTGTGGGAATTTGGGAAATCCTTCTTGTCTCTCAAACGCACCCAGTGTCATCTTTGGGATTTTCTCATCTGATAGCCCCCATTCTGTAAACCCTAACCTTTACAAGATTGTTTCTAATCAATTTTATATGCAAAATAGCATCTTTTTTTAATTCAAAATCAGTGTAAGATACTGTTCTTCTCCAGAAAAATATTTACTAAGGCATTGAAAGCCTAGTTATGTGCCCTGGCCTAAAGTCCCGAATATGTCAAGGAGCTCATTTCTTGATTATTTTAACATCTATGGATTATCACATCTTCTTGGCTGCTGTATGTATTTCATTATTACTTTTTTGTATTGTGAGCATAGTTTGGCTTTTAATTGATTTTGTGATTGCCATCCAGCATCACTTGTTTGAGATGGGCAGCCATACAAATTGAATAAATATTAGAAAAACTCAAAAACAAAGGTGTGATTATTATTAAATGATGCTAACAAGTTTATATTGCATATATTTGTCCTGGAATTGCATTTTTTAAATTTAAACATTAAGAGTAAATGTGAGTTTCTGGTGGAGTTTACTATACGTATAGTAAGTGTAGTATAACAGCTTTGTGAAATAAGGCACATTTTGTATGTTTTAACATTAGGATACTTTGACATTTTAAAAAAACACCATGGAATTAACTGACCATAAAACATTAAATGTTTACATGTATTACCAGTATATATCTGAGTCTTGTTGCACATATTTGCATGATCTCATAATAATCCCTTGTTATGAGATTTTAAGTTGTAAAAAATTTAAAAATCAGTTTATATCATTAGTCTGTGCTTTCTACATCTTTCCTAGTAAAGCACCCAAATTCTTTAGCACCACCCCTGCCTTCTGCACTAAGGAAGATGATCAAGTCAGCTGCACCAATACAAATGTTTCACCAGATCAGGAGCAGAAAACAGAAGTACAAAGAAAGAAAAATTTGTTGCAATTAATCCATGGAATGAAAATAGAACTAAGTACAAAGAAGAAGATTGTGGAGAATGCACAAAGCAGATTGCTGGAAGATGATGAAAAAAGGTAAAGTTATGGTAGCATATTTTCATACTGTTTGTCTACAAATATTGTGGTGGTTTGAAGAGATACATACCAAAAAGGGGCAGTGAATATGATAAATAAATGGTATATTTAAAAGAAAAACAATAAAGAGCCAGAAAGAAACCCGGTATGTATTCTGTCTGATTCAGAAATGACCAGCTTTATTCATTGTGTTGTGAAAATAAGGAGAAATTCTTCAGACTCTTTATTCTGATTTTGTGTGTAGTCATTCTCAATCAAGGATTCAAAACCTGTGGGCTCTGGGTAAGACCCCAAGAGTTCTCTCCTTAAATCGTTTTGCCAGATTGTGGTGGCAAGGAGCAAAGAAAAAAGCCCAACCAGTTGCCAGGAACTACACAGTCCCATTTATTTATTTTATGTTTATTTATTTATATTCCATCTTTATTATTTGTACAAATGACTCAAGGCAATGAGCATAAACAGTACTCCTTCCTCCTATTTTTCCCAAAACAACAACCCTGTGAGGTGAGTTGGGCTGACAGAGAGTGACTGGTCCAAGATTACCCAGCTGTTTTCATGCTAAGGAGGGACTAGAACCTACAGTCTCCTGGTGTCTAGCCTGGTGCCTTCACCACTAGGCCAAGCTGGCTCTTTACCAGGATACCTGTTGCTGTTTCTGTTGGCTTTAGCAGTTTATTACCCCAGTTTTGCAGTACCACAGTTAAAGCCTTATAAAACCTCAACAATCCCAGGTTTCTTTTCCTTGCATTAATGTTTCTCACATCACTTTTTGTTTTTTGCTTTCATTATAAGCATTGGGCTAGTCTTCCTTCCTGCTTGCTTGTTCTGGTGTCCTGGCTTCTGCCTTTTCATTGTGAATCACGGATCATCCACTAGAGAACTTTGATCAGCTAACTAGGCAGAAAGAGTTCTATCTGCTGCATATGACAGGGACTAGGATATTAAAATATTATACAGGTAGAAGAAAGTAGATTAAAACTCCTTCAGTTTTTTGGATAACATCTGAAGTCCCGAAGTCCTCCAGATGCTGTTGCTTTTTATAATAACTGCACGTGAGGAGAGCTAGAATCTAGCAACATACGGAGTAAAGTAGTAAAGTACTTCGGGGTTACATACGGTAGGATATGCAAAGATGCATGTAAACATTACTATGAAGAGCCGAGGTGGCACAGTGGTTAAAATGCAGCACTGCAGTTCAGCTGTTCAAATCTCACCGGCTCAAGGTTGACTCAGCCTTCCATCCTTCTGAGGTCGGTAAAATGAGGACCCAGATTGTTGGGGGAAATATGCTGAACTCTGTAAACCGCTTAGAGAGGGCTGTAAAGCACTATGAAGCGGTATATAATTCTAAGTGCTATTGCTATTGCTATATATCTTTTTGTACAAATGTGTAGGGTTTTTTTCTTAGAGATGAAAATATGAAGATAACCAGAATACTTGTTATATCCTGTTAGTGCTAGTACTTTGCAGTTTTAGAAATACGTTATCTGGAGCCTGCCTGATGTTGATCAATCATAAGAGGACTGGGCTAAATATTTTTAAAAAATCATATATTTGGGTTTGATTCATTTTTCAGGACAAACTTTCCTCAGAATGAAGATTTGGTCTTATTAATAGTGATTCAAATTTCCAGAGGGGGGAAAAAGGGAATTGGAAAATTTCCTACACAAATTAAAGAAATTTGAATAGGAAAATGGCCAGTTTGAAATGGAAATTTTTCTGATAAAAAGAGTGAATAATTTAAAATATTTGTGAGGGGTTATCACCTAAAAAACAGTAATTGAAATGTTAAAGTTGTCTAATACTGTATTATGCAATTGGTATAATTTAACCATTACTAGATTATTACATTTTTGAAGCTATTTTTCAATGGAAAAATTAAGGCCTGGAAAATGTTTCCTTTTCATGACTAATAAGGAATCAAGCGGACATATGTCCTGTTTTACCGAGAACGGTTCTCTATTTGAAGGGGTTGAAGCTGTCTGTCAGTTATACATTGCTAGTATAGTGTGGGAAAAAAATTGGATGATGCTTTCTTCTACTGTATTCATTGTTAATTTTCTGCCTGTTCTCAGAAGGTTAGCAAAATATGGGCAACAAAGAATGTAAAATGAACATTTATATTTTGGATTTCTTTTTTCAGCAACCAACAGGTTCCAGAATTGGAGGCAGCAGCCTCTGCTGTTGCATCTTCACTCCCTTTCGATAAACAAAAGACAACTTCCGAACTTTTGCATTTGGTAAAAAAGCACAAGGAAGAAATGAATGCGCATAGAATGGCTGACCTAAGGTTTGTAGCTATAATTCTGTTCCCATAATATGCTTGTCACATTGAAAAGAGAGAAATAGTAATAAATAATTTGCTTTCATTTGCCTTCTTTTAAAAATGCAAATTTGGATTTGGAGTCAGAAAGTTTAAAGCAGTCTTAGCCAGTCTTTTCTTGTCCGTATTTCTTTGAAGTTGTACAATACATTGCTGTAATTTCTCATTTTTCTGCTTCTGTCTTCTTTGGTAAGTTCCACAAAAGAGTGTAAAATCAAATATGCAGCAACAAGCGGTATTGAAATATTTGCATTAATATATTTCAGATTCCCCCCCCCCTCAATATTGGCTAGAAACGGTTTTGAGGTTACCAAGGTTAACTGAGAGGTTAATTAGTGAAGTTTATAAAATGCATTCATACTAAACCTGCTGAATCCATCAAAGTGCCAGCTCAGAAGAACAACCATCTATTAGCCAGCTTCTTGCAGAACAACTTACACAAAACCAAATTACAATAAGCCTGAAGCAGGAAGATATTTTGGCTGTCTAGCACTTTAGATTCAGTCTTCAAAAGATGCTTTGGAGCACATGCAGGACAAATATAGCAACTCTGTACAGCTGCTGTCATGCTTCCTGGGATCACATTGTTGCCTTCCACATTTGTTCCTGATCCTCAGACTTACAAATTTTGCACATCCTTACCAGACATTTACCATATTTTTCGGACTATAAAACACACTCCCCCCCCCCAAAGTGGGTGAAAATGTCTGTGCGTCTTATAGACCGAATACGGCCCTGTTTTTGGTCTCCCGTAACCCCCCTGTGTGTCCCGTTTTTGGCAGTCTTCTTCAATGTGATGCTCAACGGATGTGTTGGGGCTGTAGTCTCAGCATTCCTAGACTAGTTGGCTAAAAATTATGGGAGCTTATAGACCCAATGTTTCTGAAAGATACAAATTAGGCTAAAGGTTGAATAGCTAAAGGTTAAATAGTTTGGCATGTGATTTGGGGGGGATCCTTGTGCTGATAAGACCTTTTAATACCTATAAGAAGAGGCAATATATATTGAGCTTTATGGAATAAGATGTCATTAATGTGTTGTTAATACTCAGTAATGCTATTAACATCTTGAAGCAGGTGTTTGAGAACTTCAGCTAGAGCCCTCAGGTCAGCGTATATAGGAGTATATAGTCAATATACTATATTGGAGTATATAGTCAATATGAAGATTATAGTTAAATGACATTGCTTTCTTATTTATTTAAAACCCAATATAAGGATCTCATCTGGGAATGTGGTTAAATTGCTTGCTATTAGAAAAATAGGTGGCCAGGTATGTGTCTTCAGGTATGCTTCCAGGTTCCTGTTCTACCATCCATAGGTTTGTATACTGGAAAACCGATACTTCTGCTTCCTTCGGAAACACTCTGAGAGTTTTGCTAACAGCATCTTTTGCCTATCCTCTAGGTTAGCAGTCAGGTGCATCTTCATTACTTCCTTAATAGAACTTCTCCGATCTTCAGCAGCCAAATCTAGTTAAGGTGCTTGTACTGACTTACAGAATTCTTTGTGGTCTGGCATCAGTAACTACCTTCACTCATTTTTCAGTCTACTACTTACAAATAATGCAAGGTTAAACAGAGCATTTTCTGTTATTGCCCTAATGCTTGGGAAGACATTACCACTGACCATTGCCAATATGCGCCAATTCCTACTGAATTCTAAGAAAATAGGGAAGATAGAGTAGCCTTGTTCCGACTGATCTTCCGGAGAAGGGTAGACCGAATTGTATTATTTTGTAAATTGTATAAAGATGATGGATACGGAGTTTATTTGTTTGTTTAAAAGCATTCTTGGCACTGTTCTTTAGTTTATAACCTTGATGGCGAACCTATGGCACGCGTGCCACAGGTGGCACACAGAGCCCTCTGCGGGCACGCGAGCAGTCGCCCCAGCTTGGCTCCACCGTGCATGCATGCGTGCCTCCTGCCAGCCAGCTGGTTTTTGGGTTTGTACTGCACATGCGCGGGGGACAGGGTGCATGCAGGAGACACACGAGGCGGCACGTGGGGGGTCGCACGTGCATACATGGGGCTTGCACGTGCGGGGGTGGGGCACATATGCGGGGGTCGCGCATGCATGTGGGGAGGGCGGGGGAGCGGGGAGGGGTCATGCACACATTGCATTATGGGTGCATGCGCATGCGCTTTCGGCACGCAACAACAAAAAGGTTAGCCATCACTGGTTTATAAGGTTCCCATTACCATAATTCAAACACAGAAAATATAGTCATTGCTGCTAGGTTTCTGGTCTGTGAAACATTAGATTTAAAAAATAGGGTAAGATGGAAGGGGGGGGAAGAATAGATTTCAGAACATCCACACAATTGAATTTTTCTTTACATTTTCATATTTTCTTTACTTTTCTTTATATTTTCATTTATTGCAAATCATTGCACCAGAATGGCAAACATGAACAAAAAAATCTGTACTGCGCATCCTTCAATAAACGCCAATATTTACATGCTAATATTTTTAATTTTAGCAAGATTATGGCAAGCATGAAAATCAGAAGAAAACCTATTGCACGAAAAGCCTTCAAAGCATCCAGTGAAATTGAGTGTGATGAAGATGAAGACGGCAATATGGCACATATTAATGAAATCAGTAAAATTAAAAGGTACTTTACTTGATGATTTCCTGCATGTATCTCTTTAAAATCCTGAATTTATAAATCATTACAGGTAGTCCTTGATTTACAACTATTCATTTAGAGACCATTCCAAGTTACAACAGCACCAAAAAAAGTGACTTATAACCATTTTTCACACACATGACTGTTGTAGCATCCACATGGTCCCGTGCTCAAAATTCAGGTGCTTGGCAACAATTGCCATGCATTGATGACATTGCGCTGTCCCAGGGTCATGTGACTACCCTTTGTAACCTTTCCCATCTGGTTTCCTGATAAGCAGAGTCAATGGGGGAAGCCAGATTCGCTTTACAACTTCAGTGATTTACATAAAATCTGTGGCAAAAAAAGTCACAAAATGAGGCACAACTTACTTAACAATTGCCTGGCTTAGCCACAGAAATTTTGGGCTCAATTGTGGTGGTAAGTCAAGGACTACCTGCACAAGGATGGTCAAATGTTGCTGTGTTGAAGCATGCCACATTCTTTCTCCTTATTATCCCAGCCCCCCACCCTTTATTGTCATGTGCTACAGAAGATTAGACTTCTCACATTTTTAATATACCATAAAAATCAGACTATATAAAATAGCTTAAGGCTGGCAGGGTATGCAAACTCTTAACTGCAGGCTACTTCTGCTGTCTGACAGCTGCCTTCAATTTGGCAGTTCGATTCTCACCAGGCTCAAGGTTGACTCAGCCTTCCATCCTTCCGACGTCGGTAAAATGAGGACCCAGGTTGTTGGGGGCAATGGGCTGTAAAAACCGCTTAGAAAGGGCTGTAAATCACTGTGAAGCGGTATATAAGTCTAAGTGCTATTGCTATTATTCTTTAGCTGTTGGGTATCTGCAAAAAGAAGGGATGACCTCTCTGGACCTGATGTTGGCCAACCTCTATATCAGTCATACAGCATAGATATTGAAAAACAAACATATTTTTAAAAAATCATCAAAATAGGTCACTAATTTTAGAGAGTTCTCTTTAAGTTTTTTTATAATCAACCTCTTCCCCATCTCACTATTCCCTTTTGGGGTAAGCAACATTTTGGGTTAAACATTTTTCAGAAAGGCAATAAGAAATAGCAAAGAAAGTAAAGCATGATACAAAAATGAAATATAGCTAAAGTTAGATTGGACTAGCAGCGTTCAGTGTACCCCTCCATACTTTTCTACCTTACTAACCATTGTTGCCTCTACCACATTCATATACTCCTTCATACATCACCCTTTGTTTCTTAAAATTCTCACCAGTGCACAGAAGCATGCTCTTATACAAGTCATTTTTGCTTCATTTAACAAGCATTTATTCCTGGGGGTTAACTATATTCCACATACTACCTTTCGGCCATTATTTGCATATCTTAAAATTTTTCTATACCTTTTCCAGCCTTTTGTGAACATTCCCCCAAAGTATACCAATGCAACTACTTACCATTTGTGTCTAATATGAAATTGTTCAGTCCATTTCCCTGTTAAATACAGTATATTGCTCTTTGATATGTACATTTTTAGATCCATGCGCCTTTTTGGACCATATAGTCTGTCTTACCTTTGCTGAAAATCATTCAGGTTCTCAGCTAACAAGGCAACATTGTCTTCATATTGAAAAATTCATATGTTCACATCCCAACCAACACATCCCTTCCTGTGACCATGGGCATTCCTTATTAGGTCACTTCCCCAAAACAATGCCATCTGTTGGAATCTAGGAGGCATGGTAATTGGCTGCAATGCCTGCCTTGTGGAACAGTCTCTCCTTATGATTCGACTGGCCTTCTAGCCTGGCTGGCCTTCACGAAGTTTTTGAAGACTTCGATATTCCCTCAAGATGTCTTGGGAGTCTGATCATATGTGGTTTCACCCCAATTATGTGATTTGTTTTATTCTTGTTTATGGGAAACTAATCTGATGATTGTACGCTGCCTAGAGTCACATTTTGGCAAGTTGGGTGACCACATAAATGTGTATAAATAAATTTAATTTAGTGTGTGTGTGTGTGTCAATGCATGAATATATTCTTTATTGTTACATGGTTGAAAAATGTGTGGGCAATGATTGATTGAAAACAGATCAGAAGAGTATGTTTAAGATTTCAGATTGTTTAGGACAGAGTTCAGAATTATTCATATTGGATCCTTTAACAAAAGGAGAATTTTTAATTTTTTTTTTTTAGGAATCTCTATTCTGGAGAAAGGCTACAGATTTTCACTCCTAAATCAGAGGAAGCACATGAAACAGGTTAGTCACAAAATAGTTACTATAATCATACCAGGAAGATAATTTGAGTGTAATAAAACTCATCCATTCTATGCTCATTGCATTAGTCTCGAACATGCCACAAACCATGTTATAGAACAGTGATGGCAAACCTTTTTGGCACCAAGTGCTGAAAAGGAAGTGCACGCACGGGCGGCACCGAGTGCTGAAAAGGGAGCACTTCATGCATGAACGTGCTGATCTGGGCCGAGACAAGGAAGAGGAGCTGCCTAGGGGGCATGCACGCGCCAGAAAATAAATTTCTGGTTTTTGGCATGCACATGCACGCCGGCCAGCAAGTCTTCCAGTTACTGCCACGCATGCGCATGTGCCAATCAGCTGGCCAGCACTGCCATACCCACAAAAGGCCAGCTGATCATTGCGTGCGTATGCACGCTAGAAACCCAGAAGAGGAACGGGCGACGCCGTACCATAGATTCGCCATCAAGGTTATAGAATCTCCCTGTGTGTATTTGGAGAAGATGCTAATTGCTCAACAGCAAAGGAGAATTTGAAACCAGATACTCCAGACAGTGTAAATCAATAAAAATTTAGGGAATTTTACCTGGTGTTTGCATAGAAGTGTTGAAAATTATGTTAAATGCAGACATTTGGCTCTCAGTCAGAGAAGAGGTTTCACTTTAATTTTGTGCAGGCTTCACATATGAAAAGTTTGTTTTTAATTCCTAGCATTTCTAGATAAGATTTTTTTTTTAAAAAAAAATCCAATTTGAATGCCCAAACCAGTTTTGTCCAGTTTGATGCCATCTAGATCCATTGGACTGACAATTCTATAATTCCCAGAATTCGTGCCTTGCAGTAGGCTAATGTATTAAAGCAGGGGTGTCAAATTGACGTTGTCACGGCGTCACATAATGTATTGGGAATTTTTGCCCTTCGCTAAACCGGGCGTGGGCGTGGCCAGCACATGACGCATCCTGCCCGTGGGCCAGGTGTTTGACAATCCTGCATTAAAGGATTCCTGGTTGGAGAAGCTGCTTTCAACAGTTGTACACAGGCAAATAGTTCAATAATCTGTCTTGATTTAAAGCAGCATCCTAGGTTCCCACTAATGAGGAACTTGAGGCAGATGCAGGTAGCCCTCAACTTACAACAGTCCATTTAGTGACCATTCAAAGTTACAACATCACTGAAAAAAGTGACTTATGACCATTTTTCATACTTATGACCATCACAGCATCCCCAATCAAAATTCAGATGCTTGGCAACTGACTCATATTTATGACAGTTGCAGAGTCCGGGTGTGTGTGTGTGAGTGTGTCATGTGATATCCCCTTTTGCGACCTTCTGACAAGCAAAGCCAGTGAGAAATTCACTGGATTCTCTTAACAGCCATGTTACTAATTTACCCAACTGTGGCAAGAAAAGTAAAATGGGGCAAAAACTCACTTAACAGATGTTTCACTTAGCAACAGAAAATTTGAGCTCAGTTGTGGTCATAAGTTGAGGACTACCTGCATTGCCTTTTAGGTTTTAATGGGATTTGGAAAGGATATTCTTATAGGCATTTGATCATATTCCAAAAGCATTTTTAGATGTTTGACCACGTTTACCTGCTAATTACAGAAAAGCTGTATCGCCAGAAGAAAATTGTCCACGCTGTTCTCTGTCTCCCTCTTTTGAAAAATGTCGTATTTCAAAGAATTCATCGACTGGTTGTTTTCAAGTGATATACAGGGGGGTCCTCAGCTTACAATCATTCATTCAGTGACAGTTCAAAATTTGCGACAGTGCTGAAAGAATGGACTCACAACCCCTGTCCGAAATTATGGCCATTATTTATTGTATTTATTTATTAGTGAGACTTAATATACCGCCTCATAGTGCAAGCACTCTCTAAGCGGTTTACACCATTAAGCAATGTAAATTTATATTGCCCCCAACAATCTGGGTCCTCATTTTACCTACCTTGGAAGGCTGAATCAACCCTGAGCAGGTGAGATTTGAACCGCTGGCCTGCGGATCACAGTCAGCTAAAGTAGCCTGCAGTACTGCACTCTAACTGTTGTGCCACCTCGGCTCATTACAGCCCCCAGTGATCGTGTGATCAAAATTCAAGTGCTTTGGTAGCCCATTCATGTTTACAGCCACAGGGACACTGCAATCCCCCCCGTCCAATCACCTGTCTCTCCCATCTATGCCCTTTGGGCCACCCTGAACCCTGTCTTCTGAGGCAGCAAACTTCAGCAAGCAACAGCCTTCAATTGCACACCAGCATTCTTTCATTCCCTGCAAGCAACAGCATTTGTTCACACGCCATCCACAAGCAGAATGTAGGATAGCCAAAAAGGCACAAAATTGGGGAGGGAGATAGGGAAGTGGGAAAAGTTGACCCTAACCCCTAACAACCACAACAGGAAAAGAAGAGATTGTGGTTGGTAAGTGATGCAGTCATGTGACATCTGGCTTTACAACCACATTGTTTAGCGACCAAAATTCCTGTCTCGGTTGTGGTTGGAAGTCAAGGATCACCTGCAACTACAACATTTGTTTTAAGGAACAGATTTCTTTATAGGGAAGCTAGAGAAAATTCCTCTTGTTTTTTTTATTTTTCACTTCAGACTGAAATACAAGGAAATAAAATTATAATTTATCTTGTTTTTCCTGCTAGTTCAAATAATGTCAGAGTACTTATCCTCGTAGTACTCTTCATTCATGTAGCATTTTTGAACATATTTTCAAATAATAATAATTATTTAAATGGAAATATATATTCAGTCAGTTTTGAAGCTAATAAAGTAGGCAAATTTGTAAGGAAAATTGAGAACAGAAAGTGGTATGGAAAACAGTTGTCCTTTTATTGAGCTGTGCTATGTTGTTATAGCATGTCAATTTTTTCAACTTTGAATTTCCAAACATTAGGGGTGCTCAAAAGTTGTGACATACCAACAATTTGGGATCTGGAATTTGCCAAAACCATTACATCCAACTTTTCACATCCACCACAGAATGGTTTTGAGGAGATGATACAGTGGACAAATGAGGGAAAACTTTGGGAGTTCCCAATTAATAATGAAGTTGGTGAGTATCTTAAAAGGACTCTGAGCTTGGTTAGTGAGTTAGTGGCTCAGTGAAAATTGAGGATGGAGGTTTTGGGGGGTTGGATTTGGAGAGAGCTGAAAAAAAAAGGTTATATTATTATATAATAGTATAATTCAGTACAGTACAGTATATTATACAAAAGATGGGTAAGTCATTTGCAGAATTTGCATATTGTTTTTGAGACTTACTTTTGACTGGTTTCAAACACAGTTTTTTATTTTATTTTGTTTTGTTTAAATAAGTTAACAATTAAACCAATTCTGAATTACCATCACTTTTTATGATGGTCTCTGGGATAACGAAGATATCCCTTTTACTTCATATCATCAAAATGAGAATTAAAGGCTACTTCAAATATTTGAATGAAGAAAACAGGACACAATTTCATTTGATAAGTGAAAAAGATAATGTATGTGGTCCTCTCAGATACACCTTAATCAAGAGTTACCTCGAACTACAAGATGGGCAGTACAGTGGTACTTTGGTACTCAATTACTTTGAAACTCATAGAATTTGGTACTCAATGCATTTTCACACAAAAATTTTGTCCCTGTACTCATCGTTTGTTTAGTACTCAACGCACGAGCTAGAAGTTATCAGTGTCGGCTGCCTTGTGACACACTACATTATTCCTTATGGGAAAAATTTGTTTGTACTCATTGTTTTTGGTACTCATCATGCCTCCCAGAACCAATTAACAATGAGTAACGAGGTACCACTGTATGTAACTTTGATACATATAAATAAATAATCTGCCCTTCAGTTTTATCAATTTGACTTTTTAAAAATCCTTTTAATAGAATGTAAGTTGAACGATAGACTCAAAAATTTAAATGTCTTTTTGGGACATCCAGATAGCAGAAGAGGATGCATAAAGCTTTTCATTCCACTTGGTCAACTGAGTAATGTATTGAATTTATAAAAACTGTTGCAGTATTTTTAAAAACAAATTATCAAAATGGCTTTTTAAAGCTCAAGGTATCGTTGGGAATATTGGCTTAGGTGACAATAGAGATTAATGTTTGCAAATCATTTGCAAATTATAAGACAAGATACTGCAATCCTCTCAGAGAGGTTGTAAATTGAAGTGTTTTGACAGTGATTGTATCTTTTCCTTAACTTTGTCAGGACTTGAAGATGATGCTGAATTTTATGAACATATATTTCTGGATAAACATTTGGCAGACTTTCCTAAAGAAGGACCAATTCGCCACTTCATGGAACTTGTAGCATGCGGACTTTCCAAAAATCCCTACTTAAGTGTGAAACAAAAAGTAGAACACATTCAATGGTTCCGGGATTATTTCAAGGAAAAAGAACAGTTGCTGAAGGAAATTGAAGCCCATGAGAAGGAAGCCTTGGTTCAGATAGAAAATATATCGAAATGAAAACTCAAAAAATCATGTCCTCGTGTAAATAATCATTGGGAAGTTGTACATCATAATCTGGAAATAATCTGATTCAGAGATATCAGAACTGGCAAAGATGGTTTAATCTGGCTTGCAAATTGTTAAATAAAAATGTATATTTCTCTGTTTATTAATGTTCTTAACACAGTGATTACCATGTTTTGCTCTAAAAATATTGGAGTGAAATCAGTCTGAAGATTAAAGAGAAACCATCAACTGATGTTCATTAGTAATGCTTACTAATAGTATAGCACCTTAGGATAAACCTTTCTGTATTTTTACCGTTTTATTTCCCCATTTTCAACACAATTTAAATAGAATTAGATCACGGAATTTATTCAACTTGTTTATTCCTTGAGATTTATTCCAGAAAGAAATATCTTGCAAAAAGATATGCTGTTCCTCTCCACATGGATCTATATATGTTTTCTTTGCCTTCATCCTCAGCTTTGTGTGTATGTGTATGTGTGTATACATTTAATTATACATATATGCTAAAATAAGATTTTATTCAGACTCACTGATTGTTTTGGAATTTGAATATAAATAATATTAGATGCTGCTTGAAATACTTATATTTTAAAAACAAATCTGAATGACTAATCCCATGTATTCATCAGTGTTGTCTGATTTTTCACATCTCCCATTCTTTTCAATGTTTTTTTATCATAATTTTTAAAAATCATTTTATCTGTATTGTAAATTCCACTTTTTGGCTAATTATTAACACTTCAGTTAATGTTTCTATATTTTTCTATCGTTTTCAATAGTTTTCAGGAGATCAATGAATATATATTTTAATCCCATCCAATAGGCAGTTTAAGTAATATTCTAGTTTTCTTAACTACTGTCCCAAGTAAGTTTACTGTTTTCCAAGGACAAGATAATGGCATTCATTTATGCAAAAGATATTTTCAGTTCAAAGGAAATGTTGGTTGTTGAGCACGATATTGTGATTTATTTGCTTGGTTTTTAAGATTTCTATCTTACTTTTCATTCAGGAGCAAGGCAGTGTATGTGTGTTTGATTAATTTTTATCCCACCTTTATCTGTCAACTCTGTTATCTGTTTATCTATTAATTAGGGCATGGTCGGAACCCTAACAGCATCACTTTATAAGTAACTCAAGGCATCAAACATACTTCATACTCCTTCCTCTTATTTTCCCCACAATAACAACCCTGTGAGGTGGATTGGGCTGAGAGAAAGTCACCCAGCTGGCTTTTATGTCTAAGGGGAGACTAGAACTCACAGCCTCCTGGTTTCTAGGCCAGCACCTTAACCACTAGATCTGCCGCCTCCTCCCTTTTCTGCACAATAAGATCCTAGTGAGTTACATTGAGTCAAGAACTATGGAGTGGCCCAAAGTCATAATTAAATACTACATACAGTAGATGATCAGGAATGATCTGGTAAAGCCAATCAAATTTTTATGATGGTGTTGGACTGGCATAAGGTAGAAATATTAGTGTTCTTGCAAAGAATTTTGCAACCTCACACAGAAATCATTGGAAAGGTGTGGTTTTTTTAAAAAGAAAATTGGGTTGAGTGACCAGGTATTTAAAAAATAAGAGCACTGCTAATATCACTATAGAACTAGAGTGCAGAAACACTCAATTGTTCCATCTTCACATGGACATAAGCACCATAAGTTTTCTTATATTTCCCTTAATATAACTCAATATAACTTACTATAAATATATTCTGTGGCTGGGACTGTTAAGTTTTGTAAGATGCTTAGAAGATGTTAATCTGCTTTTTGATTAGGAAAGATTAGGAAATCTACTTAAATCTGGCTCATTTTATATCCATAATGCAAGAGTTAAGAAATAGTATTGCCTGATCATAACTCTGGGAGTAGATAAGATGGTGTAAACTTAAGTTTGGGCAGTGAATGCCTAAAGGATAACTGTCACTTGGGTTGAAAATCATCTGTCAGTATTAAGGGCCAGGGCCAGCAAAGAAAGAATCTAAGCCAATAGTTAAATATAATTAACTACATAACATAAACATTTAGAGAATGGGATTTAATATAATTCAGACAGTTGAGGATTATATGCAAACATTTGTTTGATTATTAGAGGAAAAGAAGCTATACTGTACCACATTTTCTCTCCCACAAGATGTCAGTGTTGACCTATTTCACCTTGCTAAAGTAAACATCTCCACAGGCTCCAATGAAGAGTAACCCTATAATAGCTGAGCAATAGCTTTCAAAAGAACTTACGACTAAAGCAGGATACAAGGAAAACATTTCTGATTTTTTAAAAATTAATGATTACTTTTACCTCCGTTTCTAAATGTAGCCTTTTTTTTCTAGACAAGGTCACAAACATTTGAATTTACCTCATGGCAATCTAGTTTGGTGTAGTGGTTAAGGTGCTGGCTAAGAAACTTATTTTATCTTGCTCTTTTTAGATATAACTCAAGGTGGCCAACATACCTAATATTCTTGTCTCCCATTTTCCCCATAACAACTTTGTGATTGTTGTGCTAAGGGTGACTAGCCCAAAGTCACCCAGTCACCTTTTGTGTCTAAGGGACGCCACCCTTAGACACAAAAGGTATGTTTGCCACCTTGAGTTATATCTTAAAAGGAGCAAGATAAAATAATACGATGACCAATTCAACCATACTGGATAGGTCTCATCAGAGGAGTCAGATGAAAAGTGTCTCTCCCACAAACAATATGGTGAGACATAAATTACAGAAACATACTAGATTGGTCATCATCCAAGTCAACATGGACCACTCTAGATGTTGGAGTTCCTGGACATTTAGTGACACATGACAGTTACAAATCAAGTCCACTGAGATCTGGAGCACCACTTGAACACTTATCAGCATTGACAAAATCGCTATCAGTCAGTTGCAAAAGGCAACTTCACTTGGAACAGCTTACATCTTGTGACAAAACCTTTAATAATATTAAACAACATCTACCTAACCCAGGTTCTTGGAAAGGACTTGATAGGTAGACAAAAATGCCAAAATCCAGTTTAAACCCCTGGCTGTGTGACCAACCATAATTTACAGAGGCCTCCCCATCAAGTCTTGCTATGCTCCATCATGGTGGAGATGTTCCTGGCAGACATGAATAGAACACCAGAAATATACTCCAAGGAGAGTCACTCAAGATGTGAAAGTCATTCCGAGTGGCCAGCTAAAGCAAGCATGCTCCTATATTGGGCAGAGGTTGTTGATGGGTGGACGATAATTTTAGTGACAATAGCAAATTCATTATTTCATTTTGCACAAGAGAAGCAGTTTAAGCCACTCCTATTTTTTTCCCCTAAAAAAACCCCCACATGGATAGAAAATATTAAATGATGGCAATATAGTGCCAGATGATGGGGCTCCTCAGGTCAGATGGCACTAAAGATGAGGAAAAACTGAGGACCCCAAAGTACTAATGCTGTTCATGATGTGGCTAAATTAAGGCCTTCAGGACATCGAGTTGCTGATCAGTTGCCATGCAGGAGAAAAACAAAGTGCAGAGAGAGAATGGCAATGGGAAGATAAAATATAAGAAACATAAACATGGAAAACCTCAACATAGTGAAAGATAAAATGAATCAGTTATATATTGACTTCTTAGGCATCAACAAATTGAAATGGATTAGAACTGGACATTTTCACTCATGCTATTTACTACTCAGAACACAAAAAAGGAACAATGTTGTTTTCATAGTAAGGAAGAATGTAGCAAAGGCAGTACTTCAGTTCAACACAGTCAATCATTGGATAATATAAATCACATTTTACAAACAACCCTTTAATATATCAACCACTCAAATTTATGCTCTAACCATTGATGCAAAGAAAAGGAGGCTGATAGATTTTATGTCCAAGTTTAATCTGAAATTGACAACATAAGCAAGTTGTGAGACAAATTCTCTCGCTAAATTTCAGAGAGCTGAGACAAGTAGCAGTATTAAAAACATCCGTAAAGATATTGAAAATGGAAACAGACATGGAAAAACAGGGAAAGTCTTACAAAAGATTTCCAAACTCAGAAGGAGGTTTCCACCTGGAACTGGCATGCTAAAGGATGCCACTGGATGGATCGTTATTGATTCAATGAAGATCAAAGAAAGAAGGAAAGGATATACTATAGAGATATCAACATTCAAGATACCTTAGAACAGTGATGGCGAACCTATGGCACGCAGAGCCATATCTGCCGGCACACGAGCCGTTGTGCTAGCTCAGCTCCAGTGCGCATGTGCGTGCCTGCCAGCTGATTTTTGGTTCGCGCAGAGGCTCTGGGAGGGCAATTTTGGCCTCCGGAGGGTCTCCGGGGTGGCAGGGGAGGAGCGTTTTCGCCCTTCCCAAGCTCCAAGAAAGCCTCTGGAGCCTGGGGAGAGCAAAAAATGGGCCTACTGGGCCCACTGGAAGTCGGGAAATGGGGGAGTGGGAGGGTCGCGCACGCATGTGCAGGGGGGTGGGGCGAGTGGGGGCTTTGAATTATAGGTGTGGGCACGCACGTGCATGCGATAGCCCCCACACACACTATTTCAGCACCTGAGGAAAAAAAGGTTCGCCATCACTGCCTTAGAATATACTCTGGTTAACACCAAGTTGGGAAGTTACAGGAATTAATGAAGAATCTATGGCAAGATATTTCAAGAGATATAATAGGGTGTGCAAACTACCATACAATATCCTTAGTTTTATATGTGATTAAAATAATGCTTAGGATCATTCAATGTAGAGTAGAACTCCAGAAAGAGAGGGATATGCCAGATGTTCATAACAGATCAGAGAACAAAGTACACTTTTGCTGAAGTATAGTGGATAGTTGAACCAAAAAATTTGCCCCTAAAAGTCAGTATGCACACTTAATTTCTGTTGCTAAGTGAGATATTTGTTAAGTGAGTTTTGCCCCATTGTACGACCTTTCTTGCCACAGTTCGTTAAGTGAATCACTGCAGCTGTTAAATTAGTAACACGGTTCTTAAGTGAATCTGGCTTCCCCATTGACTTTGCTTGTCAGAAGGTCGCAAAAGGGGATCACATGACCCCGGGACACGGCAACTGTCATAAATACGAATCAGTTGCCAAGCATCTGAATTTTGATCAAATGATCATGGGGATGCTCTAAAGGTCATAACTGTGAAAAACTCTCGTAAGTCACATTTTTCAGGGCCGTTGTAACTATGAACAGTCATTAAATGAACTGTTGTAAGTTGAGGACTGCCTGTATAGAAAGACCTTCAGTCGTGTTGATTGTGTCAAGCTGTGGAATGTCTTTAGGAAAATGAGAATTTGAGAACATTTCATTGTGCTCACATGAAACCTATGGGCAGAACAGGAGGCTGCAGTCTGGATGGAATATGGAGAAACAGACTGGTTTCAAGTCAGCAAGGAACTGAGACAAGGCTACATACTCTCTCCTTATTTATTCAATTTATATGCTGAACATTAGTTGAAGGAGGCTGGATTGGAGGAAGATAAGCATTGTTTTAAAACGGGAAGAAAAAACATCAGCAACTTACCGTATTTTTGGAGTATAAGACGCACCTTAGTTTTGGGGGAGGAAAACAAGGAAAAAAGGCCTCTGCCTTCAAGTAATTTGCCAAACAGCAAACAGCAAACAGCACAGATGATATACACTATTTGCTGTGTATTTCTGTGCATGTGTGCCTGACTCATAGAAATAGCAAAGAATTGGAGAAATGTACATTATGCCAGAAAGTTTTCTTAAATGTAGTCACACTAACTACTCCCAATTATTTAAATAGATCTACTCCAAGGTAAGTCAGGATTTAACTCTAATACTAAACAGGACACTGTTACATTTCAGACTATACTTGTATAGAACTGTTAAAATTAATTAAAATTTCTGGAAGTATACATTATTCCCTATTATTTAAAAGAAGATACAATAGCACTGGGCCTCTTCAGAGCAAGCATTTGTTTAAAAAAAGCTTCTTTATTTTGTTAAGTTGTCTAGATTTACAGGGGTCTCCAACCTTGGCAACTTTAAGACTTGTGGACTTCAACTCCCAGAATTCCACAGCCAGCAAAGCTAACAAAGCTGGCTGTGGAGTTCTGGAAGTTGAAGTCCACAAGTCTTAAAATAGCCAAGTTGGAGACCCCTGGCTCTAGAACAATAATAAAGCAATCTTTAAAAAATAAGTCTAATAATTTGAACATTCTACAGACATTTATAGTTATTCACTTACCCCCTTCCATCCAGTTCAGCGGAAAATAAAAATCTGCGTGTCTCTCCCAGCTATTTGCCTCTTTGCAGTTTCAGTTTCAGTTTCATTTTAGCATGTGGCAAATCAGCTGGGCATCGGGAAGCTGCTAAGGACTTGCTTGCCTTAACAGGCTCTTTCCTGTTTGCTGCAAACAGGTAAATTGTTGGAAGACAGAGGCCAAAGGGTGGGTGTGGGTGGGGCTACATTTGGTGTATAAGACGCACCCAAGTTTTCACCCTCTTTTGGGGGGTAAAAAGGTGCGTCTTACACTCCGAAAAATACGGTATACTGTGCTGATCACACAGCTTAAAATGCCAATGATCTCCAAATTTTGCAGGAGAAGACAAAGAGCCTAATGAAAATAAGGGGCTATGATTAAATATAAAGGCCAAAGTAATGACAAGTATAGCGCCTATTGTAGCCTTAGAACTGATAATGAAGATACTGAAGTGGTAGATAGCTTCTGCCTTTTAGGATTGCCTATAGACCAACGGTGTCAAACTCGCGGCATCACGTTGTCATCATGTGATGTATCGTGACTTTCCCCCCCTTCGCTAAAATGGGGGCGGGCATGGCCAGCGCATGACGCATCCGGCCCGGGGCCTGCGAGTTTGACAGCCCTGCTATAGATCATAAAGAATAACCAGGAAAGATATATCCCACAGACTAAAAGTTGGCAGAGTTGCAATAAAAGCCTTGAAAAAGATATTCGGATGCTGGACAATTCTCATCTTTGTAAAGAGAATTATGTAGGATTTTTAACACTCTATGGAGCAGCTGGAAATGTCCTGTTCTACATGGAAAGCAGAAGGGGGTTGCAGAGCTTGGGAGTTTGGCATTTACTTATTTCATTAAGTAAAGCTTTAAAAATAAAGATAAAAGATGGCAAGCACAATGAAGCAGGGAGTCAGTTTCTTTTGTCAAACACCTGTGATGAAGCTGGTCTTTACAGCTCTTCTAAACAACAGCAGAGTGAGAACCATAATTATAAATAAATAAATAATAATAATTTTACAGGGGGGAAGGTACCTTAACAATTTAATCCTACTAAGTAGCCCAGAGTCACTCTGGAGTCGGCCTAGAAATCTGTCCAACCAACCAATCAACTAGGAAAATGTCGGAGAATGGCTGTTAAAGCTACAACTCCAGCATCTTAAGCACGAAGGGGTGTTATAGTGACCAGTGAAAATCTAACTCTGATGCATCAATTGTGCTAGTTTAGTTCTATTGCTCTGTCGAGGCCAGCAACCTGATCAGAAGTAAACAGTATTGCGAGAGGGTTGGTCAGCATAGCCTGGGTCAATGAACTCATGTTATTCTTTCCTCCCATAAAAGTGAGCATAAAGTGGCTGGATTCGGTGTCAGGTTTCTTCCAACCGATATTAGAAGCCTTACAGGCAGTGATTCAAGAACGTAACTTACGTTTATTGCAAGAACAATTAAAGCCCTTAAAGTAGAAATCCAGCAACTGCCAAGAGTAAAATACAAGGCCCGTTTATATTAGAAGCAAGGTTCAATTTGAATGCTTCTTTCTTTATTTTATGGGGTATTACAGCCTGAGAGCCTTGTGTCTTTAGTTGAGAGGAACAGTTAACCTCTGGATATTGTTGTTGTAATAGACCAGTCTGATTTCAGGCTGTTTGCTTCTGACCTTTCATACCGTATTTTTTTGGACTATAAGACGCTCAGGACCATAAGACGCACCTAGCTTTTGGGAAGGAAAACAAGAAAAAAAAATCTGCCTCTGCCTCCCAGCAATTTGCGTCCTAACAGCAAACAGCAAACAGCCTGGTCAGCTTCAGCACAGCCTGATTTAACACGAGCAGCTGATTGGAGGTTGGATCGGCCTCCCGGAATAACAATGATCAGCTGTTCCAGGCTGTGGGGATCGCCGCCGCTGCCTATTGCCACCTCCATGTACCCCATTTTTGGCCTCCGCGCATCCCGTTTTCAGCCCGTTCCAGGCAGCAGGGATTGCCGCTGCATGGAATGGCCCGAAAACAGGACATGCAGAGGCTGAAAATGGGGTGCACAGAGGCCAAAAATGGGGCATGCGGAGGCCAAAAATGGGGTGCATGGAGGCCGAAAATGGGGTACACGGAGGTGGCACTAGGTGGCACTAGGTGGCGGTGGCAGCAGCAATCCCCGCAGTCTGGAACAGCTGTTTGTCAGTATTCCGGGAGGCTGATCCAACCGCCAATCAGCTGCTCGTGCTAAATCAGGCTGTGCTGAAGCTGACCAGGCTGTTTGCTGTTTGCTGCAAGGAGGCAAATTGCTGGAAGGCAGAGGCTGAAGGGTGGGGGCTGGCGGGTGGGCGGAGCTTCGGTAACATTTTCTCTATAAGAAGCACAGACATTTCCACCCACATTATTTGGGGGGGGGGAGTGAGTCTTATAGTTTGAAAAATACGATAATTATCTCATATTCTTATTCTTAGATTGATCATTTGCCTTCTTGTGGGACATTCCATATGTTTGGGATAGGCTCAAAGCCAGATTTTGTACTGTATATTGTAATGAATGCAATACATAAAATCTTCATATCACCAACAACAGCAATATTTAACAAGAAACTGTTTTTATTATTTATTAGTGTCAGCACTGGCTTACAAGAGTTTATACAGAATACAGATTCTGTGACAATTTAATTTAATTTAATTTAATTTAATGGATTTGTATGCCACCCAACTCCCAGGGGACTCTGGGCGGCTCACAGCATATTCGAATCCATTACAACAAATATAAAATACAATAATTAAAAAAACATACAAAAGTTAAAAAAATCTTATATTCACAAAACAAGGGGGGAGACCCATATCTAATCTAGTTGGTCTCACTTTCACCCCGCCTGCCGGAAGAGCCAAGTTTTTATTGCTTTCTGGAAGGCCAGCAGGGTGGGGATGGTCCTGATCTCTGGGGGAAGCTGGTTCCACAGGGAGGGAGCTCCCACAGAGAAGGCCCTCCCCCTCGGCCCCGCCAACCGACATTGTTTGATCGATGGGACCTGGAGGAGGCCAACTCTGTGGGCCCTGACTGGTCGTAGGGAGGTATGCGGCAGGATGCGGTCCCGAAGGTAACCTGGCCCTGAGCCATGTAGGGCTTTAAATGTAACGACCAACACCTTAAATTGGATCCGGAGACTAATGGGCAGCCAATGCAGCTGGCAGAGAATCGGAGTTACCTGGGTGCATCTGGGTGCACCCACCATAGCTCGCGCAGCTGCATTTTGCACCAATTGCAGTCGCCGGACACTCTTCAAGGGTAGCCCCATGTAGAGCGCATTGCAGTAATCCAGCCGTGAGGTGATAAGGGCATGAGTGACTGTGAGAAGTGCCTCCCTCTCCAAGTAGGGTCGCAATTGGTGCACAAGACGTACAATGACAATAATCTGCCAGGTACGGGAATCTTCAATTCAGTACTGAGATAATGCTGCATCTCATGGTTGCAGCTCCTGAAATATGACTCTACTTCCAATAATATAGCACAGAATGCCACCCTTTGTGTCCAGGAGGGAGAAGAACTATGTAGTGTACAGATAGTCCTCGACTTACATCTGGTCATTTAACAAACACTCACCTTTATTTGCAGTGTCCTATCATGACCACGATTTGCAATGTCGTTCACTGGTTTCCAGTTTCTGGCAAAAAATGCCCATTGGGGAAAACCGATTCACTTAACAACCATATATTCACTTAACTATTGCAAACAATTTTGAAAAATTGGCCCAGTCACGTGATGCATCAACTTACAACCACACATAGCTTCAATGCAGGGGCGGATTGCTCACTTACCCATGCCGATGCACTGCGCGCGCATCTCCATGTTTCGGGTGCGTGCACGCTCGCTATGCACGTGCCCCCGCGCAATTTTGCTTCTGTGCATGCGCAAAAGCAAAATCTTGCCGAAATCTCATGAGAGAAATCTCATGAGAGAAATCTCGCACGTGAGAGATTTCGGCAAGATTTTGCTTCCGCGCATGCGCAGAAGCAAAATCACGCTGAAATCTTGCGCATGCGCGCGTCCCCTCACAAGATTTCAGCGAGATTTTGCTTCTGCGCATGCGCAGAAGCAAAATCGCCCAAAAATTCTCAGATAAAGATGGCGACGCACACGACGGACCGACGGAGATTGCGCAAATTGCGCAATCGGCCGCTCCCTACCGGAGCTATGCACTGGACAGCTCCGCAGGAACCCACCACTGTTCCGATACTGGAATGAAGTTAGGGTTTTTGAATTCCTAGTCTGCTAACCATAGAATGGATTAAGATTAGATGTACTCAGGGAAGGATAAGAGGGAGAAAGAGGAAGTAGAAAGGAAGGGGAGAGAGAGAGGAGGGAAGTAGGAAAGAGGTAGAGAGGGAGGAAGAAGGTAGAGGGAAGAGAGGGAGATGGAGGGGAGTAGTATGAAATATAGAAGGAAAGTAGACTGGAGATAAAAATATAAAAGGAGTAAATTAAGGATATACGGTATGTTTAGGATATTTTGGATAGAAATATATTACTATGGATGTTTTGATAATATGGTATATGTATGGATTTTTGGTTACGTTTGGAGAAATTTTTTTTAATTTTTTTTTAAAAAGCTTACAACCACACATTTTCCCCACAACATCCCTGCCAGGTAGGTTGGGCTGAAAGTCAGAAACTGAGCCAAGTCACCCAGGGTGCTTCTAGGGCTAAGGATGAATTAAAACCTGCTTCTCCTCAGGCCTAGCCCAACATCTTACGCTCTGTGCCATACTGACTTTTTGGGCAAATACTGTACATGATAAGCAAGAAAGCCATTTAGAAACATTTTTCCATCTATAAAAACTAAATTTGGGGGTAAGGTAAACATATTTTACTCTTCTGGATGCTCTGACAAAAGAATATATATTTCCCCCTTTTCTTTTCTTTTTTAAACTAATCAGTAGCTGCCAAATGGTTATATGTAGGTTTGGTTTACATATAACCGCAGGTGGCAGTTTTCCTGCTCCATGCTTGATAACATTGTTAAAACCAAAATACAGGGTTAATCCATTTACAAAAAAAAGCCTGATACAATGATGTTTTGAATACTTAAGACAAATCTTAAATTTCATAGTTTTCATAGCAAAGGACTAAACATAGAGCCAAAGGACCTGCACAAATGTCATTTGGAGTTCATTCAAATATCATTTAACAGTAGTGGGAAGCTATAACCAATTCTGGATCCTTGGTGGGTGGCAGTAATAATTCTGGGCAAGTACAAAGGGGTTCATCCATTCGTTGTTGTGAAGGAGTAATGGGATGAGTGAAGCGTGCGTAGCTCTAGGCAACAGTTGCCAAGGGACTGGGATTTTGAAGGGGAAAGGGAGTGGGGATGGGAAGGACATCCAGTTACCACTTTGACAGTGTGCTTCTGACCAATTGCATGGGTTTAATTAAGTATCCTCATGCAGATATAAGCTTAGGAGATCAACTTTCACACTCACAATAACATTCAGGATGCATCATTCAAATGCCACTGTGGAAAGGTGATAGTATCCCAAGATCTGTGGAAAAGAGAGAAAAAAAGCCTAACATCTGGCATCAAAATGGAGATGACTTCACAACAGCTGCTCACCTAGATGTCAGAGAGCAGCCCACCTCATGAAAATGTCACTCTGCTAAACCTCAGAGGTTAACATAATTTCACCCATTCTTGATATCAATGACAACAGGTAAACATGAATGTCTAAAACCTGACACAGTAGTTTAACTCAATTGCTCTTTTGTCAATGTCGTCTCCCACATCTAGCTTGGTTCTATTGTGCTCTGTTTTGGGTCAGTTATTCTACTGAGAGATGTCTGCCAGTGGTGGGATTCAATTTTTTTTACTACCGGTTCTGTGGGCATGGCTTGGTGGGTGTGGCGTGGCGTGGCTTGGTGGGCGTGGCAGGGGAAGGATACTGCAAAATCTCCATTCCCTCCCCACTCCAGGGGAAGGTTACTGCAAAATCCCCATTTCTTCCCGATCAGCTGGGACTCGGGAGGCAGACAATAGATGGGGGCAGGGCCAGTCAAAGGTGGTATTTACCGGTTCTCCAAACTACTCAAAATTTCCGCTACCAGTTCTCCAGAACTGGTCAGAACCTGCTGAAACCCACCTCTGGTCTGAACAAACGGACAGCACTCAGAGCCCTTTTTTGCGCTTAGTTTCTTTTGAATGTTCTGTTGGGTTGCATTGGAACAAATTTAAAACTATGAGTGGCTTTTATTCAGTGCTGTTTAAAATGAAATTGGAGTAAAATACAAGAATTTTATATATAAATAAGTAAAATAAATAAAATTATATTGTAAAGGTAGAAGACTTGGCTCATATACTATTTGATTGTTGTCTGTATAAGAGGGTGAGAGACAGGTACCTTGGTTCATATATTAAACAAATGACCCATTGGGAACCCTGTATTAAAACAACATGCCTTTATGTGCAGTCAGAATCCGAAAACAACATTTAATATGGCACAGTTCTTGCGTAAAATGGTTTGGCTAAGATTGGCATATGTGGGACTGATTGTGGTAGGTTGTAGGGGTGATACTGAAATATAACTTTATCTTATTTTACTTATTTATATATCAACTTATTGTATTTTACACCAATTTCATTTAAATTGCTTTATAGGGTTTTATTATTAATTTATGTTGCAACGTTGTATTCTGATATGGTCTATGGGGCTAATCAATAAACTAAACAGTGCTGTTTGGAACTGTGACAAGTAGCCCAGAAAAAAATAAAAGTAACCTGGGATGGCAAAGAATAGCACAAGGAGTCAGTTTTGTGACTGATCAAGTCTACCACAACACCCATTTTGTGAGAATGCACATGATATGCTTTTAAAATTCCACATTTGTCTCCCAGGCCCTAAAGAATCATACAATTTTTTCATTGTTCTTCAAAGCTAAAATCTAATGTTTAGGACTGCAGATAGAGAGCTGAAGCTTTTAGAAAATACAAAGAAAAATATGAAAACAACAGAAAATGGGTTACAATAAGCTGACCTTATTTCATCTCATTAAAAGTAACTTTCCAGATCAAATCAAATGGGGGGAAAATACGCATTTGACATGCAATACCAGTAAAATTTCATAAACATCTGAAGCCTATTTGGTAAGCAGCTGAGGCACAGCGATTGCTTTAAAGGTTCTGGAATTTTAACTGGGTTTTTATTTATTTTTGAGCTATCTGCCTTTTAAATATATATTATGCTTTTTACTTTTGTTATATTTGTTCCATTTAATTATGTTTGCATTTTTGTAGTTAGTTGCTTTAAACATCATGTGGTTGAAAAGAGAATGCAGCTTTAACATACAACATAGTATAAACTAATGAATCTCTTCAGTACATGACATTTAGTATAAATTCCAGAGATTTGCACTTCTTACAAATAGCATTTTTCATTGGAATAAAACTTTTTTTAGCAAATGATATAGTAAATAGGATTCTAATCAATACAAAAAGTAGCAATTTAAAAAATCCTCAAACACTAAGGAAGAAGCACATTTTAACAAAAAGCTGTAGATCAATCACACAGAATATTTGGAACCAAAATTCCCATTTCTCATTTTGAATATAATATCTAGGTCTAAGGTTTTGTAAATTTCTTCCATTTTATTATTTTTATAGCAAGATTTTAAAAATGCAGAGTACAAAAAATGCAAACATTAAATAATGAAAGGAACAATGAAATACTAAAGAGAATTAATAAATGATCAAAAAACGCTAAACAGAACAAAGAAAAAGAGAAAGAAGATACCCCTAAATTGAAAACCCATACACACACAAAATAAAAATACCAGTCTAATCTATTTGTTTATCTATTTGTCTATCTATCTGTATATCTGTATCTGTATATCATCTATCTATCATCTACATATTTATCATCTTATAATACTATATACGGTAATTATCAAATAGAAAGGGATAGTATTCTAGTGTAATAAATATCATGACATCTATACCAAGAAAAACACATTGCTTCATTTTCTGATTAGGTTAAAATATTGCCTTTCTCAAAATAGATAAATCACACATTTTCAAGAGCCAGTCTGCCATCCATACTTTCAAACATATATTCTTTGGGAAGTATAATAGATTTGAAATATAATGTTTTGAGGAATCATATTAGTCTCAAGTCTATGGTTTCTAATTAAGCACTTTTAAGGGTTTTCAAATACTGATGTGGCATTTTCAGATATTCTATATCTTTGGTTCATGGTTGATAAACCCCAGTGATATCCACTCTATCAATCAATCAATCAATTTTATAACACACACACACACACACACACACACACACACACACATAATGTTATATTATTAACATAAAATTACAGAGTATAGAAATTAAAATGTCAATTTTTTAAAAAAAATTACAACTAATTTTACAATGAATAATCTAAACACTATAAATGACTAGGATCGATAAAAGGACATAAGTAATGCTAGAATTTATTGAACATTATGAGGATGTAAAACTATGCTAACGTATATTAATTCTAATACTCCTGAAACCATGCTAGGGTTTGTTGGGATTAAAACAATTATGGTGCAACAAATTATAACAAAGAAATAGCAAAATGAAACAAAAATGTATGTGTATCTTTATAAGGAGAAAAGGAAAATGTGGAGAGGAGGAGAAGGAAGGAAAAAAAAAAAAAAAAAAAAACAGGGGCACAGAAAATATGTTGAGTTATGGAAGCCTAGTTAAGGCTCAGTATCACCTCACTTGGAAGAGCTGTTTCTATTTAATCATAGCTCCGACACAGATCAGGCTACATTGCCTGAGATCTCTGCCACCTGTACAGCTAGCAAGAGTAATTAACCTCGGGCCTTCCCAGGTATTATGTTGTACAGTACATGGGGAAATATACATCACATGACCCATTGTTTCAATTTCCCCCTCATTGCAAGGCCAAAGTTACAGCACATTTGGTATGTTAAAACAGGGGTCCCCAACCCCCGGTCTGTGGATGGGCATTGGGCCGTGGCATGCCAGAACCGGGCCATGCAAACAAACGAAGCCCCATCCATAGGATGCAGGCACCATGCAAAATCACACCATCTCCGGTCCGCAGAAAAGCCTCTCTCCATGGAACCGGTCCCTGGTGCCCAAAAGGCTGGGGGCCACTGTGTTAAAAGACCTTCCCTCCAAAAGGGAAGAGGGGAAGAAATGACAGTGGGCAAGAGTAAAAGCTCTTATGGTATTGGCAGGACAATATTGTAGAGGTAATGTGTAGGAGCCCCACTTTTTTGTGGGTTTGTTGAATTAAGATATGGGGGGAGCCCAACTAAGATCATTTTCCAGGGCTATTTATCTGGCACATTGTTTGAAAGATTCTTGATCTGATCAAATCCCATTGGAATCAATACAGTGGGGGGGGGGAATCGCAATGGTATAAGGTGGTCCCAAGTAATTTTCACCAAGAAGCCTAGAATTTGTCGTGAAACATGAAAGATGTCGGGCAACCTGGGTTGAAAATTAATTTGAGCCAGCAGCTAATATGTAGTGTTTGGGCATGAGTTTTAATTGGAACCATTCCAGCTTCAATCTGAAGGATTGAGTTAGAACAATGAACCAAACCAGGTTCCTTAGGGAGCATGATTGAACAGCTTTGAATAGTTCTAGGTTCTTGCATACGCATATTTGGGAGCCTTAGGGCAGCTGTGGTATTACTGCAGAACATATTTGGAGAACTTCAAAACCATGTTAAGCTTTGTATCCAAAATGATGATGGGTATGTTGAAAGTTAACTTTCCTACAAACAAATATGCTAAATCTTAAATAAATCCCTGCTCTGTTGCATTTTATATTGTCTGTATATTATACCAAAGTGAATTTATACTTCCCCCAGAGATCCGAACCATCCCCACCTTGCTGGCCTTCCGAAAAGCCATCAAAACATAGCTCTTCCGGCAGGCGGGGTGAGTTTGAGATGACTTTATATCTGATGTCTCCCCCATGTATATATGTTGTTTATATGTTTTTTTAAATTGTTTTTAAATTGCCTTTTTTAATGATTTGTTTGGAGTTTTTATAAAATGTTGTACGCCGCCCTGAGTCCTGAGGGAGTAGGGCGGCATAGAAAAACTACCAAATAAATAAATAAATAAATAAATAAATAAATAAATAAATAAATAAATAAATAAATAAATAAATAAATAAATAAATAAATAAATAAATAAATAAATAAATATTAAGAATGAAAGCTGCAAGGCTACCGCATTTCCACTCATCCAGTCTAGCAATGAAATGCTTGACTTCAGCAAATGAAGGATGAAGCTGAAAAAAAAATCAAGAGATCCATGCAAACTCAGCATCAATTTGCATCTTGGTTAATAAGCTTTTCCCTCGTGTTTTCTCATTTTACCTTCACTTCAAGTATTATCCGCTCATATTAAAGCAGTTGTTTTGTAATTTCTCCCCAAGTCCCCTTCTGGAACCCTTACATTGCACTCACTGTGGTCCCTGTTCCACCAGCACTCGGCCACCCCTGTACATATGCTTTAAAATGTACACATTCTTGCCACTGCTTTTGTCTGTTAACGTACAGAGTGACATATACAAAGCCAGCAAGTTTTGTAATTAGTCAGCTTTGCTCTCTTTGCGTTTTAACTGTCAGTTTCTCCTTGCATGTGAAGGGAAGACAAGTAGATAATTGCTTATGTTGCAATTTTATCCTATCAGACTTTAATGGTTCAGAAGTTCAGTAAGATAGTAATATTTGCCACTCAGAATTGATGATTTGGTTAGAAAAACTGCAGCTATAGCAACTGCCGGGGATATCTCCTGTTATAACAATTTCAAAGGTGTAGCTCTTCAAGACACTTTTCAACAAATTTAACAAATTAAGAATTGGAAGGGACCTTGCAGGTCATCTAGTCCAGCCCCCTGCCCAAGTGGGAGACCCTACATCTGCCTCTACCTAGCATCAAACTCACAACTTCCTGATTATGAGGCAAGAGCTCCACCTCTAGGCTCCAGGTTACTGTGTATATTCTGCTGTAGTATGTGAAACACAAGGAGCACACAACAAATTACAAACTTTACTGCAAATTCTGATTTTTTTTTAATTTTGGCTTATATGTATGTTCTAGTCCTATGCAAAAGGTTTGAAATGTATTTATTCAAATATAAATTTTCATATGATGTATACTTCATCCATCTCTAATTACATGTGGAAGGAGCTAAGGCAACAGAGGCAGTCTCAAAAAATAAAATTTGAGGGGACTAGAGCTCCCTGCTTTGTTTATCTTCAGCAATATGGATGTTTCAAAGCTGGCTTACATCCACTTTTTCAGGCTGATGGCCTGAAAAGTGTGGCCCATCCTGAGGGAGCAGAGCTAAACCACATGTGTACAAGCTGATCTCTTTAGCCTGCATGTGAAATCTAAAATGTTGCCTTCAACCTCTGGAAACCTTCCAAAGTCATTATAAATGTATAATTTTTAATGTGCCAGAAGTATTGGCTACATGGCTGAAGATATCATATACATTTACACTTAATTTAAATATATAAGTCAAATTTAGTTTTTCTCTTCATCACCTCAAGGAATCTGATGCTCAAAGGTCAAGGGTAGGCTTCAATCCAGAACAAACTGGTCATTCCTGGTCTAAATGAATAAAAGGCACCCTTTGGCTATTACTATCAACTTAAGGTTCTCCTACAATAAAAAGATGAAAAGACCCTGGAATCAAGCATGATTCTGGGGCATTGCCTAGACATAAACATGTAATTTGATTTGCAATAATATTGAAATGCTTGCCATTAATGCTTAACTTCCAGAGTATTTCTGCAACTTTAAAATTCTGGAATTTCCTTGCAATCTTCATCTAAATACCATCCAGGTGTAGCTCTGCTTATGTCTTTTAGCTGTGCCAAGATTGGTTGGGAATTGCTATTGGCCATGACACAAGTAATAATAATTTATAGCCATATTTAAATAAAGAGTTGGTTGTTACATTTCTAGAACCTCTCTCAGTTTGTTATAGACTTTAAAAGTGTGTCAAATCTGATTAATTTCTGCAAGCAGGCAACCTCATGCTTCTTAAAAGTGATGAGCACTGTGACATCATTACATCATGATTTGTTGGATTATATGCTGCAGAAAATGGGAAGAAGTCAAGGAAGTAAACAGGGTTGTAAAACATTGAAAATGAATTTTTTTTAACGCTAATCCTCTTGCAAATCTGACCTGAGACTTTTTGAAATTAAAAATGAATTGGGGTGTAATGTGTCAAATATATTATTTCCAGGTTATTATTCAAGCATTAAAATTATTTAATATACAAAGGTGCTCTGTACGATTAGACTCTTCGAGCATATTGCAATACAAAAATTAACAAAGGATGGCTCTCAGAGGTGGTATGTGGGCAATACTATAATAGCTGTCCTGCACATCAAAACAGCAACATGATACCGAGAAAAATACATAGCTCTTAGTGCTGCATTTATTCTCAGGTACATTGCCCTTTGCATATGGGTAAACCCACATCATACAACCAATACTGAAACATGACCTTCTTTTACGTCTTGTGACTAGTCCTGGCTTTTATTAAAACAGAGGAGTTAGGGGTGGAGTTTTTTTTGTTTTTTTGTTAAAAGGAGGTTTATTTCATTTATGTATAAAATGTTCTACTTCATTTTAACTCAGGGTGATGAACAATACATGGAAAGTCATGAGCTCAAGCAATATTTCCAGAAATGTATTTTTAGGTGTTTTGATACTGCCAGATGGTAATGTCTTAATGATGGGGGAGTGAAGTGATTGGATAACCAGGGGAATAGTGATAATTTAATATGCGCTTTGAATCCCTACAACCAGGCTGCAAATCTCTACAATGTTTAATTGAAACAACATTCATAAATTATGTATTTGTTACTGAAATGGATTATTCGGTTTAAGGTTGTATACAAAATATGGTCCTGAATAGTCAGCAGTGACTTGTTAATTGCATCACGTTACTGATGCTCCTTTTGAGATGGACAACCGGCTGAGCAATTCTGACATGAAATGTTCCATCCATTCATTCATCCACAATATCAAACAGACCAAGGAAAGGCTAGGATTATAATACGGCTCCTTTATGGTCCTCCTCCTTTAAAGACCAGAACTGAAACAGAGATACCAAACCAACCTGGAGAAAAGGGTTATGTCAGAGTTTTGAATGAGAAGCTGGAACTGCAGATAGCCCCAAGACCAGGGGTCAGCAACCCATGGCTCTGGAGCCGCATGTGGCTCTTTCATCTCTCTGCTGCGGCTCCCTGTCATCAGTTGGCTCCACAATTGATAGGGCTTTCAGTTAGGACAGGTAAAGGAAAAAGGATGCCATGCTAGGAGGAGATTCTATGGTGGGGGAACCGGACTTCCGGTTGGCTCCAGAATTGAATCGAGGGCTTCCAGTTAGGACCTTTGTGGCTCTTTGAGTGTTTAAGGTTGCTGACCTCTGCCCAAGACCAAGACCTGCATGTACCCAAGAGCAGAGATAAACAGGATCACGTTTCATTGAAATGTAATTAAAATGACACCCCCTGCACCAAAGCCTGGTGTGACTCTTGCTACATTTCTGCAGTTACCTTACAGGTAGACCTCGACTTGTGTAAGGTGACCAGACGTCCCGCTTTTGGCGGGACAGACACGCTTTTCAAGCGTGTGTCCCGCGTCCCGCATTCTTTTCAAAAAGTCCCGCTTTTTGAAAAGAATGCCCGGATGTCTGGTCATCTTACGCTATTAATGAGTCTGGGGAGGGGGCTGGGCGAAGCGCTGCATTCCTGAACAGAAAGCGAGCGAGCGAGGAGGAGGGGGCGGGGTGGGCGAGCGAGCGATTGAGTGGAGAGGCTTCTTCCCGGGCTGGGAGGGGAGGCGGGCTTGGAGGGAGGGAGCGGCTGGCAGCAGCGCAGCCCTAGGAGACTGAGCTGCTCGTCCACGGCTAAGGGGCGCCGCCATGGAAGCCTGACGCGCGCGCCCCCCACCTCCTTTAGCGTGGCTGCGCCTCCGCCCCTTCTTTCCCAGAGGAAATCACTGGACCTCCGCTCCCTCCCCGCCCACCTGCCTCCATAAAGGACCGCAAGGACACCATCGGGCGAAGAGAGAAGGGGGTGGATAAAGGGCGGGGGGGACCAGCCGGTGGGTCCTCCCCCCCCGAGAAGAACATGTGCTGAGCGGCTTCTATCCGTGGCAGGTAATGGGGCTTGGGTATCCTCGGGGATCGGGAAACACAGGCTGAGCATTTCTACCAGCCAGCCAGCCCAAGCCATTGCCGGCTCCCGAAGGGGAGGCGGGAGGCGAGGAAAGGCCTCCCGCCTCCCCCCCCCTCCACCCACCTGGACGCCGACATTTGCCTTCTTTTGCCCTCTGCGCATGCGCAGAGGGCAAAACTCAAATGGAGAAACCCACCCCCGTCAATGGTGTCCCGCTTGAAGAAAAAAAAATCTGGTCACTTTAGACTTGTGATCACAATCAAGCCCAAAATTTCTATTGCCAAGCGAAACATTTGTTAAGTGAGTGTCGCCCTATTTCACAACCTTTCTTGCCACAGCTGCTAAGTGAATCACTGCACAGTTGTGAGGTGAATCAGGCTTCCCCGTTGACTTTGCTTGTCAGAAGGTCGCAAAAGGTGTTGACATGACCCTGGGACATTGCAACCGTCATAAATATCAGTCAGTGGCCAAGCATCTGAATTTTGATCATGTGACCAGGGGAATGCTGCAAAGGTTGTGCGAAAAATTGTCGTAAGTCACTTTTTTCAGTGCTGTTGTAACTTTAAACGGTCACTAAATGAACTGTTGTAAGTTTATTTACAATGTTGTAATTTTAAGATATCTTTAATATGTCAGTGTTCCGAGTAACACACCCATTGAAAGCAGAAGTCCAAGGCAGGTAGAGTCCTCAAAGAATATATTTTGACGGCTCAGCTGGTCTATCTACTTCCCTCCTCCCTTCCCCCTCTCAGGGCTTGTGGCAACTATGAGACAGCAAAAGATGGCTTCAGCCAGGTTCGCTTCAGAGTTGATCAGTAGTGGGCTCTAAAACCCTTTACTACCGGTTCGCGCACACGCTTGCGACGCTTCTGCGCATGCACAGAAGCGTCCCGGGCGGGTGGGTGGAGCCTTCCACCGCTAGCACTACCAGTTCTTAGAACCGGGCCGAACCTGAAGCAACCCACCGCTGGAGTTGACATAATAATAATGTCCATGTTGGCCCTCTCATAATCTTTTTCTATTGTTTTGGTTTTCTGATGGGAAAAAGCTATGTTGGGGGAAGGGAAACAAAGCTTACCGTAAGATTCAAGTGTCTATTCTTTAATATAGTGAGATAACATTGCAAAAAGGGATAGTTCTTCACAGAACTATTTTTTTTGCACTTCTTAATAATCAAAATGCTTTCATATGCATATTTTTTCTGAAGGAAATGAATCTGCGCTTTGGGTTGTGTATTTGGTGCACATCAGGAGTCTGCAAAGCAAGCAACTTGACCAGATGTATAGGTGCCTCTCTGGAGAAAAAAAAACACAGGAAGGAAGTGACAGCTTACTTCACCTTTAAGAAGCATCCTTTGGGGTTTTCTTTTCAGTCATTTCTATCAAGAAGGCAGACATTTCCCAATTTTGAAATGAATTTCTTAGCCAGGTTAAGTAACATTTGGTGAAAATTTGCTGCAGCTTGCAGCACGACGATGCACATTTATAGTTATATAATTTCTTATAAAATGGAAACAAGAGAGAGACTTTTCAACAAAATAATCATAAATATTTTATTAAAATATTGTAATGTTTGTTTCAGATATAATGCAAGCTGCCATGTCGAGATAGTGTGTTATAAATAAATAAAGCCAAGTTTTGTTGTTATTGTGGTTGTCCCCACCTTATAGGGAAAAATCAAAATAAAAAGGAAAACAGGTGAAAGTGTGGAAAACCCCTGGACTGCATAGATGGGGGTTCTATGAAACTGTGCATTCCCCCACCTCTGGGAGAAAGTTACAGTATTTTTACTGTAAGGTCCTTCTCAGTCAAGGCTTCTGACTGGACCATAAAACAAATTTCTTTCTTCAACTACCACCATTCTTTTGTTTCTTCCAAGTCTGGCAGTTGCGAGACTTCCTGGGAATCAGGCTTGTTGTGGGGGCCTCTTCAGGTCACAACAGGCGGGTTCTGTTCCTGCACATAACCAAGTCAGTTGTCCCGCACCAGCCTGTTTTAAATATTTGGTATTGACTTTTTAAAAAATAATTAAGCACGATAATGACATGATTATAATGTATAGTACATGAGATTTTCATGAGGGCATATTCATGTTAATTATATTTAACCCCATTTAAAGCTATTCCTTCTTTCAGCATATATGTACGTGTGGATATACACACACATGCTGTTTCTTTTACATTGCTATTCGCTTCAAGCATGAAAACAGGGACTTGGTGTTCTTCTGGATAAACTTGTGCGTTTTCCTATATGGGAAATGGAACAATGGTTTAGACTTCTGGCAACACAACCTTTTGCACTTTTAATCTCTCCTGAGCTTGAGGAACTGACATCCTGCAGTGTATATAGCCTTCCAACTTTATGGTTGAAATGAAATGCATTAGGCTCACTGTTCTAAACAAGCCGATATATAAATAAAGGAAACAAAGCATACAATTAACATTTCCACAAATCATAAACTCCTTGTATGGCTGGGTCAATACCTCTTTCTAAGCTTAATTGTTCCACAAGTTGTTGAGCTACAGCTATGTTTGCTGCCAAAAGGTGGGTACCATGGGCCTTTTATTTATATTCTAGTGTACAATAGATTAAAATGCTGAATCTGGGGGTGGGGAAGTGGCCCCTGTACTTATGAGACAATGCTAGGAATAAAAAAAAAGTCAGCTTATGAAGGCAGTGCAGAAAATTCAGCAGGGACCTCATCTACTAACATTAGACCAGGGGTGGGTTCTAACTTACGTCGCTTACCTTCGCTTCCTCCCGCGTTGCATGGCTGCGTGCACACTGCGGGTGCTTTGCACGGGCGCACGCATGTGCAATGCCAAAAACAGCTTCTGTGCATGCACAGAAGCAAAAATCAAGATGGCGGCACCGTAGACGCCACCATTAGAGCCGGTTCGGGGGTGTGGCCAGCCAGCGATCGCTCCCGGTTCGGCGAACTGTGGGAAAATCCCACTCCCGGTTCTATAGAACCGGTCTGAACTGGGAGAAACCCACCTCTGCATTAGACAATCACTTAGGAAGACCTTGGATTCAAGTTGGCTCTGCTAAATGGTAGGTCTGTTTGTTATAGAGCTGAAGTGGTGCAGTGGTTAAATGCTGCTACTGCAGGCTGACTGCTAGTTCAGCAGTTCAGCTGTTCAAATCTCACTAGGCTCAAGGTTGACTCAGCCTTCCATCCTTCCAAGGTCGGTAAAATGAGGACCCAGATTGTTGGGGGCAATATGCTGAACTCTGTAAACCGCTTAGAGAGGGCTGTAAAGCACTATGAAGCGGTATATAAGTAAAGTGCTATTGCTATATAAGCCCCTGCTTCTCTACAGGTAGTCCTCATTTAGTGACTGCCTTGGACAGAAACATTTGCAGTTACGACGATGATGGGGAAAAAAGTAATTTTGCAACCAATCTTTGCCTTTATGACATTTTCAGATCTTTAAAGCAAAGGAAAGCTGAAATACAGTAAGATTGTAATCACAACAGCAGTTGCACTTAGCAATCTCTTACTTAATGATTGAGTTGCCAATCCAAATTGTGGTCACTAAATGAGGACTACCAGTAATGGAGAAGAGAGTAGAGCTAGAATGTATTACAGAGCCTTGGCTCAACAAGCTCTGGGAGACAGATTTCAAGTTGTACACCAGCCACTACACCAAGGTCAGGAAATAGAGGAGGGATGGCCATGATATACTGTGAGAATAAGATGTATTTTTCCTCTGAAACTGAAGTCACTATAAGTGATTTTGGTTAACAACCATAAGGTGGAGTACTACTAGTATATTGGCCTATATAATATCCTGTAGGTTCCCTCCCTAAGAGCTTTGATCTCATTGCCAGGCTGGTGGTCCCCAAAAATTTGTTTACTGGTACCTAGATGAGTGTAGTGTACTTCTACTATTATTGCATCTCTAAATGATATTCATCCAATGCTCTTGGCCATGGTATTATTTGGGACTATTTATTAAAGACTGGAGTTAGGACACTGTTCTTTCTGAGTAGGTGGTGCCATCTGATGTTGGTGGGAGAGAGGAGTCTTCTGTTATATATCTTGCACCCCCAGGCTGAGTAGAAGAGATGGTTAAAGTCTTGACCTGGAGCATGGAGATTTTGTGGTGACTTCTAGTTTCTATTGATACAGAACAGGTACTACGGATGATCCATTTGTAGGTCTTGATGGTGTTGCACTTCCATTTGGAGGATCAACTCTACAATATGTGGATTCTTCTGGACTTTTGGCTCCTGCTAGAGCAGCAGATAGAAACAGTAGCTAGGGAAGTCTTTGGCCAGCTTTGTGTGGCGCACCATTTGCTATCTTTTCTAGATGAGAAGGTTCCGAACACAGGGAACCATGCTTTTTATCAACTCCCGGTTAGGCTACTGCAATTTGTTGTACATGAAGTTGCCCTTGATGTTGTCCTGGAAGCTACAAAAGGCACCGAATGTGGCTGCCTAGTTTGTAACTAGCACTAACAGGTTTAACCTTAGACTGTCTACAGTCGACCTCACCCCATTCCTGAGATCTGTAAGGGGCATGCATAAGCACACCATCGTGCCTACCATCCCTGTCCTTCTGTCCTATTGTCTAAATTTACCTATACATATTTTACTTTTGTTTATGTTTATATCATACCTGTTATCTTGTACACATGTTGACTAAATAAATAAATAAATAATAAAAAAAATAAAAAAATAAATAGTAGCAGAATCATCTCCATCCTGTGGGAGCAGCACAGTTCACCAGTAACCTTCTGAGCCCAACTCATGGTGGTGATGTCACCTATAACTCCTTTTATGGATTAGCTTCTTGCTACCTTTGAGGTGGTCTGCTTCAGGCAGAAACTGAATGCATATACAATATACATCATAATGGGAAGCAGCATCTAAGAGATTATGTGACAGATAATGGTCTTTTTGATGCAGCCTCCTCATCTTGGAAGAGTTTGTCTACTACAGTCAGAAAGCCAGCCACCCTTAATAATACTCTGGTTGTATTAACCGCCCAGTTAATACCCTGGTTGCAAACAATGCTCTTCTGCAGGGAAAATTCCCATTACAGGGAGAGTATGGAATTTATTTATAGATTTTAGTTGATTATTGCCTTACTGCTTTTAAATTATTATTATATTTATATCATAGGGCACTTTGAGTATTGTAAGCAGCTGGCATGCCAGTGACCTGATCATTCATTAAATTTTTTTATCTGGAACTTCCTCCCCCCCCGCCCCACCCCTCACATTTTTAGGAAATTAAATTGCCAAAGAAAGAATGACTGGATTGAGAGGAAGATGAATATTGAGGAAGTAGTAGTTGGAAGCAATTGATGAGATCCTCCAAAAGGCAGGAAGGCCTGGACTCTTGGTTTGTACTGTGCATGTGATGGAGTTAAGTACTGTTTGTAAGCATAGATGAGTTTGGAGAGACATGGTGAATGGGGTTGTTGTAAACTTGGTTTAGAGGTTTTTTTTAATATCTTTGCTTTACCACACTTTATTATTTTTGCTTTCCATGAGTTTATTCTGAGAGAGAACAGTGTGCCCAGTATATACTTTTTTTGAAGAAAAAAAAGGTCTTACATGGCCCTAGTCTTTGCTTACATTAGTCTTATTGTGCCTGAAGGTCTCTGCTGCACCCAAAGGCCTTCCCGGGAGATCCTACCCCAGATCGTGTGTATTGTGAGGATCTTAATTAACCTGCTCAGCAGATTAATAAGGGTCTCCTCCTCTTAGCCTCCCGTCTATCGCAGCGGATCTGAACAGTCTCCATTCTGCGAGTAAACAACCCACTTTTAAACCGGTCTTTAAACTTCTTTAAACGGTCTTTCTTTATGCCTTGCGTTGTGCTTCTTACAGATAATATTATCTTATTATTTTCGTGTTCCCCTTTCATTCCAAAGCCCCGCCATGATCTACTGATGGTCGGAACGCGTTCTGGAATTTTTAATCCGATCTAAAACGCGGTTTTCGATCTCTCCCACGGCGCTCGCCGCTCACACCCTCCACCCGCACATCCTGCCTGGCTCACCGCAGCCGCACCCCTCGCCCCCCGCCCCGGCCTCTCCCGCGGGCACACACCGTCGCTCCACGCGCGCGGGTGGCTCCATCCCACGACGCGAAGGGGAGCAGGGTCTCGAGGCGAGCCACACCGGGAAGGAACGCGAGACGCTGGGTTGGCCCTGAGCGGCCGCAGTGGGGGGGCACTTCAAGAAGCCCCCACCATAACTCGTCTCGGGCAGCGCTTTTCCCCCCCGTTAGCTTGGACTGCGAAAGTCCAGCTGTGGGGGAGGGCTTGGACTGCGAAAGTCCAGCTGTGTTGTGTGGGGTGCGAAAGTCCAGCTGTGTTGTGGGGGGGGGGCTTGGACTGCGAAAGTCCAGCTGTGGGAGCGGGCTTGGACTGCGAAAGTCCAGCTGTGTTGTGTGGGGTGCGAAAGTCCAGCTGTGTTGTGTGGGGGGGCTTGGACTGCGAAAGTCCAGCTGTGTTGTGTGGGGGGGGCTTGGACTGCGAAAGTCCAGCTGTGTTGTGTGGGGGGGCTTGGACTGCGAAAGTCCAGCTGTGTGTGTGGGGGAGCTTGGACTACGAAAGTCCAGCTGTGTTGTGTGTGTGGGCTTGGACTGCGAAAGTCCAGCTGTGTGGGTGGGGGGGGGGCTTGGACTGCGAAAGTCCAGCTGTGGGGGCCTTGGACTACGAAAGTCCAGCTGTGTTGTGTGTGTGTGTGATTTGGACCGTTAAAATCCAGCTGCGTGTGTGGGAGGGGGCTTGGACTGCAAAAGTTCGCGTGTGGGGGGTGGGATGGGGTGGGGGAAATGCCCTGACGCGCTTCCCTCCCCAGGGTAGAGGAGAGCGCCTCCCGCCTCCCTCCACCCAGGCGGGCAAAGCCTTAGGGGCGTTTCTTTCGGCCCTTTGGGCCGCCCCCTCGCGCTCATCCCTTAGGCCCGGGCGGAGTGGGCGGCGCTGGCGCTCGTTCCTCAGCCAGGACGTCGAGCTAACTGCGTGAGCCTTGCCCGCCTGTCGCCCAGCCAGCCAGCGAACGAGCGGCCGCCGCGGGACTGAGTTGGAGTTTGTCAAGTGGCGTCTGGCGCTCAACAGGAGGCCGCTGCCAGACGAGGAAGCCGCCCGCCCGGCTCAAGAAAGCTCGCTCTTCTCTCCCCCCCCCACCGCCCCGCTCCGCTCCTCCTTCGCCATGGCCGAGGCGCCTCACCCCGTGGAGACCGACCCTGATTTCCAGCCGCTGGCTCGCCCGAGGTCCTGCACTTGGCCTCTGCCCCGTCCGGAGCTCGCCCCGTCCAGTCCGGGACAGACGCCCACTGCAACTCCGGCGAGGGCCGCGTCTCCGTCCCGCTGCGGGCTGGTTACGGCCCTCGGCGCCTCCTCCTCTTCCTCCGCCGGCGGTGACCTGCTGAGTTTGCTAGAAGCCGGCGGAGGCGAAGGCTTCGAGGCGGGCAGCTCCGGAGCCGGAGACCTCGGAGTTTCAGGCGGTTGCCTTTGCGGGGAGTTCCCGTGCCTTCAGCACCCGCAGCCGCAGCAGCAGCATGTAGGGCCCGCCGCCTTGGCCTCGGTGACGGGCCCCCGCAAGAGCAGCTCTTCCCGCCGCAACGCTTGGGGCAACTTGTCCTACGCGGACCTCATCACGAAGGCCATCGAAAGCGCCCCGGAGAAGCGGCTCACTCTTTCCCAGATCTACGAGTGGATGGTCAAGAACGTGCCGTACTTCAAGGACAAGGGGGACAGCAACAGCTCCGCCGGATGGAAGGTTAGCATTCTCCGGGGTTTGGAGGGTTGGGGTCGGTGGCATCGCCCCCCCCGCCCGACCAACTCCGGCCAACTTTGCTTTCGGCGTAGAAGAAATACGGAAAGGCAGACTCTGCCTCGCCGAGAGGTAACGTGAGGCCGGCAGAGGAGAGGAGGAGGGAAGTGGAAAGAGCCGAGCAATGTAGCTGCTCAAGACCCTTGTGGTTTCCTCCGCTTCCTGCCCCCCCCCCCAAATCTGCCGAGAGCCAGCAGGATAATCTCTACAGGTAGACCTCGGCTTACGATCACAACTGAACCCAAAATGTATGTTGCTGAGACATTGGTTAAGTGAGTTTTGCCCCATTTTACGACCACAGTTGTTAAGTGAATTACTGCAGTTGTTAAAGTTAGTAACAGGGTTGTTAAGTGTATCTGGCTTCCCCATTGACTTGACTTGTCAAAAGATTGCAAAAGGGGGTCACATGACTCCTGGACACCACAACCCTCATAAATATGAACCAGTTAACAAGCGTCCGAATTTTGATCACGTGACCTTGGGGATGCTGCAATGGTCGTAAGTGTGAAACATGGTCATAAGTCATTTTTTCCAGCGCCGTTGTAGCCACCAAATGAACTATTGTAAGCCGAGAACTACCTGTATGCAATCGCTTTTCCCCCTTCCTATTGATGCTGGGGTGTCTAGGGGTGAGTTTTCATCGACTTTTAGTTTCCCACTGCGTCCTCTTTCTTCTTGGTGTTTGCAGATGAAGAGCCGCTTGGGCAGTGTTATGTTGAAGAAGGGTCCCCAGATCCTTTGGTCCTTTCCTGTCTTTGTCCCAGTTGCTATACATAACTTGCTAGACAGCTGGTTTCAAGCACAGCTGTGTCATTTCCTCTGGTATTTTTGAGAGGCCCTTGAGTGATCCAGGCACTTGAGCAGTTTTGCTTGACTAATGCAGCCTTTCTGAACTCGATGCTCTTCGAGTCTTTCACGCTCCCACATGATAGTCCAACACATCTGGAGGGTGTCACGTTGGCTAAGGTTGGATTGAGGAGTAACTGGATATTACAGATCTAGCTGTATTGCCCGGTGCAAAGTTGACTTCTTTCTATATTGCTTCCACATTATACCAAGGCAGATTTTCTTCCTTCTCTGAAATCTACCAGAGTTCATAGCCATGGTCAGTTAATTCATGTTAAGCATCTATATCTGATAGCTTTGAGAAAGTACAAATTAGGAGAAACAAATACTGTATAACTTTTCTCAACAGTATAGTTTGGTGGGTTTTTTTAAAGAAAGGTACTGCTACACTCGTATTTTACTAATGTATCTTGGTGCAGATCTTACCTAACGGAGGGAAATGACTAGTTGAAATGCTTGAGCTTTTGGGAGTTCCTTCCAGTGGGCAAGATCTTACAGCTTACTAACATTTGAGAATTTCTCATGGGAGTGGATATGTTTTCTTGGCTCCTGAATTCTCACTAGCTATTTAAGTTCAGTAAAGTAGCGTACAAATATTATCTGCACACTTTCCAAAGGAAAAAATTGGAGTAGACATTTTTTGGTAGAAGGAAAAGAACTAAATTATTAATATATTAAGGAGATATACTGTTAATTCACAACAAATTCCCAATGTTACTGGTAGAAAAGAGGACAAATGTATAGAGGGAAAGCGGTGACAATCTTAATCAAAGTTAGCCTTTTGGTGGTGCCCAGTATTGTCAATCCCAGAAGAACATTATGGAAATATATGAGCAGTGGAACTTGGTAGGAAGTCATTTGAGAAAAGAAATAGTTTGTTGGCTTTCCCATCTCCATTTCTGGGGAAAAACTAATTAACAGTGATCATTTGCTTAGTTAATATATTATTAAACAAAGCATAACCCCCAGATTTAAAGTTTAGTTTCATATTGTTAGCTTTAATTAATTCAGTATTTGCATTTCTAATAAATAGATCCCATAAATACAATGAACAGACCAATAGTTTTCATTTTCAGGAAAGGAAAATAGGAAACACACTTCAATGAAGTCATGGGCAATCCAGTAAAGTAGCTGTTCAAATGTTTACGGATTGTTGAGATTGAATGTTCAGTAAGAAACTATTTCCAGTTTCCTTTTGTATTGATGTAATTTCAAATATACTGTAATTGATCTCTGTTGTTTATGTAGACAGCTATAATTTGAGTATGTCACAAATACTGAACTTCTCTACAGAAATCTGCTATGTAGTAATACAGTATGAAAGCAGGAAGTGTTCCTGCCTTTAACTAGTTTAGAGAAAAAAATGCTTTTCTTGGTGAAGGTTTTTTACTCAGCAAAATATATGCTGATGAATATTTTTACATAGTATGGCTGTGCAAGATTCTAGCTGCTGATGCCTACTAAATAGGCTAGCATGGGGTGAAAAATATGTACACTATTCAGTATTCTGTAACATGCATCAGTTGTGTCTTATTCTCAGTGTCTGAATTGCTTAAAAAGTCAATACAAATATTTGTGTGTTCCTCAATATTTGCATTATTTGGCAAGTACTTTCCCTTGAAATGCCCTTTTTATACAATTCTCTGGAGAGTACATTTGATAGTATATACATTTTTAAAAAATTGGAAATCAAGGACTACTGCGTTCTGGTTTATACTAGGATAGTTCAGCTTAATTTGGTTAAATTTATATCAAATAAATATATCCTCTTCTTAGACACAAATAATTGTCTTGCATTTCATTGATTCAAAACTAAATGGCACTTACACTTATTCCATTACATTTCTATTCAGCAATTTTTAACCTTCAAATAAAATCTAGTTTTTATAAATCTTGGTAATATATTTACTTTGAAATAATTATACATGATAATAAAAAAACACCTGTCTTTCTTGAGTGCTGGTATAATGCCTGAGCGAGGCATTCCGGGTTGTTCATGCTTTTTACCTCTTAAAGATGAAAAATGCTCTTACAACATATTAAATTCTTTCGTTTTAAAACTTAAGTCATTGCAAAAACAACTAATCAGACTGCAGTTTGGCTTAGCAAAAGCTGCACCTTTCATCAATTTGTTCATGTGGTGTCTGTACTGTATCCCTTGAATCATATAACAAAGTATAATAATTTGTATGGATTAAAATTAGAGAAATCAGATCTGGGCTGTAGGAATCCCAGTGATCACTAGATGGCAGGAAAGAGACACAGAAAACTCCATTTTGTTTGCTCCCATCTAGTAATTGTCCTGGGTTTTGCAGGCCAGATCTGGTGACCCTAGAAAAAATAAGCAACCTCTGTTGTAAAATCTGCATATAGAATAGATCACAGCCTACTGCTCACCATGCTGCTGCAGAAATGCTCTGAGTTATCTGAGATTTCTGTCAGTAGAAATAACCAGAAGTAGTTTTCAGTGATTTGCCCTCTTTGTTTGCATTTCCAATCTGCTCTGAAGGCTTCAAAACAACATGGGAAATGGTGTGGTGAATTGTACAGAGAAGAGGAATTGCCAAAAATGCTATATATTTTTTCTGCTCATGGTGGCCTCTGTACAAAAATGGATTAAAAATGGATAAAAACTTGTGTTTAAAATTCTATATTTCCTTCAGTGTTTTTGGTGATATAACCTAATAAATCTAATCCTCAACAATCTCTTAATTGTTAATTCTGGAGAAAAATATACAATTTTATCATTTGAGCGCCAATTTGTGTGAATCAGTTTATTTGAATCTTAAAAATGAACTGTAACCTGCCCAGGTTACATGTCAATAACAATTTATTGACTTTATAGCACTTTATAGAGAAACTGGTGTGGAAAGATGGTTTGCTATGTTAGGATTAAAAGGAGACTCCTAGTTGTGGGTTGTGGGTCTTTGTCAGTTTTAGCTCTGCAAACAAGCTTGGACATGTAGCTATTCACACCCCTCAATGCCCTCTGCCTGAACTGATGGATTGTCAATTTGATTTTTGAATATAAGTTTTACTCAAAAAGTAAATCAAGTAAAATAGATTTACTCATCCATACATCAAAATGATAATGCAGATTGTATTGTGCTCTATATTCATAAGTCAGTACAGGCTGTTGATGACAAACTTACCTGTTACTGCTGATGAAAATTATGTGATATTTGTGTATTTGATTCAGTTTACTTGTTTCCTGGACTCAAAAGTGAGGACAATGTTATAACCAATAAAATAGGAGCTTCAGCATATCCATGTGAATTAGATATTCCATATTAAAAAGGAATATATAAACAAAGCAGCAATTCTTCTCGGTTTTAAGAAAAGAGATCATCTGTTTCCTGAGTATTTTTGCTTTCTCATTACTTAAAGTACTACATTTGTTGCTAATGAAAACTGTGACTCTCCCATTCTTAAATGTTCCTTAAACTTTTGGGCAAAAGTTGGCAACTGGCTGTTTGGGGCTATAATTCCTGTAAAGCCAAGCCAGGATAGTCAGTGATCAGAGAAAACCTGAAGTTTAGAAATATCCAGGAATTAGAATTATATCCTTAGGAGTCATCTTAGTAACTCACTCTGCTTCTGAAGCACATGAATAAGTCTCCACACCACAACCCAAAAGGATGAAGTAATACAGTTCTACTCCACATCAGAGTGGATTTTTTTAAAAGGAGGTTTTTAAAGAGATATGACTATATCATAATATACCATTATATAAAATATTTTCAAACAGTTTACTAATTTTTGTTTGAAAACAAGAGTTTCATTGCACCCACTTTCTAAAATACTAGGGTTGCCTCAAGAAGATTAAAAAAAATTACCATCTAGTTGTGACCAACTGTTCCAAGTTGTACCGGGTGAACTAAAAAAGCCTCTTCTGTTTTCTGATATTTCCACATTTTTAGAGTATTTAGGTTGTTGTAAGGCTCTTCTGCTTAGGCTGGGCAGGAGAGAAAAGTCCCACTTTTTTCCAAGTTTTTTGCAACTTGGAGAACTTTGGTGAAAAGGAACATCAAGGTCAGTTGGACAGTGAAATTATTGTGACGCTCCAATATGCCTTTCAAGTGAAATGAGAAATGAATTCTTAATTATCTGTATTTGTCTGAGGCACAGACATAAAAAAGTATACCACTGATAATTTCTTTGTCTGCAGCTCGGATTTCCTGGTTTCATTTGACACTTTGATGATCTCTCATTAGAGTGGAAAAAATGACAGCCTCTGATAGGAAACAGTGTAGAAACTCAGGACCTCTCAGTGATGTGCTAACAATGTTTCCTCCTCATTCTGTTTTCAAAAAGTAAAAAACAGCTTATATTTCTTTAAATCCCAGTCATCCTATGTTGGAAAATTATATTTTTCCTTTAAACAGCCTTGTATATGTTTCCTATGCTGGAAAAATGGAAATCACTGGTCCAATACCGTGTTTCCCCGAAAATAAGACCCTGTCTTATATTTTTTTGAACCCTGAAATAAGCGTTTGGCCTTATTGCCATGCACTCAAAAGCCCGATTGCGCTTATTATCAGGGGATGTCTTATTTTGGGGAAAACGGTATTATAACATTGAAGATACTAGTTTTGCATTATTGGTTCATACATGCAACACGAGTTTATCAGATTGTCTGTGTATTATGCTTGCATGGATGTGTTTCAGGTGTTTCAGCTCACAGTCAAGTTCAGGGTGGAAGCTGAAATTCTTAATGTCTCACAACAACTCTTCTTTAGTAAAATATTAATGAAATATTAAATAAAATATTTTAGGATCTGTTACCTGTTTAATGTGCATGATCATTGCAATGCTAAATGTAAGTTTTATAATGAAATGGTGATAATAAATGTGCTTACTCCTGAAGTTTCTACTCTGCAGAAAAAATGCTGGTCTGTGATGTTAATTCAAAGCCCACTAATAGGAAGGTTCACAGAAGTAGAAAGAATGTGCTATATTTAGAACATCTTAAATTCTTATTTGTAAATAAATCATTGAATGTTGCTTGTTTATTTAAATGATTTATGTGGCCACCTATCTTGGGACTGTGACTCTGCACTTTTACCGATTAAATTAAATGAGAAAAATATGTCAGCTTTACCCATATAAGTTATTTGCATGAAAAATGCTGAGTTTCAGGGCTTTCCTCTTTGGCAAATTGATTGGTTTTTTATGCTGCCACCCCCGCCACCCCCACCCCCAGGAATAACAGGAATAACACAATATCTGGCATCCTTCACCTGCATACTATGCCTTGCTATCCACTTTGCAAGTGTTGTAAGGAATATCCTTCTGGGTTCAGTTCCAAGTGGGGAAAAAGACACTGGATTCATGGAAGTTGCTTGGAAAGAAGGTTTAATGGTGGACAGGAGCACATGGCATGAGTTCCTGAACAGAAAAGGTGGATCACATGCTTCCAGATGTTGCGTGAAGAGAAAGAGACCTGAGATGCTGAGAGTGCCTGTTTTATACCCTCTGTTGGGCCCCACCTTTAGAGTTTCCTGTTCCTGTACAGAAATGTATCCCATTGGCTGTCAGACTCCCAGGGGCATGCTGGGGCAACTGTGTAGGCTGTCCTGAGCCTGGTGCCATGTGGTAAAATGGGTAGAAGGCTAATCCTATCAGGTCCTAAGGGTGAAGGTCTTAATCCCATCACCCTGGAGCTGAAGGGGATAGATCTTTGTTATGTAGAATAGACTGGTCCAGGCTATTAACAAAGGTGGGGGCTATTAGTGAGCTGGGCCATTCCTTGATGGCACATTGACAAAAATGGGGGCTACTAAGAGTGAGTCTTTTTCTGCCTAAAAGCATGTTTCCGGGGATATTCTCTATAATATTCTGCCTTTTTAATATTCCCTAGGATATTTCATTTTTCTAGGAGAGGGGTGGGTGCTAACTTCTTACACAAGCTTATAAAAGACATGTGAATTTCCAGCACTTCATATCTGGGAAACTGCTTTTAATATCAAAAATAGCATTGGTGTTTTTTTTACTTTGATACACTATTTGCATTGTTTAAATTATATTATTATACTGTATTGTATACTATACTATACTGTACTATACTATACTATTATACGTATACTAATAATACTAATACTATATTATTACATTTTAAAATTATGCTGCCCATTTCACTGATGCAGCGACTCTGGGTGGCTTACAGTTTATTATGACTTAATATACATAATCTAATACCTTTCTAATGTTATTTTATATTTCTTTGCCCAATAAGATATTGTTGCTTGGGATAACACAATTAACTATAAAATCATAAAATATTTATTCAGTAGAAACTATTTTGAACTTTTTCAGGGTAAATCAGGCACTTTTTTCTACATATATTTTCTTAAAAATAGACTGTTAAAGATTTGTATTTCTGCATATGAAATCACTTTTTATCTAGAAATCAGATAATGTCAAAAAAATGTAAGTTGGACTGCATTTGATTAGTACTTGATTGGGAGGTCACTACAAAAGAGCAGGCCTATAAGAGGCTGGGAAATTAAAAAAATAAAATAAAGCAGTGACAACCACTTCTGTAATGCTGCCAAGAAAACTATAGGGATGTGCAACACACATGAGCAGTTGAGCTCAACTTGACTTCACTTATAAGTTTAAGAATGGTAATTGAGGATGTGGATTTGATTTTGAAAACTGTCTGTTATGCAATTTTACAATTATATTGTTAGCACAAGTTGTATTATACTTTTTGTATAATAAAAATAAAATAAATAAATAAATAAAATAAAATAAAAATAAACAACTACAACAACATTAATGACACTGGCACTAATAAAACTAATGCTAAGAATATCCTTTTGTAACCAAAAGGAGAGTTGGGTGGCACATAAATTTAATAAAATAAATACATAAATAAACTTGTCTGCAATCCATTTTCTCTCCTTTGTTTCCAATATAAGTAATAATAATAATTTATTAAATTCATATGCTACCCAACTCCCAGTGTCCCTGTTATTTCCCAGCTCTCATGACTTTTTCTGAATGTATTGTTTCCTGCCCCAATAGTAGAAAAAAATCCTGAGCAATGCTTTTCTACTCTGTGGTCCCATTTTCCCACATTACTAGAGAAGTGGCAAGAAAACTGTACTTGCATGTCTAAATGCTAATTGAGGACATGTGTAATTTTGACACCTGCCCAATGCACAGCTTAAAGAGCTGCAATGTTAAAAGCAGACCCCCAAATGGAATTTATTAATACTAAATAGCTTGGAAACTGACAGCTTGCTGCCATCCAATAATTGACTGCCAAGAGGCATGTTTAAAAATATTTTTTCAGGATGTGCTTTCCCATGTTTTACTACCTCAACATTTCCTCCTACTGATTACTGTAATGGTTCTTCTTTTATATGCTTGCCCAGGAATTTAAAGCCAGTCAGGTTAGATGGAAATTACAAGAAGAATTACTGGTTGTGCTTTATATTTTATTCTCTTTCTCCCTCCCTCCCTCTCCCTCTCTCTCCTTTCTTAAAAATGCAATTGAGTGTACATTTTAACTAAACACAGAAGTAAAGATGGTGGCTGCAGCCATGTGATCAAAATCTCTCTCAATGGGTGTAATATGTAATTTGATTTATATGGACTCAAATGATGTCATTTTGGCCATTTGCATTTTAAAGTTTTTAAAAATAAACTTCCTGTATTTTGTATAGCTTTCATGCACAAGTAAGTTCTGGCAGTGTTGTGAATGGCCTCTGTATCTTAAAAATTTTTTTTTAATCACCGCACTTAATTTATACCCCTCTTTTCTACCCAATCAGGGTGATCAGGCTGACTCACATAAAGTGATACAAAACAATGTTCAAGGGCGGGATTACATTTTTTTAAATGACATCATAAAAGGCCTGATTGAAGAACCAAAAATTTTCCAAAAGTTATGAGCCTGGGGAACAGACACACCTGTAAGAAAGAACACATAAGTGATTCACAAGAAGCATTCTTTTGCATGCCCCCCCCAAAAAAAACCCACCTCCAAAATGAGAGGTATTTTCAAGAGAAATTTTACTTCTTGATGGTAACCCTGTGACTCAGTACATTTTGGAAAAAGAATGTCATAAATACCAAATGAGTCAAGTTCAGTCATTCTTTCATATAATATAGGTCTCATTGATTAAGACCAACAATAACATTTCAAGAATGTATATCTGTTTTATTTCAAAAGCAAGATAATCTCAGTGTTTAAATGTAATATTAAGCCCAGATATACAGTATGTTAAACAAATATCCTTCTGAACAGAAATACTAAGTGTGAATTCTTGAAAAGTTTGTATTAAATTCACAAGGGTACATTTCATAAACCTACAGTACATTACCATTTTTATTTTTTAAAGTTCCTCTTGTTTTTATTGATTTATTAGATTTTTATTCTACCTTCATTACTTTATAAGTGACTCAAAGAGATTAAACATTTAATCAGCGATGGAATGTTGGCTTCATTGATCGAAGAAGACTAGTGTTTGAAAACATACCATATCTGTTCCTGGTCCTTTTTAGTTTATCATTTCATCTAAATTTAAAGGGTGCATTTAATTTTTAAAATGTGCCATTCTGTTAGCTCCTGTCAAGTGGTTGTTCTGGAAAATAAAAAGCACTGAAATAAAATTGGCAAAGTAGTTATGAGAATCTATACTAGTAAATAACTATAAATAGCAAAATAATATTGAAAAACCCATTAGATAATTACAAACATTAGAACATAGAAAACAATAAAAAAATTATTAGGGACATAATCTGGATATAACAAACTTCACTAGTTAGGTTGCTTGTTAATACAAGGGTATGCAAGGAACAATAATGTATTTTTGGATAAGAAAAGCAGTCTTTTCTATGTTACAGGCACAGTTGATCGATGTAATTGAATCCAAGGTGTGTGCATTCAATTAAAAATAAACTGATTTTTTTATTTATGTGATTTATTTATTTGATTTTTTTTACCCCACCTTTATTACTTTATAAACAACTCAAAGCAGTGAACATACATACGGTAATACTCATTCTTCCTCTTATTTTCCCCATAACAACAACAACCCTGAGACGAGAGACCTGGGCTGAGAAAGAGAGAGTGACTGGCCCAGTCACCTAGCCAGCTTTCATGTCTAAGGTGGGATTAGAACTCATAGTTTCTTGTTTTCTAGCCTGGCAACTTTAAGAATTTTTTCAGAGATTATTTTTGTGCAACAAACAAACAAATAATGTTTTTCTACAAATACTAGGACCCAAGGAAGAGGAAACCTCACTTAATAGGTCTTGAGCAAATGTTAGAAAATACCCTCTGAAGAGTTCCTAAACAATGCCCTTTTTTCCGATCTCTCAATAAAGAGAGGATAAAGGGCCCAACACTTGTTAGAATATTCATGACTGGGAGAGCCAGTGGTAACAAGTTCAGCCAATGAATAGGCATAGCAACTGAGTCAGCCAATGGGAGCTAAACACTTCTGAATCTGTGCAGAGAATCGAAATTGAAACTTAAGCTTAAGGCTGGGTGTGGCTCCAGTCTCTATTCTGTACTCTTCCACTCTGAACTCTGCTGAAATGAAACTAATTCTCCTGCTTGTGTTTATCTGTAACTACATTAAAGAAGAACTCTGCTAATGGTATTGTAAATATATATATATATTATGTTTATAAAGAAGTTATTGAATCCAGCTGAATCAGTCATCTGTGTGTGTGCTTCTGGTTTTGATTTTGCAACAAACTTTAATAACATTGTATATCAATTAGCAGCCTAACCACTGCATTTTTTTCCAGTGGAACTTCTGGATGCTTCTGCATAGACCACACTGCCATGGTATAATCATGATTGTGTAAAAACTGTTGCTAGAGCAATAAAGGGGAATATTTCTAGCTCAGGGTTGAAATAAAGAGTCCCTGGGGCTCTCTGAGCTTAATTGTTTCCTTGCAGACTTTTCATTACCCAAATTAGGTAACATCATCAGTGTAAGTAGGAAGTGGGATTTGCTCTCAGTTTATTCTACTTCTATATAAAGTGAGAGCAACCCCCGCTCTTTACTACTTACTACCGTAGCACTAATGAAGTTACCTAGTTTGGGTAATGAAACGTCTGCAAAGAAACAACTAAGCTCAGAGAGCATCAGGGACCCCTCACTGTTGCTAGATCAGACTCACTCAGAAATATTTGTAGCTTCTATATTAGGCGTAGTGAAACATTTCTACCACCACCGGTAGTAGTAAATTTATATGCAGCTGAAAATCAAGGAGTCCTTGCAGACCTGATCTTTTAATGGGAGGGCAACTGATTGCAAAATAGGCTGAACTCTGCCCAAAACGAATACTGCTTTTCTGGCTTGCAGTTCACATTTTGGTGATTTTCTTTCTCCTTCTTTCCCCGCCCCCCTCAACTGAGCTGGGGAAATTACAAATGAATAATAATTGTGATGTGATTCTTAAACAGAATCCCTACATTGTTCAGATGTAACTTTCTCTTCCTATTTGGGATGGGGTGGGGAGTCTTACTGAACTCTAATTTTTTAACGGCATTGTTATTTTTAGTAGGCTTATTCATCACTTTAAGAAAAAATAAAGGAAATAATCAAAGTGTCCCTCTACAGTTATACCCCTAGGAATATATAAACATGAGGAGGGAGAAAGGGACGAAAAAAGTTCTGAGATTTCCCCCAAGAATTGTTCTGGCCTTCCTTCTATATAACTAGAAAAGAGACCCATATGGCTCAATCTTAGTGAGACTGTTCAAGAATCAAATCAGTAGTGATTTGATAATAGCTTAACTTGGACTAGCAAGAAGTAGTAAAATGGGGTGAGCTTGCAAACAAGCATTTAGAACAGTAGTGAGTTCTAAAACCCTTTACTACTGGTTTGCGCTCGCGTGCACGCGCAACACTTCTGCACATGCGCAGAAGCATCCCGGGCAGGTGGGCGGAGCCAGCCGCCACTGGCACTACAGGTTCTTAGAACCGGGCCGAACCAGGAGCAACCCACTGCTGATTTAGGAGCATTAGAAGAGCAGAAATAATTTAGTTTATTAAAAATACATTTTTTGTGTATTAAAAATATAATAGCCTAAGAGAGTAAAACCATGAGAAAAGATGCATATCCACTTAATAGACATGGCGATTGGGCCAACTGCATTTAAAAATTGAGGGATCAATCAGTAAAGAATGAATTATGAATACATTACATAAAGAGTTGTGATGGAAGAGCATTGATTAGTAATACAGTTCTATATTTTAAAAAATTAGTTCTACTTTTAGTAGCTTCTAGTTGATTTAAAAAAGCTATTACACATTTTATGTTAAAAGTCTCAAGAATGGAAAGCTGAACCCAAGTTTTTCAAAGTATTTTACCAGTACCATAAATGTATGCTGCCTACTAATGAATAAATATATAAATTCTCACACATTCTTTTGCTGTCTTTAGTGTGATGGATTAAACTGAAAATGTGATTTTAATTGTTGGTAACAAGGTATATAGAATGCTAAGGGCAGTAGCCCCTGCAGAGTTTGGTTGAAATAATGGATGACGTCCTATGGCAGGGCCGAGAAAGCAATAGAAAACGGGGTGACATAAACTAAAATATAGAATAGCTAATTTCAAGCCAGAACCCAACGTAGGAAGTCAGAGAAGTTGAAAAAGCCATTTTGGAGAAACAAAGGAGGAAGCTGGAAAATAAAAAAATAGGGAAAGTGGAAAAGTAGAGTAGGTAGTGGGGCTGACTAGTCCTTCAAGTAGAGAATCGGAAGTGACACACACAACGTATTTATGACACTCCGTAAAGATCTGGTCTGAATAGCAAATATAATGAAACCTTGATTTAAACCACAAATTGGAAAGAAAAGGTTTATTAAATTGAAGAATATATCATCTGTAGTTACGTGCAAATGACATTATTAGGCAAATTGGCAACATAGAAATTTTGTCTGTTGCATCTCAAGCCCATTGCATTGAGGCTTCACTGTATTATCACTAATCCGGAGCTGGGAACCTGGAGAAAAATCTGGGGACTTGTGCATTGACTGGCTGGGCAAAGAGATCCACCAGCGGAGTGCCGAACCTGTGGTACACATCCTGAAATATGTCCGGGTGCAGGCGCTATTCGGACTGGTCGAGCGTTGTTCTGCTCAACCACTCCGCTTGTAGGTTGGCCATCCGGAGATGTGTTCTGCTCTCAGGGAGAGGACATTAGACTCTGCCCACCTGCCCAGAGCCTCTGCCTCTGCCTCTGTCATGAGGAGGCGAGATCGAGTACCGCCCTCCCGATTCACATGCGCCTTTGCGGCAACATTGTCTGTCAGAACTAATACATGTCTGTCTCTGACCAGTGGTCAAAATTGTCATAGCGCTAGACGAATGGCCCTCAATTCCAGCAAGTTGATGGAAAGCTGGGATTCTCGCCGGGTCCACTGACCCTGGGCTACCTGACCTTGGAGGCCGCACCACGTGGCTGTCGCACCACCCGGCGACAGCATGGAGGCCGCACCACGTGGCAACAAAATAGCGGCCGGCAGACGAAACGATCGTGCAAAATGCCATTTTCTGGGGCGCTAAACCTGGGAGCTCCTCAACAAGCCGACCGCCCTGGGCTGCACCGTTCCTGCCTCGAGAGAGGCTTCTTGGGCGGCAGCAGTCGTTTCAGTTAATCGCGCTCCCCAGAAGGCAAGAAAAACTTGCGAAATGCGTTAGGAGATCCCAAACAAGGGAGAGCCCCCGGAATTAAAGGCCGATGATGTTCATGGCGGTGGTCCCAGTGGGCCGGGAGGGACCTGCACATACGCCTACGGCCACAGAGCAAGGGAGAGGCAAACACCCGCTGCATCAGGGTTCCCCGAAGGGAAAAGCCCTGGAAAGACAGAGCTGAGGGAAAAGGTTCCCCGTTGGAGCTACCGCTGCTAATGAGCTGGTTGGCTCACTACTCACCGACCCTGGTGGGCTAGGGAAGATGTAGCAATCTGCAGAAGGCAATCTTGTAAAGCCTCTCCCAGAAAAAATAGTCACAAGAAGGTAGCAAAAACCTCAATCTGCTTGGAGCAGAGCTTGAAAAAAAAAGTCTCCGTAGCTGACTGAGTTGTAAAAACTGCCAAATACAGGCGAGCGAAGGGGAGTGACCAGCTAAAATTGATACAAGCTCAGTCTCCAGGCAGATGGAAGTTAATACCCACACACAGTGGTGGGTTCCTACAGGTGCGGTCCACTCTATAGCACCGGTAGCGGCCCGCTGGTGACGTCACAGTACCGGTGTGGTCGGTTGCCAGTGCCTAGGCGCTGCCATTAAAAAAAAAATAAAAAAATTAAAAAACATTTTCTTCTGCGCATGCCCAGAAGCCGAGCTTCCGGCACTGCGCATGCGCTGCCTTCCTACCCCACAGTGAGTCCAAGCAGGGAAGGATGGCTGAGGGAGCGTGTGAGACGCTGAAAGAATGGGCGGCAGGAGCTATCTCCATTCCCCTCCCTTCAGCAATCCGAGAAGCCACGAACGTGCGGTGATGATCCTAGGCATTTTTGCATGTTCGAGGCTTCTCGAGCTGCTGAGGGGAGGGGGAATGGGCGGCAGGACCTATCTCAGTTCCCCTCCCTTCAGCAGTCTGAGAAGCCATGCCCACCCGGTCACATGGCTGGCAAGCCACACCCACAAAATAAGCCACACCCACAGAGTGGTAGTAAAAAAATTAGGAAACCGCCCCTGCCCACACGTGACTACTCCTGTCAAGAGTACCAGAAAATGATTGGGTATGTACTATCAGGTTGTTGTTAACTCTTAGTGGCAACATAGTCATTATTATATACCCAGTTCCAGCTCACTGGGAGGGCAACTTCCACTTGACTTTTGCATCAATAATAGTGCTTTCTGATTTCTTCTGGGGCAAACAATGTTGTCAGGTTAGGGTTAAGGTGCTGTCTTACATTTTGTGGTAGACGAATATCACCACTACAATTGGTGGAGGAAAGGACACCACAGAGTGCTTCCTAATCTTGGTTGTTTGGATATTTCATTACCAGACTAGGTAGCATCTTCAGTACTAGGTTCAGTGTTAGTGAACCCTTCCTTCTAGTCACTGATTGATCTCCTGGCTTCTAAAGAGACCTTAACATTTTTTGCTTTTCTAGTGGTCCAATTAAATGATGGATCATTTTTATTTATTTTTTACAAGTTCACTGGTGGAATGATTAACGTGTGTTTCTTTTTGTGTGTGTTGGGGGGAGGGATCAGCTGAGGGTGGCCTTTTGTTAATCAGATAAAATTGACAACAGTTCTGCCAGCTTCCCCTTTTAGACTAAGTGACAAGAAGAAATGGTAAAACTAATTATCTGGGGAAAATTAAACATAATACAGTTATCTTAGAAATCACCTTTCTTAGGGAAGCAGGGACATGATTGATGTTTAATGAAATTGTATGTCAAAATGCAATTGAGTGTACATTTTAATTAAACACATTGGTAACATGATTTTCTCGTACTTCTGTATCTGATATTGCTTCTCTTGGGCATCCAGAGGGAGTCAAAGAAATAAAGATAACAGCTGCAACCATGTAATCGAAGTCCTCCCTCCCTCCCTCCCTCCCTCCCTCCCTCCCTCCCTCCCTCCCTCCTTCCTTCCTTCCTTCCTTCCTTCCTTCCTTCCTTCCTTCCTTCCTTCCTTCCTCCCTCCCTCCCTCCCTCCCTCCCTCTTAGGCCACTGGGTGTAAGGGGATTCTTACACGGTATCCTTCAGTAGAAGCCACATCCTTTAAGATCTGTCCAGCTTCCTTTCCCAGCATGAATGGGTGGAGCAAAGAAATATGATCACAATCAAGTCCTTTAATCCAAAAACAACAGTAGGCCATCCCCTTGGCCAAGTGGAGGAAGCTGAAATCAGAAAAGGGATTTCTTGGATGAACTTAGCTTCTAGCTGGTTTATGCATGGGAGTCATTCATGCAACTTAAAGCTGTGGTGTGGAAGAGCTTTCAGTCTGGTCCAGCAAGTTTAGGAGGAGACGATAGAGCCCGTGGGCCAGATCTCCATTCCTTTAGTTAATGCAAGACAACTTAATTTCCAAAATGTCTGGCAAATGAGTTTTAAGATAGGGTGGATGCCCATTCATCCAGAAGGCCTCAGTGATATTTGCAGAACACTACAAAAATAAATTTGATGGTGATGTTTTTTTTTCCCAGTAAGAAGAGAACATTCAAAGTTACTGGACGTATATTTCATGTAAACATGATAGCTCTGGTGGCAAACCATGAAATGGCAACAAATGGAAAAATGTTACCTGGATCCTCTGTCATAGTAAATAAATGATAATAATATTTTTGTTCTGAGGCTTCAGATATACCAGACTTTCTTATCTGATAGAAAGAAGTGGCATAACTGGCCCACTCGGAGACCCAACTTTGCAAGGCACCTGTTGTTTTAAAGGCTGTTGCTCTCAACAACAAAAATGGAAATCTCCCTTATGGTCAGATATTTGGGTTTGTTTGTTTGTTTTTCAGTTCTGACTCAGTTTTCATCACCCTGCCCTGTTATTCCAGTGCTTAATAGAAATTGTAGGCGGAAAGAATGGAATTAACTTTTGTTCGAGAGGTAGATAATAAGATTAGGCTATTTTTTTAGATGGTTGAATCTTGAGATTCAGATTTCCAAGATGAGTAGTAGTAGTTATAGACAGACATAATGGAGTTTGCTTAGGCTCATTACAGTTTTTTTCTGAAGACTTTCAAATATTGGTCATTAATTTATGTTTGTATTGCTACGGTACTGCCACAGTAATCTTTTTCTCTGGAATTGCTATCATTTACCTCTTCCAAATAATGTAGATGACATTACCACCTAAAATGATTATATTCCAGAGCTTTCTCTGGTGCTCTTTTCTGTTTTGTGGTAATATGCAATAAACGCAACAAAGGAAAAAATATTATAGAAGCTTTGGAGAGTAACTACCGTATTTTTCAGAGTATAAGACGCACCTTTTTACCCTCAAAAAGAGGGTGAAAATTTGGGTGCGTCTTATACACTGAATGCAGTCCCACCCACCCACCCCCACCCTTTGGCCTCTGCCTGCCAACAATTTACCTCTTTGCAGCAAACAGAACAGAAACAGAAGCCTTATTAGCACACTAAAAGATTACTTGCCTCCCGATCTACAGCTGACAGAGGCTTGCAAGCCAGTGGTAAAATGAAACTAACTACGGTGGCTGTAATGAGACAAAATGCTGGGAGATAAATTGCTGGCAATGTTACATTGCTGAAATTGCAAGACAGTAAGCTACAGCTACTGTAGCCTAGAGGAAAGAGCTCTTGCCTCACAGTCAGGAGGTTGTGAATTCTATCCTAGGTAGAGGCAGATTCTGTTAATATGTTATTTTGTTAAATGTTTGTAGAGTGTTCAAATTATAAGACTTATTTTTTAAAGACTGCTTTATTATTGTTCTAGACAACTTAACAAAATGAAGAAGCTTTTTAAAATAAATGCTTGCTCTGAAGAGGCCCAGTGCTATTGTATCTTCTTTTAAATAGCAGAAAGCCTTCCAGAAAGCCACATCAATTTTAAAGATCTGTAAAAGTATAATCTGAAATGTCCTGTTTTAGTATTAAGTATTAGTATTAAAATAAGGCAGCTGAATTAAACCCTGACTTAGTCATGTTTGGAGTAGATCTATTTAAATAATTGGGAGGAGTTAGTGTGATTACATTTAAGAAAACTTTCTGGGATTAATATACTGCCATAATGTACATTTCTCCAATTCTTTGCTATTTCTATGGGTCAAGCACACATGCACAGAAATACACAGGAAACAGTGTATATCATCTGTGCTGTTTGCTGTTTGGCAAATTGCTGGGAGGCAGAGGCCTTTTTTCCTTGTTTTCTTCGCCCAAAACTAAGGTGCGTCTTATACTCCGGTGCGTCTTCTACTCCAAAAAATACAGTATATCTGGTCTCCAAATACAGCAAAAGTGGCAGCCAGATTGATGAGCAGTGAAAGACAATTGGAATTAAGTTACAACTACATAATTAAGGCGCAGATTCTCTACTCTTGAATGAAAGGTTTATAATATGGATTCTGCCAATCTTATTGCCTCCTGACTAATGATTAATGTTTACTTCTTAATTAGTTGACTTAATTCTTTATATGTGCATATAGTGGGGGGTTGTTAATTACTGTCTGTACCTTGCATAATCTTTTTATTTCTTCATGGCAGTGATATTTCACTGTAAAAGGAGGCCATGATACTAGGAAGCCAGTAACTAAAAAAATCTCTTGCAGGAAAGAAACACCAATTAAAGGAATATTAAATACTAATCATACTTAATCTGCAATTATGGATAACTGGCCAGGATGAATGAGTCGAACTTGCAATAAGGACAAGTTCAATTTGTTTTGCAGGGAATCCTGCTGGATATAATGTTTTTAAAGATCATAGAAGAACCTTGTCTTGTGTATGTCTCAGTAGCCCCATTAAATCTAGCAGTGCTCATTTCCACCCCTTGGAGTTTAGATGTTCATCTTGAAGCGTGCGCTCATTGATTTTTGGAAAACTTTCTCAGGAGAACCAGAAGAATTCTGTATAAATACAACCTACCGTAAATGTATGCCTTTTTTCTAGAGTTAAAGAACAGTGGCCTATAGGAGGAGTTGGTTTGTTCAGCCTTGTCAGATTATGTTTTTCCAAAAAAAATTTCCTTTCTTAAAATTAATTAGGGGTTCTGTTGTTTCTCCACTTAAGATGCAGTTTCCTTCTAAATTTACTCAATGTATTGAAAACCTGTCTTTTCTTTCCCAATGAATTGTGGGAAGGTGCTTTTTTTTAATGTAAGTAGCAAGGCAGATTGATTCAGTTATTTTTAAACTTTCCTGTGAAAACAGCATCTGTGAGTGTATCACAATGGGTCATGATGTATTTCCTTTACCAGGATGAAAAATAAGTCATTTATTATTTCAGCTATGACTTTTTGACTCTTGGGTCTTTTAAATCAAAATAATGCAGGATGCTAGAAGAGCAACCTGGGTACCAAATTGCACCTTTTTATTATATTGAACTATAAGCAAGATGCTTGTGACTTAAGAAAAATACAATATACGGTATCTTCTTGCAGGTACAGTATAATGCATGTAGGATAAAGCAAAGTAATTTCTTTTGGCCTTTCAGAACAATTCTAATTTTCTAATTCATTATAGGAGCCCTACTTTCTTGATTTCTAGAGATGGCAAACCCCCTTCTAAATCTCTGGATTCCAGGACTCCGTAATTTTAGAGGCTAGTCTCCTTCATATCTAGCTTCAGTTCGCTCTCCTTGTTAATTGTCAATGTTGACATCAGGGGAAGATGAAAATTCCCTAGCCATCATGCTAGGAATTGAAGTCCACGCATTGTTAAATTGCCAGGTTTAAGAAACACTGGTTTAGGGTCTAAGACTTGTCTCCAAGAGGAAGGTGTAACAGTAATATATTCACACTTGGCCAATAAAAAATTCTATTCTATTTTATTCTATTCCTATTCTATTCTATTCTATTCTATTCTATTGGATGGTCTAGTGTTGAATTGGTCTAATTGGATTCTTCTGTGCCTCCTTTCTTCTGGCATTGATAAGCAAAATCATACAAATAAAGAAATTAATGGCTAAAAAAGATCTTCATGACTCTGAAGTAACCAAGATACTTATAGTTTCCAATTCTTGTTTTCTGCTGAATCGATTGATATCTACTAAGCCAGGCTTGTCAAAACTAGAAATGAGAATTCCTAAATATAAATGTCTGCAGGTTGACCCAGGGACTGTTGGAGAATCAAGCCTATTTTTTAAAAAAGTTTCAATTCTTAGAAGGTCCCCAACAGATGGAACGGATGAATACATATGCTAGAATTGAGGATATCCCTATACTGTATCTACAAAGGCTTTTATTTCCAGTCAGAAAAAGACTTTCAGCAGATCTTAATTGAAGAACTTCAAGCATCTCTTATCAACATGCACAATGTGTTCAAAAATCCCATGTTAGAAAGTTCTTCAAAATAGCTGCCCTTATTAGTCGTTACCAAGGCAGACTTCATAACCCCAGATTTGTGTTTTTATGGGGAGGAGTATCATGACCTTCATTCACTAGATTTTACAAATTAATCTAGCCAAATTTCAATTGCATAATTACTGCCTGCATTCTAAAATTAATCTAAGTTTTAGCCAAAGAAAATTCAGCTTTGTTTTTATTGTCATGATATGCCTAATCTAGATCTACTTAGCAATGTCTGCCAGCTTTCATTATGAAAGTTAGGGACTTTTAGGCAAGACAAATTCTTGGAAAGAAGCATCTCATGTTCTTTACATTTATATTTTTACAAGAAAGCATACAAGTTCTATCATTTTCTTGGCTGCAGTATGGTAAATTGAGCATTGTTAAGTTTTATTCTATTAACCTTGCTGCTAAAGTCAAATCGACACTTCAAGCAAATTTCTACTTCTTATTCTAATCTACGCACACTATCTCTAAGGACAAAATAATGCGTGATACAGCCTAAGAATCAAAAATGGGATGGAAGGAAGTTTTAAAAGGAAGTCTCCCTTTAAATTTTGATTACATAAATACACATAAAATACATTCAGTTTTGCTTTTGTCTCATCCTTAATGTTCAGTGATGGCCCTTTGAAAATGTATTTAATAACAACTCGGCAAGTCTACTTTTGTTCTCTACCACACTTGCTTCCTGTTCTACTTGCAGATAGAAAGGTAAAAGAGAATTCATAATTTATTACACAGCCTTTTTAAAATATTCATTTCAAAATAGCTCCAACAGTGCTGCCCTCTAAGGCCGTGATAGCGAATCTATGGCACGCATGCCACAGATGGCACGCGGAGCCATATCTGAGGGCACGCGAGGCTCCAGCTCCAGTTCGGAAACGAACTTCAAGTTGGGCCGTTTTTCACTCTCCCCAGGCTTCAGGAGGCTTTCCTAAAACCTGGGGACGGTGAAAAACAGCCCAATGGCCCAACTGGAAGTTCATTTCTGAACTTCCGGTTGGGCCATTGGGTCCGTTTTTTGCCATCCACAGGCGCCGGAGGCTTTCCTGAAGCCTGGGAAAGGCGAAAACGACCTCCCCACACCCTCCGGAAGGCCGAAAATCAGCTGGAATCCGTTTTTTTCGCCATCCACAGGCTCAGGAGGCTTCAGTGATCCCTGTGCGCATGTGCGGGAGGGGGGCAGTGCGGGGGGATTGCATTATGGGTGTGGGCACGCACACGCACATCCTTTTGGCACCCGAGCAAAAAAAGGTTCGCCATCACTGCTCTAGGGTACTTTGTGCCATTCCCTTAGCCTGGCATTCCCACTTAAAAAATACAATTCTAATCCCTTCAGTTGGGGTTAATTACTTTAAAAAATCATATAGAAAGTTGCAATTTATAATGGAAAAGGGATCTTTATTGTAATTAATCCCTTACCCAGAAAATCTGAGAACCTGTAATTGCATAGAGGGGATTACATATGTATCCTCTATATGTCTCTGATAACTTTACAACTTCAACAGCCTTTTAAAGAGGTTTAATTCGAAGCATCTGTTTTTGACAGACACTTTCCCCACCCTAACACAGTGCTGATTCATCCAATATTGTTGACCCAATTTCATTCTGTGACTACCATAATTGTGAAATCAAAACAGCCGCAGCCATATACAAGCAGGAGGTATCCGCTGACACGGGAAACCCAAATGTATTCTAGAACCGTGCCCCCCAAAAGAAGTTTTAGAGGGAAAAAAGCTTAAAGAGGGGAAAGCAAAAATAACCCAGTGAGGAGGACTGAGCATGGTTTATTGTCTGATAAATTCTGCCCTCCAGTTGGAAAAAAAAAATGAAACCGGGTGGAAGCAAAGCCTTGAACGGAAGGAATTCCTCCTACAAGCTTGCTGGTCAGTAACATGTCCAATTTTCATTATTGTCCCAGTTTTTCTTTGAAAAGGAAAAGGGCCTGTTGAATTTTCTTTCCTTGGATTTCTGAGGAATGTTGTGGGGTCCAAAGGAAAATTCTAAGGAGACATTCTATTGGGAAAAGAATGATAACTGATCATTAAAAGCCATAAATTGACAGAACTGTGTATTTATGAAATGTATGTGTGTCAAAGGAGCATAATTCAAAATGGGAAAAGTCTGGTTTTGACATAGTCTTCTTTTGAGGATTGTTCTCTTTCAAAAGCACTATGAAATGACTTAAGCAAATTTCATGCTTACTATGAATTCTGTGAATATCTGTAGGGAAGAAAGCAAAAAGTAAAGAACAAGAGAAAGCTAATAAGGAGAGGTTTAAAAGGGTATGATTGTATCTTCGAAGATAACATTTGCTTATATGGCTGCCCTGCCCTGTTTCTGATCACTGATAGGAGTGAATAATATGTCTTACTTTCCTTTAAAAGATCTGTTGATGATGTTCTCATTTGATATAATCATGCTTTTATCGCTTTCCTTTTTCCTTCTTTGCTTCTGCTGAAGTCTAAAGTTATCATGTAATTTGTATATAATAACCTAACACCTAACCTAACCATCTGAATTATGCATTAGACTGAACTCTGGTGATGTTAATTTAAAATTTTTACTATGAAGTTATCCCCACCTCAATCATAGCTTTGTGCATGGGTCTCTCCCATATCTTTTCTCATCTGTGAGCATGGACAAGATGAAATAGCTGCAGGACGTTTTTTGAGGAATAACAATTATGGACTTTCTATCTGGAACTAGCCTGAATTGTTCAAGATGCTGTGACGATGTTCTTTATTTTCTACATTTTGCACCCAGATGTTTGAGAAAAGTTCAGTATTAAGAAAGACACAAATCTCCTAGCACAGCCTTGGGCATTTTACAGCCCTTTGGCTGTTCCCATCTAGCCTGCATGAGGTCAGTTGGAAATTAGAAATCAAATGTAAATACGTGTACACCATGCACACAATATAACTACATTACTTTTTTTTGAAGGTGACTACTATTTTTTAAATTTTACATATGTGTGTGCCTCAGTGCCTACGCCCCTTGTTGTGCCCTCCACAACAGCCCCAGTTTCTCATGTGGCTCCTTGGGAAAATTAATTGCCCACCCCTGTTCTAGCACCATCCAAGCTTGTTCTAGACCAGTGATGGTGAACCTTTATTCCCTCGGGTGCCAAAAGCGTGCGCGCGTGCACTATCGCGCACGTGCGTGTGCCAAGACTCATAATTCAATGCCCCCCTGCGCCACGCCCCCATGCGCATGCACGTGTGACCTGCCCCCTGCTGCCCCGTGCATGTGCGCACGGCCCCCTCCCCCATTTCCCAACTTCCAGTAGGCACTCCGGAGGCTGGAAATGGCCCGTTTCCCAACTTCCGGTGGGCCCGGTAGGCCTGTTTTTCACCCTCCCCAGGCTCCAGAGGCTTCCCTGCATCCTGGGGAGGGTGAAAATGCCCTTCCCCACCCCCCGGAGGCTCTCCGGAGGCTGAAAACGCCCTCCCAGAGCCTCTGCGTGAGCCAAAAACCAGCTGGCCTGAGCTAGGGCAACGGTGCGCTGGAGCTGAACTAGGGCAACGGCTCACGTGGCGCCAGATATGGCTCCGTGTGCCGACTGTGGCACGTGTGCCATAGGTTTGCCATCACGGTTCTAGACTATCTCCTTATAATACAATATATCACATATTAGAGATCAGAACTAGTAGCTGTTGATAATCTTAATATTTAAATTCCATTTTAAAAAGGCTTTTATATGCAGATAATCATTAATTATGATGAATATGTACATTATTCATTATTAGGTACAAAAAATAAATAATACATTCCTCATTATTTATAGTCCACCAAGGTATGCTTTATGGAATAAGTAATTTGCTCAAGTACTGCAGGTCTTGCTCATGAAATCGTGATGTCCCCTCAAAGAGCAGGCAAGCAAATTATAACAGACAACAAGTAATTTTAAATGATTAAGAGCTCTGTACAAGTAGGAGGTAGTAAGATAATATTGGAAAAAGATTGGGGGTCGAAGGTTGCAGTCTCTTGCTTGCTTTCCATCTATCTATACAGAATATATGGTTGACTGAAGATAGTGAACGTTATTTTTTTACATATTGCAGGAAGCAGATGGGTGATAATTGATGGCCTGTTTAAAGGATGAATGAATTTGGGGCCCCTAGTTTCCTAATTTTAAATGTTGTGGGTTTGGGTTTTTGTTTTTTTTTACATTTGTCACAGATTTTATTCTTGCCTTACTGCTGTAAGTTGTGTGTCTGTGTGGGCAGGTGGCACTGGCACAGCTTTGTTGTGGAGGTTTAAGGATTTTTTCCCCTTCTATTTAATTATATAATAATTTTATTTAGATAAAACAAGGGTTCCCATAATATTTCTGAATTCTTACAAGAGGCTGGATCTCTCAGGAAAAGTAGATAATAGATAAATTGGGGCAGATACTATTGTCTTCTTAATTTATACAGCTTAAATTGTATTTCCATCCCTAGCACAAACTTTTAGAAAACCCACCAGTGATGGGGAAGGGAATAGGAAATGTTGTATAACCAAACGGGCTAAAAGAAGGTATTTATTTTTAATGTACTTTGGCAGCTGTGTCATACTGTACAGCTAATTATCAGTGAAAGTGACAGTCTCATCTGATTCATGCAAGTTCTTGCAAGAACCTCAAAATGGTTGTTGTAACTCTTCCTTTTGCTTTTATTTTTACTCAGTTGTAACTAACAAGTGGCTGAATTTTGTGTGGTGAGATTTTTCATCTTGACATAAAACTAGTTATCATAGTAAAAACTTTGAACCTACCGTATTACATAGCTCAGGGATGACGAACCTATGGCACGCGTGCCACAGGTGGCACGCGGAGCCATATCGGAGGGCACGCGAGGTGTTGCCCTGTCAGCTCCATGGCAAACCGGAAGTTTGGGAAAACGCACTTCCGGTTTGCCGTTGTGCTGTTTTTCGCATTCCGGAGGGTTCAGGGAAGCTTCCTGAAGCCCCGGAATGCAAAAAACGACGAAACGGGCAAACCGGAAGTTCGGAAAACGCACTTCCGGTTTGCCATTGGGCTGTTTTTAGCACTCCGGAGGGTTCAGGGAAGCTTCCTGAAGCCCTGGAATGCAAAAAACGATGAAACGGACAAACCGGAAGTGCGTTTTCCGAACTTCCGGTTTGCCCGTTTCGTCGTTTTTTACCGTCCCAGGCTCCGGTAAGGCCTTTGCGCGGGGGTGGGGGTGTGTGCACATGCGCAGGGGCCAGCATGGGGGGGGGTTTGTGCGCATGCGTGGGGGAGAGGGAATGGGTGTGGGCATGCGTGTGCGCGCTAGCGTGCACACACCCCCTTTTGGCACGCGAACCAAAAAAGGTTCGCCATCACGGACATAGCTGATAACCTAGAGCAGTGATGGTTAACGTTTTTGGTGCGAGTGCCCAAAAAGCGTTCTCGCGTGTGAATGGATGCACGTGTGCCCGAACCCGCAAAATGCAATGTGAGCACCCCCATGCATGAACTCCAGGCCCCCCTGCATGTGCCCTCCCATGCCCCATTTTGGGCCTGGAAAGCCTCCTGTACCAACCTGGAAGCCAAAACACGGCGGGCGTCTACTTCCGGCCTTTGTTGGTGCAGCTGGGCACAACTTCGCCCCGAGACACTGGCCTGTAGCCACCGCCGCCGCCTCTTTGCCGGCGCGAACGGCCTGCAGCCGCAACCTGCGTGCCATAGGTTCACCATCACAAACCTAGAAGTATTTTCATATTAAGTATGGTAGTCCTTGACTTAAGGCTATAATAGGGACCAGAATGGTCAGTGAGGCAGTTGCAGAGCACAATGTAACGTGACTGCATCACGTAGCGATGGCAATCCAGGCAATCCTGGTTGTTGTTGTAACTCCAGACACAGCAGGAAGTGGAGGGAATTCCAGGTAAAGAATGCCACAGGGTGTGAGGGAGTCCCTGGGAGGCTCAGTGCAGGTCATTTACAATTTGGGAGAGAGGGCTGCTGTGGCGTGTCACGAGCTCAGGAACGCTGGGGAAAGAATATGCTGTGGTTCAGGGCTGTGAATATGCTTGGTGCACTGTGGCTGTGGGGGCAGTGTGAAGCTATAGCCACCCTGGAAGGCTCAGCTGCCACAGCATGGTGCAGAGGGGCTTCTTGGCATGCTGCAGCTCTGGGGCCGCCACAGCTCTGAGGGTATCACACCCAGCCCCCCCCATCCTAGCAGTCCTTTCTGTCCAGCACTCCAGGCCCCCTGCCACCCTGCATCCCACCACCCTAGATGACCTTCACTGTCTTCTTGTTCCTGTTTCTATTGCTGAGGCTTCCTCAAGTCTCATGAAAATGGTTGCACCATTTGTAGAATGGCAAGTGCAGCGTTCTCACAAAGCTTTGGAAAACTTCAGAAGCTTTCCAAAGGTTATCTGAAGCGAGGGGTCGTTGGTGCTCTCTGAGCTTGGTTGTTTTCTTGCAGACGTTTCATTACCCAAAGTAACATCATCAGTGCTAGAGCATGAAACGTCTGCAAAAAACAACCAAGCTCAGAGAGTACCAAATACCTCTCCATTTCAACCCTGAGCTACAAATACTCTCCTTTATCGGTTTTCTGAAGCATCGCAAGACATGTGTCTCATTCTCGGGATGTTTTGGGAGATCCTAGAAGTTTTCTGAAGGCCACAAGAACAGGGAGCACAATTTGGAGAATGGCAATTGCAATTTGGTGAATGGGGCAAGCAGCCTCAGGAAGAAGGCCAGTAGATGCCTCACATAGGGTCAAGCTACGCATGCCTGATCAGCAGGGGGAGGAAGATGGCGAAAGTCAGCTGGGCATGGCAGGGCCTATGGAACAGGGGGTGGGCTTTGTGGGGAGGTGGCAGCTGGCTGAGACTGCTGAAGACCCTGGGCCTTTACTTCAACCCCAGACCTCCCACCGTTCTTGGTAAGTGCTGCTCTGCAGGGCAGCCAAAGTGGCATAATTGGGGGAGGGGGGCAGGTGAGGGAAGTTGAAGCTTCTCTGTGATCATAAATGTGGGCAGGTTGCCAAGTGCCTGAATTTTGATCATGTGATCAATAGTCACTGCAATGGCTATGACTGCAAGTCACTTTTTCAGCACCATCGTAATTTTGAATGGTCACTGACTGAATGGTGAAAGTTGTAGACTTGTTGAAAGCATTTTCTGATTACTTTGGCTTCGACTTACAGTGTCTGAAATCATTATCCAACTGAAGGATCACAAACAGATTGAAGTACTAATGAAAGCAATTGGGGATGACAAGCATGAACACTTGTTGGGTTACATCAGTGTTTCCCAACCTTGGCAACTTGAAGATATCTGGACTTCAACTCCCAGAATTCCCCAGCCAGCGAATGCTGGCTGGGGAATTCTTGGAGTTGAAGTCCAGATATCTTCAAGTTGCCAAGGTTGGGAAACACTGGGTTACATGTTAAGGGAGAAAACTTAAGCTGCAGAATGTAGAGAATAAGGAAGATGATCTTGACAGAAATATGCAAAAATCCTTACCCAAATAAGGAGAGTTCAATTTTTTTAAAAATCCTGAGGTACAATATTCCGAAGTGGCTTAGGCAGATGCCTTCCTAATTCAATACAAGTGTACAGGTACTAGCAAGACAAAGGAGATGGTGCTGGATTTCCGGAAGCACAGAGGGGAACCTGCCCCACTGTATATTGAGGGGGGCTGTGTGGAGAGGGTTTCCTCTTTTAAATTCTGGGGAGTGCTTATTAGTCAAGATCTCACCTGGAAAAACAACACGTCCCTGGTGATTGGCAAGGCCCAACAGAGACTTCATTTCTTTAAGAGTCCTGCGAAAAAATCAGGTGGAACAATGGCTGATGGCCTCTTTCTATCGGTCCACGATAGAAAGTGTCCTCACATGGTACTCTGGTTTAACAGCTGTGGACAGAAAGGCACTACAGAGAGTGATCAATTCGGCACAAGAAACCATTGGTTGCCCTGTAACACCACTGGATGACATTGTCAGGTCTCGCTGTTTCAGCAGAGTAAGGAAGATACTCAGAGATGATCCACACCCTGGTCAGTGTCTCTTCGCACCTCTACCATCGGGCAGAAGACATCGAAGCATAGCCAGCCAAACAAATAGGTTTACAAATAGTTTATATCCTTGGGCTGTCAGACTCTTAAACACAACCACAATCACTCCACGCACATGCGGAAACGTACGACTAGTTTTTCTTTTTCTTTTTCTTTCCTAATTACTTGCATAGGGATTATTCTTTATACTATTTATGTTGTTTGTATTTTTTGTCATGGATTGCAGTGCGGCTAAAATCAATTTCGTTGTATGCATGATGTACAATGACAATAAAGGCTATACTGTACTAGATGCCAGTGGGAGGGGGGGATTTACAGCACAATCAGACTTGCAAGGTTCTGTTATTATAACCAATCTCAATAAAATTAATTTTAACCTTCACATGGAGTTGATTCCTCATCTGCTATACGTAACTGCGCTGACACAGAAGCACCAGTTTTAATCCCACACAGATCCCATTTTACACAGGTTTCAGACTCACTATAACTTTAACCTGGATTAAAGATAGTATTTCAATGGTAGATGGTCTGAAATCTCTGAGAGTTAAAATGGCCTTGATTGTGCTTTTGCTACCCAAAATTTCTCCCCACAGTATCAGAGGCGGGTTCCTAATTTTTTTACTACCACTCTGTGGGCGTGGGTATTTTGTGGGTGTGGCTTGCCAGCCATGTGACCGGGTAGGCGTGGCTTCTCGGACTGCTGAAGGGAGGGGAACTGAGATAGGTCCTGCCGTCCATTCCCCCTCCCCTCAGCAGCTCGAGAAGCCTCAAACGTGCAAAAATGCCTAGGATCATCACTGCACGTTTGTGGCTTCTCGGACTGCTGAAGGGAGGGGAATGGAGATAGCTCCTGCCGCCCGTTCTTTCAGCATCTCATGCACTCCCTCAGCCATCCTCCCCTGCTTGGACTCACTGTGGGGTTGGAAGGCAGCGCATGAGCAGTGCCGGAAGCTCGGCTTCTGGGCATGCGCAGAAGAAGAAAAAAATTTAAAAATTTTTTTTTTAAAAAAATGGCGGCACTCAGGCACCGGCAACCAACCTCACCGGTACTGTGATGTCACCAGCAGGCCGCTACCGGTGCTATAGAGTGGACTGCACCGGTAGGAACCCACCACTGCACAGTATGCAGTGTGTTCAGAACTGTTGTGTTACCACCATGTGAGTGAATAGGAGGAGGGATTCTTTTCTTTTTTCCATTTATTTATTGGGTAGCCGGACTAATGGATGACATCAATTGTATTGTATATCATGTTGAGGATGTGGTAGCTTTTCCAAAGAGATTTAAGGATGAGGAGAAACAATTACTCCATGTGACATTTAGAAAACATAAAGTTTCTTTTGGGTATAATCTCATCAATCCAATTTTTTTGATCAGCAGTTCCTTATGACTATATAGAGTCCATGAAAAGGAAAGAAAGAGAGGGAGAGATTGTACTATTACGTTGACTGTGGTAACAATAGCATGACAAAAGCACTTCTACTAAAGTCCATCTATTAATTTGATATTTATCAACTTCTAAATCATTATTTCCATACCAAGATAGCCAATGCAAAATCCATCACTCAATGGCTGAATATGAAATTAGAGAATAGAGAGATTAATTCTTGACTCAAAGGATAGTTGCCAGATACTATGAATTTGTTAGTGATTTCCTCATGTGACTCAGTCACTGCAGAAGACTGTAAGACTGGCAAAGCTAGAAGGAAAGAGGAGAATGACCACCAGCAAGATACTGTAGATGAACTTAGTTATAATGAATACATTATTAGAAAAATCTGAAAATCCAGGTTAGGAACAGAATATCTATGCGGTCGTTAAGAATCAACATTCTTAACATGGTACATAACCAACAAGTCAGCCGGCCAGCCAGCCCAGCCCAGCCCAGCCCAGCCCAGCCCAGCCCAGCCCAGCCCAGCAACCAACCATGGCAAAAAGAAGGCAAAATGGAGACTGGTGGTGACGCGTGGAAGCGGCGGCAAGTGGCTGCAGAAGTGGGCCGGCAGCAGGCTCTTGCTGGGTGGGGCTGTCTGTGCCGCCACCGCGAGGTGAGTCAATAATTAGACCCACCTGAAAAGAAGCCCTAGCTGTTTTTTGGGGGGTAAAAAGAAAATAAGACCCGGTCATATTTTTGGGGAAACACGGTACAAAACTCTTATCGTAAATAGTTTTGGAAAATTGTAAACCTAATTTTTCTTAAATAGACCAATAAAGAAAATTTTGCAGGTAGATATCAGTAATTTGCAACAAGAGTGGAACAGGAATTGGAACATTCAATCTTAATTAATCAACAGAGTTGGCCTTTAAACAATGTTAACATTAAGCAATGTTATCTATGTACCTTTTGATCTAAAGGCATTTAATTCAAGAAAAACCTACTGTTTCCCCCCCCCAAGTGTATTGAATCTGTTGTATAAAAACAATTATTTTCTTATCAATGAAGTGTGTGTGTGTGTGTGTGTGTATATATATATATATATAGAGAGAGAGAGAGAGAGAGAGAGAGAGAGAGAGAGAGAGAGAGAGAGAGAGAGAGAGAGTTATTTATTTATTTATTTATTTATATTTGTTTGTTTGTTTATTTATTTATTTATTTATTTATTTATTTATTTATTTGCATTATTAGTAATAAGATTACTTTTTTAAAAAAAAGTATGGATGTTTAGCATTGGCAGAAGCAAGGTTTTAATTCCTTTACCTACACGAGAATGAGAATGGAGCTACAATGATTACTGTACTGTACTGTAAATTTAAAACGTGAAGCTGCACAATCTCAGGGTGTTTCCTTTCTTTGTCTCTTTGTTTTTAAGTCTGTGTTGGCAAACCTTTTGTGGGGCTGTGTTCTCTGTTCCAGGGATTATAACAAAATTAAATCAGGGAGTGATAAAGAGAATAGAGAAGAGAAATATTCATTGAGTGCTTCACAGTTGAAAAATTTTGGAAGGGGATAATTCCGTAAGATAATTAAATTCAGAATGTAAAAGTACTTAAATGAACTACAAGGCAGTCTATTGATGAATTGCATTTCATCATCTGTGTGTCCTTGTGGAAAAAAGAAACCCCTACACAAATGTTGATTATTTCCTTTTAACTGTTGAAATTGGTCTGGAAAGAAACTATGACAAGATTGACAGTAACTTGAAGAAAAACAAACATTCTGAAACAGAAAACACATTACATACCTAATATGTTTACGTGTAAACAAATAAATACTAGGAACCTGGACAAGCCTCTCTTTAAAAGAAAAAAGTCTTGCAGAAATGTTAAAAAGTAGAATTGTTCTGAGCAGCAGAATGAAAGTTGGGATATTGGACTGTTTTGCCAGCAGTGAAATAAATTCTTTGTGTAGAATAACACCATGCCCATGCAGTTAGAAACTACTTACGCTAAACAGAACTTTATAGTCTGGTGCATGTTGCTTTGATAAATCCCTCCGGGCCATTTGCGTGTCTTTTGATCTCAGTTTGCTGCCTGCCCCATTCATAAACTTGAAGCTAGTGTTTGTGGCACTGCAGGAAACTTTCAAAGGCTGCACAGAGTTCCTTGGAGGTTGGGTGGAATACAAATGTAACAGGCTATTTGTCTTTCTCATTATATAGTGTGTATGGCATGTTTTTCCCCTTGGTATTTGTAATACAGTACTGGAATTTCTGAGCAAAACTCATCCTGTGAGGGGAAGGGGAGACAAAGAGCGGGTGAAGGCAGTGTGAATGGATGCCTGGCCAGTTCCACTTCCATTGTCATTTCCAGCCTGTTATGCCAATTCTTGAGTACCTCCATTGAAAACAATGGAGGCTCTTGGCTTAGGGCCCTGTCATTCCTGTTTTATGATTCTGAAGTTGCAGGAAATACTAAATAGGAACAAAATATAAGCTAAAGAAGTTGGTGGCATTTTATTGTCCGCTCAAATGGCTTTTAAACAGTGACCTTTCAAAAGTGTTTAGGTGGCCTAGGTGGACAATTAAATGACAGCTTTCATCACCGATTCTAACAACTGTTTCCTTTGATAACTAAATATCTTAATTCTAATGAATGGTTCACTGTAGGTATAAATTAAAAACATATGGGCCAGGCTTCAATGTTTATGGTATGTACTGATAAAAGAAGTTTGACTCACAATGAAAATGTATGTATGTATGTATGTATGTACTCATGTATGTAATGAGTCCCCAGGGAGTAGGGCGGCATATAAGAACTCTAAATAAATTTATTTGCTGCCTAGCTTGCCATAGGATTACTCTAGGCCAGTGATGGCAAACCTTTTTTGGTTCGTGTGCCAAAAGGGGGGGTCGTGGGGGGCCCACGCATGCGTGCCCACACCCATAATTCCATGCGCCCCCTGTGCATGAACACGTGACCCCCCCCAGCTCCCGGCACGCGATGGCATGCCCATTTTTCGTTCTCCCCAGGCTTCAGAGCCTTTCTAGGAGCCTGGGGAGGGCGCTAACGGCCTTCCTCACCCCCCCCCGGAGGCTAAAAACAGGCTGTTTCACGACTCCCAGTGAGCCCAGAAGGTCTGGAAATCAGCTGTCCGGCGCGCACATGCAAAAAATGGCCCATTTGCCAAGTTCCGGTTGAACCAGAAGGCCCAGTTTTTTGCTCTCCGCAAGCTCCAGAGCCTTTCTAGGAGTAGATTATTAGAAAGCCAAAATATATCCCAAAGTGAGGTTCCTCCAAGAAAACTACATGTCAGAAGGTCGCCAAAGGTGAATTTCATGCCCCCGGGACAGTGCAACCATGCCACTTGCAAAGCATCTGAATTTTGATCATGTGACCACAGGGATGCTGTAATGGTAGTAAGTGTGTAAAACACTCATAAGTCACTTTTTTTTCAGTGCCATTGCAACTTTCGACGGTCACTAAATGAATGGTTGTAAGTCAACCTGTATTTATTGCTATTATGAGCAGTTCTCCATTAAATACAGATCAGAAGGGCCTCCCCCCCCCCCCGGAGGTCCTCCAGAAGCTGGAAATGTTCCGTTTGCCGACTTCCGGTTGAACCGGAAGTTCCGTTTTTTTGCTCTTCCCAGGCTTCAGAGCCTTTCTAGGATCGTTAATGGGCCATTTCCAGCCTCTGGAAATGCATGATGATTCTACTTTTGACATCAAATCCATCATTTTGTCTATATTTGTCCTGGAGATTTCCCAATTCAAAGGACTTTCCTGAGTCCACCTATAAGATAGATTGCAAGAGACCATCTTAATGGACAGTTCTGATCTGTATTTAAAGGAGAACTGCTCACAATAGCCATAAATACAGGTAGTCCTTGACTTACAACCATTCATTTAGTGACCGTTGAAAGTTGCAATGGCACTGAAAAATAAGTGACTCGTGGGTGTTTTTTCACACTTACTACCGTTGCAGCATCCCTGTGGTCACATGATCAAAATTCAGATGCTTTGCAAGTGGCATGGTTGCAGTGTCCCGGGGTCATGAAATCACCTTTGGCGACCTTCTGACAAGCAAAGTCAAGGCGGAAAGTCAGATTCACTTAACAGCTATGTTATTAATTTAACAACTGTAGTGATTCCCTTAACCAGTGTGGCAAGAAAAATCATAAAATGTGGCAAAATTCACTTAACAACTACCTTGCTTAGCAACCGAAATTTTGGGCTCAATTGTGGCCGTACATCAAGGACTACCTGTATTTGAAAAGCATTATAAAAATGTAGTAAAATACCAGGATCCAGAGGCTGAAAAACCATGAGGGCCTGAATGTGAAAAATGCCTATGTCTGGGGGAATACAATTCAACTGAGTTTTCCTCTCAAACCAGGTAAAAACCTGGCATATAGTTGGCTAAGGGCTTTTTCCTCACATCTTTGAGTTGGGAAGAAAGTATGTCGGTATGAAAAGGGCTGCTTCTGCTGCTTTGTTTTATATCGGGTGAAATTCAAAAATTTTCCCTACCGGTTCTGTGGGCGTGGCTTGGTGGGCGTGGCAGGGGAAGGATACTGCAAAATCCCCATTCCCTCCCCACTCCTGGGGGAAGGATATCACAAAATCTCCATTCCCACCCCACTCTGGGGGCAGCCAGAGGTGGTATTTGCCAGTTCTCCGAACTATTCAAAATTTCCGCCACCGGTTCTCCAGAACCTGTCAGAACCTGCTGAATTTCACCCTTGGTTTTTATCGTACCTCAGCAATAACTGCTGCCCTCTGACCCAGGGTGTCACCTTGAGCAGTGATAGCTGGATCCCCAGCTATCTTTCTCTTTCCTGCCAGCCTCGCTCACTGGGTAGGAAAATAAACTACCAATAATTGTTCATATGTGTTCTGGGATGGGTTTCAGGTCTGAGCTTTCATTTTTATTATGTCACTATTTTTCTTACCTTATTCTTATTGTGGCAAGAAAGCAGACTGTCCAGGGAATGGGGTGGTTTTCTATGGGGGCTGAAAATAATGGGATGTTCTTTAAAAAGTTCTAGCTATCGGAATATTGTCCTCTCAAGAGTCTTCCAGAACTGCTCTGTTCCTTAGACCTTGGGACTTACATAGATGATCAGGATAGTAGTTCTGACTCCTCTTTCTCACTGATCAGAGGCTCAGGGATGATAATAAAGACATGATTCTTACCTTCAACATTAGCTCTTGAAGCCCCTGATCTCCCATCTTTGCTTTCTTTGCTCTCTCCTAATCCCACAGAGGACCAAAGCAGCTTGATAAATTATAGGATCTACTTGGAGGAAACTACTTGTGTCCTGGTTTTTGTCTTTATGGTAGAGGTTAAGTCACTGCTTCTGGCCAATGCTAGATCATCTGCCAATTGTGGCTGGAATGATTTTGTCTGACTCAGGTAGGTCTACATAGTGAACAAGCATAGGCTGTTCAGCTGTTTCCTGAGGAACCCTAGTACCAGCAGCCAAAATCAGCACAATATTGTCCACGCTGCAACATTAGCACTCGCAGGCCTGCCACAAGCCGAGGTTTTCTTGAAGTCTCTTCCAGCCTTCTGATTATGTCAGTATTTGGGATGGTTACTACACAGTTGTCCCCTCCTAAATTCAGCAGTCCTTTAGAAACTTTTAAGGACAATACTTCTGAGGTTTTCTTTTCTTTCTCAAAACCTTCACCCTAAATTTATTTTTATTTTGCTTACAAAATAAGGAAGACTGTATATGGCCCTCCATGAGATCAATATTCTCATATCCACACCTCTTAAAAGAAGAGGAATTAGGCCACTCACAGAAAGTATCCTGTCTTTCCTGTAGCCAAAGCAAAAATGTCCATGAAGATGCCGAGACCAGCAACCATATAGGAGGGGACGATGTCACAGCTGATCTTCCTAGTCAATTGGAACCAAGCAGATGGTTGAACCTGAACACATTCCCCAAAGCTGCTTCTCTGCATGCTTTAGAATTTCCACAGGAGAGGTTTCGTGTCATTTTATGAGGGAAAACATTACTTTTCGGACCACAACATTTTACACCAATTTTAGCCTGGCTGTTCAGTGAGCTGGTGGTAAAATAGAGGCAAACTTGTGAAGACATGTCCATGAAACATTATCAGTCATTGTATTAACGGCAAGCAACATGAGAATGAATTGAAAGTTGGTTAGCTTTGAAGGGGAAAGGCTATTTTGTTTTCGTGGCTTAGCACGTTATAAAAATAGTGTGCTTGGTTGTATATGGTACAGTGTATTCTATGACGCTCAGAAAATATTTTAATTAAATAAATCAGGTAAAATATGTTATTTGAATGCAGTAATTGATTTCTTTTAAGAACACTTATATGAGTTGACTTTTTACGGTAAGTAAGATTTTGTGCCGCTTCTTGCTACCTTGAGTTTAAATTTCTTCTTTTTAAATCTATGTTTGATATTTTTAAAAATCCATTTTACACTGTACATTTCACTTTCATTTAAAGTACATATTCCCTAAGACCAAACTCAAAAACAGAATGTAAACAATATATTGAAACATATAGAAAATTAAGAAATAGACAGCTGTTTTATTTCATTGATTCATAGATACATACACAAACATAGACAAACACACTTTCTGAGATGCTTTGTAATTTCTGTGTAATCTCAATTCTGCTATAAATAGGGTGCACAATAGCTAATGAAACAGATGTTCAATTCCCCAGAGATGTAGTTCATAACTGATTTCAAAAAATATTAGTGTATTAAAGACATCACCTGAAATCTTGACACAGTGAATTGTCCTCTGAAAAAAGCAGTACAACAGATCACCAATATAACTTTCTAATTTTAAATATCCTCTGAAAACTCTTTTCTATGTATCAGAATGGAAAACAACCAAATCCTGAAATACAGGATAAAATCAGAACATTTTACTACCATTATATGCATATCAATACATCCATGCTTTTTTGGCTAAATAATTTTGATAAGCCTCTAACTAAATCCATCAATATGAGAAACTTTTCAAAACTAACATTTACATAAGCTTTCCCATAGTTTGATGATGCATATAATTTTAGAAATTCTTGATAAAACAGCCATGTCTTAAAGGTGATGTGCTAATTTGGTTATATAGTTATTGTAAGTGATTGGATTCAAGCTTGTTTATTTTAAAATGCCTCAAAAAGATTTTAAATGGAGTATAAAAGCTTTAACAAGTAAGTGATATTGTAATACCATTATAAAAAAAACTACTACATTCACGCCTAAGCAGATATCCCTTACTTCTTTTTAATGGAATAGCAATGCCTTTCCCCATAGATCAGTGTTTCCCAACCTTGGCAACTTGAAGATGTCTGGACTTCAACTCCCAGAATTCCCCAGCCAGTGAATGCTGGCTGGGGAATTCTGGGAGTTGAAGTCCAGACATCTTCAAGTTGCCAAGGTTGGGAAACACTGCCATAGATGGTATTATTGCTAGAAATGGAGAAGATTTTCAGGTTTAACTGAAACTCTGAAATGCCAATACATTATGGATGGACAAGCTATGGTCTAGGGTCATAGACAGTCCTAAACCACCAAAAGTGTGACCTCTTGGAATCTTAGGAACTTGGTTTGCTTTTCCTGCCGGCCAACTAATCAGCACAATCAGCTGGCCGGCAGGAAATGGATCATTGGTTTCCTGCTGCTGTTGAGGCAGGAAGCCCAACAATCTGGTGTCCCAACTGCTTGCTGATTACTTATTCAAAAGATTGGTGAGGATCAGACCACTGGTTTCCGGTTGCTAATAGTCATTGAAAATCATCAACCTGTATTAAGCCATAGGGACCTCACTGGGTCAGATTTATCTCTGCAGAGCTCTCGGCTTCCAAATTTCAGAGCATCTCCTCCTGTACACGTATTTCAGGTAACAGGAAGCAGATGCTAGCTTTGCTGTGGATGGACATAAGTGGGCTTCTGAATGAACAGTAGATGGAAAATCAACATATCTGATTTAGTGATCCGGGAACATTGATTAGGATACAATGTGTTTCAAGTCCCACAAACATTTGGTAGCAAATTGCTAACAGCAAAACAATAAATATTACTCAAATGAACAGCAATAGCACTTAGATTTATATACTTCTTCACAGTGTTTAACAGCCCTCTCTAAGTGGTTTACAGAGTCAGCCTATTTCCCCCAACAATCTGGGTCCTCATTTTACTGACCTTGGAAGGATGGAAGGCTGAGTCAACCTTGAGCCACTCAGGATCGAACTCCTGGAGTGAGCAGTGTGTTAGCCCTCCAGTACTGCATTCTAACCACTGCGCCGCCACAGAATAATATTTGAAAAGGATGGAAATAGTGAGAAGTCTTGTCTCTCATTCCCTGATTCAGTTGCACTTTGTGACATTGGAGCTGTACAAGGATTAGACAGAGGCATTTTCCCATTCAGGAAAGCAGTTGCCTGAACCAGGGGTCACCAACCTTTCGGACCTCAGGGGACCACTAAATTCATAATTTTAAATCCTGCGGACCACTAATATGATATGTCTAATGACCGTCTGGGTGGGTGTGGCTAGGTGGTCATGTGACTGGATGGGCATATCCAACTCGATGACACTCACGTCGAGCAGTGCTTCGCTTACCTCGACTTGCCCCTCCCCTCTGGGCTGGGCTGGGAGTAATGGCAGACAGAGCATCACAAAAAAAGTTGAGAGACTCAGTCCTCACTCTGATTGGACGAGGACAACCCATTCTGAATGCTAGCTCCACCCTACGAGAAGAGGTGTATCAGGTAAGACCAACGCCTCTTCTACCAGATTTTACAGGCAATGTTATAGGGTTCACAATTCCTGTAAAAAACTGTGCAGCTTGATTTGCAAAGAGTTCAAAGTGGAGCCTTGAACTCTAATCCTTCTTGTCCATTTCACAATTTCAATAAATGCCTGGCATGGGGTTTTTTTGGGGGGGGGTTGCATCAAATTCTTCTGTATTACATGTCCAAATGTCTGGATTCAAGCAAGTCATTGCTTTCTCTCTGGGGTCTAGGACAACTCGCCATGGCCAATTCGCCATGGGACAATTCAACGCTGTATTAATCGTTTCATTCAGCTACTTTTATTATTGATGACCCCATTTTCGTTGAAATTATTACGACTCTTGTATTTCTGGATTGACTTTATTATTATTGGCCATGGTTCTGTTGAAATTAATGTAACTTTTGTATTTGTTGAATTGGCTGTGGCAAGTTGGCTGCGGCGAGTTGGCTGTGACAAATTGTCCCATTATGTTCTCTCTGCTTCCATACACTGTTCTACAGTGTGACCTATAAGTGTTGGGAAAGAGACCATAATTCTGTTATGCCTTCATCACAGGATTCAATGGGATTTATTTGCAGAAAGTCTTGATGGCTAAACAATTTTCCATTATACCAAAAGCTTAGATCTGTCTTTCTGTGTATCACAAGTAGCCAGATACCCATAGCATGGACTTGAAATGTGGGCTATAAAATTAAATTTCCCCTTTCTCTGTGCAGAGGGGCACAAGGGGAGTTTTATTACTGCAGGAATTGCTGTAAGTTAGGGAGGGATACAGGTTGCTAGTGGTCCTGATCTTCCACTTGGTTGACTGGAAAGGACACTGATTTGCCTAAGTTATATCCTGCCTGTTGCTTGCTTTGTAAGCTGGGCAGGAGGAAAAAGGGTCACACAGATCATCTTCCAAATGTAATGGAATGTAATGGATCAGGGAAGCAGTGAAATCTACTTACCTTCCTATCGGTTCAGAAGTGTGTGCTTTTTCACCCTCTGCGCATGCACAGAATGTTTTGCGCATGCGCAGAGGGTTAAAAACAAGAAAACCGTGGCTCTGGGTGGGTGGGCGGAGCCTCGCGCTGCCGCCGCTACCGGTTCTCTAAACTACCGGCGGTGGGCGCTACTGGTACCAGGCCGAACCGGTAGCATTTCACCCCTAGATCAGGGAATAGAAACATAGATGTATGAAAGTGGCAATAGAATAATTATGCCCACATGCAGAAATATTTCCAGAGTGAAGTTTGCAAAGTTAGAGAGAAACTTGGTGACTCCACTGAAGATTTATCGTGGATGAAGTTGCAATGAATCCTGCCAAGAAATAGAGCAATAAAATTTGACACACTGAGTTGATGCACGTACTTTGAAGTGAAACTCCTGCTTAGTTTAGGGGGAAAAAATGCCGCCTTTCATTTTCAGTGTCACTCAAGTTCTTTCTAGGCATAAGGGACAGACTCCAAATTCAGTCACTGCACTTGCTGTCCCAGTTGCCAAGTTCCAGTGTTTAAAATTGTACCATTATCAAGTCATGCCTGTGTTTGGCAAAGATTTGTAGACACAACATCAATAATTATCCTAAATATTTTTGCAATACTTATTTCTCTTCCACACTTTTTTCCAAGTAGTAAATCATACTGTAGTTTCTTTAATCTCCCCCGGCTTGTGAAAAACAGGAATTTATGTAACAGGCACTCTGCTGCAAACTTTTTCCTGTTTGGAACTTCTGTTGTTGTTGGCAAAATTTGGAGAATTAGCTACTCCAAAAGTGACCTTGAATGTCCTTTGTATAAGAATACTAGATTGTAACTTTTTGATGACTAAGGAGGCCTCTGCAGTTTCTGCAAAATACTAAATGATTCTTTTGTGGATGGAGTGATTAATGTGCACGGATAGGTCTGCACACAGAATTACATTTTCAGTATAAACATATTTTAAGCTTTGGTAAAGTGGGGTATATGATGGCCACAAAACATCTCTGGTATCAAATTCTTTTTGGAATGTGTTAATGGATTTTAGTCTGAACAATCCAGAGTGTTGTGTTTTTTGTAAAGTTTTCCAACCTCATGTTCTTCTCACACTGAATGATCTGAAATTGCTTCAAAAGTTCTTAGCTGTTGATGTTGCCAAGGAAAAGGTGTAGCACTGTTGTTCTGTCTGTCCCTCTTGAAGTTATTTTCAGTAGGGATACTGTATACTGAAGTAGGAAGTAGGAATATACCTTTGCTCAGTAGATGAGCAAAACTTGACGGTTCGAATTAGAAAGTGATAATCTCTGGATTTGACATTGAGTGAATGAAGCAAGTTTACAGAAGCCTTGGCTAGAAACATCATACAAGATAAAACAGACATGTAGAACAGCGGTGTATTTCTCCCATTCAATTATGAAACTGAGGAAGGGTCGTACTTCTCACCCGAAAAAGTACATGCAAAGGAGGAATGTAAAGGTTGACACCACACACCCTCCATTTCTCACTAGCTGCTTTAAACATTTTACTTCTCTGTCTAACTGCATTATCAAAAGTGAACCAGACAAGAAAGGTGAAGTGCAAGAAAGTGGGAAAAGAGGTCAGGTTTCTGCTCCCTTGCCACAAAAGCCCCCCCCCCCCCAAATACAAAACACCCAGACCAATTAGCTGGTCAATTGGCAAGTGAAGAAATTGTAGTGGGTTTAACCCTTTTGAAGCCAGATGCCATCTGCATTGTTCTGTGATTCCTCTAGGGCCAGGCAGCCTCTCCTCCTCCTCCTTTCTCTGCATTTGCATTAGTCTAGTCTGCTTCCTGAGAAGTTTGTCTTTGAGCTGACGGGATGGAATTATTGATGAATCCAAACTTTCCAGTTGCTCTTTTGGGGGGGAGGGAACTAGCTTAGCAGATCCTGAATTTTTTTCTCCAGCTATGCTCCCGTGAGGAGGGCTTTTTACGTAGCAATCTAGTTGAAAGTCTAGTGTCCAGACATTCGATAATCTATGGTGTTAATTTTCAGATGGAGCAGGTGTGGCTTCCTGCATGTGTGTAGTGCTTACCGACAACTACTGAGAATCCTGTTGATTCTAACAATGAAGAGTGTTATTATTTGGTGTGGCAACCACTGTGATTTGCTGATCTTGATTCACCCTCTTTGCATCCTATGAGTATGATAGGTTTTGTTGCTGATAGAAATACAATTTAAAAGTGAGTGTGCATGGGGAGGTGGAGATACTATTTTATATTGCTATTGTTATATTTCTCATTTGATGGACTTGATGGATTTGTGGGTTTTTTTTTGGGTGGGGGGAATCCAGGATATATTACCTTGGCAGAGGAATTCAATATCTTTCTTACATTTTCCTTTTTCAGAACTCAATCCGTCACAACCTCTCTTTGCACAGCAAGTTCATTAGAGTACAGAATGAAGGAACTGGAAAAAGCTCTTGGTGGATGCTTAATCCAGAAGGAGGCAAAAGTGGCAAGTCACCCAGGAGAAGGGCTGCCTCCATGGACAACAGCAGCAAGTTTGCAAAAAGTAGAGGGAGAGCTGCAAAGAAAAAATTGGCTCTCCAGGCAGGTCAAGATGGAAATGGCGACAGTCCAGGAGCACAGTTCTCGAAATGGCCAGCAAGCCCCAGCAACCATAGCAACGATGACTTTGATAATAACTGGAGTACTTTTCGACCTCGAGCCAGTTCGAATGCTAGTACCATTAGTGGAAGACTTTCCCCAATTCTGCCAGAACAAGATGACCTTGGGGAAGGGGACGTGCATGCCATGGTCTATCCTCCATCAGCAACCAAAATGGCCTCGACTCTGCCGAGCCTTTCTGAAATGAGTAGTTCCGAAAATATGGAAAACCTACTGGATAATCTCAATCTTTTGTCTCCAAATACATCATTGGCTGTGTCTACCCAATCGCCACCTACTACCATGATGCAACCATCTACTGGTTATTCATATACATCATCCAATACAAATATAGGTTCGACCAATGCAGACTACAGGAAGTACAGTTATGCTCAGCCTAGCATAAATTCTTTGTCCCAGATGCCTATGCCGACAATTCAGGACAATAAATCAAGCTATGGGACCATTAACCAATATAACTGTCCAGGACTTCTTAAAGAGTTGCTTACTTCTGATTCACCGCCACATAATGACGTCTTAGCCTCGGTAGATACTCGTGTTTCCCAACCTAGTAGCCGAGTGCTGGGACAAAATATATTAATGGTCTCTAACTCTGCAATATCACCATATGGCAACCAGCAGCCCCACAACAAAATCATTGCCCCCAATGCTCACCCTCACCAAGGACACGTCCAACCCACAGCAGTAATAAACAGCCATACTTTGTCTCTCACCCTCAGCACTGTGTCTCATGGTCCAAATGTGACTCATTCAACCTCAGCAAAAAACTCAGTCCAGGGGCTCATGAGCCACCCGATGCAAGTGAATAGCATAAGCCCCTTCACCACGGTGAACAGCTGTAATGGGTATGGAAGAGTGGGAATTGTTTCTTTCCATCAGGAGAAGCTGCCTAGTGACTTAGACGACATGTTCATTGAGCGATTGGACTGCGATATGGAATCAATAATCCGCAATGATCTGATGGATGGGGAAACGTTAGATTTTAACTTTGACAGTGTATTACCTAACCAAAGTTTGCCGCACGGTGTTAAAACGACAACACACAGCTGGGTGTCAGGATAAGACTGGAAGGTTAGTTCCCTTTTTGTTATTTTATGACTATGTTGCACTACATTCATTATCTTAAAGCAGGGGTGGGCAAACTACGGCTCTTTGAGGACCTGTGGACTTCAACTCCCAGAATTCCTGAGCCAGCCATGCATGCATGGCTGGCTCAGGGATTCTGGGAGTTGAAGTCCACAGGTCCTCAAAGACCTGTAGTTTGCCTACCCCTGTCTTAAAGCAATAGTGTAAGGGCAAAATTGAGCTTGATGTGGTCTCTTCTATCAGAATGAAAAGCTGCATATAAATTCTTCATGAAGTTATCATGTACGGAACTGCTCCAAGCGTGTTAAAGGAGCTTCTGCCCTAGAAGGAAATTGGACAGAGGGGAAAAGGCGCAGTAGATATTACATGTAAAATGGCATTAGCAAATGCCATTATATAATTTGGTTATATGATCAAAACACATATTCTAGATCAGAAAGTTTATAAACACATACTTTGCCTTGTTGATGAACGATGATTTATAAATACATAGAGATAATCCTTGACTTGCAATCTTTCGTTTACTGACCATTTGAAGTTACAACAATAAAAAAAAAGTGACTTGGGACTTTTTCACACTTACAACCGTTGCAACATCTCCATAGTCACATGAACAAAATTGGGATGCTTGGCAACTCATATTTATAACAGTTGCAGTGTCCCGGGATCATGTGATCACTTTTTGTGACGACCTGACAAGCAAAGTCAATGGGGAAGTTAGATTCACTTTACAATTCTGTTATTCATTTAACAATTGCAGTGATTTACATAACAACAGTGACAAGAAAGGTTGAAAGATGGGGCAAAACTCACTTAACAACTGTCTCCCTTGGCAACAGAAATTTTGGGCTCAATTGTAGTCGTAAGTCAAGGACTACCTGTACTTCAAAAATCATTATAGAAGCTATAAAAAAGCTATCTTATGAGATATGTTAGTTTTCTAGAAGCAGAAAACGTGAATTCTAATAGTAATAAAATGTTATGATAAAGGTTTAGTAATGTAGAATAAATGTAGGTGCAATTTGGCCAATAAATAATCAGTGGAAAGGGCAACAAAAAAATGGAAGAGAAAGGAATACTTATTTTACCATTAATCTAGGCATTTTAATGACTTCATTTTGAAATTACCATCATGCTTTTTATTCTCAGTTTTCTAAAGATTAATGATTTTGGTAGGACATTCTTGCATATTTGCTTTTGTTTTGTTATATGATGAAAGGATGGGGCGGAATTACATTTTGAAAGTATCGAGATGATGAATTGCACTATGTCAGTGATGGCGAACCTATGGCACGTGTGCCACAGGTGGCACGTAGAGCCATATCTGAGGGGATGCAAGACGTTGCCCTATGTCAGCTCCAGTGTGCATGTGCGTGCCAGCCAGCTGATTTTCAGCCTTCTTTTCGCCCATTTTCGCTCTCCCCAGGGTTCAGGGAAGCTGCCTGAAGCCTGGGGACGGCAAAAAATGGCCCAGCGGGCTAACCGGAAGTTCGTTTCTGAACTTCCGGTTGGGCCGTTGGGCAGTTTTTTGGCGTCCCCAGGCTTCAGGAGGCTTCCCTGAACCCTGGGGATGGCGAAAAACAGCCCAACGGGAAGTCCGGAGGCTTCAGTGAGGCCTGTGCGCATGTGCGGGGGGGCAGCACGGGGGGGTTGTGCGCATGTGCGTGGGGCAGCGCAGGGGTTGTGCACGTGTGGGGGGAGGTCATTGCATTATGGGTGTGGGCGCGCGCACTAGCACGCATGCGCACACCCTTTTGGCACCCGAGCCAAAAAAGGTTCGCCATCACTGCACTATGTGATCTTAAGCAAGGTGTCACAGAAGGGCAGCTCATCAAAAGGCAACAATAGACATCAAAGAGCAAGATACCACGTGAAGTCAAATATAGCTTTATCTTTTACTTATTTTGAGTAAAACCATGGGAAAGTCAACACCACCAGTTTTTAAGGCATGGATACCTCAATATCCTCCCTGACAGACTTATGTCAAAGTAGCATAGTTTGCCAGATCCTGATGAAAAAGTTATTCATAAATGCATTTTTATATAGGGATCTGATCAATCAAGAATGCCTTTTATCATTGTATGTTTTCTTTCTATTATCCTAGGCTACAGTTTAAAGTGCTTCAGACATCTCTGACTACAAGAACTGCATATGCATAAAGAAGTCCAAAGATGTTCTTCATCTTCTTTGCAATTTCTTGTATAATTTTTTTCCTCTTGTCAGTCTTGGCTACAGATCTCTCTCTCTCTCTCTCTCTTTTTTGTGTGTGTACAAAATGTTTGCTGCCAGTTACTTGCAGATTATTCGCTGCTGTAAGTAAGGAATGTGCCATTGGAAGTGTCTTTATTTGGAAGTGCCAAACTCACTACTAGATCATAGAAAAGCAGAAGATACTTGACTTTATGCTGCAGCTTTCCCCAAATAGATGGCTTCCAGATGTATTAAATTTCAAACCCCATAATCCCTGCTAACATGGCAGCAGTATGGGCAAAGTGGTGTATAGAATAAGCTGTAGAAGTAAACTTCGTTTCTGTAAGAACATATTAGATTTAATTAAAGTTCACATGGTGAACAGCTTGATTAATTTTCTTTTGGTGAGTTAAAAGTTGCTGTAAATTTTATATGCGACAAACCATTGAATATAACCCAACCAAAGTTTTGGTATTCAGATTTCTACATTAGAGAGTATATTGAGAGGCTTTGCATATGGAGTAGATTTATTGTAGAGCTCATTTCCAGATTGATTAATTTTATTAATAAACCATAAAATTTGTAATACATCTATAGCTATTTTCTTACATTTGCTGTTTTACAAGCTTCTTAAAAATATGCAGAATCCAATACTTTAAAAACATTCAGCATATTTTATACACAGTATTTTAACAATATAAGAGGAGAGAATTTTTATTAGCACTCTAAGATTTATAAGAGAAGGTTTTTACATATAGAATTTCTGGTTTTTATCTGGCATGAAGATGATCTGTATTCTTAGTACTATATTGACTGTCCAAAAGTCTTAAATGTTGTTAAATACTTTGTACAGACAGATCATATTTGTATTTATTTTATGAAGTTTTATAAAGATGGTTAGGCATTTGTGTTAATATTTTCATTAATAATCCATTTTAATTTACCTTTTTTAATTGCACGGTCCCTCATTTCTTTTTTATTACTGCCTCCTATTTTGGTTTGAAGCGATCATACAGCTAGAAACTGGTTTACGCTAATTATGATGTAATAATGTATTTTGTAGAAATAAATCTTGATCATAATAATGTAACAATAGTTTTGCTGGGGTTTACCGACCATTGGCTTCAACATCTTACAATGATCAAGAAAAGTTCCAATAATTTACTCCTAGATTGATAAGAGCAGGCTTGCAATATATAAATAAATATAAATATCATTGAAATTGTGAGCTATATATTATGTCTCTTAGATATAATAGCCGTGTTGTGCATCTTTCTTTTATATGATGTTGAACCTCCTCCCTCCAAAATCCAAGCTAAGAAAATATTTATTCAAAAAAGTCTTTAAATCCTAGCAAATTGAATTTTCAATTCTCTGAAGTAGATTTCAGGGGCACTTGAGGAAAAGGCAGGGAGACTGGCCCCTCAAAATTGCCAAATCATTTTGTTTCAATGTTTTGGAGAGTGAGGTCATGAGGAATAGCCATGGATGATTTAGTAGTGGACATTAGGTAAGATACAGCCCCTGAGGGACATTTAAGCTTTAACCCTCCTCCAATGATTTAATATATCATGTGGTTCAACTGCACATCTCATGGAAGACACATGCAAGGTATTCTTTGAAGACCTTATTTTCATATAATACCACATGGTGGACAGCTGCAGGCATATATGTTAACTACCACCAGAATACCCCTAAGAGGAGAATGTTTCCATGAGCATATTATAACCTAAGAATATTCTAATAATGCTGGCAAAGAATCCTGGGAAAGACTGTTAAATATTTTTGTGTCTCTGTGTATGTTTCAATTCAGTATGAATATTGGTTGAATATTGCTTGCCCAGATAAGGAATACCTCTACTCATTTTAAACAACTGACAATTAGTGTTACCTGGACCCAATGCTCAGTAATGCTGTTATAGGTCAGGAGGACAGGGAAATTAAAATCGTAATGGAGTGTGGTGTTATAAAAATCAATGTGAAGATTGATCATACATGTTTTTGCATATATCTTTATATTCTGTAATTTTAAATAATAGCATATGATGGCTTTGTGAATTGTGTCAATTGCTTTTCCAAGCAGCCAGGCTATTCTCTGTCTCAGTCTGTAAAAGAAATATGTAATGTTCCAATTTAATGTATTGTTTTCTAATTATGTATTAATAACTGCATTAATGAGATCTCTGCTTTGATAAACTGACACGTTCTATGAAATGATAAGCTAATGTTATAATGTTCAATGGTGACAACTCAACAGAGCATCTTTAAAAAAAGAGATGATTATTAATATGGACCAGTTCCTTAAAAGTCTTACAGTGCAATTCTGGACATTCTTGCTGTGATATAATTCTGACCATTCAGTGGGTCTAACATCCTAGCAAGCATGTCTCAGGATTGCAATCTTAAGTTTGCACTTGTTCCAATGAATTAGATGTTGCTACGACTTTTAAACAATGTTAAGATCATAAGATGAAAAGTTCTGGCTTATTAATTTATAATTAATATTTCAAGAAAATGATTTTGTGTTTTATATGGGCTAAAATTTATGATGTGGTTTGATAACAGAGAAATGTAACTGCATTATAACTAGATCTTTTAAGAAAAGAATCATCCTCCATTTTGGTTTCCCTTATATCTCCCTCACCAACATGTTGACATCCAAATATTTCAGATCATTTTTGTGATTTGTAAAGAGAAGGCAATTTGATTGCTGAACACCTCAGACTACCTTTGGGATATATTTGTGGAAAAGTGCCTGGTGTTTTTCGAAACAGAAAATAATTCTTTGTATAAACCCGTACATGTATATGCATTACTTTAATGATCTTGTTCTTCATATGGCTATCTGTATGCTGATAAAGGATTCTGTTTATTTGTTATTGTTTGTACTCATTCAGAAATGCAAAAGGCATTTAAAATCTTTCTAATCTGTCTTTACAGTAATATAATGAGAAGAGGCTTTTTAAAACAACTTCTTGGGCATTTTTTAAATTGGAAAGATAATATATTTTATAAATAAATAAATAAATGCTATTTTCCTTTTTAATATATGGGGACCTGAGATTGAGGGGGTATGATTTGCTTCAGGAAGTCATTGCCTGAGGACCTATTTGCACCCAAATCCCCTGGCTCTGATTCCCAATTCTGCAATCACTCATGTATGGGGTTATTTGTGTTCCTTATCTGCTAACTTTCTCAACAAACACTTGTTTCAGGCTGTAACATTTACCATCCACAACCAAAAGTCAGCAATAAAATGATGCCATTGTAGATTTTATTTTAACTGCTGTACCAACTTCTACAGCTGGAATCTTGGTCTATAATTTGGTGTCCTTATTCCCAAAAGTGTCACTGCTGTAGCTGCACTTGGGGGGGGGGGGGAGTTTAGGATGCCTAAATAGAGGTAGCAAGTTGTTCCCATGAACATTGAGTTAAGTTGACTTAACTTAAACTCTGTTCACTTCTCTGGTATATTCTGCAGCAGAACAGACTTCCTTTTTTAAAATTATCCTCCCCATGGCATTTAAACCAGAAAATTGGGTTTAGTGCCACTATAAAGCAAGATATACTTAAACTGAGATTTCAGAAACCATTCTCCTTTGCAGTTAAAGGGGAAAAAATGGTTATATGCAAATGAGTTTTTAAAACACCACCGAGAAAAGGCACTAACAGTAATTAGTGGAATGGGAAAGTACCACTTATTACTAATGAAAACACCTCATCTCCCAAAGCCAATGGCTAATATAGGACTTCTTTTAAAACTTCTGTATATATGTCTCTACAGTATTCATATCATAATAGCAAATCACCATGGAAAATAACCAGACACTCTTTGGCAGCTCATTTACCTCCCTTTCTGTTGGGATGTATCAGTACTGCCCTTTCATTGTCACAGGAGATAAGACAGAGTATGGTTTAGACACAGGGGTGGCCAAACTATGGCTCTTTGAGGACCTGTGGACCTCAACTCCCAGAATTCCTGAGCCAGCCATGCATGCATGGCTGGCTCAGGAATTCTGGGAGTTGAAGTCCACAGGTCCTCAAAGAGCCATAGTTTGGCCACCCCTGGTTAGACAGTACAATGTAGTACTTGCAATAGTATTTTATATTGCTTCCTCTGCTGTTGGGGAAAGTTGTGAGGCCTTCGGCATAGCTTCCACATGCAGTCTTAAAAAGAGAGAGCTCTGCTAATAGAATTTGGGGGTTACATGGACTATTTCTATTCTGGTTCCCAAGAGGCATAGATATAACTGAAGAAAGAGATTCAAACTTAACACTTGTTTTTGTTTGAATTCATCTTTAAATGTAAACACTTTATAACAAGGTAGAAGTCTAAAACTAAAACGGTAAGTTCAATACAAAGGTGTCTCCTCAAAGAATTTCCCCACAATAAATAAAACATCACTTGGTACGCCTGAAAATGCAGAATGAAACACAAAATTATGCTTCCATTATCTACTATGGACTATTTTCAAAGTAACAATTTCACTTTTGTCACAATATATCATCTCATAAAACAATGGAGCCACCCACTTCTGGGGCATTAATCTGTGTCCCATTCTTTGACATTTTACCTAGGAATTTTTCCAGTTTTTATTATCAACTATCTTTAGCTTTAGCTATCTAAAGCCTTTGAAGCATATGTGGCCCTAAGAATGCTTCCAATATCTAACACCAAATTGTAATTTTTATATAAATAAAATATTAAATATATGTGAATCAATGTGATATAATTTTAATTTAACTTAGTTCTGGCCCCATTCACTTTGCTTTGGTACCAGGTATTCTGTGGAGTGTGACTCCAACAGACTAGTTAAAATCACAAGCCTTATCTCCTCACCCAATCCCTCACCAGAGTTAGATATCTAATTGGGAGGAATTCAAAAACTCATGTTAAAGAAAATACAACAGATATGACTTTGTGCCTGCTGTTTTGCAACCCAGAAATTTTTATCATAGTTAATGGGAGATTCCGTATTATAGAGTTGGGTTTCCCAACCTTTGCTACTTGGAGAGTTCCCCAACACGAGCACACAACAAAAAACTCAATGTAAACCACTGCAAACTTGACTGCAGAAAATATGATTTCAGTAACAGAGTGATCAATGCCTGGAACGCACTACCTGACACTGTGGTTTCTTCCCCAAACCCCAAAAACTTTAACCTTAGACTGTCTACTGTCGACCTCACCCCATTCCTAAGAGGTCTGTAAGGGGCGTGCATTAGCGCACCAAAGTGCCTACCGTCCCTGTCTTACTGTCCTATTGTCCTCATTTATCTGTACTTACTTTGCTTATGTTTATGTTTATACCTATACCTGCTATCTTGTACATGTTTGACAAACAAACAAAGAAACAAACAAATAAAAAACCATAGCATTGCTGAGAATTCTGGGAATTGATGGCTATTCAATCTGAAAGTTGTCAAGAAGATTGAGAATCACTGATTCATAGGAAGATATAATTAGTATTAATGACACCTTTCTAATAAGTATATTTCAGGCTACAAAAACAGTACAATATATACAAGCATTGACTATAATATGGTGATATTGTCTACTTGCTCATCTAGTAGCCTGGGTTACTGAGAATATTTTATTACATATTTAATACCTATGTATTTAACACAATTATTTTATAAGTATAATTGTACATGTACATTTTTAAGAAAAAGAAACCTATTCAGTCAGGAGTTTAATGATTTCATCAAAAGTAAAGGCATATGGCCAGCTATAAATTAATTTGATTGCTTAATTCAAGTCTGTGCAACTTGAACCTCCATTCCATTGCATTCCAGGTCACAGAATTGCTCTATCAACAGAAGCTATCAACAGCAGTATTATCTCGCACCAGCAATAGATCTAGGAGTGGGAAGTGGATACAAATCTAGCTCCAGAGAGCTCAGGCCTTTTCATACACAAGCAATCATTTTAGCACATAAAAAAAGCAATGGCAAAAAATGTCACACCACAAAGTAATCAGAATCCGACTTAATTGGGATTAAAATAAAAATGGAGTTAGGGAGATGGAGAAGTTCCAGTGTCCTACAAAAGGGTTTTTGTGGATTTTAAAATAATATATACTACTGGTCTCTTTGATTTTGAAAAAGACCTCGAGCAAACAGCCATAGCACAAAATGAAATATTTGGCAGAAGGAATGAATATAAATATATCCCCAATTTCCTTATTTTAGATTTTAAAAGTACATATTATTTAGTTCAACCGACCAGTCATGGTTTGTATGACAATAACACACATCCAGACATAACGTATATCCTTGCAGTAGATTTTTGCTGAAATTCACATTCCTCCCTGATGCTTTGCCCTAAAGTTAGTTTTTGGGGCACCTTTGGAAGTGAGAGGCAGCCCACGAGGGAGTTCTAGCAGGAAGCTGTTGAGATTTCTCCTTGGTGGAGTTTGGAACGCTTTCTAAAATGGTAGCTACCTGTTTAAAACAAAAGTGGCCTGTTGAAACACCTAGAAAGTAAGGATGTTCTTAAATACCGTTTGAAATATACTTTTTGGAGTGGAGCTTAAGGAACCAGAGGAAAGGCAGGTGGGAAGATAGAAGGCTGGAGGGGGGGGAAAAGGACTTCCAGTTGGCAAGCATGCCACACATATGGTTCTACTCTTCTGCTGCCTAAAGGGATGTGCCAGACATGAGGGAGCTCTCCAAAGACGCCCTTTCTCTTTGCTAAATATTTAGTAAGGACAGTGAAGGAACTACTACCATGTCTTCATTCAGGTTCTCCAGGTGGTTACTGAGCTTAAAAGCCCTTTGGGAAGATATTGGAGAAAGAGAGCTGTGTGGGTCCATGGTGGCAAAAAGTCAGGAGGAGCTTGGTACTATCTTTTCTGCCCAAACAATTTCAATAAATGGTGTAAGCTTGTATAAGTTGCAGCTCTGAAGAAGTACCATACATGTCAACTCACAAAAGCTTATGCCAGTGATGGCGAACCTATGGCACGGGTGCCACAGGTGGCACGCGGAGCCATTTCAGCCGGCACACAAGCCGTTGCCCTAGCTCAGCTTCAGTGCGCATGTTCGTGCCTGCCAGCTGATTTTTGGCTCATGCAGAGGCTCTGGGAGGGTGATGTCGGCCTCCGGAGGGCCTCCAGGGTGGCGGGGGTGGCGCATTTTTGCCCTCCCCAAGCTCCAAGAAAGCTTCTGGAGCCTGGGGAGGGCGAAAAAACGGGCCTACTAGGCCCATTGGAAGTCGGGAAACAGGGGAGTGGGGGGGTCGCACACGCATGCGCAGGGGGGTGGGGCGAGGGAGGGGCTTTGAATTATGGGTGTGGGCACGCATGCACGTGCGATAGCGCGCGCGTACACTATTTCGGCACCCGAGGAAAAAAAGGTTCGCCATCACTGGCTTATGCCTTTTAATAAAATAGGTTAGCTGGAAAAGATGCACCAGATTCCTGATTTTTTGAGAAGGTGAGAATAACTAGCATGGCTGACACTTGGAAACAGACACCCTCACGAAGCACATCTGCTCCAAGGAAGGTTAAAGGGAGAAAGGTGTGATGAAGGCATTGGGCCCTGGACACAGTTGCCTATTTCAAGTGCACATACAACATCAGTTAACCCTTGCTTCTCCAGTCAGGTTTACAGCATATATACAATCACATGCACTGTTCTGTATAATTTACTTGAGAAAGTGTTTCAGGGCATTCTCCCACAAGGAGAACAGATTCATGGTTTGGGGTTACTCCTTGACCCATAGCTGTGGTTAGGCTCATGTTTGCATAGTTATGGGGTGAGTACTGTGACTTAGCCCTGACTATCTCAGAGACCAGATCTACCACTCAAGACTACCTGATTTTTTTAGTAGGAGGGAAGCTCTTTGGATGATGTCCCTGCTACCTGAAGTTCAGCTCATTACTATATAGCAGAGGGCCTTCTCCTAAATGGACTATCCAATCATGGAATATGTTCCCCAAGAAGATGTATCTGATCCTGACTATCTCATCTCCACAGTATTTGGGGATATGGTGACAAGCTTTCAAAAAACAACAACAACCCCAAAGAACTTTCTGAATTTATTTTCCATTTAATGATACTCATGGCAATTTGGACTTTTATTGTATTGCCTTTTTAATTTGTGTTTTGCCATGAGTGCTGTATAAAAGGACAAACATGATAACAATTATATGCATAGATACATGCATGTTGAGTGAAAAGAAAACCATCATTCAGTATGATTTACATCTTATGAATTCTTTTCATAATACTTAGACACAGCAGAACATGAGCTGCTACTACGGTACTACCAATCAGAAGCAATGCCCCGGGGGCAGTATCAAAATGAGAAGATTTGCTTTGGCAAGGAGTTAGGGATTTATATGCATAAATAGACAGCAGCAACTTATTTTAAAAACTAGATCTGCAGATTATGGAAATTGATTCCACTTATTTGGCTTCATACTGCCTTTGGCATTGCTTTATACAGGCTTGCCTTGTTTGGAATACCTCCTACTTCTCATAATTCCCAAAATTATGAGGACTACTACAGTTAGGATTTATTTAGTCATGAAAACTTTTCTCTCAACCGCCTTCATCAAAAGGATGGACAAAATTATCCATTCCCCCATATGTAAAGTGACCAGATATTTTTTTTAAGCGGGACGGGGGGCGGGCCCACCTGGGCGCCACCATTTGAGTTTTGCCCTCTGCACATGCGCAGAACGCTGCGCATGCGCAGAGGGCAAAACAATGCAAATGTCGGCGTCCAGGTGGGGGGGGAGGTGGGAGGCCTTTCCTCGCCTCCCGCCTCCCGCCTCCCCTTCGGGAGCCGGCAGTGGCTTGGGCTGGCAAGCGACGAGCGGGAGGCGGGGAAAGGAGGCAGCCGGCAGCTTACCTACGAGGCGGCGCTCCCGCAGCAGCCCATGGCGGGCTCGGGGCTAGGTCTCTGTGCGAGCTCCAGGCATCCAAGAGCCGTGGTCTCTCGGTCGCCCGCCCGGCCCCAGGGCAACGGCGGCAGCGAGGCGACGGGGGGAAGCAAGGGGAGGGGGACGAGGAAGGGCTTGCGCCGCCGGAGGGGCCGCTCGTGAGCTCAAACCGCCGCTCTTTTTCTGAGACGACGGCAGCGGCGACGGCTCCTCGTCCCTCACCCCTCCACCCGCATCCCAACAGCAGCGGCGCCTCCGAGCGCGGGGCTAGGGATGGGGCGGGGGAAGGAGAGGAGGAGCAGCCCCCCTTCCCCCTCTCCCCAGCAGGCAGCCAGCTCACTGAAATTCCGCTTTGCAGGTAGTACCTCTCTTTTGTGCTTCCCCTTCTAAGGTGACCAGACGTCCCGCTGTTTCGGCATTCTTTCCAAAAAAGCGTGACTTTTTGGAAAGAATGCGGGACGCGGGACACACGCTTGAAAAGCGTGTCTGTCTCGCCAAAAGCGGGACGTCTGGTCACCTTACCCATATGCCTATTAAAATGACAAATAATTAGAGCTAGCTGGAAGGAGAAGGAGGAGTATTGGCAAAAGGTAATATTGACAAAAGGAGTATTGGCAAAAAGCAGAGGTATTTGCAGAATAAAACAGTTAAGATGGTGGCCATGGCTGCATGATCCAAGTCCTGCTGTGCCCCCTTTTTAGGTGCATCTTGTCTATAACCCATGTAAACGGGGGCAGGGCTTTGATCACCTGATTGAAAGTCTCCATCTTGAGCTGTTTGCTCTTTTCTCACAGGTGCCCCTGAGTTGAAAGAGAAAGAAGAATTGAAAGGCAAAATCAGAAATAGAGTAAACGGGGGAAAGAAGCAGCAACCCACAACAGTGACTACAGAAAAAGGCATCAGCAGAGAACCATCATTAATTTAACTAGGTTTCCCTCAGATTGAACCCTTATGTGTTTTTTCATTTAGTCTTATTTCAGAAATGTGCCGAGAATATCCTATATTTTATGAAGTGTACCCAATTAATCTGTCATTAACTGTCATGTTAAAATTGCTTTAACCATTGTCATAATACACGTTCAGCATTCTTCCAAATAAGAAACAGGAGGAAAACTCAGGGGCTAAGAGAAATTACATTTCATAAAAATGATTGAACAATAATAGAATATAAAACCAATTAAATAAAAATCAAAGAATGATACAGACCCCCCCTCCCCAAAAAACCTCAGTGATTCTTCAATGGCTTTTCCATGTCTTATTAATTAGCAGCTTGAGTAATTAGAGACTCGGCCAAGAAGGACAGATCCAATTTTCCCTTGTTTCCAAAAGGGTTTGTAGTCAGTAATAAGACTGCACAATTATTTATAATGTCAGATTTGTAAGCCTCATCTGACAAATGCTTAACTTGGGGAAAAGAAGCCCCTGAAAACCAAAAACCACTGACAAAACGCTGATCAGAATGAAGATGTACTGGGGCATTCTGCTCTCAAGTTAAATCCTTTAATGCAAATTAAAGCCATGCTCTTAGACTGGGAATTTTCACCTGGCAATTAAGCATGCTGATTGCAGCAGGTAATCACCATGTGATTAAGATGGGGGGAAAGAAGCTAACATCATCCTGAGTGAGCAGCTGAAATCATTTCTGTGGGTCTAAGTTTTATGTCTTTCTACACTCCCCCTGTCCACCCATGCAGGTTTAAGCACTCTCTTCTCAGCATCAGTACCAAAGTACAAATGATTAGTCTTCTGCTTTCTCTCTTCATGCCTTGAATTATCTGCCATCAAGTCAATGTCAGCTCTTGGTGACCATGTAGATAGGCCTCTTCCAGGAGGACTCGATGCACTGCAGATAACTTATAAATTTATTTATTTATTTATTTATTTATTTATTTATTTATTTATTTATTTATTTATTTATTTATTTATTTATTTATTTAGTGAGATTTACGGTATATACCGCCTCACAGTGCAAGTACTCTCTAAGCGGTTTACACCAGTAAGCAATGTATATTTATATTGCCCCCAACAATCTGGGTCCTCATTTTACCTACCTCGGAAGGATGGAAGGCTGAGTCAACCTTGAGCCGGTGAGATTTGAACCGCTGACCTGCGGATCAGTGTCAGCTAAAGTGGCCTGCAGTACCTGCCTCTAACCGCTGCGCCACCTCGGCTCTTTTTCATTCTTGAATGAAAATCAAGATGATAAAAGATGCTTGAAAATGTGCTTTTGCCCTACAGTCAGAAAACTAGGACTGGAACATCTAATGCTGTAGCCCCGATATTTTGTAAACTTTGTGCAAAGAAAAGCCAAGTTAAGCCCTTTCTGCCATTGGGGCAGCTCTGCGGGGGCCATGCATGCTGTGGGATTTTGAAGGTTATATTTATTCTGATTTTATGGAAGTAGCAACCTAGGATTATCACATATAAAATATATAACTGCCTTCTCTTGACCCTTGAATTCAACTCATCCTCCCAATAAGTTCTTTGTCCTGCCTTTAGAGCAGGTCTTTCACACATGTGTGACTTATGCTCTTGGGTATGGTGTGACCCTCACTTTTTCTAGTTCAGTGTTCCTAAAGCTGCATGCTACTTACCGTATTTTTCGGAGTATAAGACGCACCGGAGTATAAGACACACCTTAGTTTTGGGGGAGGAAAATAGGGGGAAAAAATCTACCTACCAGGTATTCATCTGGCTAGCATCCTTAGTCTGTTCAGCTTCAGCACATTATTTTATCCCCTGGTTAGGGCTGAAAAGACCTTTTTCAGAGGAGTAGGAATGAAAACAAGCCTGCAAAGACTTAGGGCAGGGAAAAACTACTTCGGAGGGAGTAGGAATTAAAAAATGCTGCAAGCCGGTAAGATTGTTAGCACCTCTTTAGGGCTGAAAAGACCTTTTTCAGAGGGAGTAGGAATGAAAACAAGCCTGCAAAGACGGAGTAGGAAGCCGGGAAGATCGTTAGCACCTCCTTAGGGCTGGGAAAAAAAGCTTTGGAAAAGCTACATTCAGAGTATAAGACACACCCAAATTTTCAGCCTCTTTTAGGGAGGAAAAAGGTGTGTCTTATACTCCGAAAATACGGTATATAAGCAGGACAGTCTAACTTGGCATTCTGTCATTATCTAAGTGATAAAGACACTAGCTCTATTGGGTCCAGTATTAATACTGGAATGTGTTCACCTAATAAACAGGCAAAATCCAAAGCTATGACTCCCCCTCCACTCAATGGAATTGTGGATAGGTAGAATCTTTTATTGATTTCTCGAAGGAAACACTGTACGTATGCAAATAAATAAAGGGGTTATGTCTCAATATGTTCACCACCTGAAAAATAGACTATCCCCCTTCCCCCAATTATAACCGCTATTGCTTTTCAGAAAACATTTGACTTCGCACCTTCCTATTTCTCTGGTGACACCAGCCTGAGCATTGATAAACTCAAAAAAATAATGCAAGATCAAAAGATATGGAGAGACCTGGCCCATAGAATCGCCAAGAGTCGGGCTCGACTGAATGGATAACATCATCATCAAGAACATTTCTCTGGTGCTTGCCTTTGCTTCCATGGCAGTCTTTATCACATGCCTATTAAACATTCATTGCATTTTGGAACACTGTTCCAGCTGCAGTATCTCCTCTCTTTAAGAAGCACACATATAGTTCCTGTCTATAAGAAAAGAACAAATGATGGGGGAGAATGAAGAAAAAAGCAACTTAAATGGTAGATATCTACGGAGATTCTCAGTCATCCAGGTCATGGTTGTCCCAAAGGCAACTGATGTCAAGGTTCCAAATAGTAATCGAGCAGAAATCAGAGTCCAAGGCAAAAGGTTCACCGAAGTTCCAATTTATTGCCAATGCCATGTTTGCAACTCAAGGGAAAACCCAAATCTAACTTGTTTCCCAAGTTCCCTTTCGATAGGAAACGCCCACTCCTTGTTCCCCACCCCAATCCAGGTCACATTGCCCACTAAGCTTCTGCCAGCGTGGCAACCCCTCCTTGCAGGTGCTGGACAAGGATGACCTTGGAGAAGCCACGAAGAATGTGCTATCTGCCGCTTCTCACATTCTCTGCTTTCCCCCTCTCCATTTCTCTGTAAAACGTTCTTCTATGTAGAATGGTGTCAAACGATGCTTTGACAACTGGACTTTCTTTGTTTTGCTTGAAGATGTTTCACTTCTCATCCAAGAAGCTTCTTCGGTTATGACTGAATTATTTTAAATAATTATTTATTAAGTTCTTGGATGAGAAGCGAAACATCTTCAAGCAAAACAAAGGAAGTCCAGTTGCCTTTTGAAAAAGTACCTTTGAGTTAAATGGTAGACAAGACTTGAATACTTCAGCTTCAACCACAACAATACACAAGCAGATAATAGATACAAACTTAATGTAAACTGCTCCAAACTTGATTGCAAAAAATTCGACTTCAACAACAGAGTGGTCAATGCCTGGAACACTTTACCTGACTCAGTAGTTTCTTCCCCAACCCCCAAAAATTTCAACCTCAGATTATCTACCATCGACCTCACCCCATTCCTAAGAGGTCGGTAAAGGGCGTGCATAAGCGCACAATCGTGCCTACCGTTCCTGTCCTAATGTACCCATATATTCATACCTCTTTTACTCTTATTCATGCTTGTACTATTACGTATATATTCAATCATGTTTTACTGTTTATACTTTGCTTATAATCATAGATGCTTGACAAATAAACAAATACAAATCTTCCCAGACTGTAAATCGGCTTTCCTGCAGATCCAGGGAGAGGGTGAGCTAAACCCACATTTACAATAAGATTGTAAAGCAGGTGATTATCACGCTGAGGGGAGGGAGGATGGAGAGTTCCTCTGGATCAGATGCTGCTGGGTGGAGTTGCTTTGACAGCAAACTGAGTGCTAATCCCTCTCTCAAAGAAAGAAAGGAAACCCAACCAGTAGTGGATTGTCAGAAGTGTCCAATAAAGAGGAGCCCCATTCTGCAGATGAGTTGCCTGCCAGGCTTAAGGAGTTAAGAGGGCATTGACAGATGGCTAAACCCACAGGTCTCTCCCTTTGTCAATACTGCATGCCCAGTTCATAGTTTCCTCCTGGAAAAGTCCAGAAAGGAGAGGACAGTACTGTAAAGCCAAAGGATTTAATCAATGCCCTTGCTTAACACACCCTGCCCTTAGGAAATCAGGCAAGCTAAAACAGAGGCAGAATTAAGGTTGGCAGCTAGGACAGCAAATTTTACACTGTGGCAGTTTTCTGCCAATGGAAAGGTGGGTAGATAACCCTTTGAGCCATGAGGAAAGGCCTTTAAAGAAGCAATTATTTTGACAATATTAAATAGATTTAAGACGTTATTGTGTCTCTCTGGAAGCAGCTGCTAAGTCCCTGGACATGAGTCATAGAATCATAGAGCTGGAAGGGACCTTGACGGTTTTCCAATCCAACACCCTGTTCAAGGCAGGAATCCTTATTACAGTAGCTATTTCTTATCCCCACCACAACCCTGACAGGCATGAGGGTAAGCAGCCAAAGAGAAGAAAATGCTTGCTCCTAGTGTGGATGTGTATGTGGGTCCTTACTTTTCCCCAAAGTTTCCTATCTATATCAGCGGTGGTCAGTCGGTTGTTGCAGAGCGGAGGGAGCAGGTGGCGGTCGCACCACGGGGCTTTCCCGCCTGCTTCCCCTGCCCGCCTGGACGCCACCATTTGAGTTCTTTTGCCCTCTGCGCATGCGCAAAACGTTCTCCGCATGCACAGAGGGCAAAAGAACTCAAATGGCGGCATCCAGGCGGGCGGGGGAAGCCCCTCGCCGCGACCGCCACCGGCTCCGTCGGCTCTGCGACGACCGACTGGCCCGCCCGAACCGGGAGCATTTCACCCCTGATCTATATCTATGTATCATCTATCTATCTATTGTCTGTCTGTCTGTCTGTCTGTCTGTCTGTCTGTCTAGCTAGCTAGCTAGCTAGCTAGCTAGCTATCTCTCAGGCCAAAGCCATCTTTATTGGGATATTTGGGCTGCCACACTTTATACCATTCTACTATGCATTTTCTATTGTGGGAAAATGGGAGGGGGGGTTGTATGAGGTTGTTAGTATGTAGCCATAACAAATTCCTTCTAGAAAGCCAAGGTCATCCTTTGTCTCTGCACCTGCACGGAAGGAGTTGGGTGGACTCTGTCAGCATGGCAAATGAGGATTGGACAACGTGATGGAGTTGTGGGTATGAGGACAGGGGACTTGAACTTTCAACTGGGTGGTGAAACCCGGAGGACTTCAGATTCGGGTTTCACCCAGATGTACCAACATGGCTCTAATAATAAATTGGGATTTTGAGGAATACTTTGACTCGGACTTTGATTTAATTTTGGATGCTATTTAGAACCCTGACATTCATTCATTCATTCATTCATTCATTCATTCATTCATTCATTCATTCATTCATTCATTCATTCTCTCTCTCTCTCTCTCTCTCTCTCTCTCTCTCTCTCTCTCTCTCTCTCTCTCTCTCTCTCTCTCACTCTCACTCTCACTATCACTCTATCACTCTATCTATCTATCTATCTATCTATCTATCTATCTATCTATCTATCTATCTATCTATCTATCATCTATCATCTATCTAAAAAATTTGTATGGCGTCCATCTCACAGAGCTTATCCCTGCAGCTCATCATCTCCAGGAAGCTTTTTCCTGGACACCTCCCCACTTTGTTTTTCCATTCTCCCATTCCTCTCTCCCTCCTTTCCATCCTTCTTGGACAGAACTCCCCCATTTCCCCAGGATGACCAGATCCTGTTCCTGGCTCCTTCCCCATCTCTTTGTCCTCCCTTGGAACTGCTGGGCCCGAGAGGCTGAGTAGGGCTGGATCTTTTCTGGCAGGCAACCAATCACAGGGTCTCCAGCAGGAGGGTGTGAACCCCAGAGGAGCCCAAAGCATCCCACAATCCCTGCGAGGTTGCCTTAGAAGGATTTTGGACATGAATGTCCTGTTCCCCCCCACAACACCTTAATGGTCTTGGCTCTTGGATATTTTCCATTCCTGGAATTTTGTGTCTTAAAGAGACAGCAACAGTCAGATTCAGTGAATATGAAGCTGGAATTAAGAGAGATCCCACAGTCAATTCCCCCAAGAAAAAAAAGTTTAACTAGAGCAGGATATTTCTAGAGATTCCTTTTTTTCCTGAGGAATTGCTACAACAGATCTCCCCCCCTCCCCCACCCCCCAAATGCAGGAAATGTTCGGTGAGCATGTTAATGAAATCACTCTAGCATTCATGGAATGTATGTCTGGTCTTCTAATTACAAGAGAAACACAAGAAAGATTGTATTTTATTACTTGAGTGTGTGAGCACATGCCACAAGCACAATGACTGTGGAAGAAAATCATCCTGTTATTTCAGATTACTTAAGACTCCGGTACCATGAATAGCTGTGTAGAAATCTTGGTTGCCGATATGAACTCATGGATTTAGTTTCCTTCCAATTTTTTCATGCTCCATCAAATGGCTAGTTTTTCCTTATGTTGCGCAACTATCTGTGTAACTCTACAACTGCACAGTAATGCCGATTTTTAAAATAAAGAAGGTCTGATTATTCACCACTGTGCAATGATGAAGTCTTGTGTATTGAAAAATAGCCCTGCACACACCCAACATGGATTTCCTGCCTGCAAAATCCCTTTCCCTCTTATTGAGGTCAACAGAGAGGTAGTCAGGAAATGTTGCAAAACAGGTTCTGCGACTTTTCCTGCAATCCAACACTAAGAGTTAACAATATTCCTGGATTGGAGCTCATCTGATTTGGTAATTCAGAGAAGCCAAAAAGCTACAAGACACGGGTCGCCTGGGAAATTATGGAAGGGAGCAAGAGTCTAAAGGAGACGAGACAGGAACGATTCTTTGAAAATATTTGTAGGCTCTATTGCTTCTCCTTTCTCTCCTTCCACCCCTGTATTCAAATCTAGATTGTCATAGGTAAACGGGAAAACTTTATTGTCTGTGAAATAAATCGGGAACATGCAAAGGCAATGCTTCTTCAGTTTGGGTTATGATGGCATTCTCCTCTGAGGGTGGCTGACTGGCTCTTACTGTGTGTTGTGGCCCGCCAGCGGAGCTGGCAGCAGATTCGGACAGTGAGGAGGTTGGGAAGGAACATGGGCCAGTCCTGGAGTCTCTTCAGAGTACCTTCGGGACCGTCTCCTACCATTTACCTCCTTGTGACCGGTTAGATCTCACAGGGTTGGCCTGCTACGGGTTCCGTCGGCTAGACAATGTCGGCTGGCGGGCCCGCGGGCGAGGGCCTTCTCTGTGGCTGCCCCTACTTTGTGGAATCAGCTACCCCCCGAGATCCGGACTATCCCCACCCTATTGGCCTTCAGGAAAGCTGTGAAGACCTGGCTTTTCCGACAAGCCTTGGGCCAATAAATAACAGATGTAGGCCCATGATTGTTTGAATGACTGAGTGTTTTTAATGTTTTATATTGTGTTTTTAACCCTGTTTTTTATATTGATATTGTTTGTATTGCTGTGAGCCGCTCAGAGTCCCTGCTGAGTTGAGCGGCATACAAGTACAAGTAATAAATAATAAATAAATAATAAGTCTGGTGAAGGCTCTGACAAGTGCTCTGCGTCTGAGGCAGAGATGGGCCAAGGCAATCTGACAGTTATCAGTTGCCTTTGGAGTCAGACATTAGTGAGGCAGACAAACAGCTGGAGCCTGTTCCCAGTGTGTACATGCACAGAGTTGTCAGACGAAGGGAACAGCTGACGAACAAGGGTCGACTTGGGAGTAAGGCCACAGGTGGACGATGAATGGCCCCTCCCATAGGGAATAAAAGAGGAGCGAAAGGGGAGGGGAGTTTGCAGGAGACAATTAGTTCATTTGGGCGAAGATCTGTTCCTGCGTTCTTGCCAAGTATTGTCTGTTATAGTGTGGAGTCTGAAAGATATCGGCTTGGCAGCTCTCCAAGCCTGATAAAAGTCTGTAATTGGGAAATATCTTGAAAAACTGTTGGCCGGGACTTTGCTGGAGAGGAATTCACTGTAAACTAAATAAAAGGGGTTTTATTGAGACGTGGAGTCGGCTTCGTGCTTTTGGGGAAGCCTAGATCAGAACTCTGTGTTAGGCTGATCAGAGCAGCTTAAGAATTGCAAGGTGTCCTTTAGGTCATATGATCCACCCTAGACACTTTGCTTTCCAGTCTCTTCTTGAATGAACCTAGAGAAGGGAGTCTCCCACTCCCTAGGTAACTGGCTGCATTGTCAAATTGCTCTATTAGTCATGATTTGTTAATATATAACCAGAATATTTTTTCCTGTAACTTGATTATCAGTCCATGCTGTGTCTTTAGGGATTATGGCCTTCTGTGTAACAGCCCTCCAGCCATTTTTCATGTGTCCTAATTTTTTTTTCTTGTCAAAGTTAAACATGCCCATTCTTTCAAAATCACCTTGTAGGAGTCTTGATTTCCCTAACTGGCTGCCCTCTCTAGACCCGTTCTGATTATTTTCTGACCAGGATCTAACCAGCATAAAATAGAATTCTTACCTCTTTTACTCTTATTCATGCTTGTACTATTACATATATATTCAATCATGTTTTACTGTTTATACTTTGCTTATAATCATATATGCTTGACAAATAAACAAATACAAATACTACTTCCCATTTTGGAGATGTTAATTGATACAAGCTAATATGAAGTTTACCCATTATCCATGGTTGTTATGGTCGGGTTTGGGCTATGTAGCAACTTTAAGTGCTTTTTGCTTATTTGTGATGTGGAATACAGTTTTTCTTTGGTCAAAGAGGTGCACTGGACTGAATAGATTGATTAATCGTCTGGGGATTGGTATATGGACACTCATTATGTTGAAGATAACGACTGGAGAACAAGAATTATAAGCTGCCCAGAGTCACTTGGTTGAATTGGGCAGTTATAGAAACTGAATAAATAAAAAGTAATAGTCTTCCAGTTTCTTGTTTATAATTTTTTTATTATATTATAAAATGCAAGTAATACATTAAAGAATACAAATAGCTGGGTACCATGTATAGAGCTACTCTAGGTGGCTTACAATAATAAAAAGGAAGAAATGGAAAGAGTGTAAACAAAAACAGGAATACAATGAAATAAACAATGAAAAAGAAAATAACAAGAATAGATCAATACGATAACAAAAAGGTGGACGGGTGAAGCACAGAGAGTAAGGGGGAAGGTAGGGTCTGCCTTCAGTTCAGCACTCACCTCCATATTTATACAACATGAACTAAAATGGTTATTATTATTAAAATTACTCTTCAAAGGTTTTTCTTAAAGGTAAGAAAAACAGTTAATGTCAATGTTAACTATAATTCTGAGATGTTAATCAACAAAAATTGCTTGAATTGTACAGTTTAAGTGTAGCATTGATAGACCATTTTATATATATATATATAAAGTTTGGAGATTACCAATCTCACGCACAGAATGACTGAGTGGTGAAAATAAAAATCATATAAATATTGCATTCCAACAGGAAGCAGTTAAAACAAGAATAAAACAATTAAAGTTAAACACGCTGAATTATTTTGTAGTATAATAAGAATTTCTATCTTGTGGTCAATACTGAGATCTCTACTGTATTGTTATTTGTTCATGAAAACAAAACAAAAATAAAATTTAAAAAGCTGCTTGGTAAAATAGATAACTTTTCCGTTCTTTATATTCCAACTGAGTTGCAGTATTTATAAACTTTCAAACCACCTTAGACAACATACTATAAGTGATTGTATTTGCCTTTCTGCATGATGCATTGTACATATGGAAGCCATTTTTGTTTAAACTTTTGTGTGGATATGTACTGTTAATTTTGCCACTGCTATGTATTTTTCAAGTTTAAGTTCCTAATCAGATATTGCAGTGGTGGGTTTCACTTACCTTCGCCACCAGTCCGCAGTGTGCGCGTCCACTCGTGCGATTTTGCTTCCGCGCATGCTCGGAAGCAGGAATGACCCCGAAACACAGCTGAGGAGCTCATCAGCTGTGCTTCAGGCAAAGAAATAAAAGTCAGAATTCGCCCGTGGGCGGGCGGGCGGGCGGGCGGGCAGCTGGGCCCTTTTTCAAGCCGCGGAAGGGGAAAAAAGATGGCGGCGCGCACGGACCCGCACCGACAATGACGTCACGAGCGGGTCGCTACCGGTTCGGGCGATCCGGTCCGAACCGGGAGGAACCCACCCCTGAGATATTGACAATGTATTTTATTTTCAATATTGGCAAAGTTTTTTCTTACAAAGCTGTAAGTATGTATCTCAGTAAGTTGTAACATTCCTTGTTGATGTATTCTGGAATTTCACCTAGTTAAAAATGTGATTTCGTTTCAAATTTAATTTCCAAATTCTCTAAATAGTGCCATGTATATCTTACTAACACTTCTGAGGGTTTTTTAAAATGTCTACTACCTATAGTAAAATGTTTATTCTAATTCTAATTCCATGGCATTTCCAATGTTTATTACGGAATGATTTAACTATCTTGGAAATTGTTGCCAGAGTTAAAATTTTTGATTTTGGACCCTATTTCTTTCTGTTGTTGTGCTGTGACTGTTCCTTTAAAGTTTTATATTATTTTTATCATGTTTTTCATTTGTGCTCTGTCCATGAATACTACTTTATATATGTTCTTCTAACAGAGGATATTGGTTTTGTAGGAGCATTTCAAATGTTCTTTTTTTCCCTTACTGTCCCTTACTCATTCTTAAGATTAAAATTTATGATTTGGGCAATTTATAAGTACAATATCATGGTATATTCTGGCTGTCCCAAAGTCATTCTTGTTGTGTCTTTAATCTGTTCATGGAGTCCATGTGAACAATTTCTGCATATTGGTTACATTTTTCTTACTATTCCTGTAATCAACATGGAAAGCATTCGAAGGAGAGGCTAACAGTGAAATTGTTGAGCTTATATTTTTTTCCTTATGGAATTCCATGCTTTTGTCAGATTTTGGCCTGATAAGATGTCCTTTCAGATTCTTGTCCTTATTTATTTATTCAATTGGTTTGCTGCCCATCTTGCCACGAGGCGACTTTGGGCAGCTTACAAAGTTAAAAGCAGTAAAAACATTGTGTGTGTGTGTGTGTGTTTGTTTGTGTATAACAATAATAATACAAATTATGATTAAAAGATGGGGAGGGAGGGAGCAGGATGGATGGGGGAAGGGAAAGGTGGGGTCTACTATTGGTCCATCAACCACCTTCCAGCATGATACTCCCCAGTTGGGACCTCAAGCCAACTGGTAGAACCATATCTTCAGGCTCTTATGGAAGGTCAGAGCGTGGGGGCAGATCTCACCCTAGGAGCAAGATGTTCCAAGGAGTTGGAGCCACAATAGAGAAGACTCTTCTCCTGGACCCCACCAGCTGAAAATCCTGACTGACGGGATCTGCAGCATGCCTCTTCTGCCAGCACAGGTGTGACGGCCCTGTCTTATTGGGGTGAAACGGTTCCTTTTGTACCATATCTGTGAAGTCCATTAGCTAAGCCAGCTTCTTCCAGTATTGATGTTCTACTATTCGGAGTCCTCCAGCTTCTGAATTTCAGAGGAAAAGAAAGGAATGGAATGGACACACACTGAGACATCAAAGTAGTTTATGCTCTGCTTTATATCAGTAGCCCCCTAAGCCTTATCTTGATTTAGGATACTGTGCATTTGTACAGAATTAAAATATCAAAGCCATAGAAGGCTGGAATATATGCAGTGGTCTAAGCCTTGAGTCCTTGAAGGTTTTTTTGTAAGACTTACAGGGGAAAATCTGATAATATAAAAAAGGAAGAAAGGATATATATGTTGGAAATTTATTCACCATCTGTTTGTTTACCATCTTTATCACAAATTTCTTGCACATCTGATTTTTGTATTGAAACATGGTGGTCTTTAAAACTAAGCAAGCAAAACTAATCTTTAAATCTGATTAGTACTTAGTTGGGTACTAGCAGGAAATCCCAGGGATGAAGACTAGACTGGGCAGGCAAATTTCCATTATCAGGGCAAAAAGTACATGGATGTTGCCATGAAGTGGCTAGGAATCTTCCATCATCCTCTGCCATAGTCATTTCCTCTTCTTTTGTGGCGGTGTGTGGTAATAGGTATAGAACAGGTTGGATCACCAAAGCCACCTGAGAATTGCACCTCTTACTCTTTTTACTAAGTGTAGTCAAACATCCAGGTGTTGATGTATGTATGCTAAAAGATTTTGACCTAGACTAATGGAATGTGCCAAAGATTGATAGTCATAGGCTCATTCAGAATTTGTGCAATTATTTTGCCTTTCTGGAATGCCTGTATTTTCAGTGTTTTAATGGCACATGTATTTAGAAATAGGAGATTTGGATCAGCCTTGTGTCTCCCTGGAACCTTCTAGATGTGTTGAACTACCATCCCCATCATCCCTAGCCAGCATATGAAGATGATCAGATCTGTAATTCCACATACCTGGAGACAATAGTTAGGGGAAGTTCCACTGCCAGAATCCTCCAGTCAACTCCGTCATTGCCAAGCGTTCTGGGAATTGAAGTCCATATATATGGAGAGTACCCTATTTGAGAAAGGCTGATGTAAAAGGTGATTAGTTTGCAGGGGCGGGTTCCTCTTACCTTCTCCTACTGGTGCGCATTGTGATGTTGTGCGCGTGCGTGCACGTCCTCTCGCACGATTTTGGCTATCTGCTCATGCGCAGAAGGACAATTTCAATTCCACACATGTGCAGAGAGCCAAAAACTGCGAAAAATTAAAAAAAAAGATGGCAGCGCGCACGGACTGGCAAAGAAAGCACCGGAGCTGTTGCGCAATCGGCGGGCCCCTACTGGAACGGTGGAGTGGACCGCACCGGTAGGAACCCACCACTGTATAGTTTGGCTGATTCCAAAACAAGACTCTTCTATAATTTTCTAGATGAATATTTAGTGCTAAAATCTGTTCAGAAATACATTAAGGACTGACTTGGCTAAGAATTTGCTGAGATTGCTTTGATTACTTTCTATACATTAATTAAAATACAGTTAGATAAACTTCCTTAATGATTTGGTTAGGACTATCTCTAAGAAACTGGAAAAATAATTGATCTGTGCTTTTCAACTATAAGCATTCTTACATGCTGGAATGCTAGAGGGTCCCAGAAACTTAATAAATATGGCATGTGTTTTTGGCTAGGGCAGGGTCAATAAATAGAGGGAACAAGATGCTTGATCTTGAAAAGCTTTTGCAAAGAACCTGTGCCTGCTTTGATAGGTGGGATTGGATATCACAAATAACCTTTTGTGATACCTTTTAATCACGAGGATTTGTCCTTGCCTAATTTTTCTCAAGGAGTTCAAGACACTGTACCTAGAACTCACTTCTCTAACCTTTCCTCATAACTTTGTGAGATAGTTTAGACTGAGTGATGTATGTTCACTGAGTGAACATACATGGTGAAAACAGGGGTGAGTTCCTACCGGTGCGGTCCAGTGCGCAGCTCCGGTAGGGACCCGCCGATTGCCCAATTTGCGCGCGCCAGCTCCGGTACCGTCTTCACCAGTCTGGCACGCGCCACCATCTTTTGGGGGGAATTTTTCAGTGATTTTTTGCTTTTGCGCATGCGCGGAAGCAAAATCTCACCAAAATTTCACGAGGGGACACGTGCGCGAGATTTCAGCAAGATTTCGCTTCTACGCATGCGCGGAAGCAAGAAATCACTGAAATCACTGAAATCGTGCACGCATGTCCTCTCGCAAGATTTTGGTGAGATTTTGCTTCCGCGCATGCGCAGAAAGCAAAATTGCACAAGGGGGCGCGTGTGCGTAACATGGCAGCGCACCGGTAGCGAGGTAAGTGCAACCCGCCCCTGGGTGAAAACTGGATTTAAACTTGCACCTTCCCACTATTGATCCAATGCCTAAATCCACTATTTTCCATCCTTGACAACTTTAAGAGGTGTGGGCTTCAAATGCCCACAATTCCCCAGTCACACGTCTTAAAATTGCCAAGTTTGAAAAACACTGCCTTGCTCACTGTCCTGCTGGCATAATTTGGCCTCTAGATAGGTTTATCTGACCGCTTGCTTATATGTCCCACAAAAAGCTTTTTAAACAGCTGCCAAGGGTAAAAGAATATTGGTGTTGATTGTGCCATCTCCAGCTACTGGCTGTAGTCCAATGAAGATTCTTCTAAAGCAGTGTTTCCCAACCTTGGCAACTTGAAGATGTCTGGACTTCAACTCCCAGAATTCCCCAGCCAGCTTTGCTGGCTGGGGAATTCTGGGAGTTGAAGTCCAGACATTTTCAAGTTGCCAAGGTTGGGAAACACTGTTCTAAAGGGAAAGAGGGCAAATTGATTTAAACTAGGGGATGCAGTAATACAAGAAACCAAGAACAAGAAGGCAGATGTACTGCCTATTGCCTGCATGCATCAGGTATCCTAATGTGCTTGTAAGAGAATGAGTGACATGATCCTTTGACTCAAAATGCAATGGGTGATTCCATGTCAACAGCCCCATCATTCCCTTTCCAGTAAGCATTACTTTCATGCAATCAAAGAGGACATACCTTCTGCTGGACCATGAAAGTAGTCTGTAGTTATGGTATTGATTGTCCTCAAGGCCAAACCAACATCTGCTATGTATGGTATTAGTTAGAACTATTAGTTCACCATCAGAAGGAATCTGGCAACATCTTTTCTACCTAACAAATAAAAGACACATACGTTTGTGATCTGAAAGTCATTTTATCAGGTGCATAGAGTGAGTAAGCCAAATGTAGGAATTAAAATGGGATGTGGGTGGGGAAGAAGGATAGTTATGTGTCTGATTAGTACCTGGATGGGAGACTTCCAAGAAATCCCAGGTCTGTAAACTACAAAAATGGACAATAAAAATATTCACAGATGACAAATCACTTCTAGATAATTGCCAAGAAAACATAATGTCCATGACATTATCAGAAGTTAAACTTGATTCAGATGCATCTTTACTTTTCATCAGGATCTCATCTACCTTTTGAAGCTTGCAGAATTGTTATTGAAATTATCAAGTTATCTTAACAGAACCTATCAATGCCCCCTTTGCTGTCCCTTTATTTGTCTTTATCAACCAAATCCTACCTTTTCAAGTGGCATGGACTGCCATTTTGCACAAAGGGCTATGCCTTGCCATGTTTCTACCACCCTCTACTTAATCCACTCAGCCATTCATCAAATCTCTTTGCTGCTGGTTCTGGCAACAAACACATCATCACACTAACTGTGTAATGGACAGACATACTTGGTTAGCAATTTTAGAATTCCCATGACAATCCCATGACAGATTGGGGACTGTTTTCAGCTAAATCATAACTATTGATTACTTCCCTTGACCAGTCGACATCTTTTGGGGGTTTTCAAGCATAAGGATGGATAGTCAATAAATCTCAGCTATACCATTAGAGTACTATGAAACATTCCACAATCAATTTCTAATCAAACATGTCTCTGTTAAACATTTGTTTAACACAATTGGAATCGGTAAGAAAAATAGGAATAGCAATACATTAAGAAAATAACGTAGATTAAACAGACTGTATGTTAAATTTAGATACAATTTTTAAAGCCTCATGTTTCAGATAGGATATAAATTATTGCATGCATAACAGCTTATAGGGCCTCTTTGCATGGGTCTCTTTTGCTATGATTTCATTGCCCTAATTGGCTACAAGAGCTACTATATATTTGAGAATAAAGCTGCTGCTAACACCTACTAGAGAGACGGTTTGGTGTAGTGGTTAAGACACCAGGCTAGAAACCGGGAGACTGAGTTTTAGTCCCATCTGAGCTATGAAGTCAACTGGGCCAGTCCCTCTCTCTTAGCCCTGGGAAAAAGGCAATGGCAACCCACTTCTCAACATCTTGGCAAAAAACCTGCATGGATTAGTTAATTCAATTGCCAGGGCTTAAAGGCACACCCGCACAAATTATGTCAATACACCAGGTAGGTTAAAAATAGTATGACCAAATCTGTTTGTTTTTTTAATGCTTAGGTAGAAGAAAAATAGGGATTAGTTTTTGTGTTAGCATTCCACTTTTCTTTGTAGTCTGAACATGACAAATAGGTTATTACTCCATACTACGGTAGTGACTGTTGGGCTGAAACTTGTGTAAGTCTTATTTTTCACCCACTCAGAATCTTATACAACTATAAAATCAAAGGAAGAGCTGCATACTGTAGACAGCTGGGATTCCATTAGATCTTTGGTGTGTGTGTGTGTGTGTGTGTGTGTGTGTGTGTGTGTGTGTGTGTGTGTGTGAGAGAGAGAGAGAGAGAGAGAGAGAGAGAGAGAGAGAGAATTAGAATTAGAATTAGAATTAGAATTAGAATTAGAATTAGAATTAGAATTAGAATTAGAATTAGAATTAGAATTAGAATTAGAATTAGAATTAGAAGGGAGGGTGTAAGACTTGTGTATGCAGAGAAAAGCTGCCTCAAGGGATTGAGGAGATGGTGAAGAGAAAATTACCACATAGTTCCCAGGAGATTCTCAAAAAATGCTCTAGAACTTCCAGCTCTTTTCCCTCCCCCCCTTAAAATGAATACTGTACAACATTTGCAAAAACAAAACAAAACCCCACTTTATCCACCCTAGAGCTTTTTGACCAACCGGATGAATTGAAGGGACAGGATAAATAAGATTTTAGAGAGCATGGGGATAAACGTGAAGGTGTGAGACATGGAATTTAGCCTCTGGACAAAATATTTCCCACTTCTATCTTGAGGTTTATCTCCAGGAGTTACAAGCAAAGCCAGACCTGCCTCCCAAGGAAGGAGGAGAATCTGCCACTTTACCTGCTCTTGCTGTCACCCAGTGTCTATTCCAACCATACTTTCCCTCATTTGTTGACTGACCAGCCAAGTCGACCTACCTTCTCCCCAGAAATGGATTCCCTGAAGAGTCCCTCAGAGGCAGGAGGTCTGGCATTGGGTTGGATGGAAAGCTGCTATGGAGAGCCAGGGTCCTTAAGAGCAATGAGATGGTTGCTCCAGCCCAGAGCATGGACCCAGTTTGCTGCTCTTCCCTGAGTAGCGGATGTTAGCTTCAATTTGCAGTAGCAATGGCTTTTTATGTGCGAGTCTGCATAGGTGTAGAAGTTAAATTGTTTCAAGAAACTGCAAACGGAGTTATACATTCCAAGAATAAATTTTAAAATTCAGCTTGAGCTACTTCTGGAAATAAGTGTGTATACAGAAATGTCTTCTCCAGCATGTGTCTTCCAAATATATTGGACCACATCTCCCATAAGGAGCCGAGGTGGCGCAGCAGTTAAAAGCAGCATTGCAACCTACTTCAGTGACTGCTAGTTCAGCTGTTCAAATCTCACCAGGCTCAAGGTTGTCTCAGCCTTCCATCCTTCTGAGGTCGGTAAAATGAGGACCCAGATTGTTGGGGGCAATATGCTGAACTCTGTAAACCGCTTAGCGAGGGCTGTAAAGCACTGTAAAGCGGTATATAAGTCTAAGTGCTATTGCTATAAGGCCCATCTTGGCCAACATTTCTGGAAGGCACTGTATTGAAGAAGGTTGGGGAATAAAACCAAAGCAGCAGTTTCAACATTTAGGTAGCATCTTCAGGTTTGTGGCTAATAATAGATTTTGCCAGAATTCTAGAATGTGGAGGCTTTATATATTCCTTAAGCATTGTATGCAAAAAAAAAAAGGTTTATGGTTGAGATAATTGTGTTTCAAGAAAGCATGGCATGAAACAGCTTTTAGAAAAAGCACACATTGGGAAAGTAGCATTTTGAAAACGTATAATTCCATTAAAGGAAGCAACAAATGTTGTGTTTAATTGTACCTTTGGAAAGGGAGAAGAAGTCCCATGTTCTCAGACTTTGCATCACAGTAAGGGAGGGGCGATTTCACTCCTCCAGCCCTTACCCCAAGGATAAATCCAACCCATCATCCTGCTTTTTTAACTCTCTTCCAATGCTGCTTTTTCCTCATGGAGTAAACCCCCCCCACACATACACACACACACACACACACACACACACACACACACACACACACGTGTGACACGGGGATCCTCTTCATCATCTGCATCAGGAAAGCCCAGTGACAAACATGCTGTCACCGCGTCTCTTTTGAAATTGCATTTTTTGTGCCCTATTTCACTTTTGAATGTGGAAACTTTTGGCTCAGCGCAAAAAGTAAAAAAAAAACCACACAAACAAACAGAATGAAAAATGCTCTGCTGCTTTTGTCTGATTAATCTTGAATCACAATCAAAGCCACTGGCCCTGGGGCAAGTCTTTGAAGCAGGTCATGGTTTTCCTGCTTTTACTTGAACCACCTCCCCCCTCAGAGAAAATGTCATCCTCATGACGCAATGAAAAAAATATTTGTTTTAACTTTGGCATAAGAGGTATGTAGGGAAGATTCTGGGCCTATCACCCAGAATATTCTTTTAACTGTAACCAATTTGGTGGGCTGAAGACACAAAAGAGCCAACAACAGTTCTCTAGACAATACACACAAGCACTCATACCTATTACTCTCTACTCACTCTTTTCAACTCTTCACCATAGCTACTATTAATCTTACTATTGCTACTCCAACTACTACTCCTTGTGACTACTACCAGAGAACATTATCCCCTTCTAAGCTGCTTCAGGCTGCTTTACTTCCCAACTTACCTTCTTGTCTCCCCTACACAAACCACCACAAAGCTGTTTTACCTCACAGCTTTTATAGCCAATGATGCTGGGGAGAGGCCTTAAAGAGACAGGACAAAAGCAGCACAGGTGCTGGCCATTTTCTGGGCAGCCTGCTCTCAGTGGGCCCATGAAAGAAAATGCCTCCCTTTTTTTTGTCAATGGGGAGAGAGTCCACAATGGGCCACTGACTCTACAGTGGCCTCTGATTGTCAACCAGCAAAGCCAAGATGTACCAGGTGGGAGACGAAGGCAGCACCTGGCCTCTGGCTTAAGGTACAGGACCAGAAATGACAAAGCAATGTGTGCTACCAATGAAGTTCTTTGCTCTCTAAGGTGTGATGCTGCCTTCAGGTGACTTGGTGAGTCATGATCAACATGAGTAATAGATAAATTGTCAACTCCCTCTCAGCTGGGAATAGGTAGAGTGAAGTCCTACTTTAATTGCTCAGGGGAATGAAAGAATCAGAGCAGATTCTCTTATTTATTTATTTTACCAACAGAAGCTCACAAGTATGATATGGAAAGCAATGGCTATCTAGATATTGCACCTGGATTTCCTCACATGATGCCTGTCAAATGTCTAGGCAAAAACTCAGGCCCTATAGCTGTCCATTTTACTTGTGTGAATGGTTAAATACAGCTTCCACATACAGCTGGTTAAATGGTTAAATACAGTTTCCTCCCCCACACCCTGTGGACATACCACAAAGAAGGAAATATGTAATATTATTTAAAGAGATAAAAGGGGGGGGGGTCATAAAGCAACTTGAAGAAAGTATTGTCCACTGTACTATATTTATTATTCAGATTCTAAAATGATCTTGGTAAATCACTATTGGTGCATCTATATTGAGAAGACAATTACCTCCCGTATGTGGAAGCTGTATCTAACCTTTACACAGGTAAAATGGACGGAAGGATCCACGAAGGAGAATTTCAATTTATTTAGGAGCCACTGTCACAGCTTTTGGACACCGCATGTTGTTGGTTAATTAATTCTGTAAGTTATATGAAGGAGGTTTGTCTTTTGTCTGCCTTGAGAACTCGTGTTTGCCACTTTCATTGGATGACCCAAATTCTAGATTGAAGAAGGGTGTATGCGTTGTTTCTCGGGGCTCCAGCCAGCCAGCCAGCCAGCCACTTGTGCTTGTCCAGAAAACATGTCCATCCATTCCTCCCTCCCTCCAATTTTCGACTTTCTGTTCCCCAGAGCTACCTAGACATCCATTGCATTTTGGTCTCTTGTCAAATTTGTTTGTTCGTTTGGCATTTCTTCCTCTCCCCACCTTTTCCAAAAGACTTTGGAGCTTTCATGAGCTCCCTGACTCCTCTCTCTCTCTCTCTGATGTGAAGGTGGTATTTGGGTAGTATTACACAGGGGAGACGTTGATGACGTTCTCCTTAGAAGCTGGCGATCCCCATTAAGCTACTTGCATGCCAGAACGTCTAGCTAAGCTTATCTCAGGCATTCCACCCATAAGCTGCCCCTGCAAGCTTGAAGATTTTCCTGACTCCTTGCCACTCCTGTGCTGCTGGGAAGGAGGTCGCCATTTTTACTCATCCTTGCCAAACATCTGCTTGCCTGCTTTGGCTCTGGTTCGATGATACCAGATGGCAATTCTGCCCAAGCATTTTGAGAACAAGCGATTTGAAACGCGCCACACAGAAGACCACCGTTTATTTACTCCGTTTGTTTACTTGTTTCCTAAAGCGCAATTCTTAAATGCTGGGGAGAGCTTTGCTCATTAATCAAATTAAATGCAGATCCTTGTAGAAGCCTGGCTTCTCCTAACATCTGTGGTGTGGTTTCATCTTAGCTGTTTCTTTTTTCCCCTCGAGGCTTAACGCAACTAGAACAGGAGTTAGCGTTCGGGTGCCTGAAGGCTCCAAAGTACTCTAATCTTGTAAGATTTCATGCAGGAATGCTGAAACCTTGCAAGTTCTTGATCGAGTGCCAAAATATTACGTCGCTCCACCAAAAGCTTTTGCTTCGAAAGAGAGAATGAAAGAAAGAGCAAAGTTTTACCCTCCAGTGAAAGAACAAAACCCTAAAAAGAGGGAAGCAGCGGGGGGGGGGAGCAGTGGTGAGAGAGCAATGCAACAATGACAAATACACATTGGTGTATCAATGACACCAGAGTATCTGGCTGGACACAAGCTGATATTCATTCTGGCTCAAATAGTAGAACTGACCTAAGTGAACTTGGATAACTTCCAACTAACTGGCAATTTCAATATCCAGCTCCTTCAAAGTGTTAGTCCTTGACTTATTATTGTCCATTATTGTCGTAATGGCCCATTATTGTCGTAAGTTGTGAGAGTTGTAAAGCGGGTCAGCATGAGACTGGACCCATTTTTATGACTTTTTGTGTCACTAAAGTGAATGCTGCAGTCATTAAACGAACCTATTGTTCGCTATGGGGCAGTTTTGCTGAAACCAAGAGGTTGGTGCCTGTTTTCAGCAAAAACATCCTAAAACACAGTTATGTGACTGTGAGATGCTGCAAACCGCCATAAATGAGGACTGGTTGCTGAGCGCTTGACATTGGTCACGTGACTCTGGGGGTGGGGCCACTGTTATCCGAACTTTGGAATCAGGTCATAAGTACCTTTGGGACAATCCGCTGGAACGTCAAACGACTGGCAAGCAGCCAGTTGTAAGTCAAGGACTACTGTATTGGCTTGCAGTTGTTTTCAATTCCCAAAATGCTGAGAACCTGCTGAGATCAGGGTAAGCCTCTCAGTGTTTCCTGCACTTGAACAGGAACCAGTGTGGTACTATATACTGGTATATATCACACTCCACTATTGAATTGTTGTGACTAGACTAGCACTGGGGAGACCAAATTTCTAATCCTTCCTCAGGCACAGAAACTCAGACTGGTGACTTTGCACCACTAAGTTTTGCTCAAATCACAAACTTCACGGAGTTGCTTGGAAAATAATAGGAGGCCAGGTTGTGGTCTAAGAGAAAAGCAGATAGGCACCTAGCAAGTAGTTAAAATTGATCATTTGATCATCCTGAACGCTTAAAAAAAATTGGTGTCTTGCCTACAACACATAAGCATCCATGTTGCTATGATGGGTTTTTTTTTTTTAAAAAAAATCACCATGTTGCACATAACAGCATTTGAAAGTGGAGCCAAACCTTTTTACAAAGAACATATTTTAGACAGCATGACAGTTTTCTTCTTCTTCTTCTTCTTCTTCTTCTTCTTCTTCTTCTTCTTCTTCTTCTTCTTCTTCTTCTTCTTCTTCTTCTTCTTCTTCTTCTTCTTCTTTCTTCCTTCTTCCTTCTTCCTTCTTCTTCTTTCCTCTTCCTCCTCCTCCTCCTCCTCCTCCTCCTCCTCCTCCTCCTCCTCCTCCTCCTCCTCCTCCTCCTCCTCCTCCTTCTTTTCACTTTTCGGATCACTGAACACCACTTTGCACAGTCAGCTGCGTCTCCAGGGTGCAGGCCCACGGCTTGCATATCTATATGCATCTCTCTTGAATATCATATTAGACAACATGACAGTGATATTTTTTTAAAAAGTAAGAGAAAATACAAGCGACTATGGATGATTTTTAAAAAAGGAAGAAGAAGTTAAAAATCCCCAGAGAGGACAACCGTTACCCATCAAATTAACGGTTGCCAAATTGCCTTCTGCAGAGGCAATTATCTGTGTGAACAGTGAAAGAAATGGAAATAAAGATGAATTATGCCAAACAAAGAAAATTTGAATTTGCAAATAACCTGGGCAAATAGTAAGCATATAAATTGTGAAAAGAAAAAGAAAAGAAAGTGATGTTAAAGTTGCAACAAGGAAATACTGAAATAACTGATAATGCAAAAAGTGTTTCACCAGTATTATTCTATTTTATATGAGGATCAAGGAATTTCCCTTGGAATAAGTGAAGGACTATTTACACAAACAGAATCTACCAAAGATTACAGAGAATCAAAGATAAATTTTGAAAGGACTTATAACAATAAGGTAACTTATTGTTGTATGCCGCCCTGAGTCCCTCGGGAGTAGGGCGGCATAGAAGAACAAATAATAAATAAATAAATAAATAAATAAATAATAAATAAATAAATAAATAAATAAATAAATAAATAAATAAATAAATAAATAAATAAATAAATAAATAAATAAATACTATGTGGAGCTATTAAAAAGGCTAAAACAGGAAAGGCACCTAGTCCAGATGGCCTGCCAGCCTCCTATTAGAAATGCTTTGAGGATGAACTTTTACAACCTTTACAAGTAATAAATATTATTTTAGAGGACAGAAAGATTTCTGAAATCTAGAAAGAGATTAATATAGCATTAAAACCTAAAGAAGGCCAGAACCTGACTTTAACAAGAAATTACCAACCAGTATCTTTACTGAATAAAGACTATAAGACAATGGTTTTGGATAAAAGATTAAAGAAAAATTAAGGACTTTATTCATGAAGATCAATATGGATTTTTTACCTAAAAGACAATTGCAAGATAATATTACAAATGGTATTTCCGGAGTGTTTGGAGCAACTCATGAAAAAACAAACTATATTGGTCTTCTTAGATACAGGGAAGTCCTTTGATAGTTTGATAATTTTCTTGATTAGAGTTTTGGAATGTATGAGCCTTGGAGATAATTTTATTAAGTGGGCACAATTAATATCTCACAGAAAGCACAAATAATGGGGAATTAACAAAACCTTGTGTGATTCAAAAAGAGACAAGAGAAGTGTAGTGTTGACATTTCGTTCCTACGTACCACACGATTATTCGCCTCAACGGTCTCCTCACTGACGATAGCGATCCTTCCGTTTAGGCAAGGTATCCCACCTTCGTCGCCAATTTGATGTGTTTGAGGGTTCACTCACGAGGCAGACGATGAGGTAAAAGGTAACTCATTTTATTAACAGATAACCTGAACTTCAACTCATCTGACAGAACTGGGACTGCCGCTCAGTGACAGCTCCTGTTTATACTGTAACCACAAACTATCCACCAATCCCAAACCTTAATTCTCCCTCTTCTTAAACTGCCCCCTAGCGGCCCTCCGGAACACTACAAGAAGGATGCCTGCTGTCTCCAATCGTGTTCACTTTAGTCCTTGAGGTACTGAATAGAGACATAAAACAAGATGAAGGGATTGTGGGAGTTAAGATTTAAAAAAGAAACTTACAACTTAAGGGCTTCTGCAGATGACTTGGTGATAGTTGTGGAGGATCTGTTAGAGTAGTGCTTCCCAAACTTTTTCTTCATTAACCAAAAGTGCTTATGAGAAAATCCATTTTACCCAATCTAGGTACAACACTCAAAGTCCACTTAAATGTCCTTGTTGTGATTGGGTAATGGGTTTGGGTGTTGCTATTCAACAAAAAGCCACTTTTGCCCAAACTTGGGAAATTTACTCAGGTTTGGGAAACACTGTATTAGAAGGAGTAGAGCATTAATGGGGACATTAAAGGACTTTGGTATGCTAGCAGGTTTTAAGGTTAATAATCAGAAGATAAAGATGTTAACAAAAGTATGAAAATAGAAGACCAAATAGAACTGATAAAGAAAACTGGTTTTAAGATTGAGGAAAAGGTAAAATATCTGGGCATTATGACAAATGTGAACTGTATGTGATTTTACAATAATTATGTTAAGACGTGGAATGAAATTAAGAAGGTTATGTTAAGATGGGAGAAATTAAAATTGTGACTATTAGGGAGAATTAAGAGCCGAGGTGGGTGCAGTGATTAAAGTGCAGCACTGCAGTCCAGCAGTTCATCTGTTCAAATCTCACCGGCTCAAGGTTGACTCAGCCTTCCATCCTTCTGAGGTCGGTAAAATGAGGACCCAGATTGTTGGGGGCAATATGCTGAACTCTGTAAACCGCTTAGCAGTGGTGGGTTCCTACCAGTGCGATCCACTCTATAGCACCGGTAGCGGCCCGCTGGTGACATCACAGTACTGGTGTGGTTGGTTGCCAATGCCTGGGCGCCGCCATTTTTTTAAAAAAATTGTAATTTTTTAAAAATTTTCTTCTGCGCATGCCCAGAAGCCGAGCTTCCAGCACTGCGCATGCACTGCCTTCCTACCCCACAGTGAGTCCAAGCAGGGGAGGATGGCTGAGGGAGCGCGTAAGATGCTGAAAGAACGGGCGGCAGGAGCTATCTCCATTCTCCTCCCTTCAGCAGTCCGAGAAGCCACGAACGCGCGGTGATGATCCTAGGCATTCTCGCACGTTTGAGGCTTCTCGAGCTGCTGAGGGGAGGGGGAATGGGCGGCAGGACCTATCTCAGTTCCCCTCCCTTTAGCAGTCCGAGAAGCCACGCCCACCCGGTCACATGGCCGGCAAACCATGCCCACCCGGTCACATGGCTGGCAAGCCACACCCACAAAATAAGCCACTCCCACAGAGCAGTAGTAAAAAAATTAGGAACCCGCCCCTGCCGCTTAGAGAGGGCTGTAAAGCACTATGAAGCGGTATATAAGTCTAAGTGCTAAGTGCTATTTCTATTAAAAAAACCCGAATGCCTTGCCTAGAATAATGTTTTTGTTTTAGACAATACCTAATATGACCATATACCATTCAAGCGATGCCAAAAAGATATATCAAAATTTGTATTTCAAGGGAAAACCCCCACAAATTAAATTGTTTCATAATGCAAAGGAAAGAGGAAGATTGGGTTTACTAGATTTAAATTTGATTTTTGAGCTTGTTTAGTTTGGAGGGAAAAATGGATGTTGCTGAGGAACAAAACATTTTACAATTAGGTCATGACCTGAGGTTTGGATGGCATGCATGCCTTATGGATCTCAACACAAGAAGCATTTTATAAAAAAGAAACAACAGGTAAAGGCAAATAATTAATGAATCAGGAATTATTGGTGAATTATAAGGAGAGTATAAAATTAAATCAAGAGAGCAATTATGGCAGAAGGATATAGTTGTCAATATATATTTTCTTTTCTTTTTTTTTCTTTTCTCTTTTTCATACTTTACTATTTTTTTTCTTTGAAAGTATTTCTTATTCTCCATGTAAAGTCTTTTCATAAAAGTTATTTTTTAAAAAAGAAAATGCAATGCTATGCTTGCTCTTCTGCAAGGAAGCAATGATTTCATGCTGCTAGATGATGCAGAAGAGAAAATCAATAAAAAGAAGCTTCAGAAATTCCACTTTAAAATATATTCAGGCTTGATTTGGACTGTTCTGACAGTTTTCAGATCCTTGCAAGTCTTCCTCTGTACACAGTAGTCCAGGCAAAGAAAGTAGAGTGAAATTAATTAACAAGAATCTGGCTGGGAGCCAGGCATGTAAAGTGTCAGTTTTCTTGAATGACTGCCTTGAAATGACATAGCTTACTTGAGCCTGGGAGCCAGAAGGTGGGGAGTGGTAGGAGTTCCCACCCATGCAAGAATGGACCACCCACAATTCTCACTGTTAACAAGACCTGCTTTGTTCTAGCTACAATAAACCTGCATGAAGCCAGAAAAATGCTGACTCGGCTTTCAAATTGAGCCAAGATTATTTGATCATTTAAAGTCCGGAGCTGATTTGGAGCTGCTGATTTGGAGCTTGTATGGAAATCTTTAGGCCCTAGCAATAGAGGGAAGCATTCAGTGGTGGGTTTCAAAAATGTTTTACTGCCGGTTCTGTGGGCGTAGCTTGTTTGGTGGGCGTGGCTTGATGATCATGTGACTCAGTGGTGAGATTCAAATTTTTTTTACTACTGGTTCTGTGGGCGTGGCTTGGTGGGCGTGGCGTGGCTTGGTGGGCATGGCAGGGGAAGGATACTGTAAAATCTCCATTCCCTCCCCACTCCAGGGGAAGGATACTGTAAAATCTCCATTCCCTCCCCACTCCAGGGGAAGGATACTGCAAAATCTCCATTCCCTCCCCACTCCAGGGGAAGGATACTGTAAAATCTCCATGCCCTCCCCACTCCAGGGGAAGGATACTGTAAAATCTCCATGCCCTCCCCACTCCAGGGGAAGGATAATGCAAAATCCCCATTTCCTCCCGATCAGCTGGGACTCGGGAGGAAGAGAATAGATGGGGGCAAGGCCAGTCAGAGGTGGTATTTACCAGTTCTCCAAACTACTCGAAATTTCCACTACTGGTTCTCCAGAACTGGTCAGAACCTGCTGAAACCCACCTCTGGAAGCATTTATTACTTCAATTAATGTTGCCATCATCTGGTGAATGGCTGTTGAAGAATGGAAAATAGCTTCTCCAAATAATTAAAACAGAAATAGGGGGTAGACTGGTCTCTCCTTGTGATGATCTTCAGATTCTGTGTGAAGGTGCAGCAGATTCAGTGGTCTTTGAATCCTGACCAGTGGCAATCCATGGTTCCTTTTTAATTCGATGTCCCAGGGCAACTCTTGGGAAAATGGGAGGGGAGACTTGATCACTACATAGTGATGCTCATGTACATATGTATCAGTGGCTGAATTTGCACATCACTGTAAACCAGAATTTTGAAAAATATTGGTTTTTGAACAAGCCACTTGGTTCCTCCTGTCAGTGAAAGAGTTAGCTAAGCTCTGGCATGTTTTCAAAAATAAGAGACTGAAATTATAATTACACATCACTCCAGAGAGGGGGGAAAATAGATGGCAAATCAGTTGCTCATGGAACTTTTGAGTACACAAATTAAAAAGGATGTGTATTAGAAATGGAAAAATGGAGGTAATGACCAAAGCAGGGTACTACCAAGTAGCTAATATCCACAGGAGGGAAATCCAAAAGATTAGAATTCAAAAGGAACTTAGACTTAGGAACTATAGCTGTAGATAAAGGGGTTGGGTGGAGAGAAAAGGCTGAAATTGCCACTAAGAGAGGTAAGAGGCAAAAGTGGGAGGACAGACCTTTTCTCTAAATGAGAAGTGAGTAAAGGAGCGAGCACCAAGTGAAGATAAATAAATAGAGAGGTTTAGGGAGCATCTGGCTACTATGAATGAGTAGTCTCCAGGACCAAACCACCTTGGTCTGAGAGTCTCGCAGGAGCTTATGAATGTCATCTTGGAGGCAGTGTAGAGAATGTCATCTCTAAGGCAGTGTTTCTCAACCTTGGCAGTTTGAAGATGTGTGGACTTCAACTCCCAGAATTCCCCAGCCAGCGTTGCTGGCTGTGGAATTCTGGGAGTTGAAGTCCACACATCTTCAAACTGCCAAGGTTGAGAAACACTGCTCTAAGGTAACCTCTGGGAAATCATGGAGAATGGTCATAATGCTCAAGGACTGGAGAAGGACAAGTCCCCAAAAGTCTCTTACCTTCAAAAAGATAACAAAAAAGGACCCATGTAACCACAAAACAATCAGCTTGACATTGATAATCAACGAAATTTTGAAACAAATGATTAGACCCAGTATGGGTCTTTCTTTTTTATATAAATGGTATAATGACAACTGGAGGGGTTCAAACAAATATTGGGGTAACCATTTGTAGAGGATGCTATAGTGGATGTCTCTACTGGACAAGGGGTTGTGTGAGATGTTCTCCAGGATATCGTCCAATTTTTCCATATTTTGATTCTATAATTCTGTGAGGTTTATCACTTCATACATGATCAAGTTATAGTGTCACTATAATTATCCTTACCTATGATGTACAAATCTGTATTTCAGATTTATCCCTCCTAAACAGGCCAGGAAACATATTCAGGAGCAAAAAATGGAAGAAGATTCTTACATTTCCAATTTGTTCAATTAACAAACCATGGAAGGAGTATCTGTGATTCTTCAGCGGAGAGAATCTTAGCGATGTTCCAGTGATTGAAAGCAGAAGGATGTGATGATTTTGCTTTTTCCTTCACTTTTAGAAGTACATTGCATCTAATGGAGACTTGACATTACACTTATCCCTATTGTATTTAATTTACCGCCAACAATTGGCTGAAGATGTGCATTTTTGCAATTATTGCAGATGTTATTTTTATGGGCTGTTGAAAACTGGAAGGTCATTTGTCACTACTCTATGTGCTTCATGGAAAAACACACTGTATTTCCGGTATAACCAGTCTGCCCTCATGGATGCAAGTGAAATGCTGACATAATCACTATGGTATGTAGGTCAGGATAGCAAATGAATATTCAGCATTGGTGCATTTAGTAACAAATATGACCAAAAAAATGGGCTAACACAATTTCATATTTCTTAAGCCCATTCACTGAAATGAAACAGCTAGGACGTAAATCTGTAAAGTGACAACTACCTGTTGACCATTCAATCCCTGATGCAAGCTTTGGGATTTTTAGTCCATGAATATTAATTAGTTTCACACCATGATTTAATGTGTCCTTTGTTCCAGTTTTGCTAATTAGAAATAATTACTTGAGCTTTTTCTATTGCAAAAGGAAACCGACTTGCATTTGGCGTCATTTCCTCCTAGTAGTCTTTATTCCGTGGATCTGATTCCAAAGACGACTTAAACAATATGCCCATTTGTGACCCAAACTCTAAATGATCTGGTTGTCTTGGATTGTCAGCCTGGACAATGGGCAATGAAACAGAGAAAAAGCAAACAAGGTATACCTTACTTCATCCTCAAGAGAACAATCTTCTGATTTAAACAGGTTCTTTTCCTGATTGTATACGTGGGCATGTAATAAGAACATCATATGCATTTAATAAAACGCCATCAGCAAATAGGCTCATTTTGCACATGCTGCTTGCTTGTTTTATTCCTAAACCGCCTCTGGGATTTAAAAGCAGGAGTAAAGCCAAGGGTGGTGCTTGATTTGGGTAAAGTGACCAGGTTTTTTTTTCTTCAAGCGGGACACCATTGACGGGGATGGGTTTCTCCATTTGAGTTTTGCCCTCTGCGCATGCGCAGAACGCTGCGCATGCGCAGAGGGCAAAACAGCAAATGTCGGCGTCCAGGTGAGGTGGGGGGGAGGGGGGGAGGGGGGAGGCGGGAGGGCGCTTGGATGCCTGCAGCTCGCGACAGGTAAGCTGCCTCCTTTCCCCATCTCCCGCCTCCCGTTCGTTGCTTGCCAGCCCGGCCGAAGGGAAGGCGGGAGGCGAGGAAAGGCCTCCCGAAAGGAGGGGAGGCTTCGGGAGCCCGCCTCCCTTTCGGCCCGAAAGGGAGGCGGGCTCCCGAAGCCTCCCCTCCTTTCGGGAGGCCTTTCCTCGCCTCCCGCCTTCCCTTCGGCTGGGCTGGCAAGCAACGAACGGGAGGCGGGAGACGGGGAAAGGAGCAGCCGGCAGCTTACCTGCTCCAAGCATCCAAGCGCCGCGGTCTCCCGGTCGCCCGCCCGGCCCCAGGGCAACGGCGGCAGCGAGGCGACGGGGGGAAGAAAGGGGAGGGGGACGAGGAAGGGCTGTTTGCGCCGCTCGTGACGTAAATTCAAAGCGGCGACGGCTCCTCGTCCCTCACCCCTCCCAACAGCAGCGGCGCCTCTGAGGGCGGGGCTAGGGATGGGGCGGGGGAAGGAGAGGAGGAGCAGCCTCCCTTCCCCCTCCCCCCAGCTTCCAGCCGCCGCCGGAGGAGTCAACAACGCGGGACGCCCGCCCGCCGCCAACGCTGCCCACAGCCGGCCCGAGCTGAGAGGCCTGCTGCCTTTCAGGGCGATTTTTTGAAAGAATGCCCTAGTCGGGCATTCTTTCAAGAAATCGGGACTTTTTAAGAGGGCGGGCGGGACGCGGGACAAATGGTGAAAAAGCGGGTGTGTCCCGCCAAAATCGGGACGTCTGGTCACCTTAGATTTGGGGGGTGTCATGAAAGGAGGGAAACACACTTCCAAAGTAGGCAGGGCATAGAAGTGGGTGGATCTAGACCTGAGACTAGATGTAGTTGATGTAATTTATTTAAATAGCAATCTAATTAAAATTAAATTAATTCAGTGCAGTTAATATGATTGTTTCCTCCTCTAACATTTAATCACCTCTCTCTTTTATCACCTTAAAAAAATACCTGTTTACCTTTTGAAAGAACCCCAGGGGGAATAACTATTGACGCTCTGAAAGGTTGCACACGGCCCAGGGCTCATGGATGTTGGCCTGTTTGAAGGAAAGAAACAGCACTTTCGAAATGAGCTTCACAAGGGCCATTTCTAAGCAGTTTTCAGAGCCAGCTACATCAGTCTAACAACGTAAGCGATATACCCAGGCATAGAGAAATGAAGCAAGGCCCCCCCTGTGTAGCTTATTAGTTGCAGCTGCACCAGCTCATATACTTCACTGGGCCTCCAGTGACAAAGCTGAATCTACCAACACACCTGATCACTATCCTGATCCTTTAAGAAGGCAGGCTAGGCCCTGCCTAAAAAGTAAAATCCTCACCACTTGGACAAACAAGTCACCTACCAATTAAATTGCCAGAGAATACTGCTTGAAGGAATATATTAAAGCAGAGGTCTTCAAACTTGGCAACTTTAAGACTTGTGGATGTCAACTTCCAGAATTCTCCAGCCAGCATAGCTTAAAGTTGCCATCCACAAGTCTTAAAGTTGCCAAGTTTGAAGACCTCTGTATTAAAGGGCAAACATTTTAGAACTGGGAGCAGTCTCCTTAAAAAAAAAAGAGGCAATGGTTGTTTTCAAATAAAAGCCTTCTGGATAAATAATCAAATCTTTGGTAGTTATGGATTATTTTTAATCACTTTAAAAGTCAGTTTTAATTGATGCCAAATATTAAAATTAAGGAAGGGTGAGCATGATTGCCTCATGCATCAACGCAATCCTTTTCAGGGAGGTGCAGCCACAAGAGATGGAGATGGAAGATGCTCACTTTGGTTGCTGTTCAAATTAATCATCCACTTTGTTATGTAAACTGAATAGAATAGAATAACAGAGTTGGAAGGGGTCTTGTAGATCAGTGCTCCCCAACCAGTGTGCCGTGAGGCCATGCCAAGTGTGCCGCGGCAAAAGCTCGCGTCATTCTCGACCTGCTGCCCTGGACACAACAGCGAGGAACGCGAGGAGGAGGTACCAGGGCATGTCCCAGGTAGGACACGCGTCTCGCGCTGGGGGTTGGCAGGACGGGTGGGGCAGGACTGGCGGGCAGGACAGGGCGCGCTTCCTACCTGGGACTTTTCCCGGTAGCTCCAGTCGTGTTCCTTGCTAATAGCGTCCAGAGCAGAGCAGCCCCTTCCAAAAGATAACGCCTCTGCTCTGGACACTATTAGCAAGGAACGCAACTGGAGCTACTGGGAAAAGTCCCAGGTAGGACACACGTCTCGCGCTGGGGGTTGGCAGGGCGGGCGGGGCAGGACTGGCGGGCGGGACAGGGCGCACCTCCTACCTGGGACTTTTCCCTGTAGCTCCAGTCGCGGGCTGGCTTGATTTGAGGCTTGGCAGGGGGGCGGGGCGGGGCGCGAGTCCTTCTCCCTGCCGCTTCTGTTTGTGGAAGCCGAAGAGCCTTACCGGTAGTTTGGGAGAAAGAAAGTTTTTTGCTGCTTTCCTTCAGTGCACTCAAAAGCAGAAGCAGCAAAAAACTTTCTTTCTCCCAAACTACCGGTAAGGCTCTTCAGCTTCCATATACAGCCTGGAAAGCAGTCTCACGCGTCTCGCGCTAGGGCTGGTTTGATTTGGGGCTTGGCAGGGCGCAAGTGAGGAAGGCGTCGGCAAGAGGCGGAGCCGAAAGGGAGGGCGACAGGGATGTCTGCTTCTTAAGCCAGCAAACTTGTCGCCAAGCTCCGCCTCTTGCCGACGCCTCCTCACTTGCTGGATTGACTCGCCTGCTCTGGGCTGCCTTGGCCGGCTTGAGTTATAAAAGACAGCAAAACGCGGGCGGGAGAGGCAGGTCTTGCTCATTAAGCCTCGCTGGCCGCTGCAGTGAGGCTTAATGAGCAAGACCTGCCTCTCCCGCCCACGTTTTGCTTTCTTTTAAAACTCAAGCCGAAGAAGCAGGTGAGGGAAGCAGCCCCCGGCCGCTTCCCCCGCCCACCTGGACGCCGCCATTTGCGGTCTTTTGCCCTCTGTGCATGCGCACAGTGTTCTGCACATGCGCAGAGGGCAAAACTCAAATGGCGGCATCCAGGCGGGCCCGCCCGCCTGGGACGCCTGGGCCAATTGGTGCATGGTATCATTAAGGTTGACCACCACTGACCTACCTAATTATCAAATAAAATAATAAATCAAGTAATTCTGTTATGCCCAGTTTGACATTCCTATACTATTATACTCTTCAAAACAATATTTTGAAGATTATATTTGTTTTTTATCCAATTTTTGTATGTGGTGTGCCGTGGAATTTTGGGAGAGGCTATGGTGTGCCGAGGGTGACAAAAGGTTGGGGAGCACTGTTGTAGATCATCTACTCCAACCCCCTGCTCAATTAGGAGACCCTATACCCGTGGTGGCGAACCTATGGCACGCGTGCCACAGATGGCACGCGGAGCCATAGCGGACGGCACACGAGCGTTGCCCACCGGCAAACCGGAAGTGCGGAAAAAACGCACTTCCGGTTTGCCGGTGAGCTGTTTTTTGCACTCTGGAGGGTTCAGGGAAGCTCCCTGAAGCCCCGGAATGCAAAAAACTACAAAACGGACAAACCGGAAGTGCGGAAAAACGCACTTCTGGTTTGCTGGTGAGCTGTTTTTTGCACTCCGGAGGGTTCAGGGAAGCTCCCTGAAGCCCCAGAATGTGAAAAACGATGAAACGGAGAAACCGGAAGTGCATTTTTGCACGGGGGTGGGGGGGTGCGCATGCGCAGGGGGCAGCATCGGGGGGTGTTGTGCGCATGCGTGGGGGGAGGGAATGGGTGTGGCACGTGAGCGTGCGCTAGCACACGCACCCCCCCTTTTTGGCACACGAACCTAAAAAGGTTCGCCATCACTGCCCTATACCATTTCTGTCCAGTCTCTTCTTGAAAGCTTCCAGTGATGAAGCACCCACAACTTCTGAAGGCAACTTCTGTTCCATTGGTTGATGGTTCTCACTGTCAGAAAATTTCCCCTTATTTCTAGGTTGAATCTCTCCTTGAACTGCCTTCAGGATTCACATCCTTTCATCCTAGCAGTGATGTACTTGGATGCTGAAGGTAAGGCTGCAAAGTCAGATAACCCCCATCTCAAAGAGATTATAGGTATCACACTGCTTACTTCAAAATGTGTGTTTTGGTGACCTTCCTCCTCCTCAGTTAAATTGGGCTATGAATCTTTGCCTCCAGGACTAGATCTAATCATGCCATGAGGCATATTGTTTTTAATTTAAAAGGGCCCTCTTAACCAAAGGCAGTTGGGTTTAGTTTTTTATATCATCAGTTTTATCAGCTTCTTTTACTTTTTTTCTGTTTCAAGTTTTTCATACATTTATTATCATTTTTATTACATATCAACCATCCTGTTCGTTTTTGTACGAAGGGCAGGATTAAAATAATGATGCTGCTTGGATGAAGAATATCAAATTGTAAATTATTTTGAGTTATTTCAATGCAGTTTATTTTGCCATCCTTCTAATATGAAAGTCACTTCAAGGACAGCAAAAAAGGGTATTGATTTATTCTGAATCACCAATCCCTAAATAAAAAAGGTAATTTTGATTAAAGGACAAATATTTCTGATGGGATGGCCATGCTTCTATTTTAAGGAACACATTCAGTGGTGGGTTCCTACCGGTGCGGTCCGGTGTGTAGCTCCGGTACGGAGCGACCGATTTTGCAATTTGCACGTGACCGCTCCGGTGCCATCTTCGCCGGTCCGTCGCGCGCGTTGCCATCTTTTTTTGAGAATTTTTGGGCTTTTTTGCTTCTGCGCATGTGCGGAAGCAAAATCGCGCCAAAATCTTGCGAGGGGACGCACGTGAGAGAGAGATTTCGGTGAGGTTTTGCTTCCATGCATGCACAGAAGCAAAATCGCGCCGGAATCTCTCTCGCGCGCACATCCCCTCGTGAGATTTTGGCGCGATTTTGCTTCCGCACATGGGCAGACGCAAAATTGCGCGAGGGAGCACATGCAGATAGCGAGTGCGCGCTCCCGAAATGTGGAGATGCACGCGCAGCGCACCGGTATCGGTAAGTGAGCAACCCGCCCCTGAACACATTTGCTCTGAAATTGCTTTTGGCCCCTATTCTTTCGTGTTCAGAAAATCTATAAAGACCCATTTCTTTAATTAGGCTCTGAAATATTAGTCAATGTAAATTGAATTAATGTTTTTATTGTTTCAATGTTTTTAACTAAACTATCTTAAATACTAATCTGAGAGGAAGGAAGGAAGGAAGGAAGGAAGGAAGGAAGGAAGGAAGGAAGGAAGGAAGGAAGGAAGGAAGGAAGGAAGGAAGGAAGGAAGGAAGGAAGGAAGGAACTCTACTTTGAAAGAGGGCAGTTTTACACTAATTGGAGCCCATGCTTAACATTTTGGTGGGAGGGATGGTCACAGTGAGCAAAACTATGATGCAGAGGAGGCATGATCTCATCATACATACTTCCCAGATTTGAGGTACAAGTGAAGAATTTCTTGACCCACCCCCTTACAGAGCCTATCAATCAATGAATTAATTAATTAGCCTATTTTAGGATAGATATTACTATGTGCCTGAATTTCCCACTTCAAACTGGTGAAAATTTATGTCACCAATTTTTAGTGGTAAGGTCAGAGAGGTCTCCCACGATCAGAAAAATGTAGTTTGCAAGCCACCGGCTGCCTTTCTCTTACATACATACTGGGAAATTGTTAACATCTTTTTTTTTTTGCATATTTTAACTGTTCCGAATTAGGCAGAGGGAATTAGAAAACACATTCATGGAATATCTCTTGGGAATCCATGGGTTAATCCTGTGGGTAAATTGCAGGTGCTTTCTCCTGGAACAATGCAAGCCTGCACTTGCATTTGAGTGTGCACTGTTATTGCTTCTATCCCATATCAGGTAGCTCATTCTTAACAAGGTTGCTATTACTATAATTGCTTAATATATCCTCTCCCCTTGTTATAATCTTAGGTGACTTAACTATATGCTCTGCTGACACAAGCTGTAAGGGGTAACAAAATAATGTTTCTCTTCTCAAACCTCATGGGAAGCATCCATTTAAATTTTCTACCAGAATTTCCCCATGCATTTGACAGCATTCCACATTAAACCTTGCAAAATACAGAGGAGGAGGGTGAGGAAGAAAACAGGGAAAAGACTTAGAATGAAAGACAGAAGATAAAAAAAAAGAGTTTTGGGGAAATCAAATCAATAAAAATGGAGCTAAACCATTTTCTTAGGGGAATAGAAATTAACATGATTGATGTTTGTCACGTAGTGAATATTGTCAGTTGTATGTCTATGCAGGGTGATGCACCCCTATTTAATATTATGGTACATTCCAATATAAGCAGAACACGTGATATGATGTTCTTTGCGCATGTGTGCATTCCTAAACCACCATTAATTCTTTTCTGCCTTAGCTCTTGACCTGAATGGTTGTTTTCTTAGCAAAGATGTAATTATTCAGGATTTATTGTTTTTGTACTGAAATAAATATTTTCTATTAGACTTTTAATCTCGGTTTTATTTCTAACTATCTGAATTCCAAGAAAAGATCTAAATAGCCTCTATGAGATTTTATTATCATCCCAACAATGTTGAAATAAAGCAGAGTTAGAACAGCATCCAGGAAATTAGGAAACCTAAGAAAATCTGAGCACTGGGCCTTCAGCTCTGCTGAATTAAAATGCTACCCATCCAACCTTCAATTGGAAGAAAATTAATCCGCATAACAGTTGCTGTCCCCATTGGTGATTGATTGATTCTCATTTGGTCTCCTGTCAAATCATAGCATGCTAACATTGTGTGTGCAGAGCAAGTTAAGCAAACTGATTTGTTAAACTGTCTAGCTTTGCTGCCCTCTCACTTTTAGAACCCCATCTGACCAACAGGATACCAAGACAGGGCAGGGCTGATTCTCAGGCAGGTGCCACTGCCAAGTTTTGAAAATGCAGTTGATCTGCTTCCCCTGCTTTATAGCACCTGTCAAAATTGGGGGTGAGCCAGAGGTGGGTTCCTGCTGGAGCTGTCCAGTACGGAGCTCCGGTAGGGAGCGGACGATTGCGCAATTTGCACACGACCGCTCCAGAGCCCTCTCCGCTGGTCCGGCGTGCGCGGCGCCATCTTTTTGGTGAATTTTGGCCGATTTTGCTTCTGCGCATGTGCGGAAGCAAAATCTCGCTGAAATTTCATGAGGGGATGTGCGCGCATGAGAGATTTCAGTGAGATTTTGCTTCCGCGCATACACAGAAGCAAAATCTTGCCAAAATCTCTCGTGCGTGCGCGTCCCCTCGCGAGATTTCGGTGAGATTTTGCTTCCGTGCATGCGCAGAAGCAAAATTGCATGAGGGGGCGCGCACGCGTAGCGAGCACGCGAGTGCCCAAATCGTGGAGATGTGCGCGCAGCGCACTGGCACCGGTAAGTAAGCAACCCGCCCCTGGGGGGAGCTACAGAGTAAAGTGCAAGAGCTGGATGTCTCAAAGCCTAATAGCACCCTCTGTGGACCACCAAAGAGTTTGGGGGCAGAATGGGGGAATGAATATAAAGGGGGAGATTTGGCTGTCTCAAAGCCCAGCAATGCAAACTACAAGGAAAGCTAAACTTGTGCTGAAATTTATCTAGCCAAAACCAATTAAAAGCAGAGAGAGAGTCTGGTGTCTTTACCATATAGTACAGCCCACTCAATAGATGTTCAGAAGACTGAAGAATTGTTGATACAGTGGATGGTAGCTGTGCCAAGCTCTTTCCTCCCTCCCCTCCCCCAAAAAAAAGAAATGCGGAGAAAGAAGAGCACTTGGGATCTGAATCTCTACCAGCCTGATGTGGCCAATAAGAACCAGGATGTTCCTACCCCTTATGGGACACCTGTCAGCACTACTGAAAGAACAGTTGTGAAATATATCAGATTTTACATGCCTTGAAATTGCCAAAGGCTGCTGCTGGCTTAAGAGGGCAAAGACTCCTTCCAAACAGAAACGACTAAAGATAACTTAAGTCTTTTCCACTCCTGAGCTGAAAACAAGATGAAGGAAAATCATGGGGCTGTAGCAGATGATATACACTGTTTGCTGTGTATTTCTGTGCATGTGTGCCTGACCCATAGAAATAGCAAAGAATTGGAGAAATGTACATTATGCCAGAAAATTTTCTTAAATGTAGTCACACTAACTGCTCCTAATTATTTAAATAGACCTACTCCAAGGTAACTAAACTCTAATACTAAACAGGACACTGTTACATTTCAGACTATACTTGTACAGAGCTGTTAAAATTAATTAAAATTTCTGGAAGTATACATTATTCTCTATTATTTAAAAGAAGATACAATAGCACTGGGTCTCTTCAGAGCAAGCATTTATTTTAAAAAGCTTCTTTATTTTGTTAAGTTGTCTAGATTTACAGGGATCTCCAACCTTGGCAACTTTAAGACTTGTGGACTTCAACTCCCAGAATTCCACAGCCAGCAAAGCTAAGAAAGCTGGCTGTGGAATTCTGGGAGTTGAAGTCCACAAGTCTTAAAATTGCCCCTGGCTCTAGAACAATAATAAAGCAGTCTTTAAAAAATAAGTCTAATAATTTGAACATTCTACAGACATTTATAGTTATTCACTTACCCCCTTCCATCCAGTTCAGCAAAAAATAAAAATCTGCCTGTCTCTCCCAGCTATTTGCCTCTTTGCAGTTAGTTTCACTTTCATTTTCCCATGTGGCAACCCTAATCAGCTGTAGGTCGGGAAGCTTCTACTGACTTGCTTGGCTTTACAGGCTCTTCCCTCTTTGCTGCAAACAGGTAAATTGCTGGAAGACAGAGGCCAAAGTGTGGGTGGGGCTGGGTGGGTGGGGCTACATTCGGTGTATAAGACGCACCCAAGTTTTCACCCTCTTTTTGGGGGTAAAAAGGTGCGTCTTATACTCTGAAAAATAAGGTAAATGTTTAATCCCCCCCGGAAAATTTTGGTGGAAGATTAAAGCTTTTACTTTAGAGCATGGCAATGTTCTGTTGGAACCACAATATTTATATACTAAGAAATGTATGTTACTTTTACATCAATTTCTCTCATGCACACACACACACAACTGTAATTGGTGGGCTACATGCATAGTGAAACAAGCATAGAGGATATGTGGTAACTATTTATTTGTGCAACTGAGGCCACTATTCCATCCTGCTTCACTGGCCTGTTACCTGCTCTTTTACTCAGCTTGATTAGATGCTCATATTTTTAGCAGTGAGTAGACTGCCTTGTTGCGCATTTCCTGACCAGGGAGGCTGAACGATGTATCAAAACAATTCCACAAGGGGCAAAATATAAATTGATCCGGAGCCTATAAATCAGGGGTAGGAAATTATGGCTCTTTTATGGTCTGGCTGGCTCAAGAATTCTGGGAGTTGAAGTCCACAAGTCATAAAGAGGCAGTAGTTTCCCACCTCTGCTACAAATGAATATTATTGTCTGTCAAATGCAACGCTAGGTAATTTAATCACGGATGAGAAATCGGGAACAGATTCAGATGGATAAAACAAAGTAATCTTGGGCCAGTAATAATTACAGGAATTCATTTTTGAAAAAGGGGGGCATTATTGGACTGAGGCTAGCAGGCGGCAATGAGTATGTCACTGTTCAGTCAAAACCAGTAAATCTTGGCCTGGTTCATACAAAGGTACCTAATAGGTTTGATTTGGGAGTAGCATGTTTTGCAAATCTAGCTATTTATGGTTAATACAGCAAGCATGGTTAAACAATACGTAGTGGCTTAATGGATACAGATATCTATTCTGTGAATCCCTCTGTTCACCTTCAGGGATAATCCTATCTGCTAATAAGACCCTGACAGGATTTATACTGGACTGGAGTCTCTTTCATTTGTAAGGGAGCACCTTCACAATCCTTGTGCCAGCTGCTATTGCTTCCCTGAGCAACCATGATCATCCTAAATGAGTAATTTCAAAATACTGCCAAGGAGCAAATCTTGCAAGTTCCCAGAGATCCTGCACTATAGCACATAGACACACATAGACACACACTTCATACAGAATGTTCTTACTTGAGTCTATTTGTCTGGTTGTGGGCAAAAACTTATTAAAAAATCCCAGCAGTATTTATGAAGGGGAATTGTAAAGCCATCAAACCACCAAAAAAAGATGTGGAGACTCTAGAAAGAGTTCAGAGAAGAGCAATAAAGATGATTAGGGGACTGGAGGCTAAAACATATGAAGAACGGTTGCAGGAACTGGGTATGTCTAGTTTAATGAAAAGAAGGACCAGGGGAGACATGCTAGCAGTGTTCCAATATCTCAGGGGTTGCCACAAAGAAGAGGGAGTCAAACTATTCTCCAAAGCACCTGAGGATAGGACAATGAGCAATGGGTGGAAACTAATCAAGGAGAGAAGCAACTTAGAACTAAGGAGAAATTTCCTGACAGAACAATTAATCAGTGGAACAACTTGCCTCTAGAAGTTGTGAATGCTCCAACACTGGAAGTTTTTAAGAAGATGTTGGATAACCATTTGTCTGAAGTGGTGTAGGGTTTCCTGCCTAAGCAGGGGGTTGGACTAGAAGACCTCCAAGGTCCTTTCCAACTCTTCTGTTCTGTTCTGTTCTGTTCTCTATCCACCTTTCCCTTGGAAAAAATGAAACCCAGAGACTAGCATAATTAAGCATAGATCAAGTATAAATGGAGCAATGAACTATCCATAGGATCTTTTTTTTAAATCACAAATGAAGATTAAAGGTCATGTAGATAGTTCATTGCCCCATTTATACTTGATCTATGTTTGTTTATGCTTGAATTATGCTTGATTATGCTAGTTTCGTGGTTTCATTTTTTCAGGGGAAAGGTGGCTTGATGGCTTTACAACTCCCCGTTGTAAGTACTGCTGGGATTATTATAATTTTTTTGAAAACATATTTTTGTACATACTGCACCAGAAAACACTATCACCAACCAATTTTTTTAAAAAATTGTGTCCAGTTCTAATCTTCTCAATCTAAATTTTCCCTTGCTACATTGAGCTAATAATTAAAGGATGAGAAGGATGTATTTCTCCAGGTTTTTAAACATATTTCTCTAATTTTCATTTGTGATGAGAGAGACATGTGTTTAAAAACCTGAAGAAATATACATATCCTTCTCATACTTAAACTATTAGCTCAGCATAGCAAGGGAAAGCATGGATTGAGGATATTAGAAATGGGCACAACTCTTTATAAATTTGGTTGATGACATAGTTTTCTGTATGTAAACAGAATACAGGTGTAATATGTACAAAACAATTACCATGGTATAGTTGTGTTTTCAGGGCTGAAATTGAAAATATGTGATAGCCTTGTTGGGTGGGTCTGATATATAGTTCTACTAAATTTCCTAGAAATTTTTTTTAGTAAAACACAAATCATGTTGTCTGGAGAAATTCAAGGGGTGAAAGGTAAAGAGACGAGGGGGGAAATATGACCTAGGTGCACACGCTCAGGTTTATAAACTATCAACTATAAACAGAATTCAGTAAATATTTTTAAAGCTATGCCCTTGACTTTCGGATGTAAGTCAGAAACCTCTGGTGTGCAAATGGCTTGTCTCTCTTCTCCCTGCCTTTGTCTGACTTTTCCCGGGCGCTTCGGTCCCATCCCAATATAGGAACCTGTATAACCAGGTGGGAGATAATCATGAGGACTGTCATAGAAAAGGATTAGACTCCTGCCCAGCAGTTCTAATCTTTCTTTACTGATAACATGCAGAGAACATTTGCAATGACCTGCTTTAACACTACATGAAATAGGAGGTTTCTCTAACTTGGTCCCTACCCCCACTACTGAATTTCAGCTTGTAGAAATTTTGCTTTTATGCAGAGGGAACTTACAGGAGCTTGCAGAGTTTAAAGCTTAGCATAAATCCCCTCTCTACAACCTGCAAAATGTAAGTTACAAAAAGAGATTGAACTTTTGCAGTAGGGTTCCATTGGAATTACTGGGAATGCAGTTCAAACGCATCTGGATGGCAGCTGCTTCGGGAAGGCCAGCTTAAGCAATGCCTTCCCGCATTATGTAACCTATTTAAGATTTCCAGCTCCTAGTATCTTGGGATAGGCTTGCTTGGGGATGGAGCATGTGACTACTCTAAGTGGGAATGGAGCCTAGAAAAGCATAGCTATTTTCTAAATCAGTCTGAGAGTTGAGCCCATTGCCAGGGCTGGCTGGCTGCTTATACTTAAAATGGGGTGGGGGCAGTTATGAGCAAAGAGACAGCACTGTCTTCGCTCCTTGTTTTTCTGGAAGTAGCCTGAGAGAAAAACAGCTGGTCCAGTTGTCACTGTTTTTCCTTTCCCAGTTTATTGGCTACCTTAAGCAACATGAGGTAGGAAAAAGCTGAGGTAATCAAACGTATTTCACCACTTCAAGCTGCAGGTGTCCTGCAGAATGCTCTTTTTTAAAAAAAAAATCTGAAAAGAGAAACCCAGCAACAGAAGCTTTTTTGCCTGCTGCACAAGGTGTTTTTGTTGTTTTATTTAGAGTACTGGTTAAGCAACAAGACAGTGAACAGGCCAATATGGTCAGGTTCAGTAGATAACCTACAGGTGATATTACGAGTAACATCACAGTTAGGTTGGCTAATAAATTTAGGAGATGGCTCAATTTTCCTACCAACCCAACCCTAGAAAAGGGGCACAGTATCTGAATTTAGTACCAATGGTACAGTGGTGGGTTCCTACCAGTGCGGTCCACTCTATAGTACCGGTAGCGGCCCACTGGTGACATCACAGTACCAGTGCGGTCGGTTGCCGGTGCCTGGGCACCGCCATTTTTTAATAAAAAATTAATTTTTTAAAAAATTTTCTTCTGCGCATGCCCAGAAGCCGAGTTTCCGGCACTGCTCATGCGCTGCCTTCCTACCCCATAGTGAGTCCAAGCAGGGGAGGATGGCTGAGGGAGCGCGTGAGATGCTGAAAGAATGGGCGGCAGGAGCTATCTCCATTCCCCTCCCTTCAGCAGTCCGAGAAGCCACGAATGCGCAGTGATGATCCTAGGCATTTTTGCACGTTTGAGGCTTCTCGAGCTGCTGAGGGGAGGGGGAATGGGCGGCAGGACCTATCTCAGTTCTCCTCCCTTCAGCAGTCCGAGAAGCCACGCCTACCCAGTCACATGGCTGGCAAGCCACACCCACAAAATAAGCCACGCCCATGGAGTGGTAGTAAAAAAATTAGGAACCCGCCCCTGCAATGGTGGATACAGACTGAATCAGATGGAGGGCCTTTCATCACTTGTCCCTGATCATGGTATAAATGTGCCCTGGCCATATTGCTATCAGATCAGATTAGCAGAGTTGGAAGAGACCTTGCAGGTCATCTTGTCCAACCCCTGCCCAAGCAGGAGACCCTACATTTGCCTCTACCTAGGATCGAACTCACAACCTCCTGTTTGTGAGGCAAGAACTCCACCTCTATGACATTGATGACTTTCATCTTAATCCCAATCCATAAGAGACAGACAATCTTGGCTGTTCCAGTTCTAGAGAAATATTTTTCCTCTTCTTCTGATTTCCTTCTAGAGAAATCCGCAAGGTGTGTAAAATTTGCTTGGTGTTATCACTTACTTTGGAAGGTGGTCAAGTAACAACGGTGACCAGAAACAGAAACAACAGGGGCAGGATTGGAATCAACAATTTTTATGCTGCTATATTTTTTGGCTGACTCAAGAATGGATCAGAGTCAGCAGAAGGGAAAGGCCCAGAGAGGAGATGGAAAATTTTGGTCAATTAGTGAAAACACACAGTTGGAAAGAGTCATTCAGAACACTGGATCCATTTTGTGGTGCTGGCTGTCAATGGAGATTTGCTGACTTGTTAAATTAAACCTTGGAGGCCATAATCCAATGCATGCTTTCTGGGAATAAGTCTCACGGAAACCAGAAGCCAAAGGGCTTCAGAAAAAAATGTTGATGTTGATGAGATATCTTTCTACATCCCTACTGATTTATGCATAGCAGATCCCCACCTTATTAGGATTTTAATTTAAACATAATTACATCAAGTGCTTCCACAATTTTAGAGGAGGTCCCAAAGACATCAGATCTTGTTGTAAGTTCCTCTTGGCTATCAGCCTTTTTTCTATCCCTTTACATTCCCCAAAAATTCTGTTAAACAACTGAGGAAACCTCTATGAAAGAAGAGAGAAGAGGTTAAAATGGGGAGTACATGTGATTATTTCAATAACATGTACTTTAGTTTAATTACGGTAGGATATTAGGAGTTGTGGTATGTTTATGTCATTGCTTCCCAGGCAGTACTGGCTCCAAGGCAGAGTAAATCTTTTGCCTCAGACAATGAATCAGAAAGAGTGGTAGATTCAGACTGAGGCCCACTGCTAAACCCTCTACTCAAAGTTCAACCACCAACACCACTCAAGGTTCCTCATTAGGCCTCAAAATAAAGTATTAGTGTGGACAGAAATTCCAGTGAGCCCCACCTGCCTCAAAGTCTTCTTCTGAGGTATCCTTACAGTGAGGCTCAGGCCAATTGAACAATTGTTGTGGAGTGCCCTGTGATCTGCAGGTTTGAACACCAGGCACAACAGCCTTAGTCCGAAAGATCTTTCCTTGAGGCATTGTGAATGAGAAGACAACGTGAATTAGCTGTGGGATCATCCATTTCCTCATTCTAGGAAGAGCGCTCATCCCCCTTTTTAATGATAACGGCAAAAAACCCTCATAAAATCAAGTCAGTCACATGACCAACCAACTGTATTTTAGAACCATTACGACATATGCTTGTAATGGGTAGATTCCATTATGGTCATATGTCAAGGACTACCTGTCTATGCTGTCACAGAATTTCTGTGCTGTGAAATTCATTAACACAACCTTCCCTGTGTGGCAAATAAAAAACCAAGTAGCCCCTTTCTCCAACTAAGAAATTTTATTAAAAAGCATAACTCTAAGCTTTTGCTGAGCTGATGCCAATCAACACTAGAGCCTCTGCAGTAATGAGATGCACTGAGGCACAAATAGTTGCATCTACCCTTGAACATCAGACCAGAGCAAGTTATCTTATAACACATAAATCCGGACATTGGCAGTGAGACCACAGGGTTTCTGAGAGAGCTTACTGTGAGCGGCTGCAGCTGGACTTTCTATGTGAAATGTTCCTACTCTAACCTAACTCGCTTCCCTAAATCCATAATAACGGAGTTGATTAGATTACCTTAACCTTTACACCCTGCCTTTGTGTTCAAGGAAGAAAACAAAATGGGGGCTTCCCCCAATTCCTCCCAGACTATTGATAGGACATTCAATGGTTGCAGCTTCTCCATGTTTACAGTAGTCCCACCTCACCCCCATTAGTGTTGTCCTTCCTCTGCTCTTTCCTTCCTTCTTTCTTTTTTTCCTTCCTTTTTTTCTTTAGGGGCCATGGCGGGGTGGATATGTGTTTTCTGCCTTCATGCACTGCATCTGCCGCTGGGTTTTTTGGCCACTTTCCAGGGATCAAAACAAAGTGGAAGATACAAATCTTAGAATAACATCTGAATCTTGGAATGGGCTCAGGAATAACACTTTAAACCTCTTTTGCGCCTACATTTGAAGGCAATTTTCTGCAAGATCCAGCTCCAACGGTAGTTAAGAGTCCACAGTCAGCAGAAAATATATCTATTATAGCAGTATGTCTGTTGAAGGAGTGGCAAGAACAGTATAGATTTTGCATTTGAATTTCAGCAGCGTCCAGATGCATGCTTGGGTATGAGTCTATAGCTCACAGAGTCTGTATCTTCTCCAATTATCACTCATTTAGCTTCATCTTTTGTTATTTTTCTTTATTTAGGGATAGATGGGATAGGTTCCTTAATGAAAGTGAGCCAGGAACTTGGTTAGGCTTGTTTGTGGCTTAGTATATTGTGCAAACCTAGCTTGTTTCATTAGTCTGTGGTTTGGTGTAACCAGCAAAGCCAGAAAATGAGCTAATTTAGTATTGTAATAAAGTTAGTCTGTTCCCTGAAATCAAACCTCTGAGTCTCAGAAAACCCCGCCTATTTTGGACTTTCTTTTAAGGACAACCTATGTCAAGAAAGGGACGCAGTGGCTCAGCGGCTAAGACGCCGAGCTTGTCGATCGAAAGGTCGGCAGTTCAGCGGTTCGAATCCCTAATGCCGCGTAATGGGGTGAGCTCCCGTTACTTGTCCCAGCTTCTGCCAATCTAACAGTTCCAAAGCACGTAAAAAATGCAAGTAGAAAAATAGGGACCACCTTTGGTGGGAAGGTAACAGCGTTCCGTGCGCCTTTGGCATTTAGTCATGCCGGCCACATGACCACGGAGACGTCTTTGGACAGCGCTGGCTCTTCGGCTTTGAAACGGAGATGAGCACTGCCCCCTAGAGTCAGGAACGACTAGCACATATCTGCGAGGGGAACCTTTGCCTTTACCTTTATGTCAAAAAACTTTCCATTCCGTCTCTTTCCATCCATTGAGATCAGTGGCCCTGAGTGGAAGAGTGTGGGGGAAACCCCAAAACTGCATGAACCCTTAGGGTTTGTTGCAACTGATAATCAGTTAAAAGCATGGATCCCTCCAAATCTAAACTTTTTTATAAGAAGCTCACTTCCCGTTATTCAGGATACTACTTATAAGTGCTATGTGCTTAGAGTTCGAAGCATTGTTAGAGAACCCACACACCCACTTTTACAGTCTGTTTCTGTTGCTCCCCTCTGAGAGGAGGTTTCGAAGTATCTATAGCAGGTTCGGGGGGTTGTCCAGCCGACCATCGCTGCCGGTTTGGCAAGTGGGGGGAAATTCCCACTACCGGTTCTATAGAACCTGTCCAAACAGGCAGGAACCCACCTCTGGATTACACTTTGGAAGCTAAAAGCATTCAGAAGGAATATCTAGAGCAAGAGAGGCTTTGAGTGCCATTCCTTCAAGGCTGTGAGCTCACCAACCTCTCCTTGCTGACTCAGGAAGGACATAAAAAAATTTCTCAAGCCCCTGTTGGAAGAAATGTCCATCTGGGTTCAGTTCCAACTGGGGAGAAGCCACCACTGGAAACATGGTGGCTGATTGGAAAGATGGTTTAATGGTGGACAGGACCACATGGTTTGGAGCTCCTGGGCAAAAAAGCACATGGGAGGGAGGGAGGGAGGGAGGGAGGGAGGGAGAGAGAGAGGGAGGGAGGGAGGGAGGGAGGGAGGGAGAGATTTATACCCTCTGCTGGGCTTTGAATTTGAGCTTGTATTCTGATTGGTTGTCAGACTCCCATGGGACCATGCAGGGGTAACTTTGTAGGTTGTCTTTTGAGTCCCAGGCTTGATTGACTCTTGCTGGGTGATGATGTAATGAAAGGGCTTTGGGCAATTCCTACTATGGCTCTGCCTGAAAGAGATAGATCTTTGTTATGTAGAATAGACTGGCCCAGGCTTAATGGCCCATTGACAAAGGTGGGGGGGGCTGAGTTTCTGCCTCCCTTTTAGGGGAAATATTCTGCCCTTTTAATATTTCCTAAAATATCTCATTTTCCTAGGAGAACGGTGGGTGCTAACTTCCTGCACCCCAATAGACAAATCCTCTTGCCTATTTCTTCTTTTGTGTTACTAGTATTTCTACTCCAGCAATCCCGCCAGTTGGGAAATGGAGGATGGGGCTTGGGTTCCTGCCATTGGGGGAAATAGAACTGCAGAATTTCAGTTCTGCACAGTAAGACTTCATATGAAAGAGCTTAAGAGTTTGCTGCTTCCAGCCTCCTTCTGCGATGCAGCAATTGAACTGATGCTACAACTCTTCTCCAGATTACTCAACTGGGCATTTAGAGAGAAGACTTTTTACACAGCCACTTCTCCTGTCCCCACTTAGTTATGAGGACAGCAAAGTCTGAAGAGGATCCTACTTGCATGGTTTGAAAACGGTTCTCGATTGTTTGAGCAACTTGAAAAAGGAAAAGACTGCCACTTGACATGAGAAAACCAGGATCTGCAGGGAATGGGGCCCCTAAAATTCTCACAAATGAAGGCAAATATATGTGTCCCAGGATAATGATGCGAGATGGAGTATATTCTTCCTTCCTCTGCCCTACTCCCATGGGAATAAAGATTTTACTTATGGGAATTCTCTCGGTAAAGCAGGGGTGTCAAACCTGATTTCATTGAGGGCTGCATCACGGTTGTGTTTGACCTTGGGGGGCCATGGGGGCGTGGCCAGGATGGGCATGGCCAGCTCAACATCACTTGTGTCAGGGGCACCTGTGGTGGCCTCAGGGATCCATTGTTTCCTTTCCTTTTCCTTTTCCTTTTCCTTTTCCTTTTCCTTTTCCTTTTCCTTTTCCTTTTCCTTTTCCTTTTCCTTTTCCTTTTCCTTTCCTCATTCTCCTTTCTTCTTCCTTCCCCTCTTTCCTTCTTTTTCTTTCCTCTTTCCCTTTGTCCTTTCCTATCCCTGCTCAAATGCAAAAGGGAAAGATTTCTCCTTTTGTTTTGTTTTGTTTTGTTTTGCTTTGCTTTTAGTTTGTTTTGCTAGCCCTCTGCCAGCGAAAATGGAGCCTGGCCGGGGGGGGGGGGGATTCCTGCAGCCCTCTGCCAGTGAAATTGGAGCCTGCCCCCCCAAGCTCCATTTTCATTGGCAGAGGGCTGCAGGAGGCCATTGCGGCCAAAAATGGGGCCCGGGGCAGCTGCGCATAGACCCCCCAAGCTCCGTTTTCGCTGGCAGAGGCACTGCAGGCTGGTCCTTTGCTGTTACCAGGGTGGCCCCGTGGGCCAGATCTAAGCACCCCACTGGCCGGATTCAGCCTGCAGGCCTTGAGTTTGACACCACTGCTGTAAGGTGAAAGGGGTACAACATAATCACAGAGGGTGCTGAAGCACACCAGACAATGCTGTGACTTCATTGCATTTCTGGTGAAAGAAGGGGCGGGAGATCAGAATAGCGTCATCACCGCCTACAGACTAATTAGTTACAGAGCTGCCGGTTTACAAAAACACAATATTTAAAACCCCAAGGCCAAGGGGATCTTGGGGTCAGACAACAGAACCCATTTCTTCCCTCCATGTAGCTTGCTTAATTCAGTTGTTGATTTTATCTATTGGTTGCACCCCATTTCTCTTCCTACCTAGCTCTACACCACCTTTCCTCTGAGAAATCAAGATGACACACATTTTAACCTCAAAGAAAGAATCGTTTGAAATAGGTCAAGTTGACAGGGCAAAAGTTCTTCAAGTGGGAACATGAGTCTGGACATAGTTCATCTTGTTAACTGCCAAGGCATTCTTGAAGTTTTTTCCAGCCATCATTAGCTTTTTGGCTTGCTTTCTTGTACCACATGTAGGACATAGGCTTGATAAACCTATTTTAGCACCACATAGCTTACCATAGTCCTCTTTACCTAGTGCCCTCCAGAAGGATTAGACCATAATATCAGTAATTTCCAGAGATCATGGGTGTTGTACTCCTAAACAGCAGGAGAATGAGCAAGCGTGCATCAGGCTGGGGAAGATAGTCTAAAGCAATCTCTTTGATCTAGACTGTACTTGCTGCTTTCCTGTTGCATCAAAGATTAATGTGCACTTAATGGATCACTGAAACAGAATAAATCAAAGCTAAACACTCTGTGGCCGTCTGTAATTGTCCCCCATAGGAACATCAGAATGTGTAGCTTAAACAATATTATCATAAGCTTGCAAGGCCGGATAACAGAGAATTAACTGGCAGATCTATTAGCTACTATGGTTGGGTAAATCTTCTGCCCTTTTGGAAAGGCAAGAGTGATGGCAGAAAGGGAGAATTAATTTTGAATGCTGCTACAACTTTGGAGAGGTAGTATTGTGAATGCTACCTGCAAAGTCTACTTTAAAGCATAAGATTCCCAAGAACCAGCTTGGGGGTAAAACAAGGATGCATACTTCCTTGATAGTGTTTAAATTATGAAATGGCAGATTAACTGAGAGGTGTCATGGGGGTAGATGAGATTTTCAGGAAGGTGAGGGCATTAACTTCAAGTACAGTGGATCAGAATGGGAAGCCTGGCAAGCTAGACACGGACTGGTTTAAACTATACCAACCCTGATTTAAACTACCATATGTTTCTATGATGCTCAACTTGTCTATCTGTAAATAACCCACCAAATATTAGAAAAGATCAATAAACCTTTTGTTAGATAGGAGGTTACCGGGCTGACAGGAATGTGCAAAGAGCAGCCACATAGTCATTAATGGATTCGCCTTCCTTCTGGAACCGATGGTGAAAGGCATGCCGTCGAGCGATGCGGGATGGTGTTGGAGCGTAGTGGTTGCGAAGCTTCTCCAGGAGTGTCTCCCAACGCACCTCATAGACAGGTTGAGGAGCTGTCAAAGCTCGCGCAGTGACAAATATTTCTCTGCCGCAAGAGCTGAGGAAATAGCCAAGCTTCCTGGTGCTGGAGAGCTCCGCAAAGTCGTTGGCGCGAAGAACACACTTGAAGCGTGTGAGATAGTCATCCCACGTTTCTGTAGCATGCTTGAAGGGAGAGAAAGCCGGTAAAGCGGCCATCCTGAGAATGACGGATTTGAGTGGTAGGCGCCCAGCGACCACTCGTCGCTCCGGCTAGTGACCAGCTCTGAGGTGATTCAGCTCAGAGTGACTTCGCTGTGAGGGCGGCACTACACGATCGAGCTCTCTCCAACTTTAGGCCAGCCGTTCTTGTCAGAAGTCCCACACCTTCGTCGCCAGTGTTAGATAGGAGGTTACCGGGCTGATAGGAACAGAGGCAAGACAAAATTCTGAACAGGAACACTTTATTACTAACTTCAGCACCACAGGCAACACGAGTGAACAGAACAGCAACTCGGCGTTTGACAGCTCCTCTTATAGTCGAGCTGTCAAACTGGCAACCAATCAGGACGCCCCAATTTCCCGCTAGCCGGCTGCTCGCGTCTTAGCCAATCAGGCTTCGACCTGCAGCCGGCTTGGGTATTTTGGCATCGTCGTAAGTCCGAGGACTTAACACCTTTGGTCACCTCTTTGCAAATGGGGCTAAAAAGGCCACGATCTGGATTTCTTGCAACTTAGAGAAATCAAGTATCTTTTTATTTATTTTGATTAATTATTTGTTGAAAACAGTTCTCTCTGCTTGAAAGTTTAGCATTCCAGAGGCAGAATACTGTTACTAGCAAAATCTCTGAAAAAAATAAAATATGAGCTTGGCACATACACAGGAGAGAGTTTAAATATGTAAGAACTAAAAAGATTATCTACCATACAAAAATATTGTCAGACATGGCTATGTCTAATAGCTAGTACTTTTATCTATTAAGACAGTAACATGGGAGACACTTAAATCTACATTATATAAAGTTAATTGCATATAAATATGGTTTTGCCATAACTAGCAATCTATACCTCAGCCAACCAACTGTTCTAAGTAAGTAAGTACTGAGTATTTTGCCTTTTGCATGTCCTTATTCACCCATCAACCGTTTTGAAAATCCATTCCCAGGGTACTGTACACTGTTATTACCTCATCTGCAAGAAGTGATAATTCTCTGCAATTTGCAGCATCATAATCATGAAGTACTCTGGCTTGTCTACCATCACTTGGGGATTTCAGTTCGCTAAAGTTTGAAGCAGCTGCAGCATTGCTTTGCTTACTGTTGAGAGCAAGCCTAGTCCAGAAACCGAGGGCTTGGGAGTACTGTAGAATTACTTGAGGCACTGCAGCAGATGACTGGTGCTGACAAGAAACTAAGATGGAAAGTATCCAAACTATTTCTGGAAGTCCAATGTGTATAGTGAACCTAGGAGGTCAACTGATCTTTTACAAAATAATTTAAATGGCAAAGATGATGAATAGGAAGTCAGTATTCGATCTTGGCCAAGAGGCCAAAAAGCAATGCATAGCACCCATCCTTTCCAAGAAAGGTCTAGTAATTTATGCCTGCTTTTGACTTCTGACTTCATTTTCAAAAAACCCTCAAATCTCTGCTTCTTTGTCTCCAAACACATTAATATTTTTATTTATCTAGCCATTGTTTTATTATCTCCTATCACATTTCTCGGAGGAAACAAGTTGCACATTGCAGTTGTCCATTAGCTACTCCAATTCACGCGTAGTTTTTTTTTCCATATTTAATGAGCACATTTCTACCCATGATTCTCAAATCAACTTGTTCCCATAATGTTGGTCTGATAGATTGTTCTATCTTATATAATTTCATGCTTGACTGTCCAATTTCTCTCATCAATTCTTAGCGTCTAGAGTTGTCTCTTTTTAATAATGTTTTCTATTTCTTTCTTTTAGTGTGATCTGCTTTGCACATAAAGTTTTCTAAGTGAGCATCTCCGGTTACTCAACTTTCTATGTTATGGGCAGCAGAAATGTTCACTTCTTAGAACATTGGCCATCAGCTTCTTCATGCTGATATCTATAGTGGTCTATAAAGTGGTAATTTAATGATGTTGTTGGCAGCATCTGCTAGTCATCACTGTGCTCCCTCCCTTCCAAAACAGCTGGTGAGGGGGGGGCAGCTACAGGGAAGGCAATAGTAACAAAGCAACAGATGCTTCCTGAAATAGCTTTTGCACATGCACATGCCTACATCCCCCTCCCCAGGGCCCTCATGGAACAAGCTGGAAAGAAAGCCCAGGGTATGCAAGGATTTTTGCTCTGGACTTGCGGGCACATTCAGGCAATGTGATTTGTCAGCAGAATGGCCTGTTGTGCCTGTTACAGCTTGAACCCAATCTGACTTTTAAGGAGACTTCCAAAGGCAGCTGGCTGTGTCAAAAGTGCAGAGAATAAGGCACTTAGTGTGAAGCGGCGATACAATTGAGTAAAGAGTTATTTATTTATTTATTTATTTAAAACCCAGCTACGTTTTGGATCTTGTTTCCAAGTCATTTTCAGCGCCACCACAATTCAGGCCAGTGTTTCGCGCGGCTTTAGAAATACTATGCCTTCTAAACAGTAGGCTCTTTCATCTCAAAGTCTTCCTCTGCTCACCCAGCGTCCACAAATGCCAGGCAAGGTAGGAATTTCTTAATTATCCCGCAGCTAATCCCTGAAAAGGGAACGGGATAATTATCAAGATGAGTCTTGATAAAAAAACGATTGAGAGATCATGTTTTGTGTTGGTATTCGTGGCTTGGTCGATCATTTCTACGCAGCAAGAGAATCTGCAAAGCACATTTGCATTCCTTGAGGTTGCGTGGAAAATATGAAATTGGCCCAACCAGCTGTGGGCTGAATGCCATGAGAGTGGCGGATGCCTGACCGGGCCATCATCTGAGCATAGTTAACTCACTCAAATACAGACAAAGATCATGTTTCTAGCCAAATGCAGAAGCTGAATATAATTCCCAAAGCACTGAAAAATATGAAATGAAATCCATGAATCAGCCAGCCGCACAAATAATGAGAGATTATAGGAAACTATAAGGGGATAATTCAAAGCTACTAACAACCCTCCAGAAAATACCAACCTCACCCCTGAGAAGCAGGGTAGTAATAGTACAGCAAGCACAACCCCCCCCCCCCCAAAATGCCTTTCCCGATGGGGCTACCTGATATCTGTCCATCAAGCTTTGCCACAATATGTTTGACTATAATAACTCCAGTTTTGAAAGGAACACATAGTTTTAGATTAACAGCACAATCTCATGCATTTGTATGAGCCTTTCACAGCTCATGAAACCACACTTAGAACCACATTTTCCCGATGCCTGACATTTTCCAATGAGGGAGATATCAACACCAGCACAGTGCCCCACTGCACTCCATACTCCCAGTGCAAAATAAGAGAGTCCTACAATCATAGAGTTGGAAGGACCATTCAGGCCATCAAGTTCTACCTACTCTGCCCAGGTACTAAAATAAAATAAAAATATCCAGGGCTAATTTCAAACCAACCTCTGCTTCAATAGATCCAATGGAAGGGGGGCTTACTGTGAAGAATTTTCCTAGTGTTAAGTCACAATCTGAGTTCCTATAACTAATTATGTTCCACAATATATTTTGCTCTTGACATTCTTCTATGTGATTCCTCTTCGGTAACGTGATCAGAGCTCTCCTATTCCCCAACACGTGTCTTCTCTCCCAATTGTAAAACTATACCCAGATCCTATAATTGCTCCTCTAGGAATGTACTATCTACCTCTTGCTAATCTTGTTGCTTTCTTTCAACTTTCTCTAGTTTGTCTTACTAGTATCTAAAATTCGGTAGCAAGAAATAAGGCACAGTTTGTAGGATGGAATTGCATGGAGAATTCAGAATATAGGTAGTCTTCGACTTACAACCATTTGTTTAGTGACCGTTCAAAGTTACAATGGCACTGAAAAAAGTGATTTATGACCTGTTTTCACACTTACAACCATTGCAGTATTCCCCATGGCCACATGATCACAATTCAGACGCTTGGCAACTGACTCATATTTATGACCGTTGCAGTGTCCTAAGGTTAGGGGATCACTTTTCGCGATCTTCTGACAAGCAAAGTCAGTGGGGAAGCCAGATTCACTTAACAACCGTGTTACTAACTTAACATCGGCAACAATTCCTTTAACGGCTGTGGTAAGAAAGGTCGTAAAATGGGGCAAAAGTCACTGTCTTGCTTTGCAACAGGAATTTTGGGCTCAATTGTGGTCGTAAATCAAGGACTACCTATAAAGTGAAGATATTACTATTCATGCTTTGGGAACTGTATCTTACAGCAGTGTTTATCAACCTAGCAGCTTTAAGATATATGGACTTCAGTTCCCAGAATTCCACAGATAACATGCTGGAACCTGAAGTCCATACTTCTTAAAGTTGCTGAGGTTGAGAAACACTAGTCCATATTATTACCTAAAACTTATCCGGAGAGATTCCAAAGAACTATTCTACTTACTTCAGCAGGCTGCCACCGCAATCTTCTGGAAAAATACAGATTGTCTGTGCAAAAATATGAGATTCTGTCTCATATTTTCTGTGACGGCTCCTGTCCTGTGCAACATCCTCTCTCTAGAAATCAGATTGGCCTGGCCCCTGCTGGCTTTTTGCAAAACCCTGAAAATGTGGTTTCATCAATCGACACGGGAACCCAAGTGTGTGGTAGAGCCTATACAGTGACTGTATTGGATTGATGGATGTGGCTATCTTGGCCATGAATTTCATTTTATGGTTTTCATGTGGTTCTTAGGATTTTTAAGTTGTCATGGTGGTGCTGATGTTTTTGTATTTGTATTTTTTTATTGTTTGTGAACCACTCAGAGCCATATATTTAAATTGAGGGGGCGAAATAAATTAGAATAATAAATAAATAATAAAGTACAGGGATGGAAATGCTTGCTACCCTGAGTAATTTCATTCTGCTTCCCATACCTGTGATTCTGCCGCTACCATTCAGTATGATATCAGATACTTAGCAGTTATAGAAAATATTCCTGATACGAATGAAGATTACTGGGTAAAACAAATCACATAGTTTAAGTGTAAGATGATGAATTTATCAGATGAATTTTGGAGATTATTTGAAAGCTTTTGAAACTTTGAAATTTTGAAACAATTATCTCATATTTTTGAAAGCTAGAGGCCACATAAAGTTCCTATTGCTGGATTCTGAGGGCTTTCTGGTAGAGGTTTTTACAATGCAAGAGCTAAGCCTTCATCACGTGAAGTAATAATACCACTTTACAATGCCTTGGTAAGGCCACACTTGGAATACTGCATTCAGTTTTGGTCGCCACGATGTAGAAAGGATGTTGAGACTCTGGAAAGAGTGCAGAGAAGAGCAACAAAGATGATTAGGGGACTGGAGGTTAAAACATATGAAGAACGGTTGCAGCAACTGGGTATGTCTAGCTTAATGAAAAGAAGGACTAGGGGAGATATGATAGCAGTGTTCCAATATCTCAGGGGTTGCCACAAAGAAGAGGGAGTCAAACTATTCTTCAAAGCACCTGAGAGTAGAACAAGAAGCAATGGGTGGAAACTAAACAAGGAGAGAAGCAACTTAGAACTAAGGAGAAATTTCCTGACAGTTAGAACAATTAATCAGTGGAACAGCTTGCCTCCAGAAGTTGTGAATGCTCCAACACTGGAAGTTTTTAAGAAGATGTTGGATAACCATTTGTCTGAAGCAGTGTAGGGTTTCCTGCTTAAGCAGGGGGTTGGACTAGAAGACCTCCAAGGTCCCTTCCAACTCTGTTATTATTATTATTATCAATGAATTTTATGGGGAACCAGATAATGACAACTCTAATTGCCCCGCTCCTGGATTCCTACTGCTCATTGAAATCTATTTTAAAAGGTTCAGTGTAGACCTTGTTTTAGTAGAATATTATAAAATGCTTCCAAAGTATAATATTAGTAAAATATTATTACACGCTTTCCAAGTAAAACATTTAGATGTTATTTGGACCAGGCTTGGGTTTTTTTTAAACCATTATATCTGTAACTGCAGTATTTAAATATAGAAATTTAAATTTAAATTTTATGCTGGTCTTCTCATGGCTAAAGTTATAATTGGATAGTCATGCTTCCCTACATGTGAGGAGACCAATTTATTCATGTTGCATCAGTAAGTTCAATTTATTTTAACTGCATCCATGGTTGCCTGTAAATGAATGGCTCTTTGCACTACTAGTCCAAAGAAATTTCACCATTATTTGATCTGGAACAACTTGACAGGAGCTTGACACACACATTCCATCTGTGTATGCACACATTTTGAGGGGAAAAAACCAGAAAGGTAGCAAGCAGTAAAGAATACCTCCCCCCAAAAAACTCCATGAATGAAGCTGGAGGATTGCATGATTAAAACCTTCTTGGTTATTTTAAAACATCATTCCTAAAAGATTATGTTATGGTTTTTAAAATGTAAAAACCAAAATGTGGGGTTTGGTCTGAGTTTAAAGATAACAGGTCTCTTTCCAGTATGGAAAGTAATTCGGTCATATCTGATGCCTGCTTGCAGACACCAACTAATGAAATGGAAAAATAAAATAAAATCTGAGAGCCAAAACAGTATTGGAGGGCTCGTTTCCTCTTCTGTCCCTGATAAAGCCAAATCTCAGGAGAAACTCCATAATAAATAAACTACAAATCAGATGAGAAGTTTACCTCAATTAGATTCTAGCAGTGTCTTAATTTGCTATAAAAAAAAAGTTGCTAAGAGTTACTAAGGGCTCAGAACAGCTCTATGACCTGTGATGAAAATAGGGCTGTTCTATCAAATTGCAGGATATCCGGACATTGTTTGCCATGGCTTCTGCCTTATTGATTGCTGGGCTCCATGCTTTTCTACATCTTGCTCATTTTCTTTTCTCTTTATTTGTCTTTGTATAAATTGACCCAGATCAGCAGCATGCAACCTCTTTTTGTATCTGTTACAGACACATCCCCCCCCAATAATAACCTGCTGGGGGCTGTGTGAAGAACAAGACTGAAGGAAGGTGTGGTGAGGCCAGATCTACAGGTGGATGAAGACACCCTCTGATACCTTCCATTCTTTCTTGTTCTCTTTTTCTGCAGGGAAGAGACAGAAAACTCTTGTAGGAACCTAAATTGATTTTGGGGGGAAAGCATTTAGAAGCATTTATGAGAAGGCATAAAATTAGCTTATAAACCACATCCAGAGGAAGGGGTCAAAATTGACGTAGAGGGGAATACAGGTCAAAAGAATGAACTAGTTTGGCATTCCGGAGGGGTGTGTGTGGGTGGGTGTGTGGGTGTGTGGGTGTGTGGGTGTGTTTTAATTATATGCCCAGTGTGGGAGGAAAACCCTATTTTGTGTGTTTGGGAGCTAATTTGGGGAGGGGGAGGAGAGAGGAATGTCATTGCCGTAGATCCACGTAGAGATTTATCTAGCTCTTACCCTGATGATATTCCAAAAGCCTTTAAAAGATTAAAACTCTTATTTTTAAAAAAAAAATCTTTATTAAGTTTTCTAGTTAAAAACAATATAACAAGACATATAAAAAATACATAAATACATAAAATACAAACAAACATGGTAAAAGCTAACCACTTTTACAGTTATTTCATTTCCAAATATATTTACATTTCACAATATTACTATTTTAATTTAAACGATCACTATTTATTTATTGATTATTAGGTTCTTCTATGCCGCCCTACTCCCTAAGGACTCAGGGCGGCGTACAACATTTTAAGAGAACACTAAACAATAAACTTATTTAAAAACAGTTTTAAAAAGTTAAAAAACACACCCAACAACATACATACAGGGGGAGATCTCTGGTATAAAATTGTCTCAGACCCCTGCCTGCAGGAAGAGCCATGTCTTAATGGCTTTTCGGAAGGCCAGCAGGGTGGGGATAATTCGGATCTCTGGGGGAAGTTGGTTCCAGAGCGCGGGGGCCCCCACAGAGAAGGCCCTCCCCCTAGGGGATAATAGATAAACTATTATTTATCCAGTTCTATATTCAATGGATTGAGTCTCCTACTATATAATCAACATCTATTTCTTCCATTTTATTTACATAAACCTCTAATTGTATACATAGGCCGTGAGACTGAGAACATTTGTAATTAATTATATGCCCAGTATGGGGGGAAAACCCTATTTTGTGTGTTAGGGAGCTAATTTGCGGAGGGGGAGGAGAGAGGAATGCCATTGCTATAGATCCATGTAGAGATTTATCTAGCTCTTACCCTGATGATATTCCAAAAGTCTTTAAAAGATTAAAACACTTAAAACACTTTAGAATAGGGAGCCAGGATGGTTAGCAATAGCAATAGCAATAGATTTATATACCGCTCCATAGTGCTTTACAGCACTCTCTGGGCAGCATATTGCCCCCAACAGTCTGCATCCTTATTTTACCGACCTCAGAAGGATGAAAGGCTGAGTCAACCTTGAGGATCGAACTCCAGGCTGTGGGCAGAGTTTGCCTGCAATACTGCATTCTAACCACTACGCCACCAGGGCTCCCTGGTGGAGGATGGGTGGATAGATGATAGATAGATAGATAGATGGATGGATGGATGGATGGATGGATGGATGGATGGATGGATGGATGGATGGATAGATAGATAGATAGATAGATAGATAGATAGATAGATAGATAGATAGATAGATAGATAGATAGATAGATAGATAGATAGATAGATAGATAGATAGATAGATAGATAGATAGATAGATAGATAGATAGATAAAGTAATTCAAACTACTGTCCCAAAATTTACACAAGTTAAACAGTACATTCCTGTTTTGGAACACTGAACTTCTGTTTTAGATGTTTTGGGCAAAATGGACTTTCTCCCATGAGGATTTAAAATGGATAAAAGGAAGATAAAATGTGGTAACAACTAAAGAATAACTCTGTTTCTGGAAATTACAGCAATGAACTTGCCAGAGTGTCTTCTAAGGTCCCTCTGACTGTAACTTCTGTGTCCCTTCACAAAGAAGTACTTACTGGTCAAAAGTTTTTGTCAATCTTTTATCGGCTGTTGCTACTCCTTACCTAAAAAGTGCCCAGAGAAGCTCTCTAATCTAATTAATTTTGCAACCTCAACAATTCTTATTCCTTTACCAGGATACAGGTAATATTTCTACATGCAGAACAAATGAATTGTCACAATGAAACGCGGTAAAAATTTGCAGAGCCTAAAGGAAGGGATGCTGCCTGAAAACCTGATAACCTAATAAAGTACTTAGCAATAGGATACTGTACCCAAAATGTAAACAGCTCCTAAAAGCCACTAAGTAGTTTGCAGAGTGGAGAAGGCAGCCCATTTCAAATGGCTAATTAACCCAGCTTGACGAATAGAGCTTACAGTAAGCAAGGAGAGAATTAACCCAAAAGCCTGTGAAAATGGAACAGTAAACATAGTAAAATGCAATTGGCACCCTTTCCAACCAAACACCAGCTCACTAATTTTTATTTAAACAAAAATGGGTACTGTTTAAAATTATTCTTTTGAACACTAGATAAGTTGGGCTTATCTAGAGCACAACTAGTTTTTCCTTATACAGGTTTTGTGCCTGCAAGAGATGCGTGTTTAACAGTGTTATAAAATATTTTATTCTTGAATCTCTATAGCAGTGATGGCGAACCTATGGCACGGGTGCCACAGGTGGCACGCGGAACCATATCTGCTGGCACGTGAGCCGTTGCCCTAGCTCAGCAACAGCGCATATGTGCGTGCCCTCCAGCTGATTTTTAGCTTGTGCAGAGGCTCTGGGAGGTCGATTTCAGCCTCCAGAGGGCCTCTGGGGTGGCGGGGGGAACGTTTTTGCACTCCCCAAGCTCCAAGAAAGCCTCTGGAGCCTGGGGAGGGCGAAAAATGGGCCTACCGGGTCCACTGGAAGTCGGGAAACGGGGGAGTGGGGGGGATCGTGCACGCATGTGCAGGGGGGGTGGGGCAAGTGGGGGGCTTTAAATTATGGGTGTGGGCACGCACGTGCGTGCGATAGCGTGCGCGCACACTATTTCGGCACCCGAGGGAAAAAAGGTTCGCCATCACTGCCCTATAGTGTCAACTCACCTTTATTCTCAGTTATCTTTTTGTAACCCTCTGCCACGGAAGGAGTACAATGGAAAAGGAGTTTAATCACGACTGATAGGAGTGATGATTTCACACACATTTTTTTTCCTTTTACTTCTGCTCTCTCTTAACCAAAACCTGGTAGTTTTCACTTAAGCAAATGTGAGTACACATTGACTTGACTTAAAACCTCAGTTGAGCCAACATTTCTGATGCTAAGTGAAACATTTGTTAAGTGAATACGACCTTTCTTGCCACAGTTGTTAAGTGAATCACTGCAGTTGTTAAGTTAGTATCATGGTTGTTAAGTAAATCCGGTTTCCCCATTGACTTTGCTTGTCAGAAAGTCGCAAAAGGTGATCACATGACCTTGGGACACTGCAACCGTCCGAAATATTAACCAGTTGTCAAGCGTCCGAATTTTGATCACATGACCATGGGGATGCTGCAACAGTTGTAAGTGTGAAAACAGGCCATAAATCACTTTTTTTCAGTGCCGTTGTGACTTTGAAGGGTCATTAAATGAAGGTTTGTAAGTCGAGCACTACCTGTAATTGCTCTGCTTTATTTTGTTCTTTAAATTAAAAAAAAAAACAGGATTGTCACCCATTGCTTCTTGCCTTTGAATTCTAAGGTAAAATTTTTTTTTAAAGAATAGAATAGAATAGAATTCTTTATTGGCCAAATGTGATTGGACACACACAAGGAATTTGTCTTTGGTGCATATGCTCTCAGTGTACATAAAAAGACAAGATACATTCATCAAAAATCATGAGGTACAACACTTAATGATTGTCCTAGGGTACATATAAGCAATCAGGAAACAATCAATATTGATATAAATCGTAAGGATACAAGCAACAAGTTGTAAGTGGGAGGAGATGGGTGATAGGAACAATGAGAAAACTAATAGAAATAGTAATGCAGCCTTAGTGAATAGTTTGACAGTGGTGAGGGAATTATTTGTTTAGTAGAGTCATGGCGTTCGGGGAAAAACTGTTCTTGTGTCTAGTTTCTTGGTGTGCAGTGCTCTATAGCGTCGTTTTGAGGGTAGGAGTTGAAACAGTTTATGTCCAGGGTTCGAAGGGATCTGTAAATATTTTCACAGCCCTCTTTTTGACTCGTGCAGTATACAGGTCCTCTATGGAAGGCAGGTTGGTAGCAATTGTTTTTTTCTGCAGTTCTGATTATCCTCTGAAGTCTGTGTCTGTCTTGTTGGGTTGCAGAACCGAACCAGACAGTTATAGAGGTGCAGATGACAGAGTCAATAATTCCTCTGTAGTAATAATATCTGCTACAAATGTTCAGTTTGATGCCTCCCTTAGGCTTGAAAACCTGCTGGGTGACTTTGGGCCAGTCCTTCTCTCTCATCCCAACCACCTTACAAGATTGTTCTTGAGGGGAAAATAGGAGGAACTCAATAACTCAACTGTCTTGAGTTATTTATAAAAATTATAAAGGTGGGACAAAAAAAATCTAACATAAAAAACAAATGTACATTTACTTATTTCTAGAAACATCCTACACTTTTTTAGCCAAGAAATCGTCTTCAGTTAAGTTCAACTGAACATTCTTACGAAACCTAAGAATTAAAATGCATAATTGTAAGCCTTTTTAATTTGAACTTCTAAGTTAACTAATTTTACTAAGTAATCAGAATTCCTTCAATCTTTTACAAGTCTTAGAAAAAGCCAGATTTTTAGGAATTCCACAAAAATCTCTTCAGCATCACAGACACCTCTATAGATTTGTTAGCACCACAATCTTTTATCAGGGCTTGTCTATTTAAAAGGGACTGTTTTGTCACTTTCATGCTTCTTCCATAGTCTTAACATAGTCTGTATGCAAGATGGTATAGACCAGGGGTCACCAACCTTTTGGACCTCAGGGACCACTAAATTCATAATTTTAAATCCTGCAGAGCAATAATATGATTTGCTTAATGACTGGATGGGCGTGGCTAGGTGGTCATATGACTGGATGGGCGTGGCCAACTCAATGTCACTCACGTCGAGGGGTGCCTCGCCAGCCTCTGCTCGCTCCTCCCCTGCCAGCCACTCCTCGCCTCCTCGCCCAGGCTCCTTAGGGCCCCTACAGGAAGCAGTTGTTGGAGCTAAGCAGCCACCATGAGAAAGAGTTAGCAAAACAGCTGGCTCAGTTCAAATTGGATCTGACCGAGGAGAAGAAGAAGAAGCACCTCACTGAGGACTACAAACATAGGCTTTCCAAGCAGAGGGAAGACCTGTGGGAGTACCAGGCCAGGTACTGGTGCCTGGAGGCTCAGTGGGCTGAGATGGTAGCCAGTTCCAGGCCATGATGCAGTCCCACTGGAACAAGGCCCTCTGGCTCTTCGCCACCAGTGGCACTTCCCTCCAGCCTTCGCCCAAAGCCCCACACCAGGAGGCTGAAGCAGACCCCAAGTCAAAATTTTTGCCTCCCTCTGACCCACACAAAAAAACACTGAAGGGGGAGAATCTCTGCAGCAACACAAACGTTCATTGCACATATCCGGCCCAGGGGCCGTAGTTTGAGGACTCCTGATTTAGTGCAATATAAAAAAAATGCAAATAATTTTTCTGCGGACCACCAAAATTTTCTCACGGACCACCAGTGGTCCACGGACCACCAGTTGGTGACCAGTGGTATAGACAAATACTATGGGCAAATAATTGCTATGAACTAGTAATAAAAATAAAATTTCACAGTGCTTAGCATGGAAATGGTCCAATATTAGGGTCTCTCACTCTCTTTCTCTCCCCTCCCCCTCCCTTCCTCCTATGTGTGTGTATTACTATAACACACCACTGAAAATACACTGCAGCTGACAGACATGACACCTAAATTTGCAGCTCAGTAATTATTTGTGAATACTGTTGGCTGTAATCATATAATTGACTTGTGTGGCTTCTGACGGCAAGGTAGTCAGTCACGGTTGTATAAAACCTTAATCAGTACATTTCCTAGACCACAAAACGTCCTGCAGGCACACTTTAATTACCATTCTTGTTTTCTTCAGCACTTCTTGACAAGGCTTTTATTATGCAACTACACTATCCTATTCACGGTATTTTATGGTGCAGCTAGATGCTATTGCCTTTCATTTGTAACTTTCCTGGGGGGTTTTCTCTACTTTCATCTCTCTTCCCCCCCCCCCCCCCAGAAATCTGTTCAGTGAGAAGAGATTGAATAGCTGCATATATTTGATTTCTACCCAGTGATGTTGAAGCTCCTTTTATCTGAAACAAACAATGCTCCGTTTATTTGAAATAATAAAAGATTTTTTAAAAAAAGAAAGTTTGCCTGATTTCTATAACATAGGCGTCTCATAAAGCTACATGTATTCAGGGTCAGGTTGTGTAATAAAACAAAGTGCACCAAATCACCACAAAGGAATAGTAAGTTAGGATGCTGCTTTAACATCTGTTTTCATCGAACAGTAAAATATATTGTGCAAAATACTGATTTTTTTTCTTTTGCTGGAATAGAACTGTAACACGGTGCAAACAAAGAAGCTGTGTAAATGAAAGACTGAAAGGGAGTAAGAAGCCTTAATCTTGGCCTACAGTTGGTATTTATATTCATTGCGTGTCGCCTGAGTATCTGAACCCAATTTGGGCCACCTGTTTCATGGGCCTTTCTCCAGTCCTTGAGGCCCTCCGCCACCACCACCACCCAAGTCTGCTCTGAGTAGATATCCAGCCTCTGCTCCACCTCAGGAATGAAGGCCCTGAATGAGGCTGTTCTTTGTAAGATGAGGAGCAATGATTGATGAATTTCCCTGTCAGTAGGAAAAATATTCACCAATTGCTCCCCCTAAGTGGCAAGGGCAGGAACTGCAGCTGGATTTTGATTTATCCACCTATCAGAATCTTTAAAGGTATTTCTTGTTGCAGTGATTTGGGTACAACCCATCTTAGGTAGAAGCAAAAAACACCTTGCCAAGTGACCTGCTGCTGGGGCAATTGCTTCTACAGGGCCACACCAGCAGGATCATCTAGAGTGGCCCTCGTCTATGGCTTTTGCTAGTGCATCTCTCCTTGTATTATGTTGTAGAAAGTTAGCACCCACCCCCTCCTAGAAAAATGAAATATCCTAGGAAATATTGAAAAAGGAAAGAATATGTTTCCCTGAATGAGGAAAGGAGAAACATGTTTTAAATGCAAAGCAGCTTCCTGCAGCTCCCTGCCCCCCACCTTCTGCTCCAGGGTGATGGGATTAAGACCTTCACCCTTAGGGCATGATAGGATTAGCCCTCTACCACATAGGACCTGGGAAGATTACTTCAGCCGAGCCTAGGACTTAGGACAGCCCACAAGAGTTGCCCCAGCATGCCCCTGGGGGTCTGACCACCAATCGGAGTGCATTACATGCACAGGAACAGGAAACTAGGAGGTGGGGCCCAACAGAGGTCATAAAACCAGGAGACTCAGCATCTTCCCTTCCCTTTTCTCTTCACCTACATCTAGAAACATGTGATCCACCTTTTCTGTTCAGGAGCTCATGCCGTGTGCTCTCTGTTCTCCATTAAACCTTCTTTCCAAGCAACTTCCATGAATCCAGTGTCTTTTTCCCCACTTGGAACTGAACCCAGAAGGATATTCCTTACAACAATGTCAATTCCATTCTACAGACCAAGATGGCCCCGGAAGCATCTAGTAAGAGGGGAGACTACTTATAACAGCCAATGTTGTATCTTCATCATGGTTGCCACAGAAAGAACACAAACCCTGTGTATAGCCAAGTTTGTGTCGGGAGAAGATGGAAAACCACTTCTTCATCACAGTAGAAAAAACCCCCAAATTTAGCCATTCTCAGGAAATAGATGGCATTCTTGGATAGGCTTCCACAGAATAGAATTCTTTATTGGCCAAGTGTGATTGGACACACAAGGAATTTGTCTTTGGTGCATATGCTCTCAGTGTACATAAAAGAAAAGATACATTTGTCAAGAATGGTTGTCATAGGGTTCAAGTAAGCAAACAGGAAACAATCAATATGAAATAATCGTAAGGATACAAGCAACAAGTTACAGTCATACAGTCATAAGTGGGAGGAGATGGGTGATAGGAACGATGAGAAAAACTAATAGTAATAGTAATGCAGCCTAGTGAATAGTTTTACAGTGGTGAGGGAATTATTTGTTTAGCAGAGTGATGGCGTTCGGGAAAAAACTGTTCTTGTGTCTAGTTGTCTTGGTGTGCAGTGCTCTATAGCGACGTTTTGAGGGTAGGAGTTGAAACAATTTATGTCCAGGATGCGAGGGGTCAGTAAATATTTTCACGGCCCTCTTTTTGACTCGTGCAGTATACAGGTCCTCAATGGAAGGCAGGTTGGCAGTAATTGTTTTTTCTGCAGTTCTGATTATCCTCTGAAGTCTGTGTCTGTCTTGTTGGGTTGCAGAACCAAACCAGACAGTTATAGAGGTGCAGATGACAGACTCAATGATTCCTCTGTAGAACTGTATCAGCAGCTCCTTGGGAAGTTTGAGCTTCCTGAGTTGGCGCAGAAAGAACATTCTTTGTTGTGCTTTTTTGATGATGTTTTTGATGTTAGATGACCATTTTAGGTCTTGAGATATGATGGAACCTAGAAATTTGAAGGTCTCTGCTGTTGATACTGTGTTGTCTAGTATTGTAAGAGGTGGTAGGATGGGAGGGTTTCTCCTGAAGTCTACCACCATTTCTACGGTTTTGAATGTGTTCAGTTCCAGATTGTTCCGGTCGCACCACAAGACTAGTTGTTCAACCTCCCGTCTGTATGCGGTTTCATCGTTGTCTCGAATGAGGCCAATCACTGTTGTATCATCTGCAAACTTCAGTAGTTTAACAGATGAATCGTTTGAGATGCAGTCATTGGTATATAGAGAGAAGAGAAGTGGTGAGAGTACACAGCCTTGGGGGGGCCCTGTGCTAATTGTACAGGTATCTGATGTGATTTTGCCTAGCTTCACCTGCTGCTTCCTTTCTGTTAGGAAGAATTAGCAAAGCATCTTAGGGGGAAATGTGGAAGTGCTCTTCCTATAAAATTGCATTTTTATTTTTTTAAAAAAACAGTAAACCAGGTTAATAACTTTTTAATGTATCTTTAATGCCTAAACTTTGACCACAAAGAGATGAAACAACAGCAGACATGCAACTACCAGATACAAAAATAGCACAGCCACAAGTATAACAGAGTCAATTAGAAGACAGTGTTCATGTGTGCCATTTCAAATTCTTGGTTTTTTTTTTAAATCCATGCTTGCTTTGTGCAGGAATGCAAATGGTGAGCTTATACCAGCTTTTCCAGCTATGCGCCCTTAAAACTAATCTCTCCCTACCACATTTAAAGGGCTGACCAATCACAAATTTCCTTGCCTTTCTTCCAGCTTTGTCCAAAGGGCAGGTAGGAAAGAAAGGTTGCAAAACTTGGTCCAAAGCTTTGGAAACACTTCTGCCAGTATGGATTACACTATCATGCACTTGGTAAAATGTAGATAGTCCTATGAGTTACGATGACAACTGAGGTTGGGATTGCCGTTGCTAAGTAATGTGTTTGTAAAGTGCGTTGTTACCATATCACTTAGTGACAGCAATTCAGGCAGTCCTAGTTGCCACTGTAACCTCAAGACATGTGGTTCATTAAGCAGCAGGGGCAGAAGTCCCAGGTAAGGAACAGGGAGGGGCTATAGGTTGGCACACATCCTGGTTCTGTTAGGTGTGGGTGTGTGCATGTGTGCGAAGCCCAGAGGAGTGGGCGGAGAACAGGAAAGGCAGGGGAAAACTTACCAGAGTGACTTGTGACCTTCCATGCTGGCTTCCTCATTGATTTTGCTTGTGGGAACCTGACAGGAACGGTGGTCATGTCACCATGGTATGCTGCAATCATCATAAGTGTGAGCTGGTTGCCAAGCACCCAAATTGTGATCATGCAACCATAGGGATGCTTCAACAACCAGAATTCCGAGTATTGATTTTAAATATCCCCTCATTCAATGCCATCTCAACAGTCACTGAACATGTGGTCAGTAAGCGAGGACTACCTGGACTGCTTGGAAAAAGCAAAATGAAATGAATATATCACCAAAAATATTGTCTGGAAGGTAGAAGCAGAAATAGCATAGCGGCCGATGAGAAGTACCTAGACCAGTGTTTCTCAACCTTGGCAACTTGAAGATGTCTGGACTTCAACTCCCAGAATTCCCCAGCCAGCATTTGCTGGCTGGGGAATTCTGGGAGTTGAAGTCCAGACATCTTCAAGTTGCCAAGGTTGGGAAACACTGACCTAGACACTGAGGTAAATAGGATAAGAATGGAGACAGACCACTGAGTGAGGTTGAAGGCCTTATGTTTCAGATTTCTTTCTCCCCCGCCCTCTCCACATTATAGGAACCATTTTTTTCATTGCTCCAGAATAACATGAGCCTTTTAAAGTCAATTTCACAGTGACAGCAACATCATTGTATGAAGACACAACTTCCTCTTTAGAGGAAGGCCTCAGCCATCCACAACCTCTGAGACACATTTTTACAAAATTAACCATATGGGGGCTCCAATCTACCTTGGGGGGGTGTCACACTATCTGCTCTGGAACTCCTTATCCTTAACCACAGCTATGTGCATCCTGATGTGAATGTTAATTTCTGCTGTATAATAAATATGTAGATAAATTATGCATATGAACTCTCTCCTACAGCTTAGTATTTTTTGGTCCTTCCCAATTGGAGACTGCCAGATGGGTTGCTCTGCACTTGACAGAATTCCTAATAAGCATAGCCGAAAATTGGCTGGGAACTCTGGGAGTTGTAGTCTAACATACAGGTAGTCCTTGACTCACCACCACAATGGAGCCCAAAATTTCCACAGCTGAGCAAGGCAATTGTTAAGTAAGTTGTGCCACAGTTTTTTGCCACAGTTGTTAAACAAATCACTGCAGTTGTTAAGTGAACCATGTGGTCATTAGGTGAATTGGGCTTCCCCCATTGATTTTGTTTGTCGGAGGCCAGCAGGAAGGTTACAAATAGTGACCACGTGATCCGGGACAGTGCAACTGTCAAAAATACATGCCAGTTGCCAAGCACCTGAATTTTGATCATGGGACCACGGGGATGCTACAACGGTTGTAAGTGTAAAAACTGGTCGTCAGTCACTTTTTCAATACAATGTTGTAACTTCAGACGGTCATTAAATGAATGGTTGTAAGTTGAGGATTTCCTGTATTTTCAAAATGGCTTTATAGGACTGGTCACAGATATCCATGCAACAAAGTGTATGAAAAATTTACTTAACATCCTCATTTAGCTAAAGGCTGAATGAACCAGGGAGAATTTTATCTAGTCCAGATCATTTTGACAGCAGTAAATGAGGAAATTTCTCTTCCCTCTTTCATATTAGGTTTCCCTCCCTGCCCCCAGGCCATAGTTGGTAGAACCTTCATGTACAGAGTAGAATGGAATCCTACAGGTAGCCCTCATTTACTGACCACATTTGGGGCCGACAGCTCAGTTGTTAAGCAAAATGAAACTAAGTGAAACCGCAACTGCTTACAATCTTATTTCAACTTTCCCTACCTTGCTAGAACTGCAAAAAATCATAAAGGACAGGTTGCAAAGCTGCTTCTTCATCACTGTCGTAACTGTGAACAGCCGCTAAGTGAGAACTACTTATGTTTTTGTTAAATGTCATCCTTGAACATAAAAAAAGGGCATCCTCTCTGAAAATTCTCCAGCCAGTTTCATGTAGATGCAAACATACAACTCCAATGTACGAAAAAGACTCAAACAAAATATTCTAATACGTATGCAAAGAGAAATTACTAACATTTTTTTATTGCCTATTGTACCTCACATAATTTTTTTACTGAATATTAATTTAATCCAATGTTTGCATGACATACTGAACCATGAACTATCCAGATAATACTCTGCAGTGTGTCGGATTGAATTTCAGAAGATACGTTGGAGTGCAAAGTACAAGCATATGCCTATTTGCAACTCTTGACAGCGTCATCGTCCCTTGGTGGCTGGTTCCGCTGTCAAACTGCTTGTAGTCCTGCTTTCCTTGGATATATTTTCTGCCTTTCGAAAGAAGAGATCCAGCCCTTCTTCTGTGGATATCATTTCAAGGATTTGATGGGTGTTTCCAAATCAAGACTAAATATAGCCGGTTCCCACAGTCTCCCCTCAGAGGTCACCTCACCTCTTCCAATTTGTCTGGTGCCCAGAACTGAAGAGACATGACTCAAGTAATGATCTGACCAAAATGATGATGGAAGCATTCTGGGTTAGATGTTTAAAGTCCCTTTCTAAACACGATTGCTAAGTCGCCAGTCCTTAGCCAGCTTTTGACTAGCTCAACAAGAGCCCACTAACCCTGCAAGTTTCGCTAGGCCCGGTTTAGTAAATGGGCACCAGGGGCGGGTTCCTAATTTTTTTACTACCACACTGTGGGCGTGGCTTATTTTGTGGGTGTGGCTTGCCAGCCATGTGACCGGGTAGGCGTGGGCCTCGGGAGCTTGGCAGCAGCCGGAGAAGCAGGGGGGCATTGCCCACCCGCAACGCAGCCCCCCGCAGCGGGAGCAGCAAGACCGCGGCAGCAGTTCTTCTAGGAGGCTCCGTCCGGCCTGAATGCTTCTCCCCATTTGATGATCCTAGGCTCTTGCCGCCCGTTCCCCCTCCCCTCAGCAGCTTGAGAAGCCTTGAACGTGCGAAAATGCCTGTGATCATCACCGCGCGTTCATGGCTTCTCGGACTGCTGAAGGGAGGGGAACTGAGATAGGTCCTGCTGCCCATTCCCCCTGCCCTCAGCAGCTCGAGACGCCTCAAACGTGCAAAAATGCCTAGGATCATCACCGCACGTTCGTGGCTTCTCGGACTGCTGAAGGGAGGGGAATGGAGATAGCTCCTGCCACCCGTTCTTTCAGTGTCTCACTCGCTCCCTCAGCCATCCTCCCCTGCTTGGATTCACTGTGGGGTAGGAAGGCAGCGCATGTGCAGTACCGGAAGCTCGGCTTCTGGGCATGCGCAGAAGAAAATTTTTAAAAAAATTTTTTTTTTAATTTTTTTTAAAATGGCGGCGCCCAGGTATTGGCAACCGACCGCACCGGTACTGTGATGTCACCAGCGGGCTGCTACCGGTGCTATAGAGTGGACCATACCGTTAGGAACCCACCACTGATGGGCACCAATGTCTGCAGACAGGAGATCTGTCTGGTCAAACACCTGAAAATACTTGGGCTAGTCTTCTTTCTCTTCCAATCGCTACCTCTCCCGTCACTGTGTGTGAAGTTGCCTGGTTGTCTGAACCCCTCAACGCTGTGAAAGGGAATGTCAGCCTGGCAGTTAATGAGGCAGGAGAAGGCAAGCTGGCTGCGTTTCCCCGGTGGTGAAGGAGTCTGTCCCTGGAGTGCAGTTTGAGCCTCACGCAGGGAGCAGCAGCGCCAGCCATGCCTTTGTTCTCAGCTCAGTGGCCCATGGAGTCAACAATCATCTATCCCCATTATGGAGGGAGGGAAAACACCGTCTCCCAGCAACTTGGAAAGGGTGCTTTGCTAAAAGAGCCAAGAGCAAACAGGTTTAGCAATATTGTGGCGCTCTCTGACAGAAGTATATCTAGTTATGTCTGCTGTACATATATACAGGTATCTCCCCTTGCCCCACAAATTCCCTGGTCCACCTACCCAATATATACAGGGTATATAAATATGTGGTTCACGAATATACATTCCCGTGTACATATGTGCATATAATCTCCATTCACCCACAAACTCCAGAATATGTGGAATTTCAACCACAAAACAGAGCATTGCCAACACCTCTTCTAAAGAAATGTTGTATCCCTAAAAGGCCTTATCTATATGGAAAATAAGGATATACACAAATCAATGGATGGCCTTGAATTCCCTTTCCGAAGCTGCATATTAGCTGGAACCATAGCTAACCATGAGAAGTGGGTTTACCCAACTCTCTAAGTCTTTTTTTTTTTTTAGGAAACTAATCATATATGCTGAGCAGGGGCGGGTTCCTATTTTTTTTACTACCACTCTGGGCGTGGCTTATTTTGTGGGTGTGGCTTGCTAGCCATGTGACCGGGTGGGCGTGGCTTCTCGGACTGCTAAAGGAAGGGGAATTGAGATAGGTCCTGCCACCCATTCCCCCTCCCCTCAGCAGCTTGAGAAGCCTCAAACGTGCAAAAATGCCTAGGATCATCACCGCGCGTTCATGGCTTCTCGGACTCCTGAAGGGAGGGGAATGGAGATAGCTCCTGCCGCCCGTTCTTTCAGCATCTCATGCACTCCCTCAGTCATTCTCCCCTGCTTGGACTCACTGTGGGGTAGGAAGGCAGCGCATGCGCAGTGCCGGAAACTCGGCTTCTGGACATGCGCAGAAGAAATTTTTTTAAAAAAATTAAAACTTTTTTTAAAAAATGGCGGCGCCCAGGCACCGGCAACCGACCGCACCGGTACTGTGACGTCACCAGCGGGCCGCTACCGGTGCTATAGAGTGGACCGCACTGGTAGGAACCCACCACTGATGCTGAGTGAATATATCTTCTTGGTCTTTAATGAGGAAGTGTATTGTCAGATTAACGAATGAGTTAAACACTACAACAAGCAACACTACAAATGCAATCTTGCTGAAACTCTAGGTCAGTGTTTCCCAACCTTGGCAACTTGAAGATATCTGGACTTCAACTCCCAGAATTCTGGGAGTTGAAGTCCAGATATCTTCAAGTTGCCAAGGTTGGGAAACACTGCTCTAGGTAGTCTGAATCAATCAGAAGGTTGGACAAAAATGTCCCATTTGCACAGAATGTCTTCCAGCTAGGGCTAGGTGCAAGAGCCTGAGCTGAAGCTGTTGTCTCAGAAGCAACTCTGCTACACCCAGCTGAGCAAAAATGAAAGTACCGAGCTGTTTAAAATAAAGCAAGGCAGCTTTTCACCAACATCGTAAGAGTTAACAAAAGAAACCTTTCAGTAGAAGAAAAACCTACACAATCTAGGCCTGCTTAAAGTTTTGAAATTACCCATCATGTGTCTCAAAGGTGCTTTTTTTGAAAACTGGACTATGTCTATTTCCTTGAATTTTTTCCTTGCTTCTCATCCAAGAAGGTTCATCAGTTCTGGTTGGTTGGATGGTAGGGAGGAAATGCAAGGATGAGTTCTGACAGGATTGGGGAAATGGAAGAATTATATTTCTTTCCTTCCATCCCCCTTCCACCCCCTCCCCATCCTGTTATAACTATTCCTTACATCCCCCCACCACCACCATCCAGCAAGAACTGATGAAGCTTCTTGAATGAGAAGCAAAACTTCTTCTTCTTCTTCCTCAAGGAAAAAAAACATAGTCCAGTTGCCTTTTGAAAAAGCACCTTTGAGACAACCATGACCTGGATGAGTGAGAATCTCCATAGACATTTACCCATCCTATGGCTTCTGGGTGCTTGGTGGAGATATGCAGAACAAAAATTGAGGGAAGGGAGCAAATGTAAAGCTGAGGAGGAGTTCTGGGGGAGCACCAGGTGTGTTCGGCAGCTTGCAGAGCTTCAGGGCTGTCTGAATGAACAGTAACACAGAATGACTGGCTCACCGGGCGCTTTGGAACAGGAGCAAGGAGCAGTGACAAGGAAAAACTATCATGGATGCAACCAACGGCTCACGAAGCCTGAGAAAGATAAAATATGCCCAGCATCCAGTCTCTAGACTTGCTGGTTACTTTGTGACATATATAGGTCACATTGAAGAGTTCATTTATTGCACATTTCAATCAGGGGCGGGTTCCTAATTTTTTACTACCACCCTGTGGACGTGGCTTATTTTGTGGGTGTGGCTTGCTGGCCATGTGACCGGGTGGGCATGGCTTCTCAGACTGCTGAAGGGAGGGGAACTGAGATAGGTCCTGCCGCTCATTCCCCCTCCACTCAGCAGCTCGAGAAGCCTCGAATGTGCAAAAATGCCTAGGATCATCACCGCACGTTCGTGGCTTCTCGGACTGCTGAAGGAAGGGGAATGGAGATAGCTCCTGCCACCCATTCTTTCAGCGTCTCACACACTCCCTCAGCCATCCTCCCCTGCTTGGACTCACTGTGGGGTAGGAAGGCAGCGCATGTGCAGTACCGGAAGCTCGGCTTCTGGGCATGCACAGAAGAAAATTTAAAAAAAAAATTAAAAAAAAAATTTTTTAATGGTGGCACCCAGGCACCGGCAACCGCACCGGTACTGTGACGTCACCAGCGGGCCGCTACCAGTGCTATAGAGTGGACCGCACCTGTAGGAACCCACCACTGATTCCAATGCCAGATCTACCGGTAAATGAATCTGAGTTTGTTTTTTTAGACAAGGTAATTGTAATTGTATCATTTAGACTAGGAGTCCCCAATCCCCGGTCCATGGACCGGCACCGGTCCACCACATGCCAGAAACTAGTCTGCGCAAACAAGTGAAACCTCATATGTAGGCAGGACATGAAACCACACCCCCTCCGGTCCACAGAACCACACACACCCCAAATCTGTCCCTGGTGCCCCTAAAGTTGGATGCTGTTGATTTAGACCTCCTCTGATGGCTCCCTTGTGGACTTCATGTGACCATATATTTCTGTTAAAAAAAACTCCCAGTATAATTATGGCATTTCAACATTTGTTATTTAATATTATCGGTCAGAGAGAAAACAAAGAACAGAAAACATTGGGTTGCTATTTTCAACAGGAGTTATATAAAAACCACAACAATGACACATAGTTTAACTTTAATCCAAAGAAGGAAGTAAAGTATTTTATAAGCTACGCAGTAATCATTACCTCTAGATATGACCATTCGAAACAAAGGTGTTCATAACATTGTTATATTTGACATATTTTATTTTCCTTGGTCCTCTGCTGTTATTCTTCCCACACTTCTCCAATCAGGGCCAAAGATAGAATTCTCCCAGGATAATAAGTCACAAATATTGTACACCGACCCATCCTTGTGGAAAAAAACCAACATAAAATATATTTCTATAAAGGTTGGAAAAATATTTTTTGCCTTTTTTTACTGCAACTTGTTAACACTGCTAAGCTGTTGAAAAGTATTACCCCAAAAGAGATTTTTTTACGAAACACTTTATTAAAAAGCAAACAAAATGGATGAAATAACATTTAAATTTTAAATAAAAAGAAATACATGACTGGTCTTTGTTGCTGTTAGTTGTGAAGTTGTGTCTGACCCATCGCAACCCCATGGACCGGAATGGGACTGTTCGCCTCCTCCGCTTGGCCATGCCTGGTTGGTCCCCAGGCTTCCGCTCCCAACCATTGGGACACTGTCTTTTCTCCTTGGCTGAAACGGCCCTAGCTCTTCGTCCCAGCCCCTCCCATCCCAGCCCCTTCGTCCCAGCCCGTTCACCCTGGGCTTTTGGGCGCACAGGACACTTTGCCGCCAGCCAATCAGAGGAGCAAGAATCACATCCCCTTTTCCCTCATTCCTTCCTTTCCGTTCTCCTCCGCTCTGCCTGCATGTGTGTGTTTGCAAGCAGCCTTTTTAGGAGAAGGAACGGGGGTAGCCTTCCTCTCTCTCTCTCTCTCTCTCTCTCTCTCTCTCTCTCTCTCTCTCTCTCTCTCTCTCTCTCTCTCTCTCTCTCTCCCCCGCCTCCTCTCCCCCACCTTTGGAGTACGGATAAAGTGGTACCCTAAAGCGTGGCGTGTGTGTTTGCAAACAGCCTTTTTAGGAGAAGGGAGGGAGTAGCCTTCCTCCTCCCTTTCTCTCTCTCTCTTGCCCTAAAGCGTGGAATTATCATGATGATGATGATGGGAGAAAACTTTTAGAAAAACTCAGGACTTCTGGAAGAAGCAAGTTTTTTTTTTAAAAAAAAAGATTCAATGTGCGTAGCTTCTCCCCGCTGCTTGTGAATCTAGGAACGAGATGGACACACACACCACAGAGAGAAAGTCAGAGAGGGTGCTTCGGGATCCGACCTAAAGATGCGACTTCTGCCCAGTGGATCACCCGCAATCACCCCTTCTAGTAAGGGTACACCCATCTAGTACACCCACTCTAGCGTGAGCTTGTTCTCCCCCCGCTTTTGGGGTTTTTTATTTTATTATTATTTTGTTTTTGAGGATTTGATGGGACTCGGAGGTTATGTCTGATCCCAGTTTTTTTCCAAGCTGTTCGAAAAGGGATGGTGGCATTTTCTTGGGACTAAAACCCGCAGAACAAGAAGTGAAAGCGACGGTTTTGCTTTTTCTAAAAAGTTTTTAAAAACTTTTCTAAAAGTTTTCTCCCATCATCATCATCATCATAATTCCATGCTTTAATGTGAGAGAGAGGGGGGGAGGAAGGCTACCCCCTCCCATTCCTTCTCCTAAAAAGACTGCTTGCAAACACACACATGCAGGCAGAGCGGAGGAGAATGGAATGGAAGGGATGAGGGAGAAGGGGGTGTGATTCTTGCTCCTCTGATTGGCTGGCGGCAAAGTGTCCCGTGTGCCCAAAAGCCCAGGTTGAACGGGATTTTGGGCCCGTTCGGCGAATGGGCTGGGACAAAGGGCCTGGGACGGGAGGGGTTGTGACGGAAAGGCTGGGCTGAAGAGCTATGGTCATTTCAGCCAAGGAGAAAAGGCAGCGCCCGAATGGTTGGGGGCGGAAGCCTGGGGACCAACCAGGCACGGCCAAGTGGAGGAGGTGAACAGTCATAGAACCCCCATGGATAACCTTCCTCCATGCCTTCCTGTCCTCTACTATCCCCCAAAGTCCATTTAAGCTCACACCGACTGCTTCAGTGACTCCATCCAGCCACCTCATTCTCTGTCGTCCCCTTCTTCTTTTGCCCTCAATCTTTTCCAGCATTAGGCTCATCTCAAGTGAGTCCTTCCTTCTCATGACTGGTCTTAAGGAAGTCTTTTATTGCTAGCTTTGTGTTTGCTTAATGACATGTATATGCATACTTATATGGGGAAAGTTTCTTAATGTATAGAATTTAACATATTTTGCAGAAATGTTGTAAATACAAGTAGTCCCTCAACTTACAACCACAATTGAGCCCAAAATTTATGTTGCTAAGTGAGACAATTGTTAAGTGAATTTTGCCCCATTTTATGACCTTTCTTGTCACAGTTGTTAAGTGAATCATTGCAGTTGTTGAGTTAGTAGCACAGGTGTTAAGTGAATCTGGCTTCCTCATTTTCTTTGCTCGTCAGAAGTTTGCAATAGCTGATCACATGACCCCAGGACATGGCAACTGTCATAAATACGAACTAGTTGCTGAGCATCCGAATTTTGATCACGTGACCATGGAGATGCTGCAATGCTCATAAGTGTGAAAAACTGTCATGAGTCACAGTGCCGTTGTAACTTTGAACGGTCACTAAACGAACTGTTGCAAGTCGAGGGCTACCTGGACTTGTCTAAAACAGTCTAAATATTGACACATTTAACTAATTCCCTCCAAAATGTTTCATTTCCTCTCTCCAAAGCTTCTACTTCTTTTATTTCCTTAAAAGCAAACAAACAAGAAGTTGCTATGCTGACCATCGAGATAGAATAGAATAGAATAGAATTCTTTATTGGCCAAGTGTGTTTGGACACACAAGGAATTTGTCTTTGGTGCATATGCTCTCAGTGTACATAAAAGAAAAGATACATTTGTCAAGAATCATGAGGTACAACACTTAATGATTGTCATAGGGTACAAATAAGCAATAAGGAAACAATATTAATATAAATTGTAAGGATACAAACAACAAGTTACAGTCATACAGTCATAAGTGGGAGGAGATAGGTAATAGGAATGAGCATTTCACCGAGGCAGCCTTCGTCGGCGCCATCTTGGAATTTCTAAGATGTTTTCTGTTTTCTCAACCACCAAGATGAATTGGTGGTTGAGAAAACAGAAACAATGAGAAAATCTATTGGTCATTGAAGGGACTGTGTCTAGCCACAGCTAAGTAAAATGCACTCTCAGGAGAAAATGAAGAAGTTTGCACCAGCTGAGGACCAGAATAATTGGTTTAAGCCACATAAGGGATAAAAATAAACATGCTCATTTTCTCCCAATGGAGCAAATCTTAGCCAGGCATGCCTCAGCTAGCCAGGTGTGTCTCTCACTCCCAGCCTATAACAAAACACCAACCCTTGGCAAGAGTCTCCTGTTGCAGAACCTTCATCCAGAGCCTTCTGCTCTCTTTAGAAGTTCTTTTAAGGTGGTCTTCCCCCAAATTCAGTGATCTTTCTGATATACTGGCCGTCCTGATTTGGGAATTCTGGGAGCTGTATTTCTCTCCCAGCTAGAGGATAGCAGATCACGAAAGGCTTGATTCAAGGCACATTCAAAATGCTGGAAAGCAATTTGAGGCTGTGGAGCAACTCACCATCTTGTACAGAGGCATCTCTCGAAATCACACTTCGGTTTTCAAGTCTGATTTCATATCTGGATGACACAAATCAATCGCAAAGCTCAACTGCTGAGCCACGCACTTTACGGAGGATAACCTGCGTGCTCACACATCCTCATGAAGTGAACTTTAGAATGCAACATGTCAAGCTGATGAGTCCAGTTTCTGTTTTTAGCCACACCGTGTTCACAGTTTCCACAAAACTGCTTACAGGAGACTTTTTATTTGTTCATTTCATCTGTGGTTGTCTGACTAAGATCTTCTCGACCACCGCCGCCCAGTTGCTCTTCGCCTAGCTCTCTTTCCCCAAATGAATACTGCAAATCACTCCACAGCTTAGTTGGCTCTCCAGTGTTGTTCTAACTTGCATCTGTTCTTAGACCTACTCATGTCTAGTTAGCTCTGGTGGTTTTACTCTTTACCTTCCTTTGCTTCGTGGTCCTTTACTGTATTTCTTTGCCGTAGATTCTTCTTTTCACTCATCTCCATTAGTCTAATCTTCTAAGTTCTGAGCAAAGCTGAAGCTGTGCATTTTCTTTGGGTCTTTCATCTTACTTGCATAGCAGGTAAAGAATTAGTAATAACTATTAGGACGTTTTATATGCTTTGATGCTTGGTACAAAAAAAATAATTTTTACAAAGATGTCTTTAATAGTTTCTGATAATGCACACAAGCCTGCGTCCTTTTCAAACTGGCCAAACAATCCAGCTCTTGTGTAGTCCTGTGATCATAGGTGAATGCCATGTGTTCATCCCATGACTCTGTATTCCCATGATGACAGCAATCAAACCAGCTCTTTTTGGAAAGAGTAGGTGAAAAAGGCATGCAAAGCATGCAACCAGTTCTTCTCTTGGCTGTGGATTAGGGTCAGGTTGATTTTTCTCCCTCCCTTGCTTATTGTGCTGTCATTCAAGGGTACAAAGAGCTGTAATCTCTCAATACTCCCTTACTGTAGGAAGCAGTTCTGTAGCCTACACCAGGGATATGGATCCTAGTAGTCTCAACCAGCCACAATTCAACCATATTTGGAGCTTATGTCTTGTCTTCTATATGTTTAGAGTCTCCTCTATCCATACAGTAATATACTCTGATGATAACATGTGAATAATTTGTAAAGGTAGAATACATTAAACCTCAATTTAATAGACTATTTGAGGGAAGGAGTAAATCTCAATATCCATGAAATCCAAATTTGTACATAATTTTCATAATTTATGCATAATTATATATCTTATTTACCGGTATATATGTTGTCAAGACTTATCAACTAAACAATGAATTTCTCTGTTATTTGGGAGAAATGCCACCAAATGAGATCTTCTCCATTGCATTTAAGACCATTGAACAGGGATCAGTACTATAAAATCTAAGATTTACTATATTTGTTTGGAAATTGCCCAAAACATTTCTCTTGACAACCTTAAGGCCAATGCAAGATTTTCATCATAGGCATAATGTATGGCCAGAATCCCACAGAACAGCTGAAATGTTTTTCCCCCAATTCCCTTTGCTTTAATATTAAGAAAAAGAAAGAAAGTGGGGTACCCTTTCAGAAGAGGATAACTCCATCTAGAGCAGTGATGGTGAACCTATGGCACATGTGCCACAGGTGGCATGCGGAGCCATATCTGAGGGCATGCGAGGCATTGCCCTATGTCAGCTCCAGCAAGCATGCATGCGCTGGCCAGCTGATTTTCGGCCTTCTTTTTGGCCGTTTTCACTCTTCCCAGGCTTCAGGAAAGCCTCCTGAACCCTGGGGACGGCAAAAAACGGCCCAACGGCCCAACAGGAAGTTCAAAAATGAACTTCCAGTTGGCCCGTTGGGCTATTTTTCATCGTCCCCAGGCTTCAGGAGGCTTTCCTGAACCCTGGGGAGAGCGAAAAACAGCCCAATAGGCCTACCGGAAGTCTGGAGGCTTCAGTGAGGCCTATGCACATTTTTGGCACCCGAGCCAAAAAAGGTTCGCCATCACTGATCTAGAGTAACTGATGTTTTCCAGAGCCTAGTTTAGCTCTGACCAATATAATCTGTGTCCTGACTCATTTTATTTTCAGCTTCCTCATCCTCCTCATCCCCATCCATTTCTTTTAACAACACAGGAAGCAATCCAAAGATTTGACTGCTTTCTTGGAGTTTGCTAGCAGGTGCTTCAAATCTGCTCATGGATGGCATCAGCATATGGATGCAATTCATCCTATAAGGACCAGAGGATCTCAACTAGTGATGTAGATACCAAATACCAGACCCAAATGGAATCTGGTAGGATACCATAACCCCAAAGCCTAAGAAACAATATTCCTGCAGCTCCGTGTTCTGGTTACAGTTTAAATGGAAGCAGCAGAACCGCTGCCTAACTGGGCCCAAGACCAACTCCAAAGGAGGTCCAGAAGGATACCATAATGAGTGCTATGAAGAACTGCTGAGAGGTTGCAGAGAAATATCATGGCCACATTCTTCTCATCCAGTTGCTGGTTTGTCATTCACAGAAATGACCAAAGTAATCTTGGTCTTATATCCTGGCCAAAGCCCAACTGGAGGAGGCCCTGATTATAAGTATCTTCCAAATTGATCTGGAATGACAAAGCTACCATCTTCTCAATTAGCTAAGCCAGAAGTAGAACGTTTGAGATTGGCTTAATATCCCAGATGGTTTCCTGGTTTTAGTGCAAGATTTAACATGGCTTTCTTGGAACAACTCAGGACCTACTCCTCCTGCAAAGAAGCATTAATAATTATTTTTAACCATGAGTCAGTTCTCCCTTCGCCAACTTAATCAGCCACAAGGAGTGTGAAATAAATGATGGGGTGCCAGGCCTCGCCTTCTTCAGATGTTCTGCTATTTACATCCTTTAAAAGACTCCCAAAAACACGACAAGCAGTCCCATCATCATCTATGCCTGGCTCAACCCCAAAATTCAAATTCCTTGAAATCTGCCCATTCTGCTTGCAAAAAAATATAGTAACTGGTCCCAGACTGGCCTGCTTGCCCCTTCCTGTGCATCTTGCAACAATAAAAAAAAGGCAAGGCTGGCCTATGCTGTGTAAATACAAATACTTCCCACTGTCTCCACTGCATGGAATAGTGCTCCAAATGTGAATTAATCTCTGCTTGTTCTGGTTTGCTTAGAGATTCTTGCCATGTGAGCTCAAGCTCTCCTGCTTTCTTTGCTGTCATTGCAGCAAGTCAGAAACTGCTGCAGGGAAAGCAAACATTCCTCAATGGCCCAGGACTCTGAACTCTCATTACCCAACGTCTGCTGTAATGAGTGAGTGGAAGCCAACTGCTCTACCCTTGAATTGCCCGAAGCACAGGGGCCACCTGGGGCCTGTTGACAGCCATAGGAAAAACCCATGGGCCCATCGGTTTATCAAAACCAGAGGAAAATTCCTTCCTTTGCTCTTACAACATCAGCGAAGGCCAAACTGAGGTGCCTTCTTATTCTTCACCTTCATCAGAACCTGCTGTCCTTCCAGAAAGAAAGAGGAGAGGGGGGGGAGAAGGAGACAAAGGAAAGCTGCAGACTTCCTAAAGCAGTCCGTCACCACATTCTTCCTCATGATATTGTTTATAAAATCATATAGCCCAGGGGTGGGTTCCACTTACCTTCACCACCGGTTCGCATTGCGACATTTTGCGCGTGCGCGCCAGCTCCGCTCGTGTGCGCGAGTCCCCTCACAAGATTTGGCTTCCGCGCATACTCAGAAGCAGGAATTAGCCCAAAACACAGCTGAAGAGCTCATCAGCTGTGCTTTGGGTAAAGAAATAAAGGTCAGAATTCACCCGTGGGCGGGCGGGAGGTCCCTTTTTCAAGCCGCGGAAGAGGAAAAATTCTCACAAAATCCAAAACCAAGATGGCGGATTGCACGGAACGTCACCAACAGTAACGTCACCAGTGGGTTGCTACCAGTTCAGGCGATCCGGTCCGAACCGGGAGGAACCCACCCCTGATATAGCCTTAAAAAAACAAAAACAAATAGAGTACATTTGCAGAACTATCAAACAATTAAAAGAAACAGCCGTTCTGATATTTACATTCAGTGGAATTACATTTTTAAAAAATATTATTATACTCATATATCTTTGTTGTTTTTAATCGACACAAGGATGGATAATACCTACCTGGGGTCCAAATGCGACTCTTTGGCTCCATTTTGTCTCTTGTAGACACCTCCCACCGTCCAGTTCCTGGTAGAGGGTGGAGGGGAAACAGTGAGTTTTGTTTGATTTTTAAAGTTTTAAGGGCTTCTTGCACCTATTGCACCACTCTGAAAAATGCAGCCCCCCAATCTGGGCTAACTGCAAACATCAGCACGGCATGTTCATTCTCTAAAATTCTGGACACATAAAACAGAAATGAGTTAGCTCCATTTCCATAATTTCAGTGATGTGATTTCATTCATTCTATTTCAAAGCTATTATAGAGACGTTTGGCAGCTGGTAAAAGATTTTAAAAATATAAATATTACACTGAACAAAATTCAAAAATATGTAATACATCCGGGGGTGGGATTCAAAACTTTTAGCAATTGGTTCTCTGCCCGGTTGCTGGGTGAACATGGTCTGGTGGGTGTGGCTTACTTAGCCTCCTGCACCATAGCGGGGGGGTTGTTTTTGCCCTCTCCAGGCTCCAGAAGCTGTACTCGAGCCTCTGGGAGGGCAAAAACAGCCTCCCCCGGGCTTAGAAGGCCCTCCGGAGCCAGAAACGCACCCGTTTCTGGACTTACGGAACTTCTGGGAGGCCCATTTTTCGCCCTCCCCAGGCTCCGGAGACTTTCTTCAAGCCTCTGGGAGGGCAAAAACTGTTAGAGGGAGAATAAATCTCCATAGAGGCGATGTTTGATCTTTCTCTCGGAACTCAGACATTTAGAAATAAAGCTGAAGTTAAAATTCTAATAAAATATTTATTTCGGTACAAAAACAATAAATTCTGAATAATTACATTCTTGCTAATTAAATGTGACCGCTCCCGGTCAGAGCCAAACCACAAGTGAATAATGGAGAATCAGGAATGCACACATGCGCATAAGATCATATCATGTGTCCTGCTTGTAATGGAATGTACCATAATATTAGGATAGGGATGATTCACCCTGCATATACATACAACTGACAATATTCACTACGTGACAAAAACGGCCTCCCCCGGGCTCCAGAGGTGCCCCAGAGGCCAGAAACAGGCCCATTTCCAGACTTCCGGGACTTCTGGAACTTCCGGGAGGCCCGTTTTTTGCCCTCCCAGAGCCTCCGTGCAGGCTCTGCACTTACCTGGCAACCAAAACGGGCTGCGTGGAGACTCCTGGGAGGGGTGGGCGGGGTGGGGCGGGGCAGGGCCAGCCAGTCCTTGCAACTACCGGCTTGGCGAACCAGATGTAAAATTAGCATCCGTTTCGTCCGAACCGGTCCGAACCGGCTGAATCCCACCTACACTTCCATAAAAACTCACTGTCCTGGGGGCAATCAAAATTGAAATGCACAATATTTGATGGGCTCATATGCTTGAGAGAAGAGCCAGGTTTTTTAGAACCTGCTTAAAGGCTGTCTGATTCCTGGGGTGTGATAATGCAGTTCCAAAGGAGAGACTTGACAGAAGAAGCCACTTGTTGTCCTGTCTCCCTGAAGTCTAGGCAGGGTAGAAAGACCATATGTAGCCATGGAAAACACTTACCTCTGCATTAAAAAAATACAATGTGTAAAAAAAATTGGGAGATCTCTGGGGCTATGCATAAGGTTTGGTGGCCTGATGTTGCCCTGGAACTGTAGCCTGTGCTCCTTTGAGGCCTAAAATAACCAGAAGTTTGTGGCGAGACAAATAGCTTCCTTCTCCTCAACGTCCAAAACAATGAATTCAGCTTAACCCCCTTAGGTTACATGCAAGAACACTGGAATTAATTACAGCACAGTGCTCACTATACAAGTTTTCAATCATAGAATATCTGACTTGGAACATAGACTTTTTTTGAAGATGGGAACCACATCAGCTCTTTTCCAGTCCTCGGGTAGTTTCCCAGTGCTCCAAGAACTTTGGAAGATGTGGTTCAATGGTTCTGAGATCACGTCTGCCAGTTCTAGTTTATCCCAAGGCATGCTCAAACAAACCCAGGGAGAACATGAAACTTTCCTGATTTTACAAAGTGAACTTCAGGACCCAGAGGCGCAGGGGCTCAAATACATGGGCCGATAGGGGCAAGCAAGTCTGCACGCCTTAAACCTACATGAAATTAGGGAAACATGTGTCCTTTTTAAGGTAGTCAGAAAGTAGATAAAAATCAGGGGTCTCATAGCATATTTTCAATTAAGTTTTAGTAAAAGGCATAAGTGATCTATAGCTCACTTTATCAGAGGCATGGAGGGGCTAAACAAATCTAGTATTTAAAGTGAGATGAGAAAAAGGGAGAAAGGGAGGTGAAATAGGGTTGGTTATGCAAATTTGGGTTACAAATAAATCTGGAAAATTGCTACCAGACTCTGATTTTGGACTACCATAGCCTCATCTCTCTTCGTACATCAGAAGATTAAAGTCTCTCTCTCTCTCTCTCTCTCTCTCTCTCTCTCTCTCTCTCTCTCTCTCTCTCTCTCTCTCTCTCTCTCTCTCTCTCTCTCTCTCTCTCTCTCTCTCTCTCTCTCTCTCTCTCTCCCTCTCCCTCTCCCTCTCCCTCTCCCTCTCCCACTTGAACTCAATTGCCAAGTAAATGAGAAACTATCAATACTGCAATAATTCTGAAGTTATCGTTGCACTACTTGGAGATATATACCGTATTTTTCAGAGTATAAGACCCACCGGAGTATAAGATGCACTTTAGTTTTTGGGGAGGAAAATAGGGGAAAACAATCTGCCTACCAGGTATTCATCTGGCTAGCATCCTTAGTCTGGTCACCTTCAGCACATTATTTTATCCCCTGGTTAGGACTTTAAAAAACCTTCTTCTGAGAGAGTAACAATGAAAGAGCATGCAAGCCAGTAAGAGCTGGGAAGATCGTTAGCACCTGGTTAGGGCTAGAAAAAAACTTATTTGGAGCAAGTAGAGCAATGAAAAAAAATTCTGCAAAGACTTAGGGCTGGAAAAACATTCTTTGGAGAGAGTAACAATGAAAAAGGCTGCAAGGTAAGAGCTGGGAAGATCTGTTAGCACCTAGTTAGGGCTGGAAAAAGAGCTACATTCGAAGTATAAGACGCACCCAAATTTTCAGCCACTTTTAGGGAGGAAAAAGGTGCGTCTTATACTCCGAAAAATATGGTAATCTCTTCTCATTATTTTAATACTAAATTGTACTGTAATGGTGCCATCTTTACATTTGGGGTTCAGAGCTGCTATTCCAATACCTCCTAAAAACCACTGGACTTTGCATTTTTCATCAAAGTGTCTTATATAATATGAGGCGATGCTTCAAGCTGCTAATACCCTGTAATATATCAACTGCAAGGCAAAAGAAAAGAGTGAATAATGGAGGAAGTTCTGCCTAAGATTAAGCTTTCCAAAAAGAATTTGTCAGCCTGACCACCTAAATGTAAGAGCTATGGGGCCATAGTACAGAAATAGAAATTGAGTTTATTAGATTCTTTAATATCAGCATTGGTTGTTTTTGTTCTTGTTCTTGACTTCGCCATGGAGACATCCACAAATTTACACAGTGCCTCCTGGATTGGATGACGGTGATGAGGAGACAAAGTCGCATAATGATAATAAGTAATCTGAGCTATTGTGTTACTTTCTGAAGGTCACTCAAAAGACAGTTATTCAATGTATTGTTTGCTAATAGGGTAATGTTTATAGTGTGATGTAGACTCAACAATCTGGGGTTATTGTGTTTTGGGCAATGCCTTAACAAGAGCAAAAATGTGTTTATTATTCCCTCAAAGTCCAATATAACTATGTAAAGCATGTGTAAAAAAACATCCAACCATGTTTTCATCACTGTTATTTTTCTCACAACTAGCACTGTTGCTATATACAGTACCTTTAGACCAGTGGTTCTCTTTTTTTAAAAAAAAATAATTTTTATTGAGTTATTTTAAAATATACAAAAACACATAATATGAAAAAGACATACAAAAAGGACATACAAAAAAGAATATATGTATGTATGTATGTATGTGTATATATATATATATATATATATATATATATATATATATATATATATATATATATATATATATATATATATACACACATACATACATATATACATACAGACAGACAGACAGACAGACAGACATACAGACATACACAAATCAAGCATATATAGCAATATGTAATTTCATGAACAGTATAGTCTAGGTTAAAAGAAATGTATATATTCATAAGAAAAAAAAGAAAAAAAGAAAAAAGAAAAAAGAGGGGGGAAAAGGAGTACATACATTAAAATGAGAAGTAGTAATTATAAATATATAGTACAGCTTTTGCGTATCGTTATCGTTTCGATATCTAAGTTGTTATTTTCTTAATTTATCATCAATCTGTTTTAATTTATTTATTCTATTCATCACCCTTAACATGTTAAGTTTGTTTGTTTTGTTTGTTTGTTTTCCAACCATTTATACCAGTTTTCCCAGATTTTGTAGTATTCTGAATCTTCTTTATCCTGTAGTTTCACTGTTAGTTTACATATTTCTGCACAGTCTAATATCTTAGTTATTAACATTGTGTTAGAAGGTGTTATGTCGGTTTTCCAATGCTGTGCATACAGGATTCTGGCTGCTGTAATTATGTGAAGTATGAGATAATGGACCTGTTTGCTTATTTTCATTTTCACTATTCCTAATAAGATTTCTGATTTGAATTCTATGGTTTGTTTTGTTATCTCCTCAATCCAATTTTGTATTTTTTTCCAATATTTCTTAATTTCTGAACATGTCCACCACATGTGGTAATATGTTCCATATTCTTGTTTGCATTTCAAAAACTTGGGTGATAGATGAGGAAACATTTTTGCCAATGTTGCCGGGGGTAGGTGCCAGCTATAAAACATTTTGTATGTGTTTTCTCTGTAGGATGTGGCCATCGTCATTTTGTAGTTTTGGTTCCATATTTTGTCCCATAAATCCAATTCAATATTGTAACCGAAATTTTGTGCCCATATTATCATCACCTCTTTTACTGTTTCCTCTTCCATTTTTACCTTAAGTAAACAATTATATGCTTTTGTTATTATTATTTTCTTCTGAGCCTAATAAAATTTTATCCAAATCTTAGACCAGTGGTTCTCAAACTTCCTAATGCCGCGACCTTTTAATACAGTTCCTCATGTTGTGGTAACTCCCAGCCATAAAATAATAAAATTATTAGGAAACTCAGGGGTGGGTTCTAACTTACCTCACTGCCAGTTCGCTTCCTCCTGCACTGCGTGGCTGCGCCTCATGGGCGCATGGGTGCTTTGCGCGAGCATGCATGCACAGTGCCAAATTGTTTTTTAAAAAATTGCAAAAAAAAAGCTGAAAACAAGATGGCAGCGCATGCGCAGTGCCATAAATTCAGCTTCTGCGCATGCTCAGAAGTTCCCATGGTACAGATTTTTTTTTTTGCAGTAGTCTATTTGCATGTGGGTGGACCCGCCTGGAGACGGATAGAGGAGCGGTGTCTCAGTTCCTAAGGCCATTGGAAATATGTGTTTTCTGATGTTCTTAGGCGACCCCTGTGAAAGGGTCGTTCAACCCCCAAAGGGGTCGCGACCCACAGGTTAAGAACCGCTGCTTTAGACTGATTCTCTGATAAATAAGCTTATACATTTGGGGGACACTTCCAAAAGGAATTTAATCCAGGTTACCGTATTTATCGGCGTATAACACGCAGTTTTAAAACTAAAATTACAAGCCAAAACTCTACCTGCGTGTTATACGCCGATCCCAGCTGATTCACCGCTCTGGGGGCAGCTCAAAAACGGGCGGGCGCATCCCTGCTGTTCTCCGGCCAAGCGGCCGAAGGAGCCCTGGAGCCCTGACACCGCCCTGCATCTCGGTCTCTTGGGGCTTGTCCGGCAGCCTGCTGGGAAGGCTGCGACGCAGGGAGGGAAGGAGCTGCTATTGCCGCTCCGGCATGTCTCTGTGGCTGACCAGGGAGCCGCGTCCTTGTTAACAATGGAGAAGCTGCGCGGAGCAGAGGCGCCTGGCGAGCGAGGTGAGTGGCTACATCGGCTGCAGGCTCCTGCCCGCGTCTCCCGCCCGCCCACCTCTTATTCTTTTAAATGCTAAGGCAAGAGGTGGGCAAGCGGGCGGGAGACGCGGGCAGGAGCCTGCCGCCGATGCAGCCACTCGCCTCGCTCGCCAGGCGCCTCTGCTCCGCGCAGCTTCTCCATTGTTAACAAGGACGCGGCTCCCCGGTCAGCCACAGAGACATGCCGGAGCGGCAATAGCAGCTCCTTCCCTCCCTGCGTCGCAGCCTTCCCAGCAGGCTGCCGGACAAGCCCCAAGAGACCGAGATGCAGGGCGGCGTCAGGGCTCCAGGGCTCCTTCGCCGCTTGGCCAGAGAACAGCAGGGATGCTGCCACGGTCGGGGACTCAGTCGGGTGGCTGCAGCCCCGCGGGAGACGGCAACAGAGGTTCCTTCTTTCTCCTACAGGGAGAAAGACAGAAGGAAGGAAGGAAGGAAGGAAGGAAGGAAGGAAGGAAGGAAGGAAGGAAGGAAGGAAGGAAGGAAGGAAGGAAGGAAGGAAGGAGAAGAAGACAGACAGACAGATGGAAAGAAAGAAAGAAAGAAAGAAAGAAAGAAAGAAAGAAAGAAAGAAAGAAAGAAAGAAAGAAAGAAAGAAAGAAAAAGAAGTTAGGAAGGAAGACAGACAGAAAGAAAGAAAGAAAAAGAAAGAAAGACAGAAAGAAAGAAAGAAAGAAAGAAAGAAAGAAAGAAAGAAAGAAAGAAAGAAAGAAAGAAGGATAGAAAGAAAAAGAAAGAAGTTAGAAAGGAAGGAAGACAGACAAAAAAGAAAGAAAGACAGACAGACAGAAAGAAGGAAAAAACAAAGAAAGAAAGAAAGAAAGAAAGAAAGAAAGAAAGAAAGAAAGAAAGAAAGAAAGAAAGAAAGAAAGAAAGAAAGATGTTAGGAAGGAAGGAAGACAGAAAGAAAAAGAAAGATGGTAGGAAAGTGAAGATGAAGAATTTTTTGGTTTCCCAGAAAGCAATTCTTTTTTCATTCAAAGAGGTGCTTTTTCATTTCATATTTGCCTTATAAGAGGAGTTAATGTTATAGTTCATGTTATAATGTTATAAATATGAATCCAACATTAATTTCAGACATTCCAAGTCATTTATTTTTAATTAAAAAAATTTTTACTCAAATTTTATTGTTAAAATGGGGGTGCGTGTTATACGCCGGTGCGTGTTATACACCGATAAATACGGTACTTTAGGTTAAAACAGAATTGGTCATGCCACATTTGTTGGGTAACAAAACTTTAATAATTGCTTTATTAAGGCTGTCTATTGTGTCTGCTACTAGAAACAGTATACTCACATCCTGTTTTGGGCAGCTGCTGATAAACTTTTCGTGACGATTTGTCTGCCGTTATGGAAAGACAGTGCTAGTCTGATCCCACAAGATATTTACATTCTTATACAGAATGTGGAAAAAAATAAAAAGGGAGAAATAAGGTCCATATTATAAATTTATATTTTAAATCCTAATAACTAAAGGATAGGTGTTGACCCCAGAGAAAGAGAGACGATTGTTCTTGACTAGAGGATCAAGAAAGGAGTAAAATATTGGCAACAGTTGAAAATAGGCCCTGTTGACAGCCTAGACCTAGATATTATACAGTGCTGAGGCTTTTCTATAGCCGCTTAGGCTCAGCATTTTTGAATTAGTTCATCAGGTCAATGCCTTGGGGGAAGACAGAGTAGAAAATACCTTCCTCCAGCTTAGCAATCTATCTCTGTGTACTTGTGCATTGCAACAGGATTCCATTCAACAGGGAGCTTCAACTCTTCATTGCCACTGCAAATTTATTTATTTATTTTATTTATTTTGTGAGATTTATATACCGCCTCACAGTGCAAGCACTCTCTAAGCGGTTTACACCAGTAAGCAATATGTATTTATATTGCCCCCAACAATCTGGGTCCTCATTTTACCTACCTCGGAAGGATGGAAGGTTGAGTCAACCTTGAGCCGGTGAGATTTGAACAGCTGAACTGCTGATCACAGTCAGCTAAAGTGGCCTGCAGTACCTGCCTCTAACTGCTGCGCCACCTCGGCTCTATTTAAAGTCCATTATAAGTACAGGTAGTCCTCAACTTACAACCATTCATTTAGTGACTGTTCAAAATTACAATGGCACCAAAAAAGTGACACATGACCTTTTTCACACTTACAATCGTCGCAGCATCCCAGTGGTCACGTGATCAAAATTCAGATGCTTGGCCACTGATATTTATGTATGACAACTGCAGTTGTCATATGATCACTTTCTGTGACCTTCTGACAAGCAAAATCGGTGGGGAATCCAGATTCACTTAACAACTGTGTTACTAACTTAATAATTACGACGACTCGTTTAAAAATTATGGCAAGAAAGATCACAAAATGAGGGAAAATTTACTAAAAACTGTCTTGTGCTAAATTTATGTTTTACCGACAAAGAAATAAAGGGAGACTAGTCTAGATCTATTTCAAGCTATTTAGCTCTCATCAGCTAGCCATACCCTTCTGGGATTTGAACGGAAGCAGTATGATCCGTTCCATAATTGGGTAGACCAGGTTGCCCTGATTTTTAAAAAAACCCAACTGTCTTGCTTAGCAACAAAAAATTTGGGCTCAATTATGGTCATTAAGTTTAGGACTACCTGTAAGGACACAATCTGTCATGTCAAACTTGACAGCTTTAGTTAATCTTGATGGGGGGGGGAGAATAGTGGGGGGGGAGGGAGAGGAGAACCTCTTTTATACAGATTTTTAAATCAATTAAAATTACATAGACTGACTTATTAATTACAGTCTTTTACCTATCCAGGAAATTGTTGGTAAGGCATAAATTGGCGACGTACAAGGTAAAATACTGTATATTGATGCCTCTGAAAATGCCTAACAAGAGTTTCTGCTATAATACCATCTCCTACAAAAGTTACTATCAAGAATTTTACCAACAAAACCTACTGAAGTTATATTTAGCAGTTTATAAATCCAAATTACTTCCCTTTTCTTTTTCTATCTCTCCTTTTTTATGCTGTTATAGTTATGGTTTTCTGAGATTGTATCAAAAGCAAGCCAAAAGCTTCCATATGTCTTGAAGCCAGTTTAAGTTAGGCATCATTTCAATCCTGGTGCAACCCATTAAAATACAAAGAGGCCTCAATTTGTTGCACGTTAAAAAAAGAACGAAAAGCCACCGATTTGGGAAAGATAGTGCTTTGTGCATGCATCCCATGGGCTCAGGAATGATTTTTGTTAGAAGCGGATCATTGAGGTTTATGGCATTTCCATGATGGGTGATTTATTTACATATACATAGAGGCTGAGCATAAGGTGAAGGTTTACAGCATTAACACTTCACCACTTCCTGTATTGGAAACAAGCAATAGAGATGAGTCAATATTAGTGATATGATTTTATGCTGGAATGGAAAATGGAGATTAAGCATTAGAATATTTTTGGTCTTTCCGGAATTCTCGTTACCCAACCTGTTCTCATCTGCTTTCTATCCATTATTACGGTTAGAAGTTATTTTCTGGGAATTATCATCACCCTCAGAATTTTTTTTCTTACCACACACATTTTAACAGAAACATTTCCATAAATTAAATATCACTTTAATTTTACAAACTCAACATCCATCCCTATCTGAGAAACCTGAGTTGGACAGGAATCAGAATAAGGCACTTGCTTCTTTCTATCTAGTCTCCATGACTCGGCAGCTCCCTCTTACATTTTCTGATTTTCTGCTTTCTGCACAGTGTCCCATCACCTACATCTCCATCTCTAGTCAAGTGGAAGGAAGAACTATGTATTACCTCTTCCCATTACTTCTAACTTCTCATCAGAATCCATGAGTTTTCTGGATTGGACTGAAGGGGACTGAATTATAGAACTGAAAGGAATGCCCAGCTTGGTTCCCTCCAGTGAATTTCCGTTCCCAGAATCTACCAGCAATTTCACTGCCCTTTGGAGATCGCTTCCATTGGGGAAAGGTGCAATAGGATCATCTCAATTTAGCCCTCAACCCGGGGGTGGGTTCCTCCCGATTCAGACTGGATTGCCCGAACCGGTAGCGACCCGCTGGTGATGTCACTGTCAGTGCTGGTCCGTGCGCGCTGCCATCTTTTTTTCCGGTTTTTTTGCGAATTTTTCCCCTTCCGCTGCTTGAAAAGAGTCCTCCCGTCCGCCCATTAGTACTGACCTTTATTTCTTTGCCCAAAGCATAGCTGATCAGCTCCTCAGCTGTGTTTCAGGCTGATTCCAGCTTCTGAGCATGTGCGGAAGCCAAATTGTATGAAGGGATGCACGCGCGAGCGGAGCAAGCTAAAAGTCATATTAGAAACGTCGCGATGCAAACCGGTGGCGAAGGTAAGTGGAACCCACCCCTGCCTCAACCCCATAACACCTGTTCAGATTGCATTTTTATTTTTGATATTTCTCCATGTAGTCTAGAAGGAATGTAGACAGATTTTCCGTGGATCTGATTTATTTTGTGCAAATATGATCTGGAGAAGTTGTGATTGTCTGTACTGTGCTGAAGGTGAAGCTCCAGAAAATCAAGGACTTGCAGGAACCTTCTGTGTAGCTTCCTGAAGGATATCTGCCTCCACCTTGAATCATCAAGCAGGAGGGAAATCCCTGCCAGGGCCAACAATATGCTACAATCAGGTTTTATGTGATCCCTTAAACTTTCTGCTGTTGTGCGGCTGGTGTATTATCCTGAAATATCTTAGATTGGTATATCTTGCTAGGCAGAAAGGAATATTTCCTTTTCTTCTTTAAGGTTCTCCATTTTTATGTACGCCTCTGCCCTGCCTGTTAAGTTTTTTTTTTTCAAAAGCTCCATAATGATTGTAGCCATCTCAGCTGTCATTGTGGGCCTGCTGCCAAAATGAATAAGTCATGTAAACTGCTGGCAGAATTATTATGTCAATAAATAACTGCTCCTGATATTGCTTGATTTAACTAGCTAGGCCTTGCGGCTCTTCTCAGGTATTCACTTTTTCAAATATATATGTCAACATTTCCTGCCAGCAGGTAATTTCTGCCACAGGGTCATAGAATTTTCAATGCACTGGTGTCAAAAGTGATTATCTGAGATGTTTAGCCTAAAGCTTCCCTCTACCCTGGGTTTCCTCTCAATCTGTTTGCCTGTTGATGCCAGCAAACCGGCACTGTTGGAAACCAATGTATTTGGGTGCATTTCAGAGAAAACAGGCATCTTAAGAGCTTCCTCTGGTCACCAACTTAGGAATTGAGAAACCTGTTTTATAATAAGTCAGTTTGATTAGCTAGCTTTGTTAACAGTGATTAGAAGCAACTCTCCATGGTTTCAGAGGATCTTGGAACTGAACTTATGATCTAAATGCAAAATAGGTACTCTACCACTGAGAGCTATGATCTTCCTCCACAATCTCATATCTGACAGCTTAAACAGTTTAGCTACTTCTCAATAAGTAATTTGAAATGTAAAGCCCCCTCTTCTTTCTGTTTTGCACACCCAATATATTCTAGAGACATCTCAGCAGTCTACATGTGGAGGAATCATTTTGTCACTGGAGCCCATCCAAGTCAGCAACAGATTTCATTTAGCTTAACCCCTTGAGAATGCAGTGTTGGGATGGACTCCAAAGGAAATGGTGACAAAAGCTGTTAACTAGGAGCTATTCCCTTTGATCCCAAAATTGCATTTGCTCCATTCATTTGTGCCCGACTTTCCTGCTATATATTTTCTGTTTAACAGATAAATTTCTAAATCTGTAGCTTGACCTTTGCAGTGCACATATTATGCAGGAAGTGGCAACCCCTAGATGATTTTGGCTGATCTCAAAAAAGCTTAGCAGCATTTGTACCTGGATAGAAAAAGCATTAAAAAAGCTCAGGTCTGTAGGCTAGACTCAGTCCAAAAAGCATCTTGGAATACTTGAGAGAGCCTATCATATTTTATATACGTGTGCCAATGTTGTCCAAATCTGTGTTTATATTACTGTTTTTTGTCCATGTTTATGGTGAGGAAGGTCACGCATCCTTTCTGGTGATATATGGCCACCCTATAATTCCCACCCACTCTTTCACTCCTGTTTTTATTCTCCTCTGCTCTGGTCCTGGTCTGCCATTAGGAGCTGAGGTGGCGCAGTGGTTAAAAGCAGCACTGCAAATTCAGCTGACTGCTAGTTCAGCAGTTCAGCTGTTCAAATCTCACCAGACTCAAGGTTGACTCAGCCTTCCATCCTTCCGAGGTCGGTAAAATGAGGACCCAGATTGTTGGGGGCAATATGCTGAACTCTGTAAACCGCTTAGAGAGGGCTGTAAAGCACTATGAAGCGGTATATAAGTCTAAGTGCTATTGCTATTGCTATTATTCTTCACTCACCAACTTCCTTCATCACTCTTGAAAACTACTCAATGTTCTTAATTTACTTAGAGCCAAAGAATCCCCAATTGAGCAACATCTGCACATAACTGGAGAAGAGGAAGGGTCTTAGATGACCTGGTCCTGCTAGTAAAACAGGTAGGTCCTTCCCAAATATGAGGCCTTCCAGTCATATTAGCTGGGAAAATCAAACAGATCCAGATGACAACAGGTTAGGGAGAGATATGTTGCATCTTGGCCCCTTCTTATGAGGTAAAATTCTGTGCTAAGCTTCATTTAGGGTTGAGAATAAAACCTAGATGTGGAGAAAGGCTACTACTGTTGAAATGTGAAAGAACTGGTTGGCTAACCTCAAGTGGCCAAGCCAGACAAACTGGGATATGAGGCTGAACTATCACACTAGCCTGATCCTGTGCAGTTAGCAATATTTACCATGACCCTGGAATTTAAAATGTGTCAGAAACATTTCCATTGTCCATCAAGTATGCTTTCGCCATTTCAGGCACAGGATCAAAGAAAACCTCAGGCTGCCAAGGTCAGGAAGGTCATGAGTTCATTGTAAGGAATATTTGTGATGTGATGTGATGTAATTTGTACAGTTCATTTCTAAAAAGAGGTCAATTGGTCTGAGTTCAATGAAAGGATCATTAGTACTTCAGGTTACTTTTCAACAGAAAATCTGTTCAGAAAGCAACTAGATAATGGAGTTGCTCTGCTCTTGGGCACAGGTATGTTCTTCCGCCTATTTCAGACTCAAGCTGCAGGACTGAAAACAGATTTCAAGGTTCACAGCTCTATCTTAGAGATGAAAGCGAAACAGAACATGAAATGGAATACCACTGAGACATCAACTCATGCATTCCAATCTTTAATGTCCCCCAGCAAACAGCTAGAATGCTGCTATGCTGGGTTAACGTAAACAGTATATATTTATCCATTTATATTCTGCATTTTCAACTATTCTTCCCTACACCAACTAAACGAAAATTAAAAATAACAATAACAATAATTCAACCGAATACCAGCTATCCAGTAGATACCTACAAACTGTATAACAATACAAAGATGCCAAAGCCAGAGGAAACATTGGGGCAATGCATTGCAACTTATCCCTGTCAATGTCCTTTGGAGCAACCTAAACCCTTTTGCTTGAATAAAGGAGCTCAACATAAAACACTTCTAACCCCTGGATTCCCAGAGCAATCTCTCCCTGTTACTTTGTAGAACAGCGGTACAAATTTGGCTATTCAGACAGGCATCTGGGGATAAGGCATCAGATGTTTACCTGTTTTCTTTTAAACCTATTGATCAGTTGGATAGTTACTGGGGGATTGTATCTTGTAAGCTTATAAGCTACTCAGAATTTTGGGAAAAGGAGCGGAAGGGAGGGAGGGAGGGAGGGAGGGAGGAAGGAAGGAAGGAAGGAAGGAAGGAAGGAAGGAAGGAAGGAAGGAAGGAAGGAAGGAAGGTGTCAGGTTCCAGAGAATCAGTGGAAAGAAAAGCTCGAACACAGCGGGTGTGGTAAACGAAATCTTTAATCCAAATCCTCTGGCACTCACTAACAATCATGTGTTCCAGATGAATCATTGTCTGCAGCGAACACCCAGTGCTCCCACCACCTATTTAACTGTTTACACGCCCCACCCCGCAACTCCACCCCTCTCCCGACATCACTCAAGCCAAACCACGATCAATGAACAGTCCGTGTAGTGCGCATGTGCCCCACGACACCCGCCGGCCAGCTGGGTGTTGTCGGATGCTTTGGAGAGCGCCGACGGCATCTTCCTGTTCCATCACAGAATGAGTGACGACGGACTTCCCCTTGCCCGAATGGCAGCCCAATCATTCGGAGCTGACAGAAGGAAGAAAGGAAGGAAGGAAGGAAGGAAGGAAGGAAGGAAGGAAGGAAGGAAGGAAGGAAGGAAGGAAAGAAAGAAAGAAACACTACTACTTAAGTACCAATGCTGAAAAGATTGTTGTCCTTTCCTATAATACTCGTACAATACCGTATTTTTGGAGTATAAGACGTACCGGAGTATAAGACGCACCTTAGTTTTGGGGGAGGAAAATAGGGGGGGAAATCTACCTACCAGGTATTCATCTGGCTAGCGTCCTTAGTCTGTTCAGCTTCAGCACATTATTTTATCCCCTGGTTAGGGCTGAAAAAACCTTTTTCAGAGAGAGTAGGAATGAAAACAAGCCTGCAAAGACTTAGGTCTGGTAAAAAACTACTTCAAGGGAGTAGGAATAAAAAAATCCTGCAAGCCAGTAAGATCGTTAGCACCTCGTTAGGGCTGAAAAAACCTTTTTCAGAGGAGTAGGAATGAAAACAAGCCTGGAAAGATGGAGTAGGAAGCCGGGAAGATCGTTTGCACCTCCTTAGGGCTGGGAAAAAAAGCTTTGGAAAAGCTACATTCAGAGTATAAGACGCACCCAAATTTTCAGCCTCTTTTAGGGAGGAAAAAGGTGCGTCTTATACTCCGAAAAATACGGTATGTTGAAAAATGATAATTTCTGATGCAATTCATAGTAAACATAATTGTGTCCTGATGTTCAGTTTCATATTCTGTGTTGGGAACAATTGACTCTGCTGCTCTGAAGTTCCTATGTGGTGATGTGAAGGGAACATCTAATCCAACTTGATGTTTTTCTTGGGTGTGTGATCTTGCGTGTGTGATCTTCTCTAGCACCAGCACATAACTCTTTACTGACTAAACTATGTGTAAAGGAAAGTGACAAGTGAACAGAAAAAACTGATTAGAACAAACACTCCACCAAGTCTAGCATTCTGTTTCCAGGGTCCTACTGAATTGTCCATGAAATTCCACAAATCAGATATGAGCACAATAGCGTCTTCCACTTGTGCTTCTGAGCACTTGGACCTGAGTGAATTGGATACCACAGTTGAATTCCACAAAATGTTTATCCTGGTTGGTTCCTGAGATAACACATTTTCTGAGTTTGCACAACCTCTTGAAGTATAAACTAACCTCACACAACACACAAGGGTCATACAAAAGCTTAAGAAAGGTTAGGGTGTTGGATTAGGTTATAGGCCATCTACCAGTACATGACCTGACCTGGCAAAGAGTTATGTACTAAGAAAAAATGTGCAATTGTTGCATTTCTCACCAACGTTTAGGTGTTTCCTGTCAGCTCTTAATTCTTTCCAGCCAAAAGATAATTCCTTTTTTCTCTCCTTAAGATGTTTTTCTCCAGAAAAACTGAAAGTAGGCAGAAAGTGATGGAAATTTGGACCTTGAAGAAGATTCCTGTTGGAACCTAAGTGAAATGGGCCAGAAAAATGGGGAGTGTCTCAGAGCAAAATTGTTCAACCTTACCAGATCAAAGGCTAGCATTGCTGCCCATGGAATTCTTGTTTAAATATGACATCTGTTTGCCTCCCCTCCCCCCAACCTCCCTGAGAGTTTGTTTAGGTTATGTACATGTCACTTGCAGGGGTGGGTTCTGATTTTCCTCACTGCCAGTTCGCTTCCTGATGTGACGCGCGGGTGCGTATGCGCAGTGCTAAAAACCCAGCTTCTGCGCATGCACAGAAGCAAAAAACAAGATGGTGGCGCCATAGGCGCCGCCGAGAGAGCCAGTTCACGGGCGTGGCAGGCCTGGGTCACTGCCGGTTCCAGCAACCCAGGCCGCCAAGTTACTACCGGTTCCATAGAACCGGTCCGAACCAGGAGGAACCTACCTCTGGTCATTTGCTTCTTGCTCCTCTATTAGATTATCTGAAGTACTACAAGTCATATTAGAAAGACGTGAGCAGGTTGGGAAATCATTATACAGCAGTTCTATTCCTCTAAACCAGTCCTCCTTTATTGGATGACACAGGCCAGATTAGGGCTATGTTCATAATGCTACATTTAAACAAGAGCCCTTGTTGCTGATTAAAACTTTCAAAATGCATTGGGCTATATGTCCCATAATTGCCACCCCCGAACTGCCATTGTTATGTGATCACATCTTTAATGTCTGCCTGATTATTTAAAAAATAAATGCCTTTTGAAAAAGCACCGTTGGGACAACCATGATCTGGATGACTGTGAATCTCCACAGACAAAAAAATAAAATCTTAATAAAACATTACACAAGTGAATTTTATTTTTTTAAAGTAGACAACAATAGCTTAGCTGAGAACTGAAAGCAGCTCCCATGATCTAACAAGTGATGTTCCTCCTTCTAACAAAAATATTAGTTTTGCATACTTTAATTGTATTTTGAATAATGGTTTGGTATACTGTATTTTGTACTTAAACATCAGAATAGTAATTATTACATTAGATATTTCCTCCAACTCCAAACACTCTTCATTAGTAAGGCTGGCTAGCATAAAATGATAGTGTCTGTGATACACACTGGTAGCCCACACGCTCTAGATCAGTGTTTTTCAAACTTAGCAATTTTAAGTTGTTTGGATTTAAGTGTTATTTGTGTGTGTGTGTGTGGGTGGACTCTCCCTCCAAAGTGAAAGAAGTGAGTCTATCACAGGAAATAATGGTTTTGTTCCATGCTAGGCTTCCCTAACCTGTTGACTACCATTTGCGTTAGATTATATTTTGATTTGGCTCTGCTGGTTGGAAATTCTGAGTTTTCCTATTATTTTAGAGGGTCCCCAATTGAGAAAATATCAATTTCTATTCCTGGGTTATGTGTCCAGAGAAGGGTGTGTATGTGGCCAACCTGGAAGCCCTATTCTACCTAGTAGGTCTATGGTTTGCTTGCTATTAAATACACACAGATTTTTGTCACCATCTAGTGGCAAACTCTAAAATAAGCACTATTCTTTAAGCCAGGGTTCTCTAACTTTGCACTAGGGTAGTGATGATGTACCTTTATTTATTTATTTTATTTATTTTATTTGTCAAAACATGTATTAAAAAAACATTTTTATACTAAAAAAGTATAAAAAGTATTTAAAAAGTATTTTATACTTTTTTTATACTTAAAAAAAAATTAAAAACCTTTTGGGCTCGGCACATTAAAATACAGAAAATGCCTAACTTTGCTGATGTGTCACCCTCCCCTCAAACAAAAGAGAAACAATTCTCTATCTGTCCCCAGCTAGGCCACCTGGAATAGTAGTAGTCGGAAGCAACATAGGGGCTGGGCCTGAAGTTGAGGCCCAGTCTTAGGTTTCAGCCCTAGCACCACTGCTGCCACTCAAAAAGGCACCTTGCCCATTCCCCAATATGAGGGAGCCTCAGGGAATGCACATTTGCCCTGCACCATTTACCTTCAGGCAGTGTACTTTTTCTGTTGACAGGTTCCAGGGGCCTCTTCAGTATATTCTTGAAGTAGCTTCAGAGAATGCTCTTCTGTGGCCTCTGCAGCCTCCAATAATCATGCAAAAGCACACTCAGTTTTCAGAGGCTCCAGAGGCCATGCAATAGAGGGACTGGAGGCCGCACAAGAGCCCACCCCATTCTCATGCATCCTAGGCAGCCCCCTTGCTCATGGGGCGTGCTTTCAAGAATAATTGGTAGGGGGTGGTGAACACTAGTGTGTCACCCTAAAGGTAGTGGCATGTTACCTTTGACACATGTGTCAAAAGTTTCCTATCACTGCACTATGACACCCTCCAGGACAATAAATGAATCTTCGTAATAAACCCTCCCCCACCCCCCATCATCATCATCAGCTGTTCAGTCATGTCCAATCCTCGGCCACTCTATGGATCAGCAGTCTCCGTGCCCCTCTATCTCATACCACCTCCTTCAGATCTTTCATGGTCATCCCAGTGTCATACTTTATAGTGTTCAACCAATGGATATTAGGGCGAGCCCTTCTTTTTCCACTGGTAACTCCTAGCATGATTGAACTTTTCGAGTGAGTTAGCTGACATGATGTGGCCAAAATATGGTAGTCTTTGTTTTGTGATCTTGGCTTCAAGTGACACCCCACACACACACCTCATAAATTAATTATTAATTTATCCAATTAATGAGCAAACAATATACTACTTTTTTTAAAGATACATAACTCCAAACATTTTCATGACTCAGGCTCATTGTTATCAACATTACTGGTGGAGTGGCCACTGAATACTGAACTCCACTAATAAGTACACTTCTGTAGATATGGGTTTAAAGATCAATCAAATCTTGCTCCAGGCTTTGTTCCTTGCTCTGCCTATACAAGGCTATTACAGACTTGTCTAGGCCAAGAGTCGATAACACTCTTGCTTTGTCTGTATAAGCCTATCAGTTTTTAAAAAGCTGGTCCCCATCTAAGTTGCTCAACACTCTGTTGTAAGGAATATCCTTCTGGGTTCAGTTCCAGGTGGGGAAAAAGACACTGGATTCATGGAAGTTGCTTGGAAAGAAGGTTTTAATGGTAGGCAGGAGCACATGGCATGAGCTCCTGAACAGAAAAGGTGGATCACATGTTTCTAGAGAAAAGGGAAGGGAAGATGCTGAGTCTCCTGGTTTTATGACCTCTGTTGGGCTCCACCTCCTAGTTTCCTGTTCCTGTGCAGAAATGTATCCCATTGGCTGTCAGACTCCCAGGGGCATGCTGGGGCAACTCTTGTGGGCTGTCCTGAGTCCTAGGCTCAGCTGATGTAATCTTCCCAGGTCCCATGTGATGTAATGAAAGGGCTTTGGACAATTCCTAATATGGCTGTATTAGAAGTATATCTTTGTTATGTAGAATAAACTGGTCCAGGCACATTGACAAAGGTGGGGGGGGAATGAGTGAGCTGGACCCAGTCCTTAATGGCCCATTGACAAAAGTGGGGGCTACTAAGAGTGAGTCTTTTCCTGTCTAAAAGCATGTTTCCAGGGATATATAGAATAATATTCTGCCTTTTTAATATTTCCCAGGATATTTCATTCCTCTAGGAGAGGGGTGGGTGCTAACTTCCTACAACTCCTTCAGGTTTAAATGGACAATCCTGCCTTAAGCATTAGAAAAGCATCATTTCAAACCTAAAGGGTATGCCCTTGTCACCTCTTGATTGGACTACTGCAATGCGCTCTACATGGGGCTACCCTTGAAGAGTATTCGGAGACTTCAGTTGGTGCAAAATGCGGCTGCGCGTGCTGTGGTGGGTGTGCCAAGGTACACCCACGTTACACCTATACTCCGCCAGCTGCATTGGCTGCCCATCGGTCTCCGGGTACAATTCAAGGTGTTGATCACCATCTTTAAAGCCCTACATGGCCTAGGACCAGGATACCTTCGGGACTGCATTCTGCCTCATACTTCCCTTCGACCGGTTAGGGCCCACAGAGTGGGCCTCCTCCAGGTCCCGTCAGCTAAACCAGTGTTTCCCAACCTTGGCAACTTGAAGATATCTGGACTTCAACTCCCAGAATTCCCCAGCCAGCATTCGCTGGCTGGGGAATTCTGGGAGTTGAAGTCCAGATATCTTCAAGTTGCCAAGGTTGGGAAACACTGAGCTAAACAATGCCGGCTGGCGGGCCCTAGGGGGAGGGCCTTCTCTGTGGGGGGCCCCGCGCTCTGGAACCAACTTCCCCCAGAGACCCGGACCATCCCCACCCTGCTGGCCTTCCGGAAAGCCGTCAAGACATGGCTCTTTCTGCAGGCAGGGGGGAACGACTAAATCCATCTGAATTCCCCCCTTGGTATGACTGATTGTGAATACTTTTTAATTTTTGTATATCTTTTAACATTGTTTTTTAAACTATTGCTTATTATTAATGTTCTTACACAATTGTTGTACGCCGCCCTGAGTCCCTCGGGAGTAGGGCGGCATATAAGAACAAATAATAAATAAATAAATAAATAAATAAATAAATAATAAAAGATACACAGGGACACAAACCTAGCTTGCTTCAAAGATTTCGATTGTAGCTTGAATTGTATTGCCCTGCTGCTCCATTGTATCACCATACAGCCTTCCAGAGGGGAAATCACATTTGTGGATTCATGTTTGCACTGATGAAGACAAATTACAGAACTTTCCTCACTTGCCGCTTACCACTTGTACAGATATACCCTGGCAATATTGTTTTTCTGCCAAATCCTGATGATTTTGCCTTCATCTGGTTCCCAGACTTTCAGAAAGTCATTCTCAAACGTACCAGTGTTAAATTAGCATTGTCTCCTTTATTCCAATGTTTTGGGAAGGCCACCTCAAGGCTTTGTCATCAGTGGCCTGCCTGCAGCGGCTTGGAAAACAAAAGTGGGTATGAATCAATAATGGGAACAGCAAAATAGTAGTTTGAATAGTTTCCCACTAATTCGGGGATGGATTGCAGAGCACTGCAGTTCAGAAGTGGAGAAAAAATTAAGTTGAGAAGAGCATTAGAAGACATAAAAGTTATCTTGAAGCACTGCCCTCTCTCTACCCAAACAGCTGCAAGTACTGAAGTCCTCCCTGAGAAACTCTTAAATTTAATAATTTAAGAGCTTCTCATCATTTCAATTTTATTAGAAGCCTATTCTAGAATTTTTAAAAATGTTAGCATATACAGTAAATCTTGAAGAAAAGTATTAACATTTCTGTTAACTTTGGGTGGGGGGGGTTCTGTAGGAAGTTAGCACCCACCCCTCTCCTAGGAAATGAGATATCCTAGGAGATATTAAAAGGTAGAAAATATTCTGTGGAAACATCTGGAAACATGCTTTTTAAACAGACAAAAGACTCCTCTTGGAAAACTCCCACGCCTTGCAAATGGGCTATTAAGGACTGGGCCCAGCTCACACATTCCTCTCACCTGGCTGAAAGTCTTCTGCATGATAAAACCACAATAGGATTTGCCCAAGGCCCTTTCATTCAGCCAAAGCTGGATTAGACAAAAGCCAAGAGCCACCCCAGCATGCCCCTGGGGGGTCTGAGAGCCAATGGGATACATTTCTATACAGGAAAAGGAAATCTAAGAGGTGGGACCCAACTTACACTATAAAAACCAGGAACTCAGCATATCTCTTCCTCTTTTTTCTCTTCACCACACCTGGAACCATGTAAGCTACCTTTTCTGTACAGGGGCTCAAGCCATGTGCTTCTGTCCACCATTAAACCTTCCTTCCAAGCAACCTTCATGAATCCAGTGTCTTTTTCCCCACTTGGAACTGAACCTAGAAGGATATTTCCTTATAACAGTTCTTTAGGCAGAAGAAATATGGATAATATAATTTAATTATGTTTCACAAATTGGAGAAAGTCTGGATGGCTATGAGAGAAAAGCTAATAAAGGTCTGGACTATAGGGGACCAAACATTTAGCTAAGAAATCTGTTACTTTTCTGCTGCAAATAGTAATATAAGCACACATAAGTTTCTTGCAGAGGGACCAAACATTAATACTGACTAGTAAGATTAGAGATGAGAACTATCTTCTAATAGGTAGCAGAAGAACCTTACTTTGTGTTTTCCCCCTACCTTAAAATTCTCTGTCTTGCAAAGAAAATCTGTTCCTCATAGTTTGGGATGCATGTCTTCCAGTGCAATTTTTCTGAAATGAGGGATTTGGGATGGATTAGCAATAACTGCGACGAACTGACAAGTGTGAATCTTGAATCTTACTAGTGAAAACAATTCAGCAGATAAATTCACAAAACATACAAAATGAAAAAAAAAGGTTAATAAAAACATATTTCCCCCTTAATTCCTGTCACTTACTACTATTTATTTTAGGGCTACTACGGTAGATCTAGGTTGAAAACATTTGGGTGACTGGTGGATGGCAGCAACGTTAGAGGTTTCTATATCTCTTTCAGGGGTGGTTCGCCCGAACCGGTAGTGATCCGCTGTTGACGTCACAATGATGTCACCAAACCAGATCGGTCGGTGCCGGTCCATGGGCACCGCCATCTTTTTTAAAAAAAATACTTTTTTTTAAATTAATTTTTTTAAAAAAATTTAAATTTAAAAAAAAAATTTAAATTTTTTTTCCTTCTGAGCATGCGCGGAACCCAAGTTCCGGCACTGTGCATGCAGTTGCCATCTTTTTTTTTGGCTTTGTTTTTTTTGCCACGTGGCGCAGGAGGAAGCGAACCAGCAGCAAGGTAAGTTAGAACCCACCACTGCTTCCAGGGTTCCCCCGTGCCCCTTTTGGCTCCCAGGGGGCTTTAGGGAGGTTTGCTAGGCCCAAAACGGGGCGTGGGGGGGGTGAGTTGAGAACTTATTGTAAGTGACTGCTAAGCTACCCTTGCTCAGGCTAAGCTAATCAACAGTGGAGCTCTAAGAATGCCAGATGATCAATGGACATATTCTCAGTTTCAAAACATCTGACTTTTCTTTCTGCTACCAAAGACCTTCTGGGGTTCTTCACAGGAAAGGTGAAAGGGGGGGAGGGAGGGAGGGGGAGAGAGAGGGAGAGGGAGAGAGAGAGAGAGAGAGAGAGAGAGAGGAAAGAAGAAAGAAAGAAAGAAAGAAAGAAAGAAAGAGAGAGAGAGAGAGAGAGAGAGAGAAAGAAAAAGAGAAAGAGAAAGAGAAAGAGAAAGAGAAAGAGAAAGGGAGAGAGAGACAAGAAAGAAAAAGAAAAAGAAAGAAAGAAAGAAAGAAAGAAAGAAAGAAAGAAAGAAAGAAAGAAAGAAAGAAAGAAAGAAAAAGACAGAGAAAGAGAAAGAGAAAGAGAAAGAGAAAGAGGAAGGAAGGAAGGGAAGGGAGAGAGAGAAAGAGAAAGAGAAAGAGAAAGAGAAAGAGAAAGAGAAAGAGAAAGAAGAGGAAGGAAGCACCACAAACCCTGCCACTAGACGTGGCTTCAGAAGTCACTTTGAAACAGCACAGCAATTTAGGGCTGGAAGATATCTCGGAGGTCATCTAGTCCAACCCCATGCTGCAGCAGGAAACCTTACATTGTCTGGATTATTTTGGTGCCTCTAACAGAGAGGAAAATTGCTAGAAAGGAGAAAGAGTTTACTAGGACAAGGCTGCCATGCAGAGGAAGGCAGAGATAGTCCTTGACTTATGACCACAATTGAGCCCAAAATTTTGGTTGCTAAGCAAGAGCGTTGTTAAGTGAGTTTCACCACATTTTACTCAATCCATGACATTACCTGGCTGTAAAAGTCATGTGCAAGCTAGGGAAGAACATCTAAAGGCATGTGTAATGTTCTAAAGTACAGAAGTTATGGTTAAATGTGTGGCAGAAAGTGGACTCTGGATGTGTTTTTCCAAATACAGTAAGTGAGGTTGAATGTGTAGCTTTAGAAGAGCTGTGTGTGTGTCTCTGTGTGTGTGTGTGTGTGTGTGTGTGTGTGTGTGTGTGTGTGTGTGTGTGTGTGTGTACATACACATACAGTATATATAGTAGATAATGTATCTTTTTGTGTGCCTGTGTGTAATATGTATGTACACATATGGCATATATACATAGGATTAAATAGTATATTTTGGATGTTCAGTAGTAGTAAATAGACAGGGAAATTGTATCTCGTTGAGGCCTTTGAGGCGAGGAGAGGCCAGGCACCCTAACCCTAACCCTTGACGAGAATGACGTCAAGTTGGCCACACCCACCCAGTCACATGATCACCCAGCAACCTTCACCCAGTCACATGACCGCAAAGCCACTCTCACCCAGTCACATGACCGCAAAGCCACTCTCACCCAGTCACATGACTGCCAAACCACTCCCGTTACATGACCACAAAGCCACACCCACTATCACGTGACCACCAAGCCACGCCCACAAAATAAGCCATGCCTACAGAACCGGTAGTAAAAAAAATTAGAACCCACCTCTGATCTCTTTGCTATCTGACAGTCATCCAAAATGTTTGCAATAAAGTAAAGCTGGTAGCTTTACTTTCACTAAGCTTTATAACTTATTAGATCATCTGATCCAGAAACAGCCATCGGTTTCAGCATTTGGAAACTATTTACGGTCCAATGCCTATGACAGGATAAGAGGGCACCCGTGCTTGTTAACTTTTTTTTTTTAGGTTACTGTGTCATACAAAGAGAGCCAGAGATTCAAAGTAATGCTTAGTATTATTTCTGCTTTGCTGCTTGTCCTGACCAAAAGACAGGACAGAGAGCACACACACTTAGCCTTGCATTTCCTTGCAGTACCATCAGTTACAGGAAATTGAAATTGAGGTACAAAAATGAAATGAAGTAGGAAATGGATCAACTTCCTTCTCTTGACTCCTGAATTAAGATAAGTTCAAAATTGAAATTGAAATTGAAATTGAGGTACAAAAATGAAATGAAGTAGGAAATGGATCAACTTCCTTCTCTTGATTCCTGAATTAAGATAAGTTCAAACTCTGCCAGATGGGCACAAGTAGCAGTATGAAAGGCATAGAGGGTAGTTCTTCAAATAGAGAGCTTTTACTAGGAGGTCTTATATATATATATATATATATATATATATATATATATATATATATATATATATATATATATATATATATATATATATATATATATATATATATATATATATATATATATATATATATATATATATATATATATATATATATATATATATATATATATATATATAATCTGTTCATTTTATATATAACACCATACACCAGGATGACCCTTTCCTGGTGAAGAGCTGATAGGGAAGAGAACCTGTGGCCTAGAGGTTAAAACTGCTGCCTTACAAACAGACTGCCCAGGTTCAAATCCCACTAAGGGTATGGCTATCTGACGAGAGCAAAATAGCTTGAAATAGATCTATAATAGTCTCCCTTTATTTTCATTTATCAGCAAAAAATGTTATATATATACATACATACATACATACATACATACATACATACATACATACATACATACATATATATATACACACATATATACATATATACACACACATATACATATAGACATATATATATATATACATATATATACATATACATACATATATATACATATATACAAACACATATATATACATATACATACATACATACATACATACACACGTACACGTACACATACATACATACATACATACATACATACATACATACATACATACATACATACATACATACATATATATATATATATATATATATATATATATATATATATATATATATATATATATATATATATATATAATATGCCTTGCTGAGAGGTTATATCAGCCAGTCCTAAGATTGACTTAGTTTATTAGTCTAAAAAATCATGCCCAATTGTAAATCATGCCCTTCCAAAGTCTATAACCTTGTATTCCTCAATACGATCCACTCCTTCATCCATGTCAATGCTGCAGTTGGATAATATAGTTCCCAATTTGGTAGTCCAAAGCCTCCTCTGGTCCTTTTATCTTGCATCATCTTCAAACCAATTCTTGCCTTTTTCCCCTTGCCAAATAAACTTATGAATTATCTTATTTAATTCCACAAAGTAATTCTTTTCCAGTGTTATCGGAATTATCTGGAATAAAAATAGTAATCTTGGCAATATGTTCATTTTAATTGTTGGCACTCGTCCTATCAATGATAATTGTAAATTCTTCTATTTTTCCAGATCAATTTGTAGTTTCAACAATTTATAATAATTGTCTTCCTTAATAGTTACACATCTTGCTGTCAATTGGATTCCTAAATATCTCACTTTTTTACGATCTGGATGTCCACCTTCTTCACTAATTCTCTCTTTTGCTTGTCTGTTAAATTTTTAACTAATATTTTAGTTTTTTCTTTGTTTATTTTCAGACCTGCCACTTCTCCATATTCTTCTATTTTTTCCACTAGTTTAGGTCCTGTTATTACTGGATCCTCTAATATAAAAACTAAGTCATCCGCAAACGCCTGCAATTTATATTGTTCCTTTTTAATCTTTATACCTTTTATCTCTAAATCTTGCCTTATACTTCTGTTTAACACCTCTAATGTCAGTATAAACAATAATGGTGACAAGGGATATCCTTGTCTAGTGCCTTTCTTAACATTAATTTTCTCAGTCTTGTCTCCATTTACTATTATTTCTGCCGTCTGTTTGTGGTATTTTGTCTTAATCATTTTCACAAATCTTTCCCCGAACTCCATTTTTTCCAATTGCATTAGCATAAATTGCCAACTCACATTATCAAATGCTTTTTGTGCATCTAAAAAGATCAACGCCATTTGCTTTCCTGGAAGTGCTTCATAGTACTCCAAAGTATCTAATATTATTCTCATATTGTCTTTAATTTGTCTTTTTGTTAAAAAAATAACCATTTTGATCTGGATGTATAAATTGGTTTAAAAACCGTTTTAGTCTTTCTGCCATTATTGATGCAAATATAATCTGCATTTAACAAGGATTATTAAATGTAATAATCTGAATTATTACATTTAATAATGTAGTCTGAATCTTCTTTTGGTATGAGGGTAATATATGCTTCTATCCATGAGTTTGGTTCTTTCCCTTCTAGCAAAAGTTCATTAAATACTTCTAACGTTGGTTGACTCAGCGTTTCTTGCAACTCCTTATATATTTCTGCAGGTAGTCCATTTGGTCCTGGTGTCTTCCCATTCTTCTGTCTCTTAATTGCCTCTGTCAATTCCATCATGGTTATACGTTTGTCTAGTGCCACTTTAGTTATTTTCAGGTATTTTTGGTAATTTCACCTTTTCCAAGTATTGTTCTGTTTTGTCTTCTGATATTATTTATTGTTCATATAATTTCTCAGAGTTTATAGCATCTTGTACAAATAGCGTCTCAAAGACATACAACAAATAAGAGTTGGCATCTGCTTGAATTTTGCCACTTTTTAAATTAATGCAGCAGAAACCACATGCTTGACTGGCTAGTTATTCAATATTAGAGGCTGGATTGAAGCAACCGAACACCAGATATTTGCAGACATGAAGTCATGAATCAATCAGCAACATGTATGTGTAAACCAGGGGTGGGTTGCTCTTACCTTCCTTACCAGTTTGGAAGTGCACGCATCGCGTCAGAAGTGCACATGTTGCATCCAGGGAATTACCCTCTGCACAAGCACAGAAGGTACATGCGCGTTACATAAAGTGTCCAGATTTTTTTTTAAAGTGGGACATTGGCGGGGGGTGGGGCCGCTGGACACCGTCATTTGAGTTTTGCCCTCTGCGCATGCGCAGAATGCAGAGAGCAAAAGATGCTAATGTCGGCGTCCAGGGGGGGGGGGAGGCGGGAGGCCTTTCCTCGCCTCCCGCCTCCCCTTCGGGAGCTGGCAGTGGCTTGGGCTGGCTGGCTGGCAAGCGACGCAAGGCATGGGGCACCCGCCAGACGCCGCCCCGGAGAGAAGACCAGGCCCGGCTGGCAAGGGCCAGGAAGGATTTTTCCCGCGCCGCCAGCCAGCTTGTCCTCCGGGTCAGATGCAGCAGAGGTGAGCCCCGGCCATGGCACTGGTAAAGGCTGCGATGAAGGGGTGGTGGTGCACAAAGCTGCAGCCTCTGCTGCGTCTGGCCTGGAGGACAAGCTGGCTGACGGCGCGGGAAAAATCCTTCCTGGCCCTTGCCAGCCAGGCCTGGTCTTCTCTCCGGGGCGGCGTCCGGCGGGTGCCCCATGCCTCCGCTCCTTCCCCCCGTGTGGCAGACCCAGGAAAGGATTCCTGGGGAGAAAGGAGCCGGAGCCAGGCCAGCCTGTCTCTGCTCTTTGCGGGGGGGGAGGAGCCGCTTCTTGGGAGCGATCTAGGGAAGCATCAGTTGGGAAAGGGCGCCCCGAAGCCAGCCGGGCACACCCCTCGGCGACCGAGGTGGTTACTTCCAGCCAGAGAGGATGTGGGGATTGCTGAGAGGGTGAACCCCAATAATGCCCCTGGCCTGCTGTTTAAAGGGGATATTGGCCCCTGCGGGGGGAGGGCCCGAGATGCAAAGAGTGAATGACACGTGGGAGGCGGGGAGGAAGCTGGGCGGGGCCTGGCTCGGCTGCTGAAAGAGTCCCTGGACGTCACCGGAAATCACCCTGGGGAGAGGAAGAGAGAGAAAAAAGGTGCGGGCGGGAATGTGGATGAGGCGCTTCCTTTCCTTTTGCTCGGAAGCAGCATTGATGTGAAGAAACATCCCGGCTCTGATTTTTTTTTTTACACCGGCCTGTGCACGTTCCGCAGATTTCTGTGTGGGAGACATCCGGTCAGAAGGCGTCGTTTCAAAAAAGCGGGACTTTTTTGAAACAATGCAGGATGCGGGACAATTGGTTTAAAATCGGGTCTGTCCCGCCAAAAGCAGGACGTCTGGTCACCTTAGCGTTACATCTGGGGAATTACCCTCTGCGCATGCATGTTACATCCAGGGAATTACCCTCTGCGCATGCGCAGAAGCCTTTGCGCATGCACAGAGGGTTCATTGCCAGCCGCTTTCAAGAAGCGGTGACTGGAGAAGCTGTTTGGGGACGTGGCAAGCCGCCCATCACTACCAGTTTGGCAATCCAGCTTAGGAAAAAAAGGCTTGTTTTTTTTTACCTCCTACTGCAGCCCTAATCCAAATGGAATCATTTCTCTTCTGGGAGCAAAAGATATTTTTTAAAAAACCTTTTCTATTGTAAAAGCACATTGCTTACAATTTGCCTTTTGCTAAACATGGGTCTACAGTTCCTCCAACTTTGCTCATTGGTAATATAGGAAGCTTCCCTTAAATAGTGCTTAACAGGGGTCGGTTCCTCCCAGTTTGGACTGGTTCAGCCGAACCGGTAGTGACCCGTTGGTGATGTCACAATGATGTCAATGAACTGGATCGGTCGGTGCCGGTCCGTCAGCGCCAACTTTTTTTAATTTTTTTTATTTTTTATTTTATTTTTTTTATTTCCCTTCTGAGCTTCGCAGAAGCCGAGTTCTGGCACTGTACATGCGGTCGGCATCCTTTTTTTGGCTTTTTTCCCCCTCGGATTTTTTGTTGAGGCGCGCCCACGCAGCGCGGGAAGGAGTGAACCATCAGCGAGGTAAGTTGGAACCCTCCCCTGGTGCTTAAGGACAAAAAGCCGGTGCCTAGTATACGGTAACAGTTTCTTCTGGAGGAGGATGTGGCAGCACATTACCAGTATGCCAGCAGATGCTCCTGGTGCATTGGTTAGAGCAGGGTTTCCCAACTTCGGCAATGTTAAACTAGCTGGAGAATTCTGGGAGTTGAAGTCCACACAACTTAACGTTGCTAACGTGAGAAACACTGCTTAGAGGACTCAGAATGGTTTTCAGACATTCCAAATTTTCCGTGCTGTTAAGAGACACTGCGGTTCAGAGAATTGTCTGCTCAGTCTTCACGGCCGGGGAATCCTTCTGAAGTCATCCAATTCAAATCACATTGAAAGGCCTTTTTAAATTTAGGGAACATCCTGCAAAAGCTGGTGATTTCCAACCTTGAGAGTCACCATAAAGCTTGTCTCTCTGGATTAGCTTGTAGAAATCAGGAATAAAGAGCAAAGAACCCTGGATTGGAATGCAATTGGATATTTGGACAATTTGTTTGTTTGTTTTGCTCCCGTCTTTCTCCCATTCATTAGCAACCCTAAGTCTCTGAGCAATGGCAAACAAATGGACTACTGAAGACACCATTTGAGCTCATAGGACGCCCCTTGTTGACGTCACTGCAGTGACTTCCTGAACATATTGATTCTGTCTGGGGAGTGAAGCCAAAAGCTGATGACAGCAAAGTTCATAGGTTTTTTTGCTCTTCCCTGTGTGGGTGGCAGTCAGATGTTTGTTCTCTGGAGCAGTCGGCTGACTGCATCTACTTTGCTCTAATAGATTGAATAGATTACCATTAAAATAGAAAGGCAAGCGCAGCAGCTCTTAATTTATAACTTACCTTAAAAGCATTTGCTCTTCAGTTATTAATTAAGGCTATCCTTTTAATAAAGCATCCAAAGAATTATTTATTTTTTTGTCCAGTGGCCATCTTTATAGGCATTTCACTTTAGCCATTTATTTAGTCTAATAGTTTATTATGAACACAAATTACCTCCTAGCAGAAGGGGGAAATGACTGGCATGCAGTGTATCATATTGAGGTAAAAAATAATTATTGTGCCATTTATTTTTTTCAAGGACAGGCATGTTGTGATGCTAAAGTCTAAAGGAAAGTACATTGATTTACAGGAAATTGTTCACTTTCATGGTAGTCATTTACAAATGTACTTTTAGAGCCCCCACCCCCCCAAATGCTGATAAGCTTTGTACTGGTCCAGCCAAGTCGTCTCCAATAACGTCAGAGGCTCTTTAGGAGCAGGTGCGCCTACTACTGGTATTCAAAGTTCAGGAAAACACTACCTTTACAATCTCCTCATATAGGCAAAACCCATCTGCTTTATAGAAACCTATCTGGAACGGAGAACAGCTTTCCCAAATTTGGTGGGCCCCCCCAATGGCCATGTTTGGTAGAGATAACAAAGTCTCTAGTCCAGTGATGGTCAACCTATGACAGTGATGGCAAACCTTTTTTGGTTTGCGTGCCAAAAGGATTCCCTCCCCCCACACATGCACACAACCCCCACACTGCTCCCTGCGCATGCGCACAACCCCACCCCCGCGCAAAGGCCTTACTGAAGCCTGGGACAGTGAAAAACGGCAAAATGGGCAAACCGGAAGTTCGGAAAAACGCACTTCCGGTTTGCCTGTTGGGCTGTTTTTCACACCCTGGGGCTTCAGGAAGCTTCCCTGAACCCTCCGGAGTGCGAAAAACAGCCCAACGGCAAACCGGAAGTGCGTTTTTCCAAACTTCCGGTTTGCCCGTGGAGCTGACATAGGGCAATGCCTCACATGCCCTCCGATATGGCTCCACGTGCCACCTGTGGCACGCGTGCCATAGGTTCGCCATCACTGACCTATGACATGTGTCAAAGAAGACATGCCATGGGTGACCTATCAACATTCACCAACACCCAACAACTATTCTTGAAAGCATGGCCTGTTCTCACGTGGTTTTTTGGAGGCCACATGAGAATGAGGTGTGCTCTCGCGCAACCTTTGGACCCTCCAAAAGTCACGCAAGAGAACCATGCTCTCATGTGGCCTCCAGAGCCTCTGAAAATTGTGCAAAAACAGTGCTTGCTTTCATGGTGGTTTTCAGAAGCCATGGAAGAGCATTCTCTGAAACTGCTTCAAGAGTGAAGGCTTTGTGTGATCTGGAGTAGCCTCAGGTAGGCTCCTGGGGTCTGTCAACAGAAAAAGAACATCACTTGAAGGTAAATGGTGTTGGCAGATTTTAGGGAGTGCTGGACTGTGGGGGCAATTGTGCTGTTCCCCAAGGTTTGTGTGCTTTAGAGAGCATCATGAGTCAGCCTTTTTGAATGGCAGCAGTGTTGCTAGGGTTGAAATCAAGGCCCGAGCCTCATCTTCAGGCCAGTTCAACATTGCCGTCAAGTGCTGCTATTCAGAATGGCCTAGATGTGTGTGTGGAGAGGAGGGAAATAACTGTTTTTCTTTTGCTGGGTGGGAAGATGTGTAACATATCAGCAGAGTCAAATTAGGCATATTCCAAATTTTTGAGGTGCCAAGCCCAAAATGTTTGCCATGACTGCTCTAATCCAAGGCATCTGGAGATAATCAAGTTGGAAAAGGCCGTCACAGAGAGTACAAGAATATTCTGAAGAGACAGGAGTACTACTAGATTTTAGGCAGTTTATTGTTAATTGATCATCATCATCATCATATTTAGTTGAAAAGTAATGCACAATCTTAGAGAAATAAAGTTGATCATGACTGAAACAAACATTAACTATTACACCTGTCCACAGGTGGTGTTTAGTAGATTCTACTATAGCCTACACTAAATATTACATGGCTCAAGTAAGAAACTGTGGCCTTACAACTGATGTCTCTTAGTAACCCATAGAAGTTAGTAAGCATCACTGATCTCTTACACAATCTCATTGATAGTATTGGATGTTTTGGTCATTTAGTGCAAGTTGTAAATCTCATTGCTTTGTGATCTAATCCTGCTCATATACAGGAATCCAGTAGAAGCTGCCATTGGCATCATGTTGTGGTATCATTAATTTCACCTGCTTTCCCCCGTCTACCACATCTCATAATAGAATGGGCTCCAGTAAATGAGAGTTCATCTTGCTTTTCAAAATTGTGAGAAAATATTTTTTTCTAAAACTTTCCCTCGATGAAAGAAAAAGTTCAAGACTTTAACAAGTAAAACCTATTTACATAGATTTCTCAAATATAAAAGACAATCAGAAATAGTACTGTTTAGTTTATTAACATTCATAAACTAATGCAGTTGGTAATTAAGATGACTAACTTTTATTACAAAAAACAGACATTTCAAAGATTTGGCTTAAATATTTTCTTATTTTGAAGTCACAGGTGTTTGTCTGTTCCTTTGTGTAGGGGTCACTGATATTAATGAGTAAAACAAATGCAATATTATTTTGCAGCAGTAAATATGCTTTTGTTATGTATCATTATTTATTTACCTTTTAAACAAAGAGTGAGTACAGAGGTAGAAACATATTTGTGTTAACAATAAAAATTGCACTTTAAAATTCATCTCTGATTTTTGTAATTAATTAATTAATTAATTAATTAAATTCATTCATTCATTAAATTCATTCATTCATTCAAATTGCCAGCATACTTCAGTTTTGGCATAGTACCTTAAACAAGATGGCTGAGCTTGTTTCTTGAGTGGAATCCTCTCAGAATGTAGATCAATATACAACTGATGAAATACCTCCCCATAATTAATTTAAAAACCTTATCAAAGATAAAACTACATGCACTTGGAGAAGACGTTGTCTGGAAAAAGCCTACATGAGTCCTGATGCTGGGAAGAGATAGGGTTTTAAAAAACAGCATTTATCAAAATCACAACTGGGCATTATGAATTGAGAAAAAAACATGCAAGAATTCCAACAAAAATGTACAAACATATTTTGCAGAAATATCAAGAAGTTTCAGCAGGACTGTACCAAGTTTTGTGTTAGAGAATTCGAAGCACGTAATACACACAGCTGGTTGGTTGGATGGATGGATGGATGGATACACTTTATTAAAGTTTGTATAGGACAGTGATGGCCAAACCGGAATGCATGTGTGCGCCGAAGCACCGGAAACCTGAAGACCAGCTGGCCGGAGTGCGCATGCGCACCGGCAAGCTGGTCTTCGGGTTTACGGTGCTCCGGTCCGCATGAAGACCACCTGGCCGGAGCGCATGTGCACACCGGAAACCCAAAGACCAGATTTAGTTCCTGCTAAATCTAATGTGTGATAGGGTCAATTGAGCATTTTTTTTACTGTCCAGCGCCATCACAAACAGGAGATTCACAAGGTAAGCTTCAGCTCTAGCAGGGGTGGGTTCTGCCCGGTTTGGACGAGCTCGCCTGAACCATTAGCGACCCGCTGGTGACGTCACGATGACATCACCGAACCGGATCGGTTGGTGCTGGTCCGTAAAGGCTGCCATCTTTTTTTCTAATTGTTTCCGATTTTTTTTAAAAAAAATTTTTCCTTCTGAGCATGTGCAGAAGCCGAGTTCCGGCACTGTGCATGCGGTCGCCATCTTTTTTTTGGCTTTTTAAATGTATTTTTCCGTACTGCGCGCGCCCACGAGTCGCGCCCACGCGGTGCGGGAGGGAGCAAACAGCAATGAGGTAAGTTGGAACCCACCCCTGAGCTCTAGATGCATTGACAACTTTTCTGGATCCTAACTCCTTATATAACTGTGGCAGCCTCTTCTTATACAGATAATCCTTAACTTACAAGAGTTTGCTTAGTGACCATTCAAAGTTACAACGGCACTGAAAAAAAAACATGACCATCTTTGACACTGATAACCGTTGCAGCATCCCCATGGTCACATGATCAAAAGTCAGACGCTTGGCAACTGACTGATATTTATGACAGTTGCAGTATCCCGGGGTCATGTGATCACCTTTTGCGACCTTATGACAAGCAAAGTCAATGGGGAAGCCAGATTCACTTAACAACCGTGTTACTAACTTAACAATTGCAGCAATTCACTTAACAACTGAGGCAAGAAAGGTCGTAAAATGGAGCAAAATTCACTTAACAAATGTCTCACTTAGCAACATAAATTTTGGGCTCAATTGTGGTTGTAAGTCTAGGACTACCTGTACTTGAAATTGAAATTCCACTCCTAAAGCTCTGAAGGGGCAGGTCAACAAATACTTTGCTTGTACAAAAGGAAAATTAAGGCTGGCAATATCATGCCCAAATGTCTCTTGCCAGTTGGGATCAAAATCCACCCATTTCTAAATTTTGCTATTTAAAAGGGGGATACCAAGTGTTTGCAAAGTAGCAGCATAAACTATATTCATCTATGTATAACAGTAGCTCAGAAATAAAATGGATAAGCTATTTTCATTATTTATCTAGCAGACTATGGCTGTGTGTTATACGGCCTTACATGGGATGTTAGCATCCTTTAGCTTTGAAAGCTTTTTAAGAAAAATGCTTCTACCAGAGTCTCAAACTGGGTTGGGGCTTCCAAGGAATTGGGGTGGTAATGGTCAATGCTTTTTTAGAGCTGAGCAGCTTCGCAAAGGCAGAATAAATTTTTTCTCTAAGCTTTGCTCTTTATTTGACCTGTGCTCAACTGTAGTGCTGCAAAGTCAGAGAATACATACAGTATATAGATTAACATTCAATAATTAAGTGATAGTGTTACTTTATGCCCAACCCTAACTCCAATAATTCATTTTATTCAAGGGACTCTCATACATTTGTCATTTTTAGGGATCATGAGACCCCACAGTTGAGAATCTTTGTCTCTTCCTATGTACAATCAACATGGCATTCTACATCAATAATATTCCCAGTTCAGGCAATATTTGATTTTCCTGGGTTTATTTTTTGGCATGGCAAAAAGTGGTTGTTATTTTGGTATGGAAAATATATAGTGTTATTTTGTGTACTGTAGAAGTTAAAATGTTAGAATAGCCTTGAAGATTTTAGTTTCGTTTGTAGAAGTTTATGAACAAAGGTTTGCAAGTCTTTACAAATTTATAACTCCTATTTCAAGTTCAAATTGGATTCCCTGACATTACTGTGATACGATGCTAAACCAATCTTGTTATCGGTTCCATGGAAGTAATTGCTGCCTTATCCTACATTTGTTGACAGTATGTCCTGCATATAATAGGGCTTCTCACAAGCAACCTGCAAAAAATAGCAGTCTTATTTGTATTTCAACAAGAAATGGCACATTTCAAGTACTATTGAGTATTGAATCTATTCTCCAAAGCACCTGAAGGCAGGACAAGGATGGAAACTAATCAAGGACAGAAGCAACCAAGAACTAAGGAGAAATTTCCTGACCATTAGAACAATTAATCAGTGGAAGAACTTGTTTCCAGAAGTTGTGAATGCTCCAACATTGGGAATTTTTATGAAGAGATTGGACAACCTTTTTTCTGAAATGGTATAAACTTTCCTGCCTGAGCAGAGGGTTGGATTACCTTCCAACTCTGTTATCCTCTTATATTCCAAAGTTATGAATAGGAAAGTGCTACTCTGGGTGTAAGTTATGCATCTTATACTTTTTCATCCTTATATTAACTTTTCTGTTTTTCTTTAGCACAATATTCTCTGCTGCTTGCAAGCACTATGAAATGAAGCAGAAGATCACCCTAATGTGGATCAGATGAATCAGAGGTACTTACATAACTAAATGCACTTTAGCAGATGGCACAGAATCCTTTAAAAAAGATATTTCAGTTGTTAAATGAAATTTAGAGTGACGTCTAAAATTGTTCTTTCAGCTCTGTAAAATTCTTCATCGCATCCCCAAATGATATTAAAGAACATTTACATGATGGGAAGTATTCTGGTGCTCTTTAACCCAATTTTGCTGAGAAGCATAATAATCCAGAAAACAGTCCACTTTTTAGAATAGAATAGAATTCTTTATTGGCCAAGTGTGATTGGACACACAAGGCATTTGTCTTTGGTTCCTATGCTCTCAGTGTACATAAAAGAAAAGATACATTTGTCAAGAATCATGAGGTAATGCCATGATAATCATGAGGTAATGCCATGATAATCATGAGGTAATGCCATTTTGGAGCCGAGGTGGCGCAGCGGTTAGAGGCAGGTACTGCAGGCCACTTTAGCTGACACTGATCCGCAGGTCAGCGGTTCAAATCTCACCGGCTCAAGGTTGACTCAGCCTTCCATCCTTCCGAGGTAGGTAAAATGAGGACCCAGATTGTTGGGGGCAATATAAATATACATTGCTTACTGGTGTAAACCGCTTAGAGAGTGCTTGCACTGTGAGGCGGTATATAAATCTCACAAAATAAATAAATAAATAAATTCTAATGCCAAAGAAGAGGAAGGTGAGTTGCATTAACCAGTCCAACCCTTCTTATCACCCCCACTCTCCTGTGTTCAAAGGAGGTTACAGATCTGCACTGGAGAATCTGTTGTACTTGGAAATGTATCCCAGCATTTTCAAACTAGGCAGCACAGAATTACACCAAGGGTCTACAAGGAGGAGAACAGGCTTCCCAGGAAGGCATTCAACAGAATAAGAGTAGAAAAAAATTCTGTATTGGCCAAGTGTGATTGGACACACAAGGAATTTGTCTTCGGTGCATAATCTCTTCAATTCTCCAATATTTTGGGGACGAATTGGCACATTGGGAGAGCAAGCCATGAGCAAAGAAATTGGTGTTATGTAGGCTTACCCATTAATATTTATTTTACTTTTACAAGCTAACAGAAATATAGCTTTCCATCCTTTCTAAAGCCTTAGGCGTATATTATCAATGCTCAGTTGAATCTACCTGTGCCATTTATTTTTTATTTTTTTACCAATGTAAGCATATTCCCAAACAGAGCCCTCACAGGTCTTCCATTCCTCATTTTTATTTACTAAAAATGCTGATGGAGACTAAATTCTGTTTTTAATTTGAAGCATATGCCAGCTTCCTTACTAATTTTGACAATAAAACAATCCTTTGCAGATTAAAAAATGGAAGGAAGTAGAGGGTCTTGTAGGTACCAAGAGAGGATTTAACACAGAGAAAAAGCTGCATTTGACTTGGAGTGAAAAAGGAATCATGTGTTTTCAGAAGTATTCGATCTCTCCGCATTTTGAAGTACTCAAACAAATATAAAAATCTGCTTTTCGAGCACAGCATATAACATTTGTGAAACCTGTTCAGTGTCACTGCTAAAAAATGGAATGCACATTTTCAATCTTCTCTTCTGGCTTTCAGGAAAGAGCTTGAGACCTTTCTCTTCAGCTGCATCTTATTAGTTATTTTAATAGTATTAATGGTTTTACATTTTAAGTGTTTTTTTTAAATCTTCATTGCTAACATATTTAATACTTCATTATAGAAAGGATACAACTTGTAGGATTTTTTAAGATAAAATTTCTGAAAAGCTATCCTAATCCAGTGCCATTAAAAATGCAAAACTCATGGAATCCAGTCCTTCTTCCCCCCAAAATTACTCCTACCAGAGTTTGCTAAATTTTTGGTTTCAAAAAATCTGGGAATATTAGCACTGGGGTTTTAATCAAATAAACTAAAGTGTGGTTTGTGCATAGCCTCAATATAATTTGTTAAAAACTCTTGAAGAAAAAATAGCAGGGGAATACCAATATTGGCTCAATCACCAAAATAAGAAAATTCTTTGGTTTCACCATTTATTTTGCCATCATAATAAAAAGTAATCTGAATTATGACAAAGCTTTCCCAAGTTCTAATAAATTACTTTAAATGCTGGCATGCAACAAAGCTGTCATCCAGCAATACAATTTAAACACCACCACCCCCAAAGTCAGTGGGGTTTCAGCTAAATTACATGTATAATTGCAACCCAAGCAACAGTCTTCTGCAAGAAAAAACTCAAGTTGTCCTTGCCCGTTTCAAAGTTGCATTATGTCCGTTCTCGTGTAATGCAGCCAGTGTGTTAAAAGGCAGGTTTTGGGCAATAAGATTAGGAGATAAGCGACTGAACCTGATGAGGAGATCTATATAATATAGTTTCCGGATCTTTATAAGCATTATCAGGATTCATCACAGCTGCATACAATTCAGTGTAAGCTCGGCAGACCAATTCTGTGGACTGTTTTATTATCTGTTGTCTAAAACACAACCAGAATTAGACATGTAAATATACAACTGATAACAGAATAAACATAGAAAGTGCCTTGATGAGCGAGATCATGTCCCCTTTCTTTGCAGGAAGAGAAAATGAAGGCCATCCTAATAGCTCCCTGCCTCTACTCTCTGCAAATTAATACAACCTCTTGCAGTTGGCAGAAGCTCTTGGGCAGCAATGGCAGGATGGTCTGAGGCGCTACATCATGCAAAGTTATGTGATTTCTTCCCCCAATTATATGGCAGCAGTGCAAGAGTTGTGCCTTGACCTCTGAAACAGCCACAAGGGATAAGTCTTTCTTTTATGAATTTTTATATACCCATACCTTTTAATGATGATGATGGAAATAAACTGCAGCAATCAGTTTAATCATTCTTCTGGGATTGCCCCCCTCCACAACCCCATGTCCCTTTTCTATACTGGAACAATATACAATTTGCAGCTAAACATGTGGATGCAGCCCCTTTATCCCTCAAACAACTGGTTAGATGTAAAATAGTTATGTGAGCAAACACAAAAGATGGCTACAACCAACTCCCTGGCAAAAGTACTGCACCCATTGAAAAGAAGAGACTTTCAGCCAAACAATCTGTTTCCAACATGGTCCTGCTGCCTGCCTCACATAGTAAAAACCAATTGTGAATCAGTAAGTCGTCATCCTTCTGTGTATCGGCCAGTCAAGGGCACTTTAAACATGCTTAGTTCCCAAATCAGCCCCCTCATGTTTGAGCATTTGACTGTGATTCTTATGTAAGTCACGTGCAAAGGAAAACAATGAATTCTGATTCTGTCAAAGAAAGGGGAAAAAAGAAACATTTTACTTACTTAACAGCTGTGCTCAGGAGAAAGTTTATCTGTGGCATTAACAGGCCATCGGGAGCAGACAAATAACGATCAAACTGGACCTGTCAGAAGGGCAGATATTAGTCAATGTGTGGTCCTCAAAAGACAGGCCCACTGCTCAGAAGGCAAGAATTAGAGCCAAACACTCTCCAAATGTATTCTAATGCTCCAGGGAAGGGAGAATCTGGATGCACAAAAAGACCGCTGACCCCCCAATATACCTCAACTAAAACTAAGCTGTAGCATGGAGACGTTTCATACTTGCCCAACTCTTGCACTGGGGAGCAATCCTTTGTATGAGGAAAGGGAGTCAGTCCAGCCTATCTTATTCTTGTTCTTTCTTGCTCTCTTCTCATTTGCCTCCTCACTACATGGGTTAATTTCCCCTCACAGAAAAAAAAATAACCCCTGCTCCTTAATTGTAATCCTTTATAGTTTATAGATGTCAATTATTATATTTTTCCAATTTGAATTATCAACAACTGTCAAACTTAGACATGTTTTGAAGTGACACAGTCCCAACTTTTGCCTTGGAATGCAATTTCTGAAGTCTCTCATGTTATAAAACACTACCAAATGTACTATATCAAAATCACTTATCTGGAAAAATAACTTGATATGAACATGAAATCTGATTCAATGTCATATCCTCCTTAACATCACAGGAAAATTTATTGTTCTCTAGTGGATTAACTAGAAGCGAGTAAAGAATTAAATTCTAAAATTCCTTTACATTACAGTGAAATATCACACACCCCTGGGCTTCCATTATTTATTAAATCCACAGACCCCCCCAAAAAACAAACCCACCCCCAAACCCTGAACTGAACTTTAAGAACACTTGGCTTCCTTTTTGCTTTTTTCCCTTTCCCTTATTTCTAAAATTTTAGATGGAAAACACCTTGGAATACAAATTAGCCCTCTTATATCTAGAGGAGCATCTTATAAACAGTGATAAGACAACGATAAAAAGAAACTAAAACACCCACTCTCAAAATCCTATCCCAGTTTTCCCCTCTTCTCCTGTACAACACAGCTGAAAATGATCTATCTCACCATTGCAGCTTTTAATGACATAGAATCCATACTGGGTACATTAGCCAAGGGACCCTAAAATTAAAGGAGAGGTAAATAAATGAATAATTACACAGAATCAGTGTTTTAATAAAATCAAGCAAAAAAACTATTTTGCCACAAGCCCTGAAACTGTAGCATGCTATGGATATTTATGGAATCATGCAATGATTGTAGCGACTGAATTTCGGAGAGGGCAGGTGCCACAAATCTCTAGATCAAATTTTGAAGTTAGTAACTTACTTATCTGGTGAAAGAAAACCAAATTAAGAGTGCTAAACAGCTAGCTATTGACTTTATGGAGGACAACTGACGTATAAGTCCGCTGACTAATAATGTTTTTGTGGGTCTATTCATGAAGAATTGTCTCATGGAAAGGAAAGGAGAATATGGTTTTTTAAAAGTTCCTAAAGCAAAATAAAACGTGAATTAAGGAAACTTTAGGTAGAAAGAAAGTACAATCTAAAAGAGAGAGGGGAAAGATGATCATTCAGGCAATTTGTGAGAATTTAGAATGTAGGTCATGTGATTAAAATTCTAGATCAGGGGTAGGCAAAGTTGGCTCTTCTATGACTCGTGGACTTCAGCTCCCAGAATTCCTAAGCTAGCATGATTGGCTCAGAAATTCTGGGAGTTGAAGTCAATGAGTCATAGAAGAGCCAACTTTGCCTACCCCTGTTCTAGATGATCAAACCTGGGAGATCAGGCAGATCTCCTAAACACCCACTTTTAAAAAGGTCAGAGAAACACTTTACTTACACATTAGCCTGGACCACTTTACAGCACTAAACTAGAATGTGAGTTATATAATTCTGTAGTACGGCTTATTAAACAAACCAGCAAAAGCAAAATTGAGTATATCACAATAAAAAAAACTCTATCAGCTTATGAATTACAAAGCTACACTATTTTTCACAAGGTGGCTTGGTGTTCTAAAACTAAAATAACGCATTTCTTTTCATTCTTCAAAAACTGCCAAGAATCCCAGTAACCACTGCTTATCTTTTCGAATGGGAGGTTAAAAAAAACCCAATATGAAAATTACAAAGTAAATTCCTGGTCATGTGTGGGTTAACTAAATGGAGACAAGTCTACCTAATACAAGTTAAAGCTTTAAATAAAACTCCACACACCGAAATCCAATCTATTCTTTTAAAGATACCACTGCAGCTGTGTCTTTTTCAGATAGGTCAGGGTCTCATGACTGCCTTAAAAACATACTTGTTGACATCCCTTTGAGGTCTCTTAAAATCTTATGAATAATCTATCTTCCTCCCAACGTGTTTAAGATTGGGTCCATTTGGAGTTACTTTTTATTAAATAATTCTATCTGCAAGTCTTATTTCATTTGGTTGAAGAACAACTTTAAGAGTATGAAAATAGAAACTATATTACCCAAACTACCGTGTTTCCCCGAAAATAAGACTCTGTCTTATATTTTTTTGAACCCTGAAATAAGCGCTTGGCCTTATTGCCATGCACTCAAAAGCCCAATTGGGCTTATTATCAGGGGATGTCTTATTTTGGGGGAAACAGGGTAATTTTGATAACATGAAATTGGGTCTTGTCTCTCACCGAAATTTCAAGTGCCTTAAGATATTTCTGTTCCAACAAGAACTTGCTTGGTTATTGATTCTAAAATTCTGAATTATATTTATCTCAATATGTTTGAGATATGTTTGCCTCTGTGAAATCGTAAGCTTAATATCTCCTGTTTGTCATCCCATACTTATGCTGACGTAGAGGAAAATGCTCTATCATATACTGTTCCAATTAAGGAGCATGAAGATAACTCATCGATGGAGGAATGCAAGTAATGTTAAGAGAAAATAAATAACTCAGTTCTAGAACAAGAAAAGCATAAAAAACAAATGCAAGATAACCTTGTCTTAACGGTTTTTGTTTAGTGTTAAGAAGAGGGTAAGGGAAATTCCTGGGGGCTTTTAAGATTTTGTCATTATGCCAATAAAGAAAAACAACATTCCTGAAATCTTGACTCTGTATACTTTCCTCACCTGGCCTACCTTGAAGGGCTGATCCTTGCAATGTAAGGTGCTTGATTGCAATTGACTCACTATAAATAAAGTAGCCAGAAATAGATAGCCTCCCATTAGGCCATGCATGTAATTATGATGAATGTGGTCCAACAAGCAAGGTTTCTAAGCCGAATTGAAAGCAATGATTTCACTCGCTTACAAAATGTAAACTTATTTGGATATATTAGTGAAGGATGAGAGAAGAAAAGAAGTGAAAGAAACAAAGAGTGAAAGTAGAATACTGCAGGAAAAGAAAGGACGTGCATGAAAATGGATTGGAAGATTGGAAGCCACCCAGAAGATGGGCAGCTATATTGTTTTAAATAAATAAACCAACAAATAAGATAATTTCCCCAAAGAATGAAAATTAATACAAGGAAAGTGGTTACAGAATGCTGTTTAGAACAGACACAAAAGTGTTATGCTACAGAGTGCCTCAGGTCCATGAGTGTGAATATAAAAAAGAGTTTATTTTTATTTTATTATAGAAAAAGCAATGGGCTTGAATTATGGAAAGTTTTGTGTGAATGTGCAGCTGAAGGCTGGTTGTTAAACTTCCATGATGGAAATAAAGTATCTATGAACATAAATGGAATGTTTAGTGAATGGTTTAACATCGAGTAGGCCCTCAGTAGGGTATACATAAGAATAGAGGATGTCCCTTTAATTGTTTAAGGTATTTATGGATAAACATATAAAGATTGCTTGCAGCAATGGAACAAATGTGTTTGTAGGGGCATGAATATGCTGTATGTGCACTTTTGTATGCAATGACGGTATTAGCCAAGGACTCAAAATTATTTGTAAGAAACCTGGGGAAATGTTTATTAGAATGGAAAAACTGATAGAAACATTGTACTATATGTGAATTTAGCAGAAAGATGGTAGACAGTATGTGCCCAGATGTAAGGAATGAATGTTTATCAAAAGCAGCAGATATGGCTGTGTATAAGAGCATGGGATTGCCATGAAGGAAAGGAGAAAGCCATACAAATTATAGTTGGGTGGCACTGGTGAGCTCCCCAAAAAGGAGAGGATTAAAGAAAGGGTAATGGATTACTATGTGTGTGAATATGCTTCAAACAAGAATAGTTGGCAGCTGTGAAAACATATGGAGAGATATAATGAATTGTGTTGGTACAAATCAAATTTAGCTCTATTTTTTCTTCTTATCTCATGCATTTAATTTCTTTGGCTTACTATTTCTTACTCTCTTTCTGTGTTTTGCAAAATATTGCTTGCCATGAAAGGAAATAGTATGATGGGTTTTGCATGTTATGTAATTATGCACACAACAACTCCTTTTTGAAACTAAGGCTTTCAGAAAGAATTATCCTTCCTGCTAAAGAAAAAGAAACCAGGAATTCTGAAGTATCTATTTAGATCCCAACTAAATATAAGTAGACTTACATTTGCAGTTCAGGGTATCTGACTGAATGGAAATATTGGCTGAACAGCTATAGGAGTTTCCAAGTAACACAAATATGCAATCAAAAATAAGCAATCCAATAACATTTATTCAGTATTGTGACAGTATTTGCACATCATAATTGTCTAATAAATAGCTAAGAAACAGAGCCATTTGGCTAGTGTGCCATATACTCCCACTGGCTCCTTCCAGGAATAGGAAGAATGGTGTATCTTCCACCCATGCTTATAAACCATTCCTAATGGTTGAACATGTTACTCAAATGTAGGATGATGGGGAGGGTAGCAGGTTTCTTAACCATGAGTATATTTTGCAGTCTAAAGATGTTCACATGAAAAGCTTAAATGTTAGGCAAAACAAATAAAAAGAGACTTGTCAGAAATTAGTATTGATATTGATAGTTTCCAAAATTATTGCTCACCTGCTCTGTCTTGTGTTGCTGTACCATGTTATAAATATAACTTAGACCCACTCTAGTTAATACATAAGACGCTTGTTCATTTATAAGGGTATCCAAATGTGCTTCAATCTAAAATAAAGACAGTGAATTTTTCACTTATTGCAAAATATTTACAATTATCATATGTAATTTATTAATTTTTAAAAAACTGGTAATGAGTTTGTGTAAGTTACATGCAATGAGTCTATGGATAAGTAAATGCAATCTCCCAGCTGGAGTTTATGACGTTTTGAATTGTACTATTTTCCCCCAATCATCCTATACGTGTTGCAATGGTATTTTGCACAAACTGACTAGTCAGAAAGTTAATTCCATAGTTAATTCCATAGTGAAAAGTTTTTTGTGTTTGGAGGTGAAGCAAACATCAATGAAGAATGCAAATTCTTTAATTTAAAAAAATGCAACAATATTGTTAAATTAACTGCCAAAGAAGAAAGAAGAGGAATACATAAAATGATAAATTGTATTTTTCACTAATGGACATAATCTTCATCAAAACCCATGCATGTTCAGCTTGTAACCTTACTTGTAAATGACTGCTATTCTCCAAAATGGATGAGAAGTTTTAGATTCAGTACTGAGAACAATTCATCATATCTATTATTTTTAATATCACAACAGGCTCTGTTCGGATAGTATCTTAGTTTAGTTAGCTGATTTTATTGTCTACATAGGTAGCTTTTTGCATTTTGTCTGGCCCTGGAAACAACAATTAAAGTTAGGGAAGGGCAAACTCTTTTGTGCATCAAACAGCTGTTTTGAAATAACCCATGGCCAGATTGAAATATGCATGTTTTAGACAGTATATAGGACAAAATGTGGGTATTTTGTTCTGGGTAAAAACTGAAATAGTTACTTTGGCTGGGGGAGTGGAGTAAGAGCAGGACAAAGGCAAGGCCCAACGTTTCCCTGCTGACATCATCAGGGGAGATCAAAATGGTATTGGGAAGATTGGAGCGTAAAGAGGCTGGTGGGATTTTCTGTGCCCAGATATCATTAGCAGCTGAGAGGACACAGAGGAGGTGTAAGAGAGTACAGAGATAACTACCATTACATAAATATTAGCTTAGCTCTTTAAGAGACCAAGGGGTTAAGAAAAAACCCCTCAAGATTGTCCCCTAGATTCTCTTTAGAAGGGAGAGAATCCTTGTCTGGCTTTTAAGAGAATGTTATTGTACCTTATTGTAAAGAATCAGGAAGATGACCTTAAGGAAAATAGGCAAGAACTGTTATATAATAGGCAAGAACTGTTATATAAGCAAAAACAGTAGGAATATTCTTTAAGTCCCAGGAAATAAGATGGAAGAATCTCAGGCAGACTTCTTTCTGATTCATTGGGCTATAACAGGGTGAATAAAGCATAAAGCATAATTGTGTTTTTAAGAATAAATAACACCAGGATCCTTCTGGGTTTTGTTTCATCCAGAACCAAATCTCCACTTTGTGTTTTTGACAAAACATTTAAACAGAACTTTTAGGACATAGTGGTTCATTTGGTTTAATCATGACTAAAACAAAGGAAGAATCCATGGCGCTGCAAGCCAAAAACTTGCTTGCATCTCGGCTTAATAGGCTGCTAAAAATGTGATTTAGTAAAGTTAATTGTAGGATAGACATAACCAGATAAACTCTGTCATTCAACCATCTATTGCCAAACAACGCTCAATGATACCTGCTCCTCCCACCCATCTCATAGCTGGATCTAGAAAAATCTAGGAATTTCATCTAATTACAATGTAAAATGTTTAAAAATCAAGAATCCATTTAGTAAATTATCCACTGGATAGCGACTGCAATTTATGTGCGCTGTCATTAAAAAAAAAACTGCTTGCAAATGTGGCTCAGCTTTTTTACGTTTCACTGCTTTGCTGCATCGGGGTTCTTAACCCCCATTAATGATTTTTTTGTGGCTGCATGCACCAGAGTGTTTACTTTAAATATAAAGCTGTGAGGATACACACATTTAGGAAGATTGTGTTGTATTTATTCCCTGTTAATGGTTAATGGCAAAGAAAACATCAGAAGATTGACTTTGGACATTTACCTGGTATTGTAACATTTCTAGCCTTTTATCTGTGAATTCAAACAGAGCCAGCATTGTCTTCATCATATGAAGTGAATTCACCATGAAGGTTGCCATGTCAGCAGACCCCAAGTTACTGGCAGACATAGTACACATCTGCAACAGAGGATCCAACACACAAGACAGAACCTAGAAGAAAGCAGGAAGAGCAATATACTGACTCAGAGCAACCCTTGGGTATTTTCCCGTTCTATTATTCCCCAAAAGAAGGAAGATAATGCTGGGAAAAAAAAGTTTGCCGGCCTTTGAACACAATTTCAGATCTTATAAATAAGCACTGCCAACCATTTTCTCTTCTAATTTCCACATTTCAATCCAGTCTGCTTGCCAGCCGCTTATGCAACCTCTTCTACATTTAGTCACGCTTTATTTGTTAATGTTAGAAAAGGATGTTGCATAGGAAAGTTGCGTAAGCTTAGCCAGTCCAAAGCAGAAGTGAAAAAAAAACATAGATAGCTGATGATGCTTGTTGGTGAGGCTTGGAGTGTCCAAGCTATTCTGAGGGGTGGAGCTTGAGGGAAGGTTCAAGTTGCAAGAATGCAGTTTTAATGGTAAATGTTCAAAACAGCTACCTACTCATTCAGCAGAGAGACAACACAGGCTGCTTGCCAAAGGTGTGGATCCTCCCCCCCCCCCCCGTTGGAAAACTCAACAAGCATCCACCAAGTTTGCCTTTTGAAGACAGTGGGCTTTCCCCCACTCTGAATGGAGTCAGTATGTTTCTTCCAAAACTTGAATAGTGGCTCATCATATGACTGACCTAATCTTACCCCTTCTTGTTTTGAGGCGTTAAACAAATCACCATGGCCACTAAGTGAATCTGTGGTTGTTGAGCGAATACTGAGACTGTCAAGCAGACCTATTATTTGCTATGGGTGTTTTGGCCAAAAAAACAGAAATGTCAATTTTTGGCCAAAAAAAAAAACCCTATTAAATCACAGTGCTGATGATAGCGGGATGCTGCAAACACCTATAAGTGCAGGCCACCCAAAATATGTTCACATGACTGGGATGGGGCGGTTGTAACTCTGGAACTGGGTTTTAAGGGGGGGTGTCTGTTTAACTCTGAACAGTCGCTAAGTGACTGGTCGTATGTCAAGGACTACCTGTAGCCCAATTTACAGAACTTAAATTTTAGAAAATGACAATGTTAAACCAATCTGCAAAATGTACTTCAAACAATTTTGAAGACAGGCTATTTCTTGAAAAGAAAAGAAAAGAAAAAGTCAAATACGTTATTAATTCTAGAGACTCTATAATTTAGCTTTCAAAATGAGCTTAGAAAAGTTAGCAGCCACTGGCAAATGCCTGTACTGTATTATTCTACCAAGAGATGGAATGGAGCCTGATCTCCTGGGCTAAAGGAGAGGAGGGGCTTATAGCTCTCTTTCTGAGTTTAGAGAACAGAGTATCGGAGTAGCCTTTCTCTGCTTTTGTAGCCAGAGAGGCAAGCTTGGCATTTAATTCAACTTAGTGAGACTAGCAAATACAGCCAAAGATTATAGAAAGAATTAACTACTATTACTGATCAAATTTTAGGCAGCTTCCTTTTTTGAGAGAGAAGTAACATATAAAATTTGAAATAGTGAAACAAACGCTGCCATCTTTTCCACATCCTTAGTGAAACCATTGGCGATTAGCAGGATTATGCTCATACACATAAGATGAAATGAACATTAATTTACTTGTCCAAAGTCTGTTTGACGAGTATCCAAAGGAATAACACAAGAGTCATGGGATGATAGTACTTCACGCAGCAGAGCAAGTGTTTGATTCAGTGTAGGACTTGGACCAAGGTCTGCAGGTGGCAGTTCAACCTACAAAAGGAAGCAGAATATCTGAGTTCAGAAGATATGTTTATATTGAAGCCTAGGTACACAGAGGAACAGAATAGTAATCAAAAACTCCGCAAATAAATCTGTTACGGTTTATTAGATGTTATCAATGTTCTCCAATCTGGTGTTCTTTAAAAGATTTGGGCTTCAACTCTAATAATTTCCAGCCAATGTCGACTTTCAGTTTGGGAAGACAATGTGAAAACGGTTACACATGCTTGTCTATTTACAATTTTTGTAATCTACTCCAATCCAAAGACTCTGGTCATCTCCTAGACAAGCAAATATGAAATCTTTAAGCAAACATGAAATCCAGAAGGTTCCAGATTGGGGAAAAGAAATTACAACTTTCAATATGTCAGCAACAATCCTTCAAACTCCCGCCTACTTTGAAAGAAAAAAAAATGGAAAAAAGGAAGCTATGTTGCCAATGACAGCCAATCAGGTTCAGCCACGCCTTCAAACAGCCCACTCCAACCTGCTCTTGCTATGGATGCCACCACTGTAAAAGTGGTAGCTAAAGTGTAGAAGCGAACTGGAGAACAGGATACATAAGACTTGTGACTGACAAGCGTGCTGATTGACACAAGAAGCGGAGGTATGTAATGCAAAATAAATGAGTTTGGGGATCACTTCTCGGTAAAGCAAAGATCAGGTTTCCCAAATTATTGAGCAACGGATTTGTTGGTGACTAAGACTGAGAAATGCAACCCTGAAGTCAGCCTTTTGTAGCCCTATATATTTAGCAGAAGAGTATGTATGTAAACTGTTTTTCAAACAGACCTTATCCAGCAGTTTACTCGCATGGAGACTCAAACTATTGAAGAATATCTTTTTGCTCAAAAGGTGCATCTCTTCTATCGTAGTTAACAGCATGGCTGCACTGTTTCCTATAATATTACTGAAATTGAAAATAAAAAGTACGTATGTGAGACAGGAAATGAGAGATTTTATTTGATTCAGGGATTAGCAGGTGCAACTATTCCATTTAGGAAGAGACTTTTTAAAAAAGGCCATTTATATTTTAAAAATGCCATGCCTTGCAATAAAGAAAAGTTGTCTCTCCCCTCAGTTCTTCCTTTCTATCTTTCTCAAGAGCCAGAAGGAAGTTCACCGTGGGAAAACTACTATGTCATCATGAAGCAAGACTATGACTGAAGCTGGGAGAAAGTTGCCAGGGCAAAAGAACAATAAAGCAGCACCATCTCCATTCCAAGCTAAAGCAAAATCTTCTCACTTTTGAACAGATTTAAAGGATACTGAGACAAATGACCACCCCCTCAAAAATTCATTAGGTAAAAAACAAAGTTCCTTTTATCCTCAGAAAAAAGAAAAGTGGGATATAATCAGGGTAGAATTTCAGATCTGAACCAAAAAGGAGACTATTTTTTAGTATTTTCCTCCAAGTGCATGGTCTGCTTCCCCGCCCCCCCCTCACTGGATCAACCAAGTGTGGATCAAGTGTAGATCCATTGGTTGTGACAGAAATTGACCAACTGGCTTGTCACCCGAGCCTTATATAATAGGATGAGACAGAATGACTGGCCCAAAGTCACCCAGATGGCACCCAAATGCAGCTGCGCGAGCTGTGGTGGGTGTACCTAGATGCACCCACGTAACACCAATTCTCCGCCAGCTGCATTGGTTGCCCATTAGTCTCCGGATCCAATTCAAGGTGTTGGTCGTTACCTTTAAAGCCCTACATGGCTCAGGGTCAGGTTACCTTCGGGACCGCATCCTGCCACATACCTCCCTACGACCGGTTAGGTCCCACAGAGTGGGTCTCCTCCAGGTCCCATCGACCAAGCAATGCCGGTTGGCGGGGCTGAGGGGGAGAGCCTTCTCTGTGGGAGCCCCCTCCCTTTGGAACCAACTCCCTCCAGAGATCAGGATTATCCCCACCCTGCTGGCCTTCCGTAAAGCAATAAAAACTTGGCTCTTCCGGCAGGCAGGGTATGAATGAAAGTTTTTTAAATGGATAGTATTTTAATATGGCTTTTTTCAAAAAAACTGTTTTACTTTTATATGTTTCTATACCTGCTGTGAGGCTCCCAGAGTCCCCCGGGAGTTGGGCGGCATAGAAATTTTAATAAATAAATAAATAAATAAATAAATAAATAAATAAATAAATAAATAAATAAATAAATAAATAAATAAATAAATAAATAAATAAATAAATAAATAAATAAATAAATAAATAAATAAAAATAAATAAATAAATAAATAAATAAATAAATAAATAAATAAATAAATAAATAAATAAATAAATAAATGGCTTTCATGCCTAAGGCAGGACTTTAATTCACAGTGCCCGGAAGGGGAAATCAGCCACGGAAAAAAAAAGTGATTTTTTTTGTCGGAACCTGATTTGGTCATGGTCAGAAGCATTCGTGACCAGAGGTTCTACTATATATGGCAACAGTAAAGTATCTAATGGGATTATCCAGTGAGGTTCCATAAAGTTCAATATTGTTACTGATACTGTTTAAATATGATCAGAAACTGCTAAGTGCTGATCGCATCAAGTTATATAACAAGAGAACGTCTTCCCTCAATGCCAGATATTACATTGCAAAGCAGTATAGGGACACTGTGTTATACTACAATGTAACCCTTGAACACAACCAGTTCTTCCCAAAACAATCTTTTAAAAGTTTGCTTACCTAATGGTGTGATGATAAAATTTGAGAAGATTAGAAATTTTATACAGAAGGACTGCGCCAGGTTCAGCTACAATCACCTGTTCAATTCGAACCTGAGGAAACATACATTTTAAGAACATACTGTTCAAACACACACTTCATCTTCAAGAAAATAACAATGTACAATTTTAAGATTATAGTATTCCTTCTTAGGCTAGCAACCACTGTAAGGATATATTCTGAATACTGCACGTTCATTATTCAATTTTGTTTCACATAATAATGAAAGATGCAATCTCCTTGGGAAATAAGCAATCAACAAGGTTCCTTTTTATGCAAGTAAATATGCTATTATTTGTAAACTGCTTTTTTGTTCCTTGTTTCTTAACATATGGGGCCGATGCAGTTTTTAATACCAAGGGCTTTCATAAAACCAAACATTTCACCTTGAGTGGCCGGCAAACCCCTTCTGTGATGTGCCCAACTATTTCTTGCATATTTTCTTCCACTTCTGAAAATAAAAACGGTGTACATTAGAAATAGGAATGTTAGTTCCTGTCATTTAGAAAGAAGAAATGCAGTCAACTGTATTTCCCCCCGAAACAGTGCTTCTGCTTTAGTGGCAAAAATTCCACATTCTTCCTGCAGCACTTAGCTTTACCCCATATGTAACCTTTAGGACAGAAAAATCCCAGATGAAATTCCTTTCCTCGGAATCCTGCCTCAGAAGATCCCAAACCCACAATTCTTGGCTTTCTACAATACCTTCTGTGGTGATGTGTTTCAGGAGAGCCTCTAGGTGCTCTTTTTCGGAAGCAGTAGACTGATGCAGCCAAGCCAACATGTCTCCCACATATCTAAAGCCAAAAAAAAAAATCTATTAAAAACGAATCTTCCTATTCATAGTAATTAATGCTATACAATGTGCAATGCCACAAGTAATGTACCTCAAAGGATCGTGTGAATGCATTTCAATAGGTCGAGGTGTTCCTCCTGGTCCTCCTCTAGTAAGAGCATCTATAAAGCCCCGGACCACAGCACTTCTTCTGGCTGTTCCAAACTCATCAAGAATATATCTACAATGGGGGGGAAATATGCACTTACAAGTTATGGACATTTTAGCTGCCCTCCTTAGTGATCAAAGTGGCTTGTTTTATGGAAATGCAAGAATATTATGCATAAAATTCCACTGCCTAGATAATTTACCAGCAGATGCCCAACACCAACGTATTTTTAATGGCCACCAAATCATGTGAAAACTTGGTTGTCATGCTTCAGCATGCAAACAGAGACTTATGTTTTGCAACATAAGAAAATAAATTATTTATTCTGTTTCAACTATCATTTTCATTAGGATTCAATATAAGATGGGAAATTACAGAAATTACACAAACTAGAAAACATAGGCATTCAGGCCACTATCAAACTGCCTGAAAACAAGTAAAATGATTTGTTTACTTGCTTTAAAGCAATGGATAATAAGCCCACTGGAACAAGTTGTAACCATTATTTTTTCTAGCAATAACCAGGACAATTCCAGAAGAAACATTTAAAAGAGCGAAGTAGGCTATATAGAGAGAAAGGACTTTTATATATTAATGTTTATATTAATAAACAACACAAGTCCACTTTTAATTCCATATTAATTCCATAATTCCAACTGTAATTATATTTTAATTCAGCAGAAAGCATCTATTGGAAAAAACTAACCAGTCTATACTTTGATTCAACATCAAAATACTAAGTCTTTAAAAATAGCACAAGTCCTTTGATCCTTTTGAATGACTGCACTGTGTACTGTATGTGAATATTGCCTGATGCTTTACTGTTCTTGCAAAATGGATGAGAACCAAAAGGGAAGTGACTGTTGTTTTGGTGAAGCATTCATTATCACGTTCTACCCTTTGGAAGCCTGAAAAACCTTCACTTTTAATACTGGAATGAAGGAAAATTCATCTTCATTTCTAAGATGCCCAAGGAATATAAGTATCACTTTCAGTGAGGTATGTATTTTAGTGAGGTATATTGTATCAAGATAAAGACAGCTGCTGCCATGGACATGGTAGGCATTCCAATACTGCCACCTTGTGGTACATCTGAAATATATCTATATGCTTCTCTCAAGATGTCAAAAAGAAAGACACCAATTGTGTCACTCATAATATCTAAAATAATAAGTAATGCAGACTCATTAAGACTTCTGGGCCATTTCTACGAATGCCTTAGTCGTGGCCTCTATAGACCCATAAAAAGTATCACTAAAAGTAATGATACAAAGAGAAACCGAATGAAATAACTAGGAAATAATCATATTAACTGCATTTGATTGCTAATTAAATTGAATTTTAATACAAATGAACTTTTGTATTAAAATTGACTTTTACATTTCTTTTTTTTCCATTTCTATTTTTTGGAATGTCACCTTTTGGTACGCGATCCACAAATAAAAAATCTTATTCATTTCAGTTTCCAAAATGGCCGGGGGCGGGGGGAGGGGGAGAATGGCAGATTGATGTGCCTCTATGAACAGGGAAGACAGCTTTGTGGCAAATACCAGTAGCCCGGCATTAAATCCAGAAGACTGCTCCCTTGTGCTCCAAAAGGCTGTTCCTCACAAGAAAGCCCACAAGTATCCCATGAGTCTGATTGCCAGGAGCCATGGGATAAACAGCCACAGGTCAGCCTACCTGGGTTTGCACCCTCCACACTTTTTTTAAACACATTTGGAAGACAATTATCTTTTTAAGTTTAAAGTATCTTTGGAGCAGCACAATAATCAAACTACTTGGTGAATGTTCCTTTATCTTGGATTAAAGATAAGAGCGAAGAAACAATTTAAAGGATTTAAAAATAATTAAAAATGAAAAGCTTGCCAAGAGTTTAAACTAAGAAAGTTTAAAACAAAGGGGAGAGTTGAATCTGGAATTATTGAACAAGGTATTTTTGAAACAATTTATTTATTTATTTATTTGTTTGTTTGTTTGTTTGTTTATTTAATTTATTTATTTATTATTTGTTCTTCTATGCCGCCCTACTCCTGAGGGACTCAGGGCGGCGTACATCAGTTTTAGGAGAACACTAATAATAAACAGTAATTTAAAAACAACAGTTAAAAATATACAAAAAAATTAAAAATGATTCACAATCAGCCATACCAAGGGGGGAATTCAGATGGATTTAATCGTTCCCCCCTGCATGCAGGAAGAGCCATGTCTTGACGGCTTTTCGGAAGGCCAGCAGGGTGGGGATGGTTCGGGTCTCTGGGGGAAGTTGGTTCCAGAGCGCGGGGCCCCCCACAGAGAAGGCCCTCCCCCTAGGGCCCGCCAGCTGGCATTGTTTGGCTGACGGGACCTGGAGAAGGCCACTCTGTGGGCCCTAACCGGTCGGAGGCAAGTATGAGGCAGAATGCGGTCCCGAAGGTAACCTGGTCCTAGGCCATGTAGGGCTTTAAAGATCCCTGAATATGCATTTCTCTGGGAAAGAGTTCTATTTGAATAGATTAGCTTTGCAAAACAAAAGATAAGGAAAGTTGCTAAAGCCCATCCAACTAAAGAATTATGGAATGTTGAATAGGACTAACACTGTGACTTATTGCAATGTTTTTTGCCTTTGCAGAGCCGGGGTGGGCGTGGCCTGCGTGGGCCATATCCAACCCGCGAGCTGCTAGTTGGACAAGCCTGATGTGGAAAAAGAGGGACAAAAGAAAAAAGAAAAATGTCTTTACTTTTATTTCCTCTTTCTCAATTGGAATGACTCCTACTAGCAAAATAGTGAAACTTACAGAGATGACAGAATGAGGTATTACACTTGGGACATTCCAAAGGATCTTTGAGGAACTGGGAAACAAAGTTACAGCTACAATAAGGGCATCAGTAACTGCTTAGGTGAATGTATCATTTAAAAGAGATCTGAAAGAAGAGATGAAAAATAATTCTGAAGAATCTGCAGGACAACTGAGTGGAGAAGTGAAACAAATTTAAGGTGAAAATTTTGAAAAACAAAGCAGAAATAATGGCAAGAGAATACAAATATCAAGTCAAGAGATGAAAAATAGGCAATGGACTATTACTGGAGTTAGAAAATGCAGAATCTTGTTTGAGACCAGGGGTTCTTAGAGACCAACTTGATGAAAACTGTAAAGAGAGCATTATTGAGGTCTAAAAAACATTAGGATGGGAGGAAGAAGATGTAGATAGAGATCAGGTCCTATGACCACTTAATATCAAGTTAAGGCTTGATAATGCCAGAATACCACTTGTTTTTTTATAAAATACTGGAAACCTTTTCTGGGCTTTCTGCTGAAAATGGATTAATGTCTTAGTTAATGACTTGGATTTGCCATTAGAAAAGGGTTGGAAATGTGAAGAAGTGCAATGTAATTTCAAAGGAGAGGAGTTAAGTTTGTTTGTAACAGCAATTAGTGAAGTTATGCCTACTAATATGAAATATTTTACGAAATACCCACAAACTCAAGTCTTTCCTCAACTTTAACAGTAAAGGGAGTTTTCGACCTATGACCGTTCATTCATTTAGCGATTGTTCAAAATTACAAGGGAACTGAACAAACAATGGTTACAAGCAGTCCACGGATTTCTGGCTGTCTCAGCACATCCACAGCCATGTGATTGCAATTTGGCCACTTGGCAACAGGTTCACAGTTGCAGTTGGTTGCAGCACCCTGCAATCCCGTGAGCTCCTCTTGCAACCTTTCCGGGATAGCTTCTCTCAAGAAAGTCAATGGGACAGGGAAAGTTGCAAGTGACTGGAATAAGTCCTCCTCAATTCTCACTGCACCTCCCTCATACCTCTTACATACCCTCTTGCACACCCATGCATTCTTCCCAACCTGTACCTCCCCCCAAAAAAACCCTATGCCTCTTAGGCACCCCTTTGCACCCTTGTGCACCCGCCCTGACCAAACTTCTTCCACAGCCCAACACCCTCATGTACATTCCGACCTGCACCTCTTGCGCAACCTCAATCATCATTCCTGATCCTCACCACTCACACCCTGTCGTTCCCTTCCCTATCTGGCAGCAGCCACTACCCTACCTGCCAGTCTGGGGCCTGCAACTTGGGGCTGCCTTCCCCACTGGTAATTTGCCTGAATCACTTTCAAATCATTTTACCAGTGCTCTATGGCAAATTCATGCATACTCTCAATGGTAGCCCTTGTTTCTTATTCTGGAGAAATTCCGTCCAAATGGTCACTTAGAATTGAGACCAACTTTATCACAAACACATACACCCCACCATAGCAGTATTAATTTTCTCCACATATTCATGCTGGGTGCTTAACTAAAGCAGAAACTTACTTATAGAGAACAGGCCTGTCTTGCAAAGCTTCCATTGCCTGAGCTAGAACTGGAGAAACATCACAGGTTTCTTGTGTTAAAGCCCTGCTTTCACCTGTAAAAAAGCCAACAGTCTGATGTCAGTATTAGTAAGGATTCGACAACATTTATCTCCTCATTTCATTGCTAACACTGAATCCTAGAGAAAATATTACATTTTTATAGTGCCCTTTCTTAGAAGCCACGGTCTAAATTCAGCTGCCCTAGTGAAGTCTAGTTAGATACAACTGTACTTTGCCACTCTGGCAGAAGCCCTCTGTATATTTAGGAGTAGTTGTCCACCCTTCCTGTAGGTACTTATTATGGGAAACACAGCGACAGCCACAAAGTAGCTGTGGAAAACACCATGGCTATATAAAACAAGCAAGACGGGGATGCAGGCATTTTCTGTCTACAAACAGGCAACAAAACCAGACTTTTTAGGGAAAGACAATGGCAGTGGTTGTTCATGTCTAAAAGATGGAGGGGAAGAGTATGTGCAAATTGTCTTCAAGCTGAAAAGCAATAGTAATAAACCATCAATATAAAAATCACCAATTTTAGGATGAGAGAACTACATGGCTGACAAAGCAGAGATGTAAGGACTACATGACTAATAAAGCAGCTTTAAATTCTACTGTTGTTTAAAAACAAGGAAATCATCCCTGAGTATCAAAATATTATCTTCTTTAAAGAAGCCCCAGTGGCGCAGTGGTTAGAATGCAGTATTGCAAGCTAATGCTGCCCAGAGTCTGGAGTTCAATCCTGACCGGCTCAAGGTAATAGCAATAGCAATAGCACTTTACTTATATACCGCTTCATAGTGCTTTACAGGCCTCTCTAAGCGGTTTACAGAGTTCAGCATATTGCCCCCAACAATCTGGGTCCTCATTTTACCCACCTCGGAAGGATGGAAGGCTGAGTCAACCTTGAGCCTGGTGAGATTTGAACAGCTGAACTGCTGAACTAGCAGTCAGCCTGCAGTCGCAGCATTTAACCACTGCACCACTTCAGCTCTTAGATAGACTCAGCCTTCCATCCTTCTGAGGTTGGAAAAATGAGGACCCAGATTTTTTGGGGGTCTACAATATGTTTACATTGTAGACTGCTCAGAAAGTGCTGTAAAGCGCTATGAAGCGGTGTATGTCTAAATGCTATTGCTATCTTCTTTAAATTACATAGTATATGCTTCTAAATTTTGATTAACTCTGAAACTTAGGTAGATTATTAGGTGCAGAAAAGTAGCAAATAGATTTCAGATTATAATAGTGTTACGATGGCAACAGCAAGTGTGAACTGATTTGCCAGAAACTGCCTTAACATGCAATCTTATACATTTTGAAGAAAATGTACTATTCAGATTGCTGTAATTGAGCATAGAGTAGTAGCTACATTTACTCATGCCATACAGACTTCTAAAAGCCACCTATCTCCATCTACAAGAAATAATATTTTAATGATTTTTTTAAAAAAAACTACAATACCTTGGGCCCAACGATACAGCTGTTCGTAAGAAGTCTCCTGGAGGAGTGCCATCTGTTCCATAATCTCCAGGCTGTAGATTTAACATGTTTGAAGTCTTTACCAAAAAGTGAATATCAAGAAGCAAAAACATCTAAACCCGTATGGCTTTACACTTGTCTTCGTGTTTTTATTTTCCAATATAAATCTCAATATGTTAACAACTCAATTTATGAGGTTTTACTTAGTTTATGGTTCCAGTTGCTTTATACAGTGTGAACTCACCCTGATCTTTGTTGACTGGTGCGCAGAAGAATCTTGACATCATTGTGAATTTGCTTTATTCGTCTCAATACTTTAAAAAAATTCTTTAATAAAAAAAATTCAAAATTAAAAGCTGTGATATTTTACTCAAACTAACTTTGTTTACATAGCTATTGTACATTCAGATAATCATACTGCAGCACGCTTGGTACTTGTATTGGAACTATAATTTTCAGAATTCATCCCCAGCTGGCTTGAAATTTGGGGACTGATGTTTCATGCTTGCAGCATAGCGTTTAAAACTCAAAACAGGGTATTACAAATTCAGATGGGTTTAAACTTGAATCGTTTTATAGATTTATAACACAGAGAGAGACAGCTTCATACACAGAGGATCTGAACTGTGTTTAATGTTTTTACTTTTGATGGTGATGAAAATGTATTGGTTTTGTTCCCCTTTTTAAAATAGTAATGGCAATATATACATTGTCTAAGACAGTGTTTCTCAACCTTGGCAGTTTGAAGATGTGTGGACTTCAACTCTCGGAATTCCCCAGCCAGCGTTGCTGGCTGTGGAATTCTGGGAGTTGAAGTCCACACATCTTCAAACTGCCAAGGTTGAGAAACACTGGTCTAAGAGAAGAAAATAAAGAACAATAAAAAGTGCTTTAACAAAAAAAGTAAAAAATATTACAAAGAAAAAATGGTTACATTGGTATGTCAATATGACGTTACAATTCTATATATATTTGTCTAATGCAAATATTCAAGTATGTAAATGTTTCTAATACATTTATATGTACTTTAAAAAAATACTCTGTATAAGAGACTCCCATATTTCATTATAATTGTCTATACAAATTTTGTATCTCTGTGTGATCTGCTCATAAGTGGCAAGTGCCATTAGGTCGTCATTGGTTTTGCTCCCTTTGGAAACAGGTTCTTCAAATGCGAGAGACCATAATGAAGACACCATCTCATTATATACTGAATGACTGTGAGCTCAGAACTGTCATTCAAAAACATACAATTTAGAAACCAAAGCAAATTGACTTCGCCCATTCCAGACTTGTTCAGTGTTGCATTCCAAATAGGCTACCCTGAGCCAGAGTTTTGTAGTTTGAAATAAGGATTGCTGTGCAGTGTACTTCCTTTGTGCCGCGTTATTTGCTACTGTGGCTAAAGGTTAAGCAAACCATAGCATTTTATTGCTGTTTGCTAGGGAGGAGAGTTTCCCTTTGTTTCGATAACAGCCTCTGTTCGAAGCCTATTATTTTATTAGGTACGATGGGACTAGCAACAGGAAAGAGAAGAGACAATATCACCCTGTTGAGCACAGTAGGCAATTACAGTCTCTAAACAATTATTTCCAAGGATTCAGCTAAACAGTGTTATGTAGTATCAAGCGATTTCTACCACTTCCACAGTGGACATTGTGAATTTCAGTCATGGCCCTTCTCTTCACAAATGATCATTTGTTATGAACACTTCCTAACTGCTCCCATCTCTGGATTACGGAAGATTCTTTTATGTAGGCTCTTCCAGCCAGAATCTTTGCAAAGGATGGAATTCTTTTCTAAAAACTCCTTCCTTATATGCCTGCTTTGGAAAGTTTTCCCGCAAGTAGCACAATTATTCATATTATCCAAAGAGAAAATGGTGATCAGAAAAGGAAGTCATTTTATTCAATGTATTAAAGAAAGTTACTGTATGTATTTTAGGATGCTTACTTCAGTAACTGGCCCATCTCTGGTGCATCGAAGGATGTTCATCTCCTCTGGAGAAAGTTGGAATTCTGCTATGAAGGCATCTGCTATTTGTGCTTTTAATTCTAACCTTTGGCTGCAGTAAAAAAAAAAGATTCAGTTCATGACCATTATAATTTGTTTCACATAAGCTTAGGATGTGGCAGCCATTCAAGCAGAAAAGTCTTAAGAGCAGCAGTTCTCAACCTGTTGTGGTCGCGACCCCTTTGGGGGGGTCGAACGACCCTTTCACAGGGGTCGTCTAAGACCATCGGAAAACACATATTTCCGATGGTCTTAGGAACTGAGACACCGCTCCTCTATCCGTCTCCAGGCGGGTCCACCCACATGCAAATAGAGTACTGCAAAAAAAAAAAATATCTGTACCATGGGAACTTCTGAGCCTGCGCGGAAGCCGAATTTCCGGCACTGCGCATGCGTCACAATCTTGTTTTCGGCTTTGTGTGCAATTTTTTTTAAAAAAAATTGGCACTGCTCATGCGTGTGCGCAAAGCGCACACACGTCCATGAGGCGCACCCATGCAGCGCAGGAGGAAGCAAACCAGCAGCGAGGTAAGTTAGAACCCACCCCTGAGATTCCTAATAATTTTATTATTTTATGGTTGGGGGTCACCACAACATGAGGAACTGTATTAAAGGGTTGCAGCATTAGGAAGGTTGAGAACCACTGTCTTAGAGGGTGCACTTTCAACTTCAGAACAGAGGAAGAAAAAGAAAAGGAGATGGACATAAGAGGAAGTAGGAGCTTACAGGTAGTCTTTGACTTGCAACCAAAACTGAGTCCAGAATCTTGGTTGTTAAGTGAACTAGTAGTCTGTGTCATCTCACTTAACTTCCCATGTGGCTGCTTCACTCAATGACTGCAAATCCAACAGTACCATTTGCAGTTGTTAAGTGATCCTCAGGCTGTTAAGCAGAGTCCCAAATAAGGAGCATGCAGTGCCGTGGGGGGGGGGGGGAGGCCGGGCTTCTGATTTTGAGTTTCTGAGGGAGAAACACTTTCATGTTGCCTGCCCAAGGCCTCCTCAGGTCTCCCACCCCACCCCACGGCACACTGCACTGCTTACTTACGCAGCCTCTATCTATCATGCTGCCTTTATCATGCATGGAAAGGAACTCCTTCAGTGGGGTACAGAAATGGAACTCATCAGAATCTGAGCTTGATTTCTGCAGTCCACAGAAAAATTGTCATCTCTCCTTTGCACATAGAAGGGAATTTCTCTCAAGGGGTGCAGAAACAGACATTCATCGGGATCTGAGCTCCATTTTTGCACCCCATGAGAGCATGCCATCTCTTCTCTATGCTTAGGAGAACTCTTCCAAGGGTTCAGAAATGGAATTCAAATCATCAGGATCTGATTTCAAGAAATGGCTTTTATTTTCAAAAGTGTTTGAGCATAAAATAAGTTCAGAAAACTTTGAATTTTATCATTTGTTAAAAGAGACATAGACCTCCAGAATACAGACATTTTATCTACTCAAAAATGATATATAGCAAAAATGATGTATGGATGTATGTATGTATATAGGATTTTTATGTATGTATGTATGTATGTATCAGTGGTGAAATCCTATTTTTTTACTACCGGTTCTGTGGGCGTGGCTTGGTGGGCGTGGCTTGGTGGGCGTGGCAGGGGAAGGATACTGCAAAATCCCCATTCCCTCCCCACTCTGGGGCCAGCCAGAGGTGGTATTTGCTGGTTCTTCAAACTTCAAAACTTCTGCTACCGGTTCTCCAGAACCTGTCAGAACCTGCTGAATTTCACCGTGTGTGTGTGTGTGTGTGTGTGTGTGTGTGTGTGTGTGTGTGTGTCTTAAAACAGCACACGTGAACAACGAGAAAGGACTCCATGAACCAACAGGAGAAAGCAGCTGATTAATAAACTGATTGTATGGAAATACTTGCCAGTTTGTAATTGTTCAACCATCCTTAAGTTTATATCTAATTGCTCAGTATAAAAAATCCACAAATTTTGAAACACTGATGAAAAGGATTTACCACTTATGTACTTGTACTTAAAAGTGCAGGAGCCATGTTATCGGGAGGGTAAGGCCCAATAAATGGAGGGACTTCATATCACTTTGTACATTATTTTCGGATTTAAAAAAAATCAGTGTAGGGCAATATACCCTATTTTTCGGAGTATAAGACACACCTTTTTACTCTCAAAAAGAGGGTGAAAATTTGGGTGCGTCTTATACACCGAATGCAGCCCCACCCAGCCACCCCCACCCTTTGGCCTCTGCCTGCCAGCAATTTACCTCTTTGCAGCAAACAGAACAGAAACAGAAGCCCTATTAGCACAATAAAAGATTATCTGCCTCCCGACCTACAGCTGACAGCCTTGCAAGCCACGTGGTAAAATGAAACTAACTACGGTGCCTATGAGACAAAATGCTGGGAGATAAACTGCTGGCAATATTACACTGCTCAAATTGCAAGAAGGGAAGCTATAGCTGCTATGGCTCAGAGCTAGAGCTCTTGCCTCACAGTCAGGAGGTTGTGAGTTCTATCCTAGGTAGAGGCAGATTCTGTTAATATGTTATTTTGTTAAATGTTTGTAGAGTGTTCAAATTATAAGACTTATTTTTTAAAGACTGCTTTATTATTGTTCTAGACAACTTAACAAAATGAAGAAGCTTTTTAAAATAAATTCTTGCTCTGAAGAGGCCCAGTGCTATTGTATCTTCTTTTAAATAGCAGAAAGCCTTCCAGAAAGCCATATCAATTTTGAAGATCTGTAAAAGTATAATCTGAAATGTCCTGTTTTAGTATTAAGTATTAAAATAAGGCAGCTGAATTAAACCCTGAATTAGTCATGTTTGGAGTAGATCTATTTAAATAATTGGGAGGAGTTAGTGTGATTACATTTAAGAAAACTTTCTGGGATTAATATACTGCCATAATGTACATTTCTCCAATTCTTTGCTATTTCTATGGGTCAAGCACACATGCACAGAAATACACAGCAAACAGTGTATATCATCTGTGCTATTTGCTGTTTGCTGTTTGGCAAATTGCTTGGAGGCAGAGGCCTTTTTTCCTTGTTTTCCTCCCCCAAAACTAAGGTGCGTCTTATACTTCGGTGCGTCTTATACTCCGAAAAATACGGTATATAGCAGAATAGAATGGAATATTTGAAATTTAGATTGTGGCCTTTCAGTTGAATATTACATTCTTTTTATTCTTCCTACATACAGTAACACTGCTGTAAATCATATTTTATATCATTGCATACATGCTGGCTTATATTTTGGTTTTATTCCAGAACTGCTTTAATGCCGGTTTTAGGTTTTAGAATTTAATGTCCTTGCATTTTATTGGTTTTTCTCTATTCTGTGAAATACCTACGAAGATTCACCTTTTGTGAAATTTAGAAATGCAGTGAATAAATGAAGCTTTGAAACCATTTTATTTCCTTCTCATGTGACATCCATTTTTTAAACTTATTACCTAAATTCAAAGATAAAAGCAGAGCTAGTAGATGTTCAGGATGCAGTAACCTCTTACTGCATCCTTCTGGTGAACCGGTAGCGAAAATTTTGAGTAGTTCAGAGAACAGGCAAATACCACCTGTGGCTGGCCACGCCCCCGATCTATTTGCTGCCTCCCGAGTCCCAGCTGATCGGCTGGGTCTTCTTTTGTTGTCCTGCACAGGAGAACGGAGCTGGAAAGCAGGTTAGTGGGGTGGGGAGGGAATGGGGATTTTGCAGTATCCTTCCCTCAGGAGTGGGGAGGGAATGGAGATTTTGCAGTATCCTTCCCCTGGAGTGGGGAGGGAATTGAGATTTTGCAGTATCCTTCCCTCAGGAGTGGGGAGGGAATGGAGATTTTGCAGTATCCTTCCCCTGGAGTGGGGAGGGAATTGAGATTTTGCAGTATTCTTCCCCCAGGAGTGGGGAGGGAATGGAGATTTTGCAGTATCCTTCCCCTGGAGTGGGGAGGGAATTGAGATTTTGCAGTATTCTTCCCCCAGGAGTGGGGAGGGAATGGAGATTTTGCAGTATTCTTCCCCCAGGAGTGGGGAGGGGATGGAGATTTTGCAGTATCCTTCCCCTGGAGTGGGGAGGGAATTGAGATTTTGCAGTATCCTTCCCCCAGGAGTGGGGAGGGAATGGAGATTTTGCAGTATCCTTCCCCTGGAGTGGGGAGGGAATTGAGATTTTGCAGTATTCTTCCCCCAGGAGTGGGGAGGGAATGGAGATTTTGCAGTATCCTTCCCCTGGAGTGGGGAGGGAATTGAGATTTTGCAGTATTCTTCCCCCAGGAGTGGGGAGGGAATGGAGATTTTGCAGTATCCTTCCCCTGGAGTGGGGAGGGAATTGAGATTTTGCAGTATCCTTCCCCCAGGAGTGGGGAGGGAATGGAGATTTTGCAGTATCCTTCCCCTGGAGTGGGGAGGGAATTGAGATTTTGCAGTATTCTTCCCCCAGGAGTGGGGAGGGAATGGAGATTTTGCAGTATTGTTCCCCCAGGAGTGGGGAGGGGATGGAGATTTTGCAGTATCCTTCCCCTGGAGTGGGGAGGGAATTGAGATTTTGCAGTATCCTTCCCTCAGGAGTGGGGAGGGAATGGAGATTTTGCAGTATCCTTCCCCTGGAGTGGGGAGGGAATTGAGATTTTGCAGTATTCTTCCCCCAGGAGTGGGGAGGGAATGGAGATTTTGCAGTATCCTTCCCCTGGAGTGGGGAGGGAATTGAGATTTTGCAGTATTCTTCCCCCAGGAGTGGGGAGGGAATGGAGATTTTGCAGTATTCTTCCCCCAGGAGTGGGGAGGGGATGGAGATTTTGCAGTATCCTTCCCCTGGAGTGGGGAGGGAATTGAGATTTTGCAGTATCCTTCCCCCAGGAGTGGGGTGGGAATGGAGATTTTGCAGTATCCTTCCCCTGCCACACCCACCAAACCACACCACGCCTAAGCCACGCCCACAGAACCGGTAATAAATTTTTTTGAACCCCACCACTGTCTAGATACTATCTGAGAGAATGCTGCACCTAATATAGTAAATAAAGGAGCCCTAAGGAACCCTGAGGAGATTATTATTCAGAATAAAAGTGAATGATGGAATCCACAAAACCATTCTCATTTATCTTAAGGGGAAAACGTTTACCTCTCTGCTTGAAGCTTTGTTGTTTTGACAATTAAATCCTGAGTTTGCTCCTTAGTTGCCTGGAAGACATATATGAATGATTAAAATTAGTTGCTATTAAGGACATAGTTTTACTTTTAAATATATATTACTTAAATATGTAATCCTCTGTTTCCTCTCACTGTGGGACACAGGATGAGTCCTTTTTAAAAAAAATTGCACATATATTGCTTTCTTAACATTTGAACTGGGAACAAGTTCAATATTGCCAGGCTAAAGAGAGGACTACTCTGGGACAGACTCAGGTACGTTGTAGTTCTGCTTCAAAAAAAAATCATCAATATTTTGTTTCATGCAAGTGTTTTAGCACCTGAACAATCTTTACAGTGACATTAAAAAAGGTTCTGTGCAATGTGTTGCTTGAAAGTAACATTTCCAGAGGAAAAAAGGTGCAATTTCCCCATCACATGCACAATACCTTCAAGTGATTAGTCATATCCTGGCAGCAATTGCTCATTGACTGCACATCTTCACTGATGTTTTCAAGCTCCTGAAATTGCATGGAAATACACATTATAACATTACAAATATACATTATAACAGATGGCCTAAAATATCTATTTATTAAATGTATATGCTGCCTTTTCCGCAGTTTGAGGCAACTCTAGGCGGCTTCCAGCGTAATAAAACACAGAGATATAAAAAAATTATAAATGTAAAAACAGATTAAAATAATAAAACATTAAATACAGATTAAAAGATCACAGGTTTGGGACGAACAACAGTGATGCCTTCTTTGTCTCTGCACCAACCACCTACAGCTTCTCCATCAGAGCATCATGCCCCCCCAAAAAACCTAGGTCTGTGATGGCGAACCTATGGAACGCGTGCCACAGGTGGCAGGCAGAGCCCTCTCTGCAGGCACGTGAGCCGTTGACCAGTTCAGCTCCACTGCGCATAGGCGCGTGCCTCCCGCTGGCTAGCTGATTTTCGGGTCAGACATGGGCATGCTTTCTCCTCACTTTCTGTGGCCCATGCCTTCCCAGATCTCTGGAGATTCCACCCCAGCGCTGTTTGGGCACGAAAGGCTTCCCCCACTCCCAGCTCCATTTGGGAAAAGGAGGCTTCCCCCCCTCCCAGCTCCGTTTGGGGAAAAGAGGCTTTCCCCCCTCCTCCCAGCTCCTAGGGCCGTGGTGGCGAACCTATGGCACGCGTGCCACAGGTGGCACGCGGAGCCATAGCGGAGGGCACTCGAGTGTTGCCCACCGGCAAACCAGAAGTGCGGAAAAACGCACTTCCGGTTTGCCGGTGAGCTGTTTTTTGCACTCCGGAGGGTTCAGGGAAGCTCCCTGAAGCCCCGGAATGCAAAAAACTACAAAACGGACAAAACGGAAGTGCGGAAAAACACACTTCCGGTTTGCCGGTGAGCTGTTTTTTGCACTCCGGAGGGTTCAGGGAAACTCCCTGAAGCCCCGGAATGCAAAAATCTACAAAACGGACAAACGGGAAGAGCGGAAAAACGCACTTCCGGTTTGCCGGTGAGCTGTTTTTTGCACTCCGGAGGGTTCAGGGAAGCCCCCTGAAGCCCCGGAATGCAAAAAACGATGAAACGGACAAACCGGAAGTGCATTTTTCCGAACTTCCGGTTTGCCCGTTTCGTCGTTTTTTACCGGCCCAGGCTCCGGTAAGGCCTTTGCGCGGGGGGTGGGGGTGTGTGCGCATGCGCAGGGGGCAGCATGGGGGGGTGTTGTGCGCATGCGTGGGGGGCAGGAAATGGGTGTGGGCATGCGAGCACGCGCTAGCGTGCGCACTCCCCCCCTTTTTGGCAAGCGAACCTAAAAAGGTTCGCCATCACTGTCCTAGGGCCTAGGTTTTCGAAAAAATATAATTAATACATTTGTTTAAATCAATAAATAATAAGACCCGTTATTATTTTGGATTCAACTCAGTATTAATTTCAGTGGATCAACTATTTCTCTCAATAAATTCAAGATTACTTCTGTCAGCAGAATTGAAAAGTTTCCCTTGCCATCTAAAGTCCTTGAAACTTACTCCAGAAAGTTGGGAACCTCCCAAACAAGTGGGAGAAATTATGGGAGGAGAAAAAGAGATGGGTGTCCTATTAGAGAAAAGAGAGCTCCTGCTCAAACATAATTTCATCTTATATCTTTTTAATTTGATTATATGAATAAATTTGTCAAATAATGTACACACTGTTTCATTAAACTGTATTTTCTACTGAGATAATAAAAAAACTTGAAGAAAATGTTAAATTATGTATAAGAAAAACAATAGATTTATATAACAACCTGCAACACAGCAGCTACCATCTTGAGAATGATTCTTTTCAGTAAGTTTCATGATACTTTTCTATACCTCTTTCACTTGTTTGAAAATGTAGACAAATTCTTCATTGATAGCTAAACTACGATGCTCAATATCCCCACGCAGATTTCTTCTGGTACGCAAGCTGTTTTCCACAAAAAAGTCTGAAAGAGTCTTGAGCGCTTCTAACATTTCCTACAAAAATATGCAATAAAGACAATGTTGACAATTCAGACATAAAAAGTACTCTAAGAGATAAGTAGTTCTAGGTTTTCAGTCACCATATTTGTTCATGTTAAATGTGCAAAATATTTAATATAAATATAAAATACACACTTTATGACATATTCAGTTACTTCTAAGCATAGACTAAACTACACAATATAGTATAGTGTGGTATATGCTGTATAACATAGGTCTTCAAACTTGGCAACTTTAAGACTTGTGGACTTCAATTCCTAGAATTCTCCAGCCAGCATAGCTGTGTTAAAGTTTGGCTTTTTAACACATCTTAGGAGCATATTGTGGGAATTATATTTGCCATGGTAGCAATTTTTTGCCACTTGAAACTTGGCTCTAACCAGTCACAAACAAAAAAATCAGGTATGGCAGAAATCTATGGTAGGCACTGAGGCAATGTCTGCAGGCCTTCTGGTACCCATGACCCCAGGGTAACTACAGGGGAACCTCTGCTGTAGAGAACAGCTTTAGTGCAGTTCAAGGGGCAGACAATAGCACTCATTCCTTTCTCCTTCAAAAGAAGCACACAAAGAGTACACAGAGAATTGTCGTAAGGGCAGGACAAGAAGCAATGGATGGAAACTAATCAAGGAGATAAGCAGCCTAAAACTAAGGAGAAATTTCCTGACAGCTACAACAATTAATCAGTGGAACAACTTGCCTCCAGAAGTTGTGGGTGCTCCAACACTGGAAATTTTAAAGAAGAGACTGGACAACCATTTGTCTGAAATGGTATAGGATTTCCTGCCTAAGCAAGGGGTTGGACTAGAAGACCTCCAAGGCCCCTTCCAACTCTGTTATTCTCTTATTAGGATACAAATATTAAAAGGCAGTTTCATAACTTAAAACCTGCTCTCATATACAGGTCTCCCTTGCTAAGAAATCATATACATCACAAGATCTGTGATTTCACAATGCAGTTTGTATTCACACATGTGAGTTATGATTAAATAATAGATGTTATCTGTTGCTATAAATACTGTGTGCATGTTTCACACCTAAATCTGGTAGCATAGCAGCATCACTAAGTCTGTGAGCATGAAATAGACCAGCAACTGGAAATATTTTTGTGACTGTGCATACTAATTGTGAAGATCCATGCCTCACAAAATACAGCTTTTTCTACATCTTTTATGAAGCAGATTCAAGGCTGATAATGCCACCTGTTTGTAGAGAGGTGAGTTTCTTTTGTAAAGTATCTGTATACATTTAAGGATATATAAAGATCTTCCTTCTTTATATTTTTGCACTAATCGGCAGAAGTTGAAATAAACTTGAGGGTGGGTTTTTTGGGTCAGTATTAAGAAAAAAAATCAATTATTCTATAATACATTTAACAAGACTGTAAACCAGGGATGGGTTCCTCCTGGTTGGGACCGGTTCGCCCAAACCGGTAGCGACTTGCTGGTGATATCACGATGACATCACCAAACCGGATCGGTCTGTGCCAGTCCGTGGGCGCCGCCATCTTTTTTTTTTTGCAAAACATTTTTCTATTTTTCAAATTTTTTTTCTTCTGCGCATGCGCAGAAGCCAAGTTTCCAGCACTGCACATGTGTCGCCATTTTGTTTTCAGCGAGTTTTTTGGTTTTTTTGGGGGGGGGGTTGCACTCTGGCCATGCAGTGCGGGAGGAAGCAAACTGGCAGCGAGGTAAGTTGGAACCCACCCCTGCTGTAAACAAAAAATGGAATTTTATAGTCTACGTGTACATATTATGAGAATATTCATGTCTTAAATGCATGGTTTTGGCCCTACAGTAGTCCCAAGGAACTTTTCTCACTGTAATCTGTTGCCACAGTTATAAACTGTGGTTATAAACTATGAGTGTCTATGTTAACCCTCCCAATCCATAAAGCACACCTTAAATTCATAATTTTGCCACTCACAAAATACTGTGCTACGGATTTTATAACAACCATTGACATAAACTTTAATTTAATACAGCACCACAGAATTTACATATAAAATTTTTAGGATCTGTTAAGAATTTGTGCCTTTGATTTATCAAAACAACACCATAAAACAGGCGGTTCATGTTTGTTATACTGTATACATATCACAGAAGAGTGGAGGACAGATTTAATTCATATCCATCTATCTGAACTATTCAACTATTTTTGGAAACCAATATGTAGCAGTGATTCTGTGATGTTCAATGTGTTGCAAGTCACAAGATACGACAATTGAGGGCAAAAATTCTGTTGCTAAGTGAGACATTTGTTAAGTGAGTTTTGCCTCATTTTACGACCTTTCTTGCCACAGTTGTTAAGTTGCCACAGCATCTGTTAAGCCAGTAACATGGTTGTTAAGTGAATGTGGCTTGGTCATTGACTCTGCTTATCAGAGTATCAGAAAAGATGATCACATGATCCTGAGACACTGCATCCATCATAAATATGAGTCAGATGCCAAGTATCTGAATTTTGATCATGTACCCATGGGGATTCTGCAGTGATTTTAGTGTGAAAATGGTCATAAATTTCTTTTTTAGTGCTATTGTAATTTCAAACAATCACAAAATGAACTGTTGTAAGTCAAGGGCTACCTGTATAATATTTTTTTTTTGTTTGTTTGTTTGTTTAGTCATTTTTATATGCCGCCCCACTCCCGTAGGACTCAGGGCGGCGTACAACATAATACAAAACAATGTATTAAGAAAAAATGACACAAATGATTTTTAAAAATTACAAAAATTTTAAAACAAAAACACACCAACATTCATACATGGGGGGATTGATCTTATTCTCCCCCCGCCTGCTGGAAGAGCCATGTTTTCACGGCTTTACGGAAGGCCAGTAGGGTGGGGATAGTCCTGATCTCTGGGGAGAGTTGGTTCCAGAGAGATCGGGCTCCCACAGAGAAGGCTCTCGCCAACTGACATTGTTTGGTTGATGGGACCTGGAGGAGGCCAACTGTATAATACTCCTTCTTCCTCCTATTTTTCCACAATAACAACTCTGTGAAGTGGGTTGGGCTGAGGGAGAGTGACTGGTTCAAGGTTACCCAGCTGGCTTTCATGGCTAAGGCAGAACTAAAATGCACAGTCTCCAAGTTTCTAGCCTGGTTACCTCAACCACTAGACCAGGGGTGTCAAACTCATATCGTCACGGCAGCGTCACATGACATATCAGGACTTTTTCCCCCTTCGCTAAGCGTGGGTGTGGCCAGCGTGTAACGCATCCGGCCCACGGGCCAGGAGTTTAACAGCCCTGCACTAGACCAAATAACCACATTTGTTGGAATTTTTTGGGATCATTCTTTCGGCTACAGCTGGTGTGACAGTTAGGTGAGGAAGTGAGATGGATATTTCTAGTTTGTAGGATGTTCTAAAACCAGGGTATCAAACTCACATCGTCACAGCGGCATCACGTGACGTATCGGGACTTTTTTTCCCTTCGTTAAACTGGGCGTGGGTGTGGCCAGCACGTAACGCATTCAGTCCATGGGCCGGGAGTTTGACAGCCCCGTTCTAAAACTTTAAAAAAGTATGTCAAACCTTCTAGAAATATAACATATAGATTTAGCTTCTTCCATCCTTCCTCACCCAACTCAAAAAGCACATATCCGTATTTCAGCATTTTAGTACCGAATTTCGTAGTGTAATCTGAAAAGAGATACTCTAGGGCAGGGGTCTCCAACCTTTTGGACCTCAGGGACCACCAAATTCATAATTTTAAATCCCGCGGACCACTGGGGGGGGGGGAACTCAGCTGCCTTTCAGGCCTACCTGTCTGCTTCTGCGAGGCCTCCCGGTGGGAGGCCCAAGAGAAAGTGCCTGGTCCAGGCACCCAGCCTGGAAACCTATTTTGTGTTCCTTATCTCAAGAAGCTTGGTCAATCTGAGTGAAGGAAAATGAAGACGGGCAGACTGACGGTGGCTTGCTGATGTTGGTGGGAAAGTCAGTCCCATATTCCAGAGTTGTAGCTGTAGTCCCTTCCCTTCCATCCCTTCTCCCCTTTCCTTTCCTTCTTTCCTTTCCTCCCCTCTCCTCCCTTTCTTTTCCTTTCCTCCCCTCCTTTCTTTTCCTTTCCTTCCCTTCCTTCCCCCTCTCCTTTCCTTCTTTCTTTTCCTCTCCTTTCCTCCCTTCCCCTTTCCTTTCCTTTCCTTCTTTCCTTCTTTCCTTCCCTTCCCCCTTTTCCTTTCCTTCCCACCTCTCTCCTCCCCCTCCTTTCCTTTTTTCCTTTCCTGCACCCGGGTGAGGAGCTGACCCTCATCTCCTGCTGCTTGGGGTTCGGAGCGGTGAACCGCGTCCGGGAAGTACTACAACAGAGAGAAGCAGCCGGAGTCAACCCTAGCTTTGCTGTCCATTGCAGATGCTAGATCGCCCCCCTGCAAACTCTCGTCTCTCGAGGAGCCCGGCCAAAGTTTCCCGCGCCACTTCAGCGAGCGCTCGAGAGATGAGAGTTTGCAGGGGGCTGATCTAGCATCTGCAATGGACAGCAAAGTTAAGGTTGACCCTGGGTGCTCTCTCCACTAACAGGCGGCCAAGCTAACTGCCTGAAGGACCACAGCCTGTCCCTGGGAGTCAAAGCGCTGAAGCGCGAACAGCGCAAGAACTTCGGCCGGGCTCATTGAGAGAAATGCAAAGATTTCTCTGCGGACCACCAAAATTTTCTTGCGGACCGGACCGCCAGTGGTCCGTCGACCACCAGTTGGTGAACACTGCTCTAGGGAAGATAAACATCGATCTGGGGACTATATGATCCATAGGCCACAGACTGCCCATGGATTTTTCGGTAAGAAAGAACCTCAGTTTTATTTTACAATAATAATCGGGCCATCTCATACATTATCATATGGCTAATAATCCTGCGTACTGCATTTCACTCCTTAATACATTTCACACTGGTCCTGAGAAAAGCACTTGATAAATGCAACATCAAATAATGCACATCAATGGAAAAATCATCTTCAGAACATGCTTTTAAGAACAGCCAGTTTCCACATTGCTCACCTGCACATTTCACTTTCCCATCACATGATGCTGTGTATTTAAACTGCAGCTATATGCCATGAATAAGGTGACCAGACGTCCCGATTTTGGCGGGACAGACCCGCTTTTTAATCATTTGTCCCGCGTCCCGCCCGCCCTCTTAAAAAGTCCCAATTTTTTCAAAGTTTGCCCGACAACAAAAATTTTTTTAAAATAAACAGCGGGACGTCTGGTCACCTTGAAGCCGGCGCTGATTGGTCAGAGCAGAGAGTCTACTCTACTGTTCTGACCAATCAGCGGCGGCTTCACATCAGGCGGGGAGCGTTAAAAGTGCTCCCGCCACCGCCGCCGCCATTTCGCTGCACGCTGCCACCTTGTTGTAGTCGGCTTGTAGTTGGAGAGCTGAGCGAGCCGCCCTCTTTGACCGTTCCTGCCCGCTGCTGGCCGAACCCCCTGCCGCCTGAAGCCTGCTCCCGGCCGCCGTTGCTGAGCCGCCATACGGTAGGATTTTTTTTTTAATTGTTTAAGGCAGGGGGACTTGCCAAGGGGGTGCAAGGCCAAAGGTCTTCCTAGTCATGCTAGTAGCAGTAGCCGAGGTTTTGAGGCGGCATGAAGCGCTTTCTGGAAGGTCGGCTTCACTTCAAGCAGCCGGGGAGGACGGGCCTGAAAGGGGGGGCAGAGGCGCGTCCACACGGCACCGTCAAAGAGGGCGGCTCGCTCGGCTCTCCGACTACAAGGCGAGTTAGGTGGGGGAAAAGAGATGAGGAAGGCGAACGAGGGAAGAAACGAGGGCGAGCTACGGGGGGTGGGGGGTGGGGAGGAAACCTTGCTGCCGCCTTCTGCTTCCCCCGAGATGAGCCCCCTTGCGCATCACAGCGCATTTTCAACACCAGGAAGCCCCTACCTGGGTCAGGGAGAAATCAGGGGTGGCCAAACCGTGGCGCCAAACGTGGCGCATTGGATGATTGCAAGTGGCGCATTGCAATCATCCAAAGGACAGAAGCTTTTCTGCCCGGCGAGCGGGACGGCAGCGCACGCGCAAGGAAAGCCGGAGGACGGCGCTGAGGCTCTCCAGGCAGCGGCAGGTGACAGTGGGCGCCGGCCGAGTCATCTCACGGGCAGCTGCGCTGACCCTGCCTCCGCCGAGGAGGAGGGGGAAAGAAAAGCGCTCCCGCAGAGCATCCCAACTGCGGTTATCGTCGCCCGTCCTGCCCAAGTGGCCGCGCGACGTGACCCCGGAGCCGGATGGGCACAAGGGCAGGAAGAGAAAAAGAAAGAAAAGGTGATGCCCCGCTCGCTGGGCGCCTCTGCGCCGCGGTCGAAATCACTTCCGTTCGCTAAAACAGCGTCACCTTTTCTTTTTCTCTCTCTTCCTGCCCTTGTGCCCATCCGGCTCCGGGGTCGCGTCGCGCGGCCGCTTGGGCAGGACGGGCAACGATAACTTGCAGTTGGGATGCTCTGCGGGAGCGCTTTCCTTCCCTTTCCCCCTCCTCCTCGGCGGAGGCAGGGTCAGCGCGGCTGCCCGTGAGAGCCTCGTGTGCTCGACGCCGTCCTCTGGCATTCCTTCCGCGCGCGCTGCCGTTCCATCCGAGAGCCGCCAAGTGGAGTGCGCTTGATGGGCTAAATCACCGCCTTTCTCCTCCTCCTCCCCCCTGGCTGGGCTGACAGCTTCCCGTCTTCCAGGAGCCTCGGTAGGTTGGTTGCTGCTGGATCTTCTTCAGCCAGCTCCTCTCCACAGGAAGGAAGGAAGGAAGGAAGGAAGGAAGGAAGGAAGAAGAAGAAGAAAGAAGAAGAAGGAGAGAGAGAGAGAGAGAGAGAGAGAGAGAGAGAGAGAGAGAGAGAGAGAGAGAGAGAGAGAGAGAGAGAGAGAGAGGTTAGGAAGGCAGGAAGACAGAAAGAAAGAAAAAGATGTTAGGAAAGAAGAAAGATGAAGGAAGGAAGGAAGAAGAAAGAAGAGACAGAAAGAAAGAAAGAAAAGTTAGGAAGGAAGGAAGACAGAAAGAAAGAAAAGTTAGGAAGGAAGACAGAAAGAAAGAAAGAAATGTAATGCTGATTAATGATTAATGACAATGACTCTACTGGACTGAACAGTGAAAATAGAGATAAAGATAACAGTGATAATGATAACAGAGATAAAGATATCAAGAATAATTATGTTCAGATTGATGATAAGGATTTTGAGATATATAAAATGGAAAAAGGAATGAAGAAAATTAAATATATACAGAAAGTAAAATTAAGAGAGAGGAAAAGAGCGTGGGGAAAGAGAACTTATTGGTACAAAATTAAAAGAAAGATGAAAAAAAATTAAGCAGATGGGGTGGAGGAAATATATATATATAAACAAAGTAGTTGAGAAACTAAAAGGGAATGGATGATGATATTGGAATATTATAGAAATGTTTTTTTAATTTAAAATTATCTTATTAAGAGAAAAAAATTTCAGTTTTTTTATATACAGATTAATATTGTTTAACAAATTAAAAGATTTGATATTTTAGATATAACAAAGTTAATTAAGATGAGAAGTATGAATGATAAATATAAGTATTAGAGCTCAAAAGATGTATTATGATTGTGTATTTTTTTTCATTTATTTCAATTTATTTTTTCACATATGAAATTTATTCAAATGAAAAAATCTTAAAGGGGAAAAATATTATTTTAAGAGTTGAATATGTAATTGAATAAATTTAGAAAGAATTTTGATGATTAGTAAATGAAACGATATATTATGATTGTGTATAATTAATATAACGTTAGAAATTCAAAGATTTTTTTTTCTTCTCTTTCGTTCTTTTTATAAAGATTAATAATGTTTAATCTTTTGGAATAATGTGGATAAAACAATGACAATAAGAGAAATATGGAATAAATATGATCACTAGAATTTAAGGGAAATTACTTAAATATTAAATAATGAACAGGAAATATGAATGTTAATTACTTTAAAATTTATTAAACTGAGAGTTGATAAGTTAATTGATTTGGATTTTTTCCTTTCCTTTTTATATTTTATTTTTTCTTTACTACTTGTTGAATATTTATAGAGTGGATAAAATTAGACAGAATTTTGATGATTAATATGAGAAATTAAAAGAATAATTGGGCATTTAGTTTTTTGATAGAACAAAGGATAAAAAACAGAAGCGATGAATAAAGAGATTAAAGAATTAAAGGAAGCAATTTGGCTTAAAATTAAAAAACAGGAGACAGTAACTATCTTGGAAAGTTAAGCGAATAGCGATCTATTTGGATGAAAATTTGGAATTAACTGGTGCATATCCCAGATGACAAAACTAGAAATTAGATTTTTTTTCTTTTTTTCTTTTTTCTTTTTTTGGGGAGGTAAGATGGAAATAGCAGCATGTACCTAGAAGAGAGTATAACATAAAAAAATAATAATATAACTATAATGATGGTTTTTTTTAAAAAAAGAGATATGATTAGTTTAAAATTGGGATTAGCATCAGTCTGCCAAATATAAAATGAGTTTAGTATAAAAGCACTCCAGGAAAGGCAAAGAAAATGAAAGAGGAAGTAGAAGGGGAGGAAGAGAAGGTGTAGAGAGGGTTGAGGAGGAGGGAAGGAGTTAGAAAGTAGGAGAAGACCCCCCCTCAGGAACCCACCCCTCAGGAACCCACCCCTCAGGAACCCACCTGACCGACACCCCCCCCCCCCCGTCAATGGTGTCCCTCTTTAGCAATTTTAAAATCTGGTCACCTTAGCCATGAACAAATTCACAAATTTTAAATAATCACTCTGGGATTCACTTCTCAGATCTTTTCAGAAAATTTATTTTCTTATATGCCGCCCAACTCCCGAAGGACTCAAAATGGGTACAGGGCGTTTAGGTAGCAATTTCGGGGTGTCAAATAACACAGTGGTAGTGGGGAACTCAACTCATAGATCCCTCGTGGGTTTTTGAAGTGAATATCCTAAATTTCTATCTTCATCCGGGTTGAATCACAGGGAATCCTCGGCCAACTAGCCCTTTCCAGTGTATTTAGTTACAGCACCCATCCTGCCCTGCAACACAGTCGCTGGGGATGATGGAAGTTCACTATAGGCGGCTAGGGCCTTTTTTCTGTCCTCTGCCTTCTAGCCGAGACAGAGCCGGCCTCATTTTTCAGAAAGGTGGAAGGAAAGGGGGGGAAAAGGGAGGCGACGAATCAACCTGACTTACTTTGTCGGCCTCCAACCGCGTCTCTAGCACTTTGCGGAGCTTGCGCGACAGCGGGTTGGCCCCGGCTCCGCCGGACGGCCCCTGAGATAAACTCCCCGTTGTCGGGGTAGCCGAAGCAGCAGCCCCAGCCGTAAATGGACGGGGCAGCAGGTGTTCTTCGGTTACTGCCGCCATTTTCGTCCCGAAACTGCCGTGGTGGCGAAGAGAGCCGCCGGGACCCGGACAAGGTGCGTCAGCGCACAGATTCCCTTCTCTCCTCTGCCCGAGAAGTGTAGTTCCGCCCGCTTTCGTTCTGTCTCCCTCGGATCGGAAAGCCTTTGTCTCTGCGAGGCAGGCAGATTCCGACTAGGGCTAGGCGCCTCATAGGAGTCAGAGGGTGGCTTTGCTTTTTCGCGATTACGACAGTTAAAACGCAGTTTCTGCTCCTAGCTTTAATCGCAATAACGAATTGTTATATTAATAGGGATCTTGCATCCAGGAGATACAGGTAGTCCTCAAATTACAACAGTTCATTTAGTGACCGCTCGAAGTTACAACAAAAAAGTGACTTATGACCGTTTTTCACACTTACGACCATTGCAACATCCCCATGGTCACATGATTTACATTCAGATGGTTAACAACTGACTCATATTTAAGAGGGTTGCAGTGTCCTGGGGTCAGGTGATCACCTTTTGTGATCTACTGACCAGTAAAGTCAATGGAGAAGCCAGATTCACTTAACAACCAGGTTACTGATTTAACAACTGTAGTGATTCACTTAACAAATGTGGCAAGAAAAGTCATAAAATGGGGCAAAACTCACTTAACAAATTTCTCATTTAGCAACATAATTTCTGGGCTCAATTGTGGTTGTAAGTCAAGGACTACCTGTATTTAACTCTAATTTTTGTTAGGGCTGAACTCAGATTTTCCTCCTTTTTGGTGTGTGATTTTATCTGTTTATCTTCTTCAAAATTTGATAATTGGATTACATGCATGAAACAATTAACTCTCAAAGAAATTTGAGGCACAACTGACAAATGTGGGTTCTTCTTGACAACATTCCTAGTTCATCCAAATTCCAGGTGATTACAAACATGTAATGTTCTCATCATTTGTTATCATTTTCTGGGATGCTTTTTCTTTCTCCAGTGTAGTCTTATAGCTCTGGGAATTCCTGGTAGTTTCCCATGTAGATATTATGGTGTTTAGCTTTTTTTTCCTGCTTAACTGAAGTTGGCAAGGTGCTGCCACCTGCTGTGATCTGGCAAGCAATTTTATAGCAATAATTTGTCACAAGACTTAATTCTATTATAACAGGCGTAGTGATGGGATCTATATTTTTGCATTGCCTTTATTATTTATAACCACAACCTTTCAAGTCCCCAAGATCTTTTTACTAAAAGAAGAATGATGACATCTCCTCTTAACATCAAAAACCTTGTGGCAGATGGAGAAAGATGATCCATATCTATCTTATCTATGGCAGGATATGAGCCATGTTTGTGACAAGATTATATTGTTTGATGAACATAAACAGTCTCCAAAATTACCAAACTAGTTGTTCAATTGTACAAATTGCACAACTGGGACAAAAGTTGCTCAGAAGAGGGAATAAATAAACACTGGTTTTTAGAAATCTAAAACCCAGTCTCTTATACAAAAGCAATGCTATTTTGGTTAATTGAAAAGCATAGATCCTTTGAAAGATGGAAAAATTATGATCATATGAAAATGTATATATTTCTATAACATTTTCAAAGTATTTTAAAACATTATGCTGCTCTCCCATATTGTATGGGGGAAAGAGAGGTTTTTCCTAGGGCAGTGATGGCGAACCTTTTTTGGCTCGGGTGCCAAAAGGGTGCGCGTGTGGGTGATAGCACGCACGTATGTGCCCACACCCATAATGCAGTGCTCTCCCCCCACGCGTATGCACACAACACCGCCCCACACTGCCCCCCCGTGCATGCGCACAGGCCTCACTAAAGCCTCCAGACTTCCAGTAGGCTTGTTGAGCCGTTTTTCGCCGTCCCCAGGGTTCAGGAAAGCCTCCTGAAGCCTGGGGATGGCAAACAACGGCCCAAAAGGCCAACCGGAAGTTCGCTTCTGAACTTCCGGTTGGCCCATTGGGCAATTTTTCGCCATCCCCAGGCTTCAGGAGGCTTTCCTGAACCCTGGGGAGAGCGAAAATGGCCAAAAGAAGGCCGAAAATCAGCTGGCCAGCGCGCACATGCTCGCTGGAGCTGACATAGGGCAACGCCTCGCGTGCCCTCAGATATGGCTCCGCATGCCACAGGTTCGGCATCACTGACCTAGGGCCATCAAACTGATTTGTATCAAAAGCACAATTCAGATCATGTAAATCCTGAGTTATTCCATAGTCATATTTTATTAAATCTGTTCAGTATACTCTACCAGCAACAGGCCCATTTTTTCAACCATCTCCATTAGCACCTACCAGAACCTCTTTTTTATTTATATAACCTCCAGACATTTTTGGGGAGGTGTTTTCTTTTAAAAAGTAGGTAATTGAAGGGGTGTGCTTTATTTGTGAGTATGTCCGCAACGGAGGTGGGGAGAGAGATAAACTGGAATCATTCAGGACATACTGTTGGAGATTAGAAGAAATACTTTAATTTTCTTGTAAGTGGGGGCAATGTCCATCATAACTACCATTTTGTACAAGCCCACAACATGCTCTCAAAACTGTAAATATATGAAATAATGGGGGGGGGGGGAATTTCCTACCTTAATTTAATCTTTCAGTCATTTTCACAATTTTGGGAGCGTCTTACATATATGCTCAGGAATTTGTGTGAACTCTGATGCTCACTAAACTCATTCTTACGAGTTTAGTCACCCCAAGGGTCGGTTTCTGGCAATCATTTGATAAAGCATTGAGCTGAGATAAAGAGCAAGGAAACAACAATGTCATTCTGCAAATGCCTTTTACATTTTTAACATTTTTTTGGTACTAAGGATGATATCTAAAACTTTGATGATTACAGTAGGAGATGATTTATTTGATTCTCCAACATTGTGAATTCTATCATGCAGAAACAAGTTGCCTGACAAGAACGGGAGATAAAATGCAACAGAGATCTTCTAAATATGGGTAGATAAGTAATTGGGAACTAAAGAGATATATATCGTACTGTTGAATTTGAGAGACTCTCAGTTGCATTCAATAATACCAACCATAATTTGCTCCTGGAATTCTCCCTGAAAAACTTCCAGCAGGATTGGTGCTTAGCAGTGGACTGATGATATAGGATTTCTTGGGGCTTCAGTTGTCCCCTGTTTTTCATCTCAGCAGAAGTATTTTATTAAATAATTTATTTATTTATTTATTGGTGTTTCTTATATGCCGCCCAACTCCCGGAGGACTCCGGGCGGTGTACAACAGAAAAGTTGTAGTATTACTACACCATTTGGTTCAGAATACTTTTTTCTTTGTTTTCCCCCTCTAAAATCTAGGTGCGTCTTATACTCCGGTGCGTCTTATACTCCGAAAAATACGGTACTTTCATTGATTCATTTCCAGACATACATAAAATAAAATTATCATATATAAAAGAAAAACTTTAAGTAATAATAAATTTGAAACACACACAAAAACTATAGTTACAGCTAGATCCCAAGTTCACCTGATTTTGCAAATCTTTAAAAAGAAACAATTTTTTACCAGTAATATTGACCATGAATATTCCAAAATGTTTGCCAAAGGAAGAGATAATGTGACATTTCCTGATTAACCAAATTTATAATTTTCTCAAAAATTGCTAAATCATACATCTCTGAAATCTAGTCCTTCATACCTGGAATTATAGTATCTTCTCATTTAAGGATTATACTTTTTGCTATTATTAAAACATGAAAACCCTCCTTTGTTCTGAACATGTTAAATTCTAAGTAATTGGTGGATAAATGAGTACAATATAGGCATCTTTAAAAACTAGGATTTTCTCAATAATTCTGTCAATGTAATGTGTAACATTACTCCAAAAAGGGCGTAACCAAAAATATGGCCATAACATGTGATTAAAGTATCCTCAAATTTCTTGCAATACCAATAAAAATAACCATTTGTCAATCTTTTATAAAACATTCTACATGATGTCCAGTACATTTGAAAGCCAATCTATTCATGAATGAATTTCATTTTTAAATCACAGAACAAGTCTTGTGTACCTACGTGTACCTCATTATGATTCTTAGGCAATAAAAATTATGTATTGGGACAATCTGGAAGCACAGTAAAAGGACAGATATTCTAATGGAGAATATCAAGGCTACTAAAGTACATCACATGTTCATCTTCTGATAAATGTTGTTTCATGACCGGCTATGTCCATCATAATATAAGGTGACCAGACGTCCCGCTTTTGGCGGGGCAGACACGCTTTTCAAGCGTGTGTCCCGCGTCCCGCATTCTTTCCAAAAAGTCACGCTTTTTTGGAAAGAATGCCAAAACAGCGGGACGTCTGGTCACCTTAGGGGAAGCACAAAAGAGAGGTACCGGAAGCAAGTCGGGCAAAGCGGAATTTCAGCGAGCCGGCTGCCTGCTGGGGAGAGGGGGAAGGGGGGGCTGCTCCTCCTCTCCTTCCCCCGCCCCATCCCTAGCCCCGCCCTTGGAGGCGCCGCTGCTGTTGGGATGCGGGTGGAGGGGTGAGGGACGAGGAGCCGTCGCCGCTGCCGTCGTCGGTTTGAGCTCACGAGCGGCCCCTCCGGCGGCGCAAACAGCCCTTCCTCGTCCCCCTCCCCTTCCTTCCCCCCGTCGCCTCGCTGCCGCCGTTGCCCTGGGGCCGGGCGGGCGACCGGGAGACCGCGGCGCTTGGATGCCTGGAGCTCGCGACAGGTAAGCTGCCGGCTGCCTCCTTCTCCTGCCTCCCGTTCGTCGCTTGCCAGCCCAAGCCACTGCCGGCTCCCAAAGGGGAGGCGGGAGGCGAGGAAAGGCCTCCCCCCCCCCCACCTGGACGCCGACATTTGCGTTGTTTTGCCCTCTGCGCATGCGCAGCGTTCTGCGCATGCGCAGAGGGCAAAACTCCAATGGCGGCACCCAGGCGGGCCCGCCCCCCGTCCCGCTTAAAAAAAAAAATCTGGTCACTTTATCATAATAGCATGATATGAATTAGCTAGAAGTGATCTAGAGCAGAAGCTTTTTGATGTCTTCACTCTTCAGGATATGGAACCTCTAGGTTTTTTTTTAAAAAAAATTGGAATCCGTGATCAAAAAGCATAGCTCTGGTGACAGAAGATTTATTGTGTTGAAGTTAATGGGTTTATTTTTTTACCTCTTGTCTCTCATGGAACCCCAGCAGGTCCTTATACAAGTAGCCCTTGATTTACAACAGTTCATTTAGTGACCGTTCAAAGTTACAATGGCACTGAAAAAAATAGCATGTGATCAAAATTCAGATGCTTGGCTACTGACTCATATTTATGACACTTACAGTGTCCTGGGGTCATGTGATCCCTTTTGCGACCTTCTGACAAGCAAAGTCAATGAGGAAGTCAGATTCACTTAACAGCCGTGTTACTGCAGTGATTCACTTAACAACTATAGCAAGAAAGGTCATAAAATGGGGCAAAACTCACTTAACAAATGTCTCACTTAACAACACCAATTTTGGGCTCAGTTATGGTCGTAAGTCAAGGACTGTCTTTTAATGTTCTAGGGATCTGTAGAAGACAGTTTGAAAAATTCTGGTCTAGACTTTTGGAAATGGCTCTCACCATTATGCTGATGTTACCCAGCTGCAAGACCCTTGAAGTTCTGAAATGTTGCTTGGACATAATAGCAATAGCAATAGCACTTAGACTTATATACCACTTCACAATGCTTTACAGCCCTCTCTAAGCGGTTTTACAGAGTCAGCATATTGCCCCCAACAATCAGCATATTGCCCCAATCATCTGGGTCCTCATTTTACCCACCTCAGAAGGATGGAAGGATGAGTCAACCTTGAGCTGGTGAGATTCGATCTGCCAAATTGCAGGCAGCTGGCAGTCAGCAGAAGTAGCCTGCAGTACTGCCAGAGGTGGGTTCCTCCTGGTTCGGACCGGTTCGCCCGAACCGGTAGTGACCCGCTGGTGACGTCACGATGATGTCATGGAACCGGTTCGGTCAGTGCTGGTCCGTGGGGGCTGCCATCTTTTTTTTGAAATTTTCTTGAATTTATTTTTTTGAATTTATTTTCTTCTGAGCATGTGCAGAAGCCGAGTTTCCGGCACTGTGCGTGCGGTCGCCATCTTGTTTTCAGCTTCTTTAAAAAAAAATTTTTTTTGTTTTAATTTTGTTTTCTTCTGAGCATGTGCAGAAGCCGAGTTTCCGGCACTGTGCATGCGGTCGCCATCTTGTTTTTGGCTTTTCTCCCCGGATTTTTCAGCACTGCACATTCGTGTGTGTGTGAAGTGCACATGCGCCCACATGGCGCAGCCACGTGGCGTGGGAGGAAGCGAACTGGCAGTGAGGTAAGTTAGAACCCACCCATGAGTACTGCATTCTAACCACGGCACCACCATGATGCGATTATTAAGTTGGGGATCAGTCTATACAAGAGTCCTCTGGCTTTTGGGGAAGATTGATTCAAAGAATAAAACCCAAGAAATGTCTTCTTCAGTTTATTTAAATACCAACATTCAAAAGGTACTCGATGAAGAAAGATAGAGTGAAGCAGTTCCCTGAAATTATATTCAACAACTGCCTTCTGAGCTTGCAGTAATATTATCTTCATTGAATTAGGAGCCCCTGCCAAGTTCTGTCTGAACTCAGAGACAGCTATGGCAGAAGGCAAAATAAAATTACAAACTGTTTTAGCATCATGAGAGAGGAGGCCAAGTCTAACCACGGTATAGTCCTCAATTGTGAATTTCCCCAACTACATGAAATTTCATTGGGGCCCCTGCAGCTGCCTGGTAGATAATGCTTGATGTGCCAGTAAAGTATAGTCTTCAAAAGGTTTTGTTTCAAGTGCTCCATCTGCCATCTATTTAGCCTCTTTCCTTTCTCTCTGCACAGTCTAATTATAGGATTGGGATTTATATTTGGAATGTAGAATAATTCTTCAGATGTATGCCTCCACATTCAGTCTGATTCCTCGGAGTTCCTAGGAAATATTGCATTCGGATCGTCTCCCCCCTGCCTCTGCCTCTGCCTCTGTCTGCTGCTTGCACAGGTACTCAACTCACCTGTGCTGCGCAGGCTGTAGCTGCTGCTAGACACCATTGGCCTGCATGTGCTCGCCGCCTCCCATGCTGGCCACATTGGATGTTAAGGAGAATAAATCTCCATAGAGGCGATGTTGATCTTTCTCTCGTAACTCAGACATTTAGAAATAAAGCCGAAGTTAAAAAGTCTAATAGAAAATATTTATTTCGGTACAAAAACAATAAATTCTGAATAATTACATTCTTGCTAATTAAATGCGACCGCTCCCGGTCAGAGCCAAACCATAAGAGAACAATGGAGAATCAGGAATGCACACATGCGCATAAGGTCACATCACGTGTCCTGCTTGTAATGGAATGTACCATAATATTAGGATAGGGATGCATCACCCTGCATAGACATACAACTGACAATATTCACTACGTGACATTGGACATGTTAAAACCAAGGCCATCTTATTTTCTATCAATATCATTTGATTCCTAAGTGAAAATAAACTATGATTTTGGGGAAAAACCCAATTATTCTAAATTAGATTTAGATGCCTTAACAATTTATAACTTGAAGTAAAAATGACATATATAGCACATTAATGTTACAAGCTGCATAACCACTGCAACATATTTTTCAACATCCGAACTTCGTTGAGTTAAGCTTAGCAAACAGTTGTTTTACAATATTATTACAGAACTATTACAAGTCACGAGTCTCTTTTGATTGCAATACATGTGAGTCAAATAAATAAATTTAATATGGTGTACTTAATGAGACTTAAAGTCGTTCAAAGAAGTGCAAACTTTTATGCCAAATTTGAGATACATTTTAATTATGAAAAAGCAGATTAGATAATAACTAAAAACCATTTTTACTGGAATCCTTAAACACATAACAGACAATACCGTAGAAGGCAATGCTCTATATAGACTTTTTAAGAAAAACAACATGCTGAAATTGATAAGTGTATTAACATTGTTCGTAAATTCAGTCATTTTTAGAAGTCTAAATATATTATAAGGGATCCTTGATGCTCTCTGAGCTTGGTTGTTTGCTTGCAGATGTTTCATTACCAAAACTAGGTAACATCATCAGTGCTAGTACAGATGATGTTACCAAGTTTGGGTAATGAAATGTCTGCAAAAACCCCAACCAAGTTCAGAGAGCACCAAGAACCTCTCATTTCAACCCTGAACTACAAATATTATCCTATATTGTCGAAAAATAATTGATTAAAATGTCAGGTTTAATTCAGATGGGTTTCCTTCCATTAATTTATGATTATGGTATAACTTCAGAAGCTGTAGGTGCTTCATCACGGGAGGTTTTTAAGAAAAGATTGGACAGCCACCTATCTAGAATCTAGAACAGTGATGGCGAACCTATGGCACGGGTGCCACAGATGGCACGCGGAGCCATATCTGCCGGCACGCGAGCCGTTGCCCTAGCTCAGCTCCAGCACGCATGGGCGTGCACGCCAGCTGATTTTTGGCTCGTGTGGAGGCTCTGGGAGGATGATTTTGGCCTCCGGAGGGCCTCTGAGGTGGTGGGGGGAGCGTTTTCGCCCTCCCCACGCTCTAAGAAAGCCTCTGGAGCCTGGAGAGGGCAAAAAATGGGCCTACTGGGCCCACTGGAAGTCGGGAAATGGGGGAGTGGGGGGGTCACGCACACATGCACAGGGGGGTGAGGCAAGTGGGGGGCTTTGAATTATGGGTGTGGGCACGCACGCGTGTGCAATAGCGCGTGCGCGCACTATTTCGGCACCCGAGGAAAAAAAGGTTCGCCATCACTGATCTAGAATAACAGGGTTGGTAGGGACTTTGGAGGTCTTCTAGTCCAACCCCCTGCTTAGTCAGGAAACCCTATAGCCGTGATGGCGAACCTATGGCACGGGTGCCACAAGTGGCACGTGGAGCCATATCAGTGGGCACGCGAGGTCAGGTCCGGCGCACATGTGCGCACCGGCCGGCTGATTTTCGGGCCTTCTGGGCCCACTGGGAGTCAGGAAACAGGCTGTTTCCAGCCTCCAGAGGGGGTGGGGAAGGCCGTTTTCGCCCTCCCCAGGCTCCTAGAAGCCTGGAGAAAGCAAAAAATGGGTGTGCCATTGCATGCTGGGAGTGGGGGGGTCATACGCGCATGTGCGGGGGTGCATGGAATTATGGGTGTGGGCACGCACACACGTGATCCCACGCATCCCCCCCCCACTTTTTGGCACGCAAACCAAAAAAGGTTCGCCATCACTGCCCTATAGCATTTCAGACAAATTGTTATCCAATCTCTTCTTAAAAACTTTCAGTGTTAGAGCATTTACAACTTCTGGAGGCAAGTTGTTCTACTGATTAATTGTTCTAACTGTCAGGAAATTTCTCCTTAGTTCTAGGTTGCTTCTCTCCTTGATTAGTTTCCACCCATTGCTTCTTGTTCTACCCTCAGATACTTTGGAGAATAGCTTTACTCCCGCTTCTTTGTGGCAGCCTCTGAGATATTGGAACACTGCTATCATGTCTCCCCTAGACCTTCTTTTCATTAAACTAGACATACCCAATCCAGGGGTGAAATTCAGCAGGTTCTGGAGAACCGATAGTGGAAATTTTGAGTAGTTCTGAGAACCGGCAAATACCATGTTTGGCTGGCCCCAGAGTGGGGTGGGAATGGAGATTTTGCAGTATCCTTCCCCTGTCACACCCACCAAACCACGGCCACAGAACCGGTAGGGAAAATTTTTGAATTTCACCCCTGCCCAATTCCAGCAACTGTTCTTCATATGTTTTAGCCTCCAGTCCCCTAAAAATCTTTGTTGCTCTTCTCTGCACTCTTTCTAGAGTCTCAAAATCTTTTTTACATTGTGGCGATCAAAACTGGATGCAGTATTCCAAGTATGGCCTTACCAAAGCATCTGAAATGGTATAGGGCAGTGATGGAGAACCTATGACACGCGTGCCATAGATGGCATGCGGAGCCATATCTGCCGGCACGTGAGCTGTTGCCCTAACTTAGTTCCAGTGTGCATGTGCACGCCGGCCAGCTGATTTTCGGCTTGCACAGAGGCTCTGGGAGGGTGCTTTCGGCTTCCGGAGGGCCTCGGGGGGGGGGAGGCGTTTTCACCCTCCTCAGGCTCCAGGGAAGCCTCTGGAGCCTGGGGAGGGCAAAAAAACGGGCCTACCAGGCCCACCAGAAGTTGGGAAATGGGCAGTTTCCGGCCTCCAGAGGGCCGGGGGGGGCGGGGGAGGCCGTTTTCACCCTCTCCAGGGATTGAATTATGGGTGTGGGCACTCATGCATGTGCGATAGCGCGCGCACACGCGCTTTCGGCACCCGAGGGAAAAAAGGTTCGCCATCACTGGTATAGGGTCTCCTGCTTGAGCAAGGGGGTTGGACTAGAAGACCTCCAAGGTCCCTTCCAACTCTGTTATTCTCTTATTATGATACAAATATTAAGGAGGCAGTTTCATAACTTAAAACCTGCTCTCTTATTTAGATCTCTCTTGCTAAGAAATCTCTATCCTGATTGATTGAATTTCCGAAACTATAAAAGGGAAGGGTTAATTGCTCAGTCTATTCTTTAAGAAACTGAAGAACCAAGAGATTCCCAGGAACCCCTCCTATCTGCCAGACAAATAAATCAATATTTTCAGGGATTTGAGCGTTTAGCACTGCCAGTTTCCCTTACTCCTTCAGACTTCTCACGCGCTTGGTGGTAACAGCAATGTGACACTCCCTCGGATCTTCAAAAAGTGAGACTCTCACAGGTCGGGCCGGGCTGATTTCACACCTCTGTCTCCCCGCCCCCTCAACCCCTGCTGAGTCTCCTGCGCTGTCCTCCCCACCCCCCAACCTCCCCCCCAGGATCCTGGAGAGATGCGCTCTCGTTTTCCGCCTCGCCGCGATCGCTTCTCTTCGGGTGTTGTCCTCCTTCGCCTTACAAGGCTGCGCCCGAAGCTCCCCCTCCTCCTCGTCCTCGTAGGTGGCAGGGGGCGGAGCTCCTCGCGCTGAGGTTTTGGGACCCTGCTCGGCTCTTCCCTCCCAGAACCGAGCGCGGCGGCCGCAGCTGGTCCTGCGCTCCGGACCAAAAGCCGTCGCCGCCGCCGCCGCCTCCCGGCTCCCGTCTGCGACGCGTGCCGAGCAGCTGCAGAAAGGCCGCGCTTTGCAAGCAAGCTTCCTTGTGTGCCCGGGCCGGATCGGCGCAGGCAGGTTGGTAAAAGGCTTGGAGTTAACCGGGGGAGTGGCGGGGACGGGGAGGCGATCCTCGTCCGTTTCAAGGAGCTGCCGCTGCCCAGCACGGCTCGGTTGGAAGCAAGGCGGGCGGAGAAGCCGTTTGGGGCAAAAGGCGAAAAAGAGACCTTGCCTGCCCCAGATCTAAGAGCAGGGGAAGGTGGGGACGGACACCCCCGCCCGCTTTTCCCAACACCAACCCGGGTCTTCTCTCAGTGCCGGATCGTCCCCTTTCGAGGTGGCAATGGGAAGCCCAGCGGAACCCAAACTTGGCGGCAAGTCCAGCGGGGCAGGCTGGCAAGCGCCCTCTCGCCGTTGACACCCGGCCGTCCGGAGTAAGGCCGTGACTAAGCACCCCCGCCCACCCCATTTTCCCGGATTGACAGCCAGCGCGGGAGAGTTTCCAAAGAGCTTTGGGGGGGGGGCTGTTTTCGTCGCTCCCCCCCTCCCCCTTTGCGCCTCTTCCTCTCGGTCGCTGCCCCTTACAGCTTTTCTTTGATCGTGTGGAGTGGGCGAAGCAGGCACTCGGGGGAGTGGAGAGGGGCGCGGCGTGCGTCTCGCTTGGCCGTGGGTGGAAGAAAAAAAATATATCTGGGGATGCTCAAAGAAGGCTCCTTTGCCTGATCCGGGCCTTCTTCCTTCCCAGAGGTGCAGGCTGGGTTTTGGATTGGAAAGGACTGGCAGGTTTTCCTCCTCCTATTGCCAAACGCGACCAAGCCCATTCTTTTCCCTTCTGTTTTGAAAGGTGATGGGGCTGGTGTTTGCTCTCCCGTTGGGATCTAGGCACTTGCTGTAACTCTGAGAAGGAAAATAGTGGAGGCAGAGCCTAATTTGTGAAAGTGTTAACTTCCCTCTTTTACAGCCTCTTATAAAGGCCAAGACCATTTGGGTTTTCATTCTATTGTCTTCCTGATCTTTGAAGCTCAATTTGTTCCTTTACTCAAAGAGGAATAACAGGAGGAAAAACTCTTTGGTACATTGCTATCTTATTTCTCTTACACTCCAGTCTTTTTGCCCTAAGGGTTTTGTAGCCATTTCACGGGTTGTTACAGGCAGGGTGTTATTGAGCGCTGGTTTCCATGCAACTCAGGACTGATATTGCAAGGCTAACCAGGCTGCAAAAATACGGATGACCACTACATACAGCACCGAGAGCTTTTAGTCTCTACTTGCTGCCCTCAACAGTCACCCCGGGTTTTTTTTAGTAGTTCTCTGCTGCTGTCTCAGTCAGAAGGCAAGGCAGATGTGGGCTGCCTAGCTGACTTCTGTGACCTGACAGAGGCCTTGTTGGGTGGTATTTCCAGGTTCCATAAGGCTTCCACTGCTGACTTCCTGATGTCAAAAGAACAAGAGAGCTCTTTTTTGTTTGCCAACTGACAACCAGACATGTTAGGAAAGATGAGAGGGGCTGACCTGTTTCTTCACCAAACTAAAACTCCTCGTATCCTGGACATAAATTGTTTCAACTCCTACCCTCAAAACGACCCTATAGAGCACTGCACACCAAGACAACTAGACACAAGAACAGTTTTTCCCTGAATGCCATCACTCTGCTAAACAAATAATTCCCTCACCACTGTCAAACTATTCACTAAGGCTGCATTACTATTAGTCTTCTCATCGTTCCTATCACCCATCTCCTCCCACTTATGACTGTATGACTGTAACTTGTTGCTTGTATGCTTACGATTTATAATAATATTGATTGTTTCCTGATTGCTTATTTGTACCCCATGACAATCATTAAGTGTTTTACCTCATGATTCTTGACAAATGTATCTTTTCTTTTATGTACACTGAGAGCATATGCACAAAAGTCAAATTCCTTGTGTGTCCAATCACACTTGGCCAATAAAGAATTCTATTCTATTCTATTCTATTCTATTCTATTCTATTCTATTCTATTCTATTCTATTCTATACTATACTATTCTATACTATTCTATACTATTCTATACTATTCTATACTATTCTATACTATTCTATTCTAAAAGGTGGGGCTTTGTGATTCATGGGTTCATTTCCACTTGACACTAAAAGCCATAAGAGCAGAGCCCAGGGCTGGATCTGGTAACCTTCCTGCAGCTTCTCCCAGCCCGATGCCTGGTAGGACTACCCATCCTATCATTCTGATCCACCTTCATTAAAGGGTTGTTGCAATTTGGAACAAGCTATTCTTGCACTAGCTAGCCCAACCTTCAACCCTGCATTTCTTGCATTGCTCCCCAGCTTGGCTTCATAGTGAAACTTAATTTTCATCGCAGCTTTTCTTGGCCCCCTTCCCCCATATTGAAAGAACTCATGACAATTTACCTCACTAGCCTGCTCCCTTCCTTAACACTTCTCTCGTTAAATTACAGCTTCCGTTGGGGATGAAGAAGTAACAAGGAGAAGTTCCATCTCTGCCATACCAGGAATCTTAAGGATAAAAGAAGTGAGTGTGACGACGCTTATGGAAGATTTCCTTGGAGTCCAAGGTTCCTGGGACTGAGGAAATACCTACAGATCTCCAAAACTAGTATATCAGGTGGCAGATTTTGTTCCAAGCTCCTTCGGGTCATCATGACTGGGAAAATGGCCTCTAGCCTGACTTATACCGGAGTGATCTGGGCCTTGCTTTCCTTCCTTTGTGCTGGAGCCTGCTGTGTGGGCTTCTTCATGCCTTATTGGCTGCTGGGTTCTCAGCTGGAGAAACCAGTCTCTTTTGGCACTTTCCGGAGATGTTCCTATCCTGTTCGAGATGAGAGCCGCCAGATTACAGTCATGGTGGAGCAGTGTGGACGTTACGCATCCTTCCAGGCCATTCCAAGTGTGGAATGGCAGATCTGCACAGTGGTGACCGGTTTGGGCTGCGGCCTCCTCCTTCTAGTGGCCCTCACTGCACTTATGGGATGCTGTATATATGAGCTGATCTCCAGGACTGTGGGCAGGGTGGCTGGAGGCATCCAATTCTTGGGAGGTAAGTACCTACATACTCCTGACCTTGGAACCAATGCCTGCCATTGCAGACACAATGCCTCCATTGTTCTTGCTGAATCAAATTCTCTCTTATATTCATTTTTCTGCTAGGGCCAGCCTCCACAATATGGGAGGGATATATTTATAAAGCAAAAAGACAGTGAATGGAATTTCCAATGCTGAACCCTTTTATTAAAGTACTATCGTTTCTCCTGTGGGAAAAAGAACTGTTTCAGAGTTCACTCTTAATCTCTTGTCCCTGAAGTAGTGAGATTTTCCACCCATTACTTGCAGGGAAAGAGTACTTGACTGCTACTCAGTCATGTTTGCCTGAAGGAATTGTTCTGGTGAGAACACAATACACCACAATTCTAACCATTTATACCACCATTGTGTTTCTTGGAACATCCCCTCAACTGTTCATATTAAAATGGGAAACATTATTATTAGAAAATATTCGAAAATTAGAATTAGAAAATAACAATTTTTTTTAGATTGGAGCTCATATCACATTTTGAAAGTTATTCTCCCTTCCCCAAAGTCTGCTCAAGTCTGAGAGACCATTTCCTCTAGTTTATTGTTTCTGACCATATGGTTTTAATTCTAATTTTTCCTTTGTGTGTGTCTGGCTGTAATTCCTCTTTCTGTGTGTGTGTATGTGTGTGTGTGTGTGTGTGTGTGTGTGTGTTTGCAGCTGTTTTCAATTCCAACTTCTGCAGCTGTGAAGGGGGAGAAAAAAAAACCCCAAGAATTATGTAAGAAGTCACATTTTATGACATTTTGTGAGGAGATAAAACAGAGCCTCCCTTGAGCTGAGGAGAACTTCTGGCTACAGACACATCCATGCAGCTTCCTGGTCAACAGTATAGAAGTGAATTTTTCCATTACCTTCTCTGACGTATTTTTTAACTTCCCCGATTTTGCCTCCAGCTTTGGAATACCCTGGTGATGTGTCATCATAACACTGACCAGGTTTAAGCTTGCTTAGCTTCCAAATCTGGATAAGTTTAGCCAAGTGCTACCCCCTGCTAAGATGACGGGAACTTTGTTTTCTGAAAGTGTGGTGATGGTGGTAGAAATGGAAATTGATTGCTGATAATGGTCTTATCTTCTCCCTTCTAAGCATTCTGTAAGAAAAATGATGTTGCAACGGAGAATTCATACAGATGTTGCAATGGAGAACTCATATAGTACATCAAATTTCTATTCTGATGGTATAAGTTAATATTAGTGGCTGCTTCTACAATTTCTCTTTAAAGCCACATTCATCCAAGCTGATTAAAAAAAATACAAAGATATAGGATGGACTCCAATGTCAGTAGAAAATATTCCACTCATCTATTTTGGGGGGATATCTTCTACTTTACAAGCATACTTTTCAAAGTGTATTGGGTGATAAAATAAATTAGCAACAAAGTAACACGAGCTTGGTGTAAATTCAATTGGACAATTCTAATTAAATTCTAATTAACTTTTCCAAATGACTTTTATGGAAGCAGATAAATTTAGGTGCAAAATTTACAGATGCTAAAATTAATGCTGTGATGTGTGGCAGTATATCTGTTATTTTTCTTAATTAAGGAAAATGTACTCAATTAGCTATGTTTAGAATAATTATAAGCACTGTAATAAAATAATTCCCAAAGAAAGGTTTTAATCTGAATATAATATATTCATCTATCTCCCAGTTTCCACCGTTTCTGCCAAATAATTTATTTCAGCTATTAGGAGAAAGATTTTTTGAGAAATTTACATAATATTCATAATTAGCTTTGTTTTTACTATATTTAAATAAAAATGAACCGGTGATATACATTTTTTTCCATTGAATGAGGGAATTGGAAAACTTTCTTCAAAAGATTCTAATGTGAAGTCTTCCAGAAAACTCACATTTCTACCAAAATAATAGGTGCTTATGCAGTAATACTTGTCTGCTTTTTAAAATAATTTTGCCCTCATTTTTTACCATAATTGTTGATAATTTTCTGTACAACAGTTTCATTTTGTGGCTGTTTTTACCAAATTTCGCTTTTTTCATTAATGAAAAATCTTACCCTAACAATTTGCTTTTGTCTTGCAATCTACTTGAAACTAAGTAAACTTAGCTCTACTGATGGGGAGGCAGAATGAAAGTACTTTAATGTAGTTTTGATGTAGTCAAAATGATTGGAACCATAATTCTTTGCACTTATTTGCCCAGTATATAGTGCCAATGTAGCAACTTTTGGGATATGTGTGTCAGTGAAAAGCAATAGGAATATATCTTAAGGCCGTGAAAATCAAAGAAAGCAATCAAGTTCAGTGCTTTTGTATGCTTCACTGTGAATTGTTGTAGTTCAAATCTTTTTTATTGTCTTATTAGTTATATAATTAATATTAAGGTCTTTGCAGCTGTTTAGTTGACACGTTGAAGAATAACTCCTACTCCAGAAAACAGCTTACAAATTCTGGTTACTTAATGAGGTTGTTGAATGTTGAATTGGACCCTCCCTTGCCCAGTTGTCTTGTTCTCATAACAGTAATTGAGCAGTGCTATTCTGTCCCCTACTAAGATGGTTGGTGGAGAGGAACAAGTTGCCCCATGCAAATTAGTTAGTATCCTAGGATCCTTCATTCAGCAGCTGAACAATGTGAGAAGGATAGCAAACATGGCAACTATAACTACTAGCCAGACAGAGACTATTCCCTCTAGTTGCAACAACAGGGACAGACTACGCCCCTAGCAACCCTGGGCTGGAAATCCCCAATCAATAGCCCCAACTTGGACAGCAACTCAAACTGATGACATTTAACCCCTTGTTTTCCCATCCTTTAGGCAATGACTGGGGCTGAAGATGGGGGAAAAAAGGCCTTTTGTATGATTTGCTCAGCTTTTCACTTGCAGCTCCATGGGGACGGAGTGATTAGTGGGAAACAAGGGGTTGAAATTTCGCATCACGTTTTGACGCTGAAACAAAGATAAGAAGCACCAAGATCTTAGTATAACATACAAAATATTTTGATATATACTTGTGCGGAAGTGTGGTGGACTGTGGAAAAGCAAAGCATTGGAGAAAGAAAATAATGGGTGTATGTGTGTATGCCTTTGTAGCATCGTTCAGAAGGGCTATGAAGGGAAGTTATGTTTCTAAGGAAAAATCTAACCCAACAAAAAGAAGAATTATTTTATTAACATGTAGCTTCACGGATATGAATAAATATATAATTTATTTATTTGTTCATTCATCATTACTCATTGCTCCCCTTTTTTCATATGTGAACCTTTTTCAGTCTGAATTAAATTTAGTCCTTACTACCCGTGTTTCCCCAAAAATAAGACCCTGTCTTATATATTTTTGAACCTTGAAATAAGCGCTTGGCCTTATTGCCATGCACTCAAAAGCCCGATTGGGCTTATTATCAGGGGATGTCTTATTTTGGGGGAAAACAGAGTAGTAACCTCCAACCTGTTGGCCAGTCTCTATGAAGAGCAACAGTTGCTAAATTACTGCATTTGGAGCCAGGATGCAAAGAAAGGGCCAGAGGCATACATCCTGGGAACTCTGTGTTTAATAAAAAGCAAATCCTGTTTGTACACAAGGCATGGCCCATCCCAAAGGTTACACATTTCACAGTTTTAATATCAGAGTGAATAGCCAGCTAAAAGCTATCCGAATGGATGGCTTCTTCCCCTCGTGCTGTATTTTGTAGTACTATTACTTTGGCTGAATCTCTGTTCTTAACCACCTCCTATGGGGTGGATTTGCAGGGCCTTTCATCTGGAGGAAAAACACTGGTTTGATTTATACCTGCCCTGCCTCTCTGTTCAAAGTAGCTAACAAAATTTCAAACAAGACAAAATACAAAGAGTTAAAAATAAGGATTAAAATCAACAATAAAAAACCCCGAAAACCATAATGACTGAGTGGTCGGTTTTGTAAGCTGTTTCAGGCTAGAGAGGTCAATGCCAACATCTTAAGCAGAGGTCTTCAAACTTGGCAACTTTAAGACTTGTGGACTTCAACTCCCAGAATTCTGGGAGTTGAAGTCCACAAGTCTTAAAGTTGCCAAGTTTGTGGACCCCTGACCTTAAGTGCTTAGTGATTTGCTCTTCTTGCAATTAATACCACAGCCTATTTAAGGTGCTACTTTCTCTGTGCTCAGTTCAGTTGAGGAAACTTCCAGTACTGTATCATTCTTCATTTTGGAAATTTATATGATTTGGTATTATTAAATTCAGAGGGACACATTGGAAGTTTTATTATATCCACTAGCAAGGGTGACTGTTCTTGATTTGCTCAGTCTCTAGAGCGGGGGTGTCAAACTCACGTCGTCACGCCTCTTTGCTAAACCGGGCGTGGCCAACTCGTGACGCATCCGGCCCGCGATCTGAGAGTTTGACAGCCCTGCTCTAGAGTCTAGATCAGCGGTTCTCAACCTGGGGGTCGCGACCCCTTTGGGGGTCGAACGACCCTTTCACAGGGGTCGGGAGACTTCGCCCGGACACCGCCATTTGGGTTTTTTACCCTCTGCGCATGCGCAGAATGCTTTGCGCATGCAGAGGGTAAAATAACCCAACTGGCGGGGCAGGGGGTGCGGCGGCGGGCGCGGCGGCAGGGTGGGTCATGTCGGGGGCGGGTCACGGGTCGCGGTATTAGGTAGGTTGAGAACCACTGGTCTAGATTAATCCGTTTTTCTCTCCTTCTGTCTATGGAGATTCTAAGTCATTCAGGTCACGGTTGTCCCAAAAGTGCTTTTTTCAAAAGGCAACTGGACTTGGTTTTTTTCTTGAAGAGGTTTCGCTTCTCATCCAAGAGGCTTCTTCAGTTCATTAAAGTCAACTGAAGTGAAGCTTCTCCGGTGAACTGAAGCTTTTTCAGTGAACTGAAGAAGCTTCTTGGATGAGAAGCAAAACATCTTTAAGGAAAAACAAAATCCAGTTGCCTTTTGAAAAAAAACACTTTTGGGTCTCTCTCCTCTTCCGTTGTGATTCCTAATTTGTCCCTCGCTCCAAGTCCTTTGCCGTCTCCAAGCTTCATCCGCCCTAGTTTGATCTGTCATTCCTTTTAAGTCAAGTATGTATAATAGTAGGAATCACTAATGTTCAAGTATAGCCTAGAATACATTGGAGGACTGCAGGTGAATGAGACCCAAAAGTCTGTAAAATGTACCGTATTTTTCGGAGTATAAGACGCACCTTAGTTTTTGGGGAGGAAAACAGGGGGGGAAAATCTGCCTACCAGGTATTCATCTGGCTAGCGTCCTTAGTCTGGTCAGCTTCAGCACATTATTTTATCCCCTGATTAGGACTTAAAAAAACCTTCTTCTGAGAGAGTAACAATGAAAGAGCATGCAAGCCAGTAAGAGCTGGGAAGATAGATAGCACCTGGTTAGGGCTAGAAAAAAACTTATTCGGAGCAAGTAGAGCAATGAAAAAAACCCTGCAAAGACTTAGGGCTGGAAAAACATTCTTCTGAGAGAGTAACAATGAAAGAGCCTGCAAGGTAAGAGCTGGGAAGATCTGTTAGCACCTAGCTAGGGCTGGGAAAAAAAGCTACATTCGACGTATAAGACGCACCCGAATTTTCAGCCACTTTTAGGGAGGAAAAAGGTGCGTCTTATACTCCGAAAAATACGGTATATGATTGTAGTTATTTCTTTAAAAAAAAGTTCCTGCACCTTCAGATCTCAAGAGATGCCAGAATCTTATTCACCTCCATTTTCTCTTTGATGTATTTACCTGATCTCATAACTGAGAGCTAGGTGAGAAATGATATCAATTTTTCAACTTCAGATACATTATTTGTGTCAGGGATGTGAGTCTTTGCTTTGAAATAATAAAAAATGGGTTATATAAATGTAATTGATCCATTGGGAAGTTCCCTAGCAGCGGAAATATGTCAGTCAGCTGGTCCTGAGGCTTATTATATATAAAGCAAGCAACAAACTCCAGTTCTTTTCTGTTGGGGTAGATGTTTGTCTTAGGAATTCCCCCATGGCTCATTAAAATGTGTCAAAGCAATGAAACTCACGCAGCCCTAAGTTCTGTTGCAGAGGTGGTGGTTGTTTGTTCTTCATTTGAAATGTTTGTCACAGTTATTCTACATTTCTCTCTCTTGCTCATCCCATTTTGATTCTGCACTAGTTTTTAAGCAAATATTTTTTCTCAATGTATCTTACAACAATTAAAAATCAACGCATAGTGACTATGGAAGGAAATTGTCCACGACTGCAAATATAACACATGCCTTTTCCTCAGGCTTTACAGACAAAAAGACAAGACATACAAGTGATGGACTAATAGGAGAAATGGAAAACACAGGAAATACAAAATATCAAATGTTTTCTCCTAAATGAAACCTTTCCACCAGTACAGATTGCTTGCAGATTCACACAATGCTCTGAACTGGAAAGCAGACAGCCACATTTTTAGCATAGTCTTTGGTGCAAACCTAGCATGTAAGTTAGCTTATTATTCAATTTACAAAATAAATTAAGCACTTAGATTAATTACACAAATTACAGTGTACTGTGGGTGTGTGATGTGAACTGACTGCATTTTCAAAATTTCAGATCCTTTTTTTCCCCCAGCCCTGCCTGGACTTGCAGAGAGAGAGAGGTGAAATGGCAGGAATAAAGCATATGGTTAATTTTATTTCACGGGTAATAGAAATTGTGTTAAATAACACTTTTCCTTTCAGCTAAAAAGGGATGCCTGACATACTCAGCCCGTAGCATTTCATAAATTGACATGGAATGAAAGTTTATTAGTTAAACTTATGAAGTGGTAAGAATGGAGAAGTTTATGAAATATATCCCAAAGGTGCTTTTTCAGACCTGGATGACTGAGAATCTCCATAGACATTTATGAAATATCTATTATTTAAACAATATTGCTCACGGTTGCTCAGGTAATACTGTATGTTATTATTTTAATTGGTTTCTCAAATCTCTTAAAAATATGTTCTTGTTGATGTTTTTTGTGTCCCCCCCCATAAAAAACACCAATTACTGTAAAGTAGAAGTCTTTGTTAACTATTTGACATGTTGGTTCATTTATTCTGTGATGCTCTACAATTTAGGCAGAGCCTGAAGTTTATCTAAGCCTTTCCTTTTTCCTGATTACTTTTTAAATCCAGATTGAGTATCAAGTCACTCATGCCCTTGTCACCTCACGGCTAGACTACTGTAATGCGCTCTACATGGGGCTACCCTTGAATAGCATCCGGAGACTGCAATTGGTGCAGAATGCAGCTGCGCGAGCTGTGGTGGGTGTACAGAGATACACCCACGTAACACCCATCCTCCGCCAGCTGCACTGGTTGCCTATTAGTCTCCGGTCGCAATTCAAGGTGTTGGTTTTGACCTTTAAAGCCCTACATGGCTCAGGGCCAGGTTACCTTCGGGACTGCATCCTACCACATACCTCCCTACGACCAGTTAGATCCCACAGAGAGGGCCTCCTCCGGGTCCCGTCAGCCAAACAATGTCGGTTGGCAGGGCCGCGGGGGAGGGCCTTCTCTGTGGGAGCCCCGTCCCTCTGGAACCAACTCCCACCAGAGATCCGGACCATCCCCACTCTACTGGCCTTCCGTAAAGCCGTGAAAACATGGCTCTTCCGACAGGCGGGGTGAATAAGGAGATCAGATTCCCCCATGAATGGTGTTTTTGATAATGTTTTAATATTGGTTTATTTTTAAATTGTTATTATTGCTTTTAATGTATGTTTCTTATCCATGTTGTACGCTGCCCTGAGTCCTACGGGATTGGGCGGCCTATAAGAGCGTAGAAATAAATAAATAAGTATCCTGGACCACAATACTAACTAATTTCACCAACAGACATAACTAAGAGGTAACCTCTTGGAAAAGGTTGGACTGGTATGTAATTGAATGCCAAATGTATTTATAGGTTCTAAGGCTCTGTCCAGGGAAATGCATGGATACAAAAACTAGCCCAAAAGAAGAAGAAAAACAGGAGGGAATGTTCCATCATCCTACGATCCATACACAGTTCAATCTGAAAGTTATAAACCAGGCATCATTAAATTGAAATATAGTTCACTTCCTCACTCTAAGACTAATTGCCATCTTGGTGCAAAGTTATCAAAGGACACGAGTTTCTATAAACTTGGCATAAACATTTATGTAGAACCCATTTTGGCTGTCAGAGCATTGCTGAGCCCAGATAATGATACATGCATGGCTGGGGATCTAAATATCTGATAGATTCTGTTCTACCTGTTTTCCTGCCAATCCGCCCATTGTGATCTAGTGGCACATTTCTTCGATGATGTTCTTTCTACCTGCCAAGAATTCATAGTGTAGTAATCCAAAAGAGACCTGTTTCAAGGGTCCTTCCACAAATACCTCCCTGCACCAATTAAGTTTGATGCAAAGCAGGGGTGAAATTCAGCAGGTTCGGACAGGTTCTATAGAACTGGTGGCAGGAATTATGCGCAGTTTGGAGAACCGGTAAATCACACCACTGACTGGCCCTGCCCTCCCCCCCTCCCCCCCACTCCTTCTCTCTTTCTCGGGCTCATACACCCAGAGCAAACATGAGGAGGCAAGAAGCAGCCAGGTTGAACGCTGGAAGACTTGGCCAAACTTTTCTGTCGGTTCTGTGGGCGTGGCTTGGTGGGGTGGTGCTGCCCCACCTTGCCGTGAATGATGTCAAGTTGGCCATGCCCACTCAGTCACATGACCCTCACCAAACCACGCCCACAGAACCAGTAGGGGGGGAAATTTGAATGTCACCCCTGATGCAAAGCCATTCTCTGGTACCAGTTGAAGTCATCTGCTCCTGCAGGCTTTCTGTTTAATTTAGGTGGCCAATAGTACTGATTTTGGTTGCTATCACCATTGCTGTTGGTCTTGCTGTCCTGTAAAATGAATTTAAGCATTTGTAATGTAATTGTTATGTTATATCTCTGCTTTGGGATTATAGATATGAGCCACGGTGGTGCAGTGGTTAGAGTGCAGTACTGCTGACTGCTGGCTGACTGCAATTTGGCAGTTCAAATCTCACCAGGCTCAAGGTTGACTCAGCCTTCCATCCTTCCGAGGTGGGTAAAATGAGGACCCAGATTGTTGGGGGCAATATGCTGACTCTGTAAACCGCTTAGAGCGGGCTGTAAGGCACTGTGAAGCGGTATATAACTCTAAGTGCTATTGCTATTGCTATAGTTATTTTTTTTAGTAAGGAAACCTTTACTAGGATATATATTTGGTACATCAATTGGACTAAGGTCACAGGGAAGCACATGAGTTGAAGAGAAGGTGAACAAGTTTGCTTCCCCCCCCCCCCGAACTCCTGTGTTCTTGTTCAATTCTTGTGCATGGTATGCAGAAACATCAGTCAATGTGTTTTTTCTCTTTTGTGGGGAGCTGACATAATGTCAACTGTCTCATTGGCGCATGCCGCAAAAGAAACTTCTGGGGCATTGTTTTTCCAAAAGTACAGCTTTACTGATAGTTCCACATGGGTACAGAAGAAGCAGAGCCAGTTCTGAGGTTTTTTCGTGCAAAAAGCAGCTTAGGTAAAAATCCCCTTTTCCCCCTGAGCCACCTACTGTCCATTATTGACCAAACATATACAGTCCACCCGGAAAGGGGTAAACCCAACGCTACTATGCACAGTGTTGTTACATGCCACTTCCGCAAAAGGTAAAAGCTCAGCCCAGTTGGTTCGCTGGTAGTTCACGTAACACCGAAGGTACTGCTCCAAGTCAACCATGACACATATCTTTAATCAAGTTCCCAGGTATACTTCAGGTATATCTTTAGCAAATCGGCTGTAATGATTAAACCCAAGTGCTTAACTAACCATTGCTCCAATGATTCCTCTGTAGAAGGAACAGCACAAAAATTTCCTACTTGCTTAAGCTTTCATTAGACTTTATTATGGGACGTTTTCTTCATCCAAACATTTTTAGCCTCTTTTCACTTAGTGAGAGACAGGCTGTTGCAAAGTATCTGAAAAAAAATATACTAGCTCAGTATTGTGTTGTATTAAAAATAAGACCAAATATTTTATCGCCTTCCACATTTCATGGGAATGTGTGATCTATTAGCAACATCCCTCTGCCCCATAAAACATTTCTGACAAAGGTCCTTTTTCTAGTCCCCGCTTTTGCACACATGGCTGAAAGCTCTTTTTCCCATTTATGTATTTATTATTTCGATTTATATAGCCACCTAGAGCCATGTATTTGTCATGTGTGAACACATTCCCATGAAATGTGGGAGATGATAAAATATTTAGCCATATGTTGAATGTTTTAAGAAATGGAAGATGATAGATTAGTCCCTCGCAGGCTGTCATTAGTCCAACATGACTATCATTCGTGTTGCCAAACTGCCAGGAGTAGAGATTCCTCTCATTGCAGAAAAATAGCAGGGGATCATAATAATCCCTTTGCTTCCCTTTCCAGGAATCGTATCAGCTAGCTTAGGCAAGCGCCAGACATGCATTTGGCACTCATGCTGCCAGCGAATATCCCTGGCATCAGTAGGCAACACTCTGATATAAATGGCGAATAACAATTTGTATTCCGAGAAAATTACTCCTTGGAGTACTGCATATAGATGGTCCTTGACTTATAGCCATTCGTTTGATGACAGTTCAAAGTTATTCCTCGTAAAAAAAAATATTTATGACCTCTCCTTGAAATGAAGACCGTCACACCACCCCTGCAGTTAACGGGATGCAATTCAGACACTTGGCAGTTGGCTCACATTTACAACTGGGTGCAGCATCGTGCAGTTATGTGATTGTAATTTGAAACTTTCTTAGCTGGTTTCCAACTAGCAGTGCTAATTGGGGAAGCTGGATTCGCTTAACAGCCATGGTGATTTGCTTAGCAGCTGTGGTAAAAATGGTGGCAAAATGGGGTCTGGTCAGGTGGTGACTTGCTTTATGACCACATTGACTTATGATGGAAATTCCAGTCCCAGTTGTGGTTGTATGTTGAGGACTACCTATAGTAGCCAGAAAATGATCCAGAAAGTTAGCTGGTAATCAATTTATTATTTTTAACTTTTGTGCCTTAACTTTCAGTTGGGATTCTAGGATTTCTCTCAGTCCTTTCCTCCTTTCCTTAAAACTGAAATACTAGATAGATTTTGTTCCAAGACTATGAAAGTTCTGAGTCATCCAGGTCATGGTTGCCCCAAGGGTGCTTTTTCAAGAGGCAACTGGATTTTCTGGTTTTTCTTTGAAGATGTTTCGCTTCTCATCCAAGAAGCTTCTTCAGCTCTCCGAAACATCTTCAAAGAAAAACCAGAAAGTCCAGTTGTCTCTTGAAAAAGCACCTTTGGGTTCAGAGACATAGTTCTTATTGTTGCCAAATTGGAGATTCTTGCTAAGCAAAAATACTTTTTTTCCTTCTTTTCTAATGTTGCTAACTCATCCCTCTTCCATAGTTCATTGATTCCCTGTATAGCTTCATGTTTAAAATGAAGCGGTTCAGATAGCTTCTTGGTATATTCCAATTTTATTGTATTTTTCTTAAGGTAATCATTAAACATGGATGCATTTAAATGCATGCTGAAAAGACACACACACACAATGTAGCTTTCTATAAATCTAACAAAAATGCTGTTAAAATTCAATATTCTTTTGTTGGCTTAACTCCAAATTCTAGATAACCAATCCAAATGGGCAAATCTTGCCAATCCTTTTGAAAGCAATCTTGAAGGAGACAGATTTTAGTGAAGAGACTTTAGGAATTTGGGGCAGGGAAAAGAGCCATCAATAATATATGTCATGTCCTGAGCTTCCAGGTGAAGAATATTGGAGCACAGCATTGTGACAGAGATTGGCCATCAGAAGGTGAATTCTAGCCAGCGTAGTCTGCCTGGACAAGGAGAGATTGTGAGATCGTCCACTCCAGACAGCTGCTCCTTGTGAGGAAACTGCAAGAATTGAGAGGTTTTTTGGGTTGACTCATGAGTCAAGCAGCTTGGAGTTAAGGAATATCAATTAAACACAGCCGTAAGGCCCCCTATCTGAACACAATGTTTGCAAAACATTGCAAACACAATGTTTGCAAAACATCTCACTTTCGTAAACATTTCTGGATGTAATCAATTTATAGATAAAGATATATTTTCTGAGTGGCAGGATAAGAGCAATCCATTTGGTGAGTCAGCATTCTTATTGGATTAAAAAGTGGGGAGGAGGAGGAAAGGGGACTTCAAAGATTTAAAAACTTTTATCAAAAAGCTTAACATTTGGACAAGTTGCAGATACTGAAACTGCAAGAGGGAGAGACTGCATTAGTGGATAATGTGGCTATGCAAAAAAAATCATTTCATCAATATTATTCCAATTTGCATAAAGGACAAGATATTTCTCTGGAAAAAGAATAGATGAATACTTTAAGAAACAAAATTACTGCAGATTACAGGGGACCAAAAACAGATTATGAATGGATCTGACTACATGGTGGAGAGAGGGGTTGCAAAGCTTTAAAAAAGATTAAAACTGGAAAGTTGGTTGGACCAGATAGATTACCAGATTCTTATTATAAATGTTTTGCAGATGTCTTTTATGACCTTTACAAAATATTGCAAATTCTAGTTTACAGGGAGGAAAGATATCAGAGAGCTGGAAAGAAGCCAATACAGAATTAATATAAATGGTAAAGAGGGACAATATTTGATTTTAACAAGAAACTATGTAGACAAATATAATTATAGAATAATGCCTACAAGTTTAGAACAATTTTGGCTGACAGGTTGAAAATAATTTTACAAGAATTTATTGGATCAGTGAGGATCAATATGTATTTTACTTAAAAGACAGTTACAGAATAATATCAGAAATTTGGAGTACTTCGAACAACATGACAAAAAGCTAGTATTGATTTTCTTACTGTAGTTGCAGAGAAGGCCTTTGACAGTATGAACTGGGCTTTCCTGTTCAAAGTTTTGAAAGGTGTGAACTTTAGAAAGAGCTTCATAAAATGGATAAGATCAATTTCTAATTCAAGGAAAGCATATAGTTGCAGAGATCTATAGATAATGGAGATCTATCAAAGACTTGTGAGATACAAAAAAGAACAAAGCACAAATGCCCATTGTCTCCTCTCTTGTCTATTTTACTCTTTAAAATATTGAATAAGAGATATGAGACAACATGAAAGGATTGTGGGAGTAAAGATTAAAAAAGAAACTTATAAGTTAGGGGCTTTTACAGATGATTTGGGGTTGGTTGGAAGATCCAGTTTAGAGGAGATTGTGGACGAAGTAAAATGTCTGGGTAATACCATGACAAATATGCATTGCATTTCATATTCAACATTCTTTGGGAAGATATGAAATGAAATTAAAAAGGAGATGGGAGAAATTACAACTATCGTTGCTGGGGAGAATTTCTGTGTCAAAAATAAATGGAAGTCTTGCTTAGAAGGATGTTTTTGTTTCCAACAATATCTGTTTTTGACAATTGACAATCAAGTCATGGTTAATATTGGGTTAAAAGTTATTATGTTACACATGCCACATTGAGAATATGAAATAGATACCACTCCCAAGTTCTGTCCAAAGTGATGTTTGAAGTGGTATTTGCCATTTTCTCTCTACATAAGCGTTGCTATTTGCATGACGAGCTATTGACATTATAGGGAAGTGGGATTTGTTGGCTCCTTATTTTTCCTTTCTTTTACAGAGGTCACTCCTTTCCCAAGTGATCTCTGGTGTGGGTGAAAACAGGAATGTAAGGCTCCATTTATTGTTTAAATCTGATGGCTAAACCTGCTGTTTTTGCCATGTGTCAAAACTCAAATCTTACCCAGCTCCACATTAGGAGAATGATGGGTGGGGGGAAAATTTCACTCGCAGGGAAATCTACCAATCATTGCTCCTTAAGTTGCTCCAGAGTAAATTTTTATGACAGTGCCTCTCAGTTGCTTTATTAACAAGGCAGTACAAGGCTTGGCTGTGGGGACAGAATCAATTTTCACAGGCATACCTTGCGTTATCTCATGGCTGGAGGACAGCATGCTAAAACAGTTGTCTGGATGAGTAACAAAAGTTTTTTTTATTATTCCGAGTTATTTGCAATGAAAGCAACAAAATAACCCCCCACCCCAATAAGTTGAAATGAAGATCTTCTAAAGCAGGGGTGTCAAACTCAAGGCCCGCGGGCCGGATGCGGCCCACGATGGGGTTGGATCCGGCCCACTGGACCGTCCTGGTCTTCCCAGTGTGAAGAGGAAAGATCGGGCCAGCATGGCTCTGGCCCAGTCTACCCAATGCGAAGAGGAAACATGCCAGCAGTTTGGGGAATGGTGTCAAGCTGGCCACGCCCACCCTGTTGGCCACACCCACCCTGCAGCCCATGCCCACCTGGCCCCCCGAGGTCAACCACAGCCCTGATGCGGCCCTCAATGAAATTGAGTTTGACACCCCTGTTCTAAAGCATAGGTGTCAAACTCAATTGCGTCACGGCAGGGTGGATTTGATTTAAATCACAATTTAAATCACAATTTAAATCACTAGTAAAAAGGCTTGATTTAAATCAACTCAATTTAAATCATAATTTTTAAAGAGCAACTGTCATCTTTGTCCTGCAGCGGCTCCTCCTCTGACCTGCTGTTGACTCACCAACAGTCCTAATATTGCAGAATATACAGCCTCATGATACATAACTAAGCTCCATTTCATGCTGAATAAACTAAATTATTAATGTATCTTAAATTAAAAAAAACTATCTTTAGATAGATTTTTACTCCAAAAGCATTTTATTAAAATACATTTGATAAAAATAAAAAAAATCCGATTTAAATTTAAAAAAAAATCCGATTTAAATTTTTTAAAAATCTGATTTTTTTTATTTTTTTTAATAAAAATCATCAATTTTTATCCACCCTGCATCACGGGCTGGATCGTGACGTATCGTGACTTTTTTTGGCTTTGTGGAGCTGGGGTGGGCATGGCCTGCATGTGACTTATCCGGCCCGCGGGCTGCCAGTTTGACAGGAAAAAGTAACTCTATGCAGATATAGGAATATATCTGGCCAATACTGCTACCTAGCAAACTCACCAGATTACTACTCCTATCCTGCCTGAAGGATCTCAACTAAAGTCCTTTTCACTGTTGTTTTTTCCACTTCTGCTTTGGGGAAATTACTAGGTGAGCCCTATCGATCCATTTACCATCTACCCATTTTTTTTCCCATGGGAAAACTTTCCAGTGCTTAACGCAGGGCATAACCATGTTTAGAGCACTTTTCTCCATGTGGGAAGATATTCGGAATGATTACTTCAGATATTCTACATCAGGGGTGGCCAAACTATGGTTCTTTGAGGACCTGTGGACTTCAACTCCCAGAATTCCTGAGCCAGCCATGCATGCATGCATGGCTAGCTCAGGAATTCTGGGAGTTGAAGTCCACAGGTCCTCAAAGAACCATAGTTTGGCCACCCCTGTTCTACATGGAGTATGAATATGATCAAATATGCACAAGTCACTTGAAGAATTCTAACGTCCTGATTGATAATGGAAGTCCTTGGAATTCCTTTGCTGAATAGATAGTCATCTCCAGATTAGGGAATAGCATCCTGAGAAACAAAATGTTCCATTTGTAATTTTTTGGCTCTTGCCTATTTTTAATCTCAAATTAATGCTCACTGTACTTTCTGTGACCAGCTAAGTTGCTGCACCAAGCTGACCTTGAGTTGTCTCAAAAAACTAAATGAGGTGGGGACCTTCTTAGTTCTTTAATAAAGCAGATTGTATATCAAACTAAGAATGTGTTAAAAAAATTTGGAAGAAGGAAATGACAAGTTGCTTCCATATTGCTGCCAAGAAAACAGTAAAATCTGTGACATCTCCAGAAGATAAACTTCATTTGAGATTCTAATCTTTTTTTTGTAAACACGCTCCAGTTTCCCCAATATTAAAACTGCTGACAGATGATTAGACATAAAATATTGAAAGATATCCCAACACAAAAGCATATCCCACAGTAGATTTGCCAGTGTAGGAAGTTAGCACCCAACCCCCTCCTAGAAAAAATGAAATATCCTAGGAAATATTGAAAAAGGAAAGAATGTTTCCCTGAATGAGGAAAGGAGAAAGGTCTTTTAAATACAAAGCAGCTTCCTGCAGCTCCTAGCCCCCACCGTTGTCAATGTGCCAGCTCACCCATTCCTCCCACCCTTGCCAATGGGCCATCAAGGAATGGCCTAGCCCAGCTCATTCCCCCCACCTAGCCTGAAAGTATTTTACATAACAAGCACCTACAGGAAGAACCATAATAGGAATCCCAAAGCCCTTTCATTCACCACATGGGACCTGGTAAGATTCCATCAACCATGCACCTGGGATTCAGGACAGCCCACAAGAGATGCTCCAGCATGCCCCTGGAAGTCTGACAGCCAATGGAATACATTTCTGTATAGGAACAGGAAACAGTTAGGGAGGGGCCGAAGAGAGAGTATAAAGCAAGGAACTCCCAGCATCTTGCCCCTTCCTTTCTCTGGACCCAACACCTAAAAACATGTGATCCACCTTTTCTGTTCAGGAGCTCATGCCATGTGCTCCTGTTCCTTTGTTCTCCATTAAAACCTTCTTTCCAAGCAACTTCCATGAATCCAGTGTTCTTTTTCCCCACTTGGAACTGAACCCAGAAGAATATTACTTCCAACACCAGTCTTTAAGATGCCACAAGCTTCTTGTTATTTTTTTGTGGCAACGAACATTTATTCCTCCTCTTTTGTACACTACCCAGAATCACATGGTGATTTTAAAGCAAACAATTGATATTTTGCAACGCTGGTTTTTTTACACAGAACCCTCATTGTCCAGGAGCAGGAAAACAAGCCACTGAAAATAGAAAGCTTCCCAGTTGTGTCGCAGATGAGTGGATTGACTCGGTCTGCTGTCTGTGATGAATGTATGCAATCAACTGTATGTATGTTCTGCCCGTGAGGCATTGTCAGAAGCTTCAACTTGTGCGGATGAAATGGGGTTGGCAGGAACAAGCAAGACCGTATTTGGTAGTCACTGCCCTGACCATCCAGTTTCCAGGCACAAAATCAGGGGTCAAAGTGTCCTATATAAAGCTCTCAGAGTTTCTTTCTTATGTTAAATGAACTTGCTGCTTCCAATTCTCTGTCGGCTTTTCCCTGTCTGGTGTCCTGTGGAGGGTGCAACATAGTTGATCAAGGAAAAGCTCATCAAGACAGAATTTCAAGTAGAGCTAACAGAGTTTTTGATCGCTTCGGTTTTGTGAAACACCGTCCCAAAGGAGCCCACTTTTTCAGGATTTCAAAAGGGCTAAAACCATCCTCCGCACCCCCTGTTAAAACAATTGTCCGGGTTGAACATTTAATTGCATTATCAGATTGTGCTTCCTGGCTTGTGCACCTCTTGCTGGAAATGAAGGGGGTTTAATTAGCTATTTTAGACGCAGTTTGAGAAGAGCAGTGCGGTGTGTAACCTTTATTATTAATTTAGTGGATTGAAGAGTCTGTCGTGAACACTTGGTTATAACGCTTCTTTGTGAACAACGGTCACTTGGGAAGTAATCATTGCTCTTTGCACAATATTTAATCGCTAGGTTGAGAGCCAACAGAGGCGTTTTTTAAATAGAGTCCTAACATTGCTTCGCAAAAAAAGAAAGCTCAATTTAATGGCAGCTTGGGTGTCAGTGGAGCTTTTTAAAAAAATCAATTCAGCAATTACTGGCACAACCTTTATCCCCAAATGCGGTTGCTTGTGTCCCTCACAATCCATGAATATATATTACTAAATTAATTCCTGCTTTCTTGGACCCCTGCTGTTCAGAAATAATTGTTTTGATAATAAAGAGTTACGTTCTTGCAGCTGCATCTAAGCAGCAGATCAGATAATAGCTACGTCCCTTCTCTCCCTGGGCCATGGATTCTTGCCAAAGATATTGTGCGTGCTGTATCAACAACAGTCAATGTTTTCCTGTTCAGCTGTAGCTAAATTTTTCATGAACCCTGGGCAATTTGCCTAATAAAAACAGAGCTGTCACATAAGCCAGCTTGTAGCATTTGCATGCAAATCTTTAGAAAGATCACTGAGAAAGGGAGATGAACAATTCACTTTGGATATTTTTCTTTTAATATTGGGATTGAGAAAGTACATGATGCTTAAACAGTCATAAGATGTGCAGTTAGGCTACTTTGAAGGGTTAAAATACTTTTACAGTGATGCTATGGTTGCATCAATTAAAATTGCATATTTACTTGAAAGCATAAAAGCCAAGGGAAGACATTCTAAAACGAGCAGAATACGATCAATCCTTCAATAGAATTAAAATTAAGAAAAAGTGCTTGTAGATTTCTGATGAAAGCAGAATGCATGTTTATTAGCTTCCATCTTGAAAATCCATTGCAACTATCTATATTCCTTGGCTTTTTGGTAAAGACCCATATCCTGCTGTTTCGGTTCTGCCTAACAAATAGTGAGAAACATTTATATCGTAGTTCTCAAACCATGCATGCATTTCATGCACCATTGAAGACAGTGGAATTCCAGTTCTAAATATCATAACATCCACTCAAGATTATTTAATTCTAAACATGTGTATATGTCTTTAAAGCCATTCCATGTAAGGAATATATAAGAGAACAACAACATTTTTCCCCAGGGCGTCCAGTCCAATTTATGAACTCTCTCAGGACTTTATGCATTGTACTTTTTTGAGTCGTAGCAAAATGTGACTTGTATTTTCCATTCCTTTCCTGTGTGATTGATGAAGCTTTCACAAGCAAGTATGTAGCAGCTTGTGAATTACTGCACTAAGAAGGAAGACTAGAATAGGAGACAGATCTTCCCTAATTGTACAAAGAAGACTGTGCATTTGTATTACTAGCTTAGAAAACAATCTACATATCTATATAGTAGTGCTAAATGTTGTGGGCAGGTAGAAGTTTGTTCAAATGATTATTACCGTATTTTTCGGAGTATAAGATGCACCTTTTTACCCCCAAAAAGAGGATGAAAACATGGGTGCGTCTTATACACCGAATGTAGCCTCACCCACTCAGCCACCCCCATACTTTGGCCTCTGTCTTCCAGCAATTTACCTGCTTGCAGCAAAGAGGGAAGAGCCTGTAAAGCCAAGCAAGTCAATAGCAGCTTCCCGACCTACAGCTAATTTGCCAGTGGGAAAATGAAAGCGAAACTAGCTGCAAAGAGGCAAATAGCTGGGAGAGACATGCAGATTTTTATTTTCTGCTGGATGCAAGGGGGTAAGTGAATAACTATAAATGTCTGTAGAATGTTCAAATTATTAGACTTATTTTTTAAAGACTGTTTTATTATTGTTCTAGCCAGGGGTCTCCAACCTTGGCAATTTTAATACTTGTGGACTTCAACTCCCAGAATTCCACAGCCAGCTTTGTTAGCTTTGCTGGCTATGGAATTCTGGGAGTTGAAGTCCACAAGTCTTAAAATTGCCAAGGTTGGAGACCTCTAGACAACTTAACAAAATAAAGAAGCTTTTTAAAATAAATGCTCGCTCTGAAGAGGTCCAGTGCTATTGTATCTTTTTTTAAATAATAGAGAATAATGTATACTTCCAGAAATTTTAATTAATTTTAACAGCCCTGTACAAGTATAGACTGAAATGTAACAGTATCCTGTTTAGTATTAGAGTTAAATCCTGACTTACCTTGGAGTAGATCTATTTAAATAATTGGGAGGAGTTAGTGTGACTACATTTAAGAAAACTTTCTGGCATAATGTACATTTCTCCAATTCTTTGCTATTTCAATGGGTCAGGCACAGATGCACAGAAATACACAGAAACAGTGTATATCATCTGTGCTGTTTGCTGTTTGGCAAATTGCTTGGAGGCAGAGGCCTTTATTCCTTGTTTTCCTCCCCCAAAACTAAGGTGTGTCTTATACTCCGAAAAATACGGTACAACTTTTGTTAAAACAATTCTAGTAACCCTCAAGAGAGTGCATGTGAGTGTAGATGTTAAACAATATTTACTGCTTCCATTTCATCAGGATTTGAGTCCAAAGGAAGGTATAAACACCCCTCCTCATTTTATATCCTAATTTTTGAGCCTATATAATCTGTCAACACACATGATACATGGGCAACCTTAGACATGATGATGCCAAAATAATGTAATGTGCAGTGAGACATCATGATGTAAGTGATGTTTGTTGGTACTCCAATTGTAATATGGAATACAAGTACACAAAGGATAGAGTTGCATTCTTTCCCGTTCAACATTTCCCATTTCCAATTTTATGTATTACAGATTTTCATTATAGATAATGAAAATAATACAGTGACATGCAGACCAAATCTTCTGAATATCAATTCCTGTGCTTCATGATTATAACAAGCACCATAATCTTAATACAATAGAATCTTATTTGGGTCATCTTCAGTATGCTCTGGGTCTACTTCAGTTTTGAACTGTCTTTGATGATTTCTTAAATATATTTATTGTATCAATTCTGTCTCTAATAAAGATGTGGTCTTCAGATAACAAAGAGCGCTAGCACTTATTTCCTCACATTTTAAATAAGGCCACAACCTTCTTTTTCTACCAGTATGCAATCAAGCACTGTGCTATAATCAATAAATTAGATTGAATTGCTATCTCATTCTAGTGTGTTCAGTATTCAGGTGCACTCCTATGCACAATTAGTCAAAAGCTAGTGCCACTCTTATAGTCCATAGTCCATTGTGTACATTTATTATCCCTAGGATTTTAGCCTTAGGCTTTACTGACATCACTTCGATATTACAATGGAACTGTAATATCAATTATATACTTAATAATATCCATGCAACTATTCCTAGACTAACAATGAACAATGTCATCCTTTAAAATAGGACACTATCAGCAAATTGAATTAGTATATCCCTTCACCCTAGTCCTTCATGATGGCTAGCTGAGGTTTTTAATCATTCTCCATCAACTATAATCATTCTCCAAAAGGGAATAGAATAGAATTCTTTATTGGCCGAGTGTGATTGGACACACAAGGAATTTGTCTTTGGTGCATATGTTCTCAGTGTACATAAATGGAAAAAAATACATTCATCAAGAATCATAAGATACAACACTTAGTGATAGTCATAGGTTACTAATAAGCAATCAAATCATACTAAACAAAAGAATATAAATTGTAGAGATACAAGCAAAAAGGTTATAGTTATAAGTGGGAGGAGATAAATAATAGGAAGGATGAGAAGAAGAATAGTAATACAGTCTTAGTAAATAATTTGACAGCGTTGTAGGAATTAGTTGTTTAGCAGAGTGATGGCATTCGGGGGGGAAACTGTCCTTGTGTCTTGTTATTCTGGTGTGCAGAGCCTTATAGCGTCATTTTGAGGGTAGAGGTTGAAATAATTTATGTCCAGGTTGTGAGGGGTCTTTAGATATTTTCACAACCCTCTTTTTGACACGTGCAGTATACAGGTCCTCAATGAAAGGCAGGTTGGTAGCAATTGTTTTTTCGGCAGTTCTAATTATCCGTTGAAGTCTGTGTCTGTCTTGTTTGGTTGCAGAGCCAAACCAGTTATAGAGGTGCAGATGACAGACTCAATAATTCTTCTGTAGAACTGAATCAGCAGCTCCTTGGGAAGTTTGAGCTTCCTGAGTTGGCACTCAAAAGAACATTCTTTGTTGTGTTTTTTTGATGACGTTTTTGATGTTAGGTGTCCATTTTAAGTCTTGAGATATGATAGAACCTAGAAACTTGAAGGTCTCTACTGTTGATACTGTGTTGTCTAGTATTGTAAGAGGTAGTAGTATAGGAGGCTTTCTCCTAAAATCTACCACCATTTCTACTGTTTTGAGTGTGTTCAGTTCAAGATTGTTCTGGTTGCACCACAAGGCTAGTTGTTCAACCACCCGTCTGTATGCAGATTAGTTGTCTCGAACTAGTCCAATCACTGTTGTATCATCTGCAAACTTCAGGACTTTAACAGAGGGATCTTTTGAGATGCAGTCATTGGTGTATAAAGAGAAGAGAATTGGCGAGAACACACAGCCCTGGGGGGCTCCTGTGCTAATTGTACAGGTATCTGATGTGATTTTGCCTAGCTTGACCTGCTGCTTCCTGTCTGTTAGGAAGCTTATGATCCATTTACAAGTGTGGTCAGGTATAGCTAGCTGATTTAGTTTAATTAGAAGAATATCTGGAATGATGGCATTGAACGCTGAGCTGAAGTCTACAAAGAGGACCCTTGCGTAGGTCTTTGGAGATTCAAGATGTTGTAGAATGTAGTGCAGAGTCATATTAACAGCATCATCTGTTGATCTATTTGCTTGGTAGCCAATTTGCAAGGGTTCTAACAGCGGATCTGTGATGGATTTCAGGTGGGCCAGCACTAGCCTTTCAAAGGTTTTCATAACTACAGATGTTAGAGCAACGAGTCTGAAGTCATTCAGTTCCTTGGTGGAGGGTTTTTTCAGCACTGGGATAACAGTAGAGCGTTTGAAGCAAGAAGGAACATAGCACATCTCCAGTGATTTATTAAAGATGCCGGTGAAGATGGGGGCCATTTGGTCAGCACAAGCTTTTAAGCAAGAAAGAGTTATCTTGTCTGGGCCTGGTGCTTTTCCTGGCTTATGTTTGTGAAATAGACCTTGCACTTTGCTGAAAGTGAAAGTGTTGCAAGTGAAGAAGAATCAAATTATTCATTCCAGTCCTCAACTCCTCGAAGTGAAGCAAGATTAAATCGACATATTTTTAGATGTCAACTTAAAGAAATATTCAATTCCTCTCGCAGATTTGAAAGTGAGGGGAATTAAAAATTGATGTTTTAGTGCTAGTAGAATAAAGCAAGGATAAAGCAAAATAAGTAAGAATAAAGTGTAAATGTATATATGAGGATGTATAAGGTTAGAGGAATTAAATTATAAGAGGTTTAATTATAGAAGGTAAAGTGATGTAATTGAGATTAAATTGGTTTTAAATAGCATGATGGAATTAATAACATAGTTTGGGGAATAGGGATAGAAGGTAATGTAATATAATAGAGACTAAATTGGTAGAGAATAGAATCAAATTATACTATATGGTGGAAATAAGTATAGAATGTAATTTAACGTAACTGAATGTAAAGTTGCTAAGTATTTTTTAGATATGGTTTAATCTGCTTTTGAACTTAATAATTGTGGTTAGGTTGTTGGTAGTATAAAATTGGAAGTGGAAATTTTAGAATATTGTAAAAGCTATTTAAATGATATATTTGATAATGGAGAAGAAAGACAGATTATATTTGAATTAAGTATTAGATTAAGATGATTAAAATAGACTGTGAAGGATATATTTCAATTTAAAAACTTTTAGTTTAATTAATAGTATAAGGAGTTAAGATTTTATATTTGGAAGTTAATAATTTGTTAGTATATAGTAGTTTTATATTTGTGTAGATTATATATACCCTGTGTATGTTCTGGGAAGTCTAGGGAGGGGGGAGGGGGAGATGGGTAGGGAGGGGGGGAGGGGGGAGAAAATATTATAAAAATGCTTGTACTTTGTACATATAAAACTTTTTCAATAAAAAAAAAAGAAATAGACCTTGCACATCATTTTCTGTAATCACCATAGGTGGTGGGACCAATGGGATGGGGTCAATTGTAGGAGGCTTGGCTGTTGTAGATGTGTCTGAGATGGGGATTGTGGAGATGGGTAGCAGTAGTTTTTTCTCAAACAGAATAATAATACAGAATAATGTGATATATGTTTGTATATCACCATGCTATTCCCTTTTGGGGCAAATTATGCTATTCCAAGTACAAAAAGGGGGAAAGATAACAACCCCAAAAAATCTTAAATGTATAAGAAAAAGAAATCCAGGTAGTCCTCGGTTACGACCACTTGTTCAGCAACCGTTCAAGTCATACTACGCTGAATGAGGGAGATTTCAGACTGGTCCTCAAAAGTTCTGGAAGTTGCACCATCCTTATGACCATGATTCAAGCATTTGACAACCAGCTCTCACTTATGATGGTTGCAGCATGCCACCAACATGTGTTCAAGTGATTGCCATTTGCAACCTTCTCTACTGGCTTCTCACAAGCAAAGTCAAGGGGGAAGCGATCAGGAGCTGTGCGTTGCTCCAGCTGCTGATGCTTCTGAGTTGCACCAAGCTGCAGCACCACCACCATGCCTTCCGTGCCCCAGCTGCATTGTAGCAACTCCCAGCCTGCCCTCTCTTGCATACACTTCCCACTGACCTGCCTGCAACCTGCCTAAGGTAGTGCTTCTCAATTATTTTCTGTTACACCCCCCTAGGAAGAAGTAAACATTTCGCACACCCCCAACTCTCCGCCGGGACGATTGTTTGCAATATTCGGCACATTTTTGCTGAAAAAAACTCAAGCGGCTTATCAGCGTGATTGGGGTGTATTGTGTTTAAGTGATGCCTTAATTTATTTGGCTTCATGTTGTCCGCTGCCAACATTTTTAGACACAGTAAACATACCGGTCTTTCCTCGTCTCCCACCGTAGTCACAGTGAAGCCAAGCGCTACATACGCTTCGTCATATTTCCTCGTCTTAGCTTTCAGGATACTTACGTTTGTCTCATTATCTCCGTCTCTCTTCTCCTTTCTTTTCATCCCTGTTAAATATTTTTCCATGGTGTCTCTTAAGGGTTTGTTACCTGGACTTCATATCTCCTGCTATGTGCTGTGTGCTATTGTTCGGTGCAAAAAACCTTTACTCCTTGCGGCAAAAAAAGCATGTTCCCTGGGGTCATGCACCCCCCCTGGCATCGCTCCCGCCCCCCCCAGGGGGGCCCGCCCCACTATTTGAGAAGCACTGGCCTAAGGGAATGCCTTTCGTGCTTGGGAGTTGTAACTTCTTGCTGGCTTCCTGATTGACTTTGCTTGTTTGGAAGCTGGCAGGAAGTCCCAAATCTCAGTCAGATGAGATCCTTGCTTAACAGGGTGGATAAAAGTTGATGACTTTTTTTAAAAAAAATTAATTGGATTTTTTAAATATTCAAATTGGATTTTTTTTATTTAAATTGGATTTTTAAATTTTAAATTGATTTTTTTTAATTTTTATCAAATTTATTTTAATAAAATGCTTCTGGAGTAAAAATCTATCTAAAGATAGTTTTCTATTTAAGAGACATTCATAATTTAGTTTATTCAGCATGAAATGGAGCTTAATTATGTAGCATGAGGCTGTATATTCTGCAATATTTACATTTTTGGTAAACTCATTCAATGAATCCAAGCTCTGCAAGCTAAATAGGAAACCTTCATTTTGTTTGCAAATAATAATATTAAAGATTCTAACTACCAGCAAGAATGAGTCCTTACATTTAAAGAGCACCGTTCATTTCAGATGCATCATGGCAGCGCCTGTTAGCAGGCATCCACTCACCTGCAGCCCACCACGTCCCTCACCTTGTTGTGTCACTACCACATCACCAGCCGTCCCATTAAAGTGAATGGGATTGTCAGTGAGTCAACGGCGGGTCAGAGGAGGAGCTGCTGCGGGACAGAGATGACAGTTGCTGTTTAAAAATTACGATTTAAATCGAGTTGATTTAAATCAAGCCTTTTTACTAGTGATTGAAATCATGATTGAAATTGTGATTTAAATTGACTTGATTTAAATCAAATTCACCGTATAATGCTTAACTACCTGGGATCCTTGCTTTACAATGGGAACAAGGACTGCTGGGATTGCAGTCAGAAAGAGATGTGGTCACATGATACTGTACTTTATGTTCACATTGCTTAGCGAGAGAAATTCCAGTGTCCCAATTACTATCATTAAATGAGGACTATCTGTATAACAACTGGTTTATACTCACCCTATTTACTATATTATTCCATTCCTTTCTATTCATGCAAACTACCAGTTTTGGCTTCCACCAAATGCATACATTGCTTTATACGCTGCCCTTTGTTCTTTAACCTTTTGTGGATTGCATTAATTTGGCCATGATTTTCTCTAACTTCCCTTCCCACCCATTCATTCTTCTTTCCTATGTTTATTTTGTAACTTAATCTTTATTCATTCAACTTGAAACGGGGCATTCATTTGTATAAACAATATTAAATTGCTGTTTATTGTATGGGATAGCTTAGTCGATAGATATTCCTTTACATTCTTGCAGTTTATTTCAACAGGAATTGCATATGATTTACATACTCTTCCTTTGTTTGAATTTTCATGAAGTTCTCCATATGTTGTTTGACCTTTGGAAATGGTTCTTTTTAGTTATCTTATGTTCTTCTTGCTGTAACTGAAAATACTGGGAACAAAGAAACTATTTTTTAAATAGCTCTTCCTGTATATAAACCCCTCTTTGTCCTATTAACTGTTTTAATTATGATTCCAAACTATGAAAAAGATTTGTAAGGAAATATTTTGGGGATTATGCCATGAATTCATATGCCACAATCAGTTAAATTTTAGTTTCCTTTTTATTTATTTTTCCACCTTGGGGGCAGCTGCTTCATCCATTCATTTAGCTGAGGTGGGGAGCTATGGCCCCTTTATGACCACGCTGGCTCAGGAACTCTGGGAGTTGAAGTCCACAAGTCATAAAAGGGCCATAGTTTCCCACCTGATTTAAAGCTTGAAAATGGATTGCACATTACCGCACAGACCCATAGCCATAAAAGATGACTTTCTTCACTCCTCCTATTTTTTTCTTTTTCTTTTAACGATCCTGTGTAGTCCTTTGCATCAAAGTTGAGTTGGGGCAACTGAATGGAGTTGAGCGCTTATTGGCTGGATGCCCTTCCTGATGCCTATGTGGAGTTCACAGCAGACAATTACTTGCGCCCAGCGAGAGAAATATCTGGTGCTACTTAGGATCGAACTAACAGCCTCCTGATTGTGAGGCAAGAGCTCCACCTCTAGGCTACCACACTGCTCTTCTGAACTCCTCCTAAATGTTTACAAATAATTTAAAATAAATGTACTGATAAAGTGACATTTTCTACAGGTAGTCCTTGACTTATAACATTTATTTAGTGACAGTTTGAACGTATAACTTTGAACAGTCACTAAAACGAGGGTTGTAAGTCGAGGACTACGTGTATCTATTTTTTAACATTGGCATGAAGTGCTGTGTCCCTCTGACTTCTTCCTTCTGGGTAGCGCCTCTTTTCTTCTGGTCAACTGCAGGGCAGTTCCGATTGGAAAACTTCCATCTGGAGTTCCAGAGGGCTCAGGAGCAGGTGGTTTTCTCATTTGACAAACTCTTGTTGAACTTCTTGGTCTCTAATTTCACAACTCATCAGTAGATTAAATTTTATGAACGAATATGATTTAGATTTTTCTATTCGGTTTCTAGTCGGGTTCACATCTTATTAAAAATCTGCAGCTTCATTTCTTCTGCTTATATGAGCAGTCCACTACCCCAGATGCTTGCCTCATCCCATCCACTTAGCCTCTAGCCTCAAATGAGCCATTGTTCTCCCATCCCACTCACCCAAGCAGAGAGACTACACTGCAATCTCTAGCCGTATATATGTAGCTGTCTGGAACAGTACCTGGTTACAGAATGATGGTGTCATTACAGATTTCAGCACTTTGTATTTAAATGTAAGAAGAAAGAAAGAAATCTTGATGGCCAGGAGGCTGTTCCTCCTCCTCCTCCCAAATACATACACACGTATGAAGCATCCATTTAGTTTTACCCATTTCATTGTGAAGCAAGGGCAAAGGGCTTGTTTTACCCAGAAACTGCCATATCCTAGGAAGTAGCACACTTATTGAGAGCTTTGTCACTTTAGTCGGCTGGAGGGAGCCCTAATTGGTTCTTAGTTTTTCCTATTTGATCTCAGCATTTGAGGCTTCAAAGAATAGAATAGAATAGAATAGAATAGAATAGAATAGAATTCTTTATTGGCCAAGTGTGATTGGACACACAAGGAATTTGTCTTTGGTGCATATGCTCTCAGTGTACATAAAAGAAAAGATACATTTGTCAAGAATCATGAGGTACAACACTTAATGATTGTCATAGGGTTCAAATAAGCAATCAGGAACAATCAATATTAATATAAATTGTAAGGATACAAGCAACAAGTTACAGTCATACAGTCATAAGTGGGAGGAGATGGGTGATAGGAACGATGAGAAAAATTAATAGTAATAGTAATACAGCCTTAGTGAATAGTTTGACAGGTGGGCAGGAGAGAGGAAATTGTGCTGGATGATAGTTAACTAAAATTGTTAGGATCTTAAATAAAGCTGGTTTGGGGGTGATCACACTTAGAGGTCAGACTTAGAAAAAAATCCATTTTTAAATATTACTCTGGTGCAGCTGATGTAAGGAAAACCATTTTCTGGTGGATTGTGACGTAAACCTGAAATGAATGCAAAATAGATCCCACAAAAAATGCTTCAAAGGAATAACCAGTGATAATCTGTCTGAATAGGTTTATTGATTTGATGTTAAATACCTTGCATTTACTGTGCCTAAGGAATTGCTTCCAAGTGCATAAATTAAGGGACCCAATACATTTAGATTTAGATTATGTGGGAGTTCTGTTTTTATTAAGTTCTGCCTTACGTGTGTGTGTGTGTGTAAATATTTTTTAAAGACACATACATGTATTCTTAGATGCAAACACGGGGTTTATCAAACTATCAAGAATCACAAATGCATGCATGGATGCTGGGCAGGGTGAATCGCAAAAATAATAATTATATAACATTGATAGGATAACATCTTCACTTAGATTGCTGACATGTACTCCTTCTCAACATTTGTATTAGGTTTTTGTGTGTGTGGGGGGGGGGGGGGCAGAGAATCAGACGAGCTTCAGCAGATAGCAATACTTGGTTGACCCTGTCTAGCCTGAGAAGCTAAGCAAGATTGAAACTTGGTTGTACTTGATGGGAGCTTTTCAGAAGACTCCAGAACTGAAAGCTGGACTTCTACATTCTGGAAGAAGGCAGTTGTGAACCATTTCATATTGTTGTCAGGAAGGCTACATACTGTAGATGTGCCCATAACATCACCCTAAGCTAAATTAAACCTGATGGAAACTCTTAAAGAAAGAGCAGCAATTCGGTCAATTTTTCTTTGGTCCGATACAAATCTCCCCCTTGCTGTCAATATAGCACACGATGTTCAACTCATATACTTTAATCTTTCTATAAATTCCAAAGATGAACATTACATTTGGATTTTAGTTTGTTCAGTAGAGAAAAAGTTAGAGCAGTCAGGAGTAGAGATATGAAGGCCCGGAAAAAAACCAGAGAAATTTGGGGAAAAACCGTTTTCCCCCCGTTTTTTTCCTGAAGACTTTTTAGTTTTTTTCCGAAAAATTGGAAAAATTGAAAAAAGGAGAGAAAAAACATTGTGGAATATTTTATTTTAACACGATAAATAAAATATTTTAAGACAGGGTGTTCAAATATTTTCCAAATCATTTCTTTAAAAAAGGTATGATATCAGATTATTCTAATTTCTGTGCACTGAATGAGGACAAGCAAGTCCTAGGTAACAAACTGAACCCTCCAATGCAAGAACAGTATGCATTTCTTCCTTTAGGAGGTGCTGCTATTGTAACAAGAAAAAGGTTTCAGTTTTGCTTTTGCATGTTAGTGGGTGTGTTTGGTTTGGTTTGTTCTGTCCTCTTCACTAGGCCTCAAAAGCATTGGAAGAAAATACAGAGCAACAAAAAGTAAACTAGTAAGCAGTTCAGGAGATTGTTGCTTCCTTTGTTACAAATAAATATTATAAAAAAGTAAATTCTGTTTGTGATAATTGTTTGGCTACACTATATTTTTAATATGCTAGTTGTGATAATTTTATGCCAAGTCAAATTGTCCATAGTCATATTTTATGTTCCTAAAGTAACAGAATAACTTTCAATCTTAAAAAGACAAAAAAGTGCTAATGTAGCATTTTTTTCAATTTTTCCGAAAATTTCCGTTTCCCCCCCGAAAAAAAACAAAAAAACCACGGGTTTTTTTCCGAGCTTCAAAATTTCCGGAAATTTTACATCTCTAGTCAGGAGTCCTCTCTTTTCTCAAAGAGTCCATCAACTCTGGACACAGAGACAGGGAGATAAACAGAAAATGAGGTGTCTGCCAACAACCTTCATTCATGCCATTCATTGACTATATAGTCTGGCTAAAATTATGTTGCTTTCTTTCACCTGTAGGTCTGTTGATTGGTTCTGGGTGTGCTCTCTATCCTCTGGGCTGGGAGAGTGAAGAAGTCAGACAAGCCTGTGGCAATCTTTCCGACCAGTTTGAACTAGGTGAGTAATCCTAACCTTCCGAAAAATGGCCTTAAATGAAATGGATTCACAAAACTAAACCAGAAAGAGAAAAACATAGTTAAGAATGAAAGAAGTTAAGAAAGAATCTTCTATTCTTTTAAGAAATGGAACAGCTGCCCAGCCAAAATCTATACCTATGACTAAAGTAAAGTCACTTCAGAGACTCATGCCTATGTACTAGCAAGTTTAACTGTGGTTTGGTCTTGGCTGTGTTTGTATAACATGCTAAGATATAAATCATCTATAAACTGCAATGATTGGGTTTGCTAAAATTGTAAAGCAATAATAATAATAATAATAATAATAATAATAATAATAATAATAATAATAATAATAATAATAATAATAATAATAATAATAATAATAATAATAATAATAAAATTATTATTTCTGTCTTGATTACAAGAGGCAACACAGCTTGGATCCGCACATATTACTATGCTGATTCATCCTAGGTTCTTGGGAAAAACTCAATGCATATGAAGGTCAACACCAGCTATAGAGCTGGCAACTGATTTCACATTGTTGTGTATATAATTTTTAAAAACCCATTATGGTTTTTGGACCGTAGTGTGAACTGCGTCCCTAAGTATATTTTCTTCCCTAATTTCTGCCTGCTCTACTGCTTTAAGTCTTGTAACGCGAGTCCTCTATCCCGTAAAGTTTAACTCATTTTGAGTTGATGCGAGTCATCCCGAGTTGAATGTGGGGATCCTACATACAGAAATCAAAAAAGGATTGGGGCCCCCAAACCATACTGCAGTAGAGGGGGAAATGCCTTTGTTTTCAGAGCTGGTTCCTGATTCCTGAAGATATACCCAAGTGCAAGCAAAACTAGATTTAGGGGCAGATATTTAGGGACACCGTTTTTTAATCTAAAATGAGTTTTTAACCCCTAAAAAACTCTGATGAGTGCCTGTTTTTATACAGCCCCCCAAACTCCTAGGCATTTGATCTGTGCAGGCATCTCTTGAAGATAAGAAAACTTCAGACCTTTGCCTATCCCAGTGATGGCGAACCTTTTTTGGCTTGGGTGCCAAAAGAGTGCCTGCGCGTGTGATAGTATGCATGTGCGTGCCCAAACCCATAATGCCATCCCCCCGCACATGAGCACAACCCCCGCGCTGCCCCCCGCATGCGCACAACCCCCCCCCCCCGTGCTGTCCCCCCGTGCATGTGCACAGGCCTCACTGAAGCCTCTGGACTTCCGATAGGGCCGTTGGGCTGTTCTTCGCTCTCCCCAGGGTTCAGGAAAGCCTCCTGAAGCCTGGGGATGGTGAAAAATGGCCCAACGGGCCAACCGGAAGTTTGGAAACGAACTGCCGGTTGGGACGTTGGGCCATTTTTTGCCATCCCCAGGGTTCAGGAAAGCCTCCTGAAGCCTGGGCAGAGCAAAAAACAGCCAAACGGGCCAAATGGAAGTTCATTTCCAAACTTCCGGTTGGCCCGTTTTTCGCCGTCCTCAGGTTTCAGGCTTTCCTGAAGCCTGGGAAGAGCAAAAACGGCCAAAAAGAAGGCCGAAAATCAGCTGCCAGCGCACGCATGCACACTGGAGCTGACTTTGGGCAGCGACCTAGTGTGCCCTCAGATATGGCTCCGCGTGCCACCTGTGGCACGCATGCCATAAGTTCGCCATCACTCATCCTCATATCAGGGAGCCAGAATGTTTACAAACTTGGTGGGTGAGGAACAAATGAATATGGCCTATGAATATATGTGTTTTCCTTCAATTATTGAATACAACATTAAAATGCTACTACTGGTCTTAATCCAATGGGGGTGTGGGGGGAGAGCTAGAGAAAAGGAGGGCAGGGCTTCCAATAATACTGTCTTTGCGTCTTTTGTCTCCCCTGCAGGCACCTGTGAAATTGGCTGGGCTTACTATTGTACAGGAGGAGGAGCTGCAGGGGCAATGTTGATATGCACTTGGCTGGCCTGTTTCTCTGGCAAGAAACAAAAACAATATCCTTATTAAAGCCAGAGCAAAACAGAACAAAAGAAAAGAGTTTGGGGGATAGGGGTGGGGTGGGGGTGGGGAACAGTTCGTATGTTTTCTTGAGAATATGCATATTAACTCTTTATTGTAGCCAGATAAATGCAAACAAGAGTCAGTGAAGTTGGAACTGATGTGTGGATACTGTGAATAGGAAGGTTCTCTGGGTCTTAAGGAAGGTCTCAGACTGAGAATTTCAGGGGAGGCCTAAGTTCTAACTGTATTCTTCCTAGCATCGTCCAACCAAATGAAGTAATCCCCCCCTCATGAAGGGTGGGGAAAAGGGATGGGATTTTAGCACACCATCAGTTGAAAAGAGTTGAAGAACGCTGTCTTCAAAGATAAGGATTGGGCCTTAGAAAAGTTTCTCAGCAAATAGAGAAGAAAGGGAGCGTTTCTTCCCCTTTGTAACCTGCTTGTACTGTGGAGCAAGTGCCAATTTTCTTAGAAGTGTGGCTATCACTTGCGTATCTATAGGGAGACCTGTTTTTAGGCCTTAACACAGTTTGCCTTTAAGGGCATCACGGGCTGGCGGATTGGCCTTTTTTCCCCCCTCGAATTTGAATCTGAAGTAGGCAGGGGCCTTCTTTGTGGGACTCTAAAAGCACAGCTTCCTACATTTGCACAGACACTTTCCCCTCAAACATACACAACAAATGTTAGCCTCGTGGATCAGGTTTTTTGTTTTTTGTTTAATGTACAGCCTTCAGGTATTTGACCAATCTGCCTGTATATGTGTGTGTGTTTGTGTGTGTGTGTGTGTGTGTGAAACAAAGCAGTTTGAGCAGTAAATTGCTGTGGCAGTTACTGTTACTCAGGCAAATTTCTAAAGCCAATATAAATCTTGTCACCTCTGCCTAAAAGCACAGAAATCCACTCCAGACATTTCTTTGTCTTCACCTATGCATATTACCAGCTCATTGTTTCATTTACAGATTACATGCAGATTTGGCCAAATTACCTATTTTATAAAAGCCTGGGTAATGAAATACATCTGCTTTTTCAAATGAAAAAACAACTGATTTTAATGGACAGTTGGAAACAGTAAGCTGGTGGGTGTAGAATGAATTTAAGACCACACGAACATATTCTTCAACTTCCAAATGCTGCCTCGAGGCAGATTTTCACATCAGAAAAAAACCTTTCATATCACACATCTGTAGTGTGAAGTGTGATCAGCCCTAGTTTTCATACTATTGTACGCATTCAAAAGACTTTTCATCCAAATGAACAAAGCCACATACATCGTTTCAATGTAGGGAACTTCCTTTCCCTATACATTTAAAATAAAATATTTATTAAGAATTTCTTTTCATAGATTTAAGGACAAATTTTAAAAAAGAAATGCGAGACAGAAAAGGGTAAAACTAAATTTAAATATATGATTTCTGACATGCTTTTCAACAGATTATAATCTTATTCTCCTTCCTTCCTCTTAGATATTATATGTCCCTTCAGCTCCTTATTTAATCCATATCTTTCTTAATCTTCACCAATGTATTTTTCCCTTAAACTTCCATTTTCATCTATGATCAAGCATACACACTCTATGCCTTTTTCGTAAGCATAGTACACACAAACCTCCCTCCTTTATCAGGTAATTAAAACAAGAAAAAGGGAAAATTTCCTCTCTACTCCTTCCCTTGGAGAGAATTAATGTATGACATAAATATGTCCTTTTCTCCTCTCTTTCCTTCATATATTTACTGGGAAGGACAGCATGGGAAGTGCCACTACCTCTGCTCATAACTCATGTGAAGGGAAGGGTTGCACAATGCTTGCTGCAATGCAAAATCTGTTTTACGTAGACAGAGCACACCTATTTCGATGATGCACAAGGCCACAAAGGTCAGGCCGCCACTTTTACTGGGCCAGTTTTATTTCTTTGCAACCACTACATTCCCTGCCTATCTTATCATTGCTATGGGATGCAAAGGCTGCAGCCAGAATGTTCCAACCCAAATTATTTCAGAAGGGATTGGATCCGCAAATAACCAGTATCGGAGTTGGAACATTCAGGGACAAAATGCTTTGCCCCTCCCACTCCATTGCATTATGGGGGAAAGACCCCCCCCTTAATACCAATACTGTGGAATAGAGCAGTTGCAATAAGTACTCTGTGCACTTAAGTTTGTTTTTTTGTGTGTGCGCGTGTGTGTGTGTGATAAATTTGAATTTCAGTATTATGCCACATTTTAAACGAACGACTCTAATGGACTTACGGGCCATTTTTTCCTCCCAGTATTTTATATAGTGTAGATGTGATCTCAAGTTTTATTGTCATTTTCAGAACTATATCGATTTTATTAATCTCGACATTTTCTATGGTTATTAAAAATGCAATATTATACTCAGCATATGTAGCCTTTTAGATAAGAGTGTTCCTACAAAGGGACACACCTCTATCCAGTGACACTAATGTGTATGGCACAGTAGAATATTACTACTTATACAAGGGCAATGAAAAGCATCTTCCAGGTTTTATTACTAATACTGTTAGTAATTGTTGTTGTATTGTGCTGTATTGTTTATTTTAATATTCATTTTTATAACGCAATATAAAATGTACTATTTTGTTAGTACTTTAGAATCTGTATAAATAAATGTCTTCCTCAACTGTACATTTCCCCCCCATATAATCAAACATTTGGCTTAGTCCTAAACTTAAGCAAATGCTGACTGCCTATGGTTTAATCTTGCCCTCTATGGATCATAGGAGCGAGATATTTGCAGACGTGATGCCACACCACCACATGCTGGAACAGAACTCAACAGAATAAGGGGGAAATTGGTGCCCTTGCTTCCTTTTACAAAAAGGGGAAGGGTTAAAAGGTCCCAACCAGGGGTGGGTTCCTCCCGGTTCAGACCGGATCGCCCAAACCGGTAGCGACCCGCTGGTGGCGTCACTGTTGGTGCCGTTCTGTGCGCACCGCCATCTTTTTTCCCTCCTTACACAGCTTGAAAAAGAGCCCGCCCGCCCGCGGGTGAATACCGACCTTTATTTCTTCGCCCGAAGCACAGCTGATGAGCTCCTCAGCTGTGTTTCGGGCTAATTCCTGCTTTTGAGCATGCACGGAAGTGAAATTGCACGAGGGGACGCGGGTGAGCGAAATGTCGTGATGCGAACAGGTGGCGAAGGTAAGTGGAACCCACCTCCGGTCACTGCGACTTATGCCTCCTAATGCAAAGCTGCCTGGCTCCTCTGGCAGCAGAGAAGAGATACCAGCAGTAGCCCTTGTCACTATATGTGGAATCAAGTTCCAAAATGGCCATAAAAGGGGAGTTCCATCCTGTGCAGCTGCCATTGCACATGGAATGTCTTTGGGCCCTGAACCCACGGCTCTTTTAGCTGTAGGACCTGAAATATCAGAATATATGTGACTATTTTGGAAAGCGTATACAGGTGGTCCTCTACTTACGGACACAATTGAGTCCAGAATTTATGCTTGCTGAGTGAGTGAGAAATTTGTTAAAATGAGTTTTGCTCCATTTTACGACTTTTCTTGCCAAAGTTGTTAAGTGAATCACTGCAGTCGTTTTTTCGGTGATGTAATTTTGAACGGTCATTAAACGAACTAAGTCGAGGACTACCTGTACTAGAAAGGGGAATTATTCCAGTAACCAGAGCAACTTTCACTAAAATAATATGGAAATGTTCCAGAACTAAGGTAACAGATATTTCTCATGCAGAGGTCAGTTCCAAGTCAGTAGGAGTTCTAGGCTGGACTTTTTTTCAGTGTGTGTGTGTGTATATGTATGTTATAATATAGAAGTGATTTGCCATTGCCTCCTCCTTTTAGCTCACAATCCTGTGATTTCAGATTCAAAGTAACATAGGTCAAGATTGTTAATATCCTAACATCTTGCAGGAACTTTTAGAGCAGAGTAACAAAGAACAATGTTAGTTAATAGATAGATGGATTACACATGTCATCATGTTTTTGAATCCTAGCAACCACATCACAACATAGATGCACCTCAACATTGGAATATCATTTCCAAGACCTTTGTGGCCTCTCTACGGAGCTCCAATCTGCAGCCTTTTTTCTTTTCTTTTTTTTTTAATTGAAAAGTTTTAAAGGTACAAAGTACAAACATTTCCCCCCCATTTTTCTCCCCCCCTCCCCCCCTCCCGGACTTCCCAGAAAAAGCACTAGGTATAAATCTAAAAAAAAAACTAACATAAAACTTACTATAAAAGAAAAAAAAAGTTATTAGTTCAAAAATACCCATTCATCCTTAACTCTTTAACAATCCAAAAGCTTGAAAATATAGTATATCATTTCACAAATTTCTAATATTAGTAAACTATTTAAATTATTTTGATCTGATACTTTTTTTGAATATATTCAGTCCACCTACTCCATTCCAATGCAGCCTTTTTTCTTGACTGCTTATTCCTTTACTGTTGATGGTTGATTCTAAAAGACAGAGGCTATCCACTATTTTGATAAATGTACTGTCAATTCTAAGGGGGTCGTTCTACCCGCTGTCCTTAAGTTGGTCGTCTTTACATTTAATTTATGTTAGTCACAAATGGTTTACATATAATGCGGTCTTTAACATGTTTATAACATATCCATATCCCAAACAGTGCTTTTCTGTGGAGATTATAAATTGCTGTTAGTTCTGGTCTGCTAAAATAATAATAATAACGAACACGTTCATTATTCAGAAAAGGTTTCTTTCAAGGATGAGAACCATCACAATAATGAGTATAAAACAAGGCAACTATAAAGTATGGAATTGGTTTGGTAGGCTGAACAGTCACAACTTTATCGTATTTTTTAAAATATCCATCCTTTCAGAGTACTATACCAAAATGTAACAGGAAAACAGATCAGCAATTGAAGGAACGCTTTAAGTTGCCTTTGAATAGGGGCTGTGCTTAGAAAAACCTTCAGTGGATAGGGGATCGCCACTGGTCCAGGCTCTGCTAATGCTGAAGTACAATGCGTGTTTTTCAAAGATGTTACCATATCTGTGTCAAGGTTCCAAATAGTACTCGAGCAGAAATCAGAGTCCAAGGCAATCAGTTCACCAAAGTTCCAGTTTAATGCAGAGACCATCTTGGCAAGCACATGAAAAAACCCAAATTTAACTTTTCTCCCAAGTTCCCACACGATAGGAAGTTGGCACTCCTTTTCCCCCACCCCCAACTGGGTCACGTTGGCCACTGATCTTCTGCCAGCGTGGCAACCTCTCCTCCCAGCTTCCAGCAGGTGTTGGACAAAGGAGAAGTAACCAAGAATGTGTTATCTCTAACGTTTCACCCTCACAGTATTCCCCCTCCCCATTCCATAGTCTTCTATGTAGAAATGTGGTAAATGATGCTTTGTCAATCTGCTCATGAAGCAAGAGTTGCTCCTGGAGATAACTGCAATAGCCTTCCTTCCTCCCTCCCTCCCTCCCTCCCTCCCTCCCTCCCTCATTCATTCATTTATTTAACCAAATATGCTGTTGTCTCCCACTGACTGTAAACAAATTTAAGGCTGGCGATAAAACCACTGGAAGCACATAACTCTGGTTACGTTAAAAGAATGAACAAAAAACTCTTGGAATTGTATTGCAAGAGAAATAATTTATATGGAAAACCAATTAAAACACGGTCCTTAAAATGTGACTAAAATACTGAAAAACAAACCCATCCCTGAGATAAATACACAGAATGCATCCTTAGTTATTTCAAGTATTGCACAACCGGAGAGATCAGGCCATCCAGTAGAGCAAGATCCCTCAGCCAGCTGCCCATAGCCACCACCATCCCCCCAACCAGCACAGCAATCAGCCGTGAGGCAGAGGAGTCTAAGAACTGCAGCCGACCCCATCAGGTTCTGACAAGTGAGAGATTTCACACTTCCTTGTGTGGCATGAAAGATACCATTAGTCCAAAGGTACATATTTCTGTACTTGTTCAGCTCCAATTTCTGCCACATATATGGCTCCCGTACTTAAGCTGACATCCAGAAGATGAGGCTTGACTTCTCTTGCAAGCTGGATTGTGTCCACTACAATGCAATCCCCAATTAATCCTACCGGCGGGGCTGCCAAAATAGAAATCTTATTAATATTTAGGTGGGCCACAATTATATACTGCTGATCAGGAGTAAACCTGTAAATGGAAGGGGGGAAAAGAGGAAACTTTAAAAAAAAAAGGAATTGTCGAATCTTAAAGATCTCGTTCTGTGAGCAATATGCATTTCTGTTGGATCTGAGGCAACACTGCTGTCTCTATAGATACCCAAACTGCTTGAAATGCTGTCCTAAGCTTTTTGAAAATCCTATTGGTGGGTTTCAGTATTTTGGAGCCAATTTTCAACTGGGATGTTGGGTGCAAATTGAGAAAAGTGACAGTTGATAATAACAAATAAACAAATAAACACCATACTGCAGTTTTTTGGTCAAATTTCAATATTCAGAGGTATTATCTGAATATATGAAATATAAGTTTTTGCATTTTTTAAAAAAAAATACTACTAAGAAAGCATGATTCACAGACCAGTGCTGGTCTGCAAACTGTTATTGGTCCATGACAAGATACAATTCTTTCATCCAGTTCCAAAATAGTGTGAGATTACTCCACATGAAAGGGCATGTCAATAAAAGAATGCATAAAATCTCACTTTAATCCTCTTCACTGCAAGTATACATTTAAATAGAATGGAAATTATTCAAATTGTCCATGATCCAAACAGGGTGTGGGGTTTCTTGCTTGAGGAAACAATTTTCATCCACATCTTACCCTTCCTAGAGCTCAACCTTCCTTTGTGGCAGCATAAAATACACTGGAATGCGTGTGTGTGTGTGAAACAAACACAAATATCATCTCCCATTCTAGCTTGTTTCCAACTTCACTCGGTGAATACTTCGATCCCACCCAAATGCCATTTTAAAATATCAGACAGTTTAATGGTATCTTCCAGGAACGTGAAATTGAGCTTTTCAAGGTCAAAGTCACAGAAAAAGTGCCAGGGCTACCAATCGCTGGCAGCTCACTTTCAAAAAGTATACCGGTTATGAAAGATTTATAATTAAGGTGATCGCATTTCAAAATTAGGGGTGTGTGTGAATTGTCAGTGAACCCACTGGTGCGTTCAGAGTGCTACATAACTCTTATCTGGCTCTATCCTAGGAATTGAAACCTTCATCAGAAATTCTATGCACAAAGGGATTCTTGCTCAACTATAGTCCGTTGAAAGGTTTTTCCTCTTCCATCCAATGGACACACACTGGCATGCATACAGACAGATACTATACCTTACAGAGTAAGGGCCATCTTCTGTGAAGCAGTTATCCCAAGATCCTAACCATTCCCCAGTACTTTTTTCAAAAACTTGGATTCTCCAGTTGGCTCTGTCAGCAACCCAGACCTGGTGCAAACAAAGACACTGTTCTGAGCACCGAGAAAGAAATACACAAACATTTGCTAACTTCAAACAGATTGCTCTCTAAATTGATAATCAGCATCTCATTACCCTATGTCAGGGAGGAACCAAATCTTGATATTCAAGCAATATGTATGACTTTTTCCATCCACCCAAATGGTTTGAATAGCCATCAAGGCAATTGTTCAGCCATTACTTTTAAGGACATGGGGAGCGGAGGGAGGGCTGGGGATTAAAAAAAGTCAAGTTGTCAAATTGCACGAGTAAAACCCTCTTTTTGTATGTGTGTTATCGTGCGCACATACCAAGTGCTGAGACAATAAAGGCTATATGGCTGTTAGTTTGGCCAACAGTATCCTCATCAGCATGGTCAATGGTATTCTAATATATGCTATTATGTCAAAATTATCACTGCTCCCTTACCCGCCCAACCGAATCCACAGTCACACTGTGTGGAATCCTGAACTGTGTAGGAGCAGTACCATTTTCTCCACGTAGCCATAGAACCTTTAAGTCTGTGGGTAAAAAGTTGTTGATCAAGCATTATTTCCTGCAATGAGTTTACAGTATAATACAGTATCAGGATTAAAAACAAAAGCAGGAGAGAACCCACAGTCCAGGAATATGTATGGACCTTTTACAGTGCTAATTAGCAATAGCACTTAGACTTATATACCGCTTCACAGTGCTTTACAGCCCTCTCTAAGCGGTTTACAGAGTCAGATTATTGCCCCCAACAATCTGGGTCCTCATTTTACCGACCTCGGAAGGATGGAAGGCTGAGTCAACCTTGAGCCTTCATACACCTCATCAGGATATAAAGCAGGGGTGGGTTCTAACTTACCTTGCTGCTGGTTCGCTTCCTCCCGCGCCGCGGAGTGCGCAGTGACAAAAAAATCCCAAAAATTTTTTTTTAAAAAAAAAGCCGAAAACAAGATGTTGACACATGCACAGTGCCAGAAACTCGGCTTATGCGCAGAAGAAGAAAAAACCAAAAAAACATGCAAATTTTTTTTTCAAAAAAATAAAATAAAAAAGATGGTGGTGCCCACGGACCGGCACCGACCGAACCGGTTCCGTGACATCATCGTGATGTCACCAGCGGTTTGCTACCAGTTCGGGCGAGCCGGTCCAAACCTGGAGGAACACACCGCTGATATAAAGGATATAAAAATGAGTGCAATCAGACACTTTGAGACTTTTAACTCGATTTTTACTTTAAAAACTACTAAACTGCTTTTGGAAAAAAACAAACACAAGATCAAACATTTTGCTCTCATCTGCAACTAAAAAGATTGCCTCACAATTTAAAGGAGTTTAACATACTGTATGGAATAGCCATGCTGTTCTATCACAACAGGTTTGCCTGAGAAAAACTGAAGGCCTAACATTAGGAAAAATATTTGTGTCATAAAAATTCAGAAAATACCATGTTATATTTCACCGATATGCATTAAATGATACAATCTAGCTTTCCATTGCAGAATACATTAGGATTTCAGCTTTCTGACTATTAATATAATATCTATTTTCACTCTGCAAAATAATGTTGTTTAAGATATGTTTAAGATCTTAAGATATCACCAGATTATTATTGAAAAAGTATTTGAATCTTATAAAAAAGATAAGGTACCAGTAAATTTGCAGCATTAATTGTATGCATATTGATGGCTTATGTCTGCAGAGGCCCCAAGATCATCATCTATGAGTCACCAAGAATTGAGGTACATGGGAGAAGACTCAATTTCCTTATTTAGAATCTCATAATCTGTGCAAATGTATTACGGCAAGTGGCTGCACCTCCAAAAACCTTGGCTAATCTCAAAGCTAAGCCGGATTGAACCTGGTTAATGCTTGAAAATGAGAGGCTACCTGGAAGCCCCATCATTGTAGGCTAGACTGTAAAGTTTAAAAATAATATTCCCGAAAGATGACAATGTTGGCATATTGTTGCCAAGAAAACCACATGGAGACATTCATGTGGTCAACAGCTAATGCTGATTCCATCAAACACAAACCACTTAACCACTCCTAATGTGTTCCGTTATCACAGAAAAAGCCATTAAGGCGGCCTTTCCCAGTCTTATGTCTCCAGATACGAGTCTCATATTCTATACATTATAGTCCACTCCAGGGGGTCCCCAACCCCTGGTTTGTGGACTGGCACCGGGCCGCAGCATGGCAGAAACCGAGCCGCGCAAACAAGCAAAGCCCCATCTGCAGGATGCAGGCAGCAAGCGAAACCACGCCCCCTCCGGTCCGCAGAAAAACCTCTCTCCATGGAACCGGTCCGTGGTGCCCAAATGTTTGGGAGCCGCTGGTCCAATCAACATATCAGGTTAGGAAATGGTATTATCAGCACATTAGAAATAAAAGCCGGCATCAACATTTTAAACATACCGGTACATCTGCTTACCTTTTGTCAATTTGAGCAAGCGGTTATTTAGTCCTCCATCACCGTCCACAATGTAAATGTTTCCGGTTGATTCCACAAAAACTTCTGCTGGCTGGTCAAACTGTAGAGGGTCTGTATCAGAACCTGCTGTACCTGGAGTACCTATGACTCGAAGGAGTTCACCTGAAGGGCTGTACTGTTTCACTGTATGTCCATATTTTCCTGCATCAAGGAGACGTTGAGACTTTCCAACCAGGTCACAAGTTCTTACAGTCTTACAGATAAAATAATGATTTATTCCCTACCTTCTTCAGAGGCAAATTGGTAGAACGTCTGGATTCGAAGTACAGGTAGTCCTTGACTTATAAACCATTTGTGTGGTGACCGTTCAAAGTTACGACATCACTGAAGATAGTGACTTATGACCACTTTTCACACTTACGACAGCATCCTCATGGTCGTACCATCAAAATGTGGACACTTGGCGACTGGCTCATATTTATGACGGTTGCAGTGTGGTGGTGGGTCTTGCGATCACCTTTTGCAACCTTCTGACAAGCCGTCAATGAGGATGTCAGATTCACTTAACAACAGTGTTACTAACTGAGCAACTGCAGGATTCACTTAACAACTGTGGCAAGGTCATAAAATGGGGCAAAGCTCAATAATAATGTCTCGCTTAGCAGCAGAAATTGTAGGCTCAGTTGTGGTCGTAAGTTGAGGACTACCTGTACAGCACCTTTCTGCTCTGCATCACAGAGAGTTGCTCATAACGAACCCATGTTCCTGTTCTTTCTCTCACTACCCCTAGATTAGCAACTCCTTTTCTTCTTCATTCTCCTGAAAATTTGAATAAACAACAAACATCTGCAGAGGTGTGAAAAGAGCATGGCTAAATCTCCGTTCAAGTATATGGTGCAAGCTGCCAGATACTCCATATAACTGAATTTTAATTGTAAAAATTATTGTAGCACTCAATCCTACAATATTTGGAAAGAGATTTTTTTTTTTACTAAATCAGGAATGCAGTCATCAGCTATCTGCACTGTATGAGCTGTAGCGTAGCCAAATTGCACGCTTATTTGGGCATCACCTGCAGAACCTTTCACAAAGTGTGTGAGATTCTGGGGCTTGCACGGATGTGCCATCACCTCTTCTCATTCACAGAATTTCAAAAATCTCACCAGCTGCTGATGCCAACGCCCATTAAGTATCCCTACCATATTTTTCTATCACTGAAAACCCATTATGGAGATGAAATAGATACATCAAGGACTTTTGATTACTATGACTAGAAACCTTCTTGGTGGAAGCATGCTTGGCTTACAGATTAACAGAGTTGGAAGGGACCTTATAGGTCATCTAGTCCAACCCCCCGCCCAAGCAGGAGACCCTACACCATTTCTGACAAATGGCAGTCCAATCTCTTCTTGAGAGCCTCCGGTGATGAAGCTCCCATGGCTTGCTATCACTCAGATGAAAATATCATTATCCTCTTTTATCTGAAAGAGGAGGGATAATGGCTTAAGAATATGGAAGAAAATCTGCTAAGAAACAAACTAAGATGGTTAGATGAGGGTCAACCAGGGTCAGAAGTAAGCTATCTAAACAACTGTTCAGTTTTGAATATTGGTTATTATATGCTGACATTTTAATGGTGACAGAGTGTTTCTCATTACTGATGCTTCTTAAATTAAATATTGGTACGATGTCTTAAAATGACCATCTTTCAGATTCATTGCCATTGTCCACACTCCCTTGGGCTTATGGGATTTGAAACTGAAATATCTGGTGAGTACCAGACTGATACTGTATATGTTTATTGTAAATATATATGACCTATATGTTTAATCTTGGGTTCCAATTTATTTTGGGGAAGGTTAAATTCAATCCGAAATACACTTCAGTTGCAAAACATAAGACACGCAACAGTATTCTTTATCCATGTTAAACAATAATATTTCTACGCACCATTTCCTATATCTGTGATCCACACAGAGCTTCTATTGGGTGTGCTCAGTGCAAAGATTCCATGGGGCATCTCAATGGTGGGTGTTTTCCACATTTGTATAAGATAGCCTTCCTCAGAGTATACTAAGACCTTTGGCACGTCATCGTTACCTCTCTCAAGGTGCACAAAGACAACAAAAGAGAGAATCAGAAAGGTATGGCAGACAGAAAAACCCAACCATTTTTTCATTATAGCTCCTTATACAGTAAATAGCCTTAATTAAGCATTATTCTATTGTAATTCCAAAGAGCTTGGCCAAGTATAGTTACCTCCCAAAAACAAACAAGGAAAATAAATATATTTAATAAATACTACGTAATCATTTCGCCTTTACAACCATGTATACTTTTTACAACCATATACACTTTTTACAACCATATACACTTTTTACAACCATGTACACTTTTTACAGTTCTGGAGATTTCATGATGAGTGAGTGGTATTTGGCTTTTATATATATAGATAATGTTGGATTTTGTTAGAACTGTTGTACTAACCACAAATTCCTTGACTATTTTCAAAAAGGCAGCTCTACTTATGTCTCTAGTTGACAGTCACAAAATATTTCCCAAAGCAAAATTCTTTACAGAAAGGCAGCCTTTGCTGCTTCTGCCACGTTGGTATAATCTGTTAAAGCTACAGCTGGGAAACAGATCACGTTTTCCAGCAATTCATCAGAGATCCAGAGGTCGAGCTGTCTGGTCTTCAATTTTCCTTATATCAATCTGTCTTACCCTGGCGGTCTTTTAATAGTTTGGGAATTCAGGCCAATTCTAATTCTTTTACAGTAATTTTATTAAAATTTGTAATTACAACAGTGGGAATTCAGATTAATTTTAGATGCATTACATCCCTTAAAAATTCAGACATTGCACATTTCAGGCTTTAAAGGGCTTTAGGCTTCGGATCTTTAAATGCTGCAGTTATACAATGCCCTCTCGATGTTTAATTGTTTTTAGCCATTGCAGCTTGAAAAATATGACCACACCATGATTTTAAAATACACACAGGCCTGTAATGTACTTATTGTCAGATTTACATTAGAAAACTAGACATTAAGACAGACTACTTGGGGCTGTCCCTATGAAGAGACTGAGCAAACAGTACAGCAGCTGGTTCACTATTCTAGCATTAGATTTTTAAGCTACTAAGAAAATACACAATAAACTTTAAAACAGCAAGTTCACTTATGCAAGGTTTATAGAGTCAGATGAGAGAGATGGCTGTATAATTTAAAGAAAGAAATGATCAGATTCCTCTTGGGGTAATGTATTGAAAAAAAATGGAATCTGCATTAGTTACAGATGTGTTCACACAACATGCTAAAGATTGTGGATCACAGTAAGGCATTTAGTCAGTGAACATGTACAAAAGCCAAATATGGCATGGCAGGGTTTCCCAGTCTTCAATCAAAATTTCTGCATTTTTATGTTGGATAAATGACAACACCTTCTGATTTATTTTCATACCCACGAACCACAAGCCCATACTAATGCTCATAGCACAGCATATATAACGAGGGAGGGGTAACACGCCCACTCCTCTGTGTCCCTAATTCAATCCGCAATTATGTAGGATTAGCTCCAATTTATTCTTGCTACCCTGCACCATTTTCTTAGAAATCCAAAGTCCATATGCTAGCATATGCTTCAGATGACAGATTGGACCATCACCGAATAAACTAATAAAAACAAAGCCATGGTTTCAGATCATGATCAGCCTGTCTTATGGTCTGGGTTCAAACAGTATTTTAGGCCAAGTCACAATACATGTATGTTATGCAAACCAGACCACAGACTTCAAAGGAAAACTGTGAGAAAACATCACACATCTGAGCAAAGTACTATCAGATGCTGAAATAAGAGAATCTGGATGTAATCTGAAAGAAAGCTGCCAAAATAAAAACACAGTCACATCTCTGGAAATATAAAATTTAGCTTTTAACTTGGAAGTATCTCCATTTTTTCAGTGAAACCTCATAGTTGGATAGACAATAGACAACAAAGTGAAGTTATTGAAACAGGTTCGATATTAATAAAGCTGAGAATAATTTTTGATATTGTAATAAGGAACCACAAACACCAGAAGCCAATTAAAGGGCTCTATGTAGAATTGAAAGAATAAATATTTTAGATAATCTCAGATGCTGTAAAATTTTCTGCTATAAAATGTTGCTATTGAACTGCTAATTTCAAGTACATTTTTGTGTGTGTAATTTGAAGAACTATAGGAAAAAGGCATGCAGGTTTTTTTTAATGTAATATTTTTTAACTGTATGAAACTGCCCAGAGTCATTTTGAAACTGAGCAGGCTAGAAATGTAATTAAGAAATAATTCATCAACATAATTAGAACATCATTACTAAGCCAAATCTTGTAACAATATAAAGTAACAATGCGTAAGCTTTTAAAATGGTAAACCAATCCAAAAAGTGTGAATGAAAAAAAAAGTTATTTATGGTCAAGCGATAAATCTGCACTTAATTAGCTTTTTTCTTTTTAAAAAATGAAATAACCTGAAGGAGCAAGCAGAATCATGCAGGATTACAATACTGTATTATTCATCTCCTTAATGTAATAACTACATCTTGGGTAACTATAGTGGCTCCATAAGCATTTTGATCTTGTTGTTTCTTACCTGTCCCACGTAGACTAATCCTTGGAGATGATCAACAGCAACACAAAATGTTTGACCAGTAAATTCTTCTGAAAACTTTGGCCACTCTACATCAAGCTTGTAGAGTGGTTTCTGTATCTGCCACAATGAATAAGTAGTCCACTGATTTAACACCTTACAAATCAAACACAAAAACAATACTGTTAAACGGTGGTCTGATTTACCATGAAGCATCATTCCGGCCATTAGTAAATGGATCTTTCCAGAAAGGGTTAATTCCACCTCTTTGTTAGATTTATATGCTGCACTGTTTCCTCTTTTTCCCAACAAACAATCCTGTGAGGTAGATTAGGCTGAGAGAACATTAAAAGACAAATGTTTAGGTCCAACTTCATACATCCCTACGACCAGTTAGGTCCCACAGAGTCGGTCTCCTCCAGGTCCCTTCAACCAAACAATGTCAGTTGGTGGGACTAAGGGGGAGAGCCTTCTCTGTGGGGGCTCCGGCTCTCTGGAACCAACTACCCCCTGAGATCCAAACTATTCCCACCTTGCTGGCCTTCCGGAAAGCCATTAAGACATGGCTCTTCCTGCAGGCGGGGTGAAATAGATCTTAATGCCCCATGGATGACTGGTTTTAACTTTTTTTTAATGGTTTTATTGTATTGTATTGTATTATTGTATTTTTATTGATTGTTCTTCTTTCTGTTGTACACCGCCCTGAGTCCTACGGGATTGGGCGGCTTATAAGAACAATAAATTAAATTAAATTAAATTAAATTAAACTTAAGTGAACCCTCCTTCTTCAAGCATATGTATTGATTTAGCTGAGGAAAAACACACACACCTTTTAAACAACTTTATTAATTTACAAACAAAAAAACCTTCAAAGCATTTTCAAACAGCCCCACCCAGGTTGTAAGTACTGTTTCCTTCCATGTTGAGTTCAATTCCTCCTCACTACATAGACACATGCATACAGGTTATGCTCAATTTATTACAACAATTGAGCCAAAAATTTCCATTGCTAAGCAAGACAGCTATGTGAGTTTTCCCCCATTTTATGACCTTTCTTGACACAGTTGTTAAGTGACTCATTGAATTTGTGAAGTTAGTAACATGGTTGTTAAATAAATCTGGCTTCCCCATTGACTTTGCTTGTCAAAAGGTCGCAAAAGGTGATCATATGACCCCGGGACACTACAACTGTGATAAATACATGTCAGTTGTCAAGCATCCAAATTTTGATCATGTGACCATGAGGATGCTACAACAGTCGTAAGTCACTTTTTTCAGTGCCGCTATAACTTTGAACGGTCACTAAACGAATGGTTGTAAGTTGAGGACTACTTATATACCTGGCAATAATATGGAACTGATTTTCCATTCTTGTTCTTCAAAATTTTCTCAACTCTCTAGTCTAGTTTACAAGTGTAAAAGTCTCCTTCACAACCTACCCTGCTTAGCTTTGCAGAAATCAGCCAACGACAGCAATACAGACAAAAATTGGAATGTGTCACTACCCATACACTCATAAACTATAACTTATTCCCATCATAATTATATTGTGAAGTCCAATGACTTGGTTGCTCTACTTGGCTAGAGAAGACCAAGTAATGTTAAGAAATCAACATCATTCTGTTAAGATAAATTCTGTTGGAACAGCGGCACATGAATAGGGATTAATCGGAAAGCATGGTTTATATACTGTAGCTTTTCAAAAGATGCATTTCAACTGCATTTCCCATAATTTCCATAATATGGAAATCTGTTTTGAGACTTCCTGGAGTTTCAGTCTCACTACAATTAAATGATATTTAACAGAGGTAGGCTAGTGTAAATACAAATCCCTGAAGGGAAAAAAAAAGGAGCCGAGGTGGCGCAGCGGTTAGAGGCAGTACTGCAGGCCACTTTAGCTGACTGTGATCCGCAGGTCAGCGGTTCAAATCTCACCGGCTCAAGGTTGACTCAGCCTTCCATCCTTCCGAGGTAGGTAAAATGAGGACCCAGATTGTTGGGGGCAATATATAGATTGCTTAGTGATGTAAACCGCTTAGAGCAGTGATGGCGAACCTATGGCACGCGTGCCACAGGTGGCACGCGGAGCCATATCTGCCGGCACGCGAGCCGTTGCCCTAGCTCAACTCCAGCATGCATGTGAATGCTGGCCAGCTGATTTTTGGCTTGTGTGGAGGCTCTGTGAGGGCATTTTAGGTTTCCAGAGGGCCTCCGAGGGGGTGTTTTCGCCCTCCCCAGGCTCCAGGGAAGCCTCTGGAGCCTGGGGAGGGCGAAAAACGGGTCTACCAGGCCCACCGGAAGTTGGGAAATGGGCCATTTCCGGCCTCCAGAGAGCCTCTGCAGGGGCAGGAGAGGCCGTTTTCACCCTCCCCAGGCATTGAATTATGGGTGTGGGCACTCACACGTGCGTGACAGCGCGCACGCATGCGTTTTCGGCACCCGAGGGAAAAAAGGTTCGCCATCACTGGCTTAGAGTGTGCTTGCACTGTGAGGCGGTATATAAATCTCACAAATAAATAAATCTCACAAATAAATGCAGGCTTCCAAAAATCTAACTTGAGCTTATTTACACATAAATAATTCAGACTTAAAAAGAAAAGTGAAATCGTTCAAAAGGTTCCCTTCAAATTGGGAAACTGAATGTTAAAACAGCAGATATGATTTGCTAATTAACTGTGAATCCTGCATATTAGCACAAAACTTTCCAACATCAGAGGTGATACAGTGAGGTGCTCTGAGTTAATTACGACAGATTGTGAAGTGGTTGAACTTGTCATTTATAAAAAGCACTAAGTAACACTTTGGCAAAGCTGCTCCTCAGTACGCAGGGCACTCAAACAACACACAATCAGTACTTTAAAGCAAATATTACCGTATTTTTCGGAGTATAAGATGCACCTTTTTCCTCCCTAAAAGTGGCTGAAAATTTGGGTGTGTCTTATACTCTGAATGTAGCTTTTTCAAAGCTTTTTTTCCAGCCCTAACTAGGTGCTAACGATCTTCCCAGCTCTTATCTTGCAGGCTCTTTCATTGTTACTCTCTCCGAAGAATGTTTTTCCAGCCCTAAGTCTTTGCAGGGTTTTTTTCATTGCTCTACTTGCTCCGAATAAGTTTTTTTCTAGCCCTAACCAAGTGCTAACTATCTTCCCAGCTCTTGCTGGCTTGCATGCTCTTTCATTGTTACTCTCGCAGAAGAAGGGTTTTTTAAGCCCTAACCAGGGGATAAAATAATGTGCTGAAGCTGACCAGACTAAGGATGCTAGCCAGATGAATACCTGGTAGGCAGATTGTTTTCCCCTATTTTCCTCCCCAAAAACTAAGGTGTGTCTTATACTCCGGTGCGTCTTATACTTCGAAAAATACGGTAGTTGAATTCAGAATGTAAAATATGGAGTATTATACTTCTGGATTTTGCATGGATATATTTTGTAATCAGTTTGGTATAGTGCTGAAGGCATCAGGCTAGAAACCAGGAGACCATTCTAGTTCTACCTTAGGCACACAACCAGCTGGGTGACCTTGAGCCAGTCACTCTCCCTCAGTCCTATGAAGGAGGCAGTGCCAAATCACTTCCCAAAAACCTTGCCAAGAAAATGGCAGAGACTTGTCTAGGCAGTCTCCAAGAATCAGACATGATTGATTGAATGGAAGAAAAAATGTAATCACAATTGGAATATGGTACAGTATACAGCTTTGGTTACTACATTCCCCACCTCCAAAAAAGAAATTAAAGAACCCCCCCCCCCAAAAAAGCACTAAGCATCAACCAAAATTATCAGAGGACTAGAGCATCTTTCCCTTGAATGCCCTACTATGATATTTATAGAATTTTCAGCAATAATCATGTTGGCTGATTAATTTAGGGAGTTATAATCCTGCAGAGTTAGAGCAATTCTCTTTGAGGAACCTCTTGCTGGGGCATATCTAGTTCTACAAAAGCACTAAATGAAAAAATGTCAAGAGGTGCAGAAAAGGGTGCTATGTGGACAAATCTAGAGGCAATAAAACTGGGCAGTGGTTCAAGAACAGATAAAATGAAATAAAGTTTTATACAGGACCTATTGGAGTAATGGAATTTGCTATAATTATGTACTGATGGCTGTCACCTGGGGCAATCGTAAAAGGAGAGCAATCAATTTTATAAACAAGGATCAGCAAACAATAGCTACAAGTCATGAGAGGAATACATTATCTTCCAGAGTCACAGATCATTTCATTTTGAACATCATGAATCGCAGATCATTTCATTTTGAATATAAGGAGATGTGGTTGCTTCAGTCAGGCCTTGCTTTAGAGCTTTTTATATATATCTGACTCAGGGGTGGGTTCCACTTATCTTCGCCACCGGTTCGCATCGCAACGTCTCGCGCACATTCCCCCCGTGCAATTTCACTTCTGCACATGCTCAGTAGCAGGATTCATCCCAAAACACAGCTGAGGAGCTGATCAGCTGTGCTTCAGGCGAAGAAATAAAGGTCAGTATTAACCCGGGGGCGGGTGGGAGGGCTCTTTTTAAAGCCGCGGAAGAGGAGAAGCCATCCAAACACGGAAAAATTCACCAAAAATTCCCCCAAAAAGATGGCGGCACCCACGGACCAGCACCGACCGAACCGGATCCGTGATGCCATCATCGCATCACCAGCGGGTCGCTAACAGTTCGGGCGATCTGGTCCGAATCGGGAGGAACCCACCCCTGATCTGACTAGATATGTGTAATGGAATGGAATGGGTGGGCAAACTATGGTTCTTTGAGAACCTGTGGACTTCAACTCCCAGAATTTCTGAGCCAGCCATGCATGCATGGCTAGCTCAGGAATTCTGGGAGTTGAAGTCCACAGGTCCTCAAAGAGCCATAGTTTGCCCACCTCTGACTAGGCTTTTGGTCTTATCCAACTGGGCCCTTCATAAGTTCTTATGACTGTACTAAATTATCCTTATTCAGATTAAAATAGGCTGGACCAGCACCTGATGAAAGATGAGGCCTTAATATCCTTAAAACTTAAAACTGATCCATATCAGAAATACAGTTCCATTTAAAAGACAATGAAAGACATCTTCCAGGTTAGGCAACCCTATCCCTACCCCAGATACCCTATTGGCATCTGAGGGAGATGGGCAGTTTAGAAATAGGAAACATAAAAATAAATTTTCTTTGGAGTAGGTTTTAGTGTACGGCACTCACTGTATCCATTCCTAAATATCAGACACTGGTTCAGATTTTCCACAGCTTCAACTTGAATGGAAAAAGGGAAGCGGATGCCACTGCACTGTACTTCCTCAGAGGCTGAAGCTTAGTGTAGCAAAAGGAGTGATAGACACAACAAAATGGAATGCTATAACTATCTGGAGAAAAGTAAATTAAAACCATTTATGGATAAGCATAGCAGCTGGGGCACAAGGATACCACTCTAAATGGCATCAGAAGAACCTTTATAAAGCTATCCGAAATGAGGAAATGACCTTTTCTCCCCTCTCCTCATACTGAGCCTTTGCAAGTGTCTTAAACTGTTCAGAGAATTGCCAGCCTCAAACCTTAATATTTTTATTTTTTAATTTGGGCAGGGTGGTATGTGGGAGGAGACACGTTTTCCTCTTCTCCTGAAATATAAAGAAAGAAATTAACTTTCTATTCTGGATATTTTTTATATTCTGAATATAAAGAAGAACATTATTAACTTTGCATTACTTGGCCCAAGCTAACCTCCAAATATTTCTTTTCCCCCAGCATCAAGGGTATTTATTTAAGCTCTCAAGAGCCCTAGCCAGTCAATTCCCACACTACTCTGCCTCATTTCCTTTTTTGGTTTTATTTTCAGCTGACACTCCATGACACTTTTCAATTAACTCACCTATTGAATTTTTTAAATACTTTTCTCTAATTTCAGTTATAACCTGCAGTTCATAAACTCATAGATTTGCTAATATATTTTGTATTTTAAATATAGAAATTAATGTGTAAATGTGTATGTCCAAAGAAAATACTGCTATGTTTGTCCTTGCTCCGTTTTCCATTGACACAATAAACTAAATGAACTAAGCAATATAACCATTTGTGTGTGTTTTAGATGTATTACTTTATGCCGCAATATTAATCTACTGATCCTGCTGCCTGAGGTTGAGGGCAATTGTAATTCAACACATCTTCAAAAAGGGTAATGGCAATTTTGATATTATTATTATTTTGGTTGATTGGACTCAATATCCAAAATTATTTTACCAGAGCTCTCACCTTATTCAAGAATTCTTAATTAATAATTTAAGTTTGTCAAGAGATAAGACAATCATTTTTGATTATTTGTAATTATTTGCTCAAAAATCACTTAGGGCAATCACGGACCCACTGTTAGAACTATCAATCTGCGATGCAAAAATCTGGCACCCTTATTTACAATTGAACCTACCTCTGAGCGAATTAAAATGCGAATACGGTCTAAAAATGACATAATCATTGCAAAGCCTTTTGAACACTGCTATATAGAGACATATACAACTGGTTGTTGTTATTATCCGGCTTGCCAACCCACCTCCAACTCGGACCCGACTCTATACAGGACTATCAAGAACAGGAACAAACCAGCCCCTCCGAGTCCTGCAAACAACCGCACCCGAGCATGATCGTGAGCCCCCATTGAAGCACCGCAGCGGCCGCTTACGAAAACAGGCACATTGACCCGCGCATGCTCAGTCCGCAGCGACAACGAGCTCGCGAAAAGCTTCTCGGGAGATTGAGTGCTGTCCTTCGTTCCTAATCATGCGGAGAAGGGCTTTAGAGAACTACGACTCCCATGAAAGCATCGGGTTTGGGTGGGCGAGCCTATCCAAAGTGAGGGAGAGACTCTAAGCAGGGTCCTATAATTCAGTCACCTTTCTTCGTTCCATCCGGGGCCTGGAGTGACTAATTCGAGCGCAAGCAACAATTGCAAATCCATTAAAAAGGTGAGCGCTCCAATAACGGTGCTGGTTTTCCGCTCTTTCCGTGATCATTATAAAAAAGATTGGTGAGCTGGGTTTATTTTCTTCATGCTGGAACGTAGATATGCAAGCTACACTTCATGTATTTAAAAAAGGGGGAAATGGGGGAAACAATATGTGCACACTCCCACTTTGGGTTTGTATAAAAGGACCAGGGATAAATTATGTATATTTTCTCCCGCTGAGCTTTCTTTTAAAACGGCTTTATTAGTTGGGATAAATTAATGATATCTAATTTTTCCACGTGATTCTTAAACATGGAGGTTACAGAGTTGCAAGGCTATTTAAAAGAGACTTCAATTTGTTTGCTTTTAATAGAGGAAACAGCAAGTGGAGAGTAGAGATAGGTATCAAAGCCCCGGGGGCAACCTGCATCCTCCCAACCGTTTTGTTTTACAAATGCACACCAATTTAAACAAAACCCAAAAAAAGAGAAAAGAAATATAGATTTAGGAGTCAGCCCTAACCACTTTCCAGCATTGCCTGTCTCACTGAAGTAATGCCAATCCACAGAAGGCTGTGTTTGTTAAAGATCTGTGGCAGCTTATAATTTAAAACAAAGCGTGCACATACAAATGCAAAATATATAACTGAAACAAGTAAATGAAGATGTACTAGTCGAATTGGATTCTATATTTAAGCAGAATTGTGAGTTACTTTTTTTGTTCCACATATAATGAAGTCACCCCATGAACTAATTATAGAATACTGTCGACTTTTAAATGCTATGTTGTCAAATTCATGTGGCTTGTATTGTATATTGTTGCTGTTTCAACCCATACATTTTTCTTCCTAGTGTTTTTTTAAGAAAGTGTTGATCTATTGGTTGTAACTGACTGCCTTGTTGCCCACGCCTGACATTGGTGAGGTGGCGCAGTGGTTAAAATGCAGCACTGCAGTCCAGCAGTTCAGCTGTTCAAATCTCACCGGCTCAAGGTTGACTCAGCCTTCCATCCTTCCAAGGTCGGTAAAATGAGGACCCAGATTGTTGAGGGCAATATGCTGAACTCTCTAAACCGCTTAGAGAGGGCTGTAAAGGCACTATGAAGCGGTATATAAGTCTAAGTGCTATTGCTATTGTAGACTAAGTATAATGACTGGCCCAAAAGTCACCCACCCAGGTTTCATGCCTATGGCAGAACTAGAACTCACAGTCTCTCGGTTCTAGCCCATAAAATTACATATATAATCTAGAGACTGTGTACATACCGGTAACTTCTAATATGTGCTCTTCGTTCCTTACTGAACTAGGAAAACAAGTATGAAAAAAAATCTAGTAGCAAGAATATATACTCACTATAAAAAATTGGATGAATTTTTTTACTGAGAAAGATTTGTCTCATTTGAGCATTTAGTTTCTTTAAAAGAACTATTCAAACCTCATAAAATAGGCTCAATCAAATTGTTTTCATATCAAATACAGGTAGTCCTCGATTTACAACCACAATTGAGCCCGAAATTTCTGGGATATTTGTTAAGTGAGTTTTGCCCCATTTTACAACCTTTCTCGCCACAGTTGTTAAGTGGATCTCTGTACTTGATAAGTTAGTAACCCAGTTGTAAAGTGAAACTTACTTCCCCATCAGAAGGTTGCAAAAGGTGATCACATGACCTTAGAATACAGCAACGGTCATAACTATGAACCAGTTGCCAAGCATCTGAATTTTGACCACATGATCATGGGGATGCTACAAAGGTCATAACTGTGAAAAATGGTCATAAGTCACATTTTTTGGTGCTGTTGGTAAATTTGAATGGTCATAAATGAACTGTTGTAAGTTGAGGACTACCTGTAATATAACGTGTGGGCAATGGATATGGAGATGAAAATGTCAGTTGGGATAGTACTCACTTCAACAGTTTCCAGAAAATCTACATCTCTGTCTGTGGTCAGTAGTGTATAAGGAAAGGCAATATTTAAAAACTAGCTAAATACCCATGCTTTGCTACGAAACTATGTGATGGGGCTTGATAAATTGACACTTAAAGCTTGAAAATTAATGAGTAGTTAAAAAGGGGACTGTATTATTTCGTTAGAGATAGTAAGTTAAGTTTCTGTTACAGATGAAGACATTATTTGCATAGCATAGACTTTCAGTTCGTCCCTGAGATGAATTGCTCAGGACCTCCCTATAAACAACATTCCTGGTTTTGCTCTCTGGCTGGAGGATGACCATGCTGTCAGGTGAACTGACTCTGGAGCATGCCACATAGAACTGGCCATGGGAGAAACAGGCAGCTTTCCTTACTTGTGTTTTCCTAATCGTATCTGTAAATCTTTTCCTGCGTTTTTTGCCTCTTTTCCCTTTAACTGGTGTTACAGTAGAAGGAACAGATTCATCGGAACTGAGGAGGAAAATAAGGGGGGGGAGTCTGTTCTCTGCCTACCAGCCTCCATTGGTATTCATCTGGCTAGCGTCCTGTTAGTGTGTGAGAGAGTTGAGGGGTGTTTGGAAACTCAAACAGTATTTGCTGTGTGAGCAAGAAGGAGACAGGAATGAGTCTGTGCATGGCTTAGCTCAACTGTTCTGTAGTAAAGCTGCTTGCTGCTGTGAAAGCAAAAGCGAAACTGAAACTCCTCTGCTTGTGTTTTGCATTTGGATCAGATTTCTTTTCAGGTGGGGAGGGGGGAGTAGAACTCCTTAGCATCAGAGTTTGTTAATAATACAATAAGAAATACACATGCTCCGATGGTCATTTTGAAAAACCCTTTCCTAGTGAGCACCTAAAAGGCAAGAGGAATATACGTGGCAAATTTCAAGTTTGTAGGCTTTACGGTTCTGGAGATTTCGTGATTAATGTGTGAGTGGTTTTCGCTTTTATATATATAGATGTCATTAGCAAGCTGTATAAGGACTCTTTCATTCCTATCTGTAGGACAATTTTTAGAAGAACAACAAAGAATGTACTTCATGGACTTTTTACTGGATAAAATCATTCTTATGATCTATTAAAGGAAATGTAAATTGCACTAAAATCCTTACAGCGTAGTGTCATTTACTGGACATTTAGTTCTCACTTGATGGTACAAATTCAATGCTACTTACTCCACAGGGCATCTTTTTGTAGATACCTGTGGCAGTGGTGGGTTCCTACCAGTGCGGTCCACTCTATAGCACCGGTAGCGGCCCGCTGGTGACGTCACAGTACCGGTGCGGTCGGTTGCCAGTGCCTGGGCGCCGCCATGTAAAAAATTTTTTTTACATTTTTAAAAAAAATTTCTTCTGCGAAGCCGAACTTCTGGCACTGCACATGCGCTGCCTTCCTATCCCACAGTGAGTCCAAGCAGGGGAGGATGGCTGAGGGAGCGTGTGAGATGCTGAAAGAACGGGCGGCAGGAGCTATCTCCATTCCCCTCCCTTCAGCAGTCCGAGAAGCCACGAACGCGCGGTGATGATCCTAGGCATTTTCGCACCTTTGAGGCTTCTCAAGCTGCTGAGGGGAGGGGGAATGGGCGGCAGGACCTATCTCAGTTCCCCTCCCTTCAGCAGTCCGAGAAGCCACGCTGACCCCGTCACATGGCCGGCAAGCCATGCCCACCCAGTCACATGGCTGGCAAGCCACACCCACAAAATAAGCCACACCCACAGAGTGGTAATAAAAAAATTAGGAACCCACCCCTGACCTGTGGGAATATAAAATAATACTGGCAGAGTTTATCATTTCATTTTATAGATGGAAGAGCAAAATATTAGATTGTGCCATAACAGCCTGGCATATGAAAATTAAGCAAGTTGGTATTAAATAAATGACCCAGAGTTGCTGGGAGTCGGACAGGATATGCATTTAATATGGTCCATATCCAGTCAGCTGGATGTTCAAACTGGATTTGGCATTTTGGTCCACCTTCAAGTCCTTCCCAAGGACCTTGATTAGACAGATGTTTGATGGTGTTAATAGGATTGTTGCAGAATGTAAGCTGTTCCAATAAAGCTGCCTTTTGCAGTTGATTGATGGTAAATTTGTCAATGCCAATGGCGTTCAAGTGGTGCTCCAGATGTTTTGGGATTGCACTCAAGGCACCTATTACTATTGGTATGATCTTTGCTTTCTTTTGCCATAGGAGTTCTACTTCAATTTGCAGGTCTTTGTATTGTGTGAGTTTCTCCAATTCTTTATCTTCTATTCTTCTGTCCTCGGGTACTGCAGTGTCCACTGTCCAGACTTTTTTGTGTTTCTTATCAACAACTGTTAAGTCTGGGTTGCTGTGTGGCACATGCTTGACTGTTTGTATTCTAAAATCCCAGAGTACTGTAACTTCTTCATTTTCTATTACCGTATTTTTCGGAGTATAAGACGCACCTTTTTACCCCAAAAAAGAGGGTGAAAACTTAGGTGCGTCTTATACACTGAATGTAGCCCCACCCACCCAGCCACCCCCACCCTTTGGCCTCTGTCTTCCAGCAATTTACCTGTTTGCAGCAAAGAGGGAAGAGCTTGTAAAGCCAAGCAAGTCACTAGCAGCTTTCCGACGTACAGCTGATTTGCCACATGGGAAAATGAAAGTGAAACTGATTTGCAAAGAGGCAAATAGCTGGGAGAGACACGCAGATTTTTATTTTCTGCTGAACTGGATGGAAGGGGGTAAGTGAATAACTATAAATGTCTGTAGAATGTTCAAATTATTAGACTTATTTTTTAAAGACTGCTTTATTATTGTTCTAGAGCAGGGGTGGCCAAACTATGGTTCTTTGAGGACCTGTGGACTTCAACTCCCAGAATTCCTGAGCTAGCCATGCATGCATGGCTGGCTCAGGAATTCTGGGAGTTGAAGTCCACAGGTCCTCAAAGAACCATAGTTTGGCCACCCCTGTTCTAGAGCCAGGGGTCTTCAACCTTGGCAATTTTAAGACATGTGGACTTCAACTCCCAGAATTCCACAGCCAGCTTTGTTAGCTTTGCTGGCTGTGGAATTCTGGGAGTTGAAATCCACAAGTCTTAAAGTTGCCAAGGTTGGAGATCCCTGTAAATCTAGACAACAAAAAAAGAAGTTTTTTAAAATAAATGCTTGCTCTGAAGAGGCCCAGTGCTATTGTATCTTCTTTTAAATAATAGAGAATAATGTATACTTTCAGAAATTTTAATTAATTTTAACAGCTCTGTACAAGTATAGTCTGAAATGTAAAAGTGTCCTGTTTAGTATTAGAGTTTAGTTACCTTGGAGTAGATCTATTTAAATAATTGGGAGGAGTTAGTGTGACTACATTTAAGAAAACTTTCTGGCATAATGTACATTTCTCCAATTATTTGCTATTTCTATGGGTCAGGCACACATGCACAGGAATACACAGCAAGCAGTGTATATCATCTGTGCTGTTTGCTGTTTGCCAAATTGCTGGGAGGCAGAGGCCTTTTTTCCCTGTTTTCCTCCCCCAAAACTAAGGTGCGTCTTATACTTCGGTGCGTCTTATACTCCGAAAAATACGGTAATTTGACTGTTTTGTGGTTTTTACTAATATTATTGTAAGCCCATCCTTGTCAAAACAAATCTTCTTGGACTCCAGTAATTGTTGCGTACATAGAATAATAGACCTTGGAGGTCTTCTGGTCCAACCCCTTGCTCAAGCAGGTGACCCTATATCATTTCAGATAAATGGGAATAGAATAGAATAGAATAGAATAGAATAGAATAGAATAGAATAGAATAGAATAGAATAGAATAGAATAGAATAGAATAGAATTATTTACCCAGTCTCTTTTTGAAAGCCTTCAGAAGTTGTGGGTGCTCCATCACTGAAGCTATTCCATTGGTTAATTGCTCTCACAGTTTTGAAATTTTTCTTTAGTTCTCTCCTTGGTTAATTTCCATCCATTGTTTCTTATCTTGCCTTTTGGTGCTTTGAAAAATAATTTGACCCCCTTGTCTTCGTAGGAGCCCCTCAAATATTGGATCAGAGCTATCATGTCTCCCCTAGTCCTTCTTTTCTTTAGAGTTAGACATACCTAATTCCTGTAACCGTTCTTGGTATGTTTTAGCCTTCAGCCCCCTAATCATTTTTGTTGCACTTTTCTGTACTCTTTCCAGAGTCTCCACATCTTCTTTGTATTGTGTTGACCAAAAGTGAATGCAGTATTCATCCTCGTGCAGAAAAGAATCTTATAAATCAGAGTCGTGGGAAAGAAAGATGTTCTGGACTGGCAATATTGTCACATAGTTTTCTCTCTTGGTCTAATTTGTGTGATTTGGCCTGGACATTGGTATTCTGCTGTTTGTGTATAGTGCAATATACTTCTTCGCTGAGTGTCATTTTCATACCTTTCTCTTTTTACTTCCCCATACTTGCAAAACCTGTCATTGTAAGAGCCAGAAAACTGTAAGACCATTTACTTGCTTTAACGTCACAATGTAAATGATGCTTGCTGTTTCTCCTGGTAACTTATTCCCATTATCTTACATTTTAGATGTGAGATTTATTTAACATATCATTGTATGAAATGTGTGTATCTTTGTTGATTGTGTGTGTATCTCTGTTGGTTGATTGTTTGATGTGATGATAGTATTGCTATTACAACCCACCTTATATCAGGCTTAATGTAGTAACTTGTGACCTTTGATTCTTCAGTTGAAGACCAGTTTCCTGCAATCTCTTGCTGTTATCATGATTGGCTGATTGTAGTCCTATGTTCCTGCATTGGCTTATGGACAAGGGTGTTTTGCAGACTTTCTAAAGAAAGAAAAAAAACAATTTAGACTTCATGTTCAATTGCCTTCTCTATTTTCTTCTTATTTTGTGTATGGAGAAAACCTGAATTTATCTTTTAGCTATGGGTCTTGCTGTAATTTGGAATTGGAGAAATGAGAGACACCAACCCCTTGACAGAATATGGATGTTTGGCTAATGGATGTACTGTTGTCCCTGCTTTTGCCAAGACATTGCCCAATCTTGTGCTTTAGGGTTAGGGTTACCCTAACCCTAATCCTAGCACCACTGAACATCTAGATAATTCAGCTTTTCTCCCTAATGCATTCTTACAGCCCTACATTCTCAAATATGTCACTGAAATTTGCAGTGCCAGTATATCTGAAGCTGGGGGGAAGCAGTCTAAAGTGTAGTTGTTGGGGTTTTTTTTTATGATCTTTGGATATAAACCAGCCAGATGATATGAGAATTTTTTTTAAAATGCAGGAAATTAAGATTAAGAAAAGGAAAACATGATTTTATTAAAGTTGAATCAACCTTCCCATATCTCACTGATTATAAGAAGATGGCTTCTTTTTTCATCAGAACATTTTCGTCTGTGATATGTTCTTTTTTTTTTTAATAAATATCTTTATTCGGTTTTTAAACTTTAAAAAAACATACATAATAACACACGACATCAAAAAGAAAAAAGAAAACGTTAAGAAAAGGGAGAAAAAGGGAAAAAGAAAAAGAAAATACAAACACTAATACACAAAAAACGGCATTTCATTTTAACAGCTATACCTTTGTGTAACTGAATCCAGTTTTGCAATCAATCTTACCACATTGGTTGCTTTTAACCTCTATCCCTTTTACTATTTACTTCAAACTAATCCAAAACGTATTTATACATACTTACATTATTTTTCATATTTATATTCTCAGATTATGTGCATCAATAATAATCGTTTTTATTGTTATGAAGAAGATGGTAAGGAAAGATTTCTCGGATCAAGTCTTCTTCTGTGTCCATAATTTTAGATTTTTATTTGATTGTAACCAGGAATACCATTTTGCCCATGTTTCATAGAAATCAGAGTTGTCTTTTTGATGAATGTCCATCGTTAACTTGCTCATTTCTGAGCATTCTAAAATTTTCCTAATTATCATATTTGAAGAAGGAATAATATCAGATTTCCAATTTTGAGCATATAATAGTCTAGCTGCGGTTGTTATTTGCAAAATTAAATAATTTTGTCTGTGATATGTTCTTAATATATCTAGTTTTTCTTATTGACATAACCCATATTCTTGCATCTAAGTGTAACATGCAGAAACTATAAATGCATGTGTTTAATTGGTAAGCTTGTTTTCGGATGTTGTTCATTCTGTCCATGTTGCATCAGGCCATTTTAATAAATTTCTAAAGAGCAAATAAAAGTTTCAAAATATTGTTTGTGGATGCTTCCCTCTTTGAGAGGTAATTCTGAAGCCAAAAGCTTTGAATTTATGAAGAGCAAATAGGTGCTGCAAACTGCTCTGGGGAATTTCCCATTTTCAGTGCTATCTAAATCAGAACTGAGTGAATTATTTCCTTCCCAGTATGGATGCTGCTTACATGAGAGAGGATTCAGGATGTTTCTGCTCACTTCACCTGCTTGAGAAAAAATGAACTGCTTTGAATAGGCATTTTGCAAAGCCATCCTGTGATTTATTTTATTTCGGTTTCGGTTTAATGGATTGGGCAGACTCTTATTATTGTGGTTTGCAGATCATGGCTTGTTGCTCAGCAAACCAATCAATAGTTTAGTCTGGTGTAACTCTAATTGTGCTATGTTAAATGGATGAAGATGATAGAAGAATTTCAAGATATGTGTGTTAAATGGCTCAGGTGTGACAAATGAACAAAATCCATACTTTCATTCTGTAAATGGTTATTCCAGAAGTAAAACTACCATTTCTACATAAAGAGGAAATTGAGCATTATTATAATTTTTATACCCTTCTCCTCCTATTACAGCAATTATTATGGCAAAAAATCATTTATCAGATTCGGTTTGCATGGAGCACAAATACTGGTAGGAAAAGCCAAAGTAGTGCTGGTTTATTTTCTGCAAAGTCTTGGGAAAAAATGAAAATGAAAATAGTAGTAAATGGATGTAAGCACTGTCACTGTGAAAGAGCTGAATTTTTTGCCTTCCCTCTCAACAGCATTTTTCTGTTAGTTTCTTGGCAGGAACTTCTAAATGGATTTCAGTTGGATTTCTATCCCTGGCATGGAGTCCTACCTCCCAAAATAGACCACGGGCTAATTTGCATTAGGCCTTAAGCAAGGCTGTGTTCCAAAACCTCTCCTCCTTATCAAAGGCTTGTAAAGCAATTGTAAATATTAATATAAGAGTGCTTCTCTACCCGTCTGAAGGACCATGGGTTCAGATTGAAGTAATAAGAGTTTCTGTGTCAAATGTTAAGCAAAGCACCAGGTCTGATAGCAAAAAATCAAAAGCAATCTGATAGCACCTCTTGTAACTAACACATGTTATTAAATGGCATACTTTTTGTGAGCTGTAACTCACTTCATCAGATAAGTAAAGTGGATTGATTCATGTAGACTTTAAATTAGAATGGGGAGAGGCCAGGGAAGGCCACCTTGACAACTCATGAACGCTCAAACCTTTTAATCAACTGTATTGGTGGGGAAAAGATCTGCAGTATTGAAATAATTCTGTTTTCTAAGCTTTATTTTGTCTAATTTGGCTGGTGATTTCTGTCCCCATCTTTTCTTCCAGAAGCTCAAGGTAAGCAGCAGTGTGGTGTAATGGTTAAGGTGTCAAACTAAGATCAGAAGACCCAGATTCTAGTCCACCCTCAGACACAGAATTTCACTTGGTAATGTTAGGCAGGTCTGTCACGATGTGAATTTTGATTGTCAGCTGTGCTCATACACTAAACTATATGGTACCCAGACTTCCTAGCAAGGCAGACACGTGATGAGTGATCTGCGCATGTGTAACATTCCATTCATTCTTTCTTTCTCTTCTGCCTGTGTCCTCTTCGAAGGAGGACGTGTATCTTAGATTGCAGAGATGTAGTTCTTAGGTTTTATATTCTTTTATACTGAAATAAATATTTTATTACTTAGACAATATTCTCGGACTTTATTTTGACAAAGGATTAGATTCAAGGGAAAAAGATCTTATCACATCTAGCAGTAAATCCTTTTTCCGTCAAGGTCACTAGGTAATGTTGGGCTTTCTCAGCCCACCTCACTCCAAGGAAAAAATGGAAAGAAATCTTAAGTAAAAGGTAGGTTATAAAATAATAAGCTAATAATAAGGTGGGTATAGCATTCCTTTGCTGAATTTCCCCTTAACAGTAGATCTAAACTAATCCAGTCAGTTTACATTGCTGAGTGTGGACTTGAACTTGAGTCTCCTTGATCCTAAATCCAGTATCTTTAGTCTTACCAGCCCTCTTTATCCTAAATTCTTCCGCACTTCCATTTATTGGCTTACTGATTTGTGAAAGTTTCTGCTGAACAAGAAATACTGTATGTGATGAGAGAGTTTTAATTGTCTAACTGTGAAGAGGAAAGGAAAAAATGAAGGTTAGTGGAAGATAGTGATAACAATTTTATGTACCGGTATGTTTTCATGTTAGCACTTTAAAGCAATTTTGTTATTTTAAAATCTGTATGATTTTTTTTAGCAACTTAAATATTGCTAACCTAACACAGGTGTTATGTATGATGATGTGATTTTGCTGAAGAAAATTAACTTATGAAATCTCTTTTTTTTTCCTCAACAGAGATCATGGCCATGAAGGAAGTTTCTAGCAACAAATGCTTTGGAGGTTTTCAGAAAGTGTTTGAACATGACAGGTTAATAATATGCTATTTATTTAAATAATTTTATACTGACTTCTTGTTAGCAAACTGATCACAACGTACATAGACAGACAGACAGATAAAAGGACTCAAATACTGCAGTTGTAAAAGTAGCAGGGAAAACATTTGGATAGAAGATGCATTCCAAAAGCATTATGCTTTTTTCTTTTAACCAAGTCTCTTCCTAGCTGTTTTCCTAATAGCTTAATTCTGTCCTTTAAACCCAAGATCCAGTAGAAATGTGCTTGTCGTCTTTCCAGTAATATGTTGGCAGTTGTGCTATTAAAAGAATAGTTAAATATTATTGTGTTCTTTAATGACATTAATTTATTTATATATCACTTTTAATCCCATCTTTATTCTTTTTATTAATAACTTAAGGGGCTGAATATACCTAACACTCCTTTCTCCCCTTATTTTCCCCAGAACAACAACTCTGTCAGGTGGGTTAGGTTAAGAGAGAGGGATTGGCCCAAAGACACCTAACTGGCTTTCATGCCTAAAGCAGGATTAGAACCCACGATCTCCTGCTTTCTAGGCTGATACCTTAACCTCAGCGCACCAAACTGACTCTATTAGCAGTTTTATTTTCATAACGTATTATTTTGGCTTATGGGGCTTTATGGTGCAAATTGCAATATTCAGTGGTTAGTTTGAATAGATACCACGTTATTTCTGATTAGGTGTTCCTGCTCTGTTTCCTTCAGTCTTTGTGCTGGAGTGCATCCAATTCCTTTTACATGTGTCAATAATTTAGTATTTTTCCTTAGTTACTTTCTGTCACGTTAGCTGCATAGTTTCTCCTGCCAAGAAGAATACACTAAATCAGTGGTTCCCAACCTGTGGTACGTGTACCACTAGTGGTACGCGAGGGCCTTCCAGGTGGTACGCGAACACTTTCGGGGTCATGAACGATTTTTAGTTAGTTATTTTTTACTTCACAAAAATGTTTACTGCCTAACACAAGATAATCTGGCAACGATTTGCAACTGTTGCCACACGCCACCCACCTGGTCCCAGCGGCCCGAGAATCCAGTTGCTGGATGCGCGGGGCCAAAAAAGGAACGGTACAATTATGGAAATAAAGTGATATCTGATCGAATTTAGTTTCTCTGGAACCAGGTGGTACGCGGCGACTGTACGGGACCTCCAAGTGGTACTCGATCACAAAAAGGTTGGGAACCACTGCACTAAATGATCAAAACAACTCATTCAACAATAAATTTTTACAAGCTCTAATTTAAATACTAGATTAGATTAAATTAGATTAGATTAGATTAGATTAGATGATTAGATTAGATTAGATGATTAGATTAGATTAGATTAGATTAGATAATTAGATTAGATTAGATGATTAGATTAGATTAGATGATTAGATTAGATTGCATGATTAGATTAGATTGGATGATTAGATTAGATAATTAAATTAGATGATTAGATTAGATTAGATGATTAGATTAGATTAGATAATTAGATTAGATGATTAGATATGATTAGATTATTTAGTGCAGCCTGTCAAACCCACAGCCCATGGGCTGCATGCAGTTCTGGATAGCTAGTAATGCTGCCCCACAAGATATAATAAAAATATTAAAAATAAAGGAAGTTTGTTATTTAGATGCATTAACTATATTATATATATTTATATGTGGCCCAAGACAATTCCTCTTTATTCAATGCAGGCCAGGCAAGCCAAAAGGTTGGACACTCATGATTTAGTGGTTTATTATATATTAATCAGCCCCCAAAGCCAGAGTTCTCTGAGCAACTTGCAACACTGCTGAAGCAGTAATAAACAGTCAAGTAAAAACATTAGACTTTTAAAAAATGTTCTGTCTTAACTGCAATGTTGTTGTTAACAGTGTGGAGCTGAAATGTAAAATGAAATTTGGGATTTATTTACCGCCGAAGGCAGTAACTGAGAAATGTCCGGTGTTGTACTGGCTGTCAGGTGAGTATTTCGAAATTATTTGTGAAAAGCGTGGTTATGATGGTTAACATTCAGTTCTTTAGTTACTGCAACTTAGTCAGATCTTTAAAACAGAGTAGCATGTGTCCTTAGGTTACAAATCTTTGTGTGCCTTTTGTATGTGAATCAGTATTGAAGAAGACAAGGTTTTCTGTATTGTCAGCTGAGCCTTGTTGAGTATTAGGCAGGATTTGACATCTTTCTAATCCTCCAGCTTGTTGAAATAGCAATAGCGCTTAGACTTATATACCGCTTCACAGTGCTTGACAGCCCTCTGTAAATGGTTTACAGAGTCAGCAACATTGCCCCAACAATCTGGGTCCTCATTTTATCAACCTTGAAAGGATGGAAGGCTGAGTCAACCTTGAACCGGTGGGAATCAAACTGCCGGCAGCTGGCAGTCAGCAGAATTAGCCTGCAATACTGCATGTTAACCACTGTGCCACCACGGCTCAATAGATGTTTATATCTGGGCGAGATAGAGACAGAGAGATAGAGACAGAAAAACAGAGACTGAGAGAGAGAGAGAGAGAGAGAGAGAGAGAGAGAGAAAGAGAAAGAGAAAGAGAAAGAGAAAGAGAGGTAGAAATAGATTGAGAGATAGAGATTGCATGAGAGGGAGGGAGGGAGAGAGAGGTAGAAAGGTAGAAATAGGTAGAGAGAAAGAGAAGTAAAAATAGAGAGATAGAGATTGCATGGGAGGGAGGGGGAGGGAGAGAGAGAGAGAGATTGAGGGAGATGAAAGGCTGCTCAGATCTCCTTTCAGGCTTTATCTTCCTGCTGATCTGTCACATGCTTAAAAGTTCAGGGACTTCCCTAGATCGCTTAGCAAAATGGAGCCATACATCCTATCTGTTTGTAGTATCAAGGAATTAAAGAAAGGCACTGATTTCACTACTGACCTTCTCTTGCTTCTGCATTGAATGCTACTTCCCAATGTAAATTACTCTATACAATTGAGTATTTCTTGGACTGTAGTAGTTCTGATTTAGGGGCTTGGGAGGAGCAAGGGGGGGGGGTTAGTAGTTTTTTTATATTCCTTATTTTAGCTTGCATGAGAATCATTGCAGCAATTCTGGGAGTTTAATGAATGTATCTCTTATTTGCTTATGATGACTTTAAACTGGCCAGAGCTTGGTGATTGGAGGAGTACCGTATTTTTTGGAGTATAAGACGCACCTTTTTCCTCCCTAAAAGTGGCTGAAAATTTGGATGCGTCTTATACTTCGAATGTAGCTTTTTTTTTTCAGCCCTAACTAGGTGCTAACAGATCTTCCCAGCTCTTACCTTGCAGGCTTTTTCATTGTTACTCTCTCCAAAGAATGTTTTTCCAGCCCTAAGTCTTTGCAGGTTTTTTTTCATTGCTCTACTTGCTCCGAATAAGTTTTTTTCTAGCCCTAACCAGGTGCTAATGATCTTCCCAGCTCTTACTGGCTTGCAGGCTCTTTCATTGTTACTCTCTCAGAAGAAGGTTTTTTTAAGTCCTAACCAGGGGATAAAATAATGTGCTGAAGCTGCTCCGAATAAGTTTTTTTCTAGCCCTAACCAGGTGCTAATGATCTCCTCAGCTCTTACTGGCTTGCAGGCTCTTTCATTGTTACTCTCTCAGAAGAAGGTTTTTTTAAGTCCTAACCAGGGGATAAAATAATGTGCTGAAGCTGACCAGACTAAGGACGCTAGCCAGATGAATACCTGGTAGGCAGATTTCCCCCCCCCCTATTTTCCTCCCCAAAAACTAAGGTGCGTCTTATACTCCGATGCGTCTTATACTCCGAAAAACATGGTATATACAGTGCTTTTCAACTTTGGGAACTTTAAGATGTGTGGACTTCAACTGCCAGAATTCTTAAAGTTCCCAAAGTTGAGGAACAATGAGTATAAAAATACCTAAGTTGATCTGATCGTTGGAATCTAGAAACCAAATAAGTGATTCATTTTTTCTCCTAGGAAATGAAAATGTAACCAGGAATGTGTAGCTTCTATTATTTAGGTGCAGAGAATACCTTCCTGGTCTGGATTAGTGATAAAGAATGCTTGTTAATATTAAGGTGCTTTTCTCTCTTCTCAGGACTAACATGCACAGAACAAAACTTCATAACCAAAGCTGGTTTCCATCAAGCTGCAGCTGAACATGGCCTTATTGTAGTCGCTCCAGATACCAGCCCACGTAAGTGGTTTATTAAAGAGCATCAGCTTAATTGGTTTACTCATGGCTCTGATACAGATGTTCTGACTCTAGTAAACTTAAGCCAGGTTGTACAGGTAGTCCTCAACTTAACAACCAGTTACTTACCAGCCGTTCAGCGTTACAATGGACCTCCCTGGGGGTACTTACAACTTGGTTCCGAAGTTCCAATGGCTGTTGTCCCTCCCACCCCCATGGTTACATACCTGGTGTTTGTCAACTGTCCTACATTCATGGCTGCTTGCAACATCCTGTGATCATGTGGGACAGTTTTGCTGAAAACTGGAATTTATTTCCAGTTTTCAGCAAAACTGGCTCCATAGCAAACCATTCGTTCGCTTAAAGACCGTGGCGATTACTTAACACTTGCTGCAAAGATAAGGTCATAACATTGGATCGGTCATGTGGGTGGCCTGATTTACGACTGGGCAGGCTTCACTACGGTTGTATGGCAAGGACTATCTGCATGTACAAAATACATGTATAAATAGTAATTATTTTATCTGTTGTATCTCACGTTTAAGGTATCTGCCGCTGCTTTTGAAAATAACTGGTGTCAATTTTCTCAACAGGAAGAGTAGAAATTATTATTTTTCTGTCCTGCCTTCCCTGCATTTTGCTCCTGAAATGGAAGTAGCTGTCATTGAGTAGCTTCTCTAGCAAAAAGGGGCTGAACTGTAGATCACTTTGGGGGATGGGCTTCCTGTGTATAAATGTAGCCAGTTTATCAGTGACTGGGTGGTCCTGCTCCACTGGCAGCCATTAAATTTAGCATATGGGGGGGGTTGTCTTTCATCAATATGAATGGTAGATAGATTTTGAAAGCGGTCCTATAGGCATAACTCTTAGGACTAGGTTGGGAATTATAATGGCTACATTCCTACCTTGATATACTGAATATTTCCCCAGTGGGCTCTTTCTGATTACCAGAAATCCAGTCGTAATAAGTTTTTCCAAGAAGTGGTCTTCTTACTGGGGAAAAAATCTGCATCCGCATTGAATATCTGTCTTTTCTTACAAGACACAAAGCCAGTTATTGAGCCTTTACTTAAAGTTTCAGAACTGACTTTCCGCAGCTCAGCAAAGTTTTTCTGCAAGGGTTTTAGAATTACCAGGTAGATTTTTCTGCCTTGCAGTTAGTTTCAGAAGATATTATTGATTTTGAGAGAGAGATTTTCCCCCTAGCCTTGTGAGTTAGCCCTCCTCCTCATGAAGACAAAGTATTGGCCTCCGTTCCTGTACTTTGCTGGTTATTGATGTAATGTTTCTTTCCGTGGCAGGTGGATGCAGCATTCAAGGAGAAGACGAGAGCTGGGATTTTGGCACTGGAGCGGGTTTTTATGTAGATGCCACAGAGGAATTATGGAAAACAAATTATCGCATGTACTCTTACATAAAAGATGAGGTAATTTGAATTACATTAATCTAAATCAGTGTTTCTTAAAAGTGGGCGATATTGTCCTCTGGAGGACATTTGAATTATTTTGAGTAGCATTGGGTGACAGCTGGGGGGGCATTAGTTGACATGAGGCCAACAGGAGGAAGAGGATTAGGATAATGAAAGCAGAAGATTACACATCACTTATCCGTCAAATGCTTATTGAGTATGTAAAACTGTAAACGTATACTTTGATTATTATAAATATATCAAACTTTAGTTGCTTAAAATAGCATCACACTTTGGACTGTTTTGACCGCATGCTGTGAAGCATACGATTGTGCTGGGTATTAGTGCAACAATATGATTCACGAGAGCTGCACACTTGGTTTCACATTAAATATTAAATTATTACTACGGTGACTTGTAACTTTATGACTTCACTGTATGTAAATGTAATTGTTAGCAAAGAAATAAATGCAATAAATGGTATTTTTTAAAAAATAATTGCAAGTCACGCACACAGGACTGTGGGTGTTACGAAGAACTTGGAACAAGTAAAGGGACAGTGACACCCACCCAAAGTTTGAGAAACGATGAAATGAAGAAAAAGGAGGGGGGGGAGAGCTCTACAATTACATACTATAATTACAAACTGTAGTATAGTATTTGATAAAAATGTGCTACTTCAATTGTCTCTCATCTATCTCAGTCTGATCTCAGACCAGTGTAACTTTCTAGTTTACTTCAATGAAAGAAATACAACATGTTTCATTGAGGATGAAAGGAATTTCCATGCTTCTTGAATGCTCCCTTAATATATTAAGGACTTTTAAACTACATCCACAATAAATTTACTAATGATGTATTCATCTGTATCTTTTTTTAAAAAAGCCTTTTATGCTGTAAACCTGCCACTGTTAGACATAGTGATTGACAAAGAAAGAACCATTTATCTCTATGTAGACGAGAGTAAATATGTGTTTTCATCTCATGCAGGAGAAAATCTAAGTATGCTGACTTTCTTCTTCTTTGTTCTTTGTCTGTTAGTTACCCAATCTGATCAATGCCAATTTCCCAGTTGATTCTGGAAGGATGTCAATTTCAGGCCATTCCATGGGAGGCCATGGGGCTCTCATCCTGGCCCTAAAGAATCCTGGAAAATATAAAGTAAGGTTCAAACTATTTAATGTGTCAAATTAAATCAAGGAATAATTGATATGTCAGGTTGGTCTGGCACCTGGTGGGGGAAGAGTTGTTTTGTTTTTACTCTGTTTTTTACTGGTTGTTTAACCTCCCTAGGAGAACTCTGTGCGATAAGCAGCCATGTAGGTTAAATAAATAAATACATACATTACATACCGTATTTTTCGGAGTATAAGAAGCACCTTAGTTTTTGGGGAGGAAAATAGGGGAAAACAATCTGCCTACCAGGTATTCATCTGGCTATCATCCTTAGTCTGGTCAGCTTCAACACATTATTTTATCCCCTGGTTAGGACTTTAAAAAAACCTTCTTCTGAGAGAGTAACAATGAAAGAGCATGCAAGCCAGTAAGAGTTGGGAAGATTGTTAGCACCTGGTTAGGGCTAGAAAAAAACTTATTTGGAGCAAGTAGAGCAATGAAAAAAAATTCTGCAAAGACTTAGGGCTGGAAAAACATTCTTCTGAAAGAGTAACAATGAAAAAGCCTGAAAGGTAAGAGCTGGGAAGATCTGTTAGCACCTAGTTAGGGCTGGGAAAAAAAGCTACATTCGAAGTATAAGACACACCCAAATTTTCAGCCACTTTTAGGGAGGAAAAAGGTGCGTCTTATACTCCGAAAAATACGGTACATACAATAATGCCGACAGGATGAAGCAATGTTGGTTTATCAAAGTGGGAAAATAAACAGCTATGTTCTGGAACTCTAAAATGGCAACTTCATAAATGTTTATTTGAAGAAAAATAATTTCACATTGTAGTGCAAGAAATTTGAATCATTAATCACCAATATTTAAATAGTCTGTTTCAGCATTTGCTCCAATCTGCAACCCAATACAGTGTCCGTGGGGAAAAAAGGCTTTTAGTGGATATCTGGGATCGAACACAACGAATTGGGAAGTATGTACTGAAAATGTCATCACATATATCATATAGAATAAGCTGCAATTGTTTTTAAAAATATCAATAAACTGTTTCTACCATTTCAAAACTAACCCTGCAGAGTCCAGTTGTGACAAAGGTATGCAAATCAGCTTTCTGCATTCAAGAACACTTGTTATATCAGTTTTGTTAATGGATACAGCGCTTTTAGTTCAGGTCATTCCAAATCTGAAACTTCCATTCTGAGTTGCAATCAGTTCCCCATTCAGAACTGACTGCTTTGGTCATTTGGATTTGTTTTGCATCCAAAGCAACTCTGTTTCATTTTAGAAATGCTCTTCTTTTTCAGGTATCTCAAGTATCTCCAACTTTGATATGCTTGGAAATAGTTTGTTTGGAAGACAAAAGAGGCGTTTTCAATTTGAAGATATTTGTGCACCTGTAGATTTTATTGTTTCTTATTCATCTATTTTTGACTGAGCTATTAATGTGGTGATTAGAACTATCGTTTTATAGCTAGCGATTTACAATCTGGAAGTTGACTTTAAAGCAACTGCTGCCAGAAAAAGATAGATAATCCTTATTTGTTGACGCCAGGGAGGTGTGAAGTTGGAATACTAGATCCTCTTGTTTAATAATTCTGACAGATGAATGCCAGATTGAAAGTATTTTATTCTTCCAGCTGATAGTGGCTGCAAATGAAAGGGAACTTGTTCCATTCTTGGGGCTTCTAAAACAGAAGAGAATTCAAATTATATGTATTTCATTGTAGCTAGTAGATGCCAAGTGGTTATAGGTCTGTTGCATGAAATTGCCTTTTGTCTGCGGTCTCCCTGTCTTTCTTGCCTTTTAATCTGGCCAGGTTGATGCTATTGTTAGAAGCAAATGCTTTTCTTTTTTCTTCTTCTTATAGGCCTATGATGCCACACACATTGCAAAAACTTATCAAGGCGCTCCTCTGGATATCCTAATAGACCAAGGCAAAGATGATCAGTTCCTTACAGCAGGACAGTTGCTACCCGATAATTTCATTGCTGCTTGCACAGAACGGAAAATCCCAGTAGTTTTTAGGTTGCAGCAGGTAATGCTCAAAAACTGGGTTTTAGTTTGTTTGCATCTAGTGCTTAAATCTTATTTGGAAAGGGACAGATAAGTAAAAAGTGATTATTTAATGAAATGAATTTTTAAATGACTCCATCAGTTCCTAGGATCTGAAAATCTAGGTGTTAGAATTGTGTAGCATATAGATTTTTCCATCTTACTAAATGTTGAGCTAAAGCATCTAGGAATGTTAGTGGTTAATCAGATTTTTTTCTGGGCTTTGCTCCTTACCCTGGCAAATTCTAGCTTGTTAAATTTTCAGCTGCATTTTTTTTTCTGCAGCCCATTCATTACCAGTAAAATGAATTGCTTTTCCATAAGAAGGAACTCTTTGTTCTGGTTTGTTGCTCCCGAACCAATTAGAAATCATAAAAGAAATGTGTGTACTTGGATTATGATTTCTTGTCTTCTGTGCAATATCAATTCAAGTAAAACCTTTCAGAAGGGAGGAGCAAAGTAGGAGAGAAAGAATTACATGTCAGGCACTTGGCCAATTCATAGAAAATCTTTCAGAAGTCCAGTTATGATGCAATGTTGCAAGAACAGCCACTGCCTGATTAAGGTTAGGATTGACACTGCTTTCAGTAATGGCTTTAAAGATTTAAGATGTAATTTTCTGGGTTTGTGATATCAGTGAATGAGAGACTGCTGTGAGGTTAAATACTGTACCCAGAGGAGAAAACTAGGGGCGTGGAAGACTTTTCAAATTCAGCGGTTGTTTACAGTTTGAAATGGGTCCTCTGACTTTTTCCAAGGAGTTTTGACTGTTCTGGAATCAATCCAAACTTGGAATGGCTGTTTCAGTTTACAAGTATTTTGGAACATTTCCAGAATGACTGGAACAGGATCAGCACACTTATAGTAAGGCTGAAGAGGTGTTTCACATTTGAAACATCGTGCAGCCAATTGGACATTAATTATGTTTTAAAAGAAATATTAAACATTTATGCTACAATCCTATGCTTTCTGTTGAAGCTTGTTTACAACTGGGTATCTATTGTATGAGATTAAAGCCTTAAATTCTTGTTTGTTTGAGAAACTCATAAGGAGATGGTTTATGATCTTACCATGTGCTTGTGATTCAGCTTCCTTTAGTGCAGTGCTTCTCAATTATTTTTTGTTACGCCCCCCCTAGGAAGAAGTAAACATTTTGCGCGCCCCCCAACTCTCCACCGGGACGATTGTTTGCAATATTCGGCACATTTTCGCTGAAAAAACTCAAGCAGCTTATCAGCGTGATTGGGGTGTAATGTGTTTTAGTGATGCCTTAATTTATTTGGCTTCATGCTGTCCGCTGCCAACATTTTTAGACACAGTAAACATACCGGTCTTTCCTCATCTCCCACCGTAGTCACAGTGAAGCCAAGCGCTACATACGCTTTGTCATATTTCCTCGTCTTAGCTTTCAGGAGACTTAAGTTTGTCTCATTATCTCCGTCTCTCTCCTCCTTTCTTTTCATCCCTGTTAAATATTTTTCCATGGTGTCTCTTAAGGGTTTGTTATCTGCACTTCATATCTCCTGCTCTGTGCTATTGTTCGGTGCAAAAAACCCCTAATCCCTGCGGCAAAAAAAGCACGTTCCCCGGGGTCACGCCCCCCCTGGCATCGCTCCGGGGGCCCCCAGGGGGGCCCACCCACTATTTGAGAAGCACTGCTTTAGTGGTAGATAATATCTTCTCCTGCTAGAGCAGAGGTCTCCAAACTTGGCAACTTTAAGACTTGTGGACTTCAACTCCCAGAATTCTGCTGGCTGGAGAATTCTGGGAGTTGACGTCCACAAGTCTTAAAGTTGCCAAGTTTGGGGACCCCCTGTGCTAGAGTGATAGTTGTAAAGTAGTCTTACATGCATATGCTTTTGACATTGTTGCTTGGTTTTTTGAAGACATCTGGTCTTTTTCTCTCTCTAGGGCTACGATCACAGTTACTACTTTATCGCAACGTTCATTAATGATCATATCAGGCATCATGCCAAATACCTCAATGCTTGACTTTGTCTCGCCATGGGAACGTCTGACAGTGAAAAATCTTGAAGTGATCAGTGGAAATAAACAGCAAAGGCTCTGCCTGTGATTACTATTTCTAACAAACTGCAATGAAGTCCTGATTCAATGATTCAAAATAAATATTTTTGACATGCCTGTCTAATTTTGAATGAATTAGATCATCATCACTCTTTCAGATAACACAAAGCAAATAAAGGCTGCTACTGTAATACCGATATATACATGTACACACTTTCTTTCGTGTTTAGGTCCCCAGGCATATCTCATGGTTGCATCTTACTACAGTATATATGTTTTTGAATGGAAATGACAAAGTGGAAACCCTTCAAAACCAATCAGTTGGTTTTTGTTTTGTTTTTTTACAGTAAAAGGCCATTACTTTCATTTAGTTGTGGAGAGTTGGCAAGGAGCACAATTAAGCACCTTCTGTACATTTGCAGAAGTGTTAGGAGTCTTTTTCTGCATTCTGCCTTTTATAGCTTGCCATAGCAAATAACATTTGAGTCCTGGTTTTATTATAGCTTCATGGAAGGGTTTGTTTTGCCAGAAATACATAATGGGCAAATTAATAAGAAAATGGTATTTACAGCATCGTATTTTTACTTTAGTCAAAGGAAACGATGCTAGGATTATCACAAACAACTTGGTTACAGTAACTTTGATTACATTCCAAAAGTCTCAAGTACCACTGGTATCCTCTTGTATGCTGACCAAAGTATTATCTATTGCCACCTAGATTGCATTTTAAATGCACTGCTGCTTACATTTGTTGGTTGACTTGAGTTTATTTAGATTTCTACAAATTGCACAAGAAACTAGCAGCACAAATCATGAGTAAAATGGCTGTGATTGTCTTGCCTCGTACATACAGAGAGCTGGAAGAGCCGAGGTGGTGCAGCGGTTAGAGGGCAGTACTGTTGGCCACTTTAGCTGACTGATCCTCAGGTCAGCAGTTCAAATCTCATGGGCTCAAGGTTGACACAGCCTTCCATCCTTCCGAGGTAGGTAAAATGTGGACCCAGATTGTTGGGGGCAATATAAATATACATTGCTGACTGGTGTAAACCGCTTAGAGCAGTGATGGCAAACCTATGGCACACGTGCCACAGGTGGCACGTGGAGCCATATCTGCCGGCACGCGAGCCATTGCCCTAGCTCAGCTCCAGCGTGCATGTGCACTCTGGCCATCTAATTTTCGGCTCACACAGAGACTCTGGAAGGGCATTTTCGGCTTCCGGAGGGCCTCCAGCGGGCGGGGGAGGGCGTTTTCACCCTCCCCAAGCTCCAGGGAAGCCTCTAGAGCCTGGGGAGGATGAAAAACGGGCCTACTAGGCCCACCAGAACTTGGGAAGCGGGCCGTTTCTGGCCTCCAGAGGGCCTCCAGGGTGGTGGGTGAGGCCATTTTCGCCCTCCCCAGGGATTGAATTATGGGTGTGGGCACTCGCGCATGCGCGCGAGCACGCTCTTTCGGCACCCAAGGAAAAAAAGGTTCGCCATCACTGGCTTAGAGAGTGCTTGCACTGTGAGGCAGTATATAAATCTCACAAATAAATAAATAAATAAATACAGGATACCCATGATTCCAGATGCCCATCGTTTAGTTTGTCCTAAAGCAGGAAAATCACACTATCAAGCAATATATCAGTGCATAGTGTTTTGTTTTATTACAAGGCAGAATACACAGCAGTAAAAAGTAGCATCTATCAAATACACACACACAAATCCCTTTCATCATATATACAATCTGTCTAATGACATTGTAGGTTGTGCTAAGAGAAAGGATCCCCAAATCTTGAATACTAATTTACATTAAAAGACTTAAAATAATGTTACTCTCCTCTTTTTTTTAAGTTAAAAGCTGGAAACGGTGCTAGGATTGTCACAACGTTGCTTACAGATGGGCATAGTAATCAAGAGAATGCCCAGGGTCACCCTAGGAGGGAGATCGGCAGTTTCTAAATATATATAAATAACTGAACTTCAAATGTCACAAGAATCCTTAGACCCACTCCCCCATCAGAAATCTACATTGCAAAAAAAAAAAAAAAAAACACAACCCCATACCCAAAGCACTGCTTGCTTGCTTGTTTTATTCAACTGGTTATTCACTTCTGAATCAATTGACTAAACATTAACACCCATCAGGTTGGCACAGCTGACTTGACAAAGGCTGTATAGCAGTCTGGTGAGCAAGCTGAAAATTGATACGGAAGCCTTAGTCCGTAAGCATTCCTATAAATGAGGATAAAACGGAAGCCTTTTCCGTACAAGGGTCCCATGCAGCAGTCACAGCCTGTAAAGCTAAAAGGAGGAGAAAGCAGGTCAGTGTCATACTGGGGAGAGCAAATTTAAGCGGATCTTTTAAACTTAACTACTGAAAGTCTATGGCAGATGTGCGATTTGAACTAAAAGTGTGCTGGCATTGCTGCTTGTGTATCAGTTTCCAAGGGCAGCTAAGTGCAGAGTATATCTTTTGAGTAAACAACTCTAGAAACCTTCCTGATCAGGCTGTAGAACATCTCCAAATTTTCTTAACCAAATACAGCTGTGTGCTTTTGTAAGGTTTATACAATGCTTTACCCTCCTTAACAGCAGTGCCGGTTCGCCCGTACCGGTGGCGGGAATTTGCCCCCACTCGCTGAACCGGCAGCTATGGCCAGTTGGCCACGCCCTGAACCGGTCCTCCATTCACCGCTTCCTGAAAGCAGCTTGGAAAGAACCCTCTGTGCATGCGCAGAAGATCATTTGTGCACTTCTGATGCGATGCAAAGGGAAGGTAAGTAGAACCCACTCCTGCTTAAAGGGTATATAATATTACCATGTGATATTACCATGCTTTACCCTCTACCCTCTTTAACAGGTGCAGCTTTCTTTGCATGGTGTTTCCACGAAGCAGGAAGTTTTAGCAAATATGTATTAAATTCCTATCTGCCATTTAGAGGTGAAAAGACAATAGGAATCAAACCAGAAAAAAATATATGGCAACTGTCATTTATAGTTAATACCAAACCAGAATCTGTTTGGAATCAAGTACTGCACAAATATTATGCTAAGAATCTACAAATTCACATATGAGATGAGAATTTTAGGTGCCAAATGCACCCGCAGAATTGGGTTCTGCTTACCCATGAATGGATTTATCTGTGAATATACGGTCGTTTTTTTTTTTAAGTATCCACATATTGTATAAGCCCTTCTGCGGATAAGCTAACCCTTGAAATTTTATTCAAAATACCATGAAAACTGCAGTTCAGCTTACCCGTGGGCAGCATATTTTTGGTTTTAAAAAAACTGAGGGTCAGCTTATCCATGGATGGGTTTATACAGGGCTTATACACAAATATATACAATAAATATATGGATACGAAATCTGCTTGAAAGGATTTTCTAAGTGTAACTAATACAAATCTGTAGCAGAAAGAGAAGAAATCTATCAAGGACTGTTAAAATATCCCTGTGCCTCATATTGGGTTTCGGAAGAAGGAATTGGCCTATGATTGCTTATGTCTTATGCGCAAGGAACTGCTATGGACACACAGTTTGCAATGTTAGCATTGCACACTGAAGAGCAAGGCAGAAGGCTTCCATTTTGTCTCTTATGAAATTAACCAGATATGAAACATCTTGGGTAATCAAATATGAATGCATGCAGTCATCTGGTCCACAGACTACTTTATTAACCCATACCAAGATTGTCTTAAGATCTAATATGCACTTCAAAACATATTGGATACTGTATCTTTAAAGGATGCAAAGATAAAATCTGAAACTGAGAAGTGAAAGTTATAATGACCTGAGATCAATATTCAAGTCATGTCTTCTGATGATAAATAAAATCATGCATTTTAATTTGATGCATTTGATTTTAACTTCAGTTACAGTGTCAGACTGGAACTGGGGAGACTCAGAAAGTCATTTCTTTTGTTCATTGAAAAACCTGTATTTTCTGGTCTTATTTGGGAATAAGTCCAATTGGATTCAATAGGTCTAACTTCTGACAGGTTCACATAACCAGCTAAGCAACAATAGAATTTGATTGGTTTGGGATTAGCACGTTGCATAAATCCAGCCATTTTTGTTTACAAATCTAGCCAATTCTGGTTTACTCAATAAACCATGACTAAACTCTGACTAAATATAATGTGAGAGTCCATTCACAGGAATGCAGTCTGAGTAGCTTTGGGGTGGCAAAATAGGATATAAATAAAAATTATGATTGGTGCTGTAAGTTAGCTCAAGGTGGCTATGAAGAGAAAATGAGTGGTAGAGGAAACCATGCGTATAATGCTGAACTCCTTGGAAGAAAAGTGGAAATAAAAATGACACGAAAACATGCCTGCATTTCAAACATACATAGCCATTAAGTCACTCTTATTTATGTTTTTTCTCTCCATTAGGCCAATTTAAGACATTCTTATTATACTATGTTTGCTTCACCCATTTACTAAATCCTTCCATTACCTCAGTCTTATTCAATAAACCATGACTTAAATAGGTGAGTGTCTATAGTCCATTACTTTAGGTATTATAGTTTATTGCGTCACATAAAATGGCTGTCTATGTGACTCCACCTTGTTACAAACATTTTTTAGAACCTGGTCCTGCTCATTTTGGTACAGCCTGGCGGCTGCCTCTGAGGAGACTTTTTTTTGGCCCTGTGTGATTATTGGTGAGCTTTTTCATTGTCTCCTTTTTGCACTCAACAGAGCCCTTGCAGTGATGGCACCGTACTTACGTGCTTATGATATTGTGAATCTCCTCTGGTAAATGATGATACATTTTCCACAGCTGGTGCTTAACAAAGCACAGGGCAGCCATGTCCGTAAGGCGCTGAGGTTGCATCAGGAAAGTCTCAGTCCAGAAACAGGCATGCAAGAAGTTGTTTTCCACCAGCAGGTGACTCAACTGAAGTTTCAGAATCCCACAAGGCAAGGAGTAAAGCAGATTTCCTTCCACGTTCAGGTAGGTGAGGGTTCTGAGAATTTAGAAAACGACACTCCACCATTTATTCATTCATCAGGTCTATTTGGAGCATAGTTCTCTTGGATGCCCAGGTATGGGAGAACAAAATTATCCTGGCATGGAAATTTTACAGGCAACTGGAAACTGGCAGAGCCCACACCAAGGAGCAACTGTTGCCACCTCCACTACTACTAGAGGTGCAAAGACAGAAAGTTAAGACACTCCGTTTGACTTTTCTCCTCACACTGTCAAGACAGTGCACAGGAGAAAGTAATCTCTGCCTTCTACCACATTAAATCTATGCATTTTTCTGTTACAGACACAGTTGACAAGTGCTGGGAAAACTCATCAGGAACCATGACAGATGGGTAGCTTCTTCCTCACACAGTGAAACGAAGGAAGATTGATTAATTGTTTATGTGCCATCAAGCCATTGTTAAGTCTTAGAGAGTGTATGGATTTTCTCCATGGTGATCTATTCTTAGCCTGATCTTTCAGGTCTTCCCATCAGTGAAAATGGAGAAGGTGGAAGTGAAAAGTGGAGAGACAAATCAGAGTATGTGTCAATCTAGAGATATGTGAGTCCTGTCCTACTATTTGCCAACTCTTTTTGTATCCTGTAATTCAGTGTTTTTCAAACTTGGCAATGTTAAGACGTATAGATTTCAACTCCCAGAATTCCTCAGTCGGTGTACTGGCTGGGAATCCTGGGAGTTGAAGTTCAGACATTTTAAAGTTGTCAAGTCTGAAATACACTACTTTAATTCTTAAGTGAATTACGGGGGAGTTTAACAGAGCTGTTAAACACAGAGCATTCTGGCAGATTAAGAAAAGCCTCAGCATCAGTGGTGAATGCGTTTCTTAATCTGCCAGAATGCTCTATTTTAACAGCAGCCTGTGCAAAAATTAACATGGTCCCAAGGACTCTGTAGTTATAAATAGCTCAAGATAGTTTCATTGAGTCTAAGCAGAGTCCTGTGTTCCTTTTGCACAGTATAGGTCTTTTCTGCAATAACATATAGGGAGAGAAAAGCAATAGCAATAGCACTTAGACTTATATACCGCTTCATAGTGCTTTACAGCCCTCTCTAAGCGGTTTACAGAGTTCAGCATATTGCCCCCAACAATCTGGGTCCTCATTTTACCGACCTAAGAAGGATGGAGGCTGAGTCAACCTTGAGCCTGGTGAGATTTGAACTGCTGAACTGCTGAACTAGCAGTCACCTGAAGTAGGTTGCAGTGCTGCTTTTAACCACTGCGCCACCTTATAACCATAAGCTTTGGTTATTAGGCTTCCCACATTTCAGGCAATTCAAGAAAAGCAATGCATCTTACTTATAAAATGGGGAAAATGTCATAGTTTCCAAACTACAGATTTCAGTTTGTCCAATCATTGTCTATGCTGGTTGGGCCTGCTGGAAACTACCCGAGCAACAACTGGAAGACCAGAAAAGTCCTCCTCGTCTCAAAACCGGAAAATCAGTACAATACCTGAGATTTTGTATTTCATTAGGGATATATTCGAGTTCATTATAGGAAACATCAAGATTCTGAAGACTTGGCAGGGTAAATAACCTATAAAAACAGAAGGCCTCCTGTCACTGGTAATCATTGAAAAGCACAAAAAATCTTGTCAATCCCATAGCCCTTAAAGAAGAGTTTGGTCAGAGTTTGTTGAGCTTTCCTCAGTGAACTATACCTGTTGTGTGAACAGGTACATTTATTGGGGCATTTTCTTCTTCTTCTTTTCATTGTATAATTACCGTATTTTTCAGAGTATAAGACGCACCTTCGATTTTGGGGAGGAAAATAGGGGAAAACAATCTGCCTACCAGGTATTCATCTGGCTAGCATCCTTAGTCTGGTCAGCTTCAGCACATTATTTTATCCCCTGGTTAGGACTTAAAAAAAACCTTCTTCTGAGAGTAACAATGAAAGAGCATGCAAACCAGTAAGAGCTGGGAAGATAGTTAGCACCTGGTTAGGGCTAGAAAAAAACTTATTCGGAGCAGCTTCAGCACATTATTTTATCCCCTGGTTAGGATTTTAAAAAACCTTCTTCTGAGAGAGTAACAATGAAAGAGCATGCAAGCCAGTAAGAGCTGGGAAGATCGTTAGCACCTAGTTAGGGCTAAAAAAAAACTTATTCGGAGCAAGTAGAGCAATGAAAAAGAACCCTGCAAAGACTTAGGGCTGGAAAAACATTCTTTGGAGAGAGTAACAATGAAAAAGCCTGCAAGGTAAGAGCTGGGAAGATCTGTTAGCACCTAGTTAGGGCTGGGAAAAAAGCTACATTCGAAGTATAAGACGCACCCAAATTTTCAGCCTCTTTTAGGGAGGAAAAAGGTGCGTCTTATACTCCAAAAAATACGGTAGTTGCCCAGAGTCCCTAAGAAGTCAGATAGCCTCTACATTAAATAAAGAAGCAAACATTTGTGGCCCACATCATGGGCAGCTTATGTCATCACCCAGGTCTTTTTTGAAGCTCTCATCAGGTTCCTAACTGTTTATAAAGCAGAAATATTGTACTGTAGCCATTTTGCCTCACCCAGCCTGTTGCTGCCTTCTGAAATTCATTCCTGTTCTGGCCAAAGAATATTCGCAGCAAGTAGAGATGGGATATAAGATCCATCTTACCACCTGAGCATACTTTCTCTAAGTATTGAAAGTATTGAAAAGAATTGAAAGTCTTGTCTTTCTTTAGATTTCTAAAATGGCTGTTTTTTTTTTTTTAAAGTAAATTCACAGTCTTTGTATTGCTGTATTGAAAACTAAGGAAACAACTTGTATCAGAGCTTCAATCTTTAATAGAACTGAGGCTCTATGCTTCAGGCCTTTCTCCACTTGTACAAATGTAATTTCCTTTTTCTGCCAGAACCCAATTCTGCCAGCTTCGTCTCATCTGCATCCCCATGAGATAGACAGGCTGAAGTCGAAGCTGTGGTGAAAACCCCTAATCAAAGCAGATAGGATTTTTTAAAAATAACTTACAATATAATAATTTATGAGAAGTCTGTGCCTCCTTGCCCTCCCCCCCCCAACTTGGAAGCTTCTTTCCATATATTTCTAATTATTAATTTAAATTATTACACACTCAGGTGGGAGAGTAGTCAGAAGGTTGTAGGATATCGTCAAGAATTTAAGATTCCTCATATCAGAGATCTCCCCTGGGATGGATTTGATGGGGTTATTTCGGAGCTTTAGCACTTCTACATATTGCAGCTGAATCACCTATAAAAGACAAATTGTGTGTAAAGGGTTAGAAATTGCCGTAAAGGCAGTATTAAAAAAAATGTTAGTAAGTCTGGTTTCTTCATTGATGGGAATTCCTGTTTCATGTTACCTTCCAGCACTTGAATTTAAAACTATGATTACAGTACTTTTCTCTTCCTCCTGATGTTTCCATAGATACAGGGTTATTTCAAAGAAACTTCACTGTTAGGTGGAGGAACACTGTTCTTCAACTGAATCAGATTTTCTCTCTCCTTGATGTTGTCATTAACTACAGGGACAGGTAGATGGCTGTGTTAAAACTCTATTCAACAGGCCTTGAGCTGACAGAGAATTATGTCAGCTAAGCTTTCTTCCATTATAGTAAGAAGGCCAGCTCTTCTTGCAATTTTAATGCAGCAAAGGAAAGAAATTGGTGGATTGCCCTTCCCTCTATTAGTCTATTTATAGGAGTTATACCATGACGGTTTCCACTAGCTTCTCTTGGACTGGACTCACTTACACCATGTATGCCTCCAAAAATGCATCAGCTAAGAAAGTCAGCTAGTTTCGTCTCTTTCTCCCTTCCTTTCAATGATTGCATACATTTTGCTGATTCTGATATCTTTTTGGTCTATGGCCATCCTGCAGATATAGGGAGGTAGGGAGGTAGGTAAGTAGCGGTAGGTAGGTAGATGAATGGAAAAATTGACAGATGGATCGAGAGATGGATCGAGAGATGGATAGATGCAGATGGATGGATGGATGGATGGATGGATGGATGGATGGATGGATGGATGGATGGATAGATAGATAGATAGATAGATAGATAGATAGATAGATAGATAGATAGATAGATAGATAGATAGATAGATAGATAGATAGATAGATAGATAGATAGATAGATAGATAGATAGATAGATAGAAATAGATGATAGATCACATGTGTTGGAGCTAAACTGAAGGCTACATCATGAGTTCCTGTTATAAAAAATGAGTTACCAGGTCATGTTTCTGCTGTTGTTGGACAAGGAGAGGTTGACCCCAACAAACACTTCACCGTTTCCCACATTAGGGTGAGAAAACCATTTACTTTTCTGTGCAAAACCCTGAATGTAATACATCCCTGGAAATGTATTTCTTAGTAATAATTAACCAGAACTATTTAAACTCTGGCTCAAATCACTCTCCCTTGTCAAATAAGGGCCAAGGTCATGCAGCAATTTGGCTAGTTCCACAGGCAATAGGATTAATTAATAAATGGACTACTCTGTTATATGAACACAAAGTCAGAAAATTAATCACCCCCATTTTTGTTTCCTTGAGTCCGCTGACACAGTTGATGGCAATAACCACATTGGTGGCCTAGTGTCCATGTTATTCACATAAATGAAGCCAGACACCACCATGTTATAACATCATAAGGACTGCATGGTGAGGAATGACATAATTGTTGTTTTCCTTTCCTTTTCATAATAGAGATTCATAAGGCAGATAGGAACATGGCAATAATTATGATGGAAGATTATGAAGCAAAGTTTTAGCTGATAGAATACAATGGAAAGAGTGGGTTTTCAGAATGTTGTACATGATGAAATTACAAGTCTTGGCAACAATGGAAAAGGCAGAGCAGAAAAGGAATAAACTGAAAATGAAGCCAAGGCAAAGATTGTGAGTTACTCAATTGAGTAGGTGGCAAAGTTATTGACATATACCTTAAGAGCAATCATGGAAAGAATTGATAGGTGGTGAAAGATTTGGATAGCACAGATAAGAAATCCTGAGCAAAGATAATTATGAGTCAAGGGAATAGATCTTTTTTTTTCTCAACTTGATCCCCTCTAGCTTTTCTGGATATTGCCACGGTTCCCCAGTCAATGGTGATGATGGTGATTGGATTGAAATATGTCTTAGAGGCAATGGGAATAGAACGGAGCTGGCATTCAAATGTAAAGAATTGATTATTTAAAGCACTGTTTTAGGGAGGTTCAGCCCTTAGTATGTTCCATAAATTACCATATGCTACCAGATGGCAAGCATACAACTTTCTCTGGGCCGAGGGCCATGCTTAGACTACATTCCCCAAATTAAGGGATGGGGCCAAAACAAAACCCATGTTTATATGTTTTGTTTCATTTACATTTAAAAGTAATTAAATACAGTTCTTCAGTCAAATTAAAAATGATGTAATAATGTTTGGAGGTATCTGGAGTTTGTTTATGAGCTCTAGATTTCAGGTTTTGGACATATGATTGAATGCCCTGGGGCCTTTTGCTGCTTCCCCTCAAACTGTGAAATGTCTTGGGCCAAAACTGGATCTAAGAAAAAGGAGGATACAGATTTCTGAAAACAAAAAGAGGATATATGGAAAATATATGGGGGGGGACCCCTGTGAGAAACACATATTGTTGGAAAGTTATGGTATATGCATGGAGTAGAAATGTAGGTGCAGGAAGAACAACTAAATGTAGCTAAGGAAGACTATCTGGCAGCATATTCTGAAAAGCATACATGTCAGAATACTATGCAGGGGGAGAAAAGATTTGAACCCAGACAGTCCTAAATGCATAGGCTGAAAAGACTGAGGACAATTCTGCATGACAAGCTTAAGTTGCTTATCTCCTGGGCAATAAAGTTAGTGCTAGAAATCATTCTCTGGATTTTAATCTTTGGCACTGATCTGGGCTAGGGACTTGGTCTGTGTTAAGTCCTGGTACTGAAGAGGCTGGAGACAGTATTGTGACTAACAGCTCTTTATTGTATAACAGTGAGCTCCAGCAAAGGAACCAGCCTGACAGCTCTCCCTTTTATACAGGGCTGTCGGCTGGTTCAACCAATCAGCGGTCTCCATTTTCCCGCTCAGAATAGCGGACCTTGGAGTAAACAGTTTAACCTTAATACATAACACCCTGGATGTGGTCTTGCAGTCCACAGGTCCTTACTGGTAGATAATAGATTCCTCTGCTTCTTTACTTTGTAACCCACATACTAGGAAAGCAAAGGCCATTCTCTTTCCTTGCATCGCTAGGCCTCTGAGGACATACAGTTTCTGTATGAGGAAACAATATGGAAGCACAAAGTTGAAAAGGACCTTAGAGGTTTTGTAGTTTGTCTTCCTGCTCAGGGCAGAAGATGGCTTGCTCACAATGACCTTTCCTCAGCCATCTGACATGGCTGGAGAGCACTAAGTTGGTAAAGTTACATTGGAACATAGAGTAGTTATGCCTTCTCAGAGAGCTATTAAGATGCAGCAGTAAAGACATTAGAGTGGAACTGGAGATACCCAGGTTCAAATCTTACATCAGCATGGTGCACACTCTCTTTGAAGTATATCATTGATAGCTCCATTTAAGAGTGGATATTTTGAAAATAAAGTGAGGGGGAAATTCCATATACCATTTAAGCTCATAGAAGAAACTCACATAAAACATACAGTGAAATAATTATTCAATGTGTGGTTATTATCAATTCAAACCAAAGAATCTTTGAGTATTGGCAGTTAAGTTACTGAGCAGTGAGGAATATATATCATAAGGCACAGTTATGTTTATGGATTATATAAACAAAAGCTTCTCTAATATACTTTTTTTTTAAAGTACATATTACACTCACCTCTGATGGAAAGCAATCCAAATTATTATATGACAAGTTTAGGTACAACAAGAATTCAGACAAAGGCAAGAGGTCAGGAAGATGAGAGAGAAAATGTGCCTAAAGATTATCAAGCAAAAAAAAATCAAATTAATGTTTATTTTTAAAAAGAATAGGGATTTGTCAGAATTTAGACGTCAAGATTTGAACATATCTATATAAAGATGCATCAACAGAACCTGTTTCCTATATTAGATGATGCAGTTTCAGGGAATTTGTTGATTACCAGTCCCAATGAATTGTTTTATTTATTTATTTATTTTTATTTATTTATTTTGTCAAGTACGTATTGGTAATATACATAGATATATATAACATTGTTTATATACATAAGATGAGTACTGATAAGAGGGAACATTAGGACAGGGACGGTAGGCACGCTGGTGCGCTTATGCACGCCTCTTAGGAATCGGGTGAGGTCAACAGTGGACAGTCTAAGGGTAAAGTTTTGGGGGTTTGGTGATGAAACCACAGAGTCAGGTAGTGAGTTCCAGGCATTAACCACTCTGTTGCTAAAGTCGTATTTTCTACAGTCAAGTTTGGACCGGTTTACTTTGAGTTTGTATCAGTTGTGTGCTCGTGCATTGTGTTGAAGCTGAAGTAGTCATTGACAGGCAGGACATGTGTGTCTTGTGAAAGACACAGGAAGGACACTCTGTATCTTGTGAAAATCGACAAAGAGTGATAGGATTACCGTATTTTTCGAAGTATAAGACGCACCGGCGTATAAGACGCAACTTAGTTTTTGGGGAGGAAAATGGGGGGGGAATCTACTACCAGGTATTCATCTGGCTAGCGTCCTTAGTCTGTTCAGCTTCAGCACATTATTTTATCCTCTGGTTAGGGCTGAAAACCCCTTTTTCAGAGGGAGTAGGAATGAAAGCAAGTCTGCAAAGAGTTAGAGCAGGAAAAACTGCTTCGGAGGGACTAGGAATAAAAATAAATGCAGCAAGCCAGGAAGATTGTTAGCATCATGTTAGGGCTGAAAAGCACCGCTTTTTCAGAGGGAGTAGAAATGAAAACAAGCCTGCAAAGTGCTGGAAAAAAGCCTTCTTCAGAGGGAATAGGAAGCCGGGAAGATCGTTAGCACCTTGTTAGGGCTGGGAAAAAAAGCTTCGAAAAAGCTACATTCAAAGTATAAGACGCACCCAAATTTTCAGCCTCTTTTAGGGAGGAAAAAGGTGCGTCTTATACTCTGAAAAATACGGTATATTACATACAAATTAATATATGACCTTAAAAATGGCATATTTATTTAATAGCTATATGCAAAATCTATTCGGTGTTTCTACAGAGTATTCTGAACTAGCAATTCTAGAAAACGATCTGGTGTTTTCCGGAAAAGAAAGTGATAGTGGCAATTCCAGTTATTACCAAATCCTAAAACTAGTATAGAAAATACATTTACAAGACAGTATACTTGTCTGTTTGGAGACTATACCTTAAGACTAAGTCCAGTTTTTCTATGCATGATGCAAAACAGAACTGCCATTTCAGCCTTCTCTAGCAATTCATTGGCCTTATCCATTGCACTTAATTCAGTATCGTATCCCTCTCCGGAGACAAATGATTTAATAAAATCCATTTCTTCTTTGAATTCTGCAATAAACATAACAAAGAGTATTAGGCAATACATATACAATAGGCGAGGAGAGTATACAGATTGTCCTTGACTTACGATCATTTGGATTGTTCGAAGTTATGATGGTGCTTAAAAAATTGACTTACGCCCAATCTTCATACTTACAACTCTTGCAGGGTCTCTGTGGTCACATGATCAAAATTTGGGTGCTTGGCAAGTGACACGTATTTACACTGGTTGCAATATCCTAGAGTCATGTGATGGTTATTTATGCCCTTCCCAGCCCGTTTCCGACAAGCAAAGTTCATGGAGGAAGCCGGATTCCCTTAATGATAATGTGATTGACTTAATGAATGTGGTGATTTGCTTAATACGCATGACAAAAAGGTCTTAAAATCAGACACCATTCACTTAACGATGGAAATTCCGGGCCCAATTGAGATCCTAAGTTGAGGATTATCTGTATATAAACTAAGGTTACTATGGGGATTGGAGACGATGTTCAAAACTCTTCCCTGTTCCCTACTGACTTCTTCAGTTTTCAATCCACACATGATTATTTATTTATTTAAAACATTTGTGTAGGCACCCATCTTAAAGCCAATTCTGGGCAGCTTATAGTGAATAAAACAACAAATAACAATTATTTTTTAAAAATGATAACATTAAAAAGCCAGAAGAAACACAGCAGGCACCATAACCACACTTCCCTGATGAAACCCACAATTCTCATTGTCTATGGAGATTCTCAATCATCCAGGTCATGGTTGTCCCAAAGGTGCTTTTTCGCTTCTCATTCAAGAAGAAGCTTCTTGGATGAGAAACGAAACATCTTCAAAGAAAAGCCAGAAAGTCCCGTCGCCTCTTAATAAAGCACTTTTGGGACCATAATTCTCATCTCACCCTGACCTCCCCTTATCCCAGCACTTGGGGAAAGAGTCAGTTCTCTCCAAAAAGATAAAACGGGAGGGAGTCTGTCTATCTCAGGAGGGAGTGTGTTTTATGGGGCTGTTGTGGCCCGCCAGCAGCCCGTGCAGCTGATAGCGGATCCCGTGCGAGAGGAGACCAACTTGATGTTGCGCTGACAGCCCGTGCAGCTGGCACCCAAGTCGGACAGTGAGGAGGCTGGTGAGGACTCGGTACCAGAGGCCGAGGTTCAGCCAGGGCCTTCGGAACCTCCAGCATCTCATAGCAGCGATGAGGGAGAAGAGGCTTCTCCTCTTCTGAATGCATGAGCATGCAGAGCTGCTAAGAGGCAGGAATGGTTACTCCTCCTCCAAGGAGGAGGTCTCCTTGGGAGTAAGACTTGGGGCTAATTATTCACTCCCCTAGTCTACTTAAGGACATCAGAGGCAGCTGACAAGCTGCAGGAAACAACGTTTGGAACTCCGTCTGATCATAGTTCATGCTCCGTGTCTGAAAAACTCCTGATTTCTTTCTCTGCTTTGACTTGGATTATCAAGAACTGCCTCTGGGCATTTTGCCAACTCTCAGAAGCCTCGTAAGATAGCAAGACCTAATTGTTCTTCGTGGCTGTAAGACTCTTTGAACTGAATCCAGCTGTTAATGAAGAGTAATTAGCAGCTGGTTTTCATATAATTTTCATTATATGAAAATAATCCTTGTAGAATTCGTGTGTGCATATTCCACTGCTAAGAAGTTTATTAGTAGTGATTAATTGTATTAAATAAGTTCATACCAACTGGGTGTGGTGTTACGTTCTTAGCTGGGGCAGAACAGGGGCAGGGACTGCAACATATACTTCTGAGAACCCACAAAATGGCAGTGCTTAAGGGAAGGGATGCGGAGCATGCCTATCCTATGTTCTTTGATGGCATGGGCAGATACCCTCAAAGAGAGGTGGTCCCACAGATAAGCTGGTCCTGTGCCACGTAGGCATAAGGCATTAAAAATGTTATGTCTTGCTCTCCCAAACTAATTTTTCTGAAGTGACATTTGGAAAAAGCTAATAGTATGGGTAGTTCCAGCCTTATGCTCCCTTTGACATGACCACTCTAGAAATATTCTTACTTTGAAAGAGGCATGTGCTTTAAAACAAATGTTTTGCACTCAAACTAGGCTATTTCATACTTGAAACATTTCCAGAATAGCTGGAATAATTTTGGAATTCTTCTAGTCAGGTGGGAACAGCCGGTTAGAAAATGAAAGGATACCCTTCCAACTCGTAACCTTTCAAAATCAAAGCCATACATTTTTGCAACCCAGTGGTATAATGATTAGCCAACAGCACTGACAAACTTGTCTTGACAGAGGATTAACATTTGATCGTAATTGGATATTTAGTATGGCTTGTGATATTCACCTCAATTTGGAAGGTGCTCAGTCTGACATAAAAAGAAAGGAGGCCTCTCTAAAGAGAGACAAAGGTTAATTTTTCCTGAATTTTGTAAGCTGGTTGAGAGCAAAGGTGAGGAGCAATGCCTAGCGCATTGATCAGCTCTTCTGCAATTGGCAGCCCCACACAGCAGTGGCAATGGAGCCAGCAGATTGATTTTTAAACATTTACCACACACCCACTGTCTATAAATCTGGGAAAGGTAGAAAGAAACACAAGAGGATGGTGGATGGAGTCAGTTACAGTTTCAATAGATGCATTGTTGGATGACCTGAAGCCCTAAAGAAAATCTATTTATTGGATTGCTAATTGTTGACACTGACTTGACTTGATGGCACATAATAAATCATCAGCTCTTGCAAAACATGAGCTTCTGATATTGTTGGTGATGCATTCGTGAAGCAACATCATCCTGGACAGGGGCGGGTTCCTAATTTTTTTACTACCACTCTGTGGGCGTGGCTTATTTTGTGGGTGTGGCTTGCCAGCCATGTGACCAGGTGGGCGTGGGCCTTGGGAGCTTGGCAGCGGCCGGAGAAGCAGGGGGGCATTGCCAACCCACAACGCAGCCCCCCACAGCGGGAGCAGCAAGACCGCAGCAGTGGTTCTTCTAGGAGGCTCCATCCAGCCTGAATGCTTCTCTCCATTCGATGATCCTAGGCTCCTGCCGCCCGTTCCCCCTCCCCTCAGCAGCTCGAGAAGCCTCGAACGTGCGAAAATGCCTGGGATCATCACCGCGTGTTCGTAGCTTCTCGGACTGCTGAAGGGAGGGGAGCTGAGATAGCTCCTGCCGCCCGTTCTTTCAGCGTCTCACGCGCTCCCTCAGCCATCCTCCCCTGCTTGGACTCCCTGTGGGGTAGGAAGGCAGTGCATGCACAGTGCCGGAAGCTCGGCTTCTTGGCATGCACAGAAGAAAATTTTTTAAAAAATTAAAATATTTTTTTTTTTAAAAATGGAGGTGCCCAGGCACCAGCAACTGACCGCACCGGTACTGTGATGTCACCAGCGGGCTGCTACCGGTGCTATAGAGTGGACCGCACCTGTAGGAACCCACCACTGATCCTGGATCTGTAAACATTTTTTTGCTTACTGGACGAATTATTTGCCACTCCCTCGAGGTTACGTTTCAATTCTGTTCAGTCTAGTCCAGTCTAGCCTTTGAACGGAACTCATGATGACATAGCATTCATGGTAAAGAGAAGGCTTTACACAGGCTTCTATAAGCTGATGGCTTTATAAATATACCCTCCCTTGCAACTCTCCCAGGTAACCATATGCTGTGGTTTCACAAGGCTTTCAACAGTTAGAGAGCAGTACTGCAGGCTACTTTAGCTGACTGTGATCCGCAGGTCAGTGGTTCAAATCTCACCAGCTCAAGGTTGACTCAGCCTTCCATCCTTCCGAGGTAGGTAAAATGAGGACCCAGATTGTTGGGGGCAATATAAATATACATTGCTTATTGGTGTAAACCGCTTAGAGAGTGCTTGCACTTGAGGCAGTATATAAATCTCATAAATAATAAATAAATAAATAAATAAATAAATAAATAAATAAATAAATAAATAAATAAATAAATAAATAAATAAATAAATAACAGACCTCCCTAGTGAATAGAAATGTTTTTAGCCTTTGCATTTGTAAATGACCTAATTAAGGGACATCAAACTTATTTATTCAGGCAGGAAAGGTTTAGCAATATCCATGATAGGGAGTAGACTATGAACTGTGTCACTTGCTTTCTTCAGAAAAGCAGTGCAGGGAAAAGAGAATGAAATAGGGAGTTTATATTACATTTGGAATGGAAGCAGATGGGAGAATGTATGCAGGGCTGTTGGAGGAGGAGGAGGAGGAGGAGGAGGAGGAGGAGGAGGAGGAGGAGGAGGAGGAGGAGGAGGAGGAGGAGGAGGAGGAGGAGGAGGAGGAGGAGAAATACAGACAACAGAAATGGGCCAGAAATAATCCTATTTGTTTCCTCAACTGTGCTACACATATTTCTCTTTTGGGATATCTCAGCAAACATTGCTTTATTATACAAAATATAATGTACAATATGAAACAAAGAAGAGGTGTAAACCATTGTGAAACTAAAGGGGTCAGCTGTGCACATTGTCCTGAATTCAACGTATTATTAATTCAAAGAATAAATTTAGCATAATTGGTGAATGTAGCTGTGGTGGTTTTTAAATGATGTTTTAGGATTTTGCAAGTTGTGAATCTAGGCAATTATGGCTTATTCAATAAACCATAGTTACAATCAAGTAATGGCATAATGCAATGTATAAATCAGTCAATGTGCTTTATGTTTAGTGGTATGAAAGAGTGGGTTTAAGCAAGGATCTAGATTTGGCTGGTTAGTACACCCTTCCAAGTCACTTCCACCACAGAGACTATAAAAACAAGTTATACCATCATAGAGCATGCTGTTTTCTCATACCCTTTTCCATATCCAGCATGACCTGTTCTTTATCTTGAATGATCTGCTCCTTCTCTCGCATGATCTGTTCCTTAGCCTGCACGATCGGTTCTTCATCCCACATCTTTTCACTTTTTTTGATCCATTGACTTTTTTCTGAAAAAGATTATCCATCTAACTGTAGTTGGTTCATTCATAAAGAAGAGAAATCCTTGCAGCCTTTGAATGTGTATCTGTCATTCACAGTAAAAACCCTAATCAGTGAGTACAGAATAAGGAATTGAAAAATAGGTTTGATACGCAAGATACATTCAGGGAATGTATTGCTGTGTGGTATCCTCCAGGGGCGGGTTGCTCCTCCGTCGCTACCGGTGCGCTGCATGCGCAAGTCCATGTTTTGTGCGCACGTGCGCCCCCTCACGCGATTTTGCTTCTGCACATGTGCGGAAGCAAAATCTCACCAAAATCTCGCAAGGGGACGCGTGCGCGCGCGAGATTTCAGCAAGATTTTGTTTCCGCGCATGCGCAGAAGCAAAAAAGCCCAAAAAGTATTTAAAAAAGATGGCGATATGCGTGACAGATCGGCAATGATGGCACCAGAGTGGTCACATGCAAATTGCGCAATCGGCCGCTCCCTACTGGAGCTACACACCGGACCGCACCGGTAGGAACCCACCACTGGTATCCTTCTATGTTTGGAACTGCTTGTGCTTCAAATTATCGAGAAAGAAACAAATATTTTATATTGGCATCTGAGAAATTACTGTTATGCCTAATTAGTGTTTGCTGTAGTCAATTTAAATATGGCTTATTTATAACTCAACAGAAGTCATGCAGTCTAGGAAGGCTGCGATATATTTTATTTAATTAGTTCTTGAATGTATCATATTTTTACCATTTTAGGAAGTAGTACATCCCATGTGTTTTACAAGTGAGATTTACAACAAAATGCTGCGTTTGTGCCTTGTAATAGGAGTGCTTTTGTTTAAGTCCCAACTAGACTAGAGCAAGATCCCATCAGGGGTAGGTTCTAACTTACCTCGCTGCCGGTTCGCTTCCTCCTGCGCCGCGTGGCTGCGCCTCGTGCAGTGTTGAGAAATCCGAAATTTTTTTTAAAAAACTGAAAGCAAGATGTCGACGCATGTGCAGTGCTGAAAACTCGGCTTCTGCGGTTGCGCAGAAGAAAAAAAATGGGGGAAAAAATCCCCCCAAAAAATTTCAAATTTTTTTCAAAAAAAAAGATGGTGGTTCCCATGGACCGGCACCAACAGAACCAGTTCGGTGATGTCATTGTGACATCACCAGCGGCTTGCTACCGGTTTGGGTGAACCAGTCCGAACCGGGAGGAACCCACCTCTGGATCCCATATATACTCAGTTGAGAAAAGAAAGAATTTCTACTAATGTCTTCAGCCTTTCATCCACCCACTTTGCCCTATGACAACTCAGAGTTCACATAAGAATATTCTTAGAATCCCAAACGCAAGTTCTATTCCCTTCCCACTCATAGAAACTCCTTGGTTGACTTTGAGCGAGTCATTCAACCAAGACTATTTCAGAGTTTGCTTTTGAATAGATAAAATGAAGAGAGATCCCCTCACTGCTCAACTTCCTTCTCTAAAACAAACCCAAACTTGGGAAATGGAAGGACTCCATACCTGGACTTTCCAGTGTTCTATCAGACTCTCTCAGTTTTAAGTATATGGTGGAAACTTTATCTGGACCTTTCATCTCTTTAGCAATCAGCCGATTACTGAAGACTTCACAGTTACAATGAGAAATAAATGGCTTTTTAGGGACAGATTTCTGGATTACAGTACGGAGAGGAGAGGTTACCATAGTCACACCGCTCACCACAAAATCTGTTGGTAAGTGAAATGGGTACAGCGTAGGATGCTGCAACCGCATAGGGGTACGACGGTTTTGCATTGGGAAGCTAGGGGGACCAGTCAAATAGACAGGGATAACGAAATTTCTCTTAACAGGGCCTGGAAGCTGGACACCCAAATCATCATCCGGAAAGCACAAAGAAATTGGTTGGCTCTTTTCAGGCTGGCTGTCAACACCTTCAGGCGCTTTTTCAGGTTCTTTCTCCTTTTCAGGAACACCTGTTTCGTAGAAACAAAGATGACAGATGCCAAAAATAAAACAACACACATCAGAATTAGGCAACTGCAAGCTGAATGTATATTTGCGATGCATCGATAAACTTGATCACTAAAATAAAAACTGTATTAATTTGACATGAATTATGCAGGACAAAATTGCTGGCTCCAGTCATTATATTCACATGTACGTATTCTCACACCAGCATCCGGCAAAGGATGATAAAGAACAACCCATAGGCAATTGCTCCTGAAGCAAAAGTAATGGGGAAGTACAGGAAGTCCCTTGACTTATAACCATTCGTTTAGTGACTCTTCAAAGATACAACAGCAGTGGAAAAAAGTGACTTATGACCATTTTTCACACTTACGACCATTGCAGCATCCCCATTGTCACGTGATCAAAATTCAGAAGCTTGGCAACTGGTTCATATATAGGACGGTTGCAGTGTTCTGAGGTCACGTGATCATTTTTTCTGGCCTTCTGACAAGCAAAGTCAATGGGGAAGCCAGATTCACTTAACAACCATGTTACTAATTTAGCAACTGCAGTGATTCACTTAACAACTGTTTATAGCAATTTCAGAATTGCATCACACTGCATCACAAAAATATCTGCTTCTGGGCTCTGGTGTGGGTTGAAACATTCCTGAAACCTGGATAGTGTTGAATTAGTACACTGTAAATATCTCCCCACCTTATGCTGGCTTGCATGGTAGACTCTAGATTAGAGGTTTTAGCCTGAAGAGAATAAAAGAGGTTGAGGGTAAAACTGGGCTTTGTTGAACTTCTGGCAGGTTAAAAAAAACAGTAGTACCAGCTTTGCTATCAGCAGGAAATGTTCTACCTTTCTAAAAGTGTGATGATCCAAGGACCCCGGGGGTCCCCCAAGACTCTCTCAGAGGTCCACAAAATCAAAATTATTTGCCAGATATTACATTTGCAAAAATGTAAGGCAGTGTCATTCTTGTCATTATTTTTTACCTGTTAAAATAGATTATTTCATGAAAAGTATTTTATTTATCTTGATGTATAATGGATTCAATATTGTTATTTTTACATAATTCAAGAAATAAATATTCCACAAGTGTGTCAATTTCAATTTTCAATCTGGTAAATATTGATAAATTTATTTATTTATTAACTATATTTGCCGCCCATCTCGCCATGGGGCTATTAAAACAATAAAAATGTAAAAATGTAAATATTAACAATAATAAAACAATGAAACAATTTTAAAAAAAGTAAAAGTACAGCAATATGATTAAAAGATGGGTGGAGATAAATATAACCCATTCAAGCAAAAACTCTTTGAAGGTCCTCCATAGTTTTTGAAAGAAGGAAAGTATCATGAGAACACACACACACAAAAAATAAGAAACACTGCCCTACATTTACTTTACAAGCTTTGCAAACTTTTTCTATAAAGGGCCTTCTTCTATCTCCACAGGCACAGCTGGCAGATCTGTGTATAAACCAGATTTTTGCTCTTTAGCAGATATTTGATATAGATAAGAAAAATTGCTGCAGGTTTATTGATTTAGAAAAAGTGTCTAATACAATTATTTATGAAACACCATTTATGAAATTTATTGGCCACCCATGTCGTATCCAATGATTTTTATTATGACACTCAATCAATCAATCAAGTAAGTATGCAATGTTTCACACCAGTGTGATAAGAGTGGTAAACTGTTCATGGAAATAAAGCATACATGAGAATAAATGGAAAACTTGGTGAAAGAGTCAACAGAGACAAGGATGAGACAAGTATGTATGTTTGAAGTTCTCTTGGTTGTTTAATTTATTTCATGAATAAATGTACGATTGTGGTGATGTATAGGTTGGGGATGTGAATATATGTATGTTTTTAGATAATGCTGCCTTATTTACCAAGAACACAAAGACTTGCAGAGAATGTTAGTTAGAAAATATGATGCAATGACCAAATGGATTTGAAAATCAAATATGAGAGACAAGGTCATTGGGTTAGACATGGAAAATTATGACATATAAATGGTGAAAAAGTAGAGAAAGATGATAAATTCATATAATTCATAATGTTTACCAAAGAAGAGAGAATAAATGGAGATATTTGAAGATCTGGAAATGCTGGTATAAAGGGAGTAGATAGTGTGTGATTAGGGGGTGAAGGTCATTCTCTGAGCTTGTGGGTTGGTTTCCAAATGTTTCATTACCAGGATAGGTAACATCTTTAGCAGAGTTTAGGGGATGCCAGCATCATTGTTCTTCTATTTATAAGGGCTTCAGCTATGGGTGTGTCAAGTGAGGGTCTCGTGGTGGGTCTTGTGATGGGTCAGCTGTGAGTCATCAGAAAAGTCTTGTGATGGGTCTTGTGATAAGGAGGTTACATCAGGTCAGACTCATTGGGAAGTGAACTGCTGGTAGTGGGGGGTTGCGTGGATTGGTTGATGGTCGGTGCTGTCTCTGATTGATTTGAATTCTGAGGGGTTTGTAGGCTGGTTGTAGGTCAATGTGTCTGTTGATAGATCCACACTGACAATCCCTAAAGCAGGGGTCATCAAACTACGGCCCCCGGGCTGGATACGGCCCGCCGAAGCAATTTATCCAGCTGCGCTCCTTGGCAGATGAGGGCTTTGCAGAGAGAGGGCTAATCTAGTGCCCGGAGCCGGCCCTGCCCTAAGGAGGCCAGTGGCATCATTGGGGCTCCTGCGAAGAGGGGCTCAGGCCCGGTCCCCGCGCGGCTACCCGGGAGGCCTCTTCGTGGGCGGCAGCCTGCAGGTGGGTGTGGTGGCAGCCCTCCCTCCCTCCGCGGGTGTCCCTGGAGCCGCTGCCATTCCTGCACCTGATCGAGGCTGCCCTCCTGGCCTGTGTCTATGTCCACCTGCCCAAGTTCATCGAGCAGTTCACCAAGAAGAGCCAGCCACTGCTGCCGCTGACTGCCACCACACCACAGGTGCGCCCTTCCTGGCCTGCATGGTGGACTGTAGCACCAGGTGAGCCCAGAGACACACAGAGAGAGGGATGAATGGGTGACTGGGCACATGGCTGACACTTGGCTTCCAGGGCCGGAAAGGATGGGGAAGGGAAGGGCCGGGCTGTCGCTGCCTTTCATTGGGTCGCGTGGAGCGAGACGGGGCTCCTCTTGCCGTCTCTTCTCCCCCCCTCGCCGGGCATGGCAGGGCTTCCTGTCCCTCACTTAGCCCCCCACCTCCCTTTATCGATGCAATTTGGGGGTGGCAGGTGGGGAGGGTGGGGCGGGGGAGGAAGACTATTCCCTACTCCCGGGATGACTGGCTTCTTCTTCCTGGAAGCTCTTTCTCTGCCTTTCGGCATCGGCCATCAAAGATGAGGTTTTTGTGGGCAGAAGAGCTTGTCCCACCCACCACCGCCAGATGCCTTCGCTTCCCCCAAGCATTTCTTTACCTCCCTGATTTCCAGCTCCGTCGCGTTTCTTGCCATCATGTGCAGGGAAACAAAAGTTTGTGGGACTAAAAACAAATGTTCAATCAGTCAATTCCAACTTCTCGCGAAAAAAAAAAATCTCGTGAAGTTGGAATTGATTGAACTTTTTTTAGTCCCATAAACTTTTGTTTCCCTCACACGATGGCGAGAAACACGACAGAAAAACACGATGAAGCTGGAAATCAGGGAGACAAAGAAATGCTTGGGGGAAGCGAAGGCATCTGGCGGCGGTGGGTGGGACAAGCTCTTCTGCCCACAAAAACCTCATCTTTGATGGCCGACGCCAAAAGGCAGAGAAAGAACTGCCAGGAAGAAGAAGCCAGTCAACCCTAACCCTCTCTTCTCCCTGCTCCTCCTCCTTCCCTTGTGCCGGCAGCTCTGTTGCCGGTTTCTCCATTTTAGTGCAGCGCAGCGCCCAGGATTCACTTTGATAGCAGTGTGTGTGTGTGTGTGTTAATACGAGGGTGAGTCAAAAAGTAATGCCATTATCTTTATTTCAGGTGAAGCTTTTGATAAAAATACCTGAAAATTTTCCCAGTTATAAATGATTATATCATTTACGTTCTGAAATATTTTGTTTCTTACTTTTCAGGTTTTTAGACTCGCAAGGAAAATTCAAAATGGCTGCCCTCTTAGAGTTGTGTCAAAAACCAAGAGCAGTGATTGAATTCCTTGTTGCTGAGGGGGAAACCCCTGGGAACATTCACAGACGGTTACAAAATGTGTTTGAGGACAATACTTTAGATTATAGGTCCCATGAAAGAGGGTTTGGGAGGCAAACATTATTCCAGTGACGAGGAAGTGAAAACTGCAGTGCAGAAGTGGCTCAAAGAACAGTTAACAAAATTTTACAAGGCAGGGATACATGCTCTCATTTGAAGGTGGAACATTGCTGTTGAGAGAAACGGTGACTATGTTGAGAAGTAGGGATGTGATCCACAGAGCACCAGCTTCATTTTGATGTATGCTACATGTTCCTGTGTTGGTAATTATACCTGTCCTAAAGAAAATGGAATTATGTTTTGACTCACTCTTGAAATTTGCCTGGCCAAACTAACCCCGCAGTCTCCCTTACATTGGGCCCAGCTTCGATCATGCTGCCAACTTAATTCCTCGCCCCTCTTACTTTTGTCCGCAGATTGATCAACACCCCCTGCACACAACTCCACGGGGAGGGGGGAATTCCTCCACTTCCCTCCAATTCTTCACCTTCCTGCGCAAGCATCCTTGTCTCTATGGTAACACCCCCTCCTCGTTCCTTGGAAACCTCGCCTCTTAAAGGAGCCTTGTCCTGAAACAGCCAAGAGACCAATGTACAGACAAGCACCCTTAGAAAAAGCCTTTCAAACTATAGTCCGAACCCCCAACAGTCTGAGGGACCGTGAATTCACCCCTGGTTAAAAAGTTTGAGGACTCCTGCCCTAAACTCTGCTGAAGATGTACCTAGCCTGTTAACAAAACGTTCAGAAACCAACCCACAAGCTCAGAGAACTTTCACCCTCATCCTACACCTGAGCTACAGATATTTGCCACTATTGCAAGCATGCAATTAGTTGCAAGGAAGGAGATTTTGCTGAACAATGTGAAAATGGTGATGTGTACAAATCGGTTCACATTGTTACAGCAAATTGGTTCACACTTTGCTACAGGGAAGTTACAGCAGAATATGTCAAGAGAGACATAAAAGTAAGTTGAATACAATGGGAATGGAGCACATAGGAAGTGAATGTTGGTAAGATACTGTACAACCAAGAATGAATATGGGATGAATTAAAAAAAGCAGAGTGACCAGTTTGTGATAGTAGAATGAATGGGGATTGAATTCTAAGTCAAATACAGTACATACCAGGGGTCAGCAACCCGCGGCTCTGGAGCCGCATGTGGCTCTTTCATCCCTCTGCTGTGGCTCCCTGTTGCCAGTCGGCTCCACAATTGATAGGGCTTTCAGTTAGGACAGGTAGAGGAAAAAGGATGCTGCATTAGGAGGAGACTCTATGGTGGGGGAACTGGACTTCCGGTCGGCAGAGGAAAAAGGATGCCATACTAGGAGGAGACTCTATGGTGGGGGAAGTGGACTTCCGGTTGGCTCCAGAATTGAACAGGGGGCTTCTGGTTAGGACCTTTGTGGCTCTTTGAGTGTTTAAGGTTGCCGACCCCTGGTATATACCAAAGGGGAAGACAATAAAAAAAGGTTGATGGCTGGGAGGTGTTGATCAGATCTCAAGAAGAAAGTTTACAGAATATAATTCAGTATATAAAGCAATGTATGGATCTAGCAGAAACAAGAATGATTTGTAAGCCCAGAAAGAAATAGAGATTCAGAATGGTGTCAGTGAAAACTAGATTAAATTCTGTTTTGTTTTGTTTTTAATCTTCCCCATTTAATTTCTTTGGCATATTAAGACCTTTCTGCATAAAGCTTCTTATGCTAAAAGAGAATGGAGTATTGAGGAAAAGTTCTGACTACGCTCACTACAAACTAATGAAATTTTCTTTTAAGGAAACAATTGAGTCATAAATCATCATCTATTTATAATTACATAGCACAGGATCAGCCACAGTCAACACTTTGTGCCCACACCTGAGTTACAGTATACACCAGCTTTTGGAAAAGCAATACAATAAAGAGTAATGCTATATGTAGGTAAACCTTAAACAAGAACGCTTTACCTTTTGTGCATTTTTTCTTAGGAATATATTGTTCAGGTTCCATCTTTGGAGACAAAGGTCTCCGGAGCAACTGGAGCTCAGACATGGTCTTATGTTTGTTAAACCTGTAGTAAGTCAAGAGATAATATAAGGAGAAAGAAAATTTAAAAATAAATCAAAATTAACAATCTGAAAGAATATTAAAGGAAGCACAAAGTAGACAGAAAATTATATTATAAACAAATAGAACTTCCAATTTTAAAAATGCTTGGAATTTTTTTTTCCTTGGTCCTTTATCAAAAAAGATCAGACAGCAAATATCAAGATTCCATTGCTGGAAATCAAAGTAATTACAAACTTTATTTCCTTCCTTCCTTCTTTCCTTCCTTCCTTCCTTCCTTCCTTCCTTCCTTCCTTCCTTCCTTCCTTCCTTCCTTCCTTCCTCCCTCCCTCCCTCCCTCCCTCCCTCCCTCCAGCGGTAGGTTGCTCCCAGTTCGGCCCAGTTCTAAGAACCGGTAGCGCCTGCGGTGGGAGGCTCCACCCACTCACCCAGGATGCTTCTGTGCAGAAGCATTGCGCGTGCACGCGAGCGCACGCGCAAACCGGTAGTAAAGGGTTTTAGAACCCACTACTGCCTCCCTCCCTTCCTAGACAGAAATATTTTAAATACAGCTCACTCTTTAAAACTAGAATGTCCAAAGACATGCAGTTCCGCTTTCCAAGATGCTGGGACTTAAGACTCATCTTCTAGCAAATACATGCAAATACAGGTAGTCCTTGACTTATGACCACAATCGAGCCCAAAAATTCTGTTGTTAAGTGAGACATTTGTTAAGTGACTTTTGCCCCATGTTACAATCTTTCTTGTCACAGTTGTAAAGTGAATCACCGCAGTTGTTAAGTTAGTAACATGGTTATTAAGTGAATCTGGCTTCCCCATTGACTTTGCTTGTCAGAAGGTTGCAAAAGATGATCATATGACCCCACAACACTGCAACCATCATAAATATAAGTCAGTTGTCAAGGATTCAAATTGTGATCACGTGACCATGGGAATGCTTCAACCAGTGGTGGGATTCAAATTGTTTTACTATCGGTTCTGTGGGCATGGTTTGGTAGGCGTGGCTTGGTGGGCATAGCAGGGGAAGGATACTGCAAAATCTCCATTCCTTCTCCACTCCAAGGAAAGGTTACTGTAAAATCCCCATTTCCTCCTGATCAGCTGGGACTCGGGAGGGAGAGAATAGATGTGGGCAGGGCCAGTCAGTATTTACCGGTTCTCCGAACTACTCAAAATTTCCATTATCAGTTCTCCAGAACTGGTCAGAACCTGCTGAAACCCACCTCTGGCTGCAACGATCGTGTGAAAAATGGTCAAAAGTCACTTTTTTCAGTGCCGTTGTAACTTTGAATGGTCACTAAATGAACTGTTGTAAGTCGAGGACTACCTGTATACACCCACAAGTAATATACAACTAAAGGATGTATATGCAGAGCTCTTTGAGGGGACTGTAACCAGCATTCTGCCTAAGAATCTGTGGGTGAGAGAAAAGACTCCTTGAGCAAATTGATTGTTCACTCCTAATCCCCATCAATGTCATTCTTCTTTTGAAGATTCTTTGGAAGGAATAGAAATACTAACTGAAAACTAAAGGCCTTTGGTACTTTAGCTGGTTTTCAAAATAGTAGTCAAAAGATGAAGATATGAGCAAACAATAAAATTTATTTAAAAATGAAGATATGAATAAAGAATATGAAAATGAAAAATAAAGCAGATTTAGTGGGGGAAATGGTTTCAAAATTGAGAAAAAATGTTTTGTTTCAAACAATATTTTGACAACTTATGCATTATTCACACAATATATTATGGTTTGTAGGACAAGAAAGATATATCATGGTTTGTAGGACAAGGAGAAAAGCCAAGAGTTATACATACATACATACATACATACATACATACATACATACATACATACATACATACATACATACATACATACACATATATAACCCTCCAGTGTGTGTGTGTGTGAGTGTGAGTGTGTGTGTGTGTACATATACATCATATACATATACATCATATACATATATATACATATACATATACATATACATATACATAAATAAAATCCTCCAGTAACTTCATTCCTCTTGTTTTGAACCTCGGTATGTATTTCCCAGTTAGAATTGTCCAACCCATTTGATCTACTTCTCTGGGCATGCTATAGAAGTAAACCAAGATCATGCAGCAGAAACACCACAAACTTCCTAAAATCACCTAAGTATACAAATCATTGGAATAAATAAATGAAGTGACTATTTTAAAAGGCATCTCAGAATGTATTTACAGTATTTTTTTGAAGGAAGTCTTGGAACAGTTCAGCTTCTCATTGCATGGATGGGTTCCACCAGGCAGCCCTGGAATAAGTCAATGGGAAGCTGTCACATTTTTCAGGAGAAGGGAAGGCACCGATGCTTCCATTGCTGAATTTCTGTCTTTGGGGAAAGAGAAAGAGACAGATTTTCAAGTTTGATTTGTCTCATCTGGACAACCCTTCCCAACCATTGCTTACATAGGTTCTGCTCTGCATTCACTCAGGACATTTAAATCCATTCTTTCTCCACATCTGAGCTCTGACAAACCTAGACAAAAAGTAACTCTTGGTTTTCTCTACTTAAAAACATGGAGCCTAGACACACTTTTTTGTGCTTGCAAATCAGTTTTTAATTCTTGGCAACTGCCTGGACAAGTGTTGCAATTTTCTTGGCAAGGCTTTTCAGAAGCCATTGCCATTACCTTCTTCCTAGGGCTGAGAGAGAATAACTGGCTTTGTACCAGGGGCGGGTTGTATTTACCTCGCTACCGGTGCGCTGCCATGTTGCGCTCGTGCGCTTGCTATATGCGCGCGTGCCCTCGTGCAATTTTGCTTCCTGCGCATGCACGGAAGCAAAATCTCGCCAAAATCTCGCATGCGCACGTGCGCCCCCTTGCGAGATTTTGCTTTCACGCATGTGCAGAAGCAAAAAATCGCCGAAAAATTCTGGAAAAAAGATGGCGGCGTGCGACGGACCGGCAAAGACGGCACCGGAGCCGTCGTGCGCAAATTAGGCAATCGGCTGATCCCTACCGGAGCAGCGCACTGGACCGCACCAGTAGGAATTGCTATTACAGAGTTTTCAGGGGCTGTGGAAGAGCATTCTCCATAGTTTCTCTTTGTTTTAGAACAAAGACCTTGTGCAGCTTTGAGTAGGCTACAGGGACAGGACAGAGCATACCCTTGCCTGAAGGTAAGAGACACATGGCAGATCCTGGGAAGCAATGGACTTCGGAGGGCAATTGTGCCGTTCCTCAAGGCTTGCACACTTTGAGGGAAATGGCCTGAAAGGCAGCCTTTATGAGTGGCAGTGGTGACACTAGGGCTGAAGCTGAAGCCGGCCCAGGTTTCTATTTCAGGCCCAGCCTCGGCACTGCCACTGGGTGCTACTGTTCAGGGTAGCCTAGATAGGGGAAGAAAGAAAATGGTTCCCATTTTGTATTTTATTCAGGGGTGGGGGTGGGGGGGGACACACACCAGCTGACTCAAATTAGGCAATTTCCAAATTTTTGACATGCCGAGGCCAAAAGCTTTGCCATCACTGGCTTAAGTGCAAGAAAGTGATCAGAAAGGCAGAACAGAAATTTAGCCTCTGAATGAGCAGGAAATCTCCAAGTGCCAAAGGGCAGGCTGGTGGTTTAGTCCATTTTCAAAGTAATATAGATTACTATCAAAAAAAAAAAGAGCAGGGAGAACTTTTACTAAAATTACGTGGCCCTTAACAACTGTATCTACACACAAATAAGCACATGCATCAGTAAGTTTCATATAGACCCTGAAAGTTGATTCAGATCTATGTCATGTTTTATATTAGTACTCCACTCAGCCATGAAAATTCCTGCCTCAGAAGATCTGATTATACAAATTATACAGTGGTTCTCAACCTTCCTAATGCCGCGACCCGCGACCCGCCCCCGTGCCCCCACAGCGACCCACCCCGCCGCCATTTGGGTTCTTTTACCCTCTGTGCATACGCAAAGCGTTCTGCGCATGCGCAGAGGGTAAAAAAACCCAAATGGCGGCATCCGGGTGAAGTCTCCCGACCCCTGTGAAAGGGTCGTTCGACCCCCAAAGGGGTCGCGACCCCCAGGTTGAGAACTGCTGCTATAGAAGAAACACTAAGATGTAACTCTCAAACTGAGACTATAAATTCCTCTTGTCATCTCCCAGCTGTCTATTCCGAATGCTTATATAGATCAGAAGCACCTATTAAGAAGGATCAAAATATTTATTTCAGCATTATTCGGGTTACTTGCATCTAAAACAATTTTCTTTGGTCGGATGGTGGGTCACATCAACACAAAAGCCTTTTGCAATGCTGATTTCCAAAAGTAGTTGTGGAACAGAAAGTGTTTTGTGATCTAACCCTTTTAGCTCTTCTCAGGAAATGGAGAAACTAATAGTGTGCCATGTTGTCTAGTGAATTCTTACCTTCCAATTGTAAGCTGGGAGCCATGCTCTGCTGGGCTTAAACACTAACATTCTGGGAGACAAAGGAACAATATGATGGGAGGGTCTTTGTGATTGGCTAAGGGAATAAATGACCATTCCATTCTACAAAGAATTGGAAGGGAAGAATCCATATAATCAGTAAGGTAACTGATTCACACACTGTAGATCTCTTGCAGCTCAGAAATTGAGGATTGTGGGTCATCCAAGCACTTAAGAGATGTCTATGGCGATTTTCAGTCATACAGCTTGTGGTTGTCCTAAATGTGTTTTTTTTTCCCAAAAGGCAAACTGAATTTTCTTTGTTTTTTCTTTGAAGACATTTCACTTCTCTTCCAAGAAGCTTCGTCAGTTCTGACTGAATGGTGGGGAATCTTAGTGAATTCCCCACCATTCAGTCAGAGCTGAAGAAGCTTCTTTGGATGAGAAGCGAAACGTCTTCAAAAAACAACAACAATCCAATTGCCTTTTGAAAAAGCACCTTTGGGTTAAGTGGAGGTGTAAAAAGTATTGTATAAATGGAAATATGGAATAAATGTGGGATTCCAGCTGTACTTTAAAGCTATTCAGTGGTTAATCTAGGACATGTAATGGGTGAGACTCTAAATGTGGAACAACCCTACAATCCTGGGGTTGTCTCCAAATCTGCTCCATTAGTGAGAATTATATGGATTCAAAAACTGTAGTTTATAAGCTGTTGTTTATGTCTCTGCATATTAGGAAAACCTAGATAAATGTTTTTCCCCCTCATAAATTTGGTTAAAGAAACCATGACCTATGATTTGTGAATCCGGTTTATAAGTGAAGGGGCTCTTCCACATACCGGTAATCTGCTAGCTAGTAATGCTTTAACAATTTCATTGACGTGTCTTCAATGGACAATGTCATCCTCAGCTTATCCTTTTGTGGTGTAGAGGCAGCTACAATCATGCTTTCCTACTCTGCTTCAAAACTGGTGTGTTACAACTTGTACCAGTATGAAACCAGCCTTGTGTTTTCCACAATTTAATTTGATCTAAATCGCATTTGCATTCCTTTTGGTTGCTGTATGGAGCTGCTGGCATGCCCTCTAGTCACTGGTTGCTGCCACCTATGGCCATTTTGAAGGTGTTAGGCAGGGGTGGGTTCCAACTTACCTCGCTCCCGGTCCGCTTCCTCCCGCGCCTCTTGGACGAGCGCGTGATTTGCGCTTGCGCGCATGCGCAGTGCAAAAAAAACCCCCCAAAATTGAAAAAATGCCAAAAAAATGGTGATGCATGCGCAGTGCCAGAAACTCAGCTTCTGCATATGCGCAGAAGAAAAAAAAATGATTTTTTTTTTTAAAAATATGGCAGCGCCCACGGACGGCATCAACCAATCCGGTTCGGTGACATCATTGTGACATCACCAGCGAGTCGCTACCGGTTCGGGCAAACCGGTCCAAACCGGGAGGAACCCACCTCTGGTGTTAGGTCTCTAAGAAAAAAAACGGACACATAAATTCTACACTCCATTGTGCTCTATGAGGTAGGTCTCAAATATATTATATGGATTATTTATATATTTCCAATACGTTTGCTCAGCTTACTAGTTCCTATCCATTTGTGCAACTAGTGTGTCAAACAGGCAATAAATAGTCAAAAGCTTTTCTTCTTTTCCATTAGTGGATCTGTGAAACTTTTTTTAAAAAAGCAGGTTCACTGGTGGACCAGTGGACAGTAGATGTTCTCCTTCTTCTCTCCATTCTTCTTTTGTAACTGGCTCTGTCAAGTTTCCCTTATAGCCCAAATACTTGGAATAAAAGTAAAATTATGGTTCTTCTCTTCACCTACCAGTGAACACACTACATGGAAAGATGTAGGTAGGAAGGGTCATTAACAGAGAGGCCTCATATAAAAAAAATCTACCCATGAAAAACTCAGTGGACCTTCCAGAACTGGAACTTGCTTATTTCAGTAGATGTCCATGTTGCAGCCTTCTGATTTAGATCAGATTCTTACAACATACAAAGCCATGAAAGCTGATTGACTATATTTACATAAATATTGACCTTAAGCCAAAAACACCCATTATGCTGAATATAATGAACTAGATCCTAGTAAATATGGTGAAAAATATGTTTCTATTTTTTTTTTTACTTGAGAATCAAAACAGGTGTGCATTTGATATAGCCTAGTTCAGGGGTCGGCAACCTTAAACACTCAGAGAGCCATTTGGACCCATTTTCCACAGAAAAGAAAACACAGGGAGCCACAAAACTCTTCCCGTGGCTGACTATTTCCTGAGCGGCCACAAAACTAGCATATATAGTTGAATTAAAGGTTCTGTTTTCTTCTAAAACTTTTCTTTTCTTGGATTTATCCATGATTGGCCTACCTTGGGTTGAAAAGCTTAATAAATTGTGTATCGATGGGTGTCGCACATTGGCAGTTGTGATGCATATTTTGAGTGACAGGGAGCCGCAGCAGAGGGATGAAAGGGCCACATGTGGCTCCAGAGCTGTGGGTTGCTGACCCCTGGCCTAGTTGATATGCTCCACAAGGCTGATCAGGAAATATATAATACCTCTGGCAATACCCCTTTACATATATAAAGTCTTTATTATTAAATTACAATATTCATTTCAGTTTTCATATATTATACCTGGTTATATACCTGATGCATTTTTTAAAATCTCATGACTATTATTAAGGATAAATAGTACATTGTAGAAACTTAAGAAATATTATAAACATTGCATGATGTCAGTACTGTAGTAATTTCTCTTTACATATCACAGATAGAAGGACATCCTTCCAGATGCTCAGCTTGTTCAAGTATATCCCAGTACTGTAAAACAACCAACAGTTACTCAGCCATGGGGTATTTAAGAAGAACCATTTTTTTCATTAGAAATTATCATTAAAAGCCCTCCATGCCAAACATATACAGTAAATATTACAGTGGTGATCTCTTACATTCACTCCACCAAATACAACTTTATCCCAAAACTAACTTAAAAGCTCTGTTTGAGTCTTAATTGTTAAAAAGTGTTTTGCACCACAAACCAAGTATTAATATAAAATTTAAAAAGAAAGCACAAACAAGAACCATATATGACATATGAGATTAACAGATTATGGTATTATACAGCAGTGGATTCTAAAACCCGTTGCTACCGTCCCAGGTGGGTGGGCGGAGCTTCCCACCACCGCCCCTACCGGTTCGCTGAACCGGGCCGAACCGGGAGCAACCCACCATTGGTATTATATGCTTTTGTGGATCAGTGTCCAATTGAGATGCACCAAGAGGATCTTCTTTTGGCAAATATATGGTGCAGATTGGTCTCAAAGGTTGTGAGAAAAGAGTCTATCAGTTTACATCCTGCAAAAGATAACAGTTCTATACAGATATTCACCTGCTCTTCAAAGTAATCTACTTTGGCTTTGTGCTGCGGACATGCAGACAAATCCTGTTCCCGACATCCTTTCATGCCTGGCTGCCAATATAAGGTAATATGATGTATGAAATACGAGGGTGTTGTTGTTTGTCTGGCTGTGGGGCCTACATAGTGAGACTCCTGTGCGCTGATGGGTTTCGCTTAAAACTCCCTTTCCTAGCCTTTCGCAAAATATTGCTCCTAAAACACAAAGGGTTCTAAAATAAGGGGTGGTGGTGGTGGTGCCTGGGTTCTTGATTAAAGTTGCTCTGTTACTGTTGTGAACCTACCTAAAAATCACCTTTCACATTAAATTAAAAATAGAAGAACTTTTCAGGATTTTTGGGATTCAGATGTTTTATTTTCAATACTGATTCTCTCTGGTTCTCACTCATCTTCTCCCATTTCTTCTATATATTACCTTCACTTGACTCTTCCTTCTACAGAAAGGCTTCAAAGGCACAACAAGCAACCCTAACCCTTTCCTCCTGTGTGGTTGGAAAACAGACCACACCTTTCTTCATCTTGCTTGATGGCCAAAAATGAAAGCTTGTATCTCCTCTACCTTCCTTCCTAAGCCATAGTTCATAGTAATGGTTGTTCTCCTACGTGGAATGCTTCTTGTTAAATGACGCTTAGCAGCTCCTGCTTGGTACCTGCTAGATCAGTGTCATTCAAACTTGCTACCCTGTTTCCCCCAAAATAAGACAGCCCCTGATAATAAGCCCAATTGGGAATAAAGCCAAGCGCTTATTTCAGGGTTCAAAAAAATATAAGACAGGGTCTTATTTTCAGGGAAACACGGTAACTTTAGAATATGTGTTCAACTCCCAGAATTCTCCAGCCAGAAATTGTGCCAAGAAAACTGGAAGGACTAAACCAGCCCAGGAGGCAATACTGACTTAAAGGCACAGAAAGAAAGAAAAAAAGAAAGAAAGAAAAAAAGAAAGAAAGAAAGAAAGAAAGGAGGGAGGGAGGGAGGGAGGGAGGAAGGAAGGAAGGAAGGAAGGAAAGAAAGAAAGAAAGAAAGAAAGAAAGAAAGAAAGAAAGAAAGAAAGAAGGGAGGGAGGGAGGGAGGGAGGGAGGGAGGGAGGGAGGAAAGAAAGAAAGAAAGAAAGAAAGAAAGAAAGAAAGAAAGAAAGAAAGAAAGAAAGAAAAGGAGAGGGAGGGAGAGAGAGAGAGAGAGAGAGAGAGAGAGAGAGAGAGAGAGAGAGAGAGAGAGAGAGAGAGAGAGAGAGAGAGAGAGAGAGAGATAGATGGAGGTGTAAACCCATTAATTTAAAACTGAGCATTTGAAGTTAGCATTACTGCACAAGTCTTGGGCTAGTATTATCATGGGAATACAAGTAGTCCTCAACTTACAACAACAATTGAGCCCACAATTTCTGTTGCTAAGCAAGACAGTTGTTAAGTGATTTATGCCCCATTTTACAACCTTTTAGTAACATGGTTATTAAGTGAATCTGGCTTCTCCATTCACTTTGCTTGTCAGAAGGTTGCAAAAGGTGATAGCAGTAGCAATGGCACTTGCTATTGAATATACCACTTCATTGTCCTTTACAGCCCTCTCTAAGCAGTTTACAAAATCAGCATTTGACTCCACAATCTGGATCTTCATTTTACCAACTCAGAAGAATGGAAGGCTGAGTCGACCTTAAGCCCACCTCGAGCTGGTCAGGATCAAACTTCAGGCAGTGGGCAGAGTTAGACTGCAATACTGCACTCTAACCACTGCGCCACTATGGCCCTGATCACATGACCCCAGGACACTGCAACCGTCATAAATACATGCCAGTTGTCATGCATATAAATTTTGATCATGTGACGAGGATGCTGCAACAGTCGTTAGTGTGAGAAAGGGTCATAAGTCACTTTTTCAATGCTGTTGTAACTTTGAACGGTCACTAAACAAATAGTTTTAAATCAAGGACTACCTGTATAGCAGGAGGGGTGTCCTCTCAGTCTGTTGATGAACCTATATTCCAGTCTGTAAGCTTCAAAAGTCATTCTGCAGCTCTTCCACATTTTCCCATTTGAGATACTTTTGTAGGGCAAAGAAAAAATGTGGAAGAAAGAGTTGGAAAACATACAACTGGCTAACAACATCTAGACCTTTCATCTGAAACTGCTCAATTATCCTCGCTCCTTACTAGTAATCCCTCTTCATGTTCAATGGATACCCTATCCCTGTGATGGCGAACCTATGGCACGCGTGCCAGAGGTGGCACACAGAGCTCTCTATGTGGGCACACGCACCATCACCAGTTGCTGTTCTGGTTTCCGGCTTGCGCATGTGTACCGGCCAGCTGATCTTTGTGCGTGCCGGAGCCCCGGAAACCCGAAGATCTGAAGTCTTTGGGTTTCTGGTGCTCCGGCGTTCGTGAAGAGAAGCTGCCCAGAGCACATGCGCAAGCCGGAAACCAGAAGATCAAGTGGCCGGCCCGCGCATGTGCACCGGCCAGCTAGTCTTCAGGTTTCTGGGGCTCTGGCACACGCACGCACATGCATGTTCCAGTTTGGGCACTCAGTGCCAAAAAGGTTCGCCATCGCTGCCCTATCCCATCTTCTTCCTTATCCAAATTTAACTTTCAATTTTGTTTTCAAACTGCGTTTGTTTGTTTTTCTAACATCAGAAAAGAAAGTCAGTTCAGCAACAAAGAAACAAAACATGGGTTTTTATATCCTTTCCAGTCTAAGGGAATAAGATTTGTGACTGTTCTATATATTCTGATTATAGCATAACACATTTCTTACGGGGTTGTTATTTTGCAAAGTTGTCTGTAAGACTAAGATGCTATACAGCTTGAGGTCTTAGTCTACAAAACATACACTAAGCCTCTGAAAGTTATTACTCTTTAAATGAAAAGTTCTGAAGGATCTCAGAGATTGCAAATAGTTTAATATCACATAATGCAATATAGTAGAGAGAGATTTTGCTCAACTGGAGCACATGGTTTGTATGCAGAAAGTCCAAGGCTGGATCTCCATCTAAAGATAAAGGAGGGGGGGAATCATCTGGAAGCTTTGATGAGGTGCTACCAATTAGTGTCAATTGCACCAGGCTAAGCTAAATGACTGGCCAGATTCGTATACAGCAGTTTTTCTGTACAAGAAAGATTAAGCAGGTAGAATTGCTGTGTGACCATGTGGACAGTATCAAGCTTTGTAGCCTGGCTTAGTAGTGAATTACATACAGTACTTCCAGACATTTAGGTTAGACTTAAGCAGGAGACATGACTCATCTAGATTAGACTCTTTATCACAGACAAGAAGGAAGCTTCAAACGCAACAGTGCAAGGAAGTGCAAAAAAGTCAATGCACTTTGAAGTGCAAAGAGGTTGGAGACTTTAATAATGAAGTTCCAGAGTCTAGGCTTCTTCATCTCAACCATGTAAATCAGGGATCTCCAACCTTGGCAACTTTAAGCCTGGTGGACTTCAACTCCCAGAATTCCCCAGCCATCTGGCTGGGCAATTCTGGGAATTGAAGTCCACCAGGCTTAAAGTTGCCAAGGTTGGAGACCCCTGATCTAAATCATGGGTGTCAAACTTGATCATGACATGTGACATATCATGACTTTTTTTTGCCTTTGTGCAGCCGGGGTGGGTATGGTCTGCATATGATGCATCCAGCCCGCGGGCCGCCAGTTTGACAGGCCTGATCTAGATTAACTGAAACCTGGCAGGTTGCTTAATGTCTAAGGGAAGTGGCTGTGATATGATTACCTAAAAGCTGTTGGTTCCTGCCTCACTAAAGCCAATTAAATTGTGCAAATATTGATTAAAAGATGTACTCAGACATGTCAAATGAACCAGAGGTAGCGATGGACCCGAATTTCAGTTGCTTCGAGAATCTTCTTATTTATAAACTATAGTTTTCTCTCTTTGAACAAGACCAAAACAAATGCCTTCCTCTTGGTTTAGCATATAGAAAAAAGATTCACTATCATATTGGACCAGAGTAAATAGTTAATTAATGTAACCTAGCAAGAAATTATGCTACAAGCAATAGCTATCATCGATTTTTTACAAGTACTCAAACATTTGAGAACTGAGGTGTAAGCTTGCTTCAGGACAGCTGAACAAGATCAAACTCTGATGTATTACTTGTACCGACTTGCTTGTGACAACCGGACACCAAAGATATTCTCTCTCATTTCAGAAGTAGCTTAATGTTACAAATTAATGCGCAGAAGAAAATTCCCCGTTCCAGCAGTGATGTGATCCTTGGGTAGCCTGATCTGCTCAGAAACAGGTAGAAAGGAGAGAGAAAAATAGAGATTGATAGTTAATAAGGGAAAGGCTTCAGGTTTGCAACTAACTAGGAACACATTCACACCACAGTGTTTCCAACAATTCGGAACAATTTTTTTTCTTCATTTCTCCTAATCTGAAATGCAGAGAACAGCATGAGCAAATCACTGCGAACCTTCCAGCCAGTCAACCAATAGAAAAGTAAAACCCTTTCCCTCAACTACTTTTGCTGGAGCAGCCAAAAAAAATATTGCATTCTCCACATTATTCTAAAAAGATGTAAAATAAATTGCCAGTGCTCATCCCAGCATGTATTGTGTGCAATGTTCTAGGCATCTGCAAAAAGTCTAAACAGTTTCTGTAAAAGGATAGCTGCAAAATCAACAAGGCACTCTTTCTTTTTTAAAAAAAATATTTTGCTGTCTGTGATTGTGAAAGAATAGCATGCTGACAACTGTGTAACCATGTGTTGTTGTTTTCTTAGTAATATTATAGTTGTACCATTACTGTGGTATGAGGCTGACTGGTTTGAAGTTCAGTGTGTTGTGAAAACACAACCAACAAACACTCATGACCTTGAACTCGTCTAACAGAGACATTGCTCTGAATGAATTTATCGGATTTCTCGATGCCTGAATCATTTTGCCAGCTTAGCGGATTCCAGATCAAGGCCTGCGGTCAAGGATGATAGAAGTTCTAGATGCACATCTTAGAGACCAAGCTTGGAGAAATCTGGTCAGAATACTTTGCGTAACTATGCAAAACATCACATTCCCAGCATTTTTGCTTGTTTTCCCTTTAGAAGTTCCAAAGCAGTGGCACAGACTGGGCCTCCCTCCTTGAGTTGCCAGTTGGCATAAAAACTAAAAGAGAACAAAATGCCCTGTGTCTTAGTTCCTCTGTCAGTCAATTGATGGGCAAAAACTGGCAGGAGAGGAAGCATTAACCCCTTCCTGTGCATTAACCTCTCTATTGCAGAGAGGAAGCATTAACCCCTTCCTGTGTTCAGTAAACAGGACAGACAACTTTCCACATCAATGCTCAGTTCAGAGTAAGATTAAATCACCATCTGGTTGGTTTGGTTTTGGCAAAGCAGGTGGTATGAAATTCCTGCTATGGTTTGCTGATAATATTTTACAGCATCCATGCAAAGATATGCAAACAGAGACAAAAGTCATATTTTCAGCCATTCTTTTGCTGTGGGATTTTATTTTAATTTATTTTTATTTTTCTAGCACAAGGAAAAGTCAGTGGGACATAGAGAAGGTATATGATCATAAATGGAAAATCATGTTATCTAGATCACTTATGCCCATTTACAAAATACAAAATAAAATCTAGCTAATAAGAGCCTCATCTAGAAGCGTCCCTTAAGAATTGGAGAAAGCTGCCTCTTAAGGGCTGGGCTGGGAAAAATCTTACAGTTGCAAGTAGGCAAAAGAGGAAAGCAGTTTAACTGAAAAATAAGAGGTTACACCTTTGTTACATGCATTAATAGAAAAATTACTGAGTACTTAGATGGCTACAGTGAGGTTCATACGAGGTGGAGCTCTTGCCTCCCAATCAGGAGGCTGTGAGTTCAATCCTAGGTAGAGGCAGATGTAGGGTCTCCTGCTTGGGCAGGGGGTTGGACTAGATGACCTGCAAGGTCCCTTCCAACTCTGTTAATCTGTTAAACAATGCTAAGCCAAAAAACAACAACAACAGATGATAACTTAGATGTTGTATGAGTCCTTACATTATGGCTTGTAAAACTTGTTTTATGGCCCAATATGCTGAATGAATACGTTTGATAAACCATGATTGCGTAGCCATAGCTTATCATGAGGGCGCCAACCTATTTTTAAAAGAGGTCCAAAGAGGTGCACCTTTTTCAGCCACACCACACTTTATAGAGGGAATGACTGAACACTGAATGAAATTATATTTTCCAAATTGCAGGGATCAAATATGCTTAACAACTTTCTAGATCTTATCTAGACAATTGCAGGAACAATTAGATTTTAAGAGTACAAATCAAAAGAAGGAGCTAGAGGTGATACTTGTAAATATGGTGGTTGATTCCCTCCCCTCATCTTCACCTTCAATCTTTTATTTGATTCTGGCACGACTTTGCTGTCTTTAAAAGCTTTACTATTTCAGAAACGCTGCATATTATTTTCCTAATCACTGACATGTTTCTTCTGCCCATCATGTAACTTTGTATGTAGCTATACATTTCTGTGAAGGGGAAAAGGCAGAATCATCAGCAAAGGCTGGAATAGTAAAGATTGTACCATTGTGGAGGTTTTGTGTCTCACATTAAGCATTAAATGGAAGGGTACAGATCTGGGAAACTTGTAAGGAAAACCAGAGCAGGAGTAGAGGAATTTGAACAGACACATACTGGGGAAATATCTTACAAAGTTTCTATTATTACAGTGTTGTAATGAGAAAAACTAACCTCCTGGAAGTCTGGCCTCTGTGTTATTATACCAAAAGGCTGGGAATTAGAATAACTTAGGAAGAAAAGGCAACAAAAAAGGGAGACAGTGATTTTTATCCCAAAGCCAGTAAATGTACTTATCACGATCTTTTTACTCTAATTTGGCACCCTAGCCTTCGATAGAATGGATCAAAATAAAGGACGACCACAACAGATTGACTTTACTTCCACTTTTTATCGGCAGGAGTATTTTTTTCTGTGGAAAGCAACTGGTATCACTGCTACTGGAACAGGCTGCCAAGGGAAGAAGAGCTATTTTGTCTTCTCTAGTCCACAGGCAGACTAGATGGTCTTTAATAGGAGAGCTTTCAGATCTGAACTAAAAACTCCAGATGATCATGAGATCGCAGCAAAGAGGGTTTTATTATGTGTCTCTTCACTGACATCTAGATGTTTACAGTCCAGAAGCAATACCCTCCTTTTTCCCAGAGGTTTCACAACATCTGGCAATCAAATAGCAAAATGGTCCCTCTCCTGCACATTCATAATGCTGTAGAAATGGAGATATCAATTGCACCTGCACAGAAATTCTCTGTCCTACATAATTATTAAAGGAGCAGGCATGTTGCCTGCTTCTGTGCTTGGTTATCATGTGTTGGGCATCTCTCTCAGATATGAATTAATCATTTAGGTCAGGGGTGGGTTCTAACTTACCTCGCTGCCAGTTCGCTTCCTCCCGCGCAGAAGCAAAAAGAAGCAAAAAAGAGCAAAAAAGAAAAGAAAAAGAAAACGCCAAAAACAAGATGGCGGCGCATGCACAGTGCCAAAAACTTGGCTGCTGCGCATGCGCAGAAACAAAAACCAGCCAAAAATTCAAAATAAATAAATAAAAATAAATCCCAAAAAAAGATGGCGGCGTCCACGGACCAGCACCGACAGAACCAGCTCCGTGACATCACCACCGGTTTACTACCGGTTCTATAGAACTGGTGTGAACCGGGAGGAACCCACCTCTGATTTAGGTACATTGGTTTCATATGCTACAGCTTGCTTTTTAATGATGTTAAGGCAAATCCAAATCATGATGTGTGAAGCCAGATATTAACTTGCTCTGTTAATCACACATAATTACTAAGCTTTCTTCAATGAACTCTTTCCTGTCTATTGGCAAGGATTAGTCTCCCTTCAGGCACACGTATTCATTAACATAGGCCTTCAGTACTAGCCATGAAGAAATTTCATGTATTGTGATGTCATCATAAAAATGACACAATGTCATTTGTGTGATGATATCCTTGCACATGTGATGTCACACATGATAGCTTTTGCCATCTGCTGACAAATACCCTCCCTTTAAAAAAGAAACATTTCTATTGTGCTACTCACCAAGGCTGAAGTCACAAGATCTGTCCCTTTCGTACAGAGCTTTGGCAAAGGTGAAGCTCTGGGGATGATCCAAGCCTTCTCTCAGGTTGTCCAACCCACGTGGTCTTCGGTTCTCATAACAAAGCTTTACTAATTGACTGGACTCTAATGGCAAAAGTGGAATACTGGTAAGAAACAGTGATGTCTGTAACTATTGGTGATTTGTCCATAATATTCGTAAAATTGACTGAATGAACATTTTATTTCTACAGAAGAGTCAAAGGTTGTGAACAACTGGATTCCTCAGGAGCAGAATCAACCTTAGAATGCTGCACTTTATAACATACCTCAAGATACAAACTGAGAACTGGAAATGAAAACCTTGTAGGCTGATCCTGGTCCTTCCGTTGCAAAAAGCCTCCCAAAACTCCCATTGGGTTCAGTTAGCACCAGAATGTGGCGTATAATTGACAGAGATGTTCGCATAAAAATACATTTATCAAGGAAGTGAAGTGTGCTGAATGAGGCATGGTTTCTCATTACCTCTCAAATCCTTCAGAACCCAACAAATTAATAAACTGAACAAAAGGCAAGTAACTTTCCTGCCATATCTTTTTCCAAGATTCAGGCAAAGAGGTTTGACATTTATGAGAAGGAGGAGGAGGAGGAGGAGGAGGAGGATCTGGAAAAAACAACAATCCAGTTTTTGGCAGAAGTGTTTGTCCGTTTCATTGCAGGTCACATCCTAGGCAAAGGACCAGAACTTGTAGACGGAGAATATAAAACTTGGCTAGGATTAGGACTCTGATTCATCCCAGTGGGAATATAATATAAACTTTCCATATAGTTGCCATCAGGAACTGAAGGAGCTTCATGCTTTGCAAAATGGTTAAAACCATCACTAAAGTTTGCATTTTCTTGAGCAGGTGGTTGGTCTTGGAGATCCAGAGGGCCAGGTGGTGCAGGGGGAGGGGGAAAACCCGGACATCCAGAATATGCCATGTAAGGTTGCCCATAACTTCCTGGATTCATGACCATTGATTGAAAAGGCGGTTGGTAAAGTCCACTGTGTGATGGCAGAGGAGCTGGTGGTATTAACACTTCAATGTATTGCCCTGTCTCTGGGTCATAAAGCATCTTCAACTGAGGTTGCCTTGGGGATTCTACATAATAGCATTTTCCACTCTCGGGATCAACCAGCATTTTTCGATGTGCCTGTAGAGGAGCAGCAAAATGTCTTGTTGGGCTTGGAGCACTTTTACCCAAAGGTGAAACTCTTTCATTTCTTCTTGGGAAACTGGGGGACTCTTCATGTCTTAGGGGGAGTTGCCCAAGGCATGGGGCACTGTATAACAAATTATCAGAGGGAGTTTTCCTCTCCATTTGTTTTGATGGGAAAAATTCATTGCTCATTTTATTTCCAGATAGGTCCACTCCTGACTGGAAAGAAACGTTGGAGGTGAATGAAGTGTTATCCATGTGCAAAGGTGGCAAATGCTTAGGGTCTGGCTCAGATGGATGTGTTTTCGCAGGAATAGTTAAGTAATTTGTGTTGTCAGCTTGGGTAGTAGAAAAATACTGTTCATTTGTCGCCTGGTGGCTGTTATTAAAATAATCACATCCAGAGTCGTGGACCTTTTCACCAGAGGTTTTTGGGGTAAACATTGAATTTGACACAAGCTTGATTCCCTCCATATACTCTCTTGCTGTTAATGGATTATCTGAAAATATACTTTCTGAATGTATTCTGTGGTGGCCGTCTAAGGGCTTTCTGTCCTCCAATGCTGTTGTTTCATATATTCTATCAACGTATTGATTATTTGCCGGCGTTTGCATCTGCAATTTTGGAGCATTTATGACTGGAGCTCGGGTAGCTTGTGGATACCTACAGTTTTCACAGGATGGCAGGGATTCAGAAAATATATTTTCTTCTTTTGAAAGGACAGAATAACCTTTACCGTCTTTGGGACCCACTGTGAGGGTTTCGTAAGATCGATGTTTCTGATAGGGCAATTCAGCTTCTTGTACTTTGCAAGAGTCCAGCATACGACTTTTAGTTGAACGATTATTCTCTCTCATTGAGATTTCCTGGACATATGCAGATGGTGGAATCACAATGATCTCGGATGAAGCAACAGCTTTGTTTTCTCTGTGATTAAACTGAGGCCAGGTTTCTTTGTTCGTCCTATCATCTACTGCAGAATAACCCACACAGGGGAAATAATCAGTTGCTGTTGTGTGTGGCTGCTTGGAGATAGAACTGTTCACTTGAATATTAAGCTGAGATTCTTTCTTGGTGGTGGTGGAAGCAGGTCTGACATTTAATTCACTCCGCTCACAAAGTACTGGTTTCTTTTCAACTGGGGGCTGAAATTCTTTATTTTCGACAGCTAACTTCTTGGACTGAATTGTAGTAATATGCACCCCAGATTCACCCATTGCTGAACATTTCTTTGATACCATGGGAGGAAAATGGTCCCTGGACTTCTTTGTACTGACCTCCTGGAGAGAAAGTGTTGACATATCTAAGCCTTCGGGTTGATCTTGCTTTTTCTCCTGCGTGTGACTTCCTGCCGGTACATAGTCTTTCCTACATATTGAGGTGCAGTGTATGAAGAGAGGAGAGATGGTAGTGGATTCCTTTGGGAACCCAGTTAAGTTGTCATTTTCACTTTTTTCTGCACTAGAACTCTGGTCAGCACTGGAACCCTCTGTGAATTTAAAGCCAAGGTTGTAAGTATCATTCACTATTTTTCTAATGCCTCTGGATTGATGTGTCCTTACATTCCCTTTGTCTGGCATGTGAGCAGTTCCCTCGGTGAAAGATGCTTTAGGGCAATCAAATCTGCCTGTGTTGTGGAATTTGCCAGAAGCTGGAACAATGATTGAGGACAGTTTCATGCTCTGAAATGTTGGCATCCTCTTGGTGGCGAAACCTCTGTCCCAAGATGTGTGCCTAAAGGCATTGGGAATACTGTGCTTATTCTTCATCTGTGGGACGAGTTTCATTTCTTTCGTTTTGGATACGAAGGTGTTCCTAGAGGTATCTTTGGGCGCCGCCAGGCTTGAAGGTTTAAAAGGAAAGGTATCTTCTTTTGAATGCAGGGCCTTCTTTTGCTGGATAGCTCGCTGCTTCAGATTTGGCCATGGCTTTTGTGACTTTGCAAATTTGGGAACCAGAGGCAAGGTTTTGGGGTCCTCCTGCATGGCCTCAAACACGGCTCGGGCTCTCCAATATTCCTGCCTTTCCCCAGCGGCCTGTTTTCTGATGTTGCTCGATTCTAGCACGTTCACCCCACCTTCTGCCGAGACAGGGAGTCTGTCCAATGGAACGTCTTCTTGGTACTTCATTCTCTCATTCAGCTCATTAAATGTATTCTTCAGTTTGTAGACATTCTCTCTCAGCTGCTTATTAAGCACAACTCCCTTCGTTGGCCTTAAGGCATTTCTGTCGCCCTCACTGATAGCGAGAGGCTCGGACCGCTCGCTGGTGGTGGAATGGCTCTGCACGTCCTCCGTTGAAAAACTGCAATCGGATTTGGACAAAGAACTCGACTTGCCTTCTAAGCTATCCCCCTGGAGATCAGTACTGATGGAGGAAGGGACCGAGGAGGGTGAACTGTCCTGGATGGGAGGTTGTTCCATTTTAATCCTTTGCTCATATTGCAATTTTTTAGCTAAGACGTTTTTCACTAGATTGGAAGCAAGCTTGGTTTTGCTATAAGCGTTGCCTAGAGAAGCCGCTTTTAGAAACTGCTTATAATTTATCCGAAACTCATCACTAATATTCCTCCCCTTTGCAGAGAGGTCTTTCCTTGGCTGTGTGAATGACTGCATGGACGTAGGCTCGCCAGGAGCACAAAAGCCCGTCTCCTTCTTGTCCTTCCGTCTCAACTGGATCTGGCGTTTGGGCACCATTCTCTTTTTAGACAGGCTCTTTTTGCCATCTGCATTCTCTTGTCTGAGATCAATGCACTCAAAGTGTTCCTTCCCCAGGACTCCACTGAGCAGTTCTGTTTCTGGGTCTTTGCCTGGTGGTGGGAACGGCCAGTTTCCTTTGCTGTGGCCAACCACCTTTGTTTTCCTCTGATCACTGCACGCCGGCCACCTGTTCAGTCCATTACAATCTTCTGGCAAGGAATTGGACAGGCTGGATGACGTCCCATTACTAGAACTATACATATCTAGGTAACTGCCTTGGGGACACGAGAGGCTCCGGAAAGACCCAGCGGTGAGCTTTTCCACTTCATTATCAGCCTCATCGGAATCACTCAAAACACTTGAATTTTCAACAGAATTATATCTGGGGCATGCCGATTTGCTACTTACAGGACCATGAGGTCGATTGCCAAGGCTGCTCTTCTTCAGCTTGCGAGCACTGGGCAACATTTCCTTGGATTTATCAGCACTGAATTGTGCAGGATGATCCAAGTATTTAGATCCGCTGCTGTCTCCTGGCTGCAGCCTTGGTGTGACTAGACCCATTCCACTACTGCATACTGGGTCTGAGCTATTATTAGCTTTGATTGACGTCTGAACCTGTTGGCTTTCCTTACCACTGGAACAGAGCTTGTCTCTCCAGTTTTGATCTTTTATAGCACTGGGGAGGTCTGCTTGCAGGCTCTGCACTCTCGCCCCTTGGGCTGGCATTGAGCCTCCTAAAGTCTTGCTCTTATTTGGGGAGAAACGAACTTGGATGTCTCCAGAAGTTGCAGAAGAACCATTTCTTTTCCCTTGGTAAGAGTTGCTGAAATCATTCAAAGTCCTGTGGGGTTGTCTGGCAGTAGCTGTGGAGATTCTGCTTTTGCGAGCAAGTTTTGTCTGATCTGCAGAGAGGATCAACATTGCTTGTTCGTATTCCGCGTCACAGTAAGTGCATTGCATGATACGATCCCCTCCAGCTTCTTCCAAGTATTCAATGCAGTCCTTGAAGCTCTCAGCCTCTTCTGAGCTCGGTGCTGAACGATAAGAGCTAGACGTGTCGGAGGTGCAATTGCTAGAAACATGGCTCTCTTCTTTCTCCAGGGCTGAGTGGACTCTGCAGTTGTAGTTGCTAAGCTCTTCTTCACTCACTCCAACAGGCTGAGAAGAAAGTGGGCTCTTACTTGACACAGAGGAGAACATTTTTGGTGCTGTGGAGATCGTATGAGTCTGTAGTGAGACAATAGAAGACTGGATCCTTTTTCCATCCTGGATGCAGCTGGGACTCTTCCAACTCAACCCTGAGAACTTGATCTTCTCATTGAAGCTCAGGTTCCACCTCCACTCCCCCTGCCTTTAATCCCCTCATGAGAAAAAAAAGGCCAAATCCTTGGTTGGGTCATGTGGCTTTGCAAACCGTGCCGAGAAAATAGAAACACACACACACACACACTCACACATGCACACATGTATAAACAGTGTGCTATAAAAACAGCATACAAACAAAAATATCAGTGCTACCTCTAATTGCTTTTGTGGGAGAGAGAGAGCGCAGTATCACATGTCAATAGGTAATAGCTGGTTTCAAAATGCAGCTTACTCTGAAAAGTTAATGCTTTGCAGAACATCTTTTGCCCATAAATATAATGAGTTAACATAAAATTATGGTTACCACCAGAATCTTCGGCTTACGGTCCAATTAAAGAAATGTTAGCCTTCGAATGGTGTTAATTTTTATCTACATACAGTTGCATAAAATAGTAGTGAGAACAAAGGGGGAAAGTATCTGGAAGGATGTTGTCGTGGGATAATTAAAAAAAAATTCCTTCTAGCTCTGTCCTTGTATATCTAAAATGTCCATGAATAAGGTTATGTGGGTGATTAACTTAGTCAAGGAATTCTGTTGCACATCATCCACTCTATTAGCAATTCATCCTGAAGATGAGTAGTCTGGCTAATCTAGTGAAAAGAAGGACTGGGGTGACATAATAGCAATGTTCCAATATTTGAGGGGTTGCCATAAAGAAGAGGGGGTCAACCTATTCTCCAAAGCACCTGAAGGCAGGACAAGAAGCAACAAATGGAAATTAACCAAGAAGAGAAGCAACCTAGAACTAAGGAGAAATTTCCTCATAGAACAGTTAACCAGTGGAACAAATTGCCTTCAGAAGTCGTGGGTGCTCCAACACTGGAAGTTTTTAAGAAGAGATTGGACAGCCACTTGTCTAAAATGATATAGGGTCTCCTGCTTGAGCTGGGGGTTGGACTAGATGATCTCCAAGGTCCCTTCCAACTCTGTTATTCTATTACACCTGAAACCCAGTACATAATTCACTCCACTTTGTCTTCTCCATCTGGTGATTCTTCACGGCAAGGAGTTTGCAGAAACTACTTCATCCTCCCCCAGCCCTTTCTCCTCCTCCTCAAATCAGCCAATTGCTCAGTTTTGAATCCACCAACAAATCTACACTGCCAATGTTGACTTTAGTCTTGTTTCTGAGGGCTCCATGAAATCAACAAGTGTCCCTTCTCTCTCTTGTTACACATCAAAAGTAAAACATAAAAAGGCTTCTTTTGGGTTGTTCTATTAATTTACATGATTATGTGCTGGTGAAAGGGAGCTTTAGGTCAAATGGGCTTCCATCTGTGAACCATGAGGTAAATGAGTGTAAAGGTTGATGAGGAAATTGAGTTTCCGTTGGTTATTACAACCATATAAGTACCAGGCCTTTGCTTTGCAGTAAAAGCAGAAAAGAAATTACTGCATGAACCAGTTTGATTTAATGATTAAGCTGCAGGTCTAGAAACCAGGCGACTATGAGTTCTAGTCCCAACTTAGACATGAAAGGAGGCTGGGTGATTTTGAGCTAGTTTTTTTTTCTGTCTCAGCTCAACCTACCTCACAGGGTTGTTGTGGGGTAAATTGAACGTGGAAGGAATATTAGGTAAGTTTGCCATCTTGAGTTAATAATAAAGGTGGGATAAAAAATATATAAAATCTAATGATGGAATATGGCTGTTCCATATTCAGATAGTAGAAGGTTGGAATATGGCTGTTTTTGCGTTATACTTTGTAACGGATTTAAAAATTGTAAACTGCCTAGAGTGTAGCTGGGTATCAGGTGGCATTATTATAATTATATTATAATAGGAGCCTGGGTGCTGCAGTGGTTAGAATGCAGTATTGCAAGCTAACTGTGCCACAAACAGGAGTTCATTCCTGACTGGCTCAAGGTTGACTCAGCCTTCCATCTTTCCAGGTCGTTAAAATGAGAAAACCCAGATTGTTAGGGGCAATATACTGACTCTGTAAACCGCTTAGAGAGGGCTGTAAAGCATTATGAAGCGGTATATAAGTCTATTGCTATTATCTGGTGATTAATTTTCAAGATAAAACTAGAATGACTTCAAATAAATCAATAGTTTTTGAAGGGCAAGAGAAATTATAAGAGCACATTATGAGCATTGTCACAAAATAGTTATTGGGGTAATGGGAAATTTGGTTTTCCAATTCACAGAATTATGGAAGTGATAAATCACAAGACAAAATGGTAAACCACCAATACTAAAGGAAAAGTAACTTGGCAAAAGAGCTAGATCAATTTACCAGGAAAAGCCGAGGCCTTGATTGCAGAATTCAGATCCTATCTTTCTAAACAAAATTTTCTGCTCAGATATTCACGTTTCAAAAGACAATTCTATGAGGCCCAGAAACCGTCAACTCAACTAATGAAGAAAACCAAGCAAAGATGATTCAGAAGACCCTGCAATTCCAAATCACATGACTCTCAGGCATAGCGCGCGCGCGCGCACACACACACACACACACACACACACACACACACACACACAGAGAGAAGAAGTGATGTTAGGAAAACATTCACAGGAACAAAATACTGAACCATTGCCCAATCTGTATTTCACAGACAAATATGTGCAAAAAATTAAACAGGCATGCAAAACTAAGCAAATAAGTCAGCTAACGTCCACACTCACTCACATGATGCAAACAAAAAACACCAAAGCTGGCAAGCAGAGGTGGCATTCTGCTGGTTCGGAATGGTTCAGGTGAACCCGCCCACCTGCCCACCTGCCGGGACATAATGCCGTCCTATTTAGCCACGTTTTTGAGGCTGTGCGCATATGCGGAAGGTGCATGCGTGAGTAAAAGCATGCGCGGCAGGCTGTGCGCATGTGCAGAGATGACATTTGCAAACCGATAGGGAAGGTAAGTGAATACCACCCCTGCTGGCAAGCACATAGATTGAGTAGGCACGAAATGAAATGGTCTCTTCATTTGGTCCACCAGTATCCTACAAGTGCCTTTGGATGGCTTTCACATTCCAGGTTGTCTTTTTTCTGTTTTGTTTTATTTTTTCCTGGGGCCATGTAAGAACAAAGCACATGCATATATACTGGTATTTTAATAATAATAATAACAAAAGCGTTGGAAGGGACCTTGGAGGTCTTCTAGTCCAACCCTCTGCCTAGGCAGGAAACCCTACACCACTTCAGACAAATGGTTATCCAACATCTTCTTAAAAACTTTCACAAAAAAAAAAAAAAAAAACTTTCAGTGTTGGAGCATTCACAACTTCTGGAGGCAAGCTGTTCCACGGATTAATTGTTCTGTCAGGAAATTTCTCCTTAGTTCTAAGTTGCTTCTCTCCTTGTTTAGTTTCCACCCATTGCTTCTTGTTCTACCCTCAGGTGCTTTGGTGTTTTTGCCTCTCCGTCTCTCCCACTTGGTTTCTCCTGCCAGCGGAAGCTCTTTTCAGAGGGTGTTTAAGTGAGATGTCCAAATTGGGACTTCTGGCTTGTTACTAAGGCAGTTTGGAAGACATCCCCTCCCGCTTAGCCCTTATTCCTGGTCTCCAGTCAGGACAGAAAATTGACACTGTGACCACTTGTTGCTAGAACACGCCTGCCCTCCCCGTTCCATTTCATAGCAGGCCAAATGCTTTGCATAGAGAAGACCTCGCTGCTCCCTTTCGGGTGTCTCCAGATAGGACTGAAAAAATGTCTGTCTGAAAGTTTGAAGAGCTGCTGCCAGAAGATCAGATTGCTTCAAGAGGCATGAAATTTATGTCCCCACAAATTCATTCAGCCTGCCAGGCATTTGTGTGTTGTTTTTTTAAATTGGAAAGCTAATTCCCCCCCACAGCCCCTAATTCACTGTTCCCAGCTATGGTTAATCGAGGCCATTTTAGAAACGTGCCATTGTCATCGCAGCTTTTGGGGGAAAGCCCTTGATTCAAATGCTGCTGGGATGCCACCTTTGCTCACCAGGACCAACCGGTAGAAAACCTTTAATGGTGTAAAGGAGAGAAGCAACTTAGCACCAAGGAGAAATTTCCTGACAGTTAGAACAATTAATCAGTGGAACAGCCTGCCTCCAGAAGTTGTGAATGCTCTAACACTGGAAGTTTTTAAGAAGATGTTGGATAACCATCTGTCTGAAGTGGTGTAGGGTTTCCTGCCTAAGCAGGGGGTTGGACTAGAAGACTTCCAAGGTCCCTTCCAACTCTATTATTATTATTATTATTATTATTATTATTATTATTATTATTATTATTATTATTATTATTATTATTATTATTATTATTATTATTATTATTATTATTATTATTATTATTATTATTATTATTATTATTAATTCACAAAAAATGTAATAAACAGCAAACGAGATTTATATGCTGGATTTCGTATCACTATATCACAAGTCGAACACTTCCCAAGCGTCTAGGACTGTGTGATGTATTTTCGTATGATGCGTGCAGATCCAAGTACGGTGGCCTTTTGCAACTGACAGATCGTGATTTTGTCAATGTTTATTGTTTTCAAATGCCGGTTAAGGTCTTTTGGCACAGCACCCAGTGTGCCGATTACCACTGGGACCACCTGTACTGGTTTATGCCAGAGTCGTTGTAATTCGATTTTAAGGTCCTGATATCGGTTAAGTTTTTCTTGTTGTTTTTCATCAATTCGACTGTCACCTGGTATGGCGACATCAATAATCCACACTTTTTTATTTTCCACAATCGTGAGGTCTGGCGTATTATGTTCCAAAACCTTGTCAGTCTGAATTCGAAAGTCCCAAAGTATTTTGGCATGTTTGTTTTCAACTACTTTCTCAGGTTTATGATCCCACCAGTTCTTTACCACTGGTAGGTGGTAGTTGTGGCACAGGTTCCAATGAAGCATCTGGGCCACGTAGTTGTGCCTCTGTTTGTAGTCCGTCTCTGCGATTTTCTTGCAGCCGCTGAGGATATGATCAATTGTTTCATCAGCTTCCTTGCAAAGTCTGCATTTTGGGTCATCAGCTGATTTTTCGATCTTGGCTTTGATTGCATTTGTTCTAATTGCTTGCTCCTGGGCTGCAAGAATCAAGCCTTCTGTCTCCTTCTTCAGTGATTATTATTATTATTATTATTATTATTATTATTATTATTATTATTATTATTATTATTATTATTATTATTATTATTATTATTATTATTATTATTATTATTATTTGTTAATAGCTTCTAAGATGAGTCCTGCCCTCCATAGCCGCATACCAGGAAGAATGCATGCAATACCAAGCAAGCGTCCATAAACACCCACTTGCAGAAGGAATATGTGTGTGTGTCAAGGCAAGCAAGTTGGAAGGAGGCTAGAAATGTAGCTGTGGCTCCTTTGTGAAGGGAAGGAAGGGAAGTTCTTTTTCACTCCCTGATTTTCTTAGAACATTATCGTTATCTTTGTCAGCTTTGTTGAATAAGCTTATAAACTATTTGTTTTTTTTCTCCCTTCTTGCCCTCATTATTACCGGCTGGATTGATCCAACAACAAGGCCTATAATCTGATCATGGAGCTCTTTTCAGTGCTAGTTGAATAATTATCTGGTCATGAGCAGAACATGCCATTTTATTTATTTATTTCATGTACATCCCAACTTGGGGCCTACACCCCACAGGGGGGCAATTTGATTTTTAACGAGGGCAATTGGAACCTTGTTTAAACCAAGTTAATGTATATATTTCAATAGGCGCAGGGGTGGGTTCTAACTTACCTCACTGCCGGTTTGCTTCCTCCTGCGCCGCATGGGCGTGCCTCGTGGGCGCACACGTGCTTTGCGCGCACGCACATGCGCAATGCCCAAAAATCAAAATAAAATAAAATAAAGCCAAAAACAAGATGGCGACTGCATGCACAATGCCGGAAACTCGGCTTCTGCGCATGCTCAGAAGAAAAAAATAAAATTAAAAAAAGTTCAAAAAAATAAAAATAAAAAACAATTCAAAAAAAAGATGGCGGCCCCCCTCGGACCGGCACTGACTGAACCGGTTCCGTGATGTCATCATGACATCACCAGTGGGTCGCTACCGGTTCGGGCGAACTGGTCCGAACCGGGAGGAACCCACCTCTGAATAGGCGGCAGTTAAAACAGAAATAGAATATTATACAGGTAGTCCTTGACTTACGACCACAATTGAGCCCAAAAGTTCTGTTGTTACCATGAGACATTGGTTAAGTGAGTTTTGCCCTATATTAGACCTTTCTTGCCACATTTGTTAAGTGAATCATTGCAGTTGCTAAGTTAGTAACCCAGTTGTTAAGTAAATCTGGCTTCTCCATTGACTTTGCTTGTCAGAAGGTCACAAGAGGGGATCATGTGCCCCTGGGACACTGCAATTGTCATAAATATGAACCAGTTGCCAAGCATCTGAACTTTAATCACATGACCCTAGGGATGCTGCAAAGGTTATAAATGTGAAAAACAGTTATCAGTTACATTTTTCAGTGCCGTCACTGAATGAACTGTTGTAAGTCAAGAACTACCTGTAATTAACATTAAAGAGTCAGAAGGGGGGTTCAAGGCCCTAATCAATCCCAAGTCTGTGTGTCTTCTTCAAGCCTCAAGCAAATCTGCAGAGCCAGGATTTCAGATACTTCCGAAAGACCAGGAGAGTGGAAGCCCACCTCCACTCCGGTCATCAAAGCACCGCCTTTTTTCACAAGGACCCTCTCTCATAAAGGCTTTATCCAGGGGCAGGTTCCTAATTTTTTTACTACCACTCTGTGGGCGTGGCTTATTTTGTGGGTGTGGCTTCCCAGCCATGTGACTGGGTGGGCATGGCTTCTCGGATTGCTGAAGGGAGGGGAACTGAGATAGGTCCTGCTGCCCATTCCCCCTCTCCTCAGCAGCTCGAGAAGCCTCAAATGTGCGAAAATGCCTAGGATCATCACCGCACATTCGTGGCTTCTCGGACTGCTGAAGGGAAGGAAATGGAAATAGCTCCTGCCACCCGTTCTTTCAGCGTCTCACGTGCTCCCTCAGCCATCCTCCCCTGCTTGGACTCACTGTGGGGTAGGAAGGCAGCGCATGCGCAGTGCCGGAAACTCGGTTTCTGGGCATGCGCAGAAGAATTTTTTTTTAAAAAATTATTTTTTAAAAAAAATGGCGGCACCCAGGCACCGGCAACCAACCGCACCGGTACTGTGATGTCACCAGCGGGCCGCTACCGGTGCTATAGAGTGGACCGCACTGGTAGGAACCCACCACTGGCTTTATCGCCTACTTAGGAGTACCACAACACTGCAGATGAACTGCGCTCCATATGGAGTGAGGAGTTTTCTGTCGCTATTATCTTCTCTATCTAATTAGATAGATTACAATTTATAGTTTCAGGTCAGGTCAGTGGAACAAGGGAGAATCCTGGCACAGTTGGTTACAGGAAAAAATGGGCACAGCTTGCTACGGTTACTTGCCCCAATTTCTTCTCTGTGTCTTTGAACTTCTGTTATTTTCTCAGAGGCCCATGGTGGATATTTAAATTGATTTATTGTTTGAACTGGAGAAATAATAGGTCAGTGTTGGCGAACCTTTTTGGCACTGAGTGCCGAAACGGGGGAGTGTGCTCGTGTGTGCATGTGTGTGTGCGTGAAACCGGAAGAGCAGCTACCCGGTGCGCATGTGCGCCCCGGGAAGATGATCTTCCAGTTTCTGGCGCACGCATGCGCATCAGCTGGCTGGTCTTCGTGCATGCATATGCACCAGAAATCAGAAGACCAATGCACATATGCATGTCAGAAACCGGAAGAGCAGCCGCCCGGCACACACATGCGCATCGGGTGGCTGCTGTTCCGGTTTCCGGCACATGTGAAGACCATCTGGCTGGCGCGCCAGAACCTGGAAGAGCAACGGGAGACGGCTCTCATGCCCGGAGAGATGGCTCTGCATGCCAGTTCTGGCACGCATGCCATAGGTTTGCCATCACGGTCATAGGTCATTATTAACAACTCTCATATCCCTGGATGCCATGCGGTTTTTGTGCCAGGCAAAACAACAGGAATAGTAACAAATTGCCACTTACCTATGTACAGCACTTGGAAGAGTTCCTACTGTGACAGCTGAGAGAGCAAGTTCAAACCTGACAGTTGTCACTTGGAGGATTGGATTCAACTGGTATGGGGTGGGGCAGGAAGAGGCCATCCAAGCTGTGCTCCTTTGGTCTGCCTGCAAAGGCTCTGAGAGTGCAAATATCCAATTCGCTAACAGGAGCTCTTCATGGTACTGTTTTTGACTTGTTATATATGGCAAAAAGGATAGTTTATCTCATTAAAAGAAAGGATGTTTTATTGTCCTAGCTAGGCTCGGCCTCAGGCCACTTGATCTGTGGCAGCATTAGCAGAAGTCTTTCTTACAATGAGATGGTACAACCATCTTGTTTTATGGTTTGCATATTTCTTAATTATTAAAACATCAGCTTTCTTTCGTATGTCTGGTGTAGCATCTTTTTCCATGCCATTCTTGCAGCCTGTCATTTATAAACCCCTTTCAACCAGTCTTGACTTTGTCAGGTGAAACTTGTTCCTCTTCCATAACATCTTTTAGACACAGTCTCTCCATACTATTAGTATTACCGTAATTTCTGAATTCATTTTTAAAAAATATCCTTCAATATATCCAGTGTTACAATATTTTGCTTAATTCTGCAATTTTAAGTTTATGCGTTCTCCTTTAATTGTAATCTTTACTTCCCTCTAGTGTCCAATTTTTAAAATCTGACTTTTTAAAAATTCAAAACAGAAATATTTTGCTCTGGGAAGGATTTTTTATAACGAATTTCAAAATCATCTTTCAAATTTATCTGGACTCTTAGTCCATTTGTAACTTTCTAAATCAAAGTTTTAATCTCCCTTTTGTTGTTTATTAAAAATTGTTTTTAAGTTCTATAAAGTTGTACTTAAAACTTTCTTCAGCCAAGCATTCAAGGAAATTCACCCAGTGCTATCAAACTTGTTGGTCCTAAGGTTTCTAATAGCTGAAAAGCAGTTAGCAAGCGATTTTCAAAAGTGAATAGAAAAGGAAGTATGCAAACTTAGTGTCCTTTCAAAGGTGTTGACTGCAGCTTGAACAAGATGGCTATTCTCTTATCTCCCGAAGTTCTAAACCCACCAAAGACAGTTAGTTACCTTGTAATCAGGGGTGGGTTCTAACTTACCTCACTGCCGGTTGGCTTCCTCCCGTGGGTGTGCCTTGTGGACGCGCACACGCAGTGCCGAAAAATCAAAAAAAAAATTTAAAGCCGAAAACAAGATGGTGACCGCATGCACAGTGCTGGAAACTCAGCTTCTGCACATGCTCAGAAGGAAAAAAAAATCAAAAAAATATGGCAGCGCCCACGGATTGGCACTGACTGAACCGGGTAAGTGATGTCATCGTGATGTCACCAGCAGGTCGCTACCGGTTCAGGCGAACCGGTCCAAACCGGGAGGAACCCACCCCTGCTTGTAATCTCCTTATGAGGAGCAACTGTCTAGCACACTTGTGTGCAAACTCAAGTCCTCTCCTTGTCTAGAGAGATTTCAAAGAGCCAGTCTATTCACAAGTTCTTCATTCACCATGGTTGTTGGCTCTGCTTTTCACAGAGATGTCTTCAGTCTGCCATTTTGGGGGTCTCTGTGTAGGCCATGGAGAACCTGATCTTTGCGTACTCTGTCACTGAATGTGGTGAAATGAATGTTTAAAGCAAGCTCATCGGTACCCTTTCATAAATCATCCCCTGGGAACTAAGACCCCACATCCTTTCATCCAAATAATCTTTCCCAGGGATCATTTTGAGAGGAGACATCCACCCTACTCTTCTATTCAGATCTTTGCACATACAAATAAACAGATTTTTTTTTATCATCACTCTGTGGCTTCTACACATTCCTTTCCCAAAATGACCATCTCTTGATCACCTAGATTGCCAGGCTGAAAGTGTGAAGCTCTTTCTCTCTAAATGGGAAATAGAATACTATATCCTCACTGGGGCAAACATTTTTTAAAACCTGGTTCTGTGATTCTGAAAACCTTCTGGCTTATCCTGGGACACTTTATGAAAGAGAAGTGGCTCAGCATGAAAGCACAGCTGCTCTCACCAGTGGTATGATAATCTGGCTGCACCTTTGTGTACCGGCTGAATTTCTGAACACTTTTGGCTACTCCATATCAATTATGCTGTCAAAGAGAGATGTTTCATAAAATGTGGCATTTCTGTTTATTACTGTATACACTTTTCTGATCATAGATTTAATATATTTAAGGTGACTTTGTTCTACAACAAATTACCTCAGCATGTAATAGGAACTTACTGACCTTGACAGGGCATAGAAATTAAAGATGAATAGCATTTGGAAGGGAAACCGTGGAAATCTCAGTCCTATAAACCAGACTGAAAAGTACAAATATATTCTGGAAGGCAGGGGCAAGCCACTTCTCCTTGACTGAAAACTAGATGAATATTCCATATAAACACAGAGTCAAGTTTAAGAGTCTTCTCCTTTTTTAAATAAAGGAAAAAGTGCATACAATATCAATATTATTTTGAATGCTCGTGAAATAGCTTTAAAAAATCCCTTTGGGTTACCTTAAGCTAAATTTTATTCACCAGGACTGAGGAAATTTCAAGCATACCTACCGTATTTTTCGGAGTATAAGATGCACCGGAGTATAAGACGCACCTTAGTTTTGGGGGAGGAAAACAAGGAAAAAAGGCCTCTGCCTCCAAGCAATTTGCCAAACAGCAAACAGCACAGATGATATACACTGTTTGCTGTGTATTTCTGTGCATGTGTGCTTGACCCATAGAAATAGCAAAGAATTGGAGAAATGTACATTATGCCAGAAAGTTTTCTTAAATGTAGTCACACTAACTCCTCCCAATTATTTAAATAGATCTACTCCAAGGTAACTAAACTCTTTACTAAACAGGACATTGTTACATTTCAGACTATACTTGTACAGAGCTGTTAAAATTAATTAAAATTTCTGGAAGTATACATTATTCTCTATTATTTAAAAGAAAATACAATAGCACTGGGCCTCTTCAGAGCAAGCATTTATTTTAAAAAGCTTCTTTATTTTGTTAAGTTGTCTAGATCTACAGGGATCGCCAACCTTGGCAACTTTAAGACTTGTGAACTTCAACTCCCAGAATTCCATAGCCAGCTTTGTTAGCTTTGCTGGCTGTGGAATTCTGGGAGTTGAAGTCCACAAGTCTTAAAATTGCCAAGGTTGGAGACCCCTGGCTCTAGAACAATAACAAAGCAGTCTTAAAAAAACAAGTCTAATAATTTGAACATTCTACAGACATTTATAGTTATTCACTTACCCCCTTCCATCCAGTTCAGCAGAAAATAAAAATCTGCGTGTATCTCCCGGCTATTTGCCTCTGCAGCTAGTTTCACTTTCATTTTAGCACGTGGCAAATCAGCTGTAGTTCGGGAAGCTGCTAGTGACTTGCTTGGCTTTACAGGCTCTTCCCTGTTTGCTGCAAGCAGGTAAATTGCTGGAAGACAGAGGCCAAAGGGTGGGGGTAGCTGGGGCTACATTCAGTGTATAAGACGCACCCAAGTTTTCACCCTCTTTTGGGGGGGTAAAAAGGTGCGTCTTATACTCCGAAAAATACGGTACTTACTTTCCATATTATATTCTGTTTAATTTCTCATTTTATGCTTTGTCACTGTGACTGATTCTTTCTTTATATAAAAGTATTGAAGATGTTTTTCAGTGGTGAAGTTGAAAGTTTATTCCAAACAGAATTAGCAACAAAACCTCTATTAATAGGTAGATGCAAAATTAAGATGCTTAATATTACCACTGAAAGTACTTGGACTACTAGTACAATGTGAGTTCTTATAAATATTTCAGCATCTAAATATCATATGGCTTTATTGATCCAATTCCCCAAACATCACCTCAATACTGAAATGTAGCCAAAATAATTAACTGAAATTTACCTGGACACTGATTGAAATGGCTAATTCACAATGGAGAGATCCAATCCACTTGTACCTAAAGAAGGGTCCAGAAAGGTTTCAGCTTTTCAGGCCTTATATAAAATATCCCTCTTATGTTCAATATCCATAAAATAGGAGGTATTATTTTTTTCTTTCTCTTCAAACCAACCAGCAGATAAACATAGATATGTGTATATCAGTTTACAACACGTGGAATGAGACACAACAGGCTGCACTTAGTGGAAACTATAGCAAAGTATGTTGTTTATTTTTTCCCCAAAAAAGGGGTAGTAAAGGAACAGCAGCAGGTGCTAATCCACTACAGCCATGCCAAGATCATGCTACTGGATACTCTGGGTCAGATCAGTTCACTAATGGAGCTAAATTTAAAGGCTTGGGAATGAATTAAAAAAAATATGTAAATCTCACGACAATTTAAGGTAAACACAGTATATTAACTGAGGTTTTGAAGAACCAGAATCCAAAATGTTAAGCAGAGTTGTTCTCAACTCACACAACAATTCAGCCATTCGTATAAATCAGGGATGCAAGATCTAAGTAAGTTGGGAGAACCAATTCATGAGGATCTTATATGAAATAAAGGCCAGGTGGTGGACATTTACTGGGAAAAGAACCATCAGAGACTAAATTGAAATTGACCATTTCTGTCTGGAGCAGATTTCACTTTCTATTGTCTCCCTGTTATCTACCTATAACTGGTACATTACCGTATTTTTCAGAGTATAAGACACACTTTTCACTCCCCAAAAAGTGGGTGGAAATGTCTGTGCGTCTTATACTCCGAATATTGCAGTGTGGGGGGGGAAGGGGGTTGGTGCGGCGCTGATCAGCTGTTCTAGAACGGGCAGTGGCGGCAGCGAACGGGCGGTTACGAGCGGGTGGCGGTGGCGAATGGGTAGTGGTGGCGGCAAACAGGCCACAGCAAACGGGCCGCAGCAAATGGGCCGCGGCGACGAACGGGCCAGATGAATACCAGATGGATGCTGGGAGGCAGAGGCAGATGTTTTTCCCCCTTGTTTTCCTCCCCAAAAACTTGGTGTGTCTTATAGTCCGAAAAATATGGTATATAGTTTTGTAAATGTGGTAAGCCAAAATATACTACTTCTCCAATGTATGGTGTCTTCAAAATAGGGCATATCTCCAGGAGATGTAATCCAGACATAGCTGATTACTTGAATCACAAGAACCTCTTTTCCAAGATAGAGAAAATTAGAAAGTATTTGTGATAATCTGTGAAGTACTATACCAGGGGTGTAAAACTCACATCGTCACGGTGGTGTCATGTGATGTATTGGGACTTTTTCCACCTTTGCTAAACCGGGCGTGGGCGTGGCCAGCATGTGACGCATCTGGCCCACGGGCCACAAGTTTGACAGCCTTGTACTATACTAAAATAGTTAGGGTTCTTCTATCAGATTATTGTTAGATCTTTATAGTTGCCTGGCTGATTCTTCCTCATCTGCAAAACTTTTCAAATCTGCAGAACTGTTCAAGTCTTTTCCAGAGATCATGGAAAATTCAGAAGCTCATTTCTTAGTGCAACACTTCTAATTTAATTGCTCATATATTTCACACAACATAATGAATTGGGATTAGATAGTCTTGTTGTTTTATTGCTCATATATTTCACACAACATAATGAATTGGGAGAGATAGTCTTGTTGTTTTATTGCCCTTCCCACCAGGGTTCTACTTACCTTCCCTACCGGTTCGCATCACGTAGGAAGTGCGCGTTTAAAAACAACAACCGTGCACATCGCGCAAAAGACCCTCTGCGCATGCGCAGAAGCTTCTGCACATGCTCAGAGGGTTCTTTGCAAGCCGCTTTCAAGGAGCGGCGACTGGAGAACCAGTTTGGCGGCGTGGCCAGCTGGCCCCTGCTGCCGGTTCGGTGAGTGGGGGCAAATTTCCGCCACCGGTATGGGCAAACCGGTCCGAACCAGCAGCAACCCACCACTGCTTCCCACCATTAATTACGTTCCTTGATAGGAGTTAAACAAAACATTCAAGCAATAGCATTTCAGAATATCTGTGTTGTATTCCCACTATTTTAGACAAATGCATAAATAAAGGATATCCAATTTTGGCCCAATAAAAAGAATGAGAAATGAAAAATTGATATTTTGTGAATTTTTCAGTGATAAAACCTGGGAAATCCTTTAGAGAAGAAAAACAGTCCTAAGCTGGTAATTCAAGGGAATGCTTCTGTAGTTACTTAAATTTTTTCTTGAGCCTTTTTCCAAGTACATTTGCTATGTAACTTTCTTGTTGCATCTGTATTTTGAATTCAGATGCCTGTTTCCTGCAAAACAACAATAATACATAACCATTAACAATAGTGTAAGAGCCCCTACCACATGATGCTGGTGTCAGATCATGTATCCAAGATTGAGTTTGATATGTTGAATAAGTCAAAGAAATAAATGGATGAATGTACCCATACAAAGTCCTTCCCAATATACATATAGTTGAAAAGATTATCACTCCTACTTCAGAGAAAACAATATAAGGGTGCTTAGGCAGTAATGGAGCTGGTTTAGTTGTTGTAATAATCATACATTATTGGGAGAGGGAAGGAAGGAAGGAAGGAGGGAGGGAGGGAGGGAGGGAGGGAGGGAGGAAGGAAGGAAGGAAGGAAGGAAGGAAGGAAGGAAGGAAGGAAGGAAGGAAGGAAGGAAGGAATTACAGCAATCCTTCAACTCCTAGGTTTGATCCATATTTTTCCTTGCTTTGGTATGACTGCTTTTCTATTAATTGTGATCAACTGCAGCGTCTAAGAAAACCAGAAGAACTATATTTAATTTAGCCACTTCGTTAAAATATGGTCATTTCATAACATATGGGAATTTTGAATTAAATATTACCTCATGGATATACGGAAGAAAAGGGAAGACCATACTTGTTGAAACCATGTAATATCAAAACAGGCCTAGAGCTTCTGAAAACAAACTGGAAGTTGTCAGAAAGAAAGGCAGATAGAAATGAAGTAAAAAGAATAAAAAGCAGGAAACCTAGTTAGGAAACCAACAATGGATATAAATCAGATATACCCAGGAAGCAGGAATATTATGACCCATTAAATATTACATCAGCTTTTTCTTTAGTTTACCTATTGAGAACTAAGGAACTAACAGACAGAGGACAGTTTGTAACCAAATAATATACATATAACAAGGATTAAAATGGAAATAAATTGATTATATCAAGAGGAAAATTCAACCATGCTGCCTATAGGAACTGGGATGAAGCAGGTGGAAACGGTGGCCAGGGGGATCTTTGCCCATCTTGTGAGCCATTTATGCGTATTCCTGGACTGAGAAGCTTTGTTCAGTCATTCAGGCCTTAGCCACTTTCTGGTTGGATTACTACAGTCTGCTCTATATGGGGCTGCCCTTGAAGACCACCCAGAAGTTACAACGGGTGTAGCATGTGGCAGCATGCACAATGCTGGACATCTCTTAGTTTGCCATATTGTTGCAAGATGAACTGCACTGGCTTCCAGCTTCTTTCCAGGCGCAATTCAACCTTTATGGGATAAAGTCAGATTATTTATGAGACTGCCTCTCTCTGTGGCTATCTGCCCATCCCACTAATCAGATATGGTCTAAGATGGGCAGCCATACAAATCAAATCAAATCAAATCAAATATTAATCAATCAATCAATAAATAATACAATACAATTTCACTGAATTTGCTAAAGTATTTTAAAGCAGGGGTCTCCAACCTTGGCAACTTTAAGACATGTGGACTTCAACTCCTAGAATTCCTGAGGAACTCTGGGAGTTGAAGTCCACAAGTCTTAAAGTTGCCAAGGTTGGAGACCCCTGCTTTAAAGTATTTGTCTCCTGCTGAAGTTAACAGTGAATAATAAAAAGAGAAAGAAATCTCAGCTTGAGGTACTTACTTTAAGATTTGCTTTTGCTGGTTGACGAAGTAATGCAATTCCTTGATTTCATTTTCTTTGCAGCTTAGAATATTTTCCTGCTTCTGAATATGGGTTTCAATTTCTACAATGAGAAGTTGGGAGTCATTTACGGTTTCCTCTTCCTAAGTCTCAAAATGCATAGTACAATCCATTTATGAGTTTCAATGAGCAGATGTTTCCCTTCTTAACAGTCAACATGCTCTTAGAATCCTAACCTTACATAGCAAATTTTAAGAGTTGTGTACCTAAAAAAATTAAGCAGACTGATCCTATTGCAAGATAGATATTATTTGAAAGCATTTAGAAGTGTTTCACTAAAAAAAAAATCAATGTGCCCTTCAAACATTTCAAATTTTTGTTGAACTTACCTGTACATTTGCTTATTAGTTTGTCTTTCTGAAGTGATTGTTTTAGCACTTTACTGTTTACTTGAGAAAGTCTACAAAACAAGTAACAACGAATCGGTTTTATTTACATATTTGATGTAACAGAGTTATTAACTATAGAGGAAATAGGAAATCCAAGCATTTTTTGTTATATTTTGGGTAACATGAATTCTAATACATATCACTTAGAATTTACCAGATTCATGTCTGAAACTATCGAATTGTCTGACCTGCAGAGCAATGTGAATTACAGATGGGCCTAAACTTACAACTGTAATTGAGCCTGGAATTATGGTTGAAAGTCATGCTGGTTGTTTAAGTGGGTCATCGTGTAATTGACCCAATATTTGTTTGTTTGTTCAATTTCTATGGCTGTCCATCTCAGTCAAGGACTCTGGGTTGCTTACAATTGAAAAAATATATTACCTAAAAATATGAAAAAACATTTTAAAACAATAAAATAGTAAAACCAATAAAACGCTAAAACATACAAATTAAATACATATAGGAGCAAGATACTTGACCACTTAGCAATATAGCAGGAAACGGGGCCTTTGATATATTCAGCACCCCAGCCTCAGGAACATAGCCAGGATTTTGGGCCTTACAAAAGGCTAACAGGGTTGGGGCCACACTAATCTCTGAAGAGAGGATGTTCCATAGAGCTTGGGCCAGTGAGGTAAAAGCTCGTCTTCTGATCCCCATCCAGTGGACATTCTTTGGCTGACAGGATCTGCAGCATGCCTATCCTGTTTGACCTGGTTGGAATGGGTAGCAGCTCTTGAAAAAAGGCAATCCCTCAGGTACCCTAGTCCCAAGCCATGTAGGGCTTTAAAGGTAACCACCAGCACCTTGAATTGTACCTGGAAATACACCAGTAACCAGTGCACACAGCAATGGTGTTACATGTGCTATATATCTGTCACTATTTACCACCTGCATGGTCGCATTCTGCACCAGTTGGGAGTTTCTAAATGGTCTTCAGGGGCAACCCCATGTAGAGCATGTTACAATAGTCTAATGTAGAAGTTACAAGGGCAGGAGTTATTGTGAGCAGGGCCTCTCTTAGTCCTCCTGGTCCTGGACTCCCTTTAAGCTTCTGCCATTTATTTTATATATGCAATATGTATTTTATATGTGCAATATTATATTGTAGTGATTCAAATTCACATGGAGTTCTTTGTAGCATTGAGTATTGTTGTATACAGTTGTAATCAATTAATTCTTCTAATATGTGGCTCCTAATGTGGTTCATTGCCCAATGGCGGTATCCGGAAAGAGATGGTCAACAGGTTTGGTTTAACAAAATCTTTTTCAAAGTAGTCAATAGGGACTATTCATTACTGTGCGATTAGTATTACTATTCACAAAACTATTATTTAAGATAGCATTTATTAAATTATTTTCATACAATAAATATTTGGGGTGGGGGGGTGTCAATGAACAATCTCATACATCATGAAATGATTGGTGAGTTTGGGGATTTCTAGTCTAATCTCAATATTAGCTAACAACATTCCACATTCCAGAACTTTGTTGTAAGTTTTAAATCTGCTGGTAATATTTTTTTAAAAAATAAATAGTATATGATTTAATGTAATTAACTATGCTTAAGTTTATTGAAACCAGTGACTGAAGTGACGCTAACTTTGCGTATCTTCAGGTTTTGTTTTTCCCAGCATTTAGATGATCATAGATGCTGCCAAAAGAATTAGAAGGTGAGAGAAGGGCAAGGGTTGGCTCCTATAAGATAGACTATGTGATGACTAATTTAAGGAGAGTGAAATGATTTACCCCAGACCAACTATAAAACCACTTCTATTCATAGAGTTTCCCCCACCAAGTTACAAGCTTACGCCTTGTCAAATGCTTGTTTCTCCCACTCCAGTTGTTTCGACAAAATCTCAATCTCTCCTAGGGCAAACTGCAGGCGTTCAGATGTTATAGCTAAGGTATTCTTTGTCTCTGCATGTTCTTTCTCTTCTTTCTGCAAATTAAAGTACAACTGAAGAATGTGTGTTATAGACTAAATGTTAGCCTCCACGTATCATGTTTGTTCTCACCAACTTTCAAGTATTCAGGTAAATCTGAAACCATTATAATCTTACAGGGTAATTCTTACCATTGGAAACAGTAACAATACATGTAAAGTTTACCTGACATCTAGGATACAACTTTCAGATGTCAGATAATTTTTTTCTTATATCTGTCTTATATTTATACAAGAGAAGGAATACCACAGATTAGTAACTGGAAGCTTACACACCTCTAGTTTCTTCACAACAGCGTCATATTCCTCCTTATTTACTGAGTTCTCTTTTATCTATAAAAAAAGTTACATTTTGTAAATTATTATTTGTATATAATAATCTTATCATTAGATCAGATCTCAACTATATGCAGTTAGATGTTGAGCTGAGCATACTTAAGCACATCTAAATATAAAATCAACCTGTTTATTTCAAAAATTGTTATCTATTTTAAATTACTACAGCTATGTTCACACAACATGGTTGCCTAGGAATCTGTTACTCCAGTGAGTTAACTGTTCATGGAAGTGGTGGGAAGAGCCGAGGTGGTGCAGCGGTTACAGCGCAGTACTGCAGGTTACTTTAGCTGACTATGATCATTTGAGTTCAGCTGTTCAAATCTCACCGGCTCAGGGTTGACTCAGCCTTCCATCCTTCCGAGGTAGGTAAAATGAGGACCCAGATTGTTGGGGGCAATGTAAATATATACATTGCTTAATGGTGTAAACCGCTTAGAGAGTGCTTGCAGTATGAGGCGATATATAAATCTCACAAATAAATAAAGTGGATGACTTGGGATGTCTCTCTTTCAGTTGTCCTCGTGGCCTTTTAACTCTGATAGTATGTGCAAAGGAAGCAGTAAGTCACATCCTTTTTAAATTTTATTTTCATTTAGCATACACACAAACACAAAACATCTGCAATGGCCCAAATGGGATGAGAACCTCTTTAGATAGTCAAGAAACCCTTCATTTTCCTGGTACATCTTTTTTGAATCATTCTGTTGCTCACAAGAGAGAATTGAAAGCAACAAGAGTGCTCTGAGAATCCCCATTTTCATCAGGCCTACCATGTTGTCTCTTGAGATCTGCAAAGGAACAATTACCGGTAACCTACACAACACACCCATCAGCTGTTTGCACAACGCAGACAACCAGATGAGAGGATGAGTTTTCTGACCACACTCTTCAGCATAGTTGTAGGAACAGTGGCATGGACAAACAAATTTGTTTGAGTGTTCAGCTCATCTTAGATATTTGGGGTAGATCCTTAAGAGTCTAAATGCGTCCTACAGACTATTGCTATATTATAAGAATGACAAAAACATGCTCAAATGATCAGTGTTTCCAGAGGTCTGTTTCTAGCAACGGCTACCATACTCTGGCCTTTTCCCACTCTGTCATCCCTTATGTGTGAGACAGAATGCACAGACATCAATCATCTTTGGCAACACGTTGAAGGACAGGTCACAGCCTCTGAATGCAACTGTTCTACTATTTATCATGACTTATAATTAATTAGATATTAGGTACTCTTAACAAAATGTTGCAGAGTGAAAGTACTCCTTTTGGAATGCTTAATTCTACTGCCTATCCCATTGGATTTTCCAGTTCTTCCCCAATAACCAGCATTAACAATATTTCCTGCTGAAGTGGCCTCCAGGCTTGAGTTTGCAGAAAAGGAATCCAGCATGAAATTTGTGGTCACTATTGTCAACCTCTAGGTTATTTGTTTCAAGTCACTGTGGTCACATCTGATTGCCCTTCAAGGCAAGGAGTGGAGAATAGAAATTCTAGCAGATTTTCCACAATGCTACTTTAACCCTGAAACAATTCAGCTAAGGACAACATAAGTCGGTTCCACTCAAGGACTGAGGACATGATCAAGGGAATATCATGCAGATTTCACCAAACAAAAGGGCAAGTTAGATGTGAATAGGGAAGAACCTGTACCCACAAGATATACTGTAGTGTTTTAAGATAGGTCTGGGCATTTGTTCATTTTGGCATTCCTCACAATTATTATTATCAAATTTATATGGTGCACAGCTCATAGTTCCGAGGCAACTCTGGGTGGCTTACAATAAAACATATGAACATGAAAACAATTATAAAAACAGGTTAAAATGACAAAAGGTTAAAACAAACTACTGTATAGGTAGTCCTCGAATTACGACAATTGAGCCCAGAATTTATGTTGCTAAGTGAGAAATTTGTTAAGTGAGTTTTGCCCCATTTTACGACATTTCTTGCCACATTTGTTAAGTAAATCACTGAGGTTGTTAAATTAGTCACCCCGCTGCTAAGTGAATCTGGCATCCACACTGACTGTGTTTTTCAGAAGGTTGCAAAAGATGATCCCAGGGTACTGCAACCAACATAAATATGAACCACTTGTCAAGCATCCGAATGTAAATCACGTGATCATGGGGATGCTGCAACGGTCATAAATGTGAAAAATGGTCCTAAGTCACTTTTTTTCAGTGCTGTTGTAACTTCAAGCGGTCATCAAATGAACAGTTGTAACTCGAGGACTACCTGTAAAAAAACCACAGGTTTGGAGCGGAGAAGGGGTGGTGCCTTCTGTTACTGCATCAACTATTCAGCCAACAGCTTCTCCTTCAAGGCCCTATGCTAAGTTTTAAGGCTTTTCCTGAAGGCCAGGAAAGTGAGGCGGATCTCACCTCCCACCACAAGATGTTCCAAAGGGCAGGGGCCGTGGCAGAAAAAGCTTTTTTCCTGGATCCCACCAGCTGCAATTCCTTGGCTGATGGGGTTTGCAGTTGGCCTCTTCTGCCAGCATGAGTGGGGTGAGCAAATCCCATTGGAGCAACACAGCTCCTCAGATACCCTGGACCCATGCCACAGAAGGCTTTAAATATAACAACCAACATATTGAATTGAACCCAGAAGCAGATCCGCAGCCAGTGAAGTTTGCCTAACAGTGTTGCGTGTGCCACCCTAGCTGCCTCCAAAACTCTCCACACTGCTGCATTGTGGACTAATTGTAGCTTCCAGATATTCTTCAAGGATCATGTAGAGCACCTTGCAATAATCCAAATGGAAGATAGCAATAGCAATAGCAACAGCACTTAGACTTATATACCGCTTCATAGTGCTTTACAGCCCTCTCTAAGCGGTTTACAGAGTTCAGCATATTGCCCCCAACAATCTGGGTCCTCATTTTACCCACCTCGGAAGGATGGAAGGCTGAGTCAACCTTGAGCCTGGTGAGATTTGAACAGCTGAACTGCTGAACTAGCAGGGCATGAGTGATTGAGCACAAGCTCTCACAATTCAGAGCCCCTCTACAGCCTCCAGGCACTGCAAGAGGGCAGCTACAGCATCACTTGGGTCACCAGGGATGGAGATGAATTGGTGATATCTCATCCCATGGTGTCAGATGATTTCACCCAGCAGTTTCATGTAGTTGTTAAAAAAGGAGTGATGAGAGAATCCAACCCTGTGGTATCCCACAAAGGAGCGGCCATGGGTTTGACATCTTACCCTTTATCGGCACCAATTGGCACCGGCCACAGAGAAAGAAACTGAACCAGTGCAACACTGCACCACCCGTCTCAAATCCTGCAGCTGGTCCAGAAGGATATCATGGTTGAATCAGAATCAGAATAGAGCTGGAAGGGACCTTGGAAGTCCTCTAGTCCAGCCCCCTCCTCAAGCAGGAGATCCTATAGTACCATTTCAGATAAGTGACTGTCCAGTCTCTTCTTTAAAACCTCCAGTGATGAAGCACCCACAACTTCTGGAGGCAAGCTGTTCCACTGGTTAATTGTCCTCACTGTTAAGAAGTTTCTCCTCATTTCCAGGTTGCTTCTCTCCTTGATTAGTTTCCATCCATTGTTTGTTGTCCTGCCCTCTGGTGCTTTGGAAAATAAATTGACCCCTTCTCTCACATACTGGGATACTGCTGGAATAATACTCTGGGTGGCTTTTGATACTATCAAAAGCCACCCAGAGATCAAGGATGGATGCATTATCCCCATCCTGCTCCCACCAGAGATCACTGACAAGCGTAACCAATGAACCAATTGACTGAAACAGTGGGACAGTTTGAGATGATGCTCTCCTCTCAGCAAAAATAAAAATAAAAATAAAAATTTGTTTATAGTACTACTGTGTCAGGTAGCTACAAGGCTTCCCGCTCCTTTCTTGGCCAGACCAAGCAGCGACTTCCAGCTGCTGCTTGGGCAATATTTTCAAGCATGCAGGACTAAAAGTCCCAAACTTCGGAATTCAGCTTTATCACAGTCCAACGCATCTGGAAGCACGAGCGATTGAGGGAAGCTGCCCAACAAGAATTGCAGCTCTCCGCAACCCCCACACCCCCCTCCCGCCCCCTCCCGCCCAACCTTTAGTCTTAGTAAAGCCTCCTGGATCTCGATCAGATCTCTCAACTGTTGGACTGCCGCTGACGACGCCATGGATTGGCCAGAGGAGGAAGAAGCCGGCTTTCCAAGCTCGGACCCCGGCGCCTCAGTGTCTCAGAGCCGTCTCTACGGCTAAACTCCCGTGCGAGGCTGCGCCCGATCCCGCTGTCAAACAAAATAAATAAATGAATGAATGAAAATAACCGACCCCTCCTCGTTTTGAATACACTCGCGAGGGAGCCTCTATTGGCTGAAGGCACTAAGCTCCTCCTCTCCGTTCGAAAATGGAACCCTTCGCTATCCTAAAGGGAGGGGCCGAGTTTGAGCAAAGTGTACTGCGCCGCTTTGTTTAGCTTACCACAGGAAAGCTTTCCCAAAGGTGCTTTCTTTTTTTCAGGAGGCAACTGGACTTTGTTTTTTTTCTTTGAAGACGTTTCGCTTCTCATCCAAGAAGCTTCTTCAGTTCTGGCAGGATAGTGTGGAATGGAAGGATTTATATTCCTGTGGTAATCTGCATCCATTTTAGAGGGTCGTTGAAGCACTTGGAGGTTTATTTGTGTCCTCGGGGGTCACCTGAGTAGTGCTCCTGGTTCCTGTAGTCTGCAATTTTTTTCCCTCTGGAAATCCATTCCTACTCACACACCATTCAAAGGATGTTCATCCCAAATTGTATAGCTAAAAGTCTGTAGAGATTCTCATTTATCTATTTATCTATTTATCTATTTATCTATTTATCTATTTATCTATTTATCTATCTATCTATCTATCTATCTATCTATCTATCTATCTATCTATCTATCTATCTATCTATCTATCTATCTAGTCAACACGTGTACAAGATAACAGGTATGATATAAACATAAACAAAAGCAAAGTATGTATTGGTAAATTTAGACAATAGGACAGAAGGACAGGGACGGTAGGCACGATGGTCGCTTATGCACGTCTCTTACAGACCTCTTAGGAATGAGGGGAGGTCAACTGTAGACAGTCTTAAGGGTAAAGTTTTGGGGGTTTAGGGAAGAAACCACAGTGTCAGGTAGTGCATTCCAGGCATTGACAACTCTGTTGCTGAAGTCGTATTTTCTGCAGCCGAGTTTCGAGCGGTTTACATTGAGTTTGAATCTCTTGTGTGCTCGTGTATTGTTGTGGTCATGTCATCCAGGTCATGGTTGCTCCAAAGGTGCTTTGTCAGGAGGCAACTGGACTTTCTGGTTTTTTTTTCTTTTGAAGACGTTTCGCTGCTCATCCAAGAAGCTTCTTCAGCTCTGACAGGATAGTGGGGAATGGAAGGCTAGGAAAGCTAATACACAGCAATTGCCCCAACTATTTGTATTTAGTCGAGAGCAGTCTGCTTGGCGCCCCGGAGGACGGCCCTGTAGGCCAAAGTCTTCCTCATTAATCGAGGGCTTGTGTTTGCACAACATGCTGCAGCCTTGATGTTACTGGTACCTCTGGATTTGGAAGGCAAAAAAAAAAAAAGTCAATTTGGCCTCCCGCTCATTTTCTTCCTGGCTCCTGAGATGCTCAAATGATGTCACTCCCTTGCTTGGCCCACCTGCTACCAAGCACATCTTTGGCCTTTTCTCTCATGCTGCCCACATTACCATTTGCAGCCTGTTGCTGGCGTGAAGTGCAAAATGGCCATCAAGAAGCACTGCAAAGACTGTTACTTTGTTCGCAAAAAAGGCCGTTTGTATATATGTATACTGTAGAACTCCCCCCCCCCCACATAAACTGAGGAAGTTGTAAAACTGTCCTAATTGCACATTGAGGAGACACAAGGCCAATCAAGTGTTAACTCATTGCAGAAAATAGTAAGTCTGGAGAAAAAGATTGTGCAGGACTGGTACAGGTTCTCCTGCATGAGCAGGGGGTTGGACTAGAAGACCTCCAACGTCCCATCCAACATTTCCTATTCTATTCTATTCTATTCTATTCTATTCTATTCTATTCTATTCTATTCTATTCTATTCTATTCTATTCTATTTCTAATTTGAAGATTCTCAGTCATCCAGGTCATGGTTGTCCCAAAGGTGCTTTTATTTCAAGAGGCAACTGGGCTTTCTGGTTTTTCTTTGAAGACGTTTCGCTTCTCATCTCAACAACACTGAACCTTTGGGTCAAAGTCAGGTTGTTTCTTTCCTTGCTGGGCAACCTCTACAGGTAGTCCTCGACTTACAACAGTTCACTTAGTGACCGTTCAAAGTTACAATAGCACTGAAAACAAGTGACTTAGGACCGTTTTTCACACTTATGACCGTTGCAGCATCCACATGGACACATGATTTACATTTGGATGCTTGACAACCAATTCACATTTACGACAGTTGCAGTGTGCCAAGGTCATGTGATCTCCTTTTGCGACCTTCTGAGAAGCAAAGTAAATGGGGAAACCAGATTCACTTAACAGCAGTGTTACTAATTTAACAACTGCAGCGATTCACTTAACAAACGTGGCAAGGGAAGTTGTAAAATGAGACAAACATTAACAAATGTTTCACTTAGCAACATAAATTTTGGGCTCAATTGTGGTTGTAACCCAAGGACTACCTGTATTTCATTTCTTGCCTCGACTGCTACAGGTGGTCCTCGACTTATGAGCACAATTGAGCCCAACAGTTGTTGTGACATTTGTTAAGTGAGTTTGGCCCCATTTTATGACTTTTCTTGCCTCATTTGTTAAATGAATCACTGCAGTTGGATCAGTTGGTCACCCAGTTGTTAAGTGAATCTGGCTTCCCCATTGACTTTGCTTGTCTGAAGGTCGCAAAAAGGGGATCACATGACCCCGGAACACTGCAACTGTCATAAATACGAGTCAGTTGCCAGGCCTCTGAATTTTGACCATGCGACCATGGGGAAGCTGCAAAGGTTGGAAATGTGAAAAACGGTCCTAAGTCACTTTTTTTCAGTGCCATTGTAACTTCGGCCATTAAACAGTTGTAAGTCGAAGACTACCTGTATTTTCTTTCTCTGGCTTTACATTCTGCAAAACTCTTTATCAACAACATCAAGTAACGCCACACCTTTGAGCTCTTCACAACCTAGGTCTGCATGAGGAAGCGTGGTTTTATTATGCCGTCCCCAGAACTATTGCACTGAAACACAACCGTAAACTAGCCACATTGCTCTTGAGAAAGTGCAGTTGCCTAGTTTGTGGCAAACTGAATGATCTTTTGGATTCAGAATACACGCTTTATTTTGGCTTCTAATATTATCCGCTTGATGGCGCTGTTTTGCCCTGTTAGAGATAGCCAATGTTTTTGATCTCCCCCCCCCCCCCCCTGGATTTCACCTTATGTCTAAGGATAAAACATGAGATGTTTTATCACTCACAAATCAGCATTTGTAAGTAATTGATTGCAACAATCCAGCATCCACTTCCCCTAATGCAACAAATCTTCCTGGGAGTTTTGATATTGATATCTTTTATTTTGTTTTTTAAAATTTTCATACAATACAGCCACTAGGTGTCTTTTTAAAGCATTACATTTAATGATTTGTGTATAAAACACACACACCATAAACACACAAGATTTTGTTTCTCAATCCAAGGGTGAAATCTTCAACAGCAGATGCACTGAAATTACTCCAGAGTGTGGTCAAATTAATGGAGAACTGTTTACTTCAAATTCACAAATTGCTTTGACAGTGTTTTTCTCTAAATAAGGAAATCATCTTATTTATTAATCCTCTGGAATGTTACACATCTAAATATTTTCTGAAAAAAGTGAACTATACAGTAATGATTTAATGCTATCATGTAATCACCATTTTGCCAATATATATGTACATTCAGAGAAATAAATATCACCAATAACTTAAAACATTTAAATAAATAAATAAATAAATAAATAAATAAATAAATAAATAAATAAATAAAAACAATTGGTGCTTGATGTGAAAATAAATGAGATTTGTTTTTCAGAACTCATGCACATCTGAAGAACATTTAAAAAGAAACTATTTCACAAAGGCTGAACCATGCCTTTAGTTTATGCAAAAATCTGCTATAGATTTACCTATTGCCAAATGGGCATATGACAAAATACAGAGTTAATTTTGGATATCAAAATTCAGGAGCTTGGTTTTCCTGCAATTTGCAATATAAACATTTGTAAAACATGGTTGATGAAGTCTTTCAAAACGAATTTTAATATCACATACCATCTTTGAGAACTGTTTAGCCCTGAAAGGTTGTCTTAAGAATATTTCTATGTACCGTATAAGCCTGCATATTTCAGCAAGGATGCAACGTTGGGATGTATGGGATCGAGTGAATTGTGAGAGGGATACTAAAGATAAACAATGGATCTCAAAGTGATAGAGCAAACCCTTTAAGCATACCTATTAATTGCCTTTGATGAAAGTACAGAATTTCATAAAACTCAGTTATGTAGTCATCGTGTTACAATGTAGCATAGGATTAGGCCACATTTATCACTTCATCTAATAATTAAAACCTTTAATCACACAATCACCTGATACAATGCTATTTCCCCCCCCCCCAAAGCTATAATATTTCACAGGATTACAGGTAGTCCTCAACTTACAACAGTTCATTTAGTGACTGTTCAAAGTTACGACGACACTGACCAAAGGGGTGCATGACCATTTTTCACATTTAAGACAGTTGCAGCATTCCCAATTTAGGGCGTATCAAATTTTTCAAATTTTAATTTCCAAACGTTAGGAGTACTCAAAAGTTGTGGCATGCCTTGGGGACTGCAGATACATTTTGGTTACTTTGATATAATTTAGATGTGCTTGGTAAGTAACATACATAAATATCATAACTTTTTAACATTTTCTTTGTTTCACATGATCAAGATTCAAATGCTTGGCAACTGGCTCATATTTATGACCGTTGCAGCATCCCGGCGTCATGTGATCCCCTTTTGCGATCTTCTGACAGGCAAAGCCAATGGGGAAGCCAGATTCACTTAACAACCCTGATACTAATTTAACAACTGCGGTGATTCACTTAACAAACATGGCAAGAAAAATCATGAAAGCTAAGTGAAATTTGTTTCACTTAACAAATTTCTCACTTAGCAACATAAATTCTGGGCTCAATTGTGGTCGTAAGTTGAGGATTACCTGTACTGTACATTTCCTTTTGGTTGGGAATTATTTATGATCCTGTGTTCAGAAGTTTTACAAGAGGAACGAGAAGCAAACACTGCAGCTGCTGTGCTATCACAGATAAGGCTACCCATTAATATTTGTAGAATAAAGTTATGCCAAATGCTTCCTGCCAACAGACCCTAAAAAGACATGGATTTTATCTCTAGGCTTTGTAATCAGGCAATATTCATTGAAAGAACAATAAGGCTTCAGCTGGAACCCTCCTCTGAAAGTAGTTCTAGCTACAACCATTTTGCTTATGCCGTAAGTGAAAAGACCTTTGCAAACAAAATTTACCAACATTTGTGCCTTGGATCTTCGCATGCCCCCTCCAAACAAAACATTCAGCACTTTACTACGATAGCATGTTCCTTAGATGGCACCTCCACGTACATTCACAGTTTAGGAATCGGATGTGTTCAGATCCCAACCCACCTGGAAGGAACCAGCCTAAGTTGTACTGATAGCAAAGCTTAGGCTTATAGAAATGTAACTTAGGTCACAATGTTGTATTACTTAGGTGGAAATAAACTCCATTAGCTTGCCTAGAACTTTCCTTTAGGCCAAAAGTTGGAACCTAGATCACATTCTGACATCCGTGAAGCCACCTGGTTTGGCTTCTCTCAGAGTATGTTTTTATGTCATACTCTAGAGACCTAAGGCTGTTTTCTTTCTTTCTTTCTGTACAAATCTCATCTGGCAACCGGAATACCAATCCATCCTCATCCATTGGCCAGATAAGGAGTTAATGCTCCAGTTCCTGCTTTGTCTTCTCTCCCCATTTTTTCATATTGTTTGTAGATGATGAATCTTCAGGCGGCACTTTAGCTTTTCCAAGTGCTTTATGTATTGCGACATAACACAGTATATATATATCCTTAAGACACTGGCCTGTAAAGTTCTCTTGAAACTGAACTGCACATGTTTTGTACAGCATATATGTCTGGGCATGTATCTGTACGCACTGCCTGTGCATGTATCTATACATACATAAATGAAAGACTAGTGCCATCTTTTTCTCTTCTAACTATGATGTCTTGCAAGGTAAAAGTTGAGAAACCATAGGCTCAGTAAGCATGATGGCTATGATCCTGCAAAGCACCCAGTTGGCACTTAAACAGTGACAAAGTATCACATGAAGGTAAATGAAGAATCACTAACACTGAAATAACTACTGGACTCTGAAACGAAATGTACTGTATACACTACAGCAAGTGCTGCCGCTATGTCTCAGTCTCATATAGAGTTTCCGTGAACATAACTGATTCCGTGTGTGGTTTGTATGGGATGCTTTTCTCTCTCTAAGCCTTTCCTCTTCATTATAAAAGAGAGTCTAATTCCTGCCAACAGATCAGACAGTGTTGCTCTCTCACGCCTCGGCCAATTGGCGACTCCTTTGAATCCCTATGAGGTTGGAGAGCTTTTCACAGTTCTCAAGTTTTATGGATTCGGCTTTCTGTTTCAGTCGTTCATCTCGGTATAGCTTGGCCAAATTAGATAACTCTGACTCTGAAAGATGAAATGTATATTTAAGTCATGCTTTCAGGGGGGAAAAATTCACATTTTATATTCATTTCAAAGCCTGACTTACATTGGCTTGGTCAAAATAAAAAGCTACTTACACCCAGAAATAAATAAATAACATAACATAACATAACATAACATAACATAACATAACATAACATAACATAACATAACATAACATAACATAACATAACATAACATAACATAACATAACATAACAAACATAACATAACATAACATAACAACATAACATAACAAACATAACATAACATAACATAACATATCATAACATAACATAACATAACATAACATAACATAACATAACATAACATAACATAACAACATAACATAACAAACATAACATAACATAACATAACATATCATAACATAACATAACATAACATAACATAACATAACATAACATAACATAACATATAATTCTTAGCTACAACTGGCAGAACAGCATCCGTTGAGTGCTATAAAAAGTGGTTGGATAAATCTGACACAGCTGGGGTATCAGAACCATAAACAACTATGTTTAGACAAATCCTGAACATCAAATACATAGATTTCATGTTGTCAGTAGGCAACGGCAAAGTGAAATATCTGTATTTTTGCTATATATGAGGGTGAGTCAAAAAGTAATGCCATTTTCTTTAGGACAGGTATAATTACCAACCCAGGAACATGTAGCATACATCAAAATGAAGCTGGTCCTCTGTGGATCACATCCCTACTTCTCAACATAGTCAGCGTTTCTCTCAATAGCAATGTTCCACCTTCGAATGAGAGCATGTATCCCTGCCTCGTAAAATTTTGTTGACTGTTCTTTGAGCCACTTCTTCACTGCAGTTTTCACTTCCTCGTCACTGGAATAATGTTTGCCTCTCAAACCCTCTTTCATGGGGCCGAAGATATGATAGTCTGAAGGCGCTAAATCTGATGAGTATGGAGGATGCGGTAAACATTATTCCAGTGACGATGTGATCCACAGAGGACCAGCTTCATTTTGATGTATGCTACATGTTCCTGGGTTGGTAATTATACCTGTCCTAAAGAAAATGGAATTACTTTTTGACTCATCCTCGTATCATTTCTAAACAATAGTTTTCTTGGCAGCTGAACTGGTTATAGTGGATTCTTTGTTGTTGTTTTTAAACTAAATTTGAAAACAATGCAGGATGCTTGGGAAAAGAACAAAACTTACTTTGTTGTTTTTCTTTCCTGCAACTAGTTTGGACATAATCAATATAATCTTTCTCAATATGTTTTTCAAGTTCTTCAAGTTCTTCTCCATGATAATTATTTTCAAAGTTCTTATCCACGTAATAAGGCACCTGCAGGTTTTGTGTTTCTCTAACAACAGTGTGCCCTAGAGACCTGTAGTAGGAAATAAGAAGGGAATAGATTAATGCCTTCATTGCAAACCAGAAGTATCTCCCCCCCCCCCCAATTAATACTTCTGTTTAACATTTCCTGCTCTCTGAAAGCGAGCAAGGGGAATCATTGACATGCCCTAGGCCAGGGGTGGGCAAACTATGGCTCTTTGAGGACCTGTGGACTTCAACTCCCAGAATTCCTGAGCCAGCCATGCATGCATGGCTGGCTCAGGAATTCTGGGAGTTGAAGTCCACAGGTCCTCAAAGAACCATAATTTGCCCACTCCTGCCCTAGGCAAAGGGTGGCTGATGATGACTAGGCCCGACCTTCCAAGTAGTTCCAACTATAAAACACCTGTTTCTGGTTTATTTTAAAACAGCTGTGTCCTGTAAAGTGATCAGGAGCGCTACATCAGACATCAAGTAGCCAGAAAGAAAAATCATCAACTCCTTAAAACAAACTGTGAGTTCCGTCTCAAAACATATTTTTGACCAGAAGAAGCTACTGTGCTGTATTTACATCATGAGAGACTTGAAGACAAAGCAGGAGTGGTTGGCCTGCAGCTTCAACACCTCAGTGAAGGGGGAAGCTTTGACTCTGTTACTACAATAAAAGGTATTTCTTTGTTCTAATCCATTTATATAATCCTATAAAGTTCGGAATCGTCCCCACATATCATGGTTTACACATAAAGGCTTTGGAATACTACCCACAAGAATTACAGATTTTTCAGTTTTCCAGTAATTCAGTATCATAAGTGGGTTTTTTTTTTTACTTCATATCTCATTTCTGAAAGGCATAGGCGCACAATCTGGAACATGAAAACAAAATATAAGATGATGCAATACTATGCTTTTGGAAGAGTGCTGATGTAATTTAGCATGATAATTCTCTTTGCTATCTATTTCATTTGTAATAACTTTCTTTTAAAAATTGTCTATCCTGGCTTTGTGCCTAATTCAGAAGGGCATACAATACTTTAAAAACCTATCATTGTATAAAAAATTACTGTATTTTTTGGAGTATAAGACGCACCGGAGTATAAGACGCACCTTAGTTTTTGGGGAGGAAAATAGGGGAAAACAATCTGCCTACCAGGTATTCATCTGGCTAGCATCCTTAGTCTGGTCAGCTTCAGCACATTATTTTATCCCCTGATTAGGACTTAAAAAAACCTTCTTCTGAGAGAGTAACAATGAAAGAGCATGCAAGCCAGTAAGAGCTGGGAAGATCGTTAGCACCTGGTTAGGGCTAGAAAAAAACTTATTCGGAGCAGCTTCAGCACATTATTTTTTCCCCTGATTAGGACTTAAAAAAACCTTCTTCTGAGAGAGTAACAATGAAAGAGCCTGCAAGCCGGTAAGAGCTGGGAAGATAGTTAGCACCTGGTTAGGGCTAGAAAAAAACTTATTCGGAGCAAGTAGAGCAATGAAAAAAAATTCTGCAAAGACTTAGAGCTGGAAAAACATTCTTTGGAGAGAGTAACAATGAAAAAGCCTGCAAGGTAAGAGCTGGGAAGATCTGTTAGCACCTAGTTAGGGCTGGAAAAAAGCTACATTCGAAGTATAAGACGCACCCAAATTTTCAGCCACTTTTAGGGAGGAAAAAGGTGCATCTTATACTCTGAAAAATACGGTACTTTAAAAAAAAGGTGCCAGGAAACAGATTCTGCAACATTGGGGCAACTGCTTAGAAGATTCTACAACTTTTCTCCATTAATTCTGCCTCTGTTCTAAACAAGATACAGGTAGTCCTTGACTTATGACCAGTTACTTAGTGACCGTTCAAAATTCCAAAAGACCTCCCTAAAGACTACTTCCAACCTGGATTCAAAATTCTGATAGCTACCTCACCCACACCCAGTCACATAATTGCATTTTGGGTGCTCAGTAACTGGCCCACATTGACACCTGTTTGCATCATATGCTGCAGTCACATAACTAATTTTGCAACATTGTTTGGCCAGAAACCAGCCTCTGTTTAGTGCTCTTTTTATTTGCTTTAAATGTAGCCTATAGCAGCCAACCACGTTTCATATGCAATGAAGCAAACTTCCACAAACCAAGGTTCTTGTGATATATCGAGATATAGTTTAACATATTAACAGAGTTGGAAGGGACCTTGCAGGTCATTTAGTCCAACCCCCTGCCCAAGCAGGAGACCCTACATCTGCCTCTACCTAGAATAGAACTCACAACCTCCTGATTGTGAGGCAAGAGCTCCACCTCTAGGCCACATATCACAAGATCCCTAAATTGCCATGTAATCTTTGATACTCTTAAAAAAAAACCATTCTAGTTTAAGTGGCTACTTACAAAGTAAGACTGGCATTTTTTTCTGATTAGTTTTGTTTCAAATTGCCTGGTACAAAACCACAGAATTTAATTTAAAACAATTTAATCATTTTCTATCCATTCTTTGGCATCAAAATATTTAATCTGAAAATGGTTTTCTGTGAAGGCACTGTGGATCTTAATGTAATGTATTCAGATAATAAAAGGAAAACCCCCCCAAAAATGCTCACGTTTTTAATGAAAACAATATTGCTTTCTATAGAGCAATAAGTCAAAGTAGTTTATATGTTTAATGTCCCATCCTTCAAATAATTTGCAGCAAGGAAATTAAGTTCTTTTTTCCAAAAAAACTTTCAGCTTGGAATCTATAGCTATGGGTATGCCTTTTCCAAGATAAAAAGCTTTTCAAATTAACTGCTATTTATATATAACGAAGTAGAGGCCTCTTTGAGCACCAAGATTAAACCTGCTGTTGGAAAGTTAGTGTCAAGAAGTAGCCTCTATTCTCCCAAGAGCACAAAGAAACAGATCTAGACTTACGATTTAAAGAAGAGGCTGTAGGGTGGATTAGTAGCCATCAGCTGAGTTACTATTGATACAGCTATTATAATAAAGACGGGAAGTAACTGGATAAATGCTGAGTAGGTATTCTGGAAATGAAAACTATAGTTAGTAATGCATGTAAGAAATATATGGCTAAAATGGAAACCACAATGGTAACACAATCATCCCAGATAGGGCACTATGTTTTAATATAGTCAAAAGCATCGGCAAAAATGTAACATAAAAATTAATATTTAAGCTTATGCCAAAATATCTCGTGGTTTGTGGATGCAAGTTAATTTGACGGCACCTGGGGGGGTCAGTCTGGATTTTTGACAATGATAGATAAAATGAAATAGTATCTACAGAGTCATTAAGAGTTGGGCAGCATACAAATTTTATTGTGGCTGGTCGCACAGTCAGCCAGATGTTTAGACAGGATTTGGCATTTTTGTCCACCTGTTGAGTCCTTCCCAAGGACCTAGGATAGCCTATTTAAGAATATTAACTGTCAAATTGTTCCAAGTAAAGCTGCCTTTTGCAATTGACTTTGTCAGTGCCAATGGTATTCAAGTGGTGCTCCAGATGTTTAGAAGTGTATCCAAGGTTTATTATTATTATTATCATCATCATCATCATCATCATCATCATCATCATCATCATCATCATCATCATCATCATCACAGCCAGCCAGATGTTCAGACTGGGTTTGGCTTTTTTGTCTACCTATCGAGTCCTTACCAAGGACCTTGGATAGGCAAATCTGGATGTTTGACGGTGTTACAGATATCGTCGCAGGATGCAAGCAGTTCCAAGTAAAGCCGCCTTCTGCAATTGACTGATGGCAAATTTGTCAATGCCAATGATGGTGTTCAAGTGGTGCTCCAGTTGTTTTGGGACTGCACCCAAAGTGCCTATTACTATTGGTACTACCCTTGCTTGCCTTTCCCATAGTTGTTCTATTTCTATTTGGAGGTCTTTGTATTTTGTTATCTTCCCCAATTCTTTCTCTTCTATTCTGCTGTCTCCAGGCACTGCCACATCCATTATCCAGACGTTTTTGTCTTTCTTATCGACAATTGTTTAGTCCCGGGCGTTATGTGGCAGGTGCCTATCTGTCTGGATTCTGAAGTCCCAGAGCAATTTAACTTCTATGTCATCTTCTATGACTTTTTCTATTTTATGGTCCTACCAGTTCTTGCTTACAGGCAAATGATATTTCTTGCAGATCTTCCAATGCACCATTGTTGCTACTTTGTCATGACGCTGCTTGTAGTCAGTTTGCGCAATCTTCTTGTAGCAGCTTATCAGGTGGTCCACTGTTTCTTCAGCTTCTTTGCATAGGCGGCACTTACTGTCTGTTGCTGTCTTCTCAATTCTGGCTTTGAATACATTTGTCCTTAAGGCTTGGTCTTGTGCAGCCAGAATTACCGTATTTTTCAGAATATAAGACACTTTTTTCCCTCCTAAAAGAGGCTGAAAATTTGGGTGCGTCTTATACTCCGAATGTAGCCCTGCCCACTCGCCGGCCCCTACCCTTCGGCCTCCGCGCGTCCTCTTCCTGCCTGCAGAGATTGCCACTGACAATGGCTTGTGTTTTGGGGCTCCGCGCGTTGCATTTTCAGCCTCCAAACCCTCACGTGGTGCCCAAAATGGCTACCCGGAAGAGCTGCTGCCTTCTCTTACCCCTTCCTGGTTTAGTCACTGGAGCTCCCTCCGACAATCAGCTGTGCTTTAGAGCCCCAACCATCCCCAACCTCAAAACCAGTGAGCGAACTAATGTGCTGAAGCTGACCAGGCTAAGGACTAGCCAGATGAATACCTGGTAGGCAGAATCCCCCCGCCCATTTTCCTCCCCAATGACTAAGGTGCGTCTTATACTCCAGTGCGTCTTATACTCCGAAAAATATGGTTATTCCCTCGGTCTCTTTCTTTAACTTTCCTGCTCTTAGTCATTGCCAGGTCTTGTTATTATCTGTTTTCCCTGCTATTTTTTTAATGTACTGGCCATGTAGTGCTTTGTCTTCCCATGCCTCCATTCTATTCTTCATTTGATCTTTCTTGTAGGCCATTTTGGTCTCTCCAGTAGTGCATCTTCTTCATTGTCCTTCAGATATTCTTCCAAAGCCCTTTTTTCTTCTCCAACTATCTGATGTACTTGCAACATTCCACGCCCACCTATTTGCCTTGGTAGGTAGAGTCTGTCAATGTCGCTGTGAGGATGAAGGGCATGATTCATTGTCATTATTTTTCTGGTCTTCCTATCCATTGCTTTTAATTCTGTTTGAGTCCAGTTCACTATTCCAGCTGTGTATCTAATGACTGGTAATACCCAGGTGTTGATTGCCTTGATGGTATTTCCTCCATTGAGTTTGGACTTTAAGAACTTTTTCACTCTCTTGAAGTATTCACCTCTAATCTTTTTCTTGACTTCAGCGTGCTTGATGTTGTCAGCTTGAAAGATACCCTATTATTATTATTGTTGTTGTTATTCTGTTATTACCATTTCCTCCTTCTGCCTTGTCTTTAAATGTGTTCCAAAAAGTTTGGTAGAGGTTTGAAGTGGATTTGGTGGCTAGGCTTACAATTAGTTCCTGTTCTAGCTCCTATTTTCTTTAGAAGAAAGAATAAAAATTGGAGATCTGGGAAGCAGAACCATTTAGAGTTTAGTCTGACTAATTAAATAGGAAATTCAGATTCAACGGAAGGTGTATTGTCACTACATGACAGAGTTGGTCAATGTGCTATGCAAAGGACAGCTTGTTACTTAGTCAGAATATAACAAAGGAGAAGTTAGAAACTAAATATGGCCCATCTATAACAAAACAGCGAAGATTTTGTTAATCAGCTCAGAGATTTAAATTACTTCTCATATTGTAAAAATAATTCAACATATTTTGTCTTTTATGGTTAATTTCTCATCAGTGATATACTCAGCATTAACTGTATAACTTTGATAACTCCTTCATCTACTTACTGATTTTGTATCTCTGAATCAATTGAAAAAAAGGTCCTCCAAAGGAAAGACCATGCCGTTCAGTGGAATTTGCAGCCACATTTATATAAAACTGTAAGTCTGCAAATGCTTTCAAAATCTTTCTTAAAAAGGCAAGTTACAATTAAGATCCTTCTAAGATTCATAAATATCACTTCACTTTAAAATAGTTCAAATATTTACTAATTACAAAAAAAAATTTCCCAAGCTTCCTTTTCTAGGGATAGGCAATAAATCAGCACTGTTTATGTATGATTATAATGTCTTCCCTTCCCCATGTACCTGTGGTCTAATTTCTTCCTCCTGTTCATCCTGGGCCCATGTCCTCTCATGTCTGTTCCGCTGTGGATAACATGGGGAGTCCATTGAAGAATTGGAAAACATATGTATATTTCCTGTTGAAATAGCAGAAGAATAAAGGTGCAATTTTTATCCCGTATTGCTTGCGTCGTAAGAAACTAAGATTTCACTTTATTTTTAAAAGGCTAATTTCAAACATGGCTTTTTTTAAAAAAAAAATACAATAGCTCTTTTGGTCCATTAAAAAGAAGACACTTCCCTATGCTGTTGTCATTATCCTGAATGGACTTTCAAGGGGTTGAATGTTATAGTAGTGGGAACATCTAATGAGCAGAATTCTACATGTGGAACTTGGGATCAAACATTCATCTGTAGTACTTGCCTTATTAAGGCAAAAAAGGAATACAGTGCTACTGTAGAATTGCATGATTCCCCCCCCCTCATATTTCTGGTGATATTACAAAGAGTTAAGATTATCACAACTGATATGATAACATCTGCATACTGCCAAAATTGAAGAAGTAAAGCAGTAAAACTAAGTTGGTAACCCTCCTATCGTCGTATAGCTCACCTACATAGTGATTTTGTCATAAATTAGATTTCTCAGAACTGCAGTACAAATCAGTTTAGTAACATTCCTATAAGGCAGAGTAGCCTTCTCAAACATATTTAAGCTATCCAGAGTCATTGACTGAGATGGGCGGCCATAAAAACTGAAAGAACAAATAAATAAACATGTGCCTGGCAATGTATTGACTACATTCCACAATTCTTTACTATTAGTCAGGAAAAATGAAATTTTTAACTCAACAAAGTGTAAACCCAATAAATTTACTGTGGTATTCAGAGTAGGGTAAGCCCAGGGGTGGGTTCCGGTTTTCTTTGCTGCCGGGAGAACCGGCTCGAGGGCATCGCAGGCCTGGGTCACTGCCGGTTCTAGCGACCCAGGCCGCCAAGTTACTACCGGTTCTATAGAACTAGTCCGAACTGGGAGGAACCCACCTCTGGATAAGCCTAAAGAACTGAGAAAAGGTATTTTATGTTTCCTACCCTACAAAACTATGTGTAATGACATGGTCTAGTTGAAATAGCATCATATCTTGTTGAATAGCCATATACGCAGCACTTTTAAAGAAAATATAGCTAATTAGTTTCTGAAGTTCTTTGGAAACTTCAGATAGTAATCAAAACCGTATCTGGAGCTTCATCAGCAGTTAAAAGCCCCATGAAGCAGGGGACAGAGTCTCGTACAGATGACTAAACAGCACCTTTCATTGCACTTTAAAGCACAGCTTAAAACAAACACCCGTACCTGTTGGGAAATTCCCTCCAAAAAACATATTAAATATTTCTTCTGGCGTTATATCTGCTTCAAATTCTCTGTAATAGTTATAGTGGTTGGGCACATTGGTATAAAAAGTATCTTCCTTTTCTCCAAACTGATCATACTGTAATCTCTTTTCAGGGTTGCTCAAAACTGCAAAAGCTGTGCCTATTGCTGTAGAGTGGAAGAGAAAAATAAAGAAAACCAATAAAAAAAGAAACCAAGTCTGATGAAAGACATAACCATATTATAGAAGTAACTACAAACAAAACATCTTTTTGTTCCACATCCAGCAGAAATGTCTAATGTTTGTATTCTATTATTTGAATATTGGGAAACCGTAATGGTAGAAGAAATAACCTGGAAGAACAGGAGAAAGATAACCAAGTCAATGATTAGATAAAAGAAATCGGAGTCTTGGGCAGAAATGTAATTTGAGAAAGTGTCTTAGATATGATCCTGTCTAGTTTTCATGAAGATTGTACCCTAGCATGACATGAACTCCTCTATAGGCAAGTCGTTCTGATATTATTCTGTATTCATTTCACATCCTTCTTGGTAGTAACTATTATTGTACTTAATATTGTACACATTCTCCTTGGAATGAGATCCCAAAATAGTGCTTGCTTTACTGTTCTCTTAATTATGTATCGCCTGCCATGGCACAGCCACCTTTAGTGTCCAATGGAAACACAAATATGGAATTTCAAATCATCATATGATCTAGATTAGAATTCAGACTAACCTGACAAGTTACATGAATCACTGACGTCAAATGCTTACAAAGAATTGTATGTGAGGAATATGCAAGTAGCAACTATTTCCTAAGAGGTGGCAACTTTAGAATCTTTCTTAGTGTTTCACTTAGAATTATGCAATACTACAATTGTATGTAGGAACATGTTCTAAAAATATCTTCCCGTTAGCCAACACAGCACTGGAAGATCTTCAAAGTTTGCTGTGGTCCCTTTCAAGTTGTTTCACCTACCTTTGAATGCATCTGTTGCTCCGGGAGCACAATTTTTGTCAGGATGAAATTTAAGAGCAAGTTTTCGGTAAGCTTTCTTTAGTTCTTCATCTTTCGCATCTCTGCCTACGCCTAGAATTTCATAGTAGTTCTTACTCTCCTTTATTCTACAAAATAAACACAATTATTTAATTTGGTAACTTTTCCCCAAACACAACTTACAGATTCTTATTAATGCTGAAGCATACATTCCAACCCAGTAAGGGGCTTTTCTAATTTTGTTATACTTTGCAGATTTGCTTCACTAATAGAAAGGGTTTCAGCTGTTCTTGGGCATCGAGTGCGATCCAAGTTAAACTTACATAACGAAACCTGTGTTGCACTATTGTGATGCCAGTTCCAGTGTCTTTTATACATGCGTTGTCACACATGTAAGGGGCAGAGCTTGGGTCACAACACTGCTTTCATAATTCTGACAAAAGCCTCTGATCCTACAGATGTTTGATCAAGAACGCTTGTCCTATGCTTCCTGGATCGTCTAGCAACTTTTGGTATAATTAAGCAAGACATATTTCTGTAGTCACTGAGCCAATTGAAATCTCACATTCAGAACTTGACAACTACTATTCTTCTGACAGTAAATAGGTGGGATCTTCTTAGTATGTTATGATATCCCCATGTTATTCAAAACTGACATAGCTGCTGTACAATATATAAGATATGGATGGCTCCATTCCAAATGAAACAGAGGATTTCATTTCTTTGGTAAGCCATTATCTGAAGTCAGTAATGAATTATTTAATTAAAATTCTGTGTACACAAGATAACATGCCCAGTGTGAACAGAAATTCCCAAATCAGGAGCTCTCAAAAGGTCTTGTTCCACAATTTTCATAATTCCTAGATTTATTTAACAATTCCTAGATAATAGGATACACAGCTCAACCTATTTGGTGGGCACCAGATTGGGGAATATAGAGATTAGTTTTATAAATTTATTAAACAGGTTGCAAGCCTAACAAATACAAATGTATTCTAATTAGGCAAGTTCCTATTTACCTTTGAACTCCAAGTAACTGTTCCTTGGTGTAGGTCATACTGCCTTCTCCAAATGTTGACTGGCTTCTTCCACTGTCACTCATACGTTCCTTTTTCATTCTCATACAGTCACTACAGCCACAGCAATCAAAATTGTTTCTTACTTCCTCCAATGGACATGGATTTCTTCTCAGCTCATCAATTAATGCTGAAACAATGACAGCCTTCCTATGTATGTATATTTACCAAAGTGGATCACAAATGACATACTTCAAAATACCCATGCACAAATATATATTTGTGAGCCGAGGTGGCGCAGCGGTTAGAGGCAGTACTGCAGGCCACTTTAGCTGACTGTGATCCGCAGGTCAGCGGTTCAAATCTCACCGGCTCAAGGTTGACTCAGCCTTCCATCCTTCCGAGGTAGGTAAAATGAGGACCCAGATTGTTGGGGGCAATGTAAATATACATTGCTTACTGGTGTAAACCGCTTAGAGAGTGCTTGCACTGTGAGGTGGTATATAAATTCACAAATAAATAAATAAATAAATAAATAAATAAATAAATAAATAAATAAATAAATAAATAAATAAATATAAATAAATAAAAATATAAAATATATTCTATTTTATTGTGAGCCATTAACCTATAAAATACATACAAAAATGAATAACAAAACTGAAAGTCCCTTAAAATCATGATACACCCATCTCTCCACATCTTTCCTTAAATTCTAAAACTTTGCAATGATTTTTTTCAGGAAAGCTAATTACGAAGAATATTTAAAAAAATATTTTGAAATGATAATAAGCATGGATGGCAATTCAGCAGTTCTTAAGAAACCCTCACATAAGGTTTGGATCTTTTGAAGCAGTTCACACACATTTATTGGTGTGTGAATTCTGTTGGAACCGAAGTTCTTCCTATGGTTCAGAAGGACAACTTATTATTGTAAATTTCAATTCATTTCTAACATGTGGTCCAACAGCAATGCCGGCCCACCGAAGATTTTCATTAGTAATGTGGATAAAAAAAAATCATGCAACCTTATTTTTTATGCTGTATTTCTAGCCGCCCTCTACAATTATATGAAAATTTTTCCTTAAAGTTCTATGTAGTTGCATAAATTGCAATACTTTGGGTATATGCCCTTGCCCAAACTCACAATAGGTTAAAAATCCCCCCCAGAGTTCAAAACTTTTTTTCCTTTTCCTCCCTTTCATCATTTTTTTTGCATTCTACAATCTATCCGTGGTTCCTCAGAACTAAAGCTAACTTCCATTCTCAAATCTCATCCAAGCAACACTTCTTCCTGTTTTTACCCAGCTGCATTACCCTGCTGGGCTCCAATCCTCCGTCACCTGAGACATATCAAAGCGCAGGTATGTTTATCTGCTGCAAGAAAAAAATGTTTTCCCAAGGCGATTGATTTTTAAACAGCAGCACAAACTGCCGCAATCCACATGCGTGAATGATTTTGCCTTTTATTGGGAAACAAACACACACACCTGAACTAAGAAAAATTGAAAAGACCACGCAGACAAGAGGTAGACATTTATATCTTTCTATGCAAACTCACAAACTTTGCAAGTTCAATATTTTTTATACCCTTTATCTGTCAATAGAAGCATCGCCTTCCTAAAGCGCTCTCCGTTTCCTTTCTTCCCACTTGCATTTCTCATTTAAAAAGTGTCCCCGTATCCATCCCTCTGATTAAAAAGCTGGAGCCATAATATGGGATTTGATCAGTCTGTGATGTCTCACAGGGCTCTCCTCTCTGGGTAACCTGAGCTCTTGGAGCACCGACCTCCCTTAATAAGATTTAAGCCCCCAATCCGGCTGTTTCCCCCGGCTCTGGCCCGCGTCATCGGCGCGGAGCCTTACCTTCGGCCCAGCGATCCCCGGGGCTCAGTCCTGCCATTTTCCCATCTGGTGGGAAGGAAGGATCCACCAAGCAGCCGGGAGGGTCACGTGAACGCGAGCACAGTGCAGCCTGGGTAACGTAGTCCTCGCGTGTTCGGCAGCTGCCCCGCCCCCTCCTGTCAGGGATCAGCGCTTTTGGCGGGAAAAGTAGTAGTTGCCCCGTTGTGAAAAGTCGCGCGAGCTGCAAGCGGGGCGGGGAAGGGCTCGCGCGCCCCGTGTGTATAACCCGCAAGCGCGCGGTCTCTTCCGAAACCGAGCCGAGTCATTTTTTCACTCCGGAGTTTCTAGAAATCAAACCACGCACGGCTTTTTACCAGGGAGATGAGAGAGCTAGAGCGGCACCCCCCCTTTTTTGGGCGCCCATAGAGAAGAGTCGTGAAGAGAGTCCTTTGCTTCTACATCCGAAGAGAGAAGGGAAAATATAAGAACGCTATCATTTGTGGATTAGTTCCGCCGCTCGGAGGGAGCGCTCCTTTTCTCTTGCTGCGGTTTAATGCACGCAGAAGCATGAAGACTTTTTATATCCCACAAGGTAGACAAAAGATTCAGGTCTGACTACGACTTTCAATGGCCGCGACCGCGAAGGCAGTCAGGTTATCTTTATGGCGAAAGTCCTCCGGGCGATTTTTAAGTACTGAACTAAAAAACCCGGAGGAGATAAAATTCGGCCAACTGCTAAGCCAGAAGCACCCGCCATGACGTACTTTCAAACGCCTTTACATTTGGCATTGACGATTTACTGAGGGGTCCTTGGTGGTCTCTGAGCTGGCTTGTTTTCTTGCAGACGTTTCATTACCCCAAACTAGGTAACGTCAAACTAGGATGTTATCTAGTTTGGGTAACGTAACGTCTGCAAGAAAACAAGCCAGCTCAGAAACCACCAAGGACCCTTCATTTCAACCCCGAGGTACAAATATTCTCCTTTATTGATTGACGTTCTACGTCAGAAGCCTGCGCAGCAGTTTCCGGCGCTTCGCTTTGTGCCGGAAGTGGTAGAAAAGGGTGAGCGGGTTGGTTGCGCAGGCGCAATCGCGGCGATTTGGGCCGGCTCTTTTCCGCCCCCTCCCCCCGCCCCTCCGGTTGGCCTCCGTGGCGAACAGGAGCAGCGGGCGGCCGCCGTCGGGAGGTCTCCGCTCTCGGAGCGTGCCGCGCTCCTCTTTTTCCTCCCCGTGTGGCTCGACTTTTAGGCCCGGGAGGACGGACTCCCCCCTCGCACTCTCCCCCCCTCTCCGCCCAGGGCGGCGGCGGCGGCGGAAGCGACGGCGGGGAGGAGCAGCCTGGTTGCGCAGAGAACAGGTGAGTCACGGCGCCCGGCAGGAGGAGAGCGCGGCGGCGGGAAGGCGCTTCGCTCCACCATCCCGCGCCTCAGGGAGGTCACACACACACACCGTGGCTGAGGGGGAGGGAAGAATAAAACCTCCGTGATTAATTCTATGTGACGTTAGTGTGTAGAGATACATTGATGGACGAAGATGGTAGAAAACGTGGCTTATATTCCCTTACAAATGGATGGAGGGATGTTTGTCCAGATGTTGGATGTTAACTCCCAAGCAGCCTTCAAAGCAGCATGATGAGCGTTTCATTCCAACATCTGGAGTCCTATTTTGCTGATCTCTGTCCTACTCCGTAGCATCTTTCGTTTCCTATAAAATGTCTCATATCACCCTCCACTTCACTATGAGTGGAAATGAGTTTTGTATGATTATTCTACAGATATGTTTGAAAGTTGTAGATTGTCAGGACATCTGGGTAAGCAGAGTACAAAGGCATGGAACTGGGCTGGAGAGAATTTGCTGTGGCCTGTGTGAGGATGGGAGGAGGGCTCTTTTTAGTTTTGCAGTGATCCTCCTCCTTAAGGGCTGAGTTATCCGAACAGGTGCTGCAGCTTTGCTGCTTTTTTTTCTTCTGCCCCCTCCCTTTGATAAAACCCTTTACAAAGTCCTAATATCTCATGGTGCCTGTTTGGGAAAGGCATTGTCAGATGTTTTGGATGAGATTGGTTCTGATTTTGTATCCCCTGGGTGCAGTGAAAGGCAGAATACAAGTTTGGGCCAGAATAACTCAGATTTGGCAGCCTATTTAGTTACAGCTGTTCTTTGCTATGTTTCCCTATACAGGTAGTCCTCGACTTACATCAGTTCATGTAGTGACCGTTCAAAGTTGCAGTGCCACTGAAAATAGTGACTTACGACCCTTTTTCACTTGTGACCATTGCAGCATCTCAGGGGTCACGTGATTTACATTTGGCTGCTTGACAACTGACTCATATTTATGAGGTTGCAGTGTTCAGGAGTCATTTTGCGACCTTCTGACAAGCAAAGTCAGTGGAGAGCCCATATTCATTTAACAACCAATTACTAATTTAACAACTGCAGTGATTCACTTAACAAATGTGGCAAGAAAAGTCGTAAAATGGGACATGTTCGCTTAACAAATTTTTCACTTAACAACATACATTTTGGGCTTAGTTGTAGTCATAAGTTGAGGACTACCTGTAATTGTTTTAAAAATATGAGCGTTAGGTTAATGGTCAGGTCCATTGTATTTGTCAGGTTGGCAGCATGATTGAGAAGATAGCGTTTTAAAAATTATTTTCATATATTTAATGTACAACACTTTGTGTAAATATGTTACAAAGGAGATAAGATCACTAAAAAGCTTGCACTTTAGCTTACTGAATTTGGAAGGGAACGCAGCTGATTTCAGTGGGAGATATTTCTCAGTTTCAGTGTTCTGGAAAGTGGTGTCACTGTATTATTTTTAATTCTACCTGCTATCATTTCTGCTTGCTTATACAGTTGTGATGTGCCTATTTTAGAAAGACTGGGTGGAATCTGGCATGTTTTAATATTTTTGCAGAAAACGAAAAACTTCACTTTTATTAGAGCCATTTATATAGGTCTGACTTAACTATGGCTCCTTGGAAGAACATTTCTACAAATTGCAAAAAAGTGTAGGGTTATAGATTATTGTGCATGTAAGCTTTACTTCACTAAATGAGACTCTCTTTCAGATAACTGCATGGACTGCAGCTTAAACCAGTTGACCATATTTATCAACTATATAGTGTAGGCTTGCTTTTAACCTATGTGTTTTTGCTGCTGATTTTCCTCTACTTTCTGCCACTTTCTCTACAAGGTCAACCATGTTTTAGCCTACTGATTTTTGTTTTTAAGTTTGAGATTTCTTTTGGAAAAAGTTTTTTGGACTTGTTTTGTATTATACTTATTACAATAATTAGATACAATTATTGTATTATTACAGAAAGTGTTTTGTAATAATGTCAGATTTCAATTATCTGCTCCAGTATTTTAGTTTGAATAACAACAAAGCTTTCATTACTGAATATCTATGTATTTTAAACAGACATTCACTACCTACAGAATATTACAATGAAAATCATTTAGTCTGTGTTCCTGTCTGCTTCATTGCTTCATTGACAAGTGCAGATTGTCAAGTTTAACTTTAAAAATATGGGTTGACCTGATGATGTAGTTTAACTGTTGAAACATATGGAGATTGTCGCATCTATGCCACCTCTGAGATGGAACTCCTCAAAAGGAAGTTGAAGGATACTGATTTTTGAACAGAGTTTCTAGGAATTCTGAAGATTCCTAAAATATAAATATTAGTACACTTTGCCTGAAATACAGCTATTTACCATAGTTCATGTTTTGATTGTATGTAGGTTGAGAATATTTAGTATTATTCTTTGCTACATGAAAAGGTTGTTTTAAAATTAATATCATTTACTGTTCGTAGTATGAAAATGCATCCTTTAGGGCAGTTGTAGTTTTCAGTTTCAAGCATACAATATAAGAGTGGCAGTGATTGTGTTGTTGGAAAGTGGAGAAACTAGGAGTACCTGAATTCTTAAAAATTAGATAATGATGCTGGTATGTATCTGGTTATATCCATAGAATACACTTAATTACACTTAACTGTCATAGCATTCATTATTTTTGGAATTGTATGTTTAAGAAAGCAGATGAATTCGATGATTTTTTAAAAAAATTGATGTTCCTGAAAAACTAGTTATCAATTTATTGGATTGTAATTCTAGCAAATTAGCAAGTACAGTAAGTTGAACTTTTTTCATGTTCTTTGTTTACATTAAATTCAAGTTTGGACCCAGATTTTTTAAAAATATAGATCGGTTTAATTTAAAAAGGCACCGTAATTTAGATTTAGCAAAATTATATTTTTAAAGATATTGAACAGGGTATCCATTATCCCTTGTATTCAATTTAATTATAGAAACAGTAGCAGCCATCCTACTAGTAAACAATTAGTTGTGATTGTAAGCCGCCCTGAGTTACCTTATTTATTTATAAATAAATAAAGGAATAAATAAGCAAATGCATTGAGGGAAGTTGTTTATTAAATGTATTTGAACATGGCATGTTTCTTAATCCCCGTAACAGCACAAGAAGAAATGTGAAGTTTTATGAGGCTGTCCGGGTTAATGGTTAATTAAAAAAATCTTAGTTAACCTGCATTCACATGATATAAAAAATGTTAGAAAATATTTCAGATAAAGCATTAAATACTTAGGAGTATATATATCCAAACAATTTTTAAATCAAGATGTTACTTTATTAGCATGGATTATTCTATGTAAATATTAATACAAAAATCTGATTTTGGACCAATATAAAACTGGAATAATAATTAGATTAATTACAAAGGAAGATAGTACCAGATTTAGCTAACGGCTACCTTTGAAATTTGGAGAAATTAATTTTTACTTACTCACCTCAACTTAAAAACATGCTTTCTGAAGTATGTAAGTCCTAGTTACAAATAAAAATAAGGAACTTTATGTGTGTGTTGAAAGTAGAATGGGAGATGTAAATCCTGAATAATTAATATGGCTATCTTTAAGGTCGCCAAAGAGGATACATTAATACATTAGAAAAATTATATCTCATAGTTTTACATTTTTATGTTTAACTCCAGAAAAGTATCTTACAAACAAATGTTTGATATTTTTTTCTTCTCTAGTGGACATGTAACAATTTCAAAATTTGTAGTCAATGTTTTTGATGAAATAGATATTCTAACTAGAAGAAAATGATTGAATACTTTCCAAGATCAAGTTTGTTACATATATTCAATCATCAGAATAAAGTATCAGCAAGGAAGAAATAATACAGATTATTTTTCAATGTTGCAGTTATTCAAACCATTTCTATTCATATTATGACTCAGGATGATCAAGTCAATTGCTGTGTTTGGAGTGGTTCTAAGAAAAACTCTCCTATTGGACAAACAAAGCAGAAAAGTCTGCCTGAGAAATTGTATGACTCTTAACTCTGCAGAGTTTTAATGCAAGTTGTATTTTGGGATGCATGTGGGCTGTATCTGACAGGAGTTCCTTAGAGTAGTTGTATTATTTTTCTCTCTTGGGTTCATGCAGCTGTCTTTGTAACTGGCCATGATATGAGAAGAGATGTGTGTAGATTAAGTGTTCTGATAGCATGACCAAATGTTGTGCTCTTTGATTCCCCATCTCTGCGCTGTCCCAAGGACTTTAGCTCTTACAGAAAAATAAATACTAATCTTTAAAAACGTATCAGGATTGTGTAAATGATACATGTATAATGGGGATATGTAAATTATATCATCTTGTTGGATGCATAAATAATAACTTCAGAAAAATAAAAACAGTTTAACTCAAGAATATGTGAGCGCTAGTAGCCAAGGTGTAATTTTTCTTCGGGTAACTAGGAAATGCATATCTCTATGTCTATGCTTTTTTTTTGCTTAAATATAAACCTAAGGAAGCAAGCATTATTATGTAAAATGGTAACTTTTGATAGAGCTAATTGTAAGGTAAAACTGATAGTTCCATTTATTATTACATTTTCCCAATCAAATATTTCAGTGGAATTACTTTAGCTTGTTAGGTTTTTTTTAACATTATGCAATTCATGAAATTGGATTATATTTTCAATATTGTTTACTAAATTTAAAACAGACATGCAGCAGATCACTAACAATTTAAGGGAGAAGAAGAATGCCTGACAGCAGTGCTGACAACAAGCAAGCTTTAGTGTTTTACATAGATAAAATTTGTGTTGGTCTGTGGTCTGCATTGTCTTGCTGATAGAGGTGAAAATAATTGTGGGAGGCAAGAAATAGAGATAGAATTCTTCACTGAAATTCATCTAAAACTTCCAGATAAAGTGTTAAATTAGTTGCCCCTCTCTTCTATTTTACCAGTGTTATTACATTTAATATTCGATCTGAAGATAATAATGACATATTAAGTAGCCAGTTAATTCACTCTGATGTCATTGAGGACAATTCTTTTATTCATAAGCTAATGATTTTTGGATGTGTGAATAATTTGATAATGTTGCATCTCTTGAAAAATTGTCAAGGAAATAGCGCTGGTCCCTCTTAAACACTTTTTCCATTGTCCAGTTTGCTATGAACCCATGATTGCCTGCAATCACTTGCTATCATGGGAATGTCAAATTCAAGCTATATTCCAAAACCCCTGGAGGGAAATGCAGCTGAATCATGCACATCCATTTATTAATCAATAGGAAGCATTATAATAGTTCATATTTTAACTTTCATGAGAAGAACGTCTTACCACTTATTTGGTAAATCACATGCTTGCTAAATAAAGGCAAATGCTTCAGTTTACCTCCAAATTGCATTCTTAACTCCTAGGATCTTACGTAAATTTCTTGCAGCAAAATTGTTTATTTCCCACTTCATTCTTTTCATATAAGCTTTAATATTGTTAAGTCTGTTGGGCAGATATAATTAAGGGAGGTGTATTTCTTTCTCACTTACTTGTTTATCCCAATTTAAGGAATTCTTTTTCCCTGTCCCCATTGAAGAGTAATAACTGAAATTTAAGGAATGGAAGTAGGGGTAGTCCTCTAGTTAGGATGGTAATTGGAGGTGGAATTTCCATTGCTAAGCGATGCGGTTGTAAAGCATGATTTCACATGACCATATTACACAGTGACAGCAATCCCGACATTCCTCATTGTTACCTGAATTCCACTAGTTATTAGCTGAGGTAAAAAGGACTTCAGCTCCCCTTCAGCTCCCACCAATTGTCCCCCTCCCCATCTGTGTCCTTTTGGGCACACTGCGTTCTGCCTTGGGGGGAATGGTGGCAAGCAGCCCCCAGGATCAAACTGTTCTGATGCTCTTGTCGCGATGCGGTTCAGGGACTTCTTGGTGTGTCACAGCTCTGAGGCTACAAGAAGCCCCTGAACCACAGCACACTGCTGCCCCAGCCTGGCTCAGCAGTGCGGTGTGGTGTGAAGCCGCAGCCGTACCAGGAAGTCCCAGTAGTGCAGTGCAAAGCTGCAGTTGCCCCAGAAAGCCCCAACTGTATGGCCCAACACTTCAGCCATCAAAGCCCCAGCAACGGAGCATGCAGCTTCCCGGGAAACCTCAGCCACCCCAACCCAGTCCCAGCTTCAGTTGCCCTAGCCACTCTGCATACGAAGTCCCTGCCACCCAGCTTTCCACCACCCCAGTTGACATTCGGTACCTTCTTGCTCTTGTTGCTGACCAGTTATGCCCATCCTGACCCTTTGCAAGGCAGCTGCTGCTCATCTAAGACCATCTTCCTTAAGTCTTGCTAGGAAACTACTGCGTGCAACTCTGGGAAGAAAACCTCATGTGGTCAGCAACTGTAGGCCAGGCAAGCTTGATCAGCAGTGGGAGCAAGAAGTCAGAGAAGATTAGCTACCGTTGCAGGGACCATGGATTACTGGGAGCCAAAAGGGCATGTATGAGGGGAGTTGAAATGACCCTATAGTCATAAGTGGGCTATGTGCCCAAATTTTGATCATGGGGCCACTGCAACAGCCGTAAATCCTTTTGTTCAGTGCCACCATAATTTCAAACTTCACTGAATGAATTATCATAACTTGAGGGCTGCCTCAAGTTTTAGTATAAATAATGGGATGAAATTTCCATGAACCTATTAAATTGTGAGTGAGATAGTTTTAAACTTCTAAATAATGCTGCTCCTTTTTACACTAATAATGTATATGCAAAGTATCTGTTTGCAATTTGCACATGTCTCATAAATAAGCCAAGTGATAAACATTTGAGTATGGCCAGTATGACATGTCCCTTAAATACTGGATATTTTGCTTGTGTATTGAAAATAAGTTCAATCCTTGGAGGCGGATGAGGGGGGTTATAGCTTTTGAAGTAAGATCTCTTAAAATCTTTCTACATTTATTTGGACCTTTGCCTCAATCATGGTACAAAACGTGACCAAGTAAAGCACAGTACAAGTTTTTACTCCTCTTCTCCACACAAAGACACTTGAAAATAATAGAATTAAATTATATATGGTGAGAACCTGTGTAGATATAATGTCATCTCTTCCTTGCTGTACTCCTTTTTACCCAAAAATCTTTAGGGGCTTCAGAATAGAAGAAAAGATGTACTTATTTATACAGTGTTGTATTGAATTGGGCCTCAATCTCTGTTTATTGCAGTATTGCAAATTTTGAGATAGAAAATCTAGTTTACATTATAACTAAATTTTATACTGATTCCATTTGTTATATATTACAGTAATTGAGTCAAATGGTTATTGTGATAATGTAATATTCTTTCCCTTCAAGCTGTGTATTGGTGCTGATTTTATTTATTCTGATGTTAGAAATACCTTCAAATTGAAACATACAGTTTGCAAAAATGTCAGGTTCTCTAATTTGATTTTTCAAATCATATATCATATGCAAAGTATGCTAAGCCAAATCTAAATATTTTTTAAAAAACTGGTTAATTTTAGGGATTATCTAATGTAGGAAGGATCTCAATTTACAATAATTTAGAGTTTTGGGTATCTTTCAGATCTCTTAATTTTGTAGCACAGTGCCTTTAGGCATATTGAATAACAGTTCCTAAAATTCCTAATTGCTGTGTACCATTTTTGGCTAGAAGTTCCTATAGTCCAACACTTTGCAGACAACAGAATTAGAGCATTAGTTTAACTAGTGATCAAGGCAATTCCTTGAATAAGACATGCTGCTCACCTTTAATAAAAATACAAATTAAAAACACAGCTTAAAACAAGAAAGGTTCAGAACATATTAGGCTTTCAGGTGGCTTTCACACAGTGCTTATAGGACACTGATGGCTAACCTTTTTCTTGTTATGTGCCGAAAGTGCACGCGCTCAACATCACCCATAATGCAATGCGCCTGCCTGCGCATACGACCCCCCACATTACCCCGCGCATGCGCATGTGACCCCCACGCTCTCCCCACACATGCGCGTGTGACCCCCGTCCCCTGTTTTGGGCCTAGCAGGCCTCCCTGCAGCCTCCTGGGACCAAAAACGGGACATGGGGGGGCGTGTTACACACCCCCGTGCTCCCCCGCGCATACGCGCACGTCTCCCGCATGCGCCCCCCGTGCATCCCAAAAATCAACTGGCTGGCGGGAGGCACGTGCATGCGTGGTGGAGCTGAGCTGGGCAATGGCTCGCGTGCCCGCAGAGAGGGCTCTGTGTGCCAGCTGTGGCACGCTTGCCATAGGTTCGCCATCACAGTTATAGGATATACCTGAACATTTTTTTTACTGGATTTGTCATTTATTCTCTGGGTGGGATTTAGCAGTTATTCTTTGTATTTATTCTGTAACATGTTGCTAGCATGATCACATACTTTAAAACTTAACTTAAAGAAATTTCCTAGTTTATTTCAACAGCACAGTAGCTTTGATTTCCAGCTAAGGTTGATTTATATTATAATTGAAAAATTCAGTGAGGTTTTAAAGAGCGTGTGTTATAATGGCTACTCAAGAGGAAAGCAGCTTGCACCTATCTTCCCCCTCCTCTTTTTTATTTGAATCTTGTAAAAAACGCAGAGAGTGAAGGACGTTCAATAATGGTGGAATTGCTCAAAACTGAACAAGAGAACTTGGAGAAATTCCACACTTTTGCTAGATTTGGAACAGTTTCTTCATCCTACATACAAGTACATATCATTGAAATCTTGTACAATGTGCCTAATATTGTTCTGTCCTCCTTATCTGTCATGAGAAATTTTGGGGACAGTACAATGAGTTAGAGAAGAAAAAGGAGAAAGAAAATGATAGTTTGCATCGGCTGCCTTCCTCTGAGTGAACTATCTTCAAGTTGTGTAACTATTGGATTGATTACAATCCAACACTGTACACCATTTATAAGAATATTTTGGTTCTCCTCCCCACCCCAGTACTTCTATTTTCTACTGCAAATAAAGCATTCTTCTAGAACAGGGGTAGGCAAAGTTGGCTCTTCTATGACTCATGGACTTCAACTCCCAGAATTTCTGAGCTAGCATGATTGGCTCAGAAAGTCTGGGAGTTGAAGTCCATGAGTCATAGAAGAGCCAACTTTGCCTACCCCTGTTCTAGAGGAACACACACACACCCTATTTGATTTTAGAACCTCATGGATATATTATTTCAGGTAATAGCCAGAGATGGATAAGGTAGCTGAAAGATGGTATAAAGATGGATTCCTCATCTTGGAATGTTCACTAATGATTGGATTAAAATAATTGCTTTGAAATAAAATTCTGTATTTGCTACTTGATTAATTTCTACAGAAAGTTCTGACGATTAATAGCGTTAACTAATTTTTCCCCCTATGAGTTCAGTTGCACAGTTCAACTTGAGAATTTTACAGTGTTGCTTTTGTTTTTGGTTGAAGTAGTACAAAATGTCAAAAATTAGAAGGAAGGTCACAGTGGAAAATACCAAGACCATATCTGATAGCACATCGAGAAGACCCAGTGTGTTTGAAAGACTTGGACCCAGCACTGGAAGTTCTGCAGAGGTGAGTCAAAAAGTATTCTTAGTTCTTAATGTGACACACTCATAAGCCAGAGATTATGGCAGGGAATGCTTTTCTCTTTTCTTTCAAATAGAGGAAGTAACCTTATTGGTTTAATGGGAATGCTATACACCTATAAAGACTTTCTTATCTTAGACTGATACATTATGAACTCTTACATTATTTCAAATGGGATAAGATGAAGAGGAACATCTTTGTTCAGTACTTGTTCCTGAATGTCTGTGTCCGTAGTCTAAACATATTTGATTTTGAAAAATAATCCCCTCTTGAAGAAATGACTCTGTTAGCTTGTTTCTGTTGATGTTGTGTCTCTATGTAACGGGGTTTCTTTTAATATTTGAAACCATCAGGATAACTTTCTTTGATGCAGTGCACCATGTTTAATTCTGCTGACAGCTGGTTATTCAAATTGGTTTAGAATGCTGCATTTTTATATTATCTATTTCCAACACTGATTTTCTAGGTCCAAATCCACCCATATTCTGCAGAATGAAGCATGTGGATGGATAAATTGTTTAGCTAAAAACAGGACAAATTCCAACATTTGAATGCATGCCTCACATTTTTGGTGATACATGTCTTGCTCATGGTCAGAAAAAAACCCTTATCTTTTAGTTGTGGGTGAGAAGAGATCTTAGTTCATGTCAATATACCTTGAGATGACTTCTGTTATCCAACATTGGTAATGAGCACTGTCAGATTTGGCATTAAATTATTGTTTGGTTAGAATGATTTGTGGAATTATTTGTTCTGTGAGTCTTCACGAAAGCAGTGTTCCAACATTAGTTTGAAATTCACCCAGTAATGTCTGTCTCTTAGACACAGTGCCGTAACTGGCTGAAGACTGGCAACTGCCTCTATGGGAACACATGTAGATTCGTACATGGCCCTTCACCACGAGGTAAAGGCTTTAGCAGCAGTTACCGAAGGTAAATGAAGAACTCAGCTTCATATTCAAATGCTTTTTCAAGCTGTTTTCTTGTCATCTTAAAAAAAATACAATGCAATGATGTGCCTTATAAAGAATATAGTTATTTTGGAAATATTGCTATTCCCTCACTTTTTGACTGTTGATTCTGAAACTGAAAATATTTTTGTTATTAATTTCTGCTTTAATAAATTTACCAATGATAATCAGAAGTGAAAATGAAATTATTGCAGTTTTGTTTTGCTCAAATTCTCTCTAGTAGAATAGAATAGAATAGAATAGAATAGAATAGAATAGAATAGAATAGAATAGAATAGAATAGAATAGAATAGAATAGAATAGAATAGAATAGAATTCTTTATTGGCCAAGTGTGATTGGACAAACAAGGAATTTGTCTTTGGTGCATATGCTTTCAGTGTACATAAAAAGACAAGATACATTCGTCAAGAATCATAAGGTATAACACTTAGTGATAGTGATAGGGTACAAATAAGCAATCACATCACATTAGGAAACAGTCAATATATATCGTAAGGATACAAGCAACAAAGTTACAGTCATGCAGTCATTAGTGGGAGGAGATGATTAGGGAGTAGGCGATTAAGACAACAAATTCTCAATCTCTCTTCATAAAATTTTACACCTGGCAGTGTGATCAGTAAATAAGTATGCTTTCACACTTTTATAACAAAATTATTTTTCTAGTTGTCAGTATAAAACAAAAATGATATACATGAGAAGTTTATTTTCATTAGTAACTCATGAAGAGCTTTAGTCTTACGTGTATTCACAATATGTAGTGAATTAATTCCTTCCACTAACAGATTTGCATCAGGTGAGATGAAACAGTAGCTAATTTTTGCTGTCTCCTATACTTTTCCATGCATTTTCTAAATTTGTTCATGGGAACAGGGATTGGAAGACAGATTTTGAGGTATGAAAAAGTAGTTTATAAAAGAACTAGGCTGCAATCCTATAAATAATTATCTGCAAAAAAGTCACATTGCATTCAAGGGGCTTACTTCGGGAACGCATGGCCAATTGTTTCTGAGAAATGCAGGAAAGGAAATGCAGGAAAAACAGGAAAGGAGTTTGAATTATTGTGTGGAATGGCAAACATTTCATTTCCGATTTTCATATGAATGTGGAATTATAATTGTGAACTTACGTTTTATAAATTATGGTTTAGTTTAGTTTAGAATACAAAATGTATTAAGCAGCAAACAAGCATCATATGGGCATTTTATGAATATATTAGGAGCCACTCTATAGCAAATTATCGTTGTCAAATGGACCAATAATGTTTATCATTATTGCAAAGAAAGTGATAATGATTCTTTGTTTAGTTTCAGAGGAAGCATGATGGTGCTACAGTGTAACTAGCAAACCATATTAGTGGAAAATTTAGGTCTTACATGCCACAAATGTAGGATGGCTGAGGGTAGGACTTCTAATCAATAAGGACGGGAGACATACTCAGATAAATATCAGGTTTACAGGAACATATAAACATACAGTATATTTACAGAAACATATAAAAACACCTTAGAGAAAAACCACTTTTCCCTCCAAAGCAAAGAAAAAAAGAACACGTAAAGATTGTTCTTGAAGTTAGGCTCTTCAATTACTGTAAGTCTCTAGTTAGTTAAACCAGAATAGTTCCTCAGTGGTGGGGAAACCAGAAACACCTTAGAAGGAGATCAAGAAAAGAGGGAGGGCACTCCAGCAGTTAAGTGTTGGACAGGATGGGAGCAGAAACAGATAGAGGAAGCAGAAGATGTTTAGAATAGGAATGTGAGATTAAAGTTGGTGAATAGACATTAATCTGTCATCTAAATTGTACACTATCGCACAATCGTTTCTGAAAAATCACTGAGATTGCATACTTAAATTCATTCAAGAAACAAGCTTGATTCTATATTTTTTTTACTTATAGTTTTATTGCTTTTTAAAATGACTAGAAGCATAAAGACAAAAATGCATACATTGTCAAAGAAAAAGACAAAATGTGCTTTTTAAAAGTGCAACAAAAAAGAAAACATGTATAACCTTTAATTATGTATAATAAGTGTAATCACAAATGATATGTTATGATTTTATACTTGCTCGTGGAATAGTTAATACAAATATTCAGTACTAATCACTGTTTTTAATTGCATAAGTATAAATAGATCAATAGATATTGTAGAAATAGGAATCCTCAGTGATATTTGGGAATTTATGCTATAAAGCCTAGATTGATGACTGATCATGGTGAATTGATTTTAAAGTAAAGCAGTTCAGATCAGTAAATGAAATCATTCAACACTATCAGGAAGAAATGATTTAAAATAAATCCCATTGTAATATCCACAGTTCTCGTGATCCACAGTTCTTCTGAGTACACATATTATTTTTTGCCATATGGTAATTAATGCATTTCATGAAGAAGTACAATTTCTAGATTGGAGTTCTTCTGAGTACACATATTATTTTTTGCCATATGGTAATTAATGCATTTCATGAAGAAGTACAATTTCTAGATTGGAGAAAGGCAAGACTTTGAAATCAATGGATTTCTGATTTTTTCCCCCTCTGCAAGCATGTAACTTGAGCTCTTTAAATAATCATTAAATCATCAAATGTTAAATAATCATTAAATCTTTGGGAGAAGACTTGTGAACTGCTTCAGCGTCCTCCCAGTGTGATTTCTGTCCTGTTTTCTTTTTCTTGTTTACAATATAGATTGGGAGCATAGGAAAAGTTGTATAATTCTGTTATTTATTGAGAGAGTAGGCTAGAGATGGGGTCTTGTAGCCCTCCAATTATTGTGACTCCAATTTTATCTTCTGTCCATAAAGTTAATAGTCAGAGATGATAAAAATTTTAATCCAATAAAATCTAGAAGAAAATCCTGTCTCTCAAAATGTTTGGGAAAATCAAATGTTTACTGTTAATTAAATAATCCTGTATATTACATGTTTTATTATTAATATATATTATAGAGACAGACGTGTGTGTGTGTGTGTGCGTGTGCGTACTGACAGAAACAAACACTATGCATACACAACTATATATCTACATATACTTTCTTATAAGATAATACTCCATTCAGATGGGAAAATGATTCTCTATTTTCAGGAATGCCTGGCTAAGACCTTTTTCAGCAGCCCTTAATTGTTTATTAATATTTTTCTATTAATACTGCTGGTTTTTAATATTTATAACATTTTTATTGATTTGGCTGTTACATGTAGTTGGTTGTTTTTTGTCTGTAAACCATTAGAAGGGCACATAGAATTTGGACCAGATATAAATAGAATAAATAAGAAGTTTTCTTTAGTATCAAGTTAAAATAAATGTATTCATGAAATTATATAATTGGATTATTATAGATTCATGTTTGTGTGTGGGCCACATTAAGCTCTATGTAACTAACTTAAATCTTAAGTAAAAATCTATATTCAACTTTTTGTTTTTCTCTGTATCTCAATTTCCTAAAGATATGCACTTTCCTTTTATTTATTTTTTAAATATAACTCATTTGAGGGCCCAGTGTGTGGGGATAACTCCAGGTAATGTATTTCTGTTATGCTGTTCCTGTTGGGAATGGAGACTCAGTTCAATTGGGAATAAATAAATAAAACAGGATAGGGAGGAAGAGTGAGAAAAAGGCTGTTCCTGAAACGCTACCAATCCTGGGGTAAAAAGCAGATCTATTTTCATTCAAAGAGGCAGAGATGGTGCTCTGCACACTCTGCCAATATACTTGTTTGACAGGCTGTGAAAAGTGTAATGAACCTGTAGAGGAAAATTAAAACCTTTTTTTCCTTTTCTGCCTCCTTCTCCTGTGCGCTGGTATGGAGAGTCCAAGTATGGGTTATTTCCTCATCTGATTGGCCAGGGACTGAGTTGCAAATTCTTTGGCCACGCCTCTTCCTCTGTCCGAGCTCCAGTTTTTTCAACTCAGTCGGCCTGAAGGGATGTAGATTGAATTGTTCCTGATAATTCAGTGTATAGTTGCAATTAATTGATTTTAATTCGGATTTTATTGGAAATTTTTTTTAAAAGAGTTTTGAATTGGTTGGAAGGTGTCTGGGGCGTTTGGGGGTGGCTTCAGCCTCCACGCCCAGTGCAGCGTTCGATCGCGGGCTAGCCGCCATTGCCACATGGTACCTGCAACAGCATTCCTGTTGTAATTGGTCTGGAGGAGTAATTTCATCAACACTAATTGCTGCCACAGCTGTTGTGGCTGAGTGAAGAGCCTCCATTAGCAGCATCTCTGCTGATTCTTCTACCTCTTAACAGGTTGGAGGAATGTTCCCAGCCAAAAAAGGCTAGAAAGGAGGCAGAGGGCCCTTCTACCAGGTCCAAGTCCTCCCATTCCAAATCCAAATCATCTGCTTCTGATAGGGATGCCCTTAGGAGACAAAAGTCATTGGAGAAGCACTTTGCTAAGGCCCAAAAGCAGGCCCATCATGCTGGCAGTTCTGAGGAGGCTCCTGCAACTGATAACCCAGTGACTTTGGTTCCTTCCTCACAGTCTCAGACAGCAGAACAATTGGCATGGTCTCCTAATGTTTTACCTGAGCCTCAAACCAATTCCCTAGTTGCTGTCAGGGAGGAAGGGGTTCTGACCTCTGGTAATTCAGCTATTGGAGCTCAGTCAGGGGTGGCAGTCAAAACATCAGCCCCTGCTGCTGGACTCAGGACATCTGAGTTCCTGGTCCAGGGATTACCTGTGGAGTTGAACAATGCTATTCTAAATACTATTGCCATGGGAATTGATGCTGCGTTAGCTGTGTGCAAACATTTGAAATGTTTTAAATTTAAAATACCTGTCCTATCTGTTTTGAGAAGTGTTTTGTGTTTAAAATAGCCTAGTTCTACTTCAATACTGAATGTTTCCAGTTATTTTCAGTCCTTATCAATATTATTTCACTTTCCCCTTTGGCAACTGTTTCCCACAGGATAATTGCTTACCTTGTTAACAAGATAACTGTTTGTTAATTTACTATTGAGAGAATAAAATTAGCAAATTCATGGGAATCCATTTTAATATTTCTAACTATAATAATTTAATTTCATATCTTTTAAATTATAAAGAGAATCTTTATCTTAAATAATAACATTAAATATCACCATTATTAAATTTTTCTAAAGCTATGTCTTTAAACATCTGGAGATGTTTACATCCATTTTTAAACTTCTAACCATCTTGGATTTTCTGCTTCGTTTAAGTCCTTGCCCTCCTCCAATTTAATATTTGTCTTACTGTACCTCAGGATTTTAAGTTGAGCTAAATCTGAATGTCAAAATAATAAGCATTTATATCTCATATTCAAAAAAATAATGTGCATTTTCCTAATAATTCATCCTATAATGGAAGAGTAAGATGGGGATACTGTCTTTCCTACAACAATATAGAGAATTTGTAAATTACACATTAGCTTCCATTGACTTAAATTTTTCACAATAGACAACTGCAACTAACTATACTTTTTCTTGTTGGAAAAAAGATTCTTGTACATTTTTAAAACTAGAAGCAAATACTTCGAATATCACTCAGGAACAAAATGAGAATGGTAGCAAACTAGGATGTGCCACTGAGTGATTAAATAAGAGTGAACATTCCTTGAAAATATTTCTATAGGCAGTCCCTGGGTAAAGAGCAAGTTCTGTTCCTAATTCTGTCTTTAACTGGAAGTTGTGTGTGAGTTGGAACTGCCTATTACTAAAAATGGTGGACAGCGTTCCCCTTCCTCAAGCTAACGAACTACTGACGCTGTGCAGTGCTTTCAGGATCTGCTGAAAACAGGCTTTATATTAAAAACACACAGCTTTCTGAAAGCATTGTGTCATTTCAGCAGTTCATTGGCTTGAGGAAGGATAACACTACCCATCATTTTTAATTATAGACAGCCTGTTTAGATGTAGTGGTGGTTCTTAAGGCAGATGTTCCTAACCCAGGGACTGCCTGTTATTTGTTTAATATTTGAAGTCTTTAGATTGCCAATATCTCTCTCAGGCAAAATAGATACGGTGTATGTTGCATTATTTCTCTCTCTACGTGTGGAAAACACCCATATTTTTGAATGTTAATTTTTATTACAGTTTAGTTAAGCTCAGTTATTCAAGCATAGGAAAAATGCATGTGAGTTGCAGATGCTTTGTGATTTTGGGATATAGATCAAATTTCATCTGTTTGTCTTTGTTGTGTAGCTATATATATGTGTGTATGTGTTTCAAAATGGGTATATACTGAGTTTTCAGTAGTTAACGTAGAATGAAGCGACATCGAGTATTCCCTCAGTTTTGAACTTGACAGTCTTCTTCAGATTTGAAGATGTAGAAAAAGAAAGATACTAATTTCTCGAGGTTATTGAGGTGATTAGTTACTTGCAGGCATCCCCCAAGCCAGATTTTTTTCAATGCAACTTATTATTTGTAAATATTAGGTACTTAAACGTAAAACTACTTCTCTGTATTACTTATAGTATTCTGTAATTTCAATTATGTGGAAAAAATCATTCTTGTTGAAATTAGTAACAAATCTATAATCTATCTGTTTCTAATCTGTGTCTTAATTCTAATTGATATATATACCTTCTTTAGAGAGCTTACATATTTTCTCTTTATACCAAAGTATTGTGTGCAATTGAAGGCAGCTCCTTTGATTGTTAGAAATGAATGCCAGGATCTTTGTGCTGACAGGAAAGAGCTCCTAGTAGATAATTTACCAGGACTTTGGCAGCCTTGAAATCTTGTAATTGCATTGTTTTTTTAGATGAAACAGTCTGTTGTGCAGAAAGTTGATATGCAGCAAATTCAAAAATTAGGGAATAGCCATATGTGATCAGGATTCCCTCTAAACTAATGTTAGATGTGAACCAGTGATAGAATATATTTATTCTTTAAATTTGTATGCCCCCCATCTAACTGATACAGCGACTCCGGGTGATTTACAATGTAATAAAAAGTACCCAAAACAATTAAAATGGGGGGATTGAGTAGAAAAGTTATAAACTGAGATGATGGGTGGCTTGGCGGTAGGGATCTTCTCTACTTGGTCAGCCGCCTCAAACATAGCAGACCCTTGCTGGGCCCCCAGGCCAAGCAACAGAGCCAAGTTTTTAGGCTTTTGTAGAAGGCCAGGAGTGTGGGGGCAAACTTCATCTCAACAGGAGAATACTCCAGACGGTGGGGGCCCCAGCAGAAAAGGCTCTTCTTCTAGACCCCGCCAGCCAAAATTCTTTAGCCGCTGGAATCCGAAGGCCCTTTCTGCTGGAACAAGAGGGGCAGGGTCCATCGGGGTGAGGCGGTCCCCCAGATAGCCTGGGCCCATGCCATAAAGGGCTTTGAAGGTGATAACCCACACCTTGAATTGAATCCAGAATCAAACTGGCAGCTTGTGCAGCTCATATAATAGCAGTGTCACATGTACCACCCGAGGGGCTATCCATGCCACTGCATTCTGTACCAGTTGTAGATTCCGGATACTCTTCAAGGATAGCTCCAGGTAGAGCACATATATTGTCACATGAAGAAAAGTTACTGCAATGAGAGTAATACTTGCTACCTGTGTCATGCTTGCTACCTATGACAGATAACAGTGGCGTTCAGAACACTACTCAACTGTTGTTTTGCCTCTCACCATCCTTTGCTGTGTTGTTGCTGTCTTAACTAACTGTGTCTTTCTTCTCCCAGGCAGCTCCACATAAGCACAGAGTTACAAGAGTCCTACCAGCTTCTTCACATCTATAACTTGTCAAAGAAATAGAAATTTAAAGCTGAGATTTTTAAGATGCAAGAGTTGACAGACTAGACAGACCCAATTTTATCAGGCTAAAATAAAATAAATAGCAAGTTTAAATAGATCAGCACAAAGTATTAATGCAGTGACATATGAATAGGAATGTATTCGTCATCCGGTATATTTATCCCTCCTGCTATTTCATGTTTTGATTACTGCAGTTTTCAAATTCTCTGTAGTTTAGTAATTGCCATTAACGGTGACCATATCACTGCAATATTTAAAAATGTGGCACCAGTTGCTAATATTTTTCTGGGCTTAATTCAGGAAGTTAATCTCAACTTTTAAGCAATTTAAATATTTGAGCCTATTCTATTTTGACTTTATCCAGATGTTAAAATTTATTAACAGACACAAAAGGCCCACCTTGGGGGCATATGAGAAAATTTTATGCACCATTTTCAGCAGTGGGAAACTCTCCTTCAGAATTAAGATCAGTTCTCATTCTTTAAGCTTTTTAGAAGGTGTCAGAACAAATTTATTTAATTACATTAATTAAATTTAGATTTATTAATTGTTAATATTTTTAAATGTTCAGATTGTTTTGTTTCCATAGACTTTAATTTAAACAAGCATACTTACCTTGGTGATATTTGTACTAAGGTAAGAAAGACATGCAGAATTACTTTTTAATGATAAATGTAAACAGTTCAGATTATTTTTTTATTTATTTAAATCATTGATTTATATTTATCATGCCCCCAACCATTTTTGAGAATAGCCAAAAAAAGAAGTGAAGCCTGGTCAGGAATTGGATGCTGTTGGAGATGATCGATCAACTGGCTTTGTTAGTTTGATTAGTTTGATTAGTTTAATGATTAAGTTAGGTTAGTCTTTGATTAGCTCCAGCTCTAAATGTTAGTAAAGTCTGTCATAGTCCAATTAATAATACCCTTGTTTATGCATTTTGTGTTGGTCATTGGTTAGAAAGGAAAATCTTTAATATTTATTTGGAAATTTTCTGAATGGAAAATTAATGAAAATGATTCAACTAAAAGGATTAAAGGATTGAAATACAGGTTCACATTAAGGTTTAATAACTCTTACGTATTTGTTCAGTCCATAGTTTTATCCGATATGGTTAAATAGCTGTTGTGGTATATCATAAAATGTCTATTTGTGTAACTTTTTTCTTTTCTTTGAGGAAATGAATTACAGTCTTTGAGAATATGCCCAATGATTTTTTTCCAGTGTGTTTGCATTTTCTCTACCATTGTTAACAGTAGTTTAGCTTTATTAAAATGATCAGACAAATTCCCTCCACCTCGGGCAAGATCAGTTGTTTTATGCATTAACATGACAGACAGGAACTGTGTTAAACAAGAAATTAGAAAGGTTGGGAAATGAAACTGAGCTACAGAACTGCGGAACTTAAAACCTATAACTAAGCTATCTTTCTTAAATAATAAATTCTATAGAAGCAGCTGTATTTTCTGTCTTCATTATACAGGTCACCAGAAAGGCCTACAGGGGACCTTCGGGAAAGAATGAAGAATAAGCGGCAAGACATTGAAAGTGAATCCCAGAAACATAATACAGAAGAACAGCCTTCTCCTGTTAGGGTAGGATGCATATATCTCCAGGATTTCTACAATAGTATAAGAAACAGAGAGGTGTGTCCTGTAAAATATAACTGGGCATAATAGGTTGGATCCAGGTTTGTGCCTTGATGAGCTTCTTAGATTTATAGACGGAATCAAGAGGATCACTGCTGATCTAATGGATGGTGTGATTTTTCACCAATTCCCCATAGTTCCTTGGTACTACTTTTCACAAAAACTATCCAGAGCAGTTTCTCAGGAAGCAGTGGGGCTGCAAAGGCATGAAGGAATTTGCAAATTTACAATCTTTTGTTTGAAATGCTGTCAGGCTTTCATGCGCCCCTACCTAGTGTTGATTTTTACCATCAGTTATTCAAATATAATAAGTAAACCACAGTGATATAGGAGCAGCTCCCCAAATTTCCTATTCAGTACCTGAAAAGCTACCAAATTGGGGAAGTGTAGAGTGCTCGGTGCTGTCTGAACTTGGTGGTTTTCTTGCAGATGTTTCATTACCAAACTAAGTAACATCATCTCTTTTGCATTTCTGGGTGCTGAAATAAGCTTTAGATGTGTATTTTTCAAGCCAACCTCTCTCCTCTTTCTTTCTATACAATTAGTCCTCAACTTACGACTGGTTCCTTAGCGACCAGTCAAAGTTACAACCAACCCGAAGCACAGGACCTATGACCTGGATTCAAAGTTAATGATGGTCGGGCTCCCTCCGTGGTCAAACTTTGGGCAGTTGGCCACACGGCTGCATTATGGCACTTTGCAGCCTCTTGCAGTCAGTTTAACAACAATTTTACCGAAAGCAACTAGTTACTTGCAACTTTTGACAAAACTGTATCCATAGCAAACCATTAATTTTGTTTAACAACCATGGCAATTTCTTAACAGCCACTGCAAAAAAAAAAGTTATAAAATTGACCCTATTACAACCAATATGACCTACGTACCGATCAAGCTTTATGACAGTCGTATGTTGAGGACTACCTGTACTCTACCACTCTTCCTTTGGAACTGAAAAGAATTATCTTTACAGGCAGTTCTTTTTTAAAAAATATAATACACATATATTTTGTGGGCAGTGTATTGACTGGGTCAAATCTTTTTTTAAACAATGCTAACAGTAATAATACAAATAAGTATACATAATCCTGATCTTCCAACTTCAACAATACCATTCTCTCTTTCTAATTCTTTATCATTTTTTCCATTAAGCATAAATAACATTTCTTTGCACCATGTATTTGTTATCCCCTACTAAGTTACTAATATTTAATATTTTGAAAATTACTCATTATTCCACCATAATTTCAATATCCCAAATGTCTAAGGTAAAGGTAAAGGTCCCCCGCACATGCATGCTAGTCGTTCCCGACTCTAGGGAGCGGTGCTCATCTCCGTTTCTAAGCCGAAGAGCCACCACTGTCTGAAGACGTCTCCGTGGTCATGTGCCTGGCATGACTAAACGCCAAAGGCGTACGGAGCGCTGTTACTTTCCCACCAAAGGTGGTCCCTATTTTTCTACTTGCATTTTTTACGTGCTTTCAAACTGCTAGGTTGGCAGAAGCTGGGACAAGTAACGGGAGCTCACTCCATTACGCGGCGCTAGGGATTCGAACCGCTGAACTGCCGATCTTCTGATCGACAAGCTCAGTGTCTTGGCCACTGAGCCACCGCATCCCCAAATATGTAGGACTACTAGTAAAGCCAAATATTAACAAAATTTTATCTCAAAATCCCCACAATTTCTAATCCTTAAAAGTTTAAATTCACAATATACTTTAACACACTATTAATATTAATAATACAATTATATTACCTAATCCTAAACTTCCACCTACTAAGCTTGGCTTATTTTTAATTATAATATATTCTATTATCTGTTGCTCTTTGTCTCTTTCTGCTGTATTATTTGAACATCCATCAGTAAGATTTTCTGTTTTTTAAAGAGATTTTTCTTTTTTTCTCTACACCTTTTTTTTAAGAGATTTTTCTCTCCCCCCCCCCTGTTCTATTATAAGTTTTTAAGGAATTAACTGATTGATTCCTACTTATTAATCCTTTCTCTTCATTATCTTTATCTTCTTGCATCTCATTTTGATTTTTCCCTTCCACTGCTTCTTCTAATTTCTCTTCTATTTCCTGATTATCATGTTGATCTCCCCCCTCAATTGTTGAGTGGCTTCTACACTCATTTCTTTATCTTTAGACAATCCCCTTGTCTCCTTATTGTTCTTTATAGTTTCATGCATGTTTTTAAGCATCAATTTTTCCCCCATTTGCCTCTATTATGCCCTTTACAGGCAGTTCTTGATTAACCACAGCCACTGGGACTGGAATTGCCATCACTGAATGACAACAGTCGTAAAACATGATGTTGTAAAACACGATGACAGTTCTAGCGCCCCTCTCATTGATGTTAAATGAAACACCATGGTCACTAAGCAAGAACATGGCATGGTGATATCTTGTAATCCCATCCCCAATGACTGCTTGTCAGAAGCCAGCAAAGAAGGTTGCAAATGGTGACTATGACCTGCTGTGATGTTGTAATTGTGAGCCAGGCATTGAGTGCTCAGATTGTGATTGTGTGACCATGGGGATGCTGCGATGGCCAGAATTTCAAGGACCATCCGTAAGTACCACTCATTTCGTGCTGTCACAAGTTTGAACAGTCACTGAACGAGTGGTTGTTCAATGAGGACTGCCTGAAAGAGTTTGTGGGGACGTTGTTAGGAGTTGTTATGCTAAGAAAAAAATTTCACTCTAAATACCTAACTTGTTGAATGACTGAATAGTTTTAATTTGGCCATGTGGGGCTCATACTTACAGTCACTTCAATTTTGTAAGTCTTTTCAAATACGTTTTACTCAGGTCAAGTGTCTTTGCCTAAGTTTCTTTTTTTTTCATACGTATACATGCCTCTATAGTTTTTAGAGTCATGTGGCAGTGAGATGGGTAGCATATAAATTTAGTAAATAAATAAACAATAAAATAACAGCTTATCTTTTTAAATCATTGTAGGAAGTTGGAATAATCACCAGTGTTAGATTGCATTATTTGTTAGAAAGTTCTAAATTAAATCAAATGTGGAAGTCTTATTATTTTGGATAGGAAAACTGGCTGATTCATCTGGAGAAATTGTCATTAAGAATCTGTATTTGAGGAGATACACTTTGTATTATATTATTTAAATATATATTTAATTTGTTAATTTAATTATTGGTGTCATAACACCGCCCTACTTAACAAAGTAACTGAAAATTTAAACATTTCATATCTTGTTAATGTGTGTTAATGATTGAATAATAGGATTTTTTAAAAAACTGAATAATAGGATTTTTAAAATTCCTTTCAGATGTAACAGAATAGTAGTATTCAATGAGAGAATTATCTACACACTGTAAGAAGTTAACTAAAGTTTCTTGTTTAATTACCGTGTTTCCCCGAAAATAAGACCCTGTCTTATATTTTTTGAACCCCGAAATAAGCGCTTGGCCTTATTTTCGGGGAGGTCTTATTATTTTGGGGTGTGTGGAGCAAGACGGGGCACCTCTTGTCATCTTAACTGATTTCCAGCTGTGTCTCCCTAACCTTAACCAGAGGAAATGGTATTTTTGGGGGGAGGGCTTATTTTCGGGAAAACACGGTATAGTTTCTTATAATTTATCATCTTGAACACTTATGCTGTATTTAAGACCACAGTTGGGACCAGAATTTTCTGTTGTTAAGCAAGGCAGTATTTATGCATGCACGCCGCCCATCTTGCGGATCAGGGCAACTTTGAGTGACTTGTATGTCATGGTGGGTTGGAAGGTATGTTTGATTGTCTTCCTGAAATATCTTCAGCTTCAATTTCTTCACCAACTGTGAGGCATTAGCTTCTAAGTTATGTTGATACAAAGTTGGAGCCATTCTTCCTTCTATGTGGACAATATATTGTGGCACTGGCTCCTGCATAACCTCAAATCATAATAGAGCCACCCTCTGTGCATAATAGAATAGAATAGAATTCTTTATTGGCCAAGTGTGATTGGACACACAAGGAATTTGTCTTTGGTGCATATGCTCTCAGTGTACATAAAAGAAAAGATACATTTGTCAAGAATGGTTATCATAGGGTTCAAGTAAGCAATCAGGAAACAATATGAATATAAATCGTAAGGATACAAGCAACAAGTTACAGTCATACAGTCATAAGTGGGAGGAGATGGGTGATAGGAACGATGAGAAAAACTAATAGTAATAGTAATGCAGCCTAGTGAATAGTTTGACAGTGGTGAGGGAATTATTTGTTTAGCAGAGTGATGGCTATTTCTAATAGCTAAGAAAGTGTTCATTCCCCCCCCCCCCAAAAAAAAGCTTTGTCTTTTTTCTCCAAATATATTTTGTAGTTGTGGGCAAAAAGTTAATTTTTTGTTTTTTCAGTCCAAAGCACTTAATTTCAAAAACATTTTAGGTTTATCAAGGCTTACTTTAATATTTTTGTGATGAGCTCAGAGTACTTTTTTCTTATAATTTTCTCATGCTCATCATTGTATAAACAGTGTTGCACTATGGACCTGTAGATGAGTATTCCAGTGTTTTGTTTTTAACTTTTCAACATGTCAGTAGCAATGATCTGTGAGTTCTGTTTTAAAGATTTGACCAGTTTTCCAGCAGAATTTTTTCAGATCTTGCCATAATCTCAACAGTTTCATGTAATTTCCATTTCTTAAACATATTGCTCGCTGTTAAACTTACTAGCTAGAAATATTCGGACTTGGAGCCGAGGTGGCGCAGCGGTTAGAGGCAGTACTGCAGGCCACTTTAGCTGACTGTGATCAGCAGGTCAGCGGTTCAAATCTCACCGGCTCAAGGTTGACTCAGCCTTCCATCCTTCCGAGGTAGGTAAAATGAGGACCCAGATTGTTGGGGGCAGTATAAATATACATTGCTTACTGGTGTAAACCGCTTAGAGAGTGCTTGCACTGTGAGGCGGTATATAAATCTCACAAATAAATAAATTGTTACAGCCCTCCTATACCTGATAAGGATAAATTGTCTTTGTTTTCAAATGCTCAGACAGCTGCTTAAATGTGCCCATAGTTGTTGAAAGTAGACAGAAGAATAACCACAATCAGAGAAGATAGAAGGTTCAGTATTAGTTCACCTGTGGAATTGTGTTCACCTGGCTAATTGTAGGTCTAAAGAATCAGTTAACCTTTTGGAGCCTTTCTAACAACTACATTTTAAAAAGTATTATCAACTGGAAGGTTGTCCAAACCTTTTCATCTGCCATACTCATTTTTTTAATAATTGAATTTGTAAATAACTTCATATATATGTATACATTAGATTTTCTGAATTATGTTGTTTACAAAGTTAAACTTCCTTACCATATTGAGGTGTTAGCTTCTTTTTGCATAGAGGTTCAGTGAAATATATCATTTGATTACTTTTCATGCAACTGTAGAGATGTTAGGGAAGTTTGTCAGAGCCATCAACAGAAGGTAACGACATTGGGAAAGAGCATTATATAGTTGTCTTAAAATACATATTTTGTGCACATTTTATATATTTAAATGTTAGAAGCCTGTAAATCAAAAGCTACTATTGGGAGACTTGCAGAACCAGGTTGGGGGGTTGATCATCTTAGAGAAAATTTATCCATGTGGTCGCTAAAAGTTGACATCAATCAGTCAGGACAAAAGTTATTTTAGAAATGTATTAAACCATGTCTTTGTCTAAAAGAACATGCAACCATGAATTTTTGGGTTTTGAATACTTTCCCACTTGGTTTATCCTTCTCCTTAAACTTCTATTTTAAATTATATAGAAATTCATGGGATACAAAATGTAGCATTGAATTATAATTCCAATTTTTGATTTGTGAATAGACTGTACCGTCAGTAAAATACAGGCCTACTTTGGGGAATCTAATTTTAAGAGATAAAGAAGTCCTTTGCATGTCTAGACTGCCCCATTGCTGTCACCTTGTATTTCCCTTAATTGCTGCTTTCCATAATGTGCAATGGGAGCAAAATATTACAAAACAGTCCTAAAGCCACTTTACAAACTGGCTTCCAAATTGTGATTTCTTTGGTAAATGCTGTTTGCTACAACTTCTACTTCACACATTATAGGGAATTTGGATTACCTGCAATGTCCAGGTTTTAAACTTTCATGAAGGGAATGAAGTAGCAACTAACAGTTGGACATCTGAGTATAGAAAATTTTCTGAAATTACCCATGAGCTAAGAGCTTTGTCCAAAGCATAATCAGTATTAGCCTTCAGTTTCATACTGATATTCAAGGACTTTAAAGCCAAGGGCTTGCTTCTGCTTAACTTCTGGAATTCTAAACCACAGTTTACCATTTGATCTGGAGTTATACTCTTCTCTGAGTAGGTTTCTTAATATATATTATTAAATGTATTAGAATTTTGCTATTTCACCATACAGTTTTTGAAAGTTAAGCGTTGAGTTATGAAGTCAGCCGTGGACTCACACCACAACAGATAAAAGTAACATTAAAATAGATTTCATGTTCTGCTTTGAAAAACGCTAAGTAACTTTTTAATCTTTTCTTCTGTAGAAAGAGTCTACAAGAGGGAGGCACAGGGGAAAGGAGGATATTAAAATTACTAAAGAAAGGACTCCAGAAAGTGAAGAAGAAAATCCTGACTGGGAAACAAATAGAGACGGTAAATAGAATATGCCATTAAACCTTGCAAACAAATTAACATGTATTTGGACTTGCTATTATAAACCTTTTATAAAGGTCAAGCAAAAGATAGATTGCCTACAGAAATCGCTTGATTTTTCTCATCTCTCCCCTACCCCTGTAGAGTGGAGAAATGGGAGGGGAAGAGCGTTCAAGAGAATACTCTAAGCCAGAGCTGTCAAACTTTGCGTCATGTACTGGCCACGCCCATGCCCGGTTTAGCGAAGGGAAAAAGTCACGTGACACTGCCATGACGACGTGAGTTTGACACCCCTGCTCTAAGCTGTTTGCATTGTGTATCCGCAACTCTGATCCCCAGTTGCCAATGTGGTTGCATTGCTTTTGATGCATAGAAGAGCAAACAACTTCCTCTCTTCCTCTCCGGTCTCTCTACTTTTCTTTATCCCATAGAGTGCTCTGTTTTGAATTTCAAAATAATACTATAAGCTATTTATGTAGCCTACAGAAATCACTCCCCACCATGCCACAGAGTAGAGAGATTGGAATAAAAGAGATTTCAAGTTGTTTGCATAGTGCACCCACGGGTCCCAGTCCCAGACTGCCGGTATGGATGCATTGCTTTCAGTGTTTAGAACAGCCAAGAGTTTGCTTGTTTGCAGTCTCCTCCCCTACAGTCTATCTACTCTGCAATGTGTGTGTTTGGAAGCAGGTGGGGGGGAATGCAGTTCAGGCACAGGACAACACATACTAACTGTAATGGCAATAACATGACTGAGGGACTGTTGTGATGGTTGTAAATGGTTATAAGTAGACTATAAAGTTATTCTTCCAGTACCATCGTAACTTTGCTGAACAAATGGTCGGTAAATGAGGATTACCTCTTTGCATTGTACTGTCAACTTACAGATTATTTAATAACACTCTTTGACGGCATTAGGATGCACTCCTGGTATTGCCTTGTTTGAGATGTCATTAGTATACAAATTTCTAGAAGAGCAAACCCTTGTATGCTGTTGCTACCTAACTCGGGAAGCAAAAACAGCAGAAAAGATGACAAAAGGAGGACCTGGGAGGGGACTGTGTTCACATATGAAGGGCAACACTGAGGGATTTAATTGTAGAGGTTACTGATTCTAATTAATACTCTAATGGTCTCTTTAGTGCTAAAAGAGCCAGTTCGATAATACAGAAGCAATAGCAAAGGCACTTTTTTCTGTTCCTTTCTTCCTGTTATAAATATTTTTTATCTCTTCTCTCTTTGGGAAGAAAATTTGGATTTGCATTTAATACAGTCTATGGCTAGACTATGAGAATTAAATGGAGAAAACACATATTCACTTTTGAATCTGCTTACACTACTGCCACTGCTGAATAACATTCAAAAATCATGTTCACTGCGTAATTGGAATCACTCTTAAATGAAATGGGAAATCATAATGGTGGTATATATTGACCTAGGACAGTGATGGTGAACCTATGGCACCCGTGGCACTTGTGGCACGCGGAGCCATATTGGTGGGCACGCGAGCTCTGGTCCGGCGCGCGCATGCTGATTTTTGGGCCTTTTGGGCCCACTGGAAGTCCAGAAACAGGTCGTTTCCGGCCTCCAGAGATGGTGGGGAAGGCCCGTTTTTTGCTCTCCCCAAGCTCCAGAGCCTTTCTAGGAGCCTGGGGAGGGCGAAAACGGCCTCCCCCCCGGAAGCCCTCTGGAGGCCAGAAATGGCCCGTTTGGAAGTTGGGAAACAGGCCTCCGGGAGGAGGCCGTTTTTGTCCTCCCCAGGCTCCAAGAAAGGCTCTGAAACCTGGGGAGAGCGAAAAACGGGTGTGCCATCGCGTGCTAGGAGTCGGGGGGGAGCATGGAATTATGAGTATGGGCACGCACGCGCTCCCCCTTTTGGCAACCATCACTGACCTAGGATTATTATTTTTTTAGTGTGTTTGTATAAAGAGCTTACTAACCGGTTTTGTTCCCTTTGCCCTTTCTGCCTTCTTTTTTGTAACTTAAGATTCTGATAACGGAGATGTTAATTATGATTATGACCATGAATTGTCTTTGGAAATGAAGCGCCAGAAGATCCAGAGAGAGTTAATGAAGCTTGAAGAAGAAAACATGGACAAAAGAGAAGAAATAGTAATTAAAAAAGAGGTTTGTATCTTGAGAAGAATCACTGCATAGTCATAAATAACTAAAGGAGTGGATATTATTGAACAAATTAACAAATCTTCAGGATAGTAATCCCTGTTAGTCAGATATATACACACAGGTGTGTGTGCAAGAGAATGATTGATAATACCATATAGATACTATACACACACATACATAAGAGCTGAGGTGGCGCAGCGGTTAGAGGCAGTACTGCAGGCCACTTTAGCTGACTGTGATCCGTAGGTCAGCGGTTCAGATCTCACCGGCTCAAGGTTGACTCAGCCTTCCATCCTTCCGAGGTAGGTAAAATGAGGACCCAGATTGTTGGGGGCAATGTAAATATATACATTGCTTACTGGTGTAAACCGCTTAGAGAGTGCTTGCACTGTGAGGCGATATATAAATCTCACAAATAAATAAATAAATAAATAAATACCCTAGTTGTAGTTCTGAATCCGAACTGTTACATGACTCCTACTAGCATGGAAAGCTGATGACATGTATTGATATTTTAGACTACATTTTAAAATGTCTGATGAATACATCAGCTTGTTTTCTTGCCAAATAAATAATGAAATTTAAAACTTAGCATTTTTTTTGTCCTTCAGTGGTTCTTAGAGGCTATGTATGCATGTGTATAATGAATATTAGATAAAGGAATTGCTTTCTGGTATGGACCAATTTCATTGATACTTGGTTGTTATTTGTGGCAAGGTCATTACTAGATTTTATAAAATACTAATTGTTTCTTTTTAAGATTTCTCCGGAGGCTGTTAGATCAAAATTATCATCCTCACCTTCACCAAGAAAATCAAGTAAATCTCCAAAATTAAGGACAAGCCCTAAATCTTCCTCCACTGCCACTAAGAGGGAGAAGAAGGTTTCAGCCGTATCTTCCCCACTCCTGGAGCAACAGAGGTAAGTAGATTGGCATATTTTATAACAACATGGTTATCTCTTACCTTGATTGTTGTTGTGGGTTTGTGCTTTTGTTTGCCAAGCAGTCCTATGACCCCGTGGGGGTATTCCCAACATGGAAGCGACCAGCAATATTGGCAAGCTATGGTTTTATATGAAATCGAATTTTTGTGAGGGAGACTTCTACGAAATTTGTAAAATGCTAAACGCCTGGCATTGATTCTAGACCTGGTGTCAGTGTTCCGAGTAACGCATCCACCAAAAGCAGAACTCTGAGGCAGGTAGATTCCTCAAAGAACATGTTTATTGGATACATCATATTGGCACAGCTAGTGAAATCCAACTCTAAAAGTTCCTGCGGTTTTATAGCCTAATTAAAAGGGCAAATGTTCCCCTCCCCAGATGTCACCCCGGTCATATTGTCCAATGAAAGCTGGCAGGCTGCTTGGTCACTCCTCTCCTCCTTCAACATGACAAAGGTCATCTGTTGGGATGACCTTGGTTCCCACAAGAAAACACTTTGTTTTGACTGTTAGCCAGTCTATCTACTTCCCCCTCCCTTCCCCCCTTCAGAATTCATGGCAACTATGAGGCAGCAACAGATGGCTTCAGCCAGCTTCGCTTCAAAGTTGACACCTGATTTTTAGGTGAAGACCTTTTATATGACAAGGATTTCTCCTCCGTTTTCCCCTCAATGCAGTTCCGTTCAGATCTGCTTTGGCAAATAACTCTGGAGCAAGTTCTGAGGATATAGACGGGAAAGTTAATTTCTTTTCTCCTGGGTGATTGGATTTCACTCTTTGTGTGTGTACACTTTTGCCAAATGGAAGTTTGTGTAGCAGGTAGGCCTATGCAACCAGCTCTTAGGCAGAGGCACATACAGAAGATTCATCCATGGCAACCCCGTCAAGAACCGCAATTGTTCATTTGAATGACTATGGGAGATCTCAGGTAGACGTTTAATGCAATGTTTATGTGCTCAGCTACTAGATCACTTTTGTGCTTTAGATGTCAGAACATATCGCATGGGCACTGAGGTAATATTATTATAATACAAGCTGATTAAAATTTTAAAATACTGGCTTGTGTATTGGTTTTTAGAAATTCAAAAAATAACCACAATAAAAAGAAAGGTCCTCGCACGCCTAGCCCACCACCTCCAGTACAAGAAGACTCCACCCAAGGGAAAAAACATAAGGAAAAATATAAAGCTAAAGAGAGGGTAGAAGAAAAGCCAAAGGAGATAAAGGAAAGGGGACGTGATTTTGAGAGACATAATAAAGAAAAAAAAGAGAAGCAAAGGTAAATACAGTTTGTTTAGTTTTTCGGTATTATTATCATTTTGTTCAGCACATCTTCAGGTTACTCCTAAAAGGCTAGAGCAAAGTATAACATTCAACAAGCAGCCATGGTCTCGCTCAACCCAATTTTGTTATCTTCTTTCTCTCTGTGTCGTCCCCCATGCATTCCCAAAATGTGTTTCAAGGAATCTTTCCATCTTCGAAAACAAATGTGAGACAAATGAGCTTTGTGTGTGAGAAAATGAATGGGAAAGGAAACCACTTGCTTAATGGAAATATGCCTGGGATCAGAGATGTCAAACTCAAGGCCCACAGGCCGGATCCGGCCTGCAGGGTGCTTAGATCTGGCCCCGGGGGGCACCCTGGAAACAGCAAAGGGCCGGCCCATAGTGCCTCTGCCAGCAAAAACGTAGCTCGGGAGGGCTGCAGGTGGCCCTCCTGAGCTCCATTTGCGCTGACAGAGGCTTGCAGGAGACCATCACAGCCGAAAACAGAGCTCGGGAGCCCATTTTCCCTGGCAGAGCGCTTGGGCCGCCACAGGCACCCCCAACACGAGTGATGTCGAGCTGGCCATGCCCACCCTGGCCCCCCAAAGTCAAACACTGCCCTGATGTGGCCCTCAATGAAATTGAGTTTGACACCCCTGCCTTGGATGATTGGTGTTAATGGATGCCACTTAGAGAGAGTCGAGTGTGACTCCTGACATGCAAATGTCTTACTGGCACCAAATCTTGGGTGGCTTATCTTTTTTTTTTAATTTGTGGAAATAGATATCAACCAGTTATTTCCATCTTCAGATCCCTGACATTTTTTTTAGATTTTTTAAATCCCACCTTTATTACTTATAAGTAACTTAATGCAACAAACATACCAATATTCCTTCCTCTGCCTATTTTCCCCATAACAACAATCCTATAAGGTACGTTGAGTTGAGAGAGAGTGACTCTCATCCATCAGCTTTCATACCTAAGGTGGAGCTAGAACTTACCTTCTCCTGGTTTCTAGGCCACCACCTTAATCATAGGACATAGAATCATAGGGCTGGAAGGAACCTCAGAGGTCTTCTATCCAACCCCCTGTCAAAGCAGGAAACCTTACGTTTTCCTGGTCCAATGGTTGTCCAATCTGTTTTTGAAAACCTCCAGTGATGGTGCATCAATAACTCCCAACATGCAAGCTATTTTAGTGATTAATTGTTCTCCTGTGCGCTGCTTGGAGAGTCCAAGCATGGGTTAACTTCCATCTGTTTACCAGGGACTGAGTAAGAAATATCCGGCCACGCCTCCTCTCTGGCTCCACTGAGTAAGTTGTTTTATTCAGTCTGACCTAGAGGGACATGAAAACTTTTTCTCTACTCGGTATCATGAGCAAACATTCAGAAATTAACAATTGGACTTCTCTTTAACTTTACCAACATTTATTCGACCTTTTTCATTGAAATGGGAGCGGGCGAGAACAAGGAGACTTCCTTGCTGCCCAGCGGCTTGTAATTTGCTGCCAGATATTGGAGGTTAACCCATGCTTGGACTCTCCCGCAGCGCACATAGAAGGAACGTTCTGGTAAGACAACGTTCATTTTCACTATCAGAGAAAAAATATCGAAGTTGGATCTCTCTTTAACAAGCTTGCATTACTTCTTGTCTTGCCTTCTGGTGCTTTGGAGAATAAGTTATGCCAAACTGGCATTTATAGTATATTTTCTACCGTGTTTCCCTGAAAATAATACATGTCCTGATATTAAGCCCAACAGGGCTTTTCAGGGCATACGTTGAAATAAGCCTCCACCCAAAATAAGCCCCCTTCCCTAACTACGTACACGCATCCCCATTCCCTGCAAAGACCGGCCAAAAAAGAGAAGCGGTGAAGCTGCCAGATGCTGGTAAGATGTTCAGGCACAATTTGGGGGTAGCAGGGGAGGCGGGGAGGGGCGGGCCGCAAGACACGCATCTTATCAGCGTCTGGCTTCTCTCCACCACTACTCTCTCTCAGCCGGTCTTTGCATGGAAACTCCTTGCAATGTAAAGAAAAATTTCTGAACGAGCTGCCGCCACCCGGGAAAATAACGTGAGTAATGGGCTCTCTTACAGTGCCTCTTCTTCTCCCGAGTGGCAGCGGTGTGTCCAGCTCACCAAATCTGGCCTGCTGATCTCGGGCAGCAGCGGCTCTGACCCAATCCTCGCATTGCTGCGGGCAAGAACCGGCCACGCCGATCCCGCTTCATGGCTGCGCAGATAGCCCGCACCGGCCACTGCTTGGAGTTCTGGCACCAGTCTCCCTCCCTCCAGTCCCAAGTCGACAGTGCTAGGGCTGGCAGGAATTTTTTTGCGGCCGTTCTTTTTGCGGCCGCTACTAAGAGAAGGGGCCTGGGAGCTAGGGTTTGCAGGAGCGGCCCCCGCGAGGCTGTTCCGCGTGGATGGCAGGTGCGTGTGGGGCATGTTCCCCCCCTTCGCCCCCCCCCCGCCTCGCCTCCTCACCTTGGGAAGCTACGAAAAAGCTGTCACGATTGCTGGATGCGGCGGCCTGAGCTGTACCGGCGAAGCAGCTGGTTGTCGCTCTGGCACCAGTCCCCCTGCCGCGGGCTGAGGTTTAGGGGCCTCCTGCACCCCAAAAATAATAAGACCCCCCCGATAATAAGGCCAAGGCCATATTTCGGGAGTCAAAAGAAAAACCCGGTAGGAGGAGTATGTTTCTCCTTTAAATGGAGATACGCTGCCTCAAGCTATAAATAACAGTATCCATGCTGTTGTTAATGACAATGTTGGCTGTATGACTATTCCTCAGGGATCCCTCAGAAAGTTCCCACAGACAGAGACGTTCACCTAGTCCAGAAGACCATTCTGGTAGCAATTCTTCTTCGCGAGAGTATTCTCCTGCCACAAGAAGAAGGCAGACATCTTGGGCTCCAGCTAAATCCAGCAGCCATAAACATTCTTTTTCACCCCCCCGCAGGTAGGATTTTTTTAAAAAAATATTTGTGTCTGTGTATTGTTATTTTATGTCTATGTATTTTAGACTTCGTTTATTCATGAGAGTTTGCTGCAATGTGAAAGCTACATTTTATTACATTTTTTATCTCACCTTTATTACTTTTTATAAAGAACTCAAGGTGGCAAACATAGATAATATTCCTTTCTCCTCTTATTTTCCCCATAACAAAAACCCTGTGAGATGGGTTGGGATGAGAGTGATTAGCCCAAGGTCACCCAGCTGGCTTTGAGTCTCTTGTTCTTATTGTTTGTCCCACATGGTCCCACATGGTTAAAGGGTCTGCTTGCGTTTGCAGTGTAATTGCTTACGCTCTGCACTTTATTACTTAAAATGTAATAAAACATATTTTGAACATCGGGAAGGACTGAAAACAAGCACAATTTAATCATAGCATACCAAGGATGGGTAACCTCTGTCCTATACACAACTCATTAAGGTCCCCAAACGAATACTCATTCCTCCCCCCCACCCCGTTTGATATTCTGAGACTTGATACTGTCCTAACGCCCCCACAACCTCTAAAAAAACATACTTGTTTCATTTCAGCATCATTGATAACAGCTATTTCAAAGTTTTTATATTTGGGATTACTGCTGGGTAAGGAAGGGATAGCCTTCACCTGCATGCACCAGCTCCCATTGACGAATTTTTCCCATTGTAGGGAGTTTTTGGAACAACTTCCATTAACATAAGGGGGGGGGGTATTTCAAATTCTTGTTTTTGGGAGAACATTTTTAAAGGGAAATCAATGCTGGCGAAGAAGGGATAACCATTCTCTTATCAGCTCCAATGATCCTCTTTAAAAACGGATTCTTCCTCAATTTTTATTCTAAAGCCTAATTCCTGTGTGGGAGACAGAGTGTATGTGTGGGAGAAAATAGAACATTGGATTTTCCTTTGTGTTTATTACAGAGGATTTTGCAAGTATTCCAGGGTTGCCCCTACCTATTTTGGATGGTGGCCTCTCTCATAGTTGGGATGCAAGCCTTTCACAGTTGCCTAAGGCAGGTTAGAAAAATATCCCATACTGGTAATAGAAGAAGTAAAGTTGAATATAGGGTATTCTGCACGCAGGGTGAAATCATGAGCTTTGAGAAGTGCTATAAGTAAGCAGATGAAAATTGATCTATAATCTAACAGAGTTTGCCCAGGGAACGCCTGTTGTTGGTTATACAGTATACGGATATTTAAAAATGATTTGATTACTTGCATATTTTTAGCCACCCAAAGCCAAACATACTGTTCAGGTATTAATGAAAACAAATGCCTAGCAAGGAAAATTGTGTACAGGCAAGAATCAGCTTGGCTGTGGAACTTCTGCTCTACTTTTGGAACCAATCTGAATGCAATTTTAGCAAGAGATAATTATAAATGTTTGTGTGAATAGTGCTCAAAATGTGTGTAGCACCGAGATGCGTATACAGTTCTATGTTCGCAGGTCTGCTTCACCACCAACACAGCATCATTCTCCTGTATCGTCGATGCATCATTCTTCTTCATCTCAGTCGGGTTCTTCTATTCAAAGACGTTCCCCGTCACCACGTCACAAAAGAACCCCTTCCCCCTCTTACAAAAGGACAACTTCCCCGCCTGTAGGTCGGTCTTCTTCTCCGTATCCTCACCGAGGATCACCTTCTCCACAGCAAAAACAGGCGTCTTCCAGGCATCGTTCACCAGTTAGAGAGAGAAGCCGGCATGATCACGAGCGGATTTCACAGTCACACGATCGTCGCCATGAAAGAAGAGATGGTATGAATAACCATAAAGACTGTATGAATACAGATAGTCCCTATTTAATGGAACCATTCTTTGTCGTTGTTGTTCAGTCGCTGAGTCTTGTCCAGCTCTTCACAATCCCTTGGACCATAGCATGCCCAGAAGCAACCCCCCCGGTCCTCCACTGTCTCCCAGAGTCTGCCCAATCTCATGCCCACTGCATCAATGACACTATCTACCCATCTCATCCTCTGCCGTCCCTTTCTCCTTTCGCCTTCCGTCTTTCCCAACATCAGGGCCTTTTCCAGTGAGTCCTCTCTTCTTGTTTGCTTATGCCTTTTAATAAAAGTTGTTAGCTTGAAAAGACGCTACTAGATTCAAGGAGCATCTGCTTTCAAAAGTATTTTTCAGAACCATTTTACTACCTTTTCTCTGAATGTGGATGTTAAACAAAATATGCAGACTTTCAAAGTGGGGAAGTAGGGCTTTTTAGAACTCTTTGGATTAGGAATTAGAAAGGTCTTAAGACTAGCAATGGTAGAATAAGAATTATGCTTAATCAGCATCAAACATAAATATGTGTTGTTCACCGCAAAAATTCCTTTGAAATGTTTTCTCTTCTATGTTTCCCCCCTGCTTTTTAATACAGGTAGTCCTTGACTTAACGGCCATAATTGAGCCCAGAATATATGTTGCTAAGTGAGAAATTTGTTGTGAATTTTGCCCCATTTTATGACTTTTCTTGCCACGTTTGTTAAGTGAATCACTGCAGTTGTTAAATTAATAACCCAGTTGTTAACTGAATCTGGCTTCCCCATTGACTTTGCTTGCCAGAAGTTTGCAAAAGGTGATCACATGACTCCAGGACACTGCAACCGTCATAAATATGTGTTAGATAAGAATTACTCTCATCAGAGGCGAAATAGATCTTTTCCTGAAACTCTGACATTATAAAAAGAAAACCGCAGTTTAAATGCTAAAGTATAAAATATTTATTTCAGTACAAAAATAATAAATCACATCTTGGCTATAAAACAGGTCTTGCTTCTTACAGAAGCTGAAGAGAAAAGGAAGAAGAAAGAAAGGAATGTACACATGCGTACTAGGAACATATTAATCACGTGCTCAGGAATAAACCATTATATTTGATAGGGATGCATCTCCTCTGCATATACATGTAACAGGCAATATATAATCACTGCCTGACAATATGAACCAGCTGTGAAGCATCCAAATGTAAATCACGTGATCATGGGGATGCTGCAACAGTCCTAAGTGTGAAAAATGGCCATAAGTCCCTTTTTTCAGTGCTGTTGTAACTTTGAACGGTCACTAAATGAACTGTTGTAAGTCAAGGACTACCTGTACTATTAAGTTGATCATATATTTACATTTGTATTTATTTTACTTCCAGAAACAAGAGGAAAAAGGGGAAGAGAAAGAGACAACAGGGATGAACGGGACTATGACCAAGAGCAAAGTACCCCCAGAGATCACAGAGATGATCGAGAATCCCGGGATGGACGGGATCGAAGGGAAACCAGAGATAACAGAGAACGCAGAGATCCAAGAGAATCTCGGGACGCTCGGGACTCACGTGATGCCAGGGATTTCAGTAGAGACAATAAAGAAAGCCGGGATCAGAGGGACTTACGTTCTACACGTGACTCACATGACTACAGGGACAGAGAGTGTCGAGAACACAAGAAAGAGGAGCAGTATTTGGAGGAATCGCGTAGCTATGCAAGAGCCCATGGCAGGGAAGATAATTCTCGTGCTGAAAGTCGGACGGATTCAAGAAGTGAAACTAGAAATGAATCCAGAACATCTGGAAGAAGCAGAGGGAGAGGTCCTGAATTAACAGACAAGGGTATATAATAGATGAAATAATAGGAATGTTACTCTATTCGTTTACATAAACATCTGTTTAATCAATAGGGTAGAAATGAATTGCACTACAGTTCATTTCTTTTTATGACTTCACCAAATTTAGTCACCATTATCCATAGTACAATGATCCTGTGCGTATTTCTTAAAAATTATTAAATAACGTGGAACAGATGGCAATAATTCACATGGATTTCTCCTTTTAGTAAGGAAAAACATTGCCCTGTTTATCTTAAAAGAAGATTAGTTAATTTTAGTCTCACATTGCTATTGAGGAGATCCTTTCCTTTAATTCACTGATATGAAATGAATTAGTTTTTAAAATGACTGTTTAGGAGATTGTATGAATGCAAACTCCTTTGCTAAAGCAAAACTATTGAAAATTATTCTAAAGATTAGCTTTTGCTTGAGAAGGATTGTTTGCCAGATGATTTTAAACCTTTCTGGTTATGGTCAAACAAGGCTTTCCTTTTCATAGTGCTGGATTTTTTTTTGATTTTTTTTTTCAACATTAGTTTTCTGAATCTGAATTCCTTTTAATTCACCACAAAGTTTGATCTTGGCTCAACTGAGGAGTTGAAAGCTCATAGCTCTTAAATTGCTAATCAATCTGTAGTAGCTAATCTCTGGCAATAGAGATTTTTTCATGTTTTCCGTGTGTCTTGTTTTCAATAGGCAATCGAGGAACAAGAGGCTCTCAAGTTGATACCCATAATTCTAGTAGTAGCTACCATGACAACTGGGAATCACGGAGCAATTACCCTGACAGGGATCGCTATGAAAGCCGTGAACATGCAAGAGATTCTTCTTTTGAAAGAAGACACGGAGAAAGGGATAAGCGTGACAATAGAGAAAGAGGTAAGTACTCTTCTGGAGTGGTTTTTTTAACCATTGACTTATTAATGGATTCTTACTAAAAGGGCAGAATGGTAGAATAACATTAAAGATGAATGCAGCTGTGAAAGTTACACTGACTTCATGAACCTTAATTACAAGCACTAGTAATTAGCTAGCTCATTTAGCACAGTACTGTTTGCTGAGCAAATTTCCTAAAGAAATATTAAATTCAGGGTCTTTTTTGCTCTACAGTGGAGGTTGTCATTTCCCTCTTCAACCTTCCATCTCCATAGATTTTTATCATTATGGATACTCAATCTAAATAAGACCTTCAGAATTAATTATTTCACAACTGTTGCAGTGATTTAACATTAAAGCATTAGTGTGCACAAATATTGGAAAATAAATTGGATGATTATAAATTGGAATTAAAACCTGTTTCTCATTACAGATCAGAGGCAAAGCTCACCCATACGACACCAAGGAAGAAATGATGATATTGATCGTGATGAAAGACTAGAAGAACGAAGAGTAGACAGGAATGAAGATAGGAGGGATGAAAGACCTAGGGAGCGAGAAAGGGAGAGGGAAAGAGAGAGAGAAGCAGAACGTGATCGCGCCCGTGAGCGAGAACGTGAGAGAGAAAGAGATAAGGACAGGGAACGGGAACGGGATAGAGACCATGACAGAGAACGGGACCGAGAACGGGAAAGGGAGCGGGAAAGAGAACGGGAAAGAGAACGAGAACGAGAAAGGGAAAGAGAGCGGGGCCGGGAAAGAGACAAAGAAAGGGAACGACAGAGAGAGTGGGATGACAAAGAGAGAGGAAGAGAAGAACGCAGGGACAAGAGAGAAGATGTCCGTGAAGAAAGGACCACAAGAGATAGTCGTGAAGAGAGGAAATCAAAGTGAGTTTGTTTTTTAAAAAAGAAAATAAATAATTATGCAGCGTGAGACACTAAATGGAATGAACGAGTTATACCCAACATTATCCAAACAAACATTGACAGTTCATATGTCTTCCTGTAAACGTTTTTTTTAAAAAGAGGATTCTTGACATTCAATTTAAATTTTAAAAGTTGGTGTGTAATAGTCGTGTTTGTATTTATGGTAGAAGATGAATGAGATTTGTTAGAACTTAAGTACCTAGAATTTAATGACTAACTTTTTCTTTTTGGGTAATGCAGAAAACGTCACAGAAATGAAAGTAGCCCCAGCCCTCGGAAATCTCCTAAACGCCGCCGTGAACATTCACCTGATAGTGATGCCTACAATAGTGGAGAAGATCAGAGTGAGTGAAAGCATGTACTTACTAGCAGGAGTTGGCCACACAGTTCCTATGAACGCAACACCCGCTCTGTTCTAAGATAGGGTCTGCCAACCTTCAAAACTTGTGAGATTGCAGCTTTTTCTAATTTACAAGGGTTTTTTTTTTTTGTTCTCACTTGAGATTTGGCAAGATTTTGACCATCCATTATTTGTTGGTCCATTATTTTTGGTACCTAGAACATCGTGTGATATTATGCAGTGGTATCTGCAGCTGAGGAAGTTAAGCTAAATTGTACAGTTAAACTCCTCCATATAGAAGTATTTACAGGTAGTCTTCACCAGTGGTAATTGGGACCAGGAACTCCCACCACTAAGCAACACAGTTATAAGGCACAGTGTCACATGTCTGCTTTGACTTACAATGGCAGTCCCAATTGCCATGGTTGGGTGAATTCTACATGTTCACAGTTCCCAAAGTCAGCTGATCACCATTTGCAATCTCCTGCATGCTTCCCCATTAACTTTGCTTGTTCAAAGTTGGCAGTGAAGATCGCAAATGGTGATCACATGACCACATCATAATTGTTGGCCGCTTGCCGAGTGCCCAAATTGCAATTACATATTTGCGGGGATGCTGTGATGGCTGCCTGCAACCATGGCCTACTTCCTTCCTTTTAGTTCCAACAATCTTTAGTTCATTCATATAATGTTGTAGAACTTGGTTTCACTTCTTTTTTGTCCTTTCTCACAACAGTTTCAAAACTTTAATAAGTCTCTTTTGTAAATCCAGGGTGAAAAAAATTATCCAAGTCACTCTTTGTTTACTGTTTGTATGTCCCTTTTAACTATGAAGTGGAATAGAGCAATTTGTTGATACTGCCATTGTTAAGAAGGCCAAAGTGCATTCTAGAAAACCTATGAATCAGTAGTGTTTAACAGCCTGACTTTAAAACCGATTATTTTTTAAATTCATTTGACTTTGGAAAGGAGGGATGTATTTTTTGTTAGCGGAGAAATCACTCCATAGGTCGATGGATCGTTGCTTCCCTTTTGAAAACATACTTACTTAGAAAATAAAACCCGAGATTCAAATCTAATTAACAAAATATTTATTTCAGTAGAAAAGTAATAAAAAGAATCCTTATTAAGCTTATTAATCTACATTTTATCGGCTAAGGAAAGAATCACTTCTACCTTGGTAGAAATGGCGAAGAGAAAAGAAAGGAATTGACTTCTGGAATGCAGACATGCGTAGTAGAATATATCATACGTCTGCTTGACCATAAATACAAGAAAACAGTAGAAAAAACAGAGATGCACAAACTGACAATATTCACATCGTGACATTTTTAGGAGAAGAAGAATGTGTATACGTGCTGATGATTTTCCTACAAGTAACTTTCATGTCAAGCCTCCAATCTTAAGAATAATTTCCTCTTCTCATAACAAAAAATATAGCTGGATTTTTCTTCTTCTTTGCTGTAAGTTAAAGAGTATTCCTAGATATAAAGATTTGTTCCAAAATGATGTATCATGACACATTTTCTTTTTTTATAGATGAAAAGCGGCGTTTATTGAGTCAGGTTGTACGTCCTCAAGAATCACGTTCCCTTAGTCCTTCGCACCTTTCAGAAGAGAAGCAGAGCCGTTGGAAAGAGAGCGACAGAAAGCCAGAGCGAAAGGAAAGCCTGAGATATTACGAAGAAACCGATTACAAAGAACGGGGTACTTCTGGGGACAAACAGCGAGAGCAACGAGAGGGAAATGAGAGTACAAGGACCAGAATCCAAGAGAGTGTAAGCAAACGGGATTCTGAAGAGCACGAGGCAGTAGATCACATGCACGAAGACAAGAAGAAAGCTAAAATACAGAAAAAAACAGCAAAGAAGAAGAAAGAGGAGGATGGTGGTGGGTTAGAGCGCTATATCAGTGAACCGCCAGCAGAGAAAACTCAAGTGTTTTCTCCCAAGAAAGGCCAGAAAAAGAAAAATGCTGAAAAGAAGCGCAAGAGATCCAAGGGAGATTCTGAGGCTTCTGAGGAAGACAGTGGCCCCCATCAGAAGAAGAAGAAAGGCCCCAGGACGCCACCCGTGACCATGAAAGAAGAAGTGGTGGAAGCAGCGCCCGAGAAAACTGCAGTCGTAGAAGTTGCTCCCAAGAGGGAGGACACAACGTTTAGTGACTGGTCAGATGAAGATGTTCCAGAGCGTGCGGAAGTGGTTCTAGAAAGGACTTCTGAGGAGCCCCATAGAACTAGCCACCGTACACGAGGCGAAACCATGGAGGTTTCTCACGGGGTGGAAGAAACCCCTCACCTCCGCCCTGCAGAGCAGAAGCGTAGCAGCAGCATCTGTAGCAACAGGAGCCATACTTCAAGTAGACTCCGATCACCCTCCAATGATTCTGCACATCGTAGCGGAGATGACCAGGCTACAGTTAAGAAGATCTTACACAGCAGTTCAAGCGACAGAGAGAGGCGATGCCTTGAAATCGCAGGAGAGCGGAAGTCCAGAATCGATCAGCTGAAACGAGGGGTTGCCAGCCGTAGCACCTCTTCGGGTAATCTCAGTTGTGTGGCTTTGTTTGCTCCTGTGCCGTATCCCTGGGCTGTCCTAAGACTCAGTCCTTGGGAGGCCCAGGGTTTGGGATAGGGGTAGGACAGAGGCTCAAGGAGCTCCTGTGAGGAGGGATTTGTTGCCAATGTGCAATGGCTAACCTTATAAAATTGCTTTATAAAGGGGTTACGGTAGTAATAGCTTGTTTGGGGATAATGTCATTCAAGCAGAGCTTGGCAACCTTCAGCCTGCCTTTCCTTCTTCATACCCTACAGTTAGGCTTTTTAGAAGTTTGTGTGTTACTGGTAGTTTGCAAAACAAAACAAAACAAAACAAAGCCAAATCAGTAGTCCTAATGGATCTAATTTAAGTGAGGGAGTTGGAAAAGCAAGGAAAAGTTAATTTTTCCAATATGCTTTGCTTCCTTGGCTCTTTGTAAGGGTCATTGGGCTCTTAGAAAGCTATATTGAGATCACTTGAAATTTTCTCCAAATTTTATTTTGGGGAAGAGTGTGACTCAGATGAGAGAGGAAACATGAATGTAGAATGGATGCATGAGAACTAGGCATTGATACTGTTGGCCTCAGCTCTTTCTACCAGTGGTATCATGTCCCTGGCAGATTTCCTGCAAGTTAGACATTTTCCTTTAGAAGTGATAAGTAAAATAGGGAAAGGCAAAGGATTTGTTTTCAGGTCAGTAAACCATGGTTTATTAATCTGAGGTTGTGCAATTTGATATAGTGTCTGGATTTGTTTCTTCTGAGTTCTGAGTTTTTTTTCTAAATGAAAGCCTGATCGTCTGTTCTGATGGGATTGTGTGTTCTAGATCGACAAGATTCAAGGAGTCACAGTTCAAGACGAAGTTCTCCTGAATCTGATCGCCATGGCGGGGCTGACAGTCACTCCAGATCTGGGTCCTTTGACAGCAGAGAAAGAGTGCAGGACAGAGACCGACATGAGCATGAACGGGAAAGGGAGAGACGGGACGGCAGGCAGAGAGATTGGGACCGAGACGCGGCTAAATCTGATTGGTTGAGGAGCAGAGACCGGGACAGGATTCGGGAACGAGACAGACAACGAGAAAAACGAAGAGATCTGGACCGTGAAAAAGAACGCCCGCTCTCTGAAAATCTGGAAAGAGAGAGAGGTGTCAGCACTTCCTCTCAAGCAGAAATATCCAAGCACAGTGAGACCAAAGCAAGTAAAGATCATCAGGCTTTTGAGGCCACCTCTCTGGATTCTTCTTCCCAGGAGAAGGAAAGGCAGGATAAAGACGTAAGTTCTTTGCAAGGATTTGAAGATGGAATTGAAGCAGAGAAAGTGGAAAACGTAGAAGGTAAGTTATTCTGAAAATACAAACACTGGCAGTTTTTCTGCTTTTAAACAAACGTGCCAATGGCATCATTTAATAAATCTTATTTGAACTTTCTGAATTTCAGATTTCCTCATATAGTTTTTGAGCAACATAGTTACTCGTGGACTCCAAGTTTATTTTCACAACTTCCCAATATGAATTATATTTTTGCTCTCTGAAAACCCTGATGATGGTGGAAGAGAGACTGGGGGTGGGGGAAGAGACAGAAACAGGTCAAACGCATACCTACCCGCCATCCACCCTTCTCCCGATAATTGCAGTTTTGATGGGATTATATATTGCGTAGAAAGGAAATGAATGAAAAAAAATTAAACCCATAATGCAGTTTCTCTGATCTGGCTCCAGACACGAACAACAAGCAAACCTAATTAGGTCGTCTGCATCATCTCATTTAGCGTGCCATTCCTGTTGGATCTGTGGAGAGTTTTGACAGAATAAGTGCATGTTGCAACATTTCTGTCTTTTTGCAGGTGGAGATGATGAAACAAAAATAGATGATATGCAATCAATGGAATCTGGTGCTGGAGAATATGAGCCAATCAGTGATGATGAATTGGATGAAATTTTGGCAGGTGATGCTGAAAAAAGAGACGACCAGCAAGATGAGGAGAAGATGCCAGGTAAGCTTAGCAAAAATCATTTACATCACTCGTATGTGTACTACAAATCCAAATTATTATTACAAAATTACTGTTTCTGACTTCAGAACCTGAAGCCTATACACAAAGAAAATGAATCGTCTTGGCTTGACAAAGTTAATAGAGCTGTCCCAATTGAGGTTGGTCATAAGAAAGAGGAGTGTGGGAAACTATGGTTTAAGAAATATCTGGTTTAAGAAATATCAGTGCCATAGCCAAGTACATAAGAGACAACAGGCCAAAGGTGGTGCATAGTTGTCCAGATTCCCCAATCAGTTTTGTTTGGATTAGTCTATGTCACATGAATCGGCGCATCTTGCATTTTTAGATGAACATTTTTAAAACAGACAGGACAGGCCTGGTTCGGTGATTCAGTCCCTGGGGGTTCTCCTTAAAAAATGACAAGGGTATTTTCTTAATTGAAGAAGGCTGTCTGTTGTGGGCTAAGGAGCACCTCTCATTTCTTCCATAAGGTTACTTTCCTTTTGCCTCTGCAACAGTTGGAAACAGGTCGGAGTCTACTTTCTTTCCTAGATCTTTCCCAGGAAGTAGATTTGAAAGAAGGAAAAACTAGCCGTACCCTAAACAGGGAACGAGTGTCCTAAGCCAACTGAAAAGGAGTCTCATCCCTGCTTTGTTTTTTCTTTGAGCGGGATAGTGATTGCCTCAGAGTGAGATTTACAATTGATCTTCCCTGTTTGCAGCCAGGAAACCGTTGCAACAATCTTTGTGCCAGCCTAATGGGTACTTTGGTATCTTTAAGGGATAATGTTATTTAAGAGTAAACATTTGCATTTGTCTTATTCTACAATTTCTTGTCTCCTCTTAGGTTTTACTCGTTTGCTTTAGTTATTGTATGCTCAGGTTTTCTGCTGTTTATTTTAAAAAAGGGCTGAAACGATAAATGAAAATTATCTTCAGGATTTATTTATTTTTCTTTTATATGCATTTGCAGATCCAGTGGATGTCATTGATGTAGATTGGTCTAGCCTGATGCCAAAACAGCCAAAAGAGCCCCGGGAGCCTGGAGCTGCTCTTTTAAAATTTACTCCAGCTGCTGTTATGTTAAGAGTTGGCATTTCCAAACAACTGGCTGGCCCTCAGCTCTTCACAAAGATAAAAGAAACTTGCCAGAGATCTTTGGAGAAACCTAAAGGTAATTAGTTTATTCCCAGCAGATCATGAATAGAAGTTAGAAAACCTTAAAAGTTCATATTAATTTTTGTTTTTGAGCACGTGTCACTCTGAAAAGACTACTTCTAATTGTGCAGGGTCCTTCTTCTGTGCACTGCTTGGAGAGTCCAAGCATGGGTTAACTTCTTGTCTGCTTGCCAGGGACTGAGTAAGAAATATCTGGCCACGCCTCCTCCTTGGCTCCACTGAGGCAGTTGTTTTACTCAGTCGAGCCTAGAGTGACGCAAAAATATATTTCTCCTCTCATTTCCTCATTTTCAGAAACACCATATTTGGGCTCTCCTTCGTTTAGATTACAGGGTTTTTTTACTATTGGCTTTAATTGGGAGTGGGTGAGAGCAGGGGAAATTCCTTGCTGCCCTGCAGTTGATATTGCTGCTGAGGGGAGGGCTGCTTGACCGGATTGCCGGCAGGACCGCCTCCATCTCTTTCCTTCAGAAGTCTTTGTTTCTGCAGCAGAAGTCCTTGTCCGGTGATCCGGCGAGTCTCTGTTTCAAGTGGCGGGCCATCAGCTGTGCGCCGGGGCTTCCCGACCACGTGATCTGAAAATTGGTTTGAGCACAGAGGGGAGAGCTTGTTAGCCGGCTTGCTGGCAAGAGCTGCCTCCCTCTCCTTGTATTTCAACTGTGAGTCCTTATCCAGGGTTCCGGCAAGGCTCTGAAGCTGCCGCAACTGAGCAATCAGCTGTGAGGCGGAGATCGCTCAATTTAGCAGCTTGGAGGCTTTGTTATTAAAGTACTTGGCGCTGAGAGAGTTCGCTCCTTGATTGGGTGCCATCTTGGCCATGTGATCTCCAGAGCCGCAGTGAGTGGGCGCTGGGTGGATTCGTTCCCTCAGCCGCCATTTTGTGGTCAAATATTGCCACGTGTACCGCTTGCTCCCTGGCCGCTTGTGGCTGTTCTAGACATTTCTGGCTGCCCAGTTGAGCCATCAGTACCTTTCTTTCATTTGAGCGGCTGGAGTTCCCTTTCCTATTCAGGAAGGACTCCATTACTAGAAATGTGTCCCAGTTGGGGATTTCTGGCATTGTTATTCCTGGGCAGGAGCCCCAGAAGACCAGGTTTGGCAACAACCCGATATATTATTTCTTCATCAATCCAATTTTAAGATGGCGGACAGGACCAGGAAGGGAAGGTCTGCAACTAGGGAGAAAATTTCCAGGGGCCAAGATTCCTCCAGATCTAGTTACAAAGCCCACAAATCTAGTAAAGGGACCCCTGAACAGGGCAAATCTCAGAAGGAACCTTCCAGAAGGTCCTTCTTCAGTGGAGGACAGGGACGCTCAGAGGCATCTGAAATCACTGGAAAAACAATTTGCAAAGGCATGTCAACAAACTGCAGCCAGCAGGCCTTTAACTCCAGTATAGGAGGAGTCCGTTCCTTATCAGGAGGGCTCTCCTGGAACCATTGATTCTGTGAGGGAATTGTCCCCTGACAGGGCCTTAGAGCCTCCGGAATTGGAAGTAGCCACTGGCAGAGCCTCATCTGAGCCTCTTACAGTTACAGGTCAAGGGGCTGCTGAATCGGGGCTGCCACGCCCGGTTGGTCGGACACCACCACCCCGCCCTCTGTCACGTTCACCCTGACTGTGGCAGGTCTTCATTCTGGGGGATCCCAGGAATTATCACTGCCACAAGACATAAGGGATCTTATTTCATCTGCCATTTCCCAAGGGGTTACTGAGGAATTGCAGCACAGGGGTTTTTCCCCTGGTTTGCAGAATCAGTCTGTCTGGCATTCCCAGCAAGGCCAATGGTTCATTGCACTTGCTGGGAATGCCAGACAGAGTGATTCTGCAAACCAGGGGAAAAACCTCTGTGCTGCAATTCCTCAGTAACCCCTTGGGAAATGGCAGATGAAATAAGATTTGCATCGTTCGAGCATAGCAGAGGAAAGTCTAGTAGACCAGGACCTCTCTGAGGATGAAGGTCTAGTTCCAGACCAGCCTTCCTTTTCTGGCCTTTTTAAGCCTGCCTTGTTCAAGTCACTGTTATACAAGGCTAAAATGACATCCAGCATGGAATTGGCAGACAGGCCAGTGGATCCGGAGCTGGGTCTAGATCCTACTGAGGGAGTGTTTTCAAAGCCGGTTCTGGAGAGAGTTCATTCCGGCGCCAAAGATGTTTGTAGACATGATTCAACGCCAGTGGAGTCAACCTGCTTCTCTTAACACTCCCAGCAATAATGACAAGAGGTTTTACAATATGGGGTCAGAACTGGAAGATCTTTTGCAGCTCCCAGTAATTGACACCCCAGTAGCCAACCTGGTCTCCTCCTCGGTTCTCCCTGCTGATTTTTCAGAGGGTTTGAAGTTGGAAGACCGCAAAGCTGAGCTAGTGGCCCGTAAGGCGCATTTGGCCTCGGCTTGGTCCATCAGAGCAACCACGGCTGCATCCTTTTTCAACAGGAATTCTGTTTTGTGGATCAGACAAATGCTGGCAAAGGTGTCTCCTGAGGACACGCGCCTATGCCAAGATTTGAACTGTTCTGTCCCCAGTTACAAAAGTCTCAACACACAATGTTTGAACGAACTTGGTTTAATTAATGAACCACTGCTAATAACTGGCTTAGCAGTGGCAAACACACAAATCAAAATACACAATAATTTCTTGCATCAGTCAGCTGCTAATTCGGCTTCATTAGCAGCTGGCATAAGTTCAGTCAGTCTGAGCTCAAAACAAAGGCAATTAGTTCTGGTTATCTCACAGAATGTCCGAAGGCTTGGCCAAATGCCCAGGAGTCTTTCTTGAGACGAAATCCAAAGCGGAACCAGGAATTTCACAGTACAAGGCACTACAGAGATCCGAGGTTAACTATTGTTTCCTGCAACTTGCCAGCTGCCTCGACTGTTCTTAAATAGACTAGGGGAGTGGCCAATAAGCCCCAATCTTACTCCCAAGGAAACCTCCTCCGGAGTAGACCTTTCTGCCTCTTGGCAGCCCTGCGTGCTCTTGCATTCAGGAAAGGAGTAGCCCCTCCTTTCTCATCATTGCCAAGAGGTGCTGGAGGTTCCAAAGGCCCTGGCTGCACAGGCTGCTGGCGGGCCACAACACGAATAAGCTTTTGGCAGCAGCTCAATTTTCTGCAGATGCAACTCTTAATGCAACTAAATTTGCATCTAGAGCCATTGTAGCCAATGTCACTTCCCACAGGCTTCTGTGGCTCCGTCATTGCCAGGCCGATATGAAGTCTAAATGGCGTTTGGTAGCTGCTCCATTTAAAGGGGGCAGTCTTTTTGGAGACTCATTAGATCCCATTCTGGTATTGTTCCTTGGGTGAGGCTACACGCTCGGCCTCTTCAGTGTTTCTTGTTGCCGCATCAGAAGGCGAAGTGCAGCAACTCCAAGGTGAAGGTTCGGGTCTCTTCGTCCGTTCTCAGATCCCTACATTGGTGGACATCTGGAGCTATGTCAAAAGGTTGTCTTTTCAGAGAACCCACCCGTATTACGATCACGGCAGATGGGTAGGGGGCTCACGCCCAGTCCCAGGTGGCTCAGGAGCGTTGGAGCGCATCAGACTTGACAAACAACATCAATTGGTTGGAGCTGAGAGCGGTTCGTCTCGCTTTTCATCACTTCAAGCATCTCGTGTCAGACCAACACATCTTAATTCTAACCGACAGTGTGGCTATCCGGGCTCACATCAATCGCCAGGGTGGCACTCGGTCCAACTGTCTCATGGCCCGGAAGCTGGCTCTTTGGACAGAACATCACGTCCGGTCCATCAGGGCAAAACACATATCTGGGACATCGAATTTTGAAGCAGATTGGCTAAGCAGGACCACGATAGATCACTCTTTTCGCAGATCCGAATCCTTATTCGTGTCCTTTCAGCCAACATCGATGGGGAAGAAAGTTTCACCTTCCACGGTGGGCCGCTGGCTGGAAGCATGTATCGCGAAAGCTTATGAGATCAAAGCTACTCCATTGCCGAGCCGCATAACTGCTCATTCAACAAGAAGTGCGGCCACTTACAGCGGCATGGGCCACGCAGGCATCCATTGAGGACATTTGCAGGGCAGCAACCTGGACAATGCCATCACCTTTCATTAGATACTATTGGCTGGACTCCTTTGCTTCGGCTGAGGCTTCGTTTGGCAGGATGGTTCTACAAAGGGTTCATTCCACTTCAGGGACCCTGGACCAGCCTTCTTCCCGCCCTTGAGACATTAAGCTTGGGTATATCCCATGCTTGGACTCTCCAAGCAGCGCACAGGAGAATGAACATTGTCTTACCTGAACGTTCCTTCTATGTGCGTTGCGGAAGAGTCCAAACCCAACCTGAGGCCTGTTCTGGTCCAGGGTATGGACATTTGGATTTTCCTTTTTGACTACCTGCACGTCTACGCCTTCATAAAACAACTGCCTCAGGGAGCCAAGAAGGAGGTGTGGCCGGATATTTCTTACTCAATCCCTGGCAAGCAGACAAGAAGTTAACCCATGCTTGGACTCTCCCGCAGCGCACATAGAAGGAACGTTCAGGTAAGACAACGTTCAGTTTATAAATCAGAGCAACATGCTCGCCAGGATAATGCATACAGGTTTGTAAAGACCTTATTGAGTTGTTCTGTTGAAACAATTTTGCTCTGTCTTTGTGTGTATAAAATCTTCCTTTCTCCAGAGGCAATCATGTAATCTGTTCCTGCCAAGGAGAAGGGAGGTGCTCTAAGGGAAGTGGGGTTGGACTAGACTCGGGGAACTGGATATTGGGAGAGGAAGTAGTGACTTCACATTGATAGACAGTGTCTTTGTTGATATTGGAGATCTGAATCCCCATTTTAGAAGACTTTAGATCTCATCGTTATATTGCCTCTTTGTAGATGCAGAGAGCCTTTTTGAGAATGAATTTGGGGCTTTGAATATGGCTGCCCTACTGCGAAAAGAAGAGCGAGCCGGACTGCTGTGCAACCTGGGTCCTTGCTGTAAAGCTCTTTGCTTTCGGAGGGATTCCGCAATCCGCAAGCAGCTTGTGAAAAATGAAAAGGCAAGTACCTGAAACTTATTTTAACATATAGTAAACTTTGATGCAGAAATCATTGTCCATATAGTCATCCAGTTACATAGCTGCAACATATTTTGCTCATTTATTTTTAAAGCCTTTTTTCCTCCTCTTTGTGAAAGCAACATGAAGTTAATGAAAGTTCTAAAAATGGGATTATCACTTTATTGAGCAGCTATTGTTCCACTGAAATAATATTCAGAGTCTTTCTGTGAAATCCATGGTATTCAAAAGTGCTTTTTAATATTCTAGCAAGCATAATCTTCAAAATGCATTCATTCATTCGTTCATTTTTATGTGTCATATTTCTATGGCCGTCCATTTTCCAAAAGCACGACTGTGTTCTCCCAGAATTCTGGGGCAGAATATTTCTTTTGAAAAATGGATATACATTTAATCTTACAAAAAAGGTCCCTGATTCTTAATATTTGGAGTTTCCTGCTTTGACGTCTTCCTCGTCTTATCTGTCTGCAGAAGGCTTATGATTGTTTTGGACATTTTTCATCTAGAACAGGGGTCCCCAACTCACGGGCCATGGCCTATTCATAACTGGGCCGTGTAAGCTGTGGGTGCCCAGATCAGCTTGCACAAGTGGCGGGGCAGGCGTGCATACACACGTGCATGCAACTTGCACAAGTTGAGCTGTGAGCACATATGTGTGTGCAGGCCCGTTGCTTGTGCAGCCCGGTCCCCTCTCCCCCCCTAGCCAGAGCACCTGGCTGCAAAGGTTGGGGACCGCTGATCTAGAACTTTTGGTGCTGTGCCTCCAATAATCTCAATGGTGTATATATATTTTACAGAATAAAATATGCTGCTGCTGAAATGCTAGTAATCATACATTAGAATACTTATCATGCAGTCATTGCTAATATAAGTCATATCCTGTCCAACAGGGCACAACAAAACAAGCCTACACAAATCCTCCAGTGGTGGACAATGAGTTGCTACGGCTAAGCCTACGATTGTTTAAACGCAAGACTATGCAGCAAGGGTCTGGACCAGATAAGACAGAGGACACTAAACTTTCACAACCTTATGTTCCAGAAATGTGCCTGTCCTGAGCCAGAGTCTCCTGGCCCTACGGTTGTTTGGTTTCACTGTTTGATAATATTGGTGTTTTCAGTCTTATTTGCTTTAAGTATGATGTTGCCACAAGAATGAAAATACTCAAAAGAGTACGTGTGTGGATTCTGAGACAGAATGACAAGGAAAAGTAGTACAAAAAACGAAGACCACTTTGTCTGTTTTTGCTGCATGTTTTACAACAGAGTTCTAACCATGGGTTTTATTTAAAAAGTCACTTGTGTTTAAGTGTGTAAAAACGTCCATTTTGGAATAGCTGTTTTATCATCTATTAAATTTTTAAGAAGAAAACAGTTCTGGTTTTTTCCCATTTCTTGTTTCTCTTTTCTATAACATTTCCTTTGTGAGATTACTACTCAGTAAGATGATAATCTTTACCATCCAAAAAGAATCATGAAAACGCAATGCATGTTATCTACATGAAGTCAATTATTTTTTTAATTATGAAGAGGAGATAAATCCAGACGCATGATCAATGGAATTCCTCAGATGCTAGAGGAAAAAGTGGGATTATTTTTTCCAGTTCTTCCTCCGGGTCAGGTATCAGATGGGGCTACTTCTGAAACTGACCCTTGAGTTTAATTTAGTTTGTGGTTAATGTGCTTTTGAAAAAGGTCCCATTTGAAATATATCTAGACATCCTCACCAAATGTCCTTGAAAGGTATTAGGTCTGCTTGTTTTGCTGGCTGCAATTGTCTCTCCAACCAAGGATGCTTTTTTTCCTATGATCAGTCAGTAAGAGGCACCTACCGTGTTTCCCCAAAAATAAGGCCGGGTCTTATTTTCTTTTGGGCCCCAAAATAAGTACCAGGGCTTATTTTCGGGGGTGTCTTATCCCCCCCCCATGTATGGGAGGCCCACTTCTTCTGCTTTCTCGCAGCGGGACAGGAGGCCACTCTTAAGTAGGGCTTATTTTGGGGGTAGGGCTTATATTAGGCACACACATTAAAACATGCTAGGTCTTATTTTCAGGGAAACGGGGTACATTCCCAAAAAAACAGAGACCAGTTGGCAAGTTTAGTTTTGAGTGAGACGTTTCTTCAGTTTGCATTTCAATTTGGCTTCACCCAAGACCATCCACAGATGGTCTTCAGACGGTTACCAGAGCTTCAGAACCATTTGAGGTTGTTTTATTTGTCTCTTCCTTTGTTTGTTTTTTCTCTCTGAATATCCCACTCCATTATTGGTCCTTTTCTTTCAGTTTTATCAGTGTTCTGTGCCATTGGATAATTTGGGGAAGAAATTTTCCCCCTTGGGTCTTTTTCTTAAGATTTGTTCTACCATCTGCAGTGTTAGATTATAATTATCTCTTGCACATAGGTGGTGTAATTTAGCCTGTTCTTTAACAAGACAGGAGGCTTATATCATGAAGAAGAAGAATGATGTAAATATCCTCATTGTCTGTAATGGACAAAAGATCCAGTTACAGGTGTGATCTATTTGTGCTATTAAGATAATTATAAGATGCCAAGATGGTTTGTTTATTGGTTCTTGTTAAAATTGCTTAATGTTGCTGGCTGAAGCACTGACAGTCTCAGCACCACATGGTTGCCAAATTATGAAGGGAAATATTTTATATTCCTCCTAAATTGGAGGTCAGTATCACTACAAAGCCTCATTTTCATGCATGTTTGATCCTCTGCTTGCAGGTTCTATGACATTTTCACATAGTGCACTGTTGTTAACACAAAGCTGAAAGGCTGAGTTCTTTCTTTCTAGAAAAAGGCCTAAAATTTGGCCATTTGCCTTTGAATGTACTTACAGACACACCCTGACTGCTCTTTAGAAGGCCAGATCCTGAAGATGAAACTGAAATACTTTGGCCACTTAATGAGAAGGAAGGACTCACTGGAGAAGAGCCTAATGCTGGGAACGATTGAGGGCAAAAGAAGAAGGGGACGGCAGAGAATGAGGTGGCTGGATGGAGTCACTGAAACAATCGCTTAAATGATCTCTGGGGGATGGCAGAGGACAGGAAGGCCTGGAGGAAAGTTGTCCATGGGGTCCCGATGGGTCGGACATGACTTCGCAACTAACAACAACGCAGACAATACATGGACATCAATTATTTCTAATAGAGCCGTCATATTTCAGAAATGATCTAAGAGAAAGGTTTTGAACCTTGCATAAGGATAGCACTACTTTGCTACTCATTAAAGCAGCCACAATTTTTTTAAGGCTTCCATCTTCGTAATCCCCACTCCCATGCAGCTACCTTAAGAGTTCCAATTGGCCTTTTAAAGCAGTAGCACATTTCTTCAGGTTTATATTGGAAAAAAGTTGTAGCTGCTTTTAACAGCAGTTGAGCAATTCTGTGTTCATGTGAGCTGGAAAGCCATTCTTCAGAAGCAGGTTTGAACAGCCTCATTACCCATACTATTAATCATAGAAAAATAACATGGAAAATAAAGTCTTATTTGAAATTAAAATAGCAAAACAACGTGAATTAAGTGGTCTCTGTGTAATGCTGTACTGTATAATGCCAAAATGGGATTGCATGTTTTACATATTTTCAATCACACGTGAAGCTATAGTTTTGATTCCGGTAATCGCTTCGTAGCAGGTTGGCTTAATGAGATGCTGAGGAAGTAAGAATCCATATCTTCCTTTGTCCCGAAGCTCAAAAGTAAAAGAATACTTAATACCTTGGTCGTAAGCCCAGTCATCCGAACCGCCTGGGGCTAAATCTATGAGGGAAACCAGAAGTATTAAGGACCCAAGCTCAGCAATGGCCTGTTTTATAAACAGAGATACTTCGTGTGCTTACTGTACTTACAGATTGTCTGTGCACCAGAGCCTGCCACATAGCGGTTGTGGTATGTGTTTCTAATAGCACCAGTCACTTGGTTTGCCACCAGTTGCTGAAAAGAAGAGAACTGGTTAAATCATCATGGAGAATGTATGTTTAAGTCTGATTGCAAAAAAAAAAACTGTCCAAAAAAGACTTTTATCTTGTTCTGGATGTTCATGAGCTGCCTTTAAAACTAAGTTTCCTAAGGATGGCCCAGAGATTTTGAATTCTTCACAACATTGTAACGAAATTAAAAGATGTACATTTTTTACAGAAAACACAAAAAGGCTAAAGCTGCAAGTAAGCAGAAGAGATGTCAGCCCCAGACCTAGCTTGTTTGAGATTAAAATCCTATCTCTGGTTTACCATGATGTAAAAACTAGGCTATTGTGTTTTTTTATTAATCTCCCTATTTCCAGTGATTGCATGCTTTCGAATTTTACCCTTTGCTTTTGTGTCCTTTTCACCAGTTCTACTGTGTCTGTTTGCTTTGGTTCGTAGTTTGAAATCCCTTTTGTTACCGGTATATTATGGCTGACATTGTTTTCTGTGGGGGGAGGGGGGAATCTAAAATGTGCAAGGCAACATTTAGCTAAAACAGCATAAAATGTGACTGTAGAAATCAATTTAATTTTGAATGTAGTTATATTTGTCCCCTAGTAGAACAGATGCTGTTGACTGACAAGCTTTTGTGTTTTCCAAAATTGAGCCTCTGCAACAGATTGTGAAATTACAGGAGGAGAAGAGCAAAAGAAGAACATTGTCCCTGTAGGGCAGCGCTTTCATCTTATCGAATGGCAGCAACTATGGAGAAAAAATTGCACTCTAGTTTCAAACTTGGAAACTTTTAAGATATGTGGGCTTCAACTCCCACAAATGAGTTCAGCTCCCCAAAATGTTGGCTGGGGAATTCTGGGAGCTGAAGTCCACACCTCACGTTTGAGATGCGCTGCTCTAAATGCAGCAATCTTTCAGTTTTGAGTTACACAGTGAAAACTATTGAAGAACACAGAACAAGCAAAATCCTTTTGTCAGTAAAGCCAGACAATCTTAGGGTGTAGACTCTAATAACAAAGTTCTGCATCCTTGAAAGATGCTATTGTTGCCGAGAGCAATTAATTGCTCACTTTAGCGATCCTCAGTCTGATGGGTTGGCCATTTGATCATTCATTTTTCTTTACAAAAATAAAGATTTATTTATTTACTTACTTACTTACTTACATACTTACTCTCTCTGGCTCCAAAATTGTTTATGTGGGCATTCAATCTAATGCTTTTGGCATTTTAATTCCGGAATTCTTTTTCATTAATTATAGTAATTAAAAAGCAATACTTCATGATGAACAGCACACTCAATTCTTTCTGCATTATACTAGTTTAATATAGTGTATTAAAATTGTTATCTGTTATAATGTACTATTTCTTTTATATCTAAACATGCGACAAACCATGATTTCAGTTCTTGATTCATTCTAGTGGGATAGATTCCCTGGTTTGGGGTTTGGAGAAAGCCTGGCTTACAAACATTCATCTTAGGAGAAATACTCAACACACGTGTTCTTGTTTGGTCCCAATTGACATGCATCCATCATACAAACTTGCTTCTGTGCCTAGCAGCTATTGTGCTATAACCTTCAATGTAATTCCCCTGTACTTAGATATGAAAAGTATAAATGTTCTATGAATTATCTCTTAAAAGAATCTGTGTATTTTAATACACTTGTTCTGAATATTCTATATTCCTCTCAGACTTGAAGCATCCTTCAAAATGATAAATACAGCGGGTATAGGGATACTGATCCAAAAATCTGTTTTCTCAGTAAATATATAAAAGCCAAAAATAAGGCAGCTGTGTTATGATTCAGTGCGGTTGTGGGAATAGATAGTTGCTTGTTATGAGAATGATCACACACGGGAAGAAATTAAAAACTCTTGATTGTAGCTTATGGCAATTTTTCATTTCAGCTGAATGTAGTAAAGTATTTTATACAAAGCATGTTGTATTTTCAGACCATGGTTTGATTCTGTTTTATAAATAATGACTTGCTGCATTCAAATGAAATAAGTGGTGGAGGAAGAAGCATGAAAACCAACTAAGGTGCCATCGCTACTTGCTTTTATAACATAACAATATGGCCTGCTACAACATCGTGTTGACATTAGGGGCAGGCACTCATCATTTAGCCACTTTTTCTTAATTAAGAAGTGCCCTTTGCACTCCTTTAAGGAAGAAAAAATCCAAGTCCAAAAACCGATCACAAAGGCCCTCTTGAGCTTAGACTTAAAGAGAAGGGTTCTTACCAGCTCATCATGATCTTTAGATATATTTTTAGTATATGAATATGGAAACAGAACCATCTGGGAGTAAGAGTGCATTGTTAGATATGCTTTAATACGATCCTTGCGCTGTCTGAGAAAATCAGCCACGGCTTTTACTTCTGGTTCAGACTCAGGGTAAGGTCCACAGTAAGTCTCTTCACAGTCATCTCTGGATGCACCTTTTCCTTTATTTAAGAAAAAATAAATAAAAGCTTTAATTAGCTTAAAATTATAGGACCCAGTGGCAACAAATGGAAAACAATATTCATTTATACTAGAGCAGTGATGGCGAACTTTTTTCAGCTTGGGTGCCAAAAGAGTGCGCGCGTGCGCAATAGCGTGTGCGCATGTGCCCACGCCCATAATGCAATGCCCTGCACATGTGCACAACTCCCCGGTGCCCTCCCTGCACATGTGCACAGGCCTCACTGAAGCCTCCGGACTTCCAGTAGGCCCGTTGGGCTGTTTTTTGCTCTCCCCAGGGTTCAGGAAAGCCTCCTGAAGCCTGGGGACGGCGAAAAATGGCCCAACGGGCTAATTGGAAGTTTGGAAATGAAAGGCAGTGGAGCTGCTCTACTACTTACCTTCAGATAATTGCAACCAGGCCTCGCACATCTCGGCCCGTTTCTTCTGCAGCCGGGAAGGCTTTCCTGAAGGCCTGTGTAGCCGATAACAGCTCCAGATCGATCGGGAGCTCTGTTACCAGCTGCAGAGGCCTTTCCTAAAGGCCTTTCCTGAAGGCCTGTGTAGCCGATAACAGCTCCAGATCGATCGGGAGCTCTGTTACCAGCTGCAGAGGCCTTTCCTAAAGGCCTTTCCTGAAGGCCTCTGTAGCCGATAACAGAGCTCCAGATTGATCTGGAGCTCTGTTATGAGCTGCAGAGGCCTTCAGGAAAGCCTTCCCTGCTGCAGAAGAAATGGGCCGAGATGTGAGAGGCCTGGCTACAACTGTCCAAAGCCGAAGAAGTTCCTGAAGGCCTCTGACAGCAAAAAGGAGGTGAGCACACAAGTGAACTTCTGTTTGGCCCATTGGGCCGTTTTCGCTCTGGGGAGAGCGAAAACGCCAAAAAGAAGACCAAAAATCAGCTGGCCAGAGCATGCATGCGTGCTGGAGCTGACATAGGGCAACACCTCGCGTGCCCTCAGATATGGCTCCGCGTGCCACAGGTTCACCATCACTGTACTAGAGCTTGAAGCTGAATGAAGTCCTTATAGATTGTTGGTACAAAGGGATCTGTCAAATCTCAGTCTGCTATTGATAATCCTGTATTATCAGACGATTCACCCATTTTCGGGTTGAGGCGTGTGGGCCTTTTAATTCATATGAGTTTGGGTTACTGGCAAAATGTGCAAAACTTAATTTGAGTCATATTTTTTTAAAAATTCTCTATGTATTTAAGCAATTTCCTTTCTCGCTCCTTGAAAATTACAGTACAAGTTGAGGACAAACATGGAAGGGCACAAATGGAGCCTTAGTATTTTTTTAAAAAAATAAAGGCGCAGGAAAGTAGTTGCCCTCTCTTTGTACACTATGGGTGTTTTGTGTGTGACATTTTGCTGCTTAGCTTCACTTAAGAAAAAGACAAGCAAATCACCAGAATATAAACTGAGAGCAAACAGCACTCCTTACTAGCACTGATGATGTTACCTAGTTAGGGTAATGAAACGTCTGCAAGAAAACAAGCTCAGAGAGCACCAAGGACTCCTCACTTAAGAAAAAAGACAATTTCATTTGAGGATGAGAACAGGGTACAATCTTCCTCCTCCAGTTTGCAACTAACTGAACCCATCAGGAAACCTTCATTACTGGGTGAATCTGGATGCATTTCTGATGTAATATATGGATCCACATTTTTTATTCTTGTACATTTTTCCAAGCTATTAAGATCTAGTTCAGCCTTTTCCAGTCAAATGTACACCAGAACCCCTAACCCTGACCAGTAGTAATGTCAGGGTTCCAAGTAACACTCCCAACACAAGAAAACTCCAAGGCATGAGTTTCCAACACAATCTTGGGGAATCTTCTGAGTAATTCTATGCCCATGTATTGGAAAATAAAATTGAATTCAGTGGTGCTTAACAGGATAGGTTTGGAGAGCATTTTATATATCAAGTGGAGTATGAAACTTGTTTCCCCCAAGTATATGTAGATCAGTTTATACTTTATTACTGCAATAAATATTCATAGTGCCTGTGTGTATGTACAAACAAACATCATCTTACCACACCAGCCTGCATCAAAATTACGATTCATATCTGTCCCAGTGCACTTGTTGTTGCCATGCTTTGAGCGGCTTTTTCTCCACATTCGATTCTGCAGGTAACACACATACACACCAGTATGTAGGTAAATATTTTAATGTTAACATCACCAATGCATAATTTGTAACCTAAAAGAAATCTCATAGCACATACTTGCACCTTTGAAAACAAGGCTTCCCAAAGAACCCCCTGTTGCTATCGCAGTGTTTTCTGAGCAGGCAGTAAGAGCCTTATTGTAAATTTTAAGGTTGATCCACAGACGCAAGTACTGTAAACGTGTGCTTAAATGAGTCTAAAATGCTGCAGTATTTGTTTTGATTGTGAGCATCGTAGCCAAAGTAATTCACACTGCAGACAAAACGGGGAAGCGCTTGTAAGAGCATGAAGTCATTTTGGAAACACCTGCATGTATAATTCAAAGCCGGTTTTTCCTTTGGGACTCCCCTTAATTCAGCGCGGCTCTCCGTTTGGCGTGGCTAGCAGCAGAGCCTTGGGTTAAAGGAGCACGCTTGCATCCGGCTCTATTCTATGAATCTCCCCGGATAAGCCAATTAGGGGAGGGGTAGAGTCATCCGGTTTATGAGCCGAGGTGGCACAGCGGTTAGAGGCAGTACTGCAGGTCACTTTAGCTGACTGATCCGCAGTTCAGCTGTTCAAATCTCACCAGCTCAGGGTTGACTCAGCCTTCCATCCTTCTGAGGTAGGTAAAATGAGGACCCAGATTGTTGGGGGCAATATAAATATACATTGCTTACTGGTGTAAACCGCTTAGAGAGTGCTTGCACTGTGAGGCGGTATATAAATCTCACAAAATAAATAATAATAACATTGGGATCTTCCTTTGGCTTAAGCATGATTCCAGTAAAAGGGCTTTTTATATATTTTTGCCATGCCTGAGTGTGATATCTGGTTTTTCTCTTTGCTTACTGGCCTGGCTTGCTGCCTTGCTGGGAATAACCTGCAGGCACCATTAACCCAATTTATTAATTCATATAAAAATAAAAAATATAATTTTAAAAAAGGATTAATTATTTTGAAACACATGATTGCTCCTATGATACAGAGAGTATTTTACTGATTTCACAGAATAACCTTGTCATATATTTTCAACAGATTTCAGGGGAAGTGTGTTTCCCCTGTCTGTCATACTTTCACCATGAGCTCTCATGCTAGCAAGACCAATAAGGCCAAGAAAGGTGGCAAGCGCACCTGCAAATCAAAGCACACCTCTCGGCCAGAGGTCAATCCAGCCAAACCTGGCCCATCCAGTACTCACAAGGAGTCCTACAGCCTACCTCATCTGACTAGGGGATCATCAACTGCTGAGCATGATGGACGTCGCAGTGACAGAGTAATTGAAAAGCTGTGTTCTCAGGCGGGCACGACTGCCAATCCTCCACCAAGTAGCGAGGGCCCCCCGACTCTGTCTCCAGTCTCTATGCTGTCCGCTGATCAATTGTCATTGGACCAACATCAGATCCAGGTCGCTCCTTTGGAAGTTTGGGGGATGTCGGCTGGGTCCTCTGCGGCACCAATCGGGGCTCCTTCCAGGGAGGAAACTTCTGTCGCTGTCACTCTCTCAGTGGCCGATTCACGGGATCCTGCCCAACCAGGTCCTTCTGGCCTCCGGGATCCAACAATGTCAGCTGAGATGCAGGCCGTTATCTCTGCGGCCATCAGCAAAGGCAGCGCTGAGAGCATGCATCAGTTGGGCAGGTCCTCCTCAGTCTATTCTGGTGGCTCTCATCTTTTTGTTGAAGATTCGGAAGGCCTTCCACCAGGCACCAGTGCCGGTGCCTCTGCCTACCTGGCATCAGAAGGCTCGGTGGGCTCTCACTCTGATATGTCGAGGGAGGAGGGTAAATTAGATCTGGACCTCTCAGAAGATGAAGGTCTCATTTCTGATCAGTCGCAGATATCAACCCTCTTCCAGCCTGCGCTGTTTAAGTCTTTGCTGTTCAAGGCCAAGGCTTCAGCCAATCTTGACCCGCCTCCCCCCTCTATGGCCGTTCCACGTTCCATCACTGACCCGCTGTTTGTGGAACCGACAGCTGAGGTAGACGTCATCCCATCTTCTCTTTTCAAGGACGCTGTTCGCCGCCACTGGACTGCGCCAGCTGCAGGTCCCATTCCATTGTCACTGGACAAGAGATTCTTCAATGTTCAGCAGGAATTGGTGGGGCCTCTCCAATTGCCTTCGATTGATGCTCCAATCGCAGCCATCCATTCGACCAACCCCATGCCGGGAGCCTCTGAGGAGCTCCTCAAGCCAGAGGACAGGAGGATGGAGTCAGTTCTCCAGAAAGCTCATCAGGTGGCTGCCTGGTCAGTTCGGGCCTCAACTACTGCCCCATTCTTTACCTGCACTTCGCTTATCTGGCTGCAGCAACTTCAGGAGAGGATTCCCGCTGAAGACGTACACTCTCATCAGGATAGTAACAAGCTTCTGGCCGCTGCCCAATTCTCAGCAGACGCCACCCTCCAAGCGGCTAGGTTCTCAGCCCGGGCCATCGGTTCCTCCATGGTAGCAAGAAGAATGCTTTGGTTGCGACAGTGGCAAGCGGACACCCGTCACAAGTGGTGCCTTGCCTCTTCCCCCTTCACGGGACAGCAGCTCTTTGGAGAATCCTTAGATCCAATTCTAGTTGAGTCTAGAGATAAAAGGAAGATCCTGCCCTCTTTCTCCAGAAGGGGTCCCTCATGCTACACGCCCTATCAGAGGCGGTCTTTTTGGGGTTCCGACTCCTCGGGGTTTCCTCCCAGACCCCAAGGTCAGTATGGGGGGCAGGTCCCATGCCAGGATTCTGACAGATTCAACAGGGGCAGGCCATTCAAGCGACCATTTCGCCGCAGCAGCAGTCGCCCCTTACGACGCTCCAAGTGAGCCTCCGTCTGACTCTCCCATCGGTGACCGGGTGGCCCTTTATGCTGACAGATGGGAGGAGATTACGTCAGACACCTGGGTTAGGGAAACCATTCGATTAGGTCTCTCCATCGAATTTCTCTCCACCCCCCCCCGAAGTTTTTTCTACATTGTCCGGTCTCCAGGAATCCCGCTAAACGGACTCTCATGGATTCGGCCATTGCACACCTCCTGGACATAAAAGCCATCCAGAAGGTGCCTGCAGACCAAATTGGACAGGGGTTTATTCCATTCTTTTTTTAATCCCCAAATCCTCGAGGGGTGTGGAGGGTGATTCTTGATTTAAAATGTCTCAACTGTCTCGTTCACTGCAGGTGGTTTAAAATGCACTTTGGCCACGATCCTCAGTAGTGTTCGGAGGGGAGACTTCTTAGCCTTGATAGACCTCACGGAAGCGTACCTGCATATTCCGATTCGGCTGGCTCACCGTCAATATCTCAAGTTTTGCTATGCAGGTGTGCACTACCAATATGCTGCTCTTCCGTTTGGTCTATCCTCAGCCCCCAGGGTCTTTACCAAAGTCCTGGCAGTCGTGGTAGCCCATCTCAGGGGCATCCCAATTCGCATCCAATGCTACCTCGATAACATATTGATTCAGGCTCCATCCAGACCTCAAGCAGTGTGTGACGTCCAGGCAACCCTATCCATTCTCAGGCATCTGGGGTTTTCCATTAATATGGAGAAAAGTCACCTCTCACGTGTTTGAACCACCTGGGAGCAGGTAGCACACGTTGGACGTCCGCCGGGCTCTGCGGATTTACATCCAATGCTATGAACAGTCTCTCACCCGTACAGCTCTCCATTGGTGACATCATTAACTTTCTTCAATCGGGACTGAACAAGGGGCTAGCCCCCAACACCATCAGGAGACATGTGGTGGTCTTGTCCTCCGTTCTATCTTGTGGTTCCCTGGAATCCCTGGCATTGCACCCCACGGTGAGAAGGTTTATCCGTGGGGCCGTCAATCTCTGTCCACCTGTAGTTCACAGATACTCCACCTGGGATCTGTCCAGAGTTCTTAATTCTCTAACGGCAGCTCCCTATGAGCCCTTACGTGAGGCTTCCCTCCATCTTCTCACCTGCAAGGTCGCCTTCCTGGTTGCCATCACCTCCGCCAGGCGGAGCTCTGAACTCGTGGCCCTCTCCATGCGGAAGTACCTCTACATCTTTCACCTGGATAGAGTGGTGCGCCATCTGGATCCTTCCTTCCTTCCTAAAATCAATTCCTGGTTCCATAGGGTGCAGGAGGTCATCCTCCCCAATTTTTGTCCTGATCCATCCCATCCTCTGGAACACAGGTGGCACACATTGGACGTCTGCCGGGCTCTGCGGATTTACATCCAACACACATCTTCGATCCGGAGAATGGAGTTGTTATTTGTTTCCTTTCTACCATCCACGATGAGCCACAAGGTGTCTCCCAATACCATTGGTCATTGGCTGAGGGGCACCATCGCCAAGGCGTATGATCTGAGTTCTCTTCCTCGCCCTGCTCGTGTGACAGCGCATTCCACTCGCAGTGTTGCGACGACGACGGCCTGGGCTACCCAGGTTTCCATCAAGGAAGTCTGTAGGGCAGCTACCTGGGCTTCTCCATCGCCCTTCATCAGGCATTACAAGATTCACGCCTTCGCATCAGCAGACGCGGCCTTTGGCCGCAGGGTCCTTCAACAGGTGCATTCCCATTGAGTCTACGGATCCAGGACCGACCCTCCCTTGGACACACAGCTTTGGTATGTCCCATGCCTAAATGCTAGCTCCACCCTCTATGGAGAAAGGGCATTGGTCTTACCTGATATGCCTCTTCTCGTAGGGTGGAGATAGCATCTAGCCCCGCCCGGGGTTTTCTTTCTGGTCCTGGTCGTTGTCTGTGTTTTTTCTTTCTCCTTGCACTAAGTTTTCCTTTGATCTCATCGGAGAGGGATACTAGTATGTCGACAGCACCACACGTCGAGTCTTCGGTCTTCATGAAGCCGGGATCCCTGGCTCAGGGGCAGGAATAATCAGTAAAAAAAGACTCAGTCCTATTGGATGAATGGACGAGGACAACCCATGCCTAGATGCTATCTCCACCCTATGAGAAGAGGCGTATCAGGTAAGACCAACGCCCCTTTTAATATTGTTTTATGACAGCTAAAGTAATGCAACATTGTAACAAGTCATCTCAACGTAGATTATTTGGACTTTCAAACTTTCCAGACCAAATTTCATAATATATCTAGAAAAAAATTATACTTAACAGTAGTCCATGTATATTCATAACCATCCACATTCATTATTGGCATGACATAGAAATCAAGGTTCTGTAGGAGTATTGCCATTGTTACATCTCTGTTTAGAAATTGTGTAACCTAGAAATGAATGCAAAAATAAGATTTAATGGAAACTGTGGAGTAGTTTGCTATATCCAATCAATTTATTAGGGCATTGCTCTATTTGAGCATAGCTACTTTCTAAGTTGCATAATTCTATCAATAAGGTGTTGCGAATCACTCATTGTCTTTTGCTACCTCTGGTAAACAATTGTGCTTCACCAACAGCGTGTATCTGATCCCACTATTAAATAACACTGGATAAATTTCTCCTGCATTTGTTGGAATTCTCTTCCTCCTTTTCTTCCAAGACCTCGAGGTAGCATACACAGGACTGGAAAGAATGTATAGGTGAGAAGAAAGAATAACTTATCCCTACTCCTATCACTTTTTGTCCTGTTTTCAGAACTGAGGACAGACTTCTTGTGCCCATCTTCCCAACATAGTGCTAGTCAGATATGTTGGATTACAACTCCCACCATACTAAGTCAACAGATGATAAGGGAGACAGCTTAACACAAGCGGAGTGTAACACAGTGTTTCCCAACCTTGGCAACTTGAAGATATCTGGACTTCAACTCCCAGAATTCCCCTGCCAGCGAATGCTGGCTGGGGAATTCTGGGAGTTGAAGTCCAGATATCTTCAAGTTGCCAAGGTTGGGAAACACTGGTGTAACAGATTGAAGAAGGAGGAGTCCCTGCTGGATTTTACTACTCTAGGAGGCGATGCTCATCCCCATTTCAAGGCCATTGAGCCAGGGCTCTCTGAATATGGCCAGCATGATGTCACGGAGCACTGTTCTCTTTCCACTGTAGTGGTATCTACCGTATTTTTCGGAGTATAAGATGCACTGCAGTATAAGACGCACCTTAGTTTTTGGAGAGGAAAATAGGGGGGAAAAAATCTGCCTACCAGGTATTCATCTGGCTAGCATCCTTAGTCTGTTCAGCTTCAGCACATTATTTTATCCCCTGGCTAGGGCTTTAAAAAACATTCTTCGGAGCGATTAGCAATGAAAAAAAGCCTGCAAGCCGGTAAGAGCCGGGAAGATGGTTAGCGCCTCGTTAGGGCTAGAAAAAAAAGCTTTGAAAAAGCTACATTCAGAGTATAAGACGCACCCAAATTTTCAGCCGCTGTTAGGGGAGGAAAAGGTGCGTCTTATACTCCAAAAATACAGTATTTATCTACTTGCATTTGCATGCTTTCGAACTGCTAAGTTGGCAGGAATTGGGGCAAGGATGGAGCTCATCCTGTCATGTGGCTGAGCTACCAGCTTTCCAGCCAACAGGATCTTAACAACTGAGCCACCATACCTCCCCTGAAAAAGGAGAAGGCTTGCCTTTTTTTAAAAAAAAGAAGCAACCTTTTAATATAAGGCTCTGAATTATGTAATCGCCATACAAATTTCCCATGGTGCCTCAGAGTCACACTCTGTGGGTGAGGTTTAAAGATGAGTAGATCTAGTTGCTTACTAGTTATCGCCATTGCTTCTCACTTCTTGGGTTAACATTTTATCCTATGTCCTGTAGGATCCCATGAAGAATGAGGAATTCTACCAGGGACAGACCAGTTCAATAGACATTGAACTGGTTTTGTATATTTTTAATCTGTTCCCTACTTTATCCTTTTAAGCTGATTTATGCAAAAGCATAATGCATGGAAATAACCCATTATCTGAATCTGCATAGTATGATAAACTGCATGACCTGACCTCTTGTCACACACTAGGCTTAAATGGTTGGCTAGTTTATGGATCAGGGTGTTACATGAACACAATCATCGTTGACCACCTGACTTTTTCATTCTCTGTAATGGTATGTGGGAATGACCTCTGGAAATGAGGAAGAGCTAGAGGGATGGTCAGATAAGAGGAAACTTAGCCCACAGCAGGAAAAAGGACATGTCAACCATCTCAGAAGAGACCCTCCCTAGTTTCTTGGGCTGTAAGGTGACGGGAGAAGTGTACTTCCAGGTGTGCAAGGTTGAGGTCAGCCTTACATGGTAGCGCATCCAAACAAGAAGCACATCCAGATGCATTAATTCTACTTTATTGTAAGTTTTTACTTTCATTAATAGAATCTCCCTTTATTTTTGTCTCAGCCTTCTACCTTCTCTTTAAAATAAATAAAAGACTCCAAGCTCCTTGGGAACCAGAACTCATGTTTATTTATCAAATTCTGAAACGCACCACCCTTTTTCTTTTGTATCCTTGGTGGGTATGTAATGCATGTGCAAGTTAGTAAATACTTTTTTTAAAAAACCCATCAACTTACGTGTCCTATAAACCAGAGACAACAAGCTGGCGAAACCCATTCCCTTGCATGAATTCCACAATCAATCCAGATGGCATTTTTGGGAGTTCTGCTTCTATCCGAAAGCTAATAAAAGGGAATTTAATAGCATAGGTTCTCAAGAAGACATATGGCTACTTGATCATATTGATTATCCTAAATCAACATTACTTGTAAAATTGTTTCCGAAATAACATGTTACTTTCAAGTTTTGATATCCGTGCAACAAGAAAAAAAATTAAAATTGTCCCTCTCCTGAAAATAAAATCAAAATCCAGTGGAAAGAAAATAGTAGGAGAGTTTTCAGCTCTCTTAACTCCATTTTCTCAAGTCATTGCAGTTGCAACTGGGCGTACCCACTTGTCCAGAGGGGTTCCCAAATTGCCTCGATTCCACCGCTGCCTGGTTCCAGGGGTGGGTTCTTCCCTGTTTGGACCAGATCGCCCGAACCGTTAGCGACCCGCTGGTGATGTAATTTTGGCGTCACGGATCCGGTTCTGTCTGTGCCGGTCCGTGCTCGCCACCATCTTTTTTTCTGAATTTTCGGCCAATTTTTTTGTGTTTGGATGGCTTCACAGTGTTCTGTGCTTTGAAAAAAGCCCGCCCGCCCCCAGGTTAATGCTGACCGTTATTTCTTCGCCTGAAGCACAGCTGATGAACTCCTCAGCTGTGTTTCGGGCTGAATCCACCTTCTGAGCATGCGCGGAAGTGAAATTGCGCGAGAGGACGCATGCGCACATGAGCTGAGCGAGCGCACGAGCTGAGCGAGCGCGCGAAACATCGCGACACAAACCGGTGGCGAAGGTAAGTGAAACCCACCCCTGCCTGGTCCCCTGTCCCAGATAGCATTTCACCTTCTGAAGAAATTGTGAGGTTTGGCCAAACATACCTTCAAAACGTAAAGCGGACGTTTATCAAAAGAAGATCCAATATGTATCTTTTGGACGACATCTGGATGTCTTGCAGCTACTTCATCCATCCATGTATATATCTAAAAGATAAAATAGCTCTTTCAGCAGAGATAGGGCATTTAAAATTTTTGAAGCAACAACCTCCTTCTATTATTCCATCAGTTAATTCCAGATGACATCAATAGGATCCCAACTACTATTTGTGTCTTTCCTAATTTTTTTCCAGGGTGATTGTATACTGAGCACGGACTATACCAAGTTCCACGAAGTCGGGATACAATAAATATTTCTGAAGGTCAGAAAATCCATTTAGGCAATTTGTGTGTTCCAACAATTAAAAGAATAATGGAAGAGGCTGGAAAAAGTAATTGGTGTGACCTAACTCTGTTTCTGCAATATAGTTGCAACAACAATACTATAGTATAATAACATTAGCTTACTTTACAGGCTTAATGTAATGATTTGAAGAAGATAAAACATGGATATATTGTTGCGTTTTTTTAAACCCGAATTTTTTATTGTTGTCAAAAAGGGTTTTGAGCTGATTAAAAGCATTACATTAGTGGTACAAGATATGGGTCATAAAACTCGGGGACCAATTACACCAAATCTTACCACTTTTACTACTATTTTACTACCATTGCTCTACTATCATCCCAGTGCCGAAGAAACCCTCCATCAAGGAACTGAATGACTTCAGACCGGTTGCTCTAACATCTGTAGTTATGAAGACCTTTGAAAGGCTAGTGCTGGCCCACCTGAAATCCATCACAGATCCGCTGTTAGAACCCTTGCAAATTGGCTACCAAGCAAATAGATCGACAGATGGTGCTGTTAATATGACTCTGCACTACATCCTACAACATCTTGAATCTCCAAAGACCTATGCAAGGGTCCTCTTTGTAGACTTCAGCTCAGCATTCAATACCATTATTCAGGACATTCTTCTAATTAAACTAAATTAGCTAGCTGTACCTGACCACACTTGTAAATGGATCATAAGCTTCCTAACAGATAGGAAATAGCAGGTGAAGCTAGGCAAAATCACATCAGATACCTGCACAATTAGCACAGGAGCCCCCCAGGGCTGTGTGCTCTCGCCAATTCTCTCTGTACACCAATGACTGCATCTCAAAAGATCCCTCTGTTAAAATACTGAAGTTTGCAGATGATACAACAATGATTGGTCTCATTCAAGACAATGATGAATCTGCATACAGGCAGGAGGTTGAACAACTAGCCTTGTGGTGCAACCAGAACAATCTTGAACTAAATACACTCAAAACCGTCAAAATGGTGGTGGATTTTAGAAGAAAGCCTCCTATACTACCACCTCTTACAATATTAGACAACAGTATCAATAGTAGAGTCCTTCAAGTTTCTAGGTTCTATCATATCTCAAGACTTAAAATGGACACCTAACTTCAAAAACGTCATCAAAAAAGCACAACAAAGAATGTTCTTTCTGCGCCAACTCAGAAAACTCAAACTGCCCAAAGAGCTGCTGATTCAGTTCTACAGAGGAATCATTGAGTCTGTCATCTGCACCTCTATAACTGGTTTGGCTCTGCAACCCAACAAGACAGACACAGACTTCAACGGATAATTAGAACTGCCGAAAAAACAATTGCTATCAACCTGCCTTCCATTGAGGATCTGTATACTGCACGAGTCAAAAAGAGGGCTGTGAAAATATTTACAGACCGCTCGCATCATGGACATAAATTGTTTCAACTTCTACCCTCAAAATGATGCTATAGGGCACTCCACACCAGAACAACTAGACACAAGGACAGTTTTTTCCCGAATGCCATCACTCTGCTAAACAAATAATCCCCTCACCACTGTCAAATTATTTACTAAGACTGTATTACTATTCTTCTCATCCTTCCTAGTACCTATCTCTTCCCACTTATGACTATAACCATGTTGCTTGTATCTTATTGTTTAAATTTATATTGTTTTTATTTGTTTCCTAGTACAATTTGATAGCTTATCAGTAACCTTGACTATCACTAAGTGTTGTATCTTTTTATTATTGATTAATGTATTTTATTCTCCTTATGTACACTGAGAGCATATACACCAAAGACAAATTCATTGCGTGTCCAATCACGCTTGGCCAATAAAGAATTCTATTTTAGAGAATTAAATTATATCCTTAGTGTATGAAAAGAAGCATAACTTTGGACTTGTCTCTCTGGCATAAAAATAAGGGACAAAATGACAATAATTGGATCTTTCTCTAGCAAACCATAATGTATTACTTTAAAGGCCTTATGAAAAAAACCTCAACCTTAACAGTCTTCCCAAAAACCTCCAAGCAAGATGCCATTATAATTTTAGGCTAGGTCAGTGATGGCGAACCTTTTTTTCCTCGGGTGCCGAAATAGTGTGTGCGCGCGCTATCGCACACATGTGGGTGCCCACACCCATAATTCAAAGCCCCCCACTTGCCCCACCCCCTGCGTATGCGTGCACGACCCCCCCACTCCTCCGTTTCCCGACTTCCAGTGGACACGGTAGGCCCATTTTTCGCCCTCCCCAGGCTCCAGAGGCTTTCCTGGGAGCTTGGGGAGTGCAAAAATGCTCCCCCCGCCACCCCAGAGGCCCTTCGGAGGCTGAAATCGCCCTCCCAGAGCCTCTGCGCAAGCTAAAAATCAGCTGGCGGGCACGCACATGCGCGCTGTTGCTGAGCTAGGGCAACGGCTCGCGTGCCAGCAGATATGGCTCCGTGTGCCACCTGTGGCACCCGTGCCATAGGTTCGCCATCACTGGGCTAGGTGATGGGGTCAGAATGTCCTCTCAGCTGCATTTTACACCAATTGCAGTTTCCAAGCACACTAATCCTCAAACCAAATCCAACTCTTCAAAAGTGGTCTAGCTAGGGTAGTGGTGATGAAGGTGTGCACTCCAGTAGGACCCCACTTGGTAAACCAGCCAAATATGGGTGAAGGTTCCCCCCCCCTATCATCATACTCTCCCTCCATAAATCCAGAACTTCCAAGTGGCAGGTCCAAGTTGCAGCCAATCAGATGGTCGCTTGAGAAATAGCAACTCTGTCTTCTTTCAATTCAATTTGGTCAATTGCACGGAGCAATTATTGGCTCATGGCATCCAGGGAAGATGTTTGTTGGTTGACCTAAACAACCTTATGACTATTTCACTATTTTACTAACCTTGGTTAGTAACTCCCTGAGAACCCACCACAGTTTTAGGAATAAAGGGACCAATTACACCAAGCCTTACCACTTTTAGAGAATGATATTGCTCATAGAATGAAATAGAACCGCGTGGGGTAACAGTGTCATTGACAGTCTGCAGGTCAATAATTTTCTGAACATCTTCCAGAGAAACTCTGAAAAGAAAGAGCATAACAGTTCCTCATCTTTGATTTTAAAAAAAACATGGCTTGATAGTATCCTGCTTGCAGACAAGGAGAACAGGACAGAAAGTATCATACCTGAATAAAATGGCCGACCGGTTAAGCTCCGCTTTCACGTTATCTACGTCAGAAACATTGACGTAAAAATGTACCTCCTTATTCCTTACAATGTTTTCAGGGGAAGCAGGTTGCCAAAGCACAATCTATTTTGAAATGAAAGAGAATGACATACAGAATGGGGTACTTGTTATACTTTCTCGTGGCAATCCGTTTTATCTTGCAGCCTTTACTTTTATGCTCTTTTTATGCAAAATATTTTGAGAGAAGTAGTTGGAGGCTTCCTTTCTACTTGTTCTGGAACTAAACTCAAAACTAGTAAGGTAGAAAACTAGTAATTTTCTGTCATATCTACCTTGATTTTGTTACTTTGATTTACATATTAATTCTCATTGCATGATACTATCTATGTAATATAAATTGCATGTTGCAATAATGATGTTCCCATTGCCAGCACCATAAGTATTCCGCATATGCATATTCCTATAAATACATTAACTAAGGAGACATCACAAATCTTTATTTTACTCCCTGCTAATCCTAATCTATGTTTTTATTTCAATTCGACATCAGTCTAGGACAGTGGTTCCCAACCTTCCTAATGCCGCGACCCATGCCCCGCGCCCCCACCGTGACCCATCCCGCTGCCGTCATTTGTGTTCTTTTACCCTCTGTGCATGCGCAAAGCATGCTGCGCATGCGCAGACGGTAAAATAACCCAAATGGCGGCAGCGGGGTGGAGCGCAGTGGGGGCCCGGGTTGTGGGGCGCAATATGGCCAGGCTTGTGGCAGTGGGGGGGGAGCTGAGGATGCCAGGGCGACCCCTGGGAAATGGTTGTTCGACCCCCAAAGGGGTCCCGACCCCCTGGTTAGGAACCGCTGGTCTAGGAATAGCTTTCAACGCCACACTTTTGCAAAATCTTCCACAATTCTAGCTTGTTCATTTTATTATACACTTTTTCTATCAATAAATGCAATCTATCTTTCTCACATTCAAACACTTTTCAGTGACCCACTGGCACAAAACTGCAGGGCTCTTCCTGAATTTTTGCTAGCACACCTAACTCCTTAATTCCCACTCTCGGGCGCCCCCCCCCCCCAGTTTTTGCATGTACTCTTGCTACCTTCACCTTTGTGCAGGGGAACAATAACAACATTCTTCCAGTTGCCAGACAGAGATGCAATCTTCACATATACTTTTGGTATGGACTGAAGATGGCAACATGACAAGTAAGGATAGGCAGAACCATTGTGTAAAGATGGAAGAGATGCTAATCTTAGAGGCTGGGAAACATGGCTTAGAATTCATTGGTTCAAAACAACTGGAGAAAAATAAAGACTAGGACAGTGATGGTGAACCTTTTTTGCCTCGCATGCCAAAAGGGTGTGTGCGCGCGCCCACACCCATGCCCTCCCCCGCGTATGTGCACAACCCATGGCTCATTTCACATCACACTAAGCCAAAAGCAAATTCAACCCATTACAGTTTAATGCAATGTGAAAACCTAGCTTTTCTGCACTATATTCACGGTTTGCCAAAAGCTATTACCTCAAAAGCAGTAGTCAGATTCCGTAGAATGTCCACTTCTCTGTCAGAGTTTGGAAAAGCCCACAAAACCTGATCACTGAAAGAGAAAGAATGAGAAGGCAAAGATCTGAGCCGCAGAACCAAAATTATGAGTCTCTCATTCTGAATGACTGAGCAGCCATGAATGTACAAAAGACCCGTGGTGGCGCAGTGATTAGAATGCAGTATTGCAGGCTAATTCTGCCCACTGCCAGCAGTTCGATCCTCACCAGGCTCAAGGTTGACTCAGCCTTCCATCCTTCTAAGGTCGGTAAAATGAGGACCCAGATTGTTGAGGGTAATATGCTGACTCTGTAAACCATTTAGAGAGGGCTGTAAAGCACACTGATGCGGTATATAAGTCTAAGTGTTATTGCTAGTGCTTTGGACTCCAAATAATGTTGCAAGGAGCCATTCCAGGAACTTTGGCCCATCTAGCAGATGTTGGACTAGTCCACGTTGACTAGCCGACTGATCTGCTGGAATAGAGTCTGGATGGAAGTAGAAAAATATTGCGCATTTCTCATGGTATGGTTGTATGTGGTGATTTGAGCCTCTGCATGCTTTTGCCTTAATGTCAGCGACCCTACATAGATGTAGAAGCCTACCAAACTGGAAACTCACTATGATCAAGTGAAATGTCTAAAGCAACCACATAATCCTGAGGATGCAGCTAAATATGCTGCACTACAAGCCAGATAAATCCATGTTGGCTTATCCAAGTGTGACCTTGAAGAGAGTTATGATTAGATGTATAAAGTAGTCCTCGACTTATGACAACAATTGAGCCCAAAATTTCTGTTGTTAAGTGAGACATTTGTAAAGTGAGTTTTGCCCCATTTTATGACCTTTCTTGCCACATTTATTAAGTAAATCACCAAAGTTGATAAGATAGTAACACGATTGTTAAGTGAATCTGGCTTCCCCATTGATTTTGCTTTGGAAAAAGAGGACATGTGAATGAGGGAACTGCACATTTGTTATTATTTTTCCATCACTGTGAAACTGCAATTAGGTCATTACCAGGGGTGGGTTCCACTTACCTTCCCTACCGGTTCGCATTGCGACGGGGACCGGTCTACCAGTAGCGTGGACTACCGGTCATCGCTGCCGGTTCGGCGAGCGGCGGTAAATTTCCGCTACCGGTTCTGAAGAACCGGTCCGAACCGGCAGCAACCCACCACTGGTCATTACATCTGTTTTATTTCCTTTAGCCATTTTCATTTAAAATTAAAAGTCCTTATCACTTATAAATCACTTTGTTGTGAAATCAAGAGTCAGTACGAGCTAAAAAAATACATGACTTGTATGAAATCGGAAACCATATGAAACTTGGTTCCTGAAACCATATTTGTTAAAGGAGTGGTCTCTGCCCTTCTTTCCTGGAATCACCTAATCCCCAACTCTGCTTCCTGGAACCATATAGCTAGAAACGTCTCTATTTTAATTTTTAATTTTTTTTGTAATATACAAATTTAGAGACCATCTATATCACTCACAGAGCTATTTATTTTATTTATTTTATTTATTTGAGGTTCTTCTATGCCGCCCTACTCCCTCAGGACTCAGGGCAGCGTACAACATTTTAGGGAACATCAAGCAAATCATTAAAAATAATTTAAAACAATTTAAAAAAACATATAACATCATACATACATGGGGGAGACGTCAGATGCAAGGTCGTCTCAAAATCATCCCGCCTGCAGGAAGAGCCATGTCTTAATGGCTTTTCGGAAGGCCAGCAAGGTGGGGATGATTCAGATCTCTGGGGGAAGTTGGTTCCAGAGAACAGAGGCCCCTACAGAGAAGGCCCTCCCCCTAGGCCCCACCAGTCGGCATTGTTTGGCTGACGGGACCCGGAGGAGACCCACTCTGTGGGACCTAACCGGTTAAAGGGAAGTATGAGGTAGGATGCGGTCCCGGAGGTAACCTGGTCCTAAGCCATGTAGGGCTTTAAAGATTATGATCAACACCTTGAATTGCACCCGGAGACCAATGGGCAACCAATGCAGCTGGCGGAGTATGGGTGTTACGTGGGTGTATCTTGAGACACCCACCACAGCACGCACAGCCGCATTTTGCACCAGTTGAAGTTGAATTATTTATATGGTCTCTCCTCCTGGTGGCTATTGCAGGGGTGGGTTCCTCTTATCTGCCTACCGGTGCGCTGCACGCGCATCATCTCATTGCACACGCATGCTCGCTATGCATGCGCGATTTTGCTTCCTGCGCATGCGCAGAAGCAAAAAAAGTCCAGAAATTCCAGAAAAAAGATGGCGCCGCGTGACAGACCGGCGAAGGCAGCACTGGAGACGTCACGCGCAAATTGCGCAATCGGGTCCCTACAGGAACGGCGCACTGGACCACACTGATAGGAACCCACCACTGGGCTATTGATGTTGTATGGACCACCACTGCTTGATTCCTGGCTACTGGAAGTAATTTTCTTCTCTGTTGAATAGAACATAAGAGGACTTGCCAAGGAAATCAGTTTGATAACTCTAGCGAATAGGCTTGAGGTTCAGGCCAACAAACCAAAATGCTTGGTGTTGATTTAGCTTTGTGCTTGTTATAACAAATCTCTGCTTGCCTGTCTGAAGGCAATTTTCTGCCAACAGAAGTTTGGTGGGTGGTGAAACCAGTTGATCTGGGACAAGGTTTTGGCTAGCAATGGATGAGGTTGTTTGGCAAGTCCGTCTAGGCTTCGGCTGAAACATAAAGCAGAGGTTGGAGTGAGCTGTGGTTCATGACCTCTCTCTCCTCTTTTGCTCCAAGTTCACATGGATGTCTGGTTGTTCAGATGAGAAGGAAGAGAATGAGAATGAGATAATGGTTAGAAGTACTGAAGGCCACCAAGAAATCAGAAGAACCAAATGGACATCCCCCTTTTCAAGACCTCACTTAAATCACCACCAGGGTAGTCAAGACTCTTTTAACCTCAAAATTGGGCAAAGTGCTTAGTGATAGATTGATTGAAAGACATTTCATCATTTGCATCCTATTTTACTTGGAATTGAGATGACATGCTTCCCAAAGCCTATAACAGGTAGATAGTTAATCTAACATCTATAAAAATGTAGAGATCCAGTGTGTTATGTTAATTTTAATTTTAAAATATTTTTTATTGGTTTTATTACGCTAATGCATGTAGACTCAAAACCTAAGTCCTCAATAAGGTTGGTGAGATATTGGGCTTGAATTTCACTTGAGGCAGTTGGATAACTTTGTAAAGATAATGGAAACTTCTATAACTGAAATTGTTCTGCTGATGGAACAAATATTGCCACTGAACCTCGGAGCTAAGCAATACCTCTCCCTGATCCTATTCCAACTTTGATAAATCATCTGGTGCACTTCTCGGTATAGATTCATCAGAAAATGGAACTGAAGATTTCTGAGAGTGTGATTACATTGTTACAAAGTTATATTCTTGGATGTAATCATTTTTTTTTTCAAATTTAAATCATCTAGGCCAAGGGTAGGCAAAGTTGGCTCTTCTATGACTCGTGGACTTCAACTCCCAGACTTTCTGAGCCAATCATGCTAGCTCAGGAATTCTGGGAGTTGAAGTCCAAGAGTCATAGAAGAGCCAACTTTGCCTACCCCTGATCTAGGCATAGATCTATCAGCAGAGTGAAATTACCTCCCTCCCAATCCTCCCACTCCACCAGGCACCTGCCATTGTGCAAGTCTTGGATTTTTGGCTTGTTGTTCTGGGCAAAGGGAAGTTCCCCATTGTCCCAAACCAACCACATGAGGAAGTTGGAACCTGACATGATCAAATCCAGGAGGTGACGGTGCTAGGGAAACATAGGGGAGGAATGACCTCTTTCTCAGCTGATGGGGCGCCATTCATCCCTGAAACGGGAGGCTTCAGTGGTGAAATAATTATCAAAATTTCAAAATAATGAGTTGATTCTAAAACTGTGATGATGTCATTCTCAGGATTATGTGATTCACATGATCTCTCAAGGAACAACAACCATGCAGCCTGTTCTTGGGAAATCTCTGGATCAGCCAAACTTGGGCAGGAAGAGCACCGAAGTGATAAGATTAAGGCTGCACCCCTAAATAAACATACAAAATACAAGGACTAGACCAGTGGTTCTCAACCTTCCTAATGCTGTGACCCTTTAATACAGTACCTCATGTTGTGGTGACCCCCAACCATAAAATAATAAAATTATTAGGAAACTCAGGGGTGGGTTCTAACTTACCTCACTGCCGGTTCGCTTCCTCCTGTACTGCGTGGCCGCGCCTCGTGGGCGTGTGGGCGCTTTGCGCGCGCACGCATGCGCAGTGCTGATTTTTTTAATGCAAAAAAAAAGCCGAAAACAAGATGGTGACACATGCGCAGTGCCGGAAATTTGGCTTCTGCGCATGCTCAGAAGTTCCCATGGTACAGATTTTTTTTTTTGCAGTAGTCTATTTGCATGTGGGTGGACCCGCCTGGAGACGGATAGAGGAGCGGTGTCTCGGTTCCTAAGACCATCGGAAATATGTGTTTTCCGATGGTCTTAGGCGACCCCTGTGAAAGGGTCATTCGACCCCCAAAGGGGTCATGACCCACAGGTTGAGAACCGCTGGACTAGAGAGAGTAAAGCATTCATTTGTATGGAATCCATTCACAACAGTTTTGAGCAAAAATGAGATTTAACATCCAAGGAAAAATAAATAAATTCTGTTAATCCACATATAAAATGAGTTTAAGGATTCCAGTTTGATGACTAAGTTTATTTTTTATCTATTGAAGAGAATATATCCTATTGTGATATAAAGTTTTTTATTAACTTATTAATAACTGTTGTGATCTAAACTTATTAATAACTGTTGTGGTCTAAAGTTTATTATTCACTTATTAAAGTTTATTTTCCTTTGGAAAGTCCCTTACAACGATTTATCAAAAATTGGGACCTGAATGTTAAGAAATCATTGAAGATTTGGATTACTACCCTCATGTTAATTATGTCATAAAAAGTTAGCAGAAACCTAATTGCTTGAGAGAAGAAAAACAAAGAAAAGGATATAGTATTGTTTTTATAAAATACATATTCTATTTCAATCAGGAGGAAGAGAATCGTTTCCTCATTTTAGTTGGCAATTTTAAAAAACTGTACTCTAAATTGACTTGTTGATAGACAGTTGTGCTCCGGCTTGAGTTTAGTCTCACTGTGGCATATATTGGCATTAAATTGATATGTAATTTATCTATGCTACAAGTTTCTCATTATGGGTCTTCTCCCTATAATAATTTGGCAATATAAAGTTCTGATCGCTACATCCATTTGGGCCTATGTCCTTATTTTCTGAAAATATTTCCTATCTTTTTCACGAAAAGATAAATACATACCTCTGGGAAGCAGAAACAGAGGTCTTTTGATTGAAGATTGATACCAAACAAAAAAGGAAAAACTTTAGAGCAGCCATTTGCAATGAAACCAAGAGAAATAGTGACGGTTGGTGACTTACTTTGTTGATTTTCTAAAGTCTATATTGAAAGAATGGTTAAAATTTAATATTCTCTCTCTTTCTCTCTGCAGTTCCCCCCACCTTTCTGGCAATTCCCTTTTCCTCTATCTGAATCTGGGCAGTTCATATCTTTATTAATAATGATAATTGCTAGTATATGCAGTTCTGATTGATTGCTACAGTTAACACAAATTATACTTTGATCCCTGTAGCGTGAATCTGTGCTTATCTTTAATTGGGCAGGAAACAAAGCACAGTCTCTTCTCACTGACTAATTTATTCATATCATATATGACATATTCCCATTGACATTAGGCGAATCATAATGTCCTTATTTAATAACTATGTTTTGAATTCAGTAAGTAGTTCTGGTCATGGTATCTCAAATGCTGGGAAAAAGGAAGAATATAGTAATCAAAATGATTAAGGAGGTGCAGCAGAGAGATGTAAAATTATCCATCGGCCTGGAAAAGAATGAAGTTTTTCTTTCTTTCTCACAATGGTGTGAGGATAAACAAATTCATGGAGAGGCTGCATAACTCAATTTACGGAGTCTCTCTCTCCTCTCTGTCTCTCTTGAAATCCTGGCAAGTGTCTGGATGTGTCCTTCAATTTTTATGGCAAGATTATGGGAAGTGATTTGGCATTGCCTCCTAGGGCTGAGACAGAGGGACTGGCCCAAAATCACCCAGCTGGCCTTGTGTCTAAGGTGAGATTGGAATTCACCATCTCCTGGTTTCTAGCCTGGTGCCTTAACCACTATGCTAACTGGTTCTCTTCTTTTATATATTTATGAGCTGAATTTTACACCAATCAGAGCAGTCGTATGTGAGCAAGCAAATCATCCAGGGGTGAAATCCAGCAGGTTCTTACAGGTTCTGGAGAACCAGTAGAGGAAATTTTGAGTAGTCCGGAGAACTGGCAAATACCACCTCTGGCTGACCCCAGGAGTGGGGTGGGGATGAGGATTTTGCAGTATCCTTCCCCCAGGGGTGGGGAGGGAATGAAGATTTTGCAGTATCCTTCCCCTGGAGTGGGGTGGGAATGGAGATTTTGCAGTATCCTTCCCCTGCCACGCCCACCAAGCCACACCACGCCCACCAAGCCACGCCCACAGAACCGGTAGTAAAAAAATGTGGATTTCACCACTGAAATCATCCCATTACTAGTTTTCATCTGACAAGCACCCTTGACATGTTCTCAACAGTTCAGATGTTCCCACTGCCCAAAAAGGACTTGGGACCACTCGCATGCCAGTATGTAATTTATTCTCCCATGGGAAATCATATTTATACAGGACTGGCCACATACTGTATGTAAGATATAAGCAACAGTCTCTCTTTTTGTTTCATATTTTTCCTGACCGATCTGGTTCCTCAGCATTTTTCTACAGTTCTTCCTCCTGAAACACCTAAAACATTTTCCCTGCATCTCAGCATTACTGAATCTGCAATCCGATACACACTAAGGCACCATCAGACACAATGGGAGACGTATTTCTATAATTGTGCCATAGAAGGCGTGATTAATAATTGGAACACACGATCTCCACAAAAACAACAGAAAATGTTGAATTTCCTAGTTTTTTTGTTTTCTTAAGGTAAGTTAAGAGGAAAACGATAAAGCCTTGGACTGGTGAACAAGGATAAGTGAAAATGTCATATATATAAATGCATGCTGTATATACCTGTTGAGAGATTGGAGGAAAAAGAAACCAGCCTGTGGTCAAATGGTATCGGCTATTTATTATATTATACTTATTTATTTAAACGCTCGGGATTGGGCGGCCTATAAGAGCGTTTAAATAAATAAAATAAATATATTATACTTGGTACTGTACTTATTACAATAATTATATATATATTAATTATTTTAATTTTAGTACAGTTGGAGTCATACTTGGTTTTGAATATTTGTTATACTTCGTTTCGTGGCACCAGATCAGTCGGAACCAGCAATGCTGCAGAGGAATGCGCAAACATGAAATAGTTCATGTTTGATTGTTTTCATAATTCCAAAGCACTGAATTATTTCTGCTTCCCGGGAGATACCCCTTCGACTCTTCCACATTACAAAGCAGGATAATTAGAGATCATCTCATCACTGGATTCTTTTTTCCTAATAAGTTGAGTCAGCCATTGAAACAGTAAACTTCAAGAAATGGGGAAGAGACTCAGAGAAAGCATAAAAAAGGGGTGACAGACAGACAGACAGACAGACAGACAGACAGACAGACAGACACACACACACACACACACACACACACACACACACACACACACACACGAAGTAAGATACATTATGGTACATTGATCTGATCGCCATTTTCTTATCTTAGCTGTATGTTTTGCTTTCTTTGAATTTTATGACTTCTTTACACTACCCAGAGATAGTGGATGGACATATAAATACGGTACTTAAAACAAACTAACTGATTAACTACATGGAGATTAATGGGCCTAAACTGGCACCTAAACATGTGAAATTTCTTCCTGTTACGGTCTTTACAGTTGCAGATTAAAGATGCTAACATTTGCCCAGGCAAGTGGACAACTGTTGCTTTTATTTTGTTTAATTGCTTTTTGCACTTTGTTATTCAACCAAACAATTTGTTAATCATTTGTTGCATTTTGTTATGATCATTTGTGGATGTTATTATATTTTAATTGCACATTTGCATGGATATTCAGAGCTGTACACATTGTCCTAAAATGCAGACACTTATACTTTATACTCTTCACAAACAATGTATAATGTCTTTGGGAATGCAGGTCGTGAAGATCAGATCTCTGTTGGCATTCCTTACCATTCTTTCTTGAAACTAATAACTGCAAAACTGCAACGTCAACTCATGAAAAATCAACTGGGTTTTCAATAAAATCTATCCCTTTGCACATCTCAAAGATCTCATAAGCAAAGGTGGAATAGCATTTCCTTTAAGACAGTTATTATTTCTGTAACTTAAGCTTTACACTTTTACAAAATAATATCCTGCAAATAATATTAGCATGGAAGCACTGCTAATGTCACAAAAATGGGCATTCCGCTTTCCATAAAGCTGCCCTTAAAGGTCATTCAGAAGCTGTATCTGACCCAACCAAAATGCAGAGTCCTGCATGAGCCAGGATAAACTAAATTACTAGAATAGCACCAATCATGGGGACGCTGCAATGGCTGCCAGTAGGGTTCCAGATCCAATTCAAGGTAATGGTATGTATGGCTTGGATCCTTGTTGTCCTTTTACTCCAAGTAGAATCAAACCATCTAATACGTTCTGACCAAAGGGACATATTTCAGATCCCCTCATTTTGAGATTTCTTGGTCATAATTACTTTCTTCTAGAATAGCCTGTTTCCAAAGGCTCTTCTAGACTATTTGGCCATTTTTTCTGTGGTCCTCCTAGAAGAGCTTTAAAACAATTGTCTTGTGGGATCCATCCTTACAAGAATACTACTCAACTGGGAGCAGCTATTGATTGGGAATCGCTGAAAATTAATTGGGCAGCATACAAATATGTGTAATAAGTAAATAAATAATAATTTTAATAGCTTTAAGGTTCAATACAGATGCAATAAAGTTTGTTTCTCTTCTTTATACTTTTCACACTTTTCATAATGTCTGAATGGCCCCACTCAGATTAGGTGCTGGTTCTACCTATTGAAAACCTAAAGCACTCTAAGATTTATTTATTTATTTTATTTATTTTGTTTGTCAAACATGTACAAGATAGTAGTAGTTTGTATAAACATAACATAAGCAAAGAAGTACAGATAAATGAGGACAATAGGACAGTAAGACAGGGACGGTAGGCACAGTGGTGCGTTTATGCACGCCCCTTACAGACCTCTTAGGAATGGGGTGAGGTCGACTGTAGACAGTCTAAGGTTAAAGTTTTGGGGGTTTGGGGAAGAAACCACAGAGTCAGGTAGTGCATTCCAGGCATTGATCACTCAGTTGCTGAAGTAGTATTTTCTGCACTCGAGTTTGGAGCGGTTTACATTAAGTTGTATCTATTACGTGCTTGTGTATTGTTGTGGTTGAAGCTGAAGTAATCATTGACAGGAAGGACATTTTGGTATATGATTTTATGAACTACATTTAGATGAGATCGAAGGCGACATAGTTCTAAATTGTCTAATCCCAATATTTCAAGTCTGGTGGAATAAGGATTCAGTTGAAGTAGCTCATTCTGGACTATGTGATCAAGCTCATGGATTGTCAAGGCCAACAGTAAATTACCTTGAAACAACTCATTTCATTTAATTACACAGCTAAGGGGAAGAGCTAGTAGGCACAATTATGCAAGCTCTCTGCTGATTAGATTTACCAGTTTTCAAAAACTTAACAGCAGCCGTGTAGGTTTGAAGATACATCAATTTCTATTACACCATTTCCTATATAAACCAAGACTCAGTCCTCATTTATTTATTTATTTATTTATTTATTAGTGAGATTTATATACCGCCTCACAGTGCAAGCACTCTCTAAGCGGTTTACACCAGTAAACAATGTATATTTATATTGCCCCCAACAATCTGGGTCCTCATTTTACCTACCTCGGAAGGATGGAAGGCTGAGTCAACCTTGAGCCGGTGAGATTTGAACCGCTGACCTGCAGATCACAGTCAGCCAAAGTGGCCTGCAGTACCCCACTCTAACCGCTGCGCCACCTCGGCTCTGATGAGCTATGATTTGTTCTATGAAAAATCAAAGCAAAATATGCACTGCCTTCTTCAAACTAGTGCCTATAAGATGCATTCCCAGACAGTATGGGTTGCAAATTATGGGCATTGCAGTCTCAACATCAGCTTGGTGATGGCTATAGCAGTAGCTGTTCTCTCCAATTAGTGAACAACAGGAATAAAAAGATTCACTTCCTAGGAGAGTGATGGCGAACCTATGGCACGGGTGCCACAGGTGGCACGCGGAGCCATATCTGCCGGCACGCGAGCCGTTGCCCTAACTCAGCTCCAGTGCACATGTGCATGCCCGCCAGCTGATTTTTGGCTCACGCAGAGGCTCTGGGAGGGCGATTTCGGCTTCCGGAGGGCTTCCAGGATGGTGGGGGGAGTGTTTTTGCCCTCCCCAAGCTCCAAGAAAGCCTCTGGAGCCTGGGGAGGCCGAAAAATGGGCCCACTGGGCCCACTGGAAGTTGGAAAATGGGGGAGTGGGGGAGGTCACGCATGCATGTGCAGGAAGGTGGGGCAAGTGAGGAGCTTTGAATTATGGGTGTGGGCACGCACGCGCGTGCAATGGCGTGCACTTGCACTATTTCGGCACCTGAGGAAAAAAAGGTTCGCCATCACTGTCTTAGGAGATTCTGACTGAAATGGTATTGATAATACTACATAGAATGCTCTGCAAATGTAAAACATTCTAAAGTACATGACAGAACTAGTTGATCTTCTGGTTATATAAGAAAGAAGATCCCAGCAATACTTCAAACAGAAAAACAATCCTGGAACCAAACCGGTTACTTGCAATGTTCGGATTACAAGATTGCCCCCAAAGTGTTATGCATCCTGATATAAGCTAATATTATTGTAATTGTTGGTTGCAGCTGAATGCATGATTTATAAATGGATGGATTTACAAATGGGTGGATGGTGATGGCAAAGAAAATTTCCCCAAACTGAGTGGAGAGTTAAGATGGTTGGAGAAATCTTTTCTTGGATTCTTAATTTGATGCAGTGCTGGTGCGGCTTCTTTGCATAGTGCCAAATATTCTTTGGAACATAGCCAAGTAGTTAATTCTTAATTTCATTGTCTAATTAATAGACCGCTAGTTAAAGAGCTACCGAGATGGACTTTGTCCTGCACATATAGCAAAGTCTTCATTCCTTGCCTCTGAGTCTAGACACAGAGAGCTTAAATATTTCTTGACTGCAATAGCCAAAAACTGAATGGGTAAATGTGGGAACAAATAATTCCCCCCTTCTTTCTCTGCCAATTCCTCTGTGAATACCCCATCTTATTTTTCCACTTAAACTTATCTTAGATAGTCAAGTTCTTTAATCTCAGTAATACTGTAAAACACTTTAATATTTCAAGATGGTGAGGATTTTGCTCTGGCCAACTTATTGAAAGGGCTCTCAGCTATCACAGCTATGACAGTCTCTCTGCTATTAATTCATTACTCATCTCTTTACTCATTAATTCAGAGCTGGATGCCCAATGATGAGAGAGAGTGGGAAATGCAATTCAGCTAAAACTGGAAGGGCTTAGATTTCCTGTCTCTGCATAGTTAGGATTGATTTTCTTCTCAACCAGTGCTTAATTCTCCAGTTTTGTCTGTTCACTTTATCCTGTGCCATATTTCAATTGAGATGGAGATCATGTATGTAGGAAGCTCCCCTCGTCCTTCTGCTTATGCAAGGAATATCAGTAAGATAAATGTTGAACTGTTAGCTCATTGTAGCTGCTAGCTCCTGGGATACATGTTTAGGGCATATTTCATTCAAAAGACTAATACAAATTAGAGCTAGATTGGTTTAATGGGCTAGAATCCAGGCGACCCTGAGTTCTAGTCCTATCTTGGACACAAAGCCAGAGAAGTGACCTTGGACCAGGCAACCTCTCTCCACCCAAGGAAGGAGGCAATAGTAAGCCACTTCTGAAAAAGTTTGCCCAGGAAACTAAATGGCCTTGTCCAGACAGTTGCTAGGAGTCAAGACTAACTTGAAGGCCCCCAAAAAGATATATCACCAGAAAGTACCCCAGTAACCTGATCATTTTTCACAACTTAATAGGATTAGCTAATATTCCTCTAGATCAGAACAACACACAGCTAGTTTACTTAATCAAGAAATTCCTTAACATGGAGAAATCAGATTTAGCCATAGTCAAGATACGCAAGTAACGCAAATGCCACTCCTTGTGTGATGAACATTTATGTAAGTTGTTGGTGGTTACAGCTAATGAGGCAGGATCTACATACTATAGAAGAGCAATGACAAGAAGTAGGAGTCTGAATCAGATATTTACCTTAAGTCCTTCTCTGGTTTCATGGTAGAAGCCCCAGCATAACGTTCAGAAAACATACCTTCTGCTAAACTCAGGCTGGATCCCTAAAACAAAGAGAAGGGTGTTGTTTTATACAGAATGGCTTGAAATTATTTCAAGGTCATTTCCAGATTTCAGTGTAGTTTTTTTGGTGTGGACTAGGCAATTAAGGCCAAACAAGTTTGGATTTGTCCAGATCAATACACAGAGTGAGAGATCAAGGTGTGAATTATAAAGTGTAATTGTCTAAAACTTTACATATGGATTAGAGGGGGTTTTAAACTATTCATCAGCGGTAGAGGGATTTTTTTTTTTACAATTATTATTAAACTACATATTGTACATTTCCAAATGGCACGGCAATGTTAATTCTTTGTGGCTACATAATTCTACATAGAGATGTAGAAGTTTAGCCATAGCACATCTACAACAAAACCGTTCTGCAACTGTAAACAAATAGACTCCTGTGTTGATTTCTACATCTCTATGTATGTATCTACCCTTTCTAGGAGCTACATATTGGAGAAATATCACTGGGCACATTGCCAAGGGTGGAGGAAGATAAGGAATTGAGAAGTCATGGGAGTAAGATGGCTGTGCCAACTGAAGAAAAATAGCTTCTTAGAAGTATATAACTGTTGGCAGAATACTTGTTCATTTGTCCACAGCCATAAAATGACTAAAACGTACTTTCTTTGGAGTTTGGAAGAAAGTATTTCTATCAAATATGTCTGTAAATCAATTACATTCTACATGGCAATCTGTGTTTTTATCATTTCCATTTTCTCTTTTGAATTACCAGCCAATCTTTCTGGTGATGCAATTGTTTGAACTGCTACTTTTAAAGCAGGTTTTGCCCGTATTCCACAATTCCTCCAGAATAGATATCTTATTCCTTTCTTTTGGAGAGAGAAACTACCATGACCATTTCACCACCCCACAATCACATGGAGATGTCTCTAAATACCTCCCCAGTCTGTAGTGGGTGGTGCTTTTCCACAGTCCTGTAAGCCAATTATGCTGGCTGGTCCTCTGCATACATACCGTCTGCTGTTTAACGAAGTAAAGCCCCAGAGTTCATGAGTCACAATCTGGAAAGGAGAAAAGTACTTTTACACTGGAAATCTTCTCCAAGAACTGTCTGGTTGCTGAAGAGAGGCTGGCAAGCAACATCACAGATTCAAGTGTGACAAATAACCACAGGAAGGTAAGGGCTGGTGCAGGTAGGCTGGTATACATGACAAATTCTCCTAATGTTTAATTGGAAGCAAACTTCACCGGTAAAAATATATATGCCTTTTCACTTAACTTTGGTCATAGCAGACTTTCAGTTCCTACATTGGTTTGCTTATAAATGAAAACCAATTTGATGTACCCAGGTCCTGATTAAAATTAATCTATGGAATTGTTGAATTATTATGATCATAATTAATACAATTCAGGGGAGATTATGATATTACGTGGGGGAAGATGTGTCAATAGTTGATGAAAGTTAGAAAGGATTGTCAGATGATGTGTTGGGAGATGTATTAACGGGTAAGTTGACTTGCCACTGGTTGTCTAAGATGACTGTGCTGACATAATTTCCAAAATACAGATTTCTGCAGGCTGCCATATATTGATTCCTTGGTCCTTATTCATCACTGCTGCAGTTTAATGTAAACAGTTTGCAAATTAGTTATATGGCAACTGTTCTTGTGTTTTTCCCATAAAGCTTTGAAAAACTATCATTACCCTGTTTTCCCCAAAATAAGACATCCCCTGATAATAAGCCCAATCGGGCTTTTGAGTGCAAGGCAATAAGGCCAAGCGCTTATTTCAGGGTTCAAAAAATATAAGACAGGGTCTTATTTTCAGGGAAACATGGTACTAAGAATGGGGGACAATCAGTTTCACCCAATAATATTCTCATGAAAGTGTGAACGTTCAAGGCCATATAATTTATTATATGAATCAACAGCCAATAGCTCCAGTTACAGATTGACAAGCTTTGGTGTGTTGTCTAAAGTCCTTTCCAAGGTGACAAATATGCTTGTTATTACATTTTCTCTTCCTTTAGAAAGTCTGATCTTGCTTTGTACAAACATGGGAAGCAACTCTGAAGATCCTTCTCATTGCAAGGTAAATTTAAAGGATAACATTATTCTTTCTCAGAAATACTAAGCACAATTTAAAATAAAGAAGGCGATAGGCTATTTTTGTTGACTGTTGGCAGAGAAACAAAAAATAGCAGGTTGCCATGAAGCCTGACATAGTTTCAAAGGCATTTCCATATAGCATTAATCTTTCTGCATATGGAGACATATGGACAATTTGACATCATGTAATTTCTAATATCACTTTTTTTTGCTGGATAAATAATTATTTGTCAGTATGTTTTGTGTTATTCAAATGCATGGATTATTCTTAGATCAATTGATTGGGCAGATATCAAATTCATTGCCGAATCCTTGTGGATTTTTCTAAAACTTGGGGTGAATGTATCACAATCATCTAATGTGGCCTCCATTGTATTCAAGGATATTGTTTGTACATAGTATACCTGACTGTGATCTTGGAAGAGTAAATTGAAGATGTCTAGCTCTGCACTCATACTTCTTTTCATGGAATGCTTAAAGGCAACAGTGAGGAATGACTCAAGGTGTTGTGTATTGAAGTTGGATTCCATGTTCATAGTGGATTCCTTAGTTGTTGTGGAGCACTGGAATTTAGCATCACAAAGGATGTAATTCTTGAATTCTTGAATGTTCAGCAGGTCTCCCTATATTTATTTTTCTACCGGTTTTATATTGTGGATGTAGCTTGATCTTATTATTTATTTACTTATTTATTAGATTTTTACTCCGCCTTTATTTTTGTCAGCTAATGGTGTTAATATTCACTGCTCGTTCCTCCCATTTTCCTACAACAACAACCCTTAGAGATGGGTTGGGCTGAGAGAGAGTGACTGGCCCAAAGTTACCCAGCTGGCTTTCATGGCTAAGACAAGGCTAGAATTCATAAGCTTCTGGTTTCTGGGCAAGGTTCTTAGCCACCAAACTGGCTCTGTGGTCTACTTCTGAATAAACAACTGGATGGAATTATTTATATGAATCTGGGATTTCTTGCATGAACTCTGGAAGTTGTAGTAGAAAATATACCCATCACCAAGAATATTAAAGAAGCTCATGGTTGGATAGGGCAGAACACAATGATAAATGCAGCTTGATTAATACATGTTGTTATCCTATGAGGAATGGTAAATGTGTACATACTTTAAGAACTAGAGACTTTTTGATCTTCCCAAAGATTCTCCTTGGGAGTCCCCAAAGACATTATATGAAAAAAGACAGAACAGCTGGGGGACCAAGGTCATGGCAGAAGATCCATCTCCCCAATATACCCACCTTGGATGGTGCCTCTTTGCTATTTTAAACCTGTGAATCTACCTCCGATACGTTGTGTAGGAGTACGACTGGTGAGGGTGTATGAGTTGGTTGGATGATTTTTGAGGAAATGAGGAAGTCGGGTGTTCGGACTCTGCCCCCCTCTGCTGAGTGTGGAAACAGAAGCGGAGGGGGGTTTGAGTCCAACTCCAGGCTTTGTTTGAATAGAGTGCATGGCCTGCCGGGAGAATGGGAGACCAGTGGGGGAGGGGAGGGGATCTCTGGTGGGATGGGGAGTGGGAGAATTACGGTCATAACAGGGAGGGGTAGGTATGGCAGGAGCAGAGGGGTAGGCTGCTCTTGGGGAACAAGAACTCGCTGTCTTCAAGTGATTCCTTGTTCTGGCCCCTCTGATTTGGTTCCATTCAGCTCAGCCCGAGTACCTGGTAACCAGGGATGTCAGGGCCCTGGGCTCAAGCTGCTGCTGTTGAACGCCAGGTCGATTACTAACAAGGCCCCTCTTGTACGGGATTTAATCCTGGAAGAGGGGGAGGACCTGGCATGCATTACTGAGACCTGGCTGGGCCAGGAGGGGGGGTTCCCCTTTCCAAGATGTGCCTGGACGGGTTCTCAGTTCAGCATCAGCTGCAACCCCAGGGAAGGGGTGGAGGAGTGGCTATCATAGCTCGCCAGAATCTATGTCCTTGAAGGAGCCCTGCCCCGGAGATTGTTGGGTGTGAGACGCTCCTTCTGAAGTTGGACTTAGGGGTTCAGGTGGGCCTTTTGCTAATGTACTTGCCTCCTAGCTGCATTGCAAAGGCCCTGCCTGTTCTGCTCGAGGCGATAGCGGGGCTGGCGATTGAGTTCCCCAGGTTGATGGTGCTGGGGGACTTCAACCTGCCATCACCTGGCAAAACCTCGGGGGCAGTCCAGGAGTTCATGGCTTCCATGACAACCATGGACCTGTCCCAAGTAGTTCAGGGTCCGACTCATGAGGGAGGTCACACGCTTGACCTTGTGTTTCTCTCGGGGCAGTGGAGAGATGATCTGAGGCTGAGGGGTTTAGTCACAGTACCCTTGTCGTGGTCAGATCATTTCCTTCTGAGGTTGGATTTCATGGCACCACTCCTCCACCGCAAGGAGGCGGGGCCGATTAAGTGGTTCCCCCCCAGGCGCCTAATGGAATCTGAAGGATTCCAGAGGGAACTTGGGGAAATACCTGAATCCCTGGTACACAATTCATCTGAGTCTCTAGTGGCTGCCTGGAACCAGGCGGCAGCTGGGGCTTTAGATCGAATTGCGCCTTTGCGGTCTCTCTGTGGCAGCGGATCCAGGAGGGCTCCTTGGGTCACCGAGGAGCTCCGGGAGATGAAACGCCAGAAGAGACGCCTAGAGCAACGATGGAGAGCCAGTAAAGCTGAATCTGACCGGACACTATTAAGAACTTTTATTAAGTCTTACTTAGTGGCGATGCGGGCAACAAAATGTTCACATTTTTCTGCCCTTATTGCATCCGCCGATTCTCGCCCAGCCGCCCTGTTTAGGGTGACTCGCTCCCTTCTTGCTAAGGAGGGAGTTGAAGAACGCTTACAGAGCAGAGCTGAGGAATTTGCTCAGTTTCTGGCGGATAAAGTCACTCAGATTCGGACAGACCTGGACTCCATTTGGACAGGGCAAGCTGAAACGACAGGGGTGAGTCTTAGTCCTGTTATATGGGATGAATTTGAGCCTATCACTCCTGATGATGTGGACAAGGCCATAGGAGCGATGAGTGCCTCCACTTGTTTATTGGACCCGTGCCCCTCCTGGCTGGTCTCCGCCAGCAGGGAGGTGTCACGCAGCTGGCTCAAGGCTGTTGTGATCGCATCTTTGAGAGAGGGGTCTATTCAACAGCCCTTAAAAGCTGCGGTGGTGAGGCCCCTCCTCAAGAAGCCTTCCCTGGACCCAGCAGATTTAAAGAACTTCCGTCCAGTCTCCAATTTGCCCTTTGTGGGTAAAGTTGTTGAGAAAGTGGTGTCGCTCCAACTCCTGCGGCTATTGGAGGACACTGATTATCTGGATCCCTTTCAATCAGGTTTCAGGCGCGGCTACAGTACGGAGACTGCTTTGGTCACCCTGATGGATGATCTCTGGTGAGCCCAGGATGGAGGTTATTCCTCCATCCTGGTTTTACTTGACCTCTCAGCGGCTTTCAATACCATTGACCATGGTATCCTTCTGCGCCGACTCAGTGAGGTGGGAGTGGGAGGCACCGTTTTACGGTGGTTCTCCTCCTACCTCTCCAATAGGACGCAGTCGGTGTTGACAGGAGGGCAGAGGTCGGTCCCTAGGCTCCTGATTTGCGGGGTGCCTCAGGGCTCGGTCCTCTCGCCCATCCTTTTTAACATTTATATGAAACCGCTGGATGAGATCATCCGACGACACGGGGTGAGGTATCAGCAGTATGCTGATGATACCCAGTTGTACATCTCCACCCCGTGTCAGTTCAGGTAAGCAGTTGATGTAATGTGCCGCTGCCTGGACGATGTTAGGGTCTGGATGGGAATGAATAGGCTCAAACTCAACCCTGACAAGACTGAATGGCTGTGGATATTGCCCCCCAGGGATTATGTCGACTTCCCCTCCTTGGTTCTCGGGGGGGGGAAATTGACTCCCTCGGACCGGGTTCGCAATTTGGGTGTTCTCCTAGACCCACAGCTAAAATTGGAGCAACATCTTTCAGCTGTGGCTTTGGACAGGTCTGTCTTGTGCATCAATTGCGACCCTACTTGGAGAGGGAGGCTTTGCTCACAGTCACTCATGCCCTTGTCACCTCACGGCTAGATTACTGTAACGTACTCTACATGGGGTTACCCTCAAAGAGCATCTGGAGACTGCAACTGGTACAGAATGCAGCTGCGCGAGCTGTGGTGGATGTGCCGAGATACACCCACGTAACACCTATTCTCCTCCAGCTGCATTGGCTGCCTATTAGTCTACGGTCGCAATTTAAGGTGTTGGTTTTGACCTTTAAAGCCCTACATGGCTCAGGACCAGGCTACCTTCGGGACCGCATCCTACCACATTCCTCCCTACGACCAGTTAGATCCCATAGAGTGGGTCTCCTCCAGGTCCCTTCAGCCAAACAATGTCGGTTGGCGGGTCCACGGGGGAGAGCTTTCTCTGTGGGAGCCCCATCTCTCTGGAACCAACTCCCACCAGAGATCCGGACCATCCCCACTCTACTGGCCTTCCGTAAAGCCGTAAAAACATGGCTCTTCTAGCAGGCAGGGTGAAGAAGATCAGATTCCCCCCATGAATGAGTGATTTTTTAAAATGATGTCATGTCTTAAATTGTTATGTTTTATTTTATTGTTCTTATCCTTGTTTTACGCCGTCCTGAGTCCTACGGGATTGGGCGGCCTATAAGAACTTTTAATTAAATAAAATAAAATAAAATCCATTTTTGCTGTCCACATCTGCCTCCCAGATTCCTGTATCCATCTCTCCCTAAGTTCTGCTTCCAGCTATGATGGAGGCAATCCTCAGAAGTCCCAGCCAACTATAAAAGTTGCAGTGCAATATGTTCAGCAGATTCCAGGTTGAGGAAAGTTGTTTTTGAGAGTTTAGGAGTTCCTCCATGACCAGACACTACAGAACCTGACTGTGGTCATACTTTCATCGTGGACACAGTGGACACATGAGCAACTGAATCCCATTGTCTTCAGTTTGGGAGGGGTGGTGTCCATCTTTTCTCAGAATTGTCAAAGATATCCAAGAGGTGGCAGTCATTGTTAAGAAGTAGTAGAAGATACAGACTTTCTTTATTCCTGGCGAATCGCCTCCTCATTTTGGATTCCAAGATGGACGTTTCATTTTCCCCATAACGAAGAATAGGGAGATAGATCAAGTGTAAGAATAATAAAACGGGTAATAATATCAGGTGTAACAGTGAATTTCAGCACTCCTATCCATTCCTGCTGGCTATAGTTGAGATTGCAACAAGTGTGGAGACAGTGTGTTCATTGCTGGTGCATCGTTTTCACTGTAGCATACACACAAGGATTATCATGGCACCTGCTCCAGTTATAACAGAAATCTTCCCAGCATTTTCCTTTATGTGCAATGGCTCTCTTTAATTTTCAGCAAAAAGCAGCAAATGGGAATTGTGTTGCTCCACCAGTCTCCGAAGAGCAGAAGAATTTTGATATGCTCTATACAATCGAAGATGCGCCCCCATGGTATCTCTGCATCCTCCTGGGATTTCAGGTATAATAAACTGGATTAGCTCCTTCCGGGCTCTTTTGCTGTTCTCCCTGGCTTGTTTAAATTAACAAATATTTGGCATGATGATTGTTTCTCCACCCACAATAACAGAGTGACTCTTTACAGTAGGTGTTACTGTGTGTGTTCCCTCATCAATGGTGCCATTGTTGAAAAGGTACAAGACGTACCTTGACTATGAGTCTTATACTGAATGGTGATTGCATCTTACTTCTATTGTTCATTTATCTCTGCAATATTAGCATGTATAGAACTTTGCACACCAGTCCCGTCTTGGGACTATGTTTTCATACAGCTATTTCAGATGCACTTTAAAAAAATTGAAAAATTTATAGCGAGAAGAAAAATATGCTGTGTCACCCTTACAAAGCTATCAAGACTATTGCTCTCATCTGTTGGCTCAGTGCCAATAATGGAGCTGCAATAAGAATGAACACAACTTTGTGTGCCCAATTCTCTACATAGGATTGGGGGTTCCTGGTGGTCTGTGTCCCAAATAAGTCATGCATATTTCAGTGCTTTGCTCTGATTATGGAACAAAAAGAGACTTTTTCCCCTTGGCAGAAATAATTCGGGGTGAGACAGGAAGCAAGGGATTTATTTTATTTATTTATATATTTTTTATTTATTTTGTCAAGCGTATATATGATTACAGACAAAGTATAAACATGATTGTGAATACATAAGATGTATAAGCATGGTTATGAGTACATGAGATGGTTACGAATACGGGACGTTAGGACAGGGATGGTAGGCACGCTTGTGCGCTTATGCATGCCCCTTTAGGAGCTGAGGGAAGGAGAAAGGGAAAGGAAAAGATGGAAAGATGGGAGCAAAGGAAACCAGAGGGATATGAAGCGCTCAGACACAGAAGGAGGCAGCTGATGGGTGGGAAGGATGACACTTGGAAGATTGTGGGGATGGAGGAAGCTGGTGGGATTTGTCACACCAGGATATTGGGGAAGTCAACTGAGGGCAGAGAAGAAAGATGCTGGGAAAATTAGAGTGGGAGGGGGGAGAGAGAAATGCTGAACAAAGCATGGTGTGATATGTTGTGTTGATTGCAGATCAATGGCAATTGATGTACAGAGTCCAGATTTCATTTAATCTGAATCAGGATCAATCAAAATATTTCATTTTTGGTTTTGGTTTTGCTGAAAGGTAGCTGACCTGAAACAATTGGGCATGATGGTTTATTTTGGGTTCCAAACAAAATAGTTCCACCATTCAGTGAATCCCTTTAATGCTCACCATCATTGCAACATGTAGTGCATGAATATTTTATCAGAATAACAGAGTTGGATGGGATCTTGGAGGTCTTCTAGTCCAACCCCCTGCTCAGGCAGGAAACCCTATACCATTTCAAACAAATGGTTGTCCAATCTCTTCTTAAAAACTTCCAATGTTGGAGCACCCACAACTTCTCGAGACAAGTTGTTCCACTGATTAATTGTTCTGTCATGAAATTTCTCCTTAGTTCTAGGTTGTTTCCCTCCTTGATTAGTTTCCATCCATTGTTTCTTGTCCTGCCTTCAGGTGCTTTGGAGAATAAGTTGACTCCCTCTTCTTTGTGACAATGCTTTAGATATTGAAAAACTGCTATCATTGTCACGGTGTGATTTATTGCCTGTTACATATATATGCAGGGAGATGCATCCCTATTCAATATAATGGTTTATTCCTGAGCACATGATTGATATGTTCTTGTACGCATGTGTGCATTCCATTCTCCGCTCTACCCTTCTTGCTCTGTCTTCCATTGAGAGAAGACGCACATTTTTATATCAGAGATGTAAACAAATGAGGATTTATTGTTTTGTACCGAAATAAATATTTTTACTTAGACTTTTAAACTGCGGTTTCATTTCTAATGTCTGATGTCTGGGAAAAGATCAAACATCTCCTCTGTGAGATTAATTATCACCTCTGTCAATCATGCCATTTTAGAAGCAAAAGGTGACTGTGGGAAAGGCATTTGGGCACTGAAAAAAACCATTCTTGCCTCTTTTAGTTTTTGGTTGTTTTTTTTTAGATTTCAACAAATCTCAGAATGTGCCAAGCATGATGACTCCTCTGTTTTGCATGTCATTGGTCCCATTTCGGCTGCACTCTTACAGTCCCTCACCACTGAATTCACAGTTTAAAGAAAGGTGACAGAACTCTTAAGGAAATGTCTTTGACTAATATTTCACAGGGAGAGGATAAGCTCTATTTGAGAAAATTACTATCCACGTTAGAACAATTATGGCTTCAGTTGTATAGAATTTCAGCATTTCTACATAACCAATGAATGTACAGCTGCATCCCAAAGCGGTGATGCCTGTGTGTCAGTTTGGAGACATCGTCTGATCTTATGCTCATTTGACACATCCTCCACCCTAATCTTTCCTCCAGCACTACTTGACGTGTTTCAGTGGCACCATCGCCGTTCCCTTCCTTCTGGCAGAGTCTCTCTGTGTAGGGAAGGACCAGTACACCATCAGTCAACTTATTGGCACCATCTTCAGCTGTGTGGGCATCACCACCCTCATCCAAAGCACTGTGGGCATTAGGTACGGCTTATCTGGTTTGCTCCTTGGTGAATGTAACGGAGAAGAGACCATTATGAGGGGAAAGCAGTTAAGATGTTTAAATTTAGCAGCTGGAACAGGGGGGTTGTACAATGAGCCAGAACACACAGTTATAGTTGATTGATTGGAGAGTGCTGGCTCCTGCATGAGGCAATCTACGCTGTGATTGGTTGCTGTGGGTGTAAAGGGGGAGTTTCCCTTTTCTCCCGCCTTTTCCTTCTGTGCGGCCTGCGTACTCTGTGATTTACCTCACGATGCTGCTGTTTGCCTGACTATCTTGTTTGCTGTATATACAGATGCAAAATATATTTATTTATATAAAACTACAAATTCGTGTTTGCCTATCTAGTTTGCTGTATATACAGATATAAAATATATTTATTTATATAAAACTACAAGTTTGGGTTCGCCTGACTATCTAGTTTGCTGTATAACTAGATGTAAAATATATTTATTGATATAAAACTACAAGTTTGTGTTCGTGTGACTATCTAGTTTGGTGTATATCTAGATGTAAATATATACGTATATTTATATAAAACTACAAGTTTGTGTCAGCCTGACTTTGTTTGTGCACCTGCTGTGCAGTTCCCTGACAGCAGCACTGAATCCATGCACCTTTTCCCCCCCTTCTGTAAGGCAGGCTTCCTCTGTTTCAAGCCAGTGCCCTGGCATTCCTGGTTCCCGCCAAATCCATCTTGGCCCTGGAAAAATGGAAATGTCCTCCAGAAGGTAACTGAAACTTGGATAGCCTGTAAGTTGACAGGAGCTAGAACAGAAATATCTTCAGAAGCCTTTCACTGAGTGAAGGAAGTCAGTAGCTTTCCAAATGGCAATACAGGTAGTCCTCAATCCATCTGTTTGTTTAGTGGTCGTTCAAAGTTACAATGGCACTGAAAAAAAGTGACTTATGGCTGTTTTTCACTGACGACCATTGCATGGTCACGTGATCAAAGTTGCCCTGTGGCAACTACCATATTTTTCGGAGTATAAGATGCTCTGGAGTATAAGACACACATTAGTTTTTGGGGCGGAAAACAGAAAACAAGAAAAAAAAATATGCCTCTGCCTACCAGCATCCATCTGGCTAGCGTCCTTGCAGCAAATAGCAAACAGCCTGGTCAGCTTCAGCACATTATCACAGCTTGATTCAGCACAAGCAGCTGATTAGCAGGTGGATCGGCCTCCCGGAATACCCCCAATCAGCTGTTCCAGGCTGCAGGGATTGCCACAGACCATCGCCGCCTCCGTGCCTTTTGTTTTTGGCCTCCACGCGTCGCATTTTCTGACTCTGCACGTCACATTTTCGGGCGGTTCCAGGCGGCAGGGATTGCCACCACCACCGATCCCTGCCACCTGGAACCGCCCAAAAAAGCAACATGCAGAGGCCAAAAATGGGGCATGCGGAGGCCGAAAACGTGATGCGCAGAGGCTGCGATCAGCGGTGATGTGCTGTGGCAATCCCACAGAGGCCGAAAACGCGACCTGCTGAGGCTAAAAACGTGAGGCACGGAGGCGGCAATGTGCTGTGGCAATCCCCGCAGCCTGGAACAGGTCTAAAACAGAGTGTGCGGGGGCCGAAAATGTGACATGCAAAGCAGTGGTGGGTTGCTCCTGGTTCAGACCGGTTCTTAGAACCAGTAGCGCCGGCGGCGGGAGGCTCTGCCCACCCGCCCAGGACGCTTCTGCGCATGCGCAGAAGCGTGCGTGTGAGCGCGTGCGCAAACCGGTGGCAAAATAATTTACAACCCACCACTGACGCGAAAGCCGAAAACAGCCACCAGGTGGGGGGCCGGCAGGTGGGCAGGGCTTCGGCAACATTCGGTGTATAAGATGCACCCAAATTTTCACCCTCTTTTAGGATGGAAAAAAGTGTGTCTTATACTCTGAAAAATATAGTAGTTTATATTTATGAGGGTTGCAGTGTCCTGGGGTCATGTGATCATCTGTTGTGACCTTTTGACAAGCGAAATCAATGGGAAGCCAGTTTCACTTAACAACTGTGGCGAGAAAAGTAGTAAAATGGGGCAAAACTCACTTAACAACTGTCTTGCTTAGCTACAGAAATTTTGGGCTCAATTGTGGTCGTAAGTCAAGGGCTACTTGCATATGTTATGTGATGTGACTATAAACAATCAGAATTTCACAGCCAGACATCCACATATCTTAGTGTAGTCAAGGTTGAGAAACATTGCAGTAGACAAATTGGTTGCCTTCCAGATATTTTGATTACAATTCCTAGGATTCTTTACCCTTGATTTTGGAAACTACAGCACGTAGGAGGTCTACAAAAGTCCAAAATACATACATTCAAAGCTATCTTGTGGTCTGGATACAGACTTTTGGGGTTAAGCAATGTTATGTAGAGTGTAAAAAGCAAGTAATAAGCCAAAGATATTAAGTGCATACAATAAGAAAAAGGAACATAGATTTAGTTCATAGAAACCATTCACCATAGCTTTCCATATCTTTCTATCTGTAGAGTCCATCCTTGCATCCACCATGGTCACACATTGTCCTATATTACTTTTCTTTTTTTACTGTCATAAGCTCCAGTCAATAAATACATTCTCCTCCTCCTCCTCCTCCTCCTCCTCCTCCTCCTCCTCCTCCTCCTCCTCCTCCTCCTCCTCCTCCTCCTCCTCCTCCTCCTCCTCCTCCTCCTCCTCCTCTTCTTCTTCTTCTTCTTCTTCTTCTTCTTCTTCTTCTTCTTCTTCTTCTTCTTCTTCTTCTTCTTCTTCTTCTTCACACAACTTTTAACCAATGTTTATTCCTCAACACATACTACCTACCACCATAATATCAATAAATGGGGTGGAGGGAGAAGAATTATATTGCCCCATGTCCACTATTCTCTCTGGGATTCAGGCTGTTCTGAAATGGAATTACCTTCCTCTGGAAAGAGAAAGTTTATTGTCTAGTTGTGCTTTTTAACCCCTATTATTTATTTATTTATTTATTTATTTATTTATTTATTTATTTATTTATTTATTTATTTATTTATTTATTTATTTATTTATTTATTTATTTATTTATTTGTCAAACATGTACAGGATAGTAGTTGTTTGTATAAACATAAGTAAAAAAGTACTGATAAAAGAGGACAATAGGACAGTAGGACAGGGACGGTAGGCACAGTGGTGCGCTTATGTATGCCCCTTACATTTCTTGCTTATTTCATTAATAATTTAATTTAATTTAATTTAATTTAATTTAATTTAATTTAATTTAATTTAATTTAATTTAATTTAATTTAATTTAATTTAATTTAATTTAATTTAATTTAATTTAATTTAATTTAATTTAATTTAATTTAATTTAATTTAATTTAATTTTTCTTGCTTATTTCATGCAGACCAAATCTATGGCAATTGGACATTACCACTGAACACTTCTCACATATGGCAACCAAGAATGAGAGAAGTAAGTTTGACCCAGCCACATTTCTCAGGAAATCAGTCGTCAGTGGGAAATAGTGAACAGGAGGAATTGTTTATAGCCTTCAAAGATGGTTTTTTTTTCTATGGCAGGAAACTCCCACATCTTCTGCTTATATAAGTACAGTCACCAAACGTTCTTTATTATAAGGGACAACCCTTCAATTCAGAAAGCTGTCCTTTATATTTATTTGATTTAGTTATTCGTTTTCTTGGTTTTCCTCTTGAATTTTCCCTTGTAATACAGTTATGTTTTTAATCCTTTCAGATTTGCCTCTTTTCCAAGTTTGTCTTTTTATTTATTCCAAGAAAATATGGTTATTGCACTTACAAGTAGTTTTCCATACCCATTGAGGGAAAGTGTGTATCAGATTTAAACTTTTTCCATTTCTTCTTTTTTAGCTAGATGGTATGTCAGGCAAGATAAAGCAATTAAAATATGCTATTTACTAAGATTTCAAATATGTCCGAGAGGTGCTTTTTCAAAAGACAACTGGACCTTGTTTTTCCTTGAAGACGTTTTGTTTCTCATTCAAGAAGCTTCTTCAGTTCTGACTTCAGTTCAGTTAGAACTGAAGAAGCTTCTTGGATGAGAAGTGAAACGTCTTCAAGGACAAAACAAAGTCCAGTTGCCTTTTGAAAAAGCACTTCTGGGACAGCCATGACCTGGATGACTGAGAATCTCCATAGACAAGATTTCAAATAATTGCTTGAACTGTGTCCTATTATGAGGGTGTTGAGTTTATTTAGTATGTTTTTGGAGGAACTAAGGTATACAAGGTTAGTGTTAAGATTAGGTCACCAAGAAGTTTCCTGGAAGTTTCTATTTTGTTTGGATTTTTTTGAGGGGGGCAGTGCGGAGGGGGAGGAAATGTTGTTGGTAGGCACTGATGCAACAAGTGTCAGGGAACCCCTATGGTGCATCTCATCAAAATACCTTTCATGGCTATCAGAGTGGGTGGGGCTTAAAATTTAGATTCTTTACAGATCAGTGGGAGAAGTTAATTTGATTTTAAAGAAGAAAATAGATGCTTTAACTACTTTGAGGCATCCATTCACTCTTTAAATCCCCAAACCCAGACTCTCCGGGTTAGAGCGCAGCCCTTAGAGTGCTATGCAAACTCTAGTGTAGCCTTCAAGTTGAAGAATCTCTGGATTAGACTTACCAGTTTTGCATTTATTGCTCAAAGCTGGCTGGCAAGAAACTATACTGGGTGATTGCAGGACCCAGATATGGAGGCTCAGCTGCGGGGGGGGGGGGGGTTATGTATGTTAAGCACAGGTCTTGCTGGAAGTCTTCCCATGGCTCTTTGCTACCCTAACGCTAGGGATTAAGGTTGCAGTGAATAAGGGCAGGTTGGAACCCACTTGGTACAAAAGTGTTCTTTTATAAAGGGTTATAACCCAACTCAAACCAGTTGGGCACATAAATGTGAAAGACCAAGAAAGTTACATTCATCCTTGCAAGAAAGCTGGCTTTTTGTCCTAAACTACAGTTGTTCATCTCTCAAGCAGTGACAATGAAGAATATCATAAAATGCATGCATTCTTCTAAACATCTCTGTCTTTTTAAAAAGTAAGTTGCATCTTACCATGGGCCGGGGAGAGGAAAAGGGCAACGGAGTGGCTGCATTGGCTTCCTTAGTCTGCTAGTTCAGGTGCTGACAGCTTATAGCCAACATTGAAACATCTGTTTTCTCTTCCCACTTAGAGTTCTTCCTCTTAAGCCAGGCTTCAGGAAATCAGTCAATCTGTAAAATGTCTAATCTCTTTAGACAGAGGACTATCCTTCCTAAATTAGAATTGTTACAAATATTGTGAGTGAAATACAGCCATGCTGGTCTGAAATGTTGTATTTGCTATGATCTTTATCAACTTAATTCATCCTTTTCCTGTTTCTGCCTTAGATCCAAGGAGCCATCATCATTTCCAGCCTCGTGGAAGTGGCAATTGGATTTCTGGGCGTTCCTGGGGCTTTGCTAAGCTACATTGGGCCCCTGACAGTCACACCTACTGTCTCTTTAATAGGTCTCTCAGTCTTCCAAGCAGCAGGAGATAGAGCTGGATCACACTGGGGCATTGCTGCATTGTAGGTGCTCCTTTTTCAGTACAGCAGATTTTCAGACTGATGCAAGAGTGGAGCAAAAGCTGTAGAGTTGCAGAACTACTGTAGGATCTCAGAGGAGTGAACTGCAGAGATACAAACTGGCCCATTGGCCAAATGCTCTCTCCTCTCCTCACTCAACTGCCAGATCAAGCCAAGTGAAGCAGAGAGTGAAGTTCTGGACGGTTGGTTGCCAGTGGCTCAAATCTTCAGAAAGACTGTGCTTGTGCGCACTTATGGGTGTAAGTCAGAGGTGGGTTTCAGCAGGTTCTGACCAGTTCTGGAGAACCGCTAGCGGAAATTTTGAGTAGTTCGGAGAACCGGTGGCAGACATTTTGAATAGTTCGGAGCACTGGTAAATACCACCTCTGACTGGCCCCGCCCCATCTATTCTCTGCCTCCTGAGTCCCAGCTGATCGGGAGGGAATGGAGATTTTGCAGTAACCTTCCCCTGCCACGCCCACCAAGCCACACCATGCCCACCAAGCCACACCCACAGAACCAGTAGTAAAAAATTTGAATCCCACCACTGGTGTAAGTGTGCATGATAAGTAGAATAGGACAGTGGCATGGTGAGAACATTATGAATCTCTTGATCTCTATTCCTAAGGGGTTTGTAGCTCTGCAGTTCTGCTATATATTATGACCAAAGACAGAGCACATATTTTTTATAAATTAAGGAATAAGCCACATATGAGCGCTGGTGGCTGAACTACCCATAATGCACAGTTAAAGGATCATGAATAGAATATATAAAGTAGATATTATGAACCTTTCAGTCGCCACATTCATTCTCTGTTATTCCGACTGACTTCAGAGAAGTTTGCTTTATGGGCCTAAATTGGAACCTCCCATTTTATACTCACCCGTTGGTTCACTATGGTTCTGTCACTCTAGACAGGCAAGGAAGCAAGAGCTGGAAGAGTATGTTGTAGGAAGAAGCACTGAACTTTTCTTGGTGAGAGCATTGACAGTTATCTGATTCGGCTCAAGTCCAACTGATACATTTTTCATATATTTGCTCTGACCTCAGCAGGTCTCAGCTGAATGCTACTGGACTTGGACTGAAGCCCATTAACCTCTCAGGGCATCAATATTCCAAGGCTGGGTGACAGCATGCCCATGGATGCTGAGTGATGAGCACAGTCAGAAGATTCTAAACCCACCAAGCCAAAACCCTGGCTCTGCTGAACCTCAACTCTCATGATTCTCAGCCAATACGCTTGTTAGCTAAGTTAGCCAAGATTAGATGTGCCTATGGAAAAGATCACATAGTCATGAGATGCAAATTCACAAAGAAGTTGTGTTAAAGTTCACACACTTGTCTTCAGTTTTGGGACTTGGTGGTGGGAAGGGAATGAAGTACTTTTGTGAAATTACTCAGCGCAAATCAGAAAATCAGATCAGAGATGCTCTCTGAAGTTGTCAACCCAGGGCATACGCAGGGCCAGTTTATGCGACAGATTGCTGATCCAACTGGTGGTTTATTAAAAATTGCAGAACCTGCCTTCTTTTAATCGGATGCCCTCCAAATCATTTCCCTCCCAAGATTTCTAATAAGCATAGCTGCTGCTCTGCCGGCTGGAATTTGGAGAGGTGTAGTCCTAATATAACTGCAAGGTATCAGATTTGTGTAAGGAAATGCCTAGATAAGGGTAAGTTCATAACTACCTATGTATAATCCAATAAATTCAATTTGAAATCATATGAATTGATCCCAGGGTTTCTGCATCCAATTGCTCCTAATCTGTTCACTCATGTCTTTTCTCTCCTTTGAACAGGTCTATTTTTTTAATTGTTCTGTTTGCTCAGTACCTACGAAATGTTTCTTTTCTCCTTCCTGGGTATAAATGTGGGAAAGGCTGCATTTTGATCCGGATACAGATCTTCAAGATGTTTCCAGTAAGGAGAAACTCATCATTTTATTGTGGGCACATTTTGTATGCCCCCCTCCCCCCAAAAAAATTGGTCAGAATTTGCTGGTTTTTATCCTGCCAGGTTCCCCAGTTGCATCAGTTGGCAAGAACAGCTTATTCCCTCCCCTGTGTAGAAGGTTACTCTGAGCATGCGTAAATAATCCATTCACATGCAGTACTCTCTCTTATCCATGATTTATTATTTATTTATTTATTTATTTGAGGTTCTTCTATGCCGCCCTACCCCCCTCTGGACTCAGGGCGGTGTACAACATTTTAGGGAACATCAAACAAATCATTAAAAACAATTTTAAACAATTTTAAAAAAACATATAACATCATACATGGGGGAGACGTCAGATGCAAGGTCGTCTCAAAATCACCCCGCCTGCAGGAAGAGCCATGTCTTAATGGCTTTTCGGAAGGCCAGCAGGGTGGGGATGATTTGGATCTCTGGGGGAAGTTGGTTCCAGAGAGCAGGGGCCCCTACAGAGAAGGCCCTCCCCCTAGGCCCCGCCAGTCGGCACTGTTTGGCTGACGGGACCTGGAGGAGATCCACTCTGTGGGATCTGACCGGTCGAAGGGAAGTATGAGGTAGGATGCGGTCCCGGAGATAGCCTGGTCCTAAGCCATGTAGGGCTTTAAAGATGATGATCAACACCTTGAATTGTACCCGGAGACCAATGGGCAGCCAATGCAGCTGGCGGAGTATAGGTGTTACATGGGTGTATCTTGAAACACCCACCACAGCACGCGCAGCCCCATTTTGCACCAGTTGAAGTCTCCGAATACTCTTCAAGGGTAGCCCCATGTAGAGCGCATTGCAGTAGTCCAATCGGGAGGTGACAAGGGCGTGAGTGACCGTGAGTAGATAAAGGTCAATTGACTCAGAAACTTCCCATGCATCAAGAAGGCAAAACGGAGAGACGGGGAATGAATTAAAACTAAACGTAAGAAGGAGAGGGAGATTGTAAAAGCTTTTGCTAATCAATTGTGTACATTTGTTATTAGTAAAGGAGAAGGAGTGTAGAAGAGATCCTTAACACAAAAGTTTGATTTTGGTTGAAATACTCAAATCAGCATTCTTGAATATTTAAAATTCTCAATCTGCAATTTTAGACAATTCTCCAGGAATAAAGCTCCCTCGGCTCTATGGGATTTATTTGCAGTATAAATACCCCCAGGACTGGATTACAGAAGTCTCAGAAGTGAAAACTAGGCAGAGTAGCACAGAGTAGATGGACAATAGTTTAGAGACCCATGTTCTTTTCCTACAGTTGCTTTCTGTCTTCTGACTTGCTTTCCGTGTGGATATATAGCTGGGAAATGACAGTGTTCTGCCTTTCTGTATCTCCTCTTCAGATCATACTAGCCATTTTGGTGGTCTGGCTGCTTTGTTACATTCTGACAGTGACGGATGTGTTTCCTCGGGATGCCAGTGCCTACGGATTCAAGGCCAGAACAGATGCTAGAGGAGAAATCATGTCCATAGCACCTTGGTTCCGCTTTCCCTACCCCTGTAAGTTGGCCTCATAGTTCTCTTCACCTCACTTGTCAATCTTGGGAGGGAGCAATGGAATATGCATCCACATGACATACTAAGCCACACAAGATTGCACTGACAACAGGTCTGATGCCCTCGTATCTCCAATCCCTCCTTTCCTGTTGTTCTCTCTCTTTTATTTGCCTATCGCATGAGAATGGGCAGGATCTTTCCTCTTTTATCTGCTCTTACATGCTCCCTTTCCATGGAAGAGATCTCCCCTGGGCTGATGGACAGGCATGGATTAGCAGTTCAGCCAGTGATGGAATAGTTGCCTTTGATGTGCTAAGGCCGTTCCTGCAACCAGGCCCTTCCAGAAACAGGCTGAATGGCAGAGTACATTCTCCTGAGAGAGCCTTATGTTGTCCCAAAACCTCCTGTCGCCACCTACATCCCAAGACATGAGTTGCATGTGGGAGTTTAAATCTTGGTGGACCTGGAGAAAAAGAAAGGTTTTCTCATGTCTTTTAACCTTAAATAATCCCATTTATCCTCCGGATACAGAGGACTCCAACCTTGGGAACTTTATGAGGTGTGGACTTCAAATCCCAGAATTCCTCAGTCAGCCATGCTGGCTGAGGAATTCTGGGAACTGAAGTCCATACCTCATAAAGTTCCCAAGGTTGGAGACCTCTGCGAGTCCAGAATAACAGTTGGAAAACGATGTATCTACATTCTTAGCTGCATTCCTTTGCCCTTTGCCCTTTTCATTCCTTCCTAAAATGGACACTGGGGGAGATTAAATGTGTGTGTGTGTGTGTGTGTGTGTGTGTGTGTGTGTGTGTGTGTGTGTGTGTGTGTGTGTGTAACATACACTTATACATATACACACTTATGGTAGAACCCCAAGATGTTCTACTGTTACCTTTGGTACTCTGGAAATGTTTTATGCTGTGCTTCACTCTGGAGGCAGGTTTAGGTAATTTGTCAGATAATTCATATGGGCTGGTGTGAACTTGAGTGTGATTGAGAGAGACACTCACACAAAGAAAGAAGAATCTGGGCTTCCTGGTTTTTATTTATTGGACTTCAACCTTTGCTCCTCCTAGACAAACAACACTTTACAGCCCAGCTGATATTTTTTTTGTGTTGTCTGCTTTCCCAGGTCAGTGGGGGATGCCCACAGTGACTGCGGCTGCTGTGCTGGGAATGTTCAGTGCTACATTATCTGGCATCATTGAGTCCATCGGAGATTATTATGCTTGCGCCCGACTTGCGGGCGCTCCCCCGCCACCAGTCCATGCCATCAATAGGTAGGGTGCATCCGGCTCAGAGATGTCTATGTTTTTTATAAGTGTCTGTTCTGCTTTTCACTGATGAAACAAAAGTAATATTTTAAGCACATTTCTACAAAAACTGTGGAGGAGGATGCTTCAGTAGCTAAAGGCTCTTAGAAAAAATGGTTTCTCATTTTGTGATGCAAAAGGTCAGAAGGGGGAAATTGGCAAAACTTTGTTTTAAAAAATGTCCATTTTTGGTGCACTTCAAATGCTGGTTTCTTTACTCAAATATTTAAGGATTTTGAGAATATTTTTTTTCACTATGGAAGCTCACTGCCTCATTAACCTATTCATGAGGCCTTCCTTTTGTCATACTCTGTCCAATCTTTGGAGATCCTTGTCCCAAGGTTTTCTAGACTGTGAAAAATATGGGTCATGTTACCACCATTATTCCAAGATTCAGAATTTCCACTATGTTTGCCTCTGGATCACTCTTTGGGTGACATTTTAGGGAGTTTAGTTCTTGCAATGCCCATCTCTTCCCATTTCCCTTGCATATTTCGTTCTGACATTCACAATGCACAACTGGTATGAGGTAGAACAGCTTTGCTAGCTCACTTTACTGATTAAAACTTGAGATCTACTCAGCGTCAATGAGTGCAACACAAATAGCCACACAATTCACCTGGTTTCTAAATTAATTTGTTCTCTTGGTATGCAGACTACCCTGAACTGCAAACATTTAAGGAGGCTGGGTTCACAGGATTTACTAAGTCAGCCATCAAAACAAACTATTTCCCCACTTTGCTGCAAGACTAGAATAAAAGGCACACTATTGTGCAAATACAGCTGCGAGGTTTGCAGTTGACCTGGTCAAGGTTGTCATGTAAGCATAATCACCAACACAGACTAGTAGGTCAAAGTGGCTGTCGGAACAGTTTCAAGAGACCAGATTTGTTTCACTGCTGAAAGCAAAATATTGGAATTGCTCCCTTCTTAAGAAAGAGGCGGTCAATATTTGAGATCTAACTTAAGAGTAAAAATGTCTCTCATGGGTTTCTTTTGAAAATCTTTCAGGGAGTCAATAGACAACATGCACATTAGCCTCGCCTACACCACACTATCTCAGGCTGCTTCACAGATTGCCTGGAATATTTAACTAAAGCTTTCCTCTAGGATGAACCTTGTGGACACTTTTCTTTTTAATGCACGCGCACGCACAGTGTGGTGCAGTTACATTCAGAACTGATAATGCTGAATCCTGTGGGTATATGAAACACTAATGGATTGTTTGTGATATAAGCAGAGGTGGAATATTACCCCAGGAAGACTGAGCCATCAGGCAAGAGGGATTTAGGAAGGTATCTAATCAGGGAACCTGTTATCTCCGTGAGTGCCTGTGGGTGGGCAGTAGGCAGGGGTGGGTTCCGGATTCTGTTACTGCCGGTTCACTCAGGGACGTGCCGTGCGGGCGCATGTTGTGCGCCATGCACGCACATGCGCAGTACTAAAAAACAAGATGGTGCCGCCTATTGCGCCGCCGAGAGAACCGGCTCGGGGGCGTGGCAGGCCTGGGTCGCTGCCGGTTTCAGCAACCCAGGCCGCCAAGTTACTAACGATTCTATAGAACCGGTCGGAACCAATAGGAACCCACCTCTGGCAGTAGGTCTGTATGGTTCTGTGTGCTTGATTCCTCTGATGTTTCCAATAGTTCAGGATGTGGCTTTACCTGCATATGACATCCCCAAGAACTATGACCAGCAGGAGGAAGTATCATAAATGCCATATTGGGTGGGGCAAGGCAGGGTTTTCTCTGTCTCTCTCTCTCTCTTTTTTTAATCAGATGGCTTCTGTCTGCTAAGGTCAGGGAATTGGATGAATAGGTTATGAGAATCTGAAGCACCACAAGGCACCAGGCAGCCACGTTTGTGTACGATGGACACATTGTATCTGGCTTAACTAGCAAGTGACCCTCATCTACTTGTTAATTCTAATTTTTGGCAGTTATTCCTTTAAACTGTTTGACAAGATCTTCATGTAATTTGCTGAGTATCCATCAACTGAAATGCATCACCCTAACATTGCTAGGAGAGAGACGTGGAACATCTAACACAACCATGAGGATTCTTCTTTTTCTTCTTTCCCCTCAGAGGCATTTTTATAGAGGGAATCTGTTGTATCATTGCTGGGTTGCTGGGCACTGGCAACGGTTCTACTTCCTCCAGCCCGAATATTGGAGTCTTGGGCATCACCAAGGTACCACCCTTCACTATTAGATAGCATCTTCTGTTTCTAGGCTCTTGATGGATTTGCACGCAGCTGCCCGCTTTGTCTTGTGCACTGGGAGAAGCACAAGGCTTCAGTTTATAGCAGCTGGGCAAAATCTGCAAGTAGGCTAGATAGATTGTATACTGGCATCACAAGGTAATTTCATAGGATGAATTCCGAAGTCATTTGTAAACAAGCTGCACTTATGCCATTCTAGCTTCCTGAGATATGTTTTTGCTCCAGTATTAAGGTAGTGTATTTTTGGTGCCGTGTTGTTCATATCATGGGCCCAGTTAAAGTATGCAGAATTGTTGCCACCTTTGCAGAAGTTAACTTACAGTATTGTTGTTTTCTAAAAATTAAGGAACTGCAGGAACAGATCAGGCTATTCAGCTAACCTGAAAAACACCTAGTCAGATTGGTAGTAGTTCTCCAGGGTTTGGATTAGACCAGGGGCGGGTTCTACTTACCTTTTGCTACTGGTGCGCATCGCGACGTTTCAACCCGAAAAAAATTGGCGGTGCCAATTTGGCACCGGAGCCGTCACGCCTAAATTGCATCATCAGCAGGCTGCTATCGGAGCGCCAGCACCGCACCGCACTGGTAGGAACCCATCCCTGGATTAGACAGAGACTCACCTTCTTGATTCTCTTAACTGGGGATCATAAGGCCTCTGGAAGGACCACCGTTTCTCACCAACTAAGCAGGTTTGCACTGCTTCACTCCAAGTGCACCGCCTGTAATTTGAATGGGAAATTTCCTCTGAGATGGGTCACCATTCTGCTTGGCTTGCAGCCGGGCTGACCAGAGACAGTAGCTGTGACAATTGTTGTTCTAAATAAATGGGTTTGCTGCTCTTATTTTGCTCAGAAAGCACTCTGGAAATCCTACTGAAAAAAAATTAAAGCTTGTATGTGCCAGATGGTATTCAATGCAAAAGGTCCTTTCTGGGTCAGTGTGTACCTGCAAGCATGACTCATACGTTGAGTAGAGACAGCAGAAAATGTAGCAGAAGCAGCAGCATATACAGATTAATAATAACAACTCAGTGCATATGAAGGCCAAAACCAGCTAAAGAACTGGCAGCTGTGATTTGATATTATTGTGAACAGATAATTGTAATACTGAACGTCTGGCTGACTGTGCCACAAACCATAATAATGTACTTTTTTACTTGGAGTTTTACTTGGAATAGCTTACATCCTCCAATGATATCTGTAACTCCCATCAAACATCCATATCTGCCTATCCCGGGTCTTTGGGAAGGAATAGATGGGCAGACAAAAATGCCAAATCCAATCTGTACATCTAGCTGACTGTGAGACAAACCGTAATACTTAATAATGAATATATGTTGATTATTTGTACTACTGCTTTTCCTCCACAGGTGGGCAGCAGGAAAGTGGTACAGTATGGTGCAGGAATCATGCTTATTTTAGGAACCATTGGCAAATTTACTGCTCTGTTTGCCTCCCTCCCTGATCCCATCCTTGGAGGGATGTTCTGCACTTTGTTTGGTAAGTCATTTGTAGAAATAGCTGTGTCAAGTGACACATCAACTTCCTGATTGAGGGGAAAGGTTGAAATGAATTGTTTACTTTTAAAAAATGAGATTTTTGTAATTCTGTGCAGCAATGGCAGGGAGGTGCCAGTTAAAAAGAAACTGTGGGTAATCTTCTACTTCCCCTGCTGCTTTCCAGTTCTAAATATTTGCTTTTCCTAAAACACCCTGGGTGCTATTTGTTACAGTGTAATGCACACTGTCTCCACACAAGAGCTCTAATTTGCACTTCTAGGATAGCCTCGTCTTCATATTATGTTCAGATTTCAACCCCGGATCCTTCTGTTGAAACCACATCCCGGAAAAATCAGTAGACTGAAATCGTTCTTATGGTCTTTGTTGCCTGATTTTTAGTTGGGGACTTAACTACCCTTCTCAAAAGTCCTCCATTTGTTTAGGCATGTATTTATACAGCACTAGCACTTAGACTTATATATCGCTTCATAGTGCTTTATAGCCCTCTCAAAGCTGTTTACAGAGTCAGCATATTGCCCCCAACAAACTAGGTCCTCATTTTACCAACCTTGGAAGAATGGAAGGCTGAATCAACCTTGAGCCAGTCAGGATCGAACTCCTGGTGTATGGGCAGAGTTAGCCTGCAATACTGCATTCTAACCACTGTGCCAACAATATATTTATTTATTTAATGTTTTCTTTCTTTCTTTCTGCAGGTATGATCACTGCAGTGGGTCTCTCCAATCTGCAGTTTGTGGACATGAATTCCTCCCGCAATCTTTTTATCCTGGGGTTTGCAATGTTTTTTGGGCTTACCGTTCCAAACTATTTAGATTCACGTCCGAATGCTATCAATACAGGTACTGAAAACTCAAGAGTCTTTGCCTAGGGAGATATGAAAACTATGCCAGGCTGTTTGAGGTTAGAAGTGGTCTTTCCCCATTCATCTTGAGCAGCTCTGAATTTTCTTCCATTCTTCTGAACCAATGATCTGGTTTGTTGGTTGTTTGGCAATTCCTAGTTGCCATCTCACAACATGTCATTGTCAGCATCCTGGACTGAGCTGAGACAGAGAGAAAGAGGGAGGAAAACCCACCATATTTTAAGGACAGTAAAAGAATCATCAAATTGGTGAGGGGTCTGGAAAGTGAATGTTATGAAAAATAATAGCAATAATTTAAGCTGGAAAGGATATTAAGGAAGGAAGATATTAAATATTTGTCATCCGATGCAGTGGCCCCAACTTTTTGGGCACCCAGGGACCAGTTCCATGGAGAGAGGTTTTTTCCATGGACTGGAGGGGGTGCTGTTTCGCATGCTGCCTGCATCCTGTGGATGGGTTAGGGCAGGGGTCGGCAACCTTAAACACTCAAAAAGCCACCAATATAGTTGTATTTGAGTGAAAATGCGATGAACAATTACAGGTTATGCCTATACATGATAAAAAGTGATATGTACTGTAGCTAATGTGTGTTCTGGTGGAATAAGATGGAGAAACAGATGGGAGAAATTTAAGATATGCAAATGCTGGTTGAAAGGTTGCAGGTAGCATATATTGTTGAGAAGAATGAATGACACAAAAAGTGAAAATGACTACATACAACAGCTCTGCTCACTTTATTATATGGAAGTGAGAGTTGGGTAGGTTAGGTGAACATAAAAGCTAGGTGCAGTTGGAATTGGGTGCTTAAGATATTCATGTAGCAAAATGAGAGAATGGGTGCTGAATCAACCTTGAATGACAATTATATTAGAATTATGTAGTGGTGGTGGTTTGGTTATATGAAGTGAATGAATGAGGATCAGCCTCATCAAATCAAAGTGTGAATGAGTCAAGAGGAAGGGGAAGACCCAGAAAGTCATAGATGGATGAAATTGATGGAATCCTCAGAGAGAGAGGTGAGGTTTAAAAAACAAAAGCCAGAGTATGAAGTGATATGCTGCATGGACATGGTGTAAGCATGGGTGGTTTAATAAGGACAGAAAGATTGAAGAGATGTAGGGAAGGGTGCTCGGCTAAGCCTGATTTAGCTACTGTATATTTCCCTTCTTTTTCCTGTCACTTATATCTTGCATTGCTTACCTTTTATTTTCTGTGCTTTATATAGCGTTTCCTACTCTAAAAGGGAATAGAGTGAGGGATATAACAAAGATAATTTTGGGAAATGAAGAAGTATATCAAGCATATTTTGCTCACATTTTGGACTATAATTTATTACTGTTTGTAGGCATTGCTGAAGTGGACCAGATATTAAGAGTGCTTTTAACCACAGAAATGTTTGTTGGGGGCAGCATTGCATTTATATTGGACAACACTGTTCCAGGTACACCTGTTTCACTGTATTATTTTGAAGTGTTTAGCCTGTATTTCAAAAGGGTAGATTTAAGTAACCCCAAAATTCATCCAAAATAATATATACCATATTTTGATCACTGTGAGCTATACTTGATCATTTGGTGCTTTCTGGTTACTTGCATTAGTGCTGCTACTACACTAGATACTACATCATACATAGCAGTGGCAGAAAATACAGAATTAGATATACAAGTATTGTATTTATAACCATTTCTTTTTTGTTTCTGCTTTCCCAGATGTATTAGGTAGATGCCTCTCAACATTTTAACCTTCTAATACTGTAGCCTGACATATGTAGTGAATATTATCTTAAAATTTGATTCTTTACAGTCCTGTCTCATAACATTGGCCTTTTAATTTTGTAACTACCTCGTAGCATCCTAAAAGGCTAGAACATTTATTATGGCAAGGATTTTCAAGAACCAATTGCTTTTTAGTCTACAAAAAGCTCATGCCACAATATGCTAAACGTTAAGGGGCTAGAAGTTGTTTTTTGTGGTATCATAACTACCTCCCTGGAATTTAGGATAGGAACTTCCTACCTGCTGTGTAGTTCTTCATTAGGTAATGAAACCATATTGAAAACAAATTATGTGTTTTCTACCAGTACCCAATTGATTTATTTATGGGATGGGATGCAAAAAGCAGACACTTCTCTTCCTTTTAATACTGTTGATCCCATCACAGGAAAATCTACCATGCTCTTCTCAGAAAGTTTATTATTTCAACGTTTACATTTCTTTAATCTCATAGTATAACTCTCTACTTCATGACATATTAGCACAGCTTTCTTTTGTGAAGAAATTAGATCACTGAAACTTTTCTTCCAAAGCCACCTGATTTGAAATACACATTCTCTTTTCTAGGAACTCAAGAGGAACGTGGCTTAGTACAGTGGAAGGCTGGAGCACATGCCAACAGTGACGAATCTCCAAAACTGAAGAGTTATGATTTTCCATTTGGGATGGGTCTGATTAAAAGGACTCAATGGTTAAAGTATGTACCTGTGTGCCCTGTTTTCACAGGTTTTAAGCCAAGAACAAAGAAAGATCCTGCTATATCAGAACAAGTAATCAATACAGTGGATGAATCAGGGATGTGTACCAAGGTTGGAAGGGATTCTTCATTGTATAATGAAAAGTTAACAACAGAGACTGCAGAAACATTTACCTGTGTTTAAACAGTGAAAATGTCTCAGATCAGTCAAGATCAATGACTGAAACACATCAGAGGACATTTGTGTGGCTATTCAAGAACTTTTGTTTTTATATATCACACTCTGTTAGGAAAACTTGATTTAAGAGTTCACCTAAGCACTAACACACTAACTCAAGAGGCAATAATTTTGTCCATTTTAATTTGTAAGTATCCAGTGTGAGGTTAGAAGGAAAGCAGGTACTTTCTTAATGTTGGAAGACATTTATTTGAAGACTGCCAGATGTGGGCCACAAAATCCAGCAGATGGTAGATGAAAAAGATACACAAAATATTATTTGTTCCCATTCAGATCTTAACAATCCAGATCTGATGAAGCTGATCATGTATGATCCAAGGTCAAATTACTCCAGTCAGTCCTAATTATGTGACATTCATCCATACTTACATGCAAGTAAAACCTTGATTTTACTGACCAGGGTTTTTTGGGGGGAGGGGGGAATGTGGGGACAACAATGTCCATAAAAGTGTAATGTCTGTGAAATACAATAATATATATTTATGTCATTGGTTGTTTCTGTCAATTTCTGTCAATTGTGTAATGAAGCAAATGATATCAATTGTTGGGTCTGTGCCATAAACAACACTTTTCCCCTACTGTTTGGGGTAATAGCTGAACTAAAATATTGCCTGTAACATTCGGAATCAAAAATTGAGGTTAAGCAGTAGTTTTGCTTTGGCAAGTCAGAAAAAAAACTTTTGTTAAAATATTAATAGTGGTAGATAAATCTGAAGAACACTCTTATCAAGATACATGTATTAGATGTGATTCCAGGAATCAAATTCTGTTTTTATATATACACATATGAAATGGTGCAAACACTCCAAGATCCATTCATCTTTTTACAATCATTAACGTATTTGTCTTATAGAGACAACCAGTAAAGGCTGAAACCTAAGAGAAAATTTTAAGAAATCTGAACTGATAGTTTAGTAGTTTAAAAAAAAAGGTAATGGGAAACTTGACCTGTTATCAAATTAAACTTTTAGCATCTTTCTCCATTAACATGGTGGGAAGGTAGCTTGGGTTGAGATTCAATGACATGTGAAAATTTTAAGGTCAGTCCTCTTTAAGCGGATGTCCCCCATTGTTTGGACTACAGCTCCCTGCAATTGAATGACTACTGAGAATGTGGTGTAGTGGGGTCTCCAACCTTGGCAACTTTAAGACTTGTGGACTTCAACTCCCAGAATTCCTCAGCCAGCTTTGTTGGCTGAGGAATTCTGGGAGTTGAAGTCCACAAGTCTTAAAGTTGCCAAGGTTGGAGACCCCTGGACTGTAGTACATGAAGGGAATTATAATTCAGAACATATGAAGTGCAGCACATTAAAGAACAGTGACTTACATTATTAAAATACACGACAGGTAGTCCTCGACTTACAACAGTTCACTTAGTGGCCATTCGAAGTTACAACAGCACTGAAAAATGTGACTTTTGACCATTTTTCACACTTATGACCATTGCAGCATCCCCATGGCGATCACCTTTTGCAAACTTCTGACAAGCAAAGTCAACAGAGAAACCAGATTCACTTAACAACCGGATTACTAATTTAACAACCAGTGATTCACTTAAGAAATGTGGCAAGAATGGTAAAATGGGAGCAAAACTCACTTAACAAATTTCTCACTTAGCAACATAATTTTTGGGCCCAATTGTGTTCGTAAGTTGAGGATTTCCTGTATCTTCATTTGTTGATTATAACTGCCATTTTTAAAATTCACCATTAAGCCACCACTTATGTTCTGAGTTTTTTCAGTTCATTTTTCCCAAAACCACTTTTGCCCAGAACTCTCTTTTGGTGTACATCTGAAGCAAAGCAGTCCTGTTCTTTTTCATGAACAGACTAATATATTCCGAACTACATCATTTTGAGTCTGGACTACCTGAAAAGTCGCTCTCATGTTCTTGAAATATTCTGTACATTCCTAACAATCATTAAACAAGGGTACTAAACACAAGTTACCCCAAGTAGAAAAGGAGCAGCAGTGTTGAGGAATTTACACACCAGAGCAACTATTATAAGCTTTGGTCGGGTTTTTATATATCAGCTAATTGGCTTTCGCGATTGTCTACTTGAAATGCTGGCATCTTTTTTAACAGCAAACATTCCTGATATTCTACATGTAGTCTTGAATGCCTGCACTACCAATCTTATCGTTTCATTGGCAGCTTGCAAGACTATAGCCACTTTCAATCTCAAACGGTCACAATTTCATTTAAAAAGCTTCCATATTTATGGAATTTAGTATTGTATAAAGACAAACCAGGATATTAAATAAAGGGACAAAATGAATACACATTTGCACCTAGCTGAATTTGCTTCTTTTATAGAGGTCTCTCTTTTCTCTGACAAGAATGTCATTTGGATTATTTCTGAGAATTGCAAATAATTTTTCATTATTTACAGCCTTTATCTCAGACACTAGGTTTGCATTGGTTGTTGTAAATGTAATGTGTGAACAAGACAACAAAGGCATTCTCACAGGCTCCAAATAAGATGAAGACTCATTTTGTCATTTCTACTGTTATTTATTTTTTTTAAATATTTTTGAAAAAATATAATTTTTTTACAATATTTTCAACTTAAACACTATTCACACTGAACACATAAGGCAGCGTACGCTACCCAAATATGAAGTTTAAGAAGCCAAAACTGTACTAGGTGTTTTAAAAAAAAAGTTGTGCTGTAAGACTATTGTGTAGTGATGATTAAACAAAGCAAGGGAAAAGCACCACTCAAAATCACTAATGCTAAATTTTACAATTAAATCCAATTTTTAAGATTTGTAAAATTTTACAGAGGCAGTGCCATGTTTCTGGATTCCTGGAAGAATCTGTGATGTATAAATTCACATCACGTTAAATATAAACTTAGAAGTGGGACAAACATTCCAACATGATAACTTGCTGCAAATATAATCTCAATTGCCAAATTTTCTCCCCCACCTCCCCCCCAATCAGATCTGTAGCCAAGAGAAAGGACTCTACACAGGCCTGTAAAAGTGATTCAGGTATTTTTACAATTCACACTTTCCTCAAAAAAGAACAGCATGAAGTAAAGTTTTGCTTGATAATGGGAAGAATTAATAGCAGTACTGAAATTCAGCTAATCTGCATAATCAGATAAACCTTGCTTTTATTTTCACATTAAGGCATTACTGGGTGCATATCAACACCGCCATAAGTTTTAATTAAAACAGACCACTCTTTTTCAAAGTCTGAATCCTTCTTAAAAACAGAATTGCAAGAGTTTCTCAGAAACTTGGTACTTTTCTCAACGTGACTGGTGCTTCCTTCCTTATTGTCTCCCTCACAGAAAGCCTGGATCCAATTAGACTTTTCCAATTCATTAACCTCTGACAGCAGTTGACTTAATAACAGTCTCAGCACTTTTATTAAGCATGCAAGACTAACAAAACTTTGGCAATGCGTAAGTGTAACACAGTGACAAGAAGAGAGAGCGTTTTAACAATTAAATCTTCTAATACTGGCTTCACAGTGTGGAAATTGTGCTACATCCACCAAAAGAGGGCCCAGTCTACTCATATATTTAGTACTTCACCCCAGGAACAAACTCCTTTGCATTGGGATTCAGATTACTCTTGACCTGGAAGAAAGAGATTTTAAAAGCTTAGACTGTGGAGCCTAAGGTTTTGTTTTGAACATATTTGCACCAAGTTTAACAGGAGTTCTTTGCAGTGAAAACACTCCTGAAAATAGGCCTCAGTGGAGAAAGCAAGATACTCTTGCCAAGGAAACAGCTTAGAGTCAGCTTACATGCCAGACAGATCAGGATCCCCTGGGTTGATTGATAGCACCCAATCCAGGATCTCAATCTCCTCCTTTGATAGAGTTAAACCAACTTTCACAACAATAATTTATCAGTGAACAACACGTGGCTCTCCAGATCATGTTAAATTGTAGTTTTCAGCATCTTTCTCCACTGGCTATTGGAAGACAAATTTGTAATACAGCAGCAGCATCTAGAGCAGGGGTGTCAAACTCGCGGCCTGCGGGCTGGATGCATCACGCGCTGGCCACACCTACTCCCAGTTTAGCAAAGGGGGAAAAGGTCACGATAAGTCACGTGACGCCACGAGTTTGCCACCCCTGATCTAGAGGATCATATATTGCTCTTCTTAAGACTAATTTTCTAGACTTGTTTTGACAGCATTAACAAAAATGTAGAGGAGGAAATCCATCAGACACAGTGTGCACCTTTGATAACGTTCCTTACCAGAGGTTCTTGAGCAAACTTGGAAGCCGGGGGATATAAAAGGGTTATGTTCTTAGGGGTTGGAAATTGGCTTAAGAATAAGAAAAAGAGGACGACAAGTAGACAATAGTGCAAAGTGAAATTCCCAGGGACTGGTGGTAGGATCAGTGTTTTTAATTAGTTTATAAATAAACTGAGGTTAAGGAGTAAGGTGATCCAATCTGCTAATAACATAAAAGATGTGCATTTTGATAACGAAGATATTGGGAAGAGCTCCGAAAGGACCTCTTTCCAAACTGAGTAAATAGGCCTCAAAATGGCAAATGCAAATCAATGTGAGCAAGCACAAAGTAATGCGTATAAAAAATTCCAAACTCCATGAATGGGAGTTGAGGTTGCTTTGTGTGATCAGAAAAGAATGATGGAGTTAGGGTGCACAACTCAACAAAACTCAGAGAGCTTTTCCTGTTAAAAATGACAAATCTCATGTCCAGATTTAAGAAAGGAACTGAAAATGTCCACACAAAAAAAGTCATGACATTTATCTATCTGTCTAAAATTAAGATTGGAATACTATGTACCTTGAAAAGGTGCAAAATAATAAGTATATAAATGGGCAACCATAATTATAAGGGGGCTGAAATAGGTTCCTTATGAGGAATGACTACTTTAGGGCTTTTTAACTTGGACTGAAGGTAAATAAGGAAAGACATCATAAAGTTGTATAACATCATCCATGATGCAAAAAATACAGATCCAATTATTTTTATTTACAATACTGGAAGTTGTGGTCATGTGAAATATTTTGCCCAATGCATATATAAACTATGGAATTTCCTGCCATCAGATTTAGACTTAAAACGAGACCAGGCTATTACCAGTTCTCAATTTGTGGGCCACAAGATGATTATGCTTCACAATGGAGCATCTCTGGTGCCAGTATCCAATATAAATAAAGTATTGCAATTTTAGAAAATTGCTGTCTCTCTCAATATTTGGTAATGTCATTTGACATTTTACAAGATTTTGGCAATCTCACCCAGAATATGCAAAATCAATCTTGTGAGATTTGGCAAAGTTCTAAGATTTTAAATCTATTATCTTCCTATCCACATTTCTGGATTCATGTGTATGGTGTATGGTCACTATATGATGCAGACCGTGATACAGCAGGGACCTTCATATATTTTTCTTACGATACACAAATCCTGTTATGCCTTATAAGATACAACCCAACTTGTAAATTCAGAGCAGAGTAGATGAGCTTAACATGCAGGTACAGGCAATTACAAAAGAACTTAGTCTGTATGGAGACCAAAAAATGGAACTTTAAAGGTGCTATATTAAAAAAAACTGCTTTAAGTTACTCTCAGTCAGAGTACTAAAAAGACATAATTTATCTATGATAAGAGCAACTGGATTGGTTCAATACATTCGGTATTCACACAACAGAACTGCTCATCCATATTAAGTTTTCAACTGGCAGGTCTAGCCAAGACAACAATTCACACGCAGAGGAAGGGTAATATTTCAATGTATCAATGCAAACATCTAAAGTGCAATAAATTGTCCCCAAGTCTGCACTGGGCTGGGTTTAGAATTTATCAAGTGTTTTAAAACAACATCCCTGTAAGTGATAACAGGGTGAAATTTTAGCTAAAAAAGTAGTTCATCTTATTAAAAAATTCTAAGCTTTTTAATTACAACCAAAGCAATAGAATTTTAAGAATACCTACCAAATGAGAACATCATCAGACTATGATATTGTATCTACTATATTGTAAGGGAGAGTTTATGTGATCTTTAGAACTATTTGTAACCCTGCAGACTTACAACGGGATCTGAGCTTCACTGAAAACCTATTAATAGATAAAGAGAATCTGGTTAAAACACTGCATTCTGTCATGTCTTTACTCAACAGTCTGACCCAACATTTACTTTCCTTGCTGGAAAAAGTATGTGATACTTTAGTAATTTAGTAATAGTAGAACCTTCATTAGCAGAAATTGCTTCAATCAAATGCTTTCAATGCTTGTTGATCAATACTTCAAATTGGCTTGGAAGAATTTTGGCCCATCCCTTTTTACAACCATTTCAATTCATGGATATTTGTGGGCTGTCTAGCATAAACTGCTCTTATCAGCATTTCAACATTTCAGTTGGGTTAAAGGTTAAGACTCAGCCATTCCTGAATGCAACATTCATTTTGCTTCACACATTCTGTTATAGACATCACATACTTCTATGTTTACAAAATAGTGAACTGAGTTTTTTAAAAAAATATTATTTTACATATAAAGGAATTCCATGCAAAATATAAAAAAACCCTTCTTTTTAAGTCTTTATCCTATCCCAGAGGGTAACATTTACAGGAATGATTCCCATCTATCAATGTCAAAGAAACCTCTATATATCTCTTACTCATATTCAGTATAATTATATGAGAAAATACCCCATGGAATAAGAATACCTAAATAACTGATAAATTCAGAACATACATGAAAATCATGACGACTTAAATATGAGATTCAGAGATGAGGAATAAATCATAATGATGCACTTCTACTTCATGAAAACATGCTTTTATCTTCTTGGAAGAAATCATTTACATATATTTTGACTTTGAAACAAGGTTTATAATTTTTAGATGCAAACATTCTTTTGAACTACATACTGACCTCAAGGAAACTGACAGATGAACAATGGAAATGAATTCTCCATGTCCTTATTATTCCCAAGAGGTTAGTTCTTCAAACTAAATTTAAATTTAAGACAAATTTATGAATTACCCAGTAGCCTGAAGAGAACATGTTACATGCATCCTATAAATGAGTTGGCTATTGACATAGATTATGCATGGACAATTACAATGAAATATGGTTATCTTTTATTGAAACCTTTGTGGATGTGTGTGTGTGTTCATACACATAACAAAGTCTCATATAAATTACTTATCTTGTTGTAATCAATTTTTACTCTTGTTATTTTAAAATAATGTTTTCTCTTACTTTCCTTTTTGGATGTTTTAAATAAAGCAAAATTAAAAAACATGTAGAGCGCGTCTCAAACTCTGATTGCTCTCTCATTAACTGGAACATATGACTCAATTAGCCTCTTAATACAGATTATTTCACATACTTTTTCCAACAAAGACAAGCAGTGTTGTCTGAACGTGTCTAATAAAGACACAACACAGAATATTGTTTGGAATATTATTTATTTAACAATAACCTCTTTATCCATTAATAAGACTGCAGGATTATGGATGGTACCCAAGGATTCATCAACTTTCTCACCACTGTATAGGATTTTAATTAGTTGGATAGCTAAAAAATGTACCAGGATTTTGTAAAAAAAAGTGTTTTCAAAAAACATGGGACAGTGGGTGCCAATTTGGCACACTTCCTTCAAGACACTGCCTGCCTGTATAGGAATCATTTAAAAGCAAAATGCATTTTCTTCAGAATAGGAGCTTTATTTATTAGCAAATTTATGTAAAGTTTAACTTATCAAACCCAGTAAATACAAATAAACCGATATTGTAACTTTGGGGAAAACATATGCATGCTGAATATGAGCTAAAATGTAATGCTCAACAGGCTCCTCTATTTAAATAAGTTACATCATTTATGACATCAAAGTAACCACAAGTTGGCTTAAAAATCATGGAAATATTTAAATGTTTAATGTTCTAGTTATACTTTACGATTTATACTCATTTTCATGAGAGCCTAATTTTACCCTTTTAATTAAAAAGTAATTAAAGCCTACACTATTAGCAAACAGTACTATGCACCATGGCCAGTAGACTTAATTGTACGGCAAATGCTAGTAAGAAAGTGCTTCCAGGCACTCTCATCTACCAGACCTTCAAATGGTATCAAATGCAGAGGGAAAAGTTAAAAAATAGGGAGACCTCTGAACCCTACACGAACTAATCCACTTTCCTAATCACTTAGCCACACATCCAATCTTTACCCTCCCAAATGGTTCCGTGTACTCTTCTCTCCCAATGCACACCTGTGCATTTGACAAAAACAAATACTTGCAATCGGACTATATGAAAAGATTAGAAGGAGAATAAGATGGTACACTTGTTCTGTGTACACAATGGACTGTTGTCAGAAGGCCACATCTCAGCTAGCTTCTGAGTGAGACAGCTGACAAAGTATACTGGTAACATTTGAAGAAAGGTGCTTGATTAAAATAATTCAATTTTGAAAATTGGATGCTTACCACCAGATCTTCCAGTGACGAACTGTCACTGATAACAAGATCATTAAACTGGTCTTGAATTTGATCCATCGTTTGCGGAAGATCTCTTGCTGGAATAAACCATTCGTGTTCTTCCTCTTCTTCCAGCATTTCTTGGAAGCAACGTTCTATAAATTCTTCTTCCCACAATTCCTCTTCAATCTTTAATTGGAACGACAGAAGGAAATCTATTATCAAGGGACCTGAGTGGAACTGTCTGAGCCCTGAGGAAAAACCTCTCAGATGGACCCTCCTCCCCAACGTTAGGAGAGCTCAGGTGCTAAGCTCCCACAAGCTGCAGCAACTGAGGGCAAATGCAGAAAAGGAAAAGGAAGTTGAGATACCTGCTTCTTCCACACTGCCACAACATTGGGTCAGAGCCCTGCAAAGCTCTTCCTTTACTTCCTCTGTCACTCAAAGTATCCCTTCCCCCTCCCACCCATTGGTGTTCTCTTAGCATCTTTTTCTGCAGACATATAGCAATAGCACTTAGACTTACATACTGCTTCGCAGTGCTTTACAGCCCTTTCTAAGCGGTTTACAGAGTCAGCATATTGCCCCCAACAAATCTGGGTCCTCATTTTACCGACTTTAGAAGGATGGAAGGCTGAGTCAACCTTGAGCCGTTACTATCATTATTAAAAACCGTAAGAGATAAACCTTATCTGCGTACCACTAAAATAATTAACCAAGTCAACAGAAGGAAACAGATAACCAGGAAACAGCACTAGATAAAACAACTGGGGAGAAACTAAGCTCCAACCAAGTTTGGCAGACTATATATAAAAACAACTATACCTCCACTCTCTAATGCACTAATGATGTTACATAGCCTGGCAATGAAATGTTTGCAAGGAAACAGCACCAAGAACCCAACATATAGTGTTGCACACTAATTGGTAGTTACACAGCAAATGCAAACTGGGAATAGACCTACCATCAAAAATCTACTGTTCTTCAAACCAAACAGGGATGAAGCATCTTTTTTGTCTAGAGATTCACAGAAAACACTGGAAGAATAGTAGGTTAACAGAAAAAAAAGTGAGATCTCTCCAATAGTGCAGAAGAAAAAACACAGAAGGCAATGTATCCTCTAACTTACCTGCCTGTTGAATTCCTCTTCATTTTCCATCCACATATATTCTGCAAATGGATTATCATCTTCATGAGAGTGACCATTCATGATCATATCTTCACTGATAATGCTTGGACTAGTACTCCTACGACTTGGATCTTTCATGGTTGTGCCTTTGAGCTTAAGCCTGAAAGAAAGGGTCCCCAGGAGTTAAGAGTTTTAGTTGAAATTGGTAACAATATATGCTTAGATGTCAGAGCCCTGGGATGTCATTAATATTTCCGTACAAGTTTGTCTGTCTACTTGAACTTTCAATAAACTTGTTTAGCAAAGAATCACTTTATAATGCAAGATTCTTACTAGAAAGACAAGAGTAAGATAAGAAAAGACAAAATGTGTTTGGAGATTGTGAACTTACATTGTGTCCTTCAAGCAGAGGTCTAATTCTAGTATATACAGGTTTGTATCAAATAGGAACCCATCCAGAAAATTTGGCAAGGAGGACATAAAGGTATTGCACGACTTGTGCTGTTCAAAAGTGATCTTCCCCTCCATCCATTGCTTTCTCACAGATTCTATCAGCAAGAAGTCTAAATTGGTTAAAAGCTTGCAGTCTTTACTTAATTCATTTTCTGGGTTTTCCAAACTTGTAGCTATGCAGTACAGGAGACTATAGGTTGGATATAAATTCCCTAGTGAGCTATTAATTTTTTCAAGCTTTTCCTCTTCTAAATATTACTGTATTTTTCGGAGTATAAGACGCGCCTTAGTTATTGGGGAGGAAAATAGGGGAAAAAATCTACCTACGAGATATTCATCTGGCTAGCGTCCTTAGTCTGGTCAGCTTCAGCACATTATTTTATCCCCTGGTTAGGGCTGAAAAAACCTTTTTCGGAGGGAATAGCAATGAAAACAAGCCTGCAAAGACTTAGGGCTGGGAAAAAACTTATTCGGAAGGAGTAGGAATTAAAAAATCCTGCAAACTGGGAAAATAGTTAGCACCTCGTTAGGGCTGGGAGAAAAAGCTTCCAAATTTTCAGCATCTTTTAGGGGGGGGGAACGTGCGTGTTATACTCCGAAAAATATGGTACTTTTCCTCAATATTTGATTTTTTTATTTGAGCCTGCTACTTTCAATGAATTCTTGGCAGGTAACAATTTAAAAAGTAATAATAAAACGTCGATAATACAAGACTCCACATTTCAACCCTGAGCTACAGATATTCTCCTTTACTGGTACACATTGTGTTACTGCTTAGCTCAACATGTTTTTTTTTTAACCAAGTGAGCCACCAGTTTTACTATTAGTATCTGTAAAAGCTTTTCAAGTTCACTAAATTGGTTCTACAGCAACAAATATGTAACTTGCACTTTCAGTAATTAAGCTTGCAATCCAAGGCATCTTTGAATTTTTTGCATTAGAAGGATTTAGCATTTGCATGATATCAATTCATCTTTGAAAAATAGAGTTTTAGAATGCTATATACCAGCATCAGTGCTTGCACTGAACTTCAATTACTTTATCTGACCAGAACAAGCATCCAGGCTTTTGAGCTATAAAAATGCCCAGCTATAAGAGTTACATGAATCTCAAACGGTAGCTGCATTATTTCAGTCTGCCAGAAAGTTCCTTTCTGACTGCTTCATTTACTAATTGTATGCAGTTACAATAATGGTGAAAAAAAAACCTTTAGAATCAATCCTCACATTTACAATTTGTACAGGTTTGTAAAGCACAAGAAAACTGATGTAAGATCATAAGCATAGCTGTGGCTTCATTTAGTAACTGCTCCATTTAATGGCTGAATTGCTGGTGCCAACTGTGGTTTCTAAATGAGAACTAAAGGAATACCATTATGTGTTAAAGACTCAATAATATTAGCAATTTTGGGTCACCGGTCATAATAGCTGTCCATCCAAATCGAATAATTTCCAAAAAACAATTTCCACAAGGCTTTATTACTTAAGGTATCTTTAAATAATAAGCCGTGATGGAACAATTTTGTTTCTAATATTTGTTGTTCTCAGTGTAAACACAATGGAAAGAAACTGATACATTTCACAGTGGGAGTGGAAAACCTACTATCCTTCCATTCCCATAAGCCACAGTTAAAGGTAAAAATTTTCTGTGTTCAGTCATGTCCAAACTCAAGAGGGCGGTGCTCATCTCTGTTTCTTAGCCGAAGGAGTCAGAGTTGTCTGAAGACATTTCTGTGGTCATGTGGCAGGACCGGCTATATGCAGAGGTGCACAGAACGCGGTTACACCTTCCCACTGAAGTGGTACCTATTTATCTATTCACAGCTGCATGCTTTCGAACTGCTAGGTGAGCAGGAACTGGGCGAAGAGAGCTCACCCATCGCACCACACTCAGTTCTCAAACCCAGGCTGTCAGCTGCAGCTGACAAGCTCAGCATCTTTAACTGCTGAGCCATCATGCCCCTGTTAAGCCACAGTTAGAAGGGCCAATTATCAGGGATGAGGGCACCTGAGATCAAAAATCTCTGGAAGACACAGCATATATTTATGTTGCAATCTAAAATCCATTGGCTTGAACAGAAAAATGTTACATGCATTTCTTTACTGGAGGAAGGAAAAGATGCTTTTCTGTCAGTTGTTTGAGGTTGTCCAGATCAGGAAACAGACTCCACAAGAACTAAGCTTCACTGAGATAGACTATATTAATTGCAAGTCTTGTTCTTTTTTTCTTCCTTCCTCTCTTATATCACAGTGAGTCAGAGAAGAACCTGTCTAGGTCTCTTCCTAATATTCTTTCCTTTCCTCTGTCTCAACAAATGCTTCTGTCCTTTTAACTTTTGTAATGGCTTCCAAGTATATCTTTCAAGGCCAATGATTCTCCACACTGTTATTGAGTCTTCCTTTAGCCTCTTCAAAATCTTCTGTAAAAACTGTTCTGGTGAATGTTCTAGAACAGGGGTGTCAAACTCAAGGCCTGCAGGCCAGATCGGGCCCACAGGGTGCTTAAATCTGGCCCGCAGGGCCGGCCTGGAACTAGCAAAGGACTGGCCCGTGGTGCCTCTGACAGTCAAAACGGGGTGCGGGGCAGCCACGGGAGCCCCCCGGCATCCTGTTCTGGCTGGCAGGGTGCTGCAGGGGGCATCCATTCTGTCTCCCCCCCACACCGACCGGCCCACACAGGATAACTACAGTGCTGATCTGGCTCTCGAAGAAATCCAGTTTGACAACCCTGTTCTAGAACACCGTAAGTGTATTAGAAAGAGAAAACTGAACTGACAAAAATATCCTCCTTATTCCAGCAGATATTTCTGTTGGGATTCAGTCTTTTCTGTAAATGAAATACACCACAATGTGTTTGGGGGGGGGGGAGAGAGAGAATGACATCCAAATATAGGACTTGCTGGCCAATCAAAGGCCCTTAATTTTTATGTGCCTGCAATATGTATGATACTGTAGGGCCTCAATCTCCTGGTTGCACCCCCATTTTAATGTTGACTCCCCACTGCCACTCTACCCCATGGATGTCTCAAAACATCCTTCCCTTTACAGAAGTAATTCTGGCTCTAGTCCACAGAGAACCTGGAAAATCATGTTATGGTTTGCCAAACATAAACATATTGTCTTGCCAACCCAGAAAGAAAAACCAGCTTGATAAAAATGATGAACATTGAAATTAAAAATAAGCCGCTATTTTAAAATATTATTCAAGACTTAAATATATGTGATTATTAAAAACACAGCAGTAATATCCAAGCTGATTTTTAAAAATAAGAATGTAATGCTAGCCCTGCAATTTTTAACTGTGCATTTATTAATCTGACTATACATCTTAAATGCCTACAATATTATATTGTCCTTTAGCCATTATTAGCAATGAAGAAATTATGTTCTTATAAAGTTTCTCAGATACCACCTATTGGAAGCATACATTGCATTTTTATAATCTGCAATTTAAAAGCCAAATTTACTATTGTACCCATAGGGAAACAAAAATACTCTTTAATGAATATTTTACAATATTGCTTAAAAAGTAAAGATGTATTCAAACAAACCCTTGTGCTTACTTCAAATTTTGTTTAAAACATATAGATTCTATTACTCAGTTTGGGAGTCTATGCGGCTAGTCACCTTAGAAATTTCATCATGTTCATCTCTCCATTTGCAACAATCAAAGGGAGCTGTGTTTAAATACAGACTTCCCTCTGGCAGCTCTAAGTCTCTTCCTGATTTATCCTGCTATACAGGAGTTCATGGGATTCTGATGTCAAATGAGATTATGACCTCACAAAGCTCACCTCTGAAGGATGATGTGAAATGAGCAAATCCCAAAAACCTGTATAACTGCTCTAAAAGAACAGGTTCCCAATTATCTCTGCCGTATTACTTACAACTGTCCTTATTGTATAACATTATGTGACGATGGTCTCAAAAAAGATCCATGAAAAACATGGTTTTTCCACTGTTTAAAAACCTGTTCCAAAAACTGCACCAATGCACAAAAATTATGGATGTGTTCTAGGAAAGTAGGGTTTAGGGTTTAGGGTTTTTATCACCTTTAAAGCCTTCCATGATATGGGTCCAGGCTATCTAAGAAACCAGCTGACCCTGATGGGATTAGCCTGCCCCACCAATGCCGATCACCAATTCAGATCCTGTCAGTCAAGGAATTTTAGCTGACAGGTCCAAAAGAACCTTTTCTGACATGGCTCCTGGTCTCTGGAACATCTTCTCCCCTTCTGAGGTCAAATCCACTCCCACCCTTTTGGCTTTCTGAAAGGCTTTGAAAACGTGGCTGTGACAACTTGTCTGGGGGTCCCAATGGGGTGTGTGGCACTTTGGAGGTGGATAATGGGGTAGATAACACCCCACCTCTTGCCTGTGAGCACTTTACTACCTCCTGCCTAGTTTTATTTTAACTGAATTTTAAATTTAAGATCCTTATTTATTATTTTAATGTTTTAGAGTGTATTTTATTCAATGTCTGTAAGCTGCCGAGCTTCGGCGAGATGGGTGGCATACACAAATAATAGTTTGATAACCAAATAATATACATCCAACCACACAAAAAGAGTTCTCCCCTTTACAGAATGGATGAGTTTTGACACCGGTGGTCTAGATCACAGATCTATGATCCAATTTTTGGCATAAGCATAGTTGCATGCAGTTGCTAGCGTTCATTCATGATTTGTGAATTAGCAGAACTTCCAAATGGATTCTATGGAAAATTACAAATTACAGGATCTACTCCTGTTTCCTGAGGTATCTGATCCATTACTACAATGAGTATAGGTAGTCCTCAACTTACGACCAAAAATTTATGTTGCCAAGTAAGAAATTTATTAAGTGAGTTTTGCCCCATTTTACTTTTCTTGCCACATTTGTTAAGTCAACCACTGCAGTTGTTAAATCAGTAACACGGTTATTAAGTGAATCTTGTTTCCCCATTGACTTGTCAGGAGGTCACAAAAGGTGACCACATTACCCTGGGACGCTGCAACCGGCATAAATGTGAATCGGCTGTCAAGCATCCGAATGTAAAACATATGACCATGTGGATGCTGCAACGGCCGTAAGGGTGGAAAATGGTGGTCACTTTTTTCAGTGCCGTTGTGACTTTGAACGGTCACTAAGTGAACTGTTGTAAGTCGAGGACTGCCTGTAATTCATGCAAACCGATGGCAGAATAATGTCTATGGAGATTCTCAGTCACCCAGGTCATGGTTATCCCAAAGGTGCTTTTTTTCAAGAGGCAACTGGATTTTCTGGACCAGCATGAGAAAAGTTTATCTTCCTTCCCCTGTCCTTACCACTTTCTCTAGAGGGACGATCGAGAGCATCCTGTCATACTGCATTACAGTCTGGTTTGGAAGCATTACTGCTTCAGATAGGAAAGTGGTGCAGAGAGTGGTGAGGATGGCAGAAAAGATCATTGGCAGTTCAGTTCCTTCTATCCAGGACAGAACATATAAGCGATGCTTGAGCAAAGTCTGCAGGATTGTCTGGAACGCTACACATCCTCTTCACAACCTCTTTTCCTTGTTACCTTCTAGGAGGCTTCGTGGTACCCAAAGCAGAACATCCAGATTCAGCCTCAAGTTTTGTTACATATAGCATCAACCTTGTGAACTCTTTACTCTTTCCGCTACGTATTCAAAATGATTTATATATATATATATATATATATGTAGGTAGGTAGGTATGCATGGTGCAGGTACATATTAATGTTTGTATATAGCATGTGTACATGTGCTACGTATGTGTTTGGGTAGATATACCTTTTCTCTTGAGACCAGGCAACAGATATTTAATACAGGTGTGCTCGCAGTAAAAAAAAAATGACAATAAAGTTATCTTATCTAAAGTCCAGTTGCCTCTTGGGGTGGGGGGGGGGAAGGCACCTTTTGGGACGATGGGAGAAGAGTTTCAGACGATCCCTCTGTCAAAAGGCTTCTTAGGTCCCAGCCTTAACTGTCACCTTATCACCTCCGGCCTCTACAGTTGCTTTTTGGCCTGTACAAAAACAAGACCGAGCCTTTCTTTCCCCCAGACAAGAGAAGCTGCGCCCTTTACACCCACAGGCTGACTTCAGCTCGCCCCCACAGCCCCGCCCCTTCTCCAGCCAAGCCCCGCCCCGGTCGCGCGCCCCTGCCGCGCCCGCCCCGCCCACCCGCCCTCTTTGTTCCATTCCTTAGAGCGCGCGACGGCTCCGCCCCCCCCCCCCCAACGACGGGGAGGGGAAGAAGCGGCGCTATCCCATCATGCACCACGCCCCTAATAGACAGGTAGTACGCTTCTCCAGATACCCGGATGGATGGGATGGGAGGGGGGAGGGGAAGAGGGAGCAAACCAACGAGAGAACTCGAGTCCCGAAAAGAGGCGAGGCCGTTGGGCTCTACGAGCTCATCGCTCCCCCCCCCCGCCCCCCGCTGTGGCGTCCTTCTTCTTTCCCCTCATGGGGACTCTCGTCGTTTTTGCCCAGGAGTTCAGGGGCGGGTGGGGGGTGTTAAGGGAAAGATAAAAGAGGCGAATGGAGAAGAAATAATGGCACCTTCAATTATTCGGCCCCGCCCCTCTGCGCTTCCGACCCTTGAGGCGCACCTCGTGTAAGCAGCCTTTCAGACACCGAGGCTCCAAGCTGGCCGTTGCTTCTCGCCCTTCTTTATTCAGGTCCCTTTCTCCTTTGCCACCCCCTTCCTTTGGATACACAACAACCCCCCTCTTAGGCCGGATATGATGTCACTTCCTCCGCCTGCGTGTTTTTTGGGAATACCCGTTTCTACGCAAGGTCTTTTGCTTCCGGCAACGACCGTAGATCTACCAAAGGCTAGAGGAGCGATTCCTGTGTGAACAAGGGCGCTTTTTCCTTTGAACGCTTCTCCCTCCCTCCCTCCCTCCCTCCCTGGGGAGAACATTTTGAAAGGGAAAGGATGATCAAAACCGGCTTAAGAAATATTTCTAAATATTTGACGCTTTCTGTCTAAGCCAGGCTGGAAAACTGCGATTAATCATTCTTAAGAATAATGTCTATGATATTTTAGAGAATAAGCCAATTAGACGACTTCCAACACCCTTTAAAAGTTGACCTAAGGCAGGGATGGCCAAACTATGGTTCTTTGAGGACCTGTGGACTTCAACTCCAAGAATTCCTGAGCCAGCCATGCATGCATGGCTAGCTCAGGAATTCTGGGAGTTGAAGTCCACAGGTCCTCAAAGAACCATAGTTTGGCCACCCCTGACCTAAGGCCTTTTAAACCACATACATAGTGAAATTGCTAACAAGTTTTACTGAATAAATCTTGGCTGGGTTTGTTCAGTAAACTAAAATATCAATTTTTGTGCAGACCACAGGTTTAGCGGTTACTACAGGTGGTCGTCGACTTACAACAGTTCACTTAGTGACTGTTTGAAGTTACAACGGCACTGAAAAAAGTGACTTCTGAACATTTTTCACACTTGTGACCCTTGCAGCTTTCCCACGGCCATGTGATTTACATTCGGATGCTTGACAACTGACTCGCATTTATGACAGTTGCGGTGTCCCAGTGTCATGTGATCACCTTTTGCGATCTTCTGACCAGCAAAGTCAATGGGGAAATCAGATTCACTTCACAACCATGTTACTGACTTAACAGCTGCACTGATTCACTTAACAAATGTGGCAAGAAAAGCCGTAAAATGTGGCAAAACTCACTTAACAAATTTCTCACCTGGCAACCAAAATTTTGGACTCAATTATGGTCATAAGCTGAGGACTCCCTGTATATTATATCTCATAATTAGCAATCATTCTCTTCAGGTTTTCAGGGTGAAGAAACTGAATTTAGTTCTGAAAGTGGCTGTCTGGAGGAAGTTAAGATACTGTCTCTTAAGGCCCATGAAAATTCCCAAAGTTGCTTGTTTAAAAGTCATCTCTAATTATAATTACAGATCAGTTCATTCAGTTTTAGCCCTGGACTCCTTAATTTTCTGAAGTGCACATACACTTTTTTCCAATCCAGCTTCCCTCAATATATATCCAGCATATAGGTTGAATAAATAAGAGCCGAGTATACAGTCTTGCCTTACTTCTTTCTTGATCTGGAATTAGTCTGTTTTACAATTTCTGTCTGGACTGTGGCTTCTAGACCTGTATATAGATTTCCCATGAGGACAATGAGATGTTCTGGGATTCTCATTTATCTGAGCACATTCCATTGGATGATCATCACAATGAAAAGCTTTTCTATAATCCATGAGCATCTATTGAGTTCATTCGATTATTTTTGTCTTTCTCTTTTAAAAAAATAATTTTATTGAAAATTTTAATTACAATGGTAAAAGACAATGCAAACGAACTTCAAAAAGAAAAAGAAAAGAGAAAAAGTGCAAAGACAAAAGAGGAACAAATAAGAGACAGAGAAAAATATTTAAAGCAATGACTTCCAATTATTACAAGTACAAATTTAGTAATTTGTCATCATGTATAAGGATGCATGCAAGTGTCTCTTCTTTCCATAACTCATCCCTTATTCATGCTTCAAACAATTCTTCTGGGCACCAACCACATACCAGCATATCTTGGTAGCACATTCTATTCAGTTTGTATGGAATCTTTTTATTTATCATATTTGTATAGCTGCCTATCTCACATAGTGACTCTAGGCAGCGTACATGATAATACAAAATACATAAAATCAAAATAAATAAATATTGATAACATTAAAGTTTAAATTAAAATGAACACACACAAAAAAAAGACAAAATGGTAGCCAGGCTAGAGAGAACGCATCAGTTAACAACCATATAACCATCCTACAGGCTCCACTCTACCATGGGATTTTCAAGCTCATTTACAAAACCTTGTTTTGAGGGCCATCTGAAGGCCAACAGGATTGGAGCCAGCCTTGTTGTACTTCAGGGAAACTGATGTTCTACAGGTTGGGGACTGTGGCACAATAGGGTTTCCTCCTAGGACAAAACAGATGAAACTCCCTAGCCGATGGCAGCCTCACATGCTTCTCCTGCCAGACCTGATGGGACGGGTAGGAGCCACTGGGGAGAGGTAGCCTCTCAAATAACATGGGTCTCATGCCTTGTAGAAATTTAAAAGTAAAAAATAAAATCAATCTACTCTTCTGCATCAGGAGCACAGACTTGGATAATCAACATTTTGAATGGTGGTTCATGAAGTCTAATTGATATTACTTGGTTATTGTTCGTATTTTAACCAAACACTGTCCTTGCTATATTGTTCCTGATTATGAAAAGAGCATTGTTTGTTCTTTGTTTTTAACATCCTGAATTGTATGATCTTCTCATTTCAGTCCATTTCAATGTCCCGGTGCCTAAGATGTTAATATACCGTATTTTTCGGAGTATAAGACGCACCTTTTTACCCCCCCAAAAGAGGGTCAAAAACTGGGTGCGTCTTATACACCGAATGGTGCATTTTTTGGGGGGAGGGAGTTGATGCGACCCTGCCTCAGTCGCCACCGGCGGCGGCGGACCGCAGGGACGCTGCTGCCACAGCCAACACCGCCCCCGGAGCGCAGGGACACTGCCACCACCGCCGCCAGAGCGCATGGCTGCCGCCACAACTGCCAGACCGCATGGACGCCGCCTCCGCCGGCACAGGGCCGCCACAGCCGCCCCCGTTGCAGCCCCCGCCCCCACTGCAGGATCCGACGCCGACGCAGTCGGTGGTGGGGGTTTTGGGCAGTAGCGGCGGTGGTGGCTCGCTTCGAGTACCGGCGGGGACGCCGGCTGGGACAGCGGTGGGGGCGGGGACAGCGGCGGCATCTGGGACAGCGTCTGGGACAGCGGTGGGGGTGGGGACAGCGGCCGCCGCTGTCCCCACCCCCACCGCTGTCCCAGCCGCTGTCCCAGCCGCCGCCGCTGTCCCCACCCCCACCGCTGTCCCAGCCGGCGTCCCCGCCGGTACCCGAAGCGAGCCGCCACCGCCGCTACTGCCCCAAACCCCCAGCACCGCCTGAAGCCTTCCCCCACGTGCTTTCCCCCACGCTCTGCCTGGGAAAGGGGCTTGCAGTGTTTTCGTTTCAGTGATCTGGAAAGAAGGAAATTGCTAACGGGGGCAAGAGAGGGGGACGCTCATGCTCGGCTAAACTGGTCTAAATGCAATGATTAATACTGAACCATCTTTCTCCTGGTCCAAAGGTATGTGTCTGTGGTTTTTTTTTTTCCTTTCCCTGAAAATTTGCACACCCCTTCTTTTCCCAGCTTGGGAAAAATGTGAAGCGAAACCCAAAAGTAAAACACTGCCTAGAAATGGATTCAGGGACCAAAATACAAGTTTATAATGCTTTGCATCTCCGTTTCCCCCCCCCCTCCAATTGTGAGACTGTTGTTTTTTTCCTGAGCCCTAAGATCATGCAGAAGTCAATAAATCTTACGTTGTGAAATATTTAGGGCAGTGCTTCTCAACCGTGGCAGCTTTAAGACAAGTGGACTTCTTGCTTCCAGGGAATTCCCCAGCCAGCTATGCTTTTAAGAGGGGATGGGTTTCAGTGTCCAAAATTAAATCATGCTGGAATTCTGGGAGATGAAATTCACTCCCCTCAAAGTACCTTACCTGGGGAATTCTGGGAGTTGAAGTCCACAAGTTTGAAGACCCTTGCACCCCCTTGGCAAGTTTAAGCCTTGTGGACCTCAACTTCCATTCCTGAGCTAGTATGACTGGAGGAGGAATTCTGGGAGTTGAAGTCCACAAGGCTTAAACTTGCTAAGGGGGTGCAAGGGTCTTCAAACTTGTGGACTTCAACTCCCAGAATTCCTCCTCCAGTCATGCTAGCTCAGGAATTGGAGTTGAAGTCCACAAGGCTTAAAGCTGTCAAGTTTGAAGACCCCTGGGTTAGGGGTGCAAGGGTCTTCAAACTTGGCAAGACTTTTTACAACCATGTACACTTTTTACAAACTTCAAACTTGACAGCTTTAAGACTTGTGGACTTCAACTCCCATTCCTGAGCTAACATGACTGGAGGAGGAATTCTGGGAGTTGAAGTCCACAAGTCTTAAAGCTGTCAAGTTTGAAGTTTGTAAAAAGTGTACATGGTTGTAAAAAGTATACATGATTGTAAAAAGTATTCTGCTACACTGGTATTTTATTAAATAATATATTACTGCACCATTTGGTTCAGAATACTTTTTTCCTTGTTTTCCTCCTCTAAAATCTAGGTGCGTCTTATACTCCGGTGCGTCTTATACTCCCAAAAATACGGTAATATTTATTTATTTAATCTTTTACTGTGCTGAGTTTCCCCAGGTTCATGCTTCTTATTTCTTGGTTTCCTCTGTAATTCTGTCTGTGCAGTTTTGAATTTTCTTTTCCTACATGAGAACATCACCATTTTTTGAATAATTTTATTAGGGATATTATCAAGTAGAACATATACAACTACAAAACAAATACATTAAAGAAAAAAGGTGCAGAAGAAAAAAAGATAAAAATAGAAGAATAAAAAAAGAATCCTCCCCCCTTCATTCCCAGCCAATGTAATCAACATTAGGAACTTGTCACGATCTCTTAAAATAAAACCAAACATATCTTCTTTCTCTATCTTCCCCCATTTTCTATAAACCCATCTGTAAAAACTATTAATAAAATTGTAATAGGGATTAACAACATAATATGAGCATTAAAATTGTATCTACCTCACACAATCGGAATCTATCCTTTCCCTTTAAACAAATCCCCCCCCCCAAGGTTTATTATTTATTTATTTATTTATTTATTTATTTTGGTTTTCTTATATGCCGCCCAACTCCCGAAGGACTCAGAGCGGGTTTCCTCTCCAAATAATCACCAATTGGTCCCACTCAAAAAACAAAGGGCAAAGCTAGACAGGTACAGTATTGTAAAATACAGTGTATTACATTGGGATGAACGACAATTGGTTAAAATTCCTTTATTTCCTGCATCCAATTTCTTTTGGTCGCTACTTATTCTTTTTTGGCACCTTACATAATGTTTTCTGCCTCAAAAGAATAGCATGATGAGTATTTACTCTGGATATGCGTGAAACAGAAAATGCATTTTCATTATATGAATGAAGCAACCATGTGGTGTGGGTACAGATATTGAATTGGTTTGGTTGCTTCAAATTGCGAGATGGGTGGCAAATAGTTTTGATAATAATAATAAAAAACAGAAATTTGGTTTTGCCAAGTTTCAGCTGAGATGAAGCCAGAGGACTATACACTTCTATGCTTCTTGCCTTTCCTTCTCTATCTAGCTTGCACACCCACAAAGCCACCAATCTTCGCCCCTTCCTTCTTCTAAGTTTTTGCATTTGAATTTAATCAGAGCACATCTGATTAGTCTACAATCCTCTTCTCTTCCCAATGTCTTCTTTTCTTTTAGTTACTTCCGATGGCTTGCCTTTTTCCCCACTGTCTCCCTCTAGAACAGTGTTTCCCAACCTTGGCAACTTGAAGATGTCTGGACTTCAACTCCCAGAATTCCCTGCTGGCTGGGGAATTCTGGGAGTTGAAGTCCAGACATCTTCAAGTTGCCAAGGTTGGGAAACACTGCTGTAGAACACCTGTACCCAGAACTTGTGCACTCTGGGTTGTATCCAGATCAAATATACCGTATTTTTCAGAGTATAAGACGCACCTTTTTCCTCCCTAAAAGTGGCTGAAAATTTGGGTGCGTCTTATACTTCGAATGTAGCTTTTTTCCCCAGCCCTACCTAGGTGCTAACAGATCTTCCCAGCTCTTACCTTGCAGGCTTTTTCATTGTTACTCTCTCCAAAGAATGTTTTTCCAGCCCTAAGTCTTTGCAGATTTTTTTTTCATTGCTCTACTTGCTCCGAATAAGTTTTTTTCTAGCCCTAACCAGGTGCTAACTATCTTCCCAGCTCTTACCGGCTTGCAGGCTCTTTCATTGTTACTCTCTCAGAGGAAGGTTTTTTAAGTCCTAACCAGGGGATAAAATAATGTGCTGAAGGTGCTCCGAATAAGTTTTTTTCTAGCCCTAACCAGGTGCTAACAATCTTCCCAGCTCTTACTGGCTTGCAGGCTCTTTCATTGTTACTCTCTCCGAAGGTTTTTTTAAGTCCTAACCAGGGGATAAAATAATGTGCTGAAGCTGACCAGACTAAGGACGCTAGCCAGATGAATACCTGGTAGGCAGATTGTTTTCCCCTATTTTCCTCCCCAAAAACTAAGGTGCATCTTATACTCCGGTGCGTCTTATACTCTGAAAAATACGGTACATACTTCGGTTTGCTCAGACTACCAAAATCGGTTAATCTGTGTACAGAAGTGACACATTCTTAGTATATATAAAAAAGCTGCCATTTACTTGCAGGCTAAGCTAATATACTATATTTTAAATTATTTGCGATGTTACAGCTAAAGAATTCATTGATTCTAATATAATGTTGCCTGTGTATATTTTTGCTTGCCCTCCTCTCAGCTGCAGTTAGTTGCAAAATTGTAGAAATAATTCATATACTGGTACGTATGAGGGATAGTGTGTGTGTGTGGTACATTTCTCTCTATTTATACAATTTGTACAATGTTACCGGTAATTGGCATAAATTATATTATATCTCTTTCATAATTAGATATACAAATGATATAAATTGGAATAAATGCTAATTTATGTAAATTGTTAAAAACAACCCATTATCCATTATTTTGAGGTAATGTTTGGACACAAATTTTGTCTATTTCATGTAGTCTTTTAAATGGCTCTGCTAGAATGAGGTTTTATTATATGCTTCTCTATTGAAGCATCTAGTATGCACTACAAGTTATTGACAAGTATGCCCTTGATAAATTTTTCTTTAGGCTACATGTTCTCTTCACTTTGTCTACTTTCATGGAAAAACAAGTTTCAAATTTGCCATAAAGAACAGTGTTTCATAAGATCATGCTGACCTAAGTACAAAATGTTTTCTTCTGTTCTGAGCAAACACCCCATTTTAAAAGAAAGGGAAGATTTATTTATTTATTTTATAAAAGAGCAATGTAATTGATATGACCTATATGTACTGCATTTTCAATATTTAATGTTTCATTGCAGGCTAAGTATACATCGCACAAGACAGCCATATTCACAATACCAGAAAATTAGGCTGCTAATTGTGTTTGGATTAAAAAAAAATCCTATCTGAAAACTGAAAATGTGTGCGTGCCATTAATGATAGAGAAGAACTAGTCTCAAACTGGACGATTTTATTCCAATGCTCCACATATGTTCAAATTCCCACATACTTTCTTCCAATTCTCAATTCGGGCTTTCTTTGACTTTCCCCCTCCAGATAATTCCTACTAGCATCAGTTGAATTCTTCTTAGCTATAGCCATTTTACTTATTTGACAGACAACGATCAAATAGTGAGACCACAAATAGAGCAAAGCAGAGAAGTAATGAACCCAACTGGGATCTTTAGTTCTTAAAAAGGAACTGTTCCTGGCTGACTGAAGACTTCTCCACGAATGAGCAGAAACAATGGCTTCCATGAAGAACAAAACCTTGACAAGTAGACTGGTTCTTCGGATTGCTCTGGAGAAGAGATTGGGAAAAACTCTTTGCAAGGAGACCATTAAGACAGAGGTTGATTTGAGGTCTGGAAGCCAAGGAAGATGGATAGCTTTGTTCTCAGCAGTGGCAGATCCTTTTATAAAAACACCAAGCCAACCAATCTCACTTTCTGTACTGTTTAGTTGAACCCCTTTATGGATATTAGAGATCTTCAAACTGTGAGCTTAATTTGGCACCTAGCGAGTTTAACTTCTTCGATTAAAAACCATTTTAAGCAGAAATGTAGGAATTTAAAATAATATGCAATTAGCAAAAAACAAAAATAAACATTTTGATTTAAGAGTTTTTAAATGAACCGGATACCAGAGAGATTTTGTATATTAGATTTTTGCTACAAGATTTGAAAAACAAGTACGGTACATAATTAAATACTCATGGGAAGCAACTGAAATGGAACTAAAACCATATTAGGAACCAAGGCTTGCTAATCATAAATGGATATTAAAAGGAATTAAAGGACCAGGCAAAAGAGCAATAAAATGCAAACCTGCTGTAACTTTTTTTTTAATCTTACGAGTTTTTTTGAAACACGAAGTATTAATAACTAGTATCTCAGAAAAGTTACAGATTTTAATGGATAACTTTTAGATGCTTTAAAAAAAACTTTTACTTGACCGAGATATTACAATCTGCATGGAAGAAAACAAAACTGAGATTTCCAAAATAGGAAAAGAAAGAAAAAGGAACTGGACATGGAACAGCTGTGACATCAAATCCTGGATGATGGCTCTTTATTGGATTTACAAAGTAGGGCAGTGATGGCGAACCTTTTTTTCCTCAGGTGCCGAAAGCGCGTGTGCGCCTGCTATCGCACACGCGCGAATGCCCACACCCATAATTCAATGTCTGGGGAGGGCAAAAACAGCTTCCCCCCCGCCCCCCGGAGGCCCTCTGGAGGCTGGAAATGGCCCGTTTCCTGACTTCCGGTGGGCCCAGTAGGCCCGTTTTTCACCCTCCCCAGGCTCCAGAGGCTTCCCTAGAGCCTGAGGAGAGCAAAAATGCCCTCCCCCGCCCCCCAGAGGCCCCCCAGAAGCCAAAAACACCCTCCCAGAGCCTCCCCGTGAGCCGAAAATCAGCTGGCCGGTGCACACATGCGCCTTGGAACTAAGCTAGGGCAACGGCTCGCGTGCCGGCAGATATGGCTCCGCGTGCCACCTGTGGCACGCGTGCCATAGGTTCGCCATCACTGAAGTAGGGTGTTGAAAGCTTTGAAGACATTGAATGCCAAAGAGTGATGATATATCAAAGCCTGTGATGCCATAGAAATGATTTAGAGGTCAAGATTGTGCAGAGCAAAAAAGACAGAATATACAAGTAGTCCTCGACTTACAACAGTTCGTTTAGTGACCGTTCAGTTACAAGGGCACTGACCATTTTTCACACGACTTTTGCAGCATCCCCTTGATCATGTGATCAAAATCCAGATATTGGTCAACGTACTCATATTTATACTTGCAGTGTCCCAGAGTCATGCAATTTATCTTTTACCACCTTCTGACAAGCAAAGTCAATGGGGTAGCCAGCTTCACTTAACAACCATGTTACTAACTTAACAACTGCAGTGATTCATTTAATAGCTATGGCAAGAAAGGTCATAAAATGGAGCAAAACTCACATAACTGTCTCACTTTGTAACAAAAATTTTGGACTCTGTTGTGGTCATAGGTCGAGGACTACCGTATTTGTAATGTTTATTTATGCTCAGTAATGAAGATTGGAAGCAATTTCTTTATCATTGTGTTCTGATGATTTTTTCTGGTTTGTTTTTTTACTGTTTATTTAAAAACAATAAAATTAACAAAAATGTTTCCCCCTTTTTAGTCCCTAGTACAGTGATGGCGAGCCTATGGCACGGGTGCCACAGGTGGCACGCGGAGCCATATCTGCCGGCACGCGAGCCGTTGCCCTAGCTCAGCTCCAGTGCACATGTGCATGCCCACCAGCTGATTTTTGGCTCACGCAGAGGCTCTGGGAGGGTGATTTCGGCCTCCGGAGGGCCTCCAGGGTGGCGGGGGTGGAGCGTTTTTGCCCTCCCCAAGCTCCAAAAAAGCCTCTGGAGCCTGGGGAGGGCAAAAAACGGGCCTACCGGGCCCACTGGAAGTCGGGAAATGGGGGAGTGGGATGGGTCGCGCACGCATGCGCAGGGGGGTGGGGCGAGTGAGGGGCTTTGAATTATGGGTGTGGGCATGCACGTGCGTGCGATAGCGCGCGCATGCACTATTTTGGCACCCAAGGGAAAAAAGGTTCGCCATCACTGCCCTAGTAGGTTTCAGTATTTCTAAAATCTGTTTTTTTTTCTTAACACTGCCCTCCATAACATCCTGCTCTTCTGCATAGTGATTCTATACATTAACAATTGTTTTATAATGGCTTTAGAAATGCACATATTAATATTAAATATATTTATGGCTAATGGGTTATATTACGATATATGGGATATATACTGTGTATATATATATGAAGCTTGGCTTAAGGCTCATGATTTAATTAGGGCATTGGTCGGAACTCTGACAGCTGGTTTTACAGTTGATCCTACAAAGAATCCAACTGATTATTCGAAAGTACACAACTACAGTAATTTTTCCCTCAGTAATGAAAGAAAATCCTCAACAGGGATCTCCAAATCATTTGGGATTTCTTAGGCTAGCTAGGCTAAATAATGAACTGCAATAGCATATAAAGTTCATACAGTAATGATTATTTGATGCATGGCATCAAAATTTGGGTGCTTGCCTGCCTAGTTGCATTTATGGGATGTGCTTCAACAATCCCCAATGTTTCCCCTCCTCCATTTCTTTGCCCATTTGGCGCTCTGCACTAAATAGCTCCTGTTGCCCTGCATTCCACACACCCAACTAAGCTTCACTGTCCTCGTGCGCCTGCTGACAAGGGATGCCCAGCATGGCCCTTCATGTGGTAGCTGCTGAGCACACAAGGCCATCTTCCCAAGGTTGCATGCAGCCTTCTTGAAACCTTGCGAGGTCTCCTGGACTATGTCACAAAGAGCCTGGCCAGGTGCACCTTCTCAGTGGCAGGAGCAAGAAGGTGAAAGTCAGCTGGGGACAGTGAAGCGCAGGATGAGGACAGTTGCAGCTGGAGCTTCATACTCTAGTGCTAGTCTGGGCTGCAGCTTTGCACTATGGAGATAGGGCAGCTGGAGCTTTGCGAAAGGCCAGGCCTGGTGTGCCCCATCATCACCACCAGATGGCAAGAGATATTGAGAGCGGCAGGGGTGACAGAATGTGGAGTTATGCTCATACCAGGCCATGACACCCATTGACCCACCTGCCAGCCTGCTTCTAAGCTGCCTAGGCAGAAAGTCAAAAAAAGAGTTGCTTACTTAATGACCCACAATTTTCATTTAATGATCACATCAGGGACTGCTATGATTGAAACAGCTAAGCAATGTGGCCGTGTGACGCTGTATTTTACAACTGGATTGCTTAGCGACAAAATTTTTGATCCCAATTACCAGGATTACCATACAACATTTAACTATAGTATCAAAATTTCAAGGCCCAGAAACCCCTGCATGTATGAGCAATGGTAATATTGGAAGCAGCAATTCTGGAAGACCACAGGTTCTTCATGTCTGCTGCACATTACATTGTCATTTTTTGTGGAAACTGTTGTTTCTCAATCTATTCAACACACAAACTGTTTGTAAACAGACACGAGGCTTAGTTTACTCGATTGGTTTGGTTTATTGGTTTGACACCATAACAACTTGAATTCACATATATGAAAGCTGTTAAGTGATAACATAAAACAGATTTTACACACAAACCTCTACTCATATTAGCTATGTGAAGCTACATCAAAAGCACAATCCTAGGATGAAACCAATCTCAAGATGTATGCTCCAATTCTAGGCAGGATACTTTGAAGCATGTCCAATTATATGTTAGTAATTGGTCTAGGATCAGAGCTGAAGTACAAACATAAAAAAGTAAAACTATTTACAATGTATGGTTCAAATGTTGCTTTTGCTTATACTGAAGATGTATGAAAAAGTACTAAATTCAATTGCAAGCAAGAGCCCAGAAAAATAATACTGGTCAGAAGAGCAAGAGTTGACTTCCTATTAAATAGGACAGAAAAACAATGACTCAAGAGAAACACAAGATTTATTAAAAGCTGGCTATCGCTTTTCCTATTCACTACCTAATATACCAACAAAAAGCATTTCCACTTTTTAAAAAAACCACACAATTTTGATAAATAGTCTCAAAAGTGAAATGAAATAATGCAAGTCCCTTGAACAATAGTATCAGTTGGACTTGTATTAGAATGTGGAATGTTGCAGGTAAACATAGTAACTGTTTATATTTAACTGAAAGTGAACCTTGAAAAGTTTAACGGGGATGACATTCTCTGTGGTCTTCAATTGCTGAAACAGCTGTCAGTACCTCAAGATTGAATCTGCACAGACATGATGAATATCATCCCATTTTTGAGCAAAGATCTGACAATGTATATTTTGCCATAACATTAAACACATCACAGAATTAAACTTCTATTTCACTAAGATCAATGTAGTATAGCATTCCCAATTTTACTGTATTGAGATTAGCAACAAAAATAAAACATTTCTCCTTAAATTGGCATGCCTTTCCCCCCTTTCGTTTAAGCCTCTTTTTTTGCTTTCTGATCTTCAGCCATTTTCTCCATATGTTTCTGTAACACAGAAGAGACTTGAATCAAAACTTGTTAAGTAACAAGGCATGTAACTATAATGCCTGACACAGCAAAATTACATCTGAAGTAACTTATACATGTATACTTGACATAACCAAGGTTTAACACTCTGACTTATTTCAATTTAGACTGAACTGAATTTAACTATTGTATTCATAGCCATTGTGAACAATTCTATATTTTTGGCAGAGTCTTTCACTAAATGCACTATAAAACAAACAAACAAACAAAGTGGCATCAGATCTCTCATTTGACCTCTTTTAAACATGTAGGTATGAATTGTATTGTTGGATGTATTGCTCCTCTTTTAGATCATATTGCTTTGCCATTTCAGTGAGTGTTCTAGCAGTTTTCCAGAAGTAGAATTCTCCAGATTTCTCATTCATGGAAAAGTTATTTTTCTACATTCCTAGATGATATCTATTAAAAAAAAATTAATCTCAGAAAGTGCATGAAACAGAAAAGGGAACCTTGATAAATTTTGCCTCACCTTCAACTTTTGATAATGTGCAAGGCTGCTGCAATGAACTTTTTTCGCAGAATCTTCGTTAGTATAGAACAAGGAACACAATTTGCAGTAAAATCCAGTTCTGGGGACAACGTAGTTCACACCTAGATATAGAGCACAAATAAGGAAGTTGCAAATTCAACATAGACTATTTGGAATATCAAGATCACAGAATCATAGGGCTGGAAGGAGATAGTTGCGATAATTTATTTTTACTGAACAGAGTAAGTTAGATTCTGAATGTAAATCAATGACCTTTTAAAAGCTAAATCTGCATGCAGTATATATTATCCAAAAGGAAACCATTCTTACCAACTGGAACGTTTGGCTGATATGGTCCAATTCTATGTTCATCGTGGTCAGTTTCTTGCATGGTAGTGTTTTCATCTGTCATTGTGCTGGTTGCTCCTTCAGATGGTTCCAACTTGTTCTCTCTTTTAGTGCCATTTTCAAATGTTTCATCTTCCTGCTCCATTTCTTCTGCAGTTTTTGTTTCAGCTGAATTGTCCTCAGTTTTTGCAGCCAATTTCATTAGGCCAGCTTTATACTGTTTCTGGTGGTCTGCATCTTCCTCATCACCAACTTCATCGAGAGTGACAAAGCCTTTCATGCTTCGTGGAAAGCTACCTGCATGTCGCTGTTGAAACAACGTATTCCTCCTTTTAAAACCAACGTGAGTCTCAATATCATTTGCACACACAAAAAACAAAAACACACAAAACGTAACAGGAAAACAAAATGGCATCATATGTAAAAGGCCCTTTGAAACAATTTAGTTTTAAATATTTTCTGGAAAACCATCAATGAGGGAAAAACAGTTTTCCCATAATGCCAGGACTTCCATAGAAAGGCGTCACCTTCTCGCTTCACCATGCCCCTCTCCAAAATTATTTCAGAAAGTGAGATTCTAAGTAGTTTTTCTAATCAGTCAGACTTACATTGATTAAAGTAGACAGTTCTTAAAACATTTAGATATCAAATTATAAATGAGGCAGTTGAAGATGCCAATATAAGGTAGTCCTTGACTTACAACTTACTTTTAGTGACCGTTCAAAGTTACATCACTGAAAACAGTGACTTTATGACCATTTTTCACATTTATGACCACTGCAGCATCATGGTCACGTGACCAAGATTTAGATGCTTGACAACTGGTTCATATTTATTACAGTTGGAGTGTCCCCAGATCATGTGAACACCTTTTGCGACCTTCTGACAAGCAAATATCAATGGGGAAGCTGGATTCACTTAACAAAGTTATTAATTTAACTGCAATGATTCACTTAACAACTGTGGCAAGAAAAGTCGTAACATGGGGCAAAACTCACTTAACAAATGTCTCACTTAGCAACATAAATGTTGGGCTCAATTATGGTCCTTTGAGGACTACCTGTACAAGGATTTAAAACTGTACCCAGAAAGAAATTGATAACTCATGCATGCCAGAAGGGAAAATATTTTTTGGGTCAATCCTTTCTTGGCATGAAATTTCCATTTAAATTTTTTTTAAACTCTCTCATACAGAAAGCATTCAAGGTTTATAATTGTCTCAAAAGAATTTTTTTTTGGCTTAAGCTCAGTTCCAAAAACAACCATTTTGCAAATATTATATCAGTTTACCCCCTTTTCAGATGCTGCTTGTTTGCTAGAATAACATAAGTAGGTAGGATACTTAAATTCTTTATGTACCATGTTTACTGAACTAACTAAAGTTCAGGGGAAGCCACTAGAATATAAACTGGCAGCAAACCCCACTCCTTACTAGCACTGATGATGTTACTTAGTTTGGATAATGCAAGAAAAAACAACAACCTCCGAGAGCACCAAGGACCCCTCCTTTCAACCCTTAGCTACAAATATTTTTCCTTGACTGGTACTTAAAAGTTCATTCTGTCATGCAATAACGGCAACATCCAATGCAGATTTACAGTCAATTGCCAAGGAAGCAAACTGTTTGTACGCATACAATTCAAAACTTTTCTTTCCCAAACTTCGATTTAAGCATTCTGACTTGCAAAAAACACAGTAAAAAAACTATTCTTGGTTAAAACACACCATTTTTTTTTCTTTTAGTAATGTTACCTTTTTGAGTTTTTTAGTAGCTGCAGTATTGTCTTCAGGTTTTGCAGCATCATCATCTCCAGCTGCCTCCTTTTCTTCAGCAGTTGGGTCAGCCAAGTTAGCAACATCGGTCTCATCTGCTGCTGAGCTGCCACTCTCCAGTAATGCTGCGGCTTCCTCATCATCTACTAGCAATTCATCTTCAGATTCAAGGAGTAAATTTGATTCCTCTTGATCTCCTTGTCCACCATCTTTTGCATCTAACTTCTCTGACTCCTCTCTCTCATCATCTTTGCCTTCAGTACTGTTGTTTTCACCTTTCTCACTATCATCAGTCTTACATTTCTTTTCACTTCCAGAGTCTTTGCTATCCGGAGAGATTCCTCTTTTTCTATAGTGTAAGGAAAAGGACATTTTATCTATGACATCAGAATATGTATTATGTATTACATTTTGTATTTATTAAGCAAATTAACTAACTGAAGGATTTTACCTTGGTTTATCTTTCTTCAACAATTCCATTCCTTTGTTGGGAATCTGAAACAATATTTCAAATTAAGATGTGGAAAGAAAACTTTAGGGATCGCTATAGTAAAATATGCTCCACGGTACACAGAAAACTCAGATATTTCAATATATTATCACAAGCAATTCTGAATTAATCTTGTTATAGTTCTTACAGCCACCTAATCAGGATCTGCAAGCTATTAACATAGGCTTTTCGTCTGGAAGGATGGAAGGGATTAATCTCTTGTCAAGATTTAGAAAGTGGAATGGGGGAAAAATTTCTGCTCTCATGTTTCCAAACCTCAACACAAGTCTCTCATTCAACTTCAAATATTAGTATTAGTATTCCTATTTCACTATGCACATTGAATAGCTATGTACACAGGGGTGAAATCCAGCAGGTTCTGGAGAACCAGTAGCGGAAATTTTGAGTAGTTCGGAGAAACGGTAACGGAAATTTTGAGTAGTTTGGAGAACCGGCAAATAGCACCTATGGCTGGCCCCAGAGTGGGTGGAAATGGAGATTTTGCAGTATCCTTCCCCTGCCATGCCCAGCAAGCCACACCACGCCCACCAAGCCATGCCCACCGAACCGGTAGTAAAAAAAAATTGGATTTCACCACTGCATCAAACTCTTTGTATTATTTACGGAACTCAACTTAAGAATCCAAACTTATGCTAACTCAAGTACTTACTCGTAATATTAATCTCTTGTATTTTTCAGATAAATCGACTTTCACACATCTTCCCTGGAACCAAAGGGCTTTGTTGGAACAGTGCTCCATCATAGCAACAGCATCTTCTCTGGTCTCCATTTCTATAAAAGCCTATAGAAAAAATTATGCAAGAGTTCGATTCACTTTTTTTTTAATTGACTGATTTTTTTGAGGGGACAAAGCTAGGTGACTTTTTATCATAAATCAATTATAATACCTTGTAGCAAAGATAAAGCAGATGTATACATAATTAATTCTAGTGGACAGGTTAGATTTTCAAATGCATGTTAGGGATGAAAAGCTGCTAAAAACTATTTTCCTAAATTACAACAAAAAGGTGACAAAAGGTGCTCAACCACCACATACAATATTTTTTTTAATTCTACATCTCTATTGAAATAATACAATAAGAATTACCTGACTCTTCATTCTCATCAATATATAATTCTTTATTTTTCCATAGGGCTCAGCTAATTTAAGTACAGCATTGTCAGAATAGCCTGAATGAGGCAAATTACTGAGATGGATCACACGACCAAGCTGTTGCTTTGGGGGCTCAAATTTCTGATCAGACTTTCCTTCTGGTTCCTGAAGAGTTAAGAATAACAATACACGATATTGAATGTTAAGTCTTAACATCAGGAGAGAGATAATAAAATAAAAAGATTAAACATTAGAAAAGAAATATGAAATCGAGGTTTACCTTTATTCTTTTATATTTTTGTGACAAATGGACTCTTACAGGTTTGCCAAAAACTAGGGCTGGTAATGTTGAATAATATTCCACTGCAGCTTGTGCATCTTCAGTGGTAGACATTTCAATAAATGCCTAAAATAAAACAAAGATAATTTATGGGATTTCCCCCCCAAAAAGATGAGCAAGAATAAAAATCAAGAAAAGAACAATATCAATATTGTTATTTTGCTGCTTCAAATATACATTGAAAGTCTTGGTCTTTTAGAGAAATCTTTTCTTTCAAGTATGTAAACATTTTTTTAAAAATAATGACATCTGATATCCTTCAGATCTGTCTTTCTCAACATATGCTTTCTTCTCTTAGTTACATTTGTTCCTGTCAAACCCTGTATTTCAATTAATTTATATACTGCTTAAGAAACTGACGGCCAATAAAGAGGGTTGATGTTAAAATATTCTATCATATAAAAGGAATAATACTTACTTCGTTAATTTTGTTTAGTATGAGATGATTTGTGATGATTCCAAATGGTTTAACAAGCTGTAGTAGCTGATATCTCAGGTTTTTCCCTCTCTGAAAGTCCATGATATGCACAACTCTACTTGTCTCCTGTTAATTGCCAGCAGTAAGAACCAACGCATTCAGTAAAATCAACACAGAAATGAACTTTCTTAGTTCAGAAGCAAATTTTAAGCAATTTCGTAACAAGCAAGTCAATAAAAACAATGGAACAGCACAATTACATCCTGCCTTAAATTGAAATGTACACCACTCACAAGTGTTATTCAGTTTGCAAGTACCGGTATATCCTCATAAACCAGCTTTGCAAATGCACTCCTTATTAGTAACTACCTGTATATGGGCACAGTATTTTATAGAGACACAGGAAGATTCACCTTGCCCACAAGAGCAGATACATGCAGCTAAGGCAGTCTGTTATCTAGGCAAATTAAGCTGGAGTTTCACATGATGAACAGCCTTCCATCGAAAATGGCATTGGTAGTCCCTGACTTTACAGCCATTAGTAATGACTCAAAGTTATGACTGGTTCTTGTACTTATGACCATCAGTGTCCCTGCAGTGATGTGACAATTTAGATGCTTGGCAACCAGCTCACATTTATTATAGCTGCAGGGCCCTGCGGGCATGTAATTGTGATTTGTGATCTTACCAGCTGGCTTCCGCCAAGCAAAATCAATGGAAAATAGATTTCTTTAATGTGATTCTCTTAGTGACTGCAATAAAATGATCGCAAAATTGGACCCAGTCATGTGATGACTATCTTAACAACTGCATCACTTAGTGACCAACGTTCTGGTCCAGATTGTGGTTGTAGATTGAGGATGATCTGTAGTTTTATGTGATAACTGAAATTTGTAAACATATGGTTTGCAAAGGTATATATAATCCAGATGGTGGAAAACCTCTTTCATAAAAAGCAGATGCTCATTTCAAGTAAAGGTAATTGTTGAATAAAAACCTTAAATGGAAATATACATTAATTTTACAGAGAATTGAATACTAACCACTCTGCCTTTCTGCATGTGTCTAGGTCCTTGCATGTTTCCATTTCCAGCTATCAATGTATGTAAGAGAAAAATATAGTTAATTAGAAAAGAGTGTTGACTTTGTGGCATATGATAATGCAGAACTTTAAACAGTTTGACTTAGAATATATCAGAAATTTTAGCATATCGAAGAAATATAACTAAAGTAATATCCACTCAATTACACTTCAATTCCATATAGTATTTATGTAATATGATCAAACAGTACTACTGCAAATGTCAGGTAACAATGTTATTAGGATGCATACTGAACATTGACATTCATAGTCAGCTTTTTTATTTAAAAAGTTCTACTATTGATGATTTGACTTCACTGCATGATTACATCCTGATATACAGTCCTGTCAGAAATTGATTTAATCTTATTACCTCTTGACCCAACAGGTGGCCCTCCCAGATGGAATGGAGGTGGTGGCGGCCCCAAAATTCCTGGGGCTGGATTTGTTGACTGCAACATAAAGGGATCACCCCTAAAAGACACAAACACAAAAGATATTTTTTGTTTTGGAAAATATATAATCTTTCACAACCTCCCATTCAGTATATGTTATAAGAAATCAGATATTTATGAAAATAAACAGCAACCCATCAATAACCATTTATTTCCATGGTTTGATATCTGCAGGTAATATTTATTAATATGACTGAATACTAGCAACACAGATGTCAGATAATAGTGCTATCAAACATTTTTTGTACCTCAGAAAGATACTTCCAATATGTCCCTAGAACTAGAAATGTAAGAAATAGACTCAAAGTTCAAATAGCTTATCAATGTAGGATTCTAAACTACACTAAGTGCTTTAACACTTTCAATTTGTATGAAAACATCCTAATTTACAGTCTCTAACGTGACACTGGACAAACTTAATCAGAGAAATTTCAAGAAGGTGCACATTAGGAAAACATGAATCATTTTAATGCAAAATATAAACAACTACTTAAATCACTCAATGTCTAATGTGAGTTTTAGACATTGGGAGAAATGAGTTTGTGTTTTTGTTTGTGTATGCCCCAATAAAAGAAGAAAGGACAGTGACTGTGTTCTGTCATAAGGAAGCATTACTTATTAAAAGATTTCAGTTAAAACAGAAAAATAAGTAGGACAGAAGGGAATGAAGAAAAATGCAACTGATAGATAATTTGGAAATAACGTTTTCCCCCTTTGATTTCTCGTGTCATTTTTTTTAAATGGGAGAAAGCAAGCTTTACTTACAATCCATGTCCAGTGTCGTTATCAGGGTTCCATTCAGGGTATCTTAAAAAAAAAAGAGAAGTCAGACAAATCACTCTCTGGAATGTAACTGTTGGGGCTAGAAATACCATGCATTGTATTTTGGATCTCAGGCCCAAGATTTTAAATGTATAAATAAGCATAAATTGATCATTACAGTTTCAGAGCCAACACCAATGTTCTCAGTAATTTAAAAAGGGCATTGGCCTTACCTGACACGCTCCTTCTCGATGTGCTGAGTGAGAATCCAAAGTATGGGTTAACTCTGCCACCTTCCTTTTAGAGACTGAATCCATTAAACTTTTCTGCAACGCCTCTCCTGACTGAGCCCGTTTGAAGAAGACGTAGCAGTTGACTTGATGTACTACTGATCTTGTTGTCCATTCCTGGACTCTGGACCAGACGGTTGTCAGGATGGGGTTGGATTCTCACTCAGCACAGCGAGAAGGAGCGTCTCAGGTAAGACCAACGCCCTTTCTCCGATGTGCTGATGTGGGACATACCAAAGCTGGCTTGTCCTAAGGGGTCTGGTCCCGAGTCCCGAGGTTTGTATGCACCTTCTGGAGGATCCTTCTGCCAAAGGCCGCTTCAGCCGAGGTGAATGCATCCAGCTTATAGTGCCTGATGAACGCGGACAGTGAGGACCAAGTTGCTGCCCTACAAACTTCCTCTACAGAGGCCTGTGTTGCCCATGCAACCGTTGTAGCCACGCTTCTGGTAGAATGGGCTGTCACTCGCCGGGGTAATGGAAGAGCTTGAAGCTCGTAGGCCTTGGTGATGCATGTCCGTATCCACCGTCCCACTGTCGATGCCGTAACTTTGTTACCTAGCGTAGAAGTTGGAATGACACAACAGTGATTCTGTTTTTCTCAGGGTAGCTGTTCTTTTTATGTAGATGCAAAGAGCTCTCCTGACATCCAAGGTGTGCTACTTCTTTTCTAGTTCATGGGTTGGCCTCGGACAGAAGTCCGGCAATATGATTTCCTGCGCCCTGTGGAACCGGGAATTAACCTTGGGTAAAAAGGAGGGGTCTAGGCGCAGTACTACCCTGTCTGGATGGAATATACACAGGTCCTCCCTTACAGAGAGGGCTGCCAGCTCCGAAATTCATCTGGCCGAAGTAATAGCCACGAGGAAGGCTACCTTGTATGTGAGGTATCGCAGGCTAGTCAATGTAACGGTTCAAAGAGGGTCAAGGAGAGTGCCTGCAGGACCTTGGGTAGGTCCCAGGTGGGATACCTGTGCACCACCGGAGACTTTAAATTGGTTGCTTCCTTAATGAAGCTGCGCACTATAGGATAATGCGTGAGGGAATCTAGATCTCCGCATGACAACACCGATGCCAGCGCTGCAACCTGTCTGTGTATGGTGTTTGGGGATAGTCCTCTGTCCAGTCCATCCTGAAGGAATTCCAAGATCTGGGCCACCGTTACTGAGATGGGATCGACGCTGCTCTTGAAACACCAGCTACAAAAGGTCTTCCAAGTCGAATCGTAGATCCTGTTAGTTGACGGCCTCCTGGAGGCCTGGATTGTTCTGATTGCCCTGATAGACACTTTGCCCTGTGTCAGGGCTCTCTGCTCAAATGCCAGACGGTCAGCTGCAACCATTGTGGCTCCAGATGCACTAGAGCCCCCTGACTGAAGGATATCTTTTCCTGTGAAATCCTCCAGGGTCTGGCTATTGATAGGCTGATCAGGTCTGCGAACCCCGGCCTCCTGGGCCAGTGGGGGGCTAGGAATAATACTTCCGCCTTCTCCTCCAGCACCTTCCTAATTACCCTTGGGATCAAGAGAAGAGGGGGAAAGGTGTATAGGAGTCCTCTAGGCCACGGAGTGCGGACTGCATTTGTCCCCTCTGCCCCCAGTGTTACGAACCTGGAATAAAATCTCGGCAGCTGGCTGTTTAATGGTGTGGCGAACAGGTCCAGAACCGGAGTCTCAAACTGTTGTCATTTCCTTGAACAGTTCTGGATGCAGGCACCACTCCGCATGGTCGACTGTGGTCCTGCTGAGCCAGTCTGCCTGGACATTTGTTGTTCCCGAGATGTGCTCCGCTCTGATGGAGATAAGATGCTTCTCTGCCCAGAGGCCCAACTGCTCTGCCTCTTGCATGAGTGCTCTGGAATGTGTGCCCCCTTGACGGTTGATGTGGGCCTTGGTGGCTACATTGTCCGTCAGGATGAGAATGTGATGGCCAGTTATCTTGTCCTGAAACCCTTTCAGGGCCAAGCGAACTGCCCTGAGTTCCAGACATTTGATATTGTTTGCTAGGTCCTCCTGTGACCACTGCCCCTGTGCCTTCTGCGTCCGAAAGTGGGCGCCCCAGCCGAAGAGGCTGGCATCTGTTCTGATGGTTAGGCGGTTGGCCTCCTTCCACCAATGGAAGGACTGTAGCACTTTGTGTGGGACCGGAACCTTGGTGTTTGAATTGCTTTCTCCGGACCTCTGGTAAGGTAAGAGAAACCACTGTAAGGTCCTTGTGTGTAGATGTGCTCAGGGAACTATCGCGGTGCACAATACCATCTTGCCTAGGAGCTTTGAGAGAAGGGCTACTGGAACCTTGCAGTCCACCCGAATCTGATTTATCAATGTCTTTATGCTGTCCTGACGCTCCTGTGACAGGTAGATTTCGCATAGTGAAGTGTCTATGATCGCCCCCAGGTGAGGCAAATGGGTGGTAGGAGTCAGACGACTCTTCCCGTAATTGACGAAAAAAACCGTGATCTTGAAGAATCCGGATTGTGACCTGTAGGTCCTCTGTCACCCGATTGTGGGAGGAGGACTGGATTAAAATGTCATCCAGGTAACACTGGATTCGGGTCGGTAGTGCCCTGATGTGGGCTGAATGTGCTGCCAGGACCTTGGTGAACACCCTGGGTGCTGAAGACAAACCGAACGGTAAGGCTCTGTATTGGTAATGCTGACCCGCATAATAGAACCGTCGGTGTAATGGTAGAATGGGCACGTGGAGGTACGCCTCCGTCAGATCTATGGACATTAAGAAGTCGCCCTCCTGGACATTCTCCAAGATGGACTGGAGAGATTGCATTTTGAACCTCTTGTAAATGAGGTACTTGTTTAATCTTTTTAGGACTAGAATTGCTCTCCACCCCCCATCCTCCCCCCGAGGCCTTGGGAGCCACAAATAGTATGGAGTAGAATCCCTGTCCCTGTTGGCCCGCTGGGACCAGCTGTATAGCTTGAATGTCCAACAGGTGTTGGACTGCAGTCTCTATGAGGCCCTTCTTTGTGTTGTCTCCTGGAATGGGACAACATATGAAGAATCTCGGGGGTATGGAGAGAAATTAGAGCCTGAGGCCTAGTCTCACTGTGTTTAGAACCCAGGTGTCTGATGTGGTTGCCTCCCATTGGTTCGCGAATAGCTTTAGGCGGCCACCAATGGGAGGGTCTGACCTGGGGTCACTTGTAGCGCCGGAACGGACGGCTCCCAGAGCCACGAAATGGTGTCTTGGCCTGGAATTGTTGTTTGTTTCTATCTCAAAATCCGGCTCTATCTGTTTGTCAATCGGTTCCCTGTGGGAACCTCCTTTGGAAGTAGCCCAGTTCAGTCTCTGCTGGCCGAAAGGGGGAATTATGAACATAAGGCGAGGGCCGTCGGTCCGCTCGCCTGTGTAGGGACGGCAGGATTTTTCTCCTGTCCTTGGTTTCTACCAAGATGGGCTCTATGGCCTCTCCAAACAGTTTGCCACCCGTGAAGGGTGCAGAGACTAGCCTCCATTTGGACTTGACATCCGCCTGCCAGTTGCAAAGCTACAGCATGCGGCGGGCTGTTACCGCTGATGCTATAGCCCTGGAAGTGAATTTGGCTGCATCCAAGGTGGCATCAGCCGAGAATTCCGTCGCTGGTATAAGTTTGCTGATGTTTTGATGAAGGCGTTGGTCATCAGGTGGAATTCTATTTTGCATCTGACGAAGCCAGGCTAAGGAGACTCTATTGAAAAGCGAGGCGGTCGTGGTTGCCCTGACTGCCCAGGCCACCGCCTGATGAACCCTGCGAAGGGAAAACTCTGCCCTCCTATCCTCTGATTTCAGAGTGTCTGCTGTGTCTTGGGACACAAGGTTAGATGATGTTAAGGCTGCTACCGGCCCGTCTACTGTTGGTAATTGTAGCTCCTCCGCCAAGTCTGTGGCTACATTATAAAATCTCCTGTCATTCCCATTTGGGATATGTTCCTGGTTGGGCCCATTGTTTCCGGACCACGTCACAGAACAATTGTGGCGAGAGGACCTCCTCATTCTGCGCCACTGGTTGTTTAAAGAGGAGCACATTTGGATCTGGTAGGCCCAGAGCAGCCTTTAGTACACTAGGTTCAGCTCCCATGTTGGCTGTGGTCTTGACCTTAAACAAGAGAGGTTTGAAGAGGGAAGGGCGGAACAGCCCAATGAATGCTGGAGGTCCAGGAGCCGATCCCTCATCCTTCCTGATCTTGGGGTGCCAGGTGCTGGCTATGCTCCAGGGATGAGTCTGATGCCCCAGAAGCATTCTGGTTCCCCTGTTGCAAGGATGTGACAAGTCCTTGTGTTAAGGATATCAAAAGCCTCATTTGCTCAGAAATCTCTGAGCTCTGAATCTCCCCTGGGCAGTCTCTCGCCGCTGTGAGGGTAAAAGTGGCCTCTGAGGCCATATGCATCTTTTTAAAATTAGGCTCCCATCTATTCTCTGCTGACAGGCTATTTGACTGTGAGGATTGCTCTTTGGCGCCATCTGGCGACCAATTTGGGGGACTTAAATGCCCTTGTTCCTTGGCTGTCTCAGAGTGCCTTAAGGAGGGAGTGATTTTGTTTCCCTCAGAGAGTTCTGCTAGCTCTCTTTGTTTAGCATGTCTTTTAGCCTTTGAGTTGTCCTTTTCCAAGGCTCTTTGACGCCTCAGGGTATCCCTTTCCTCAGCTTTAGAAGTTTTCCTTACATGAAGGGCTTTTGTCCTTATCTTGGCAGCTATTTTCCTACTGCCCACCTTTGATACTGAGGGGTTTCTTTGTTCTATTTGGGGTTGTACTGAGACCCCCCCTTTCCCCCCACTCACGAGCCACCTCATGGCTTTCTGATGCAGTAGTAGTCTTCATCCTTTGTTGCTGCTGTGCTGGGGATTTTCCGGACCCCTGCTGGGGAGGCGCCAAGACGTCTACTGATGAAAGCGCGCCAAACATAGGCTCTCCTGGGATGAACCGGAAATGGCAGCTGGGCTGAGAGAATTATTCTCCAGTCACATTGTCCTGGCTGCTGTCGGTCAGACCGGGTAGCCAGCGCACTCGTTGCAGCGGTTGTGCCGTTAAAAATGGGAAACCAGCTGTTTCCTTGTAGCGGCAGGCGGTCAGAGCGGGGTAGCCAGCTGGGTCCTTCCGGGGGCTTCCTATGCCACCCAAGCAGCAGCGTCCTTTAAATTCCACTCCAGCGCCAAAAAATGGCCAAAGTCCAAGCCACGCGACTGCGTTGTCCCTTTAAAAAGTCTCTCCAGCGCCAAACAGCTGATCTTCGGCTTTCCCACCTTGCTGCGGTGGCTCTGTGGAGCGCTCTTTTGAAGTGCGCAGTTTCTGACTCTTAGCTGATTGCCCTGGTCTCTCTGGCGCTCAACAGCTGACTTTTTGCAAAGAAATGAAACAAAACCAGACTTTTGTCCAAATGGTTCTGCAGCGCGCCCCAGAAGTGTCGCTTCCGAAGTTGTTGTCTTCCGCTCCACACAGCTGCTCTTAAAGAGACAGGCTGTGTTTCTCAGTCACCAGAAAAGGCTGAATTATATCGCAAAACAAACGCTGATAAATTTCTCTACCGCTGACTCTGAGAATCAAAAGTAAGTTAAATCCCTTTGTTCTGAGTAGCTTTTACTACACACGTCTCTCTCTCTGATGAAGACTGAATCAAACTGGAGCTCAGTCAGGAGAGGCATGGCAGAAAAGTTTAATGGATTCAGTCTCTAAAAGGAAGAAGGCGGAGTTAACCCATACTTTGGATTCTCACGTCAGCACATCAGAGAAATACTGGATTTTGAATTAACAATGCAATGCATTTTTTCTAAATAAATAATAAATAAATAATAAATAATAAATGTTACTTTAAATTCCAGATTCTACTACATGCATATTGAAAGTTTTCATACATTTTAATTTACAGTCTCATAATAGAAAAGTCTTATTTATATCAACAGCAGTTTTTTGGTTGAAACAAAATATGAAGATGTATTCATATAATCAGTGGAGACCGAGAGGGAAACGGAAGTCATAATACTGTGGTCATGCAATTCAACAGATTTGCAAAGGTTCAGGATCGAACAGTTAAACGTATCAAAAATATGTGGTCAAAAAGGCCCCATTAAATATAAAAAGTAGCAACTTTCGAATTTGTGTATAAGCAATCAATTTTAAAAAGCCTATTATTATAATACAATCCAAGATTATATTAAGTTTTAAAATAAATGCTTCATTTTCAAGCAAAATAGTACAATTATGAAAAAATATATATGTTCAAATGCCTACATTTCAAGGAGAAGTTGAGAACGTCGACTGTGACTTGCTCCATTGATATGTTGATTCCACTCCTGCAGAAGTACAAAGTTGCGATGAATAGAAACAGCATTTCTAGAATATTATGTAAACGCGTACAGGTTTTGCCTTTAGACTTATGCTATCATCAAAAAGGTACAGAAACTGACAGTCAAACAAAAATTATTTTGAGTTTCATGTACTGCACAGTAATTTATCATGAAACAATTTAAGTTCAAGTGTTTCCAAGAGATGAAACATGGATTTGATGTACCTTTTGTTTATATTCCAATTTCAAGTTATTTCAAGATATTCAACTGGGCCTACTGCAAAATACTTCTGCATTATGTAAAATACAACAGCAAAGCATTACTAGTTCTGCATCAGCTGTAGCTTGCCATGTAATATCTTATCTTGGTTGTGAGAGTATTTCTCAAGAGGAGCTTGCATGGGGAGTTCAGGACAATACAGTAGCTAGATATGGGTAAACATTTTCTTACTGCATTAGAATTGTTTTTTCCATTGGTAAGCCATTGCTGCGTATACAATAGCTCGTAAGTTTAATATTCTAAGGTTTGTAGAAGAAAAAAAAATACTAAACCAAATTCTAAATGTACATTATATGTACAGCTTTGCTAATCACATCCAGCAACCTGTTCTTCAACAAAATAGAACAATTAGCACCTCAAGATAATGGGGGGCAAAAAAGAGAAAGCAGGTTCTGTTTGATCCTGCTTTTTAAATTGTAATTTACCAAAAGCAGCAGTCATCTAAAAGTCAACCCTTCATGATAATGGCCAGTGCACACATTGTCCCAGCCAAGGGACCCAGGATAGGACAAAGATTCAGTTACATCCCTAAAGTTCAATTATTGGTTTTAATATTAAGAATATTAAACACTAACTGTTATCTGCAAATAGCTCTAGCTTGTTTTCTAAATTTGTTTTAACACCTACATAAAATCAATTCACTTTACAATTTTTCTTCGTATTACTGGCTCCAAAAATTAATGTCAGCATAAAAGAAAAAAAATAAAACCAAATTGTCCCATTTCACCTTACCTTCGCAGAATAACTATTTTTATTAGTTTTCAATGCTGTCCTCACAATTGCAAAGCTACTGTTTTAAAGTAAATTACTGAGCACTTCCACAAGCACAGAACTAGGACCAACTGCAGAATTATAATCCAGAGAATCTCAACCTTATTTTAATTTAAAAATTGTTTTAGCCAAATGACAAGCCATGGGATATATCAGATCTACAGGCTAAATCCTGAACTTGAAAAGCATGTCAGAAGCTGCCAATGGCCAGCTTCCTCCTTACGGTTACCAAGGAAACTACACAGCTGCATCCATGTACCGTATGTTCCAGCGTATAAGACAACTTTTTACCCCTTGAAAATCTTCTCAAAAGTCAGGGGTCATCTTATACGCCGGGTACTAAAACTTCCGAGCCGGGGGGAGCTCAAAAACGGCCGTGGCCGCATCCCTGCCGTTCTCCGGCCAAGCGGCCGAAGGAGCCCTGGAGCCCCGACACCGCCCTGTGTCTCGGTCTCCTCAGTCTTGTCCGGCAGCCTGCTGGGAAGGCTGCGGCGCATGGGAGGGAAGGAGAGAGTGCGCTACCGCCGCCGCTGCTATTGCCGCTCCGGCGTGTCCTTCACGCAGCATGTGCCAAGTCTCCCCAGTCGCTGTGGCTGCACCGGGGAGCCCGCGTCCTTGTCAACGATGGAAACGCTGCGCACGCAGGATGGACCGCGAAGCAGAGGCGCCTGGCGAGCGAGGCGAGTGGCGGCATCGGCGGCAAGCTCCTGCCCGCGTCTCCCGCCCACCTCTTGCCTTAGCATTTAAAAGAATGAGAGGCGGGCGGGCGGGAGACACGGGCAGGATCCTGCCGCCGATACCGCCACTCGCCTCTGCTCTGCGGTCCCTCCCCCGCGCGCAGCGTCTCCATCGTTGACAAGGACGCGGGCTCCCCAGTGCAGCCACAGCGACTGGGGAGACTTGGCACATGCTGTGCGAAGGACACGCCGGAGCGGCAATAGCAGCAGCGGCGGCGGTAGCGCCCACTCTCCTTCCCTCCCATGCGCGTTAACCCTGGTGGCGGTGCGGTCGGGGACTCACTTGGGTGGCTGGAGCCCCACGCAAGACAGCAACAGAGGCTCCTTCTTCCTTCTGCAGGGAGAAAGAAAGAAAGAAGGAAGGAAGGAAGAAATAAGTTAGGAAGGAAGGAAGGAAGTCAGAAAGAAAGAAAAAGAAAGATGTTAGGAAGGAAGGAAGATGAAAGAAAGAAAGAAAGAAAGATGTTAGGAAGGAAGGAAGACAGAAAGAAAAAGATGGTAGGAGGGGTAGTCTTATACGGCGAGTATATCCTAAACTCTATATTTTAATTGGAAAAGTTGGGGGTCGTCTTATACGCCCAGTCATCTTATACGCCGGAACATACGGTAGTCAGAAATAAAGCTAGACTCAAAGGTTCCTCTAACTTTTGAAATAAGGTGCACTTCCTAATAGTACCAGTTCCAGCACACAAGTCATAGAATGAACATTTTTACTCACAAACCAGAGTAATCCAAGAAGAGATCTTTCTTGGGGTTGTTTTTTTACTGTTCTTCTAATGCATTCTTGTGCAAATCCTATAAATTACTTTTGCTATATGTGGCTAAAAAATATGAAAATAATTTTTGTGTGTGATTTTGCAAGAAGAACATAATTGATTTTTCCACCCTATTTTCCCAATCAGAAATAAAATTAAGTAAACTCCAATAGTTTTAAAGCCTGAGGGATCCTTGGTGCTCTTTGAGCACTAGTACTAGCACTGATGTCACCTAATCTGGGTAATGAAAAGCCTGCAAGAAAACAACCAAGCTCAGAGAGATCCCTCATTTCAAACCTGAACTACAAATAATTCTTTTATTAGTTTTAAAGCCTCTTTTATAGCTCTAAAGTAACTGTTATGAATTACACTTACCTTGACTGACTCAAAGTATTGTATATTAAGTGGAGCTGAATGAATAATTTTAGAACCAAATATTAATTTTATTTTTATTGTAAAACTATATTACTATGGTTAAAATGGAATCTAGTATTATGAATCACAAATGATCTTTCAATAAAGTCTATGCTGGGCTGCTCTAATATTTTTGGATCACATATATTGAGCCAACAGGTAGGATGCTTCCAAAGTCAAATTTTCTAAAATTTTGAACAGATTAATCAGTTCCTTGTTTCTAATCATATTTTTACAGGGCAAAGGTATTATTCATCTAGAATCCTTAAAACACAGTAAATATACAATTTAAAAATACTGTCATTAAACCAACACAAAGATTGTCATTATCTGGTTAAGATTACAAGAAACATATTTTTAACCACCCTGGCCACTGGTTTTGAAATTCATTAATAGTCAGGAAAGGTTGTCCTTGATAATGGGGAAGTATCAATATGCCTTTGATATTTCCTTAATAAAAACCTCAAATTACAGTAAACAACACCGTGAAGATAATAGATTTTGCATAATACTTTCAATAATTTTTCATGTTCCTTGCAAAGCTTGTTTCAATCTGAAACTGCATTAGAAATATTTAAGGAGGTTAGAAAAAAAAGGAGACTAGATGTTTTTTTCTTTCAATTGCATGTGAATTCTATAGGGTTTTTTGTTTAGCTGTTTAGAATCACCTTTTTTCAGCTGGGTCTTTTTTCTTACAAGCTATAATGACATCTTTCAATTAAGATGTTTGTTTTAATCAAAACTAAGTTTTAAATTTCAGCCAAAAATTAATAGTTGAAAATGCTGAACGTATCAAGTCAGCATACATAATATTCCAAGTAAAGGGACATTTTAATAAGCTGAAGGAAGCAAGAGATTCTATTTAGAGCAATACAACAGGATTTTAGTGTAGGAGACAACTATATAATCACCATTATTATGAACTGTCTTATTGCTAGTGTTTTATATAACTGATTTTTAGAAACCTGGTGAATTTGAGATTGACCTCAATGGTAGTTAGGCATGCACACGCCCATCATGGTATTTCCTTATGGGATAAGCAACACTATCTAAAGCACACACACAAAAAAGATTAAGATCCCAAGTGTGTCACAACAGACTGCATACACATTTGGTTGGGATGATGTGCATCCTGCTTCATGGGATACAGCCAGTAAGGCATTAGCTTGCAAGGCAGTGTGTAGATCAGAAATCTTGCCTTGCACAGAACAATATTGTTTAAGTAAAGTGGGCTTTGAACTGTGGGCCAAAATGTGTGAAACTGATCAGTTTGCATCAGCAGAGAAAGCTACATCTGGCACAAGTACAATTAAGGTTGGTAACGACTCCTCTATATTAGTAAAACATAATGTGATCACAGAGATTCGCAAAGATATTGTATTAAGGTAAGAAAAAAAGTTTCAGATGTAGAAGAATCAAGTGGAGAATTTTCAGATGAACAGACAATATTTCGTTTTTCACTAATCTGAAAACGATTTTGCATACACCAAGGTATTTTTTTTGAAGAGGAAGGACAACAGTGAAGAAAGTGTTAGTAGTACCCAAGGAAATCATTTTAAGCACACAATGTGCACTCTTACCTGGATTTCTGACAATATGCTTTGAAAAGAAAAAAAATGTAACAACAGTAATAATATTCAGCTTTAGTTTCCCATTGCCAAACTAACAGAGGACCCGTTTGTAAAACAATTAGGAAATATGAATAAGCCACACTTGCTGTTTGGTTTCAGACCTACATTCTAAACATAAGAACGATGTTTGATCAAAACTTTTTAAAAGATCTCTTCTAAACAGACACTGCCAGTAAGAACATGATATACTGTACAGCAGTAATCTGTTTACTTTTCTAAAAAGGGATAGATGCAATATGTGTAATAAAAAGTGAGCCTAAAGTATATAAGAAGGTTGTGAAAAGGAAGGAAAAAATGAGAAGTTTCAGCCATAGCATGAAAATAGTTTTTAAAGTGAATTTTAAAAAGGATGAATTAGTTTAAAAATGCTATCACCCTACAAATTTGTTCCAGGACCTTATTTTCTCAGGCTATGGACAAGAAGAAAAAAACTGAATGTGCAAGGACAGTATCTTAACCAGAACCAATTAGCAATCAAGACAGATGGGAAGAAATGTTGAATCTAGCGGCCTCTGAGTAACTGCAAAACAAAATGAAATGCTACCCCAAACCAAGTAGAGAGATTATGTAGATGCAAAATATAAGTAGACTAGATGGCCTGGATTTAAGCCATATAGGTGAAATAATATATTAAAGTCCTGGTTTCATGATTTGCTAATGATGCCCCGAAATTAAGTGGCTTTGTCACTTAAAATTCTTTTGAGACCTCTGTATAAGTATTTAGAACACAGAAATTGAGGCAAAGAAACAAGCAATAGGGACTACAAAGTAAAGAAAAACAAGCATCTGATGCTGAACTCACCTTATTAGAATGAACAGGTATATCACAGATAGAGCACAGATGGGGATAGCCCTTCGGTAAGAGTCCATGGAAGTCTTCAATATTGCTATCTGGTGGAGCACCTCTTTTTTTCTCAAAGAGAGATCTCTCAGGGGCACGACTCAGTCTGTCATACTCACTGTCAAATTTACGATATTTATGCGAAGTTTCGCCAAAATAAGAGTCATCCCTACACCTTTCTCCATCTCTTAATCTGTCATCTTCATAATCCATTCTGTCATAATATACAGATTCTTGAGAACGACTTCCATGATCATAATCAACCACTCGGTTGAGACTAGAACCACCATCGTCAAAGCTATCTCTTCTAAATCTTTTCTCTTCCCAATCATCCCTAGGAACTCTGTATGGCGGCTCCCGTGCAGCTGATCTGCCATCTCTACCATAACTCAGTGAAGCACCTTCTTCAGCTCTCCTCCTTTTAAGTTGCAGAAGTATTTGAGGCAAGTTTTCAGGAGTGATCTTGTCCTCAGGATAACGACTCAGTTCATCTAAGTCTCTAGTAGACAGGCCAAGGCTGGCCAGAATATTAGTGGCCTGCTCTGCATCTCCACGGTGCTGAGAAGGCAGAGAGAGTGGGCCTCTACTTCCAATGTTAAATATAGACTGTAAGGCATGGGAAGATGCACTAGCAGAAGACAGTGCACTATGAGATCCTTGTTGATTCAATGAAGAACTCATTCCAAGATTCATTAAGCTAGCAAGGCGTGCAGTACCCTGGTTCATCCTTCCAAGAGATGCTGGCACATTTAAAGATTGGGTAGCAGCAGCAAGAAGGCCTATTCCTGCAGAGAGGTCACGTCCATGACCTTGGGAATCCCTATTTAGAGATGCCTGGTGGAATGACTTGGACATTGCTGAACTATAAGCTTGTCTATTATGAATCAAACTTTAGAGATGTCTGAAAAGAAAGCTCACTCTAGAAAGCTAGGCAAACGTCACTTCAATAATTTTACGCCAAGAAAGGGATCAATAATGATCGTAGATCTTCTTCAAGCTGAGAAACACCAAACAAGTCTGTAGAAAAACAAGCAGTTTTAGTCATAAAATCCTTTATGCAGATGCAGTTTTAAAATGTATGCATCATGTTGATCTAAAAACAATTTAAGATCTTGCATGGATTTCCCTATGTAACCTCAAAAATTGGATCATTAATTTTCTGATAAGAAATTGAATCCCCCCCAATAAGCACCAAATTTTGCCAGTAAATATACTTATTTTCAAGCATTCATATTTAAATTGCAGGGTGCATACATCTTAACTGCTTTAGATTCCAGGAAAAAAGGCCACAGTATACCAGCTATGGAACCAAGAAAATAATTCACATTTGTTAAAAACTATGACTTATAACATTGGTGAAAGATGAAACATTAAGAATAGCTGAGTACTTAATGAACCTTAATGAGACCAAGTAATTTTTGTTCAAAATTTGAGTAACTGATTTGAGACTTTTGAAAGAATATTAGGCTTTGGGATCTCCAAAGACAGTCTCAAACATAAACTAATAGCCAATGCTACATAAACTCAAATCAGGCTCAGACTTCACTGACACCTGATTGTGGGACCGAAGTTTTGTTTGAAGAAGAGAATGCTAATTTTATGAATTCCCCCAAAGCAACTGAGGCCTCATTTCAAAAACGTTGGAAAATCTCATTTAATTCTAAAATTGTAACACCCATTCTTGCTACAGAACAATAGCCTGAGGAAAGGCCAGAAACAGAGTGGAGGATAATGACATTTCAAGTGAACATATTTTGCAATTATTGTCTCATTTAGCAAGGAAAGAATACATTAGGCAAATACTTACAAAGTGTACAAAACATTTACCAAGTTTTATTGGTAAGCGAATAGATATTTAATGTAACCAACAAATTTTGAAAGTAACACCTACTGTAGCAAGTTGCTAAGTCATATAAATACAGACAATTATATGACATGCAAAGAAGTATTACATGGACCACTTAAAAATGTAGCAATAAAAATGCTGGAAGCCATTGTTTATTGTTGGATAAAACAGATGCAGGGTACAATAGGTATCTATTGTAAAAAGATGTTTTACTAATACCCAGTTATTTTTTATTAAGGTAAATGGATGTGGGAAGTAAATTGAAAAGTACTAATACAATTGTAATACAGAAGAATAGTCAAAATATTGCAAGCAGAGAGCAGATGTCGATGGACATAGAAAAGAAGGAATGGACAAATGTCAAGTGACAAATATAATCTATGACACTTGACTGAACATAAGAATTCCTAAACAAAATAAAAGTTTTAACCAGTCTGTGTACAATGTGGGAATCACATACTAAGTAATATTGACCACAGTTTAGGAATAAGAATTATTTAAAATATTTTAAAAATATTTTAAAGTTTAACCACTTGCTTAGGGCAAATAAATTGCTCCCAGATTAGCAGGTGCCAAAACCCTAGCAGATGAGTCTAGCCTTTTTAAAGACCAGTAGAAAGTCTGATTTTTTTTTTCAGTGCATGTATGGACTATGTAGCTAGAAACCTCCTAGCAGCAGCAGAGGAACTGCTCATCTTTCCAGCTACATCTATAATGTAAAGATTAATGGAATGTTTACTCTTTAATAGTCATTTCAGTTAATTTTTCTGTCTTTATCTGACATCTTGTCACTGACAAAGATAATAAGTAGCATTAATTGATCAGAGTTCCTAATTCTTAGTCAAAGACAGGAGATTGGTGATGAGAAAAGCCTCTATCCAGATATTTCCAGTAGTCTGCTAGTGCAACATTTTCTAAGCAGTCTTGACATTAGAGAAACAGGTGCTACGATGTAGCATAAGAAGGTTGACTCAAATTAAGACCTAATAGGTACAGTGAACTGCTAAACTTTTGCATTGGAGCAATACCCTAATTTCAAATTTTTCTTGTTGTTTTGGATTAAAGGGGCATAGTAATCAAGAAAGGTATCTACTTTTATTAATTTTGTTTCTTTTTTTTAGTAGTGATCAAAAGTTAAGCACAAATTTAAACTATTGATGGTAAGAGAATACAGGGATGAAATCTTTAAACACAAAGGCATAGTATAAGCAATTTTTGGTTGAAAAATAGGTTTCAGTTTGACTCAATGATCATCTTTTTGGATAAGACCTTTACTATTTGTGTGTTTCAAGAGTTCAAGATAAAATATTTTTGAATTGATTTTTTTTTTAAAAATCCATCAATTTTATAAGGTTGGTTATATTACTTAAAACACACATAACTACACCTCTGATTTTAGTCAATTTTTGAAGGATTTGGACAATTGTCAGATCCAGGAGCATCTGAAGAGTACCTCCTGACAGAGTTGGGCTGCCCAGCAGATGGTTTCACTGCATAGCCTGGTTTCCACACAAGCTGCAACTGCCCAGGCTTATATGAAATCGATGTAAACCTACAAAGAAAAAAGGAGATATCAGAGAAGTCTTAAAAATGGAATACTCAAAGGGGATACCCCAATAAGTTGGTGAGGGAGAAAAATGTCAATAGCAACATTCCCCAAATCGGGATAATTTTACTTCTCTATGGTTCAACTGTTTTTGTCATCGTTTATTATGATTATAGGGTGAAACAGTATAAGGAACTGGAAAAAAGTAGGATATGTAAAGTAATCAGTCTCCATAAAAGGTTGTAAGAATTATACTGACTTAAGTATATGATGAGGCATATAAAGAAACTAAAAGTCAATATGCCAAGTTTAAGAATTATTTTACCATTGCCAATTAAGACTCAGAATATTTTCCATTTTGCCTCAAGTAGAAACCGGAGTGAAAATAGAGAAATAGGATTTTCTACCTATAAGATATAGCCCTGTATATGACTAGATATTTCTAAAGGCCTATTTAGAAACAAACAAGACCGAATTACTGGTCTTTTACAAGGACCTGAGATAAAAAGTCAGCACAAAAAATGGAAAGAAATTGTATTTTTCTGTGCGCTGAAGTTATTCCACTCATGTAAGGGGGAGAGGCAATTATTCTCTCCCTAACTCCCTAGAGTTCCCCCAACCTTGGGTAACGGTAAAGAAAGTTTCATAATACACACAGAGATGTTCATTCATGTAATGCTGAAGTTCAACCAAAGATTTGAGAACCGATTTGCAAAACAGGCAGAGGCCTGTCAAAGAAGAATACTTTATGGAAATATGGGAGCATTCAATTATTGAAGAATAGGCTACTTGATTTAAACAATAAAAACGATATTGCCTAGTATAGAAATTTATGTGTACTGCATTCAAGATATTTTTTAGTGTTGGTTATACCAAGGTTAACTAAATAAAATCAGGCAAATAGTTACTTTAGTTTCAAAAGAAATTCCCTATTCCAGTGGTTCTCAATCTTTTCTTCACCACGGATCCCCTTTTAAATACCTTCTGTGGCCATGGACCACCAAGACTTAACTCAAGATTTAAATCATATTTCTTTAGGTCTTCGCGGACCCCTTATGATGACATCACAGCCCCCCAGGGGTCTGCGGGACCAGATTGAAAACCACTGCCTTATTCAAGTCAAGCATATAAAAACTATATCCAAAGAGAAGTTAGCAGGAAAAGTAATAGTGTTACCAAGTTCAGTTGTGCAACATGAATGGAAAACACTTTGCATTCTACCGCTGCAGATGCTTTAAGCCAAGATTGGCATGGATGTAGCGGTATAATAACCCCTATTGGATTTCCACTTTCATTCCAGGATTTCAGATCCACACCTAGATATCTATAAGCTTTTTATATAAACTACAAGGTACTCCTCAATTTACCCTAATTGGGATTGAAATCACAGTTGCTGAGCGAAGCAATTAAGATATTATCCAACTGCTTCACTTAATCACCACAATCCCTGCACTTCCAGTTATGGCTGTTAAGTATACAGTTAAGTGAAAGAGCTGCCTGTGAAGGATTTCAGCCAAACCCCCCCCCCCCAAACATCAGAGGGAGTCCTCTTGGCAGGTATTGGCAGTTTCCAACCTTCCCTGCCATCTTCCCCATTGACTTTCTTGGGAAGTTGGTAGAGAAGATTGCAAATGGCAATCATATGATCTCAGGACACTCAGCAACTGGTTTAATGAGAGCCAGTTTGGTCTAGTCTAGTGGTTAATGCTTAGACCCAGTTTGATCTAGTGCAGGGGTCAGCAACCCGCGGCTCTGGAGCCGCATGTGGCTCTTTCATCCCTCTACTGCAGCTCCATCGCTCAAAATATGTGTCACAACTGCCAATGTGTGACACCCGCCCGCACGTAATTTACTGAGCTTTTCGACCCCTGGTAGGCCAACCATGGATAAATCCAAGAAAAGAAAAGTTTCAGAAGAAAACAGAATCTTTAATTCAACTATATATACTAGTTTTGTGGCCGCTCAGGAAATAGTCAGGCACGGAAAGAGTTTTGTGGCTCCTGGTGTTTTCTTTTCTGTGGGAAACTGGTCCAAATGGCTCTCTGAGTGTTTAAGGTTGCCGACCCCTGGTCTAGTGATTAAGGCATTGGGCTATCTCAAAAATGAGTTCAAATCCCGCCTTCACCATGAAAGCCAGCTGGGTGATCATGGGCCAGTCACTCTCTCTGCCCAGTTCACCTCACAGGGTTGCTTGTTGTGGGGAAAATAGGGGGAGGAAGGAAGTTGTGTTGGATATATTTCCTGTGTTGAATTATTTATAAAAATAATAAGTCCCACGGCAAGATGGGCAGCAAATAAATTTAGCAAACAAACAAAACTGGTTGTAAGTGAAAACAAGCTGCCAACAAGCGTGCCAAGCACCCAGATCATGATCAGAGAACTGTGAGCGTGCACGCATAATGTTTTGCAATGGGCAGGAGGTAAAGCATCCTTTCTGAGGTCATAGTAATTTTGGGCAAAGGAGGCGTGACCAAAATTTGACTCAGTCTCCGAGCAGAAGAGCAGAGTTAACCTATTCCTTGGATTCTCTACTCAGCACACTGGAGAAGAAACAATTACAATTGTACAATAAACTTTTCTTTGAAAAGAATTCTCTTGAATAGCGATTCCCAGAAGAAAATGAGCAAAAATGACCCATGTGTTCCAAGGAAGACAAATCATTATAATGGAGCTGCATATCCACTATCTCATATGTTTTAAAGCACCTTTTTAGATTCAGTTCCAAACCACTGCACAGCCCTACAATGTATGCAAATCCCTTTAGGAGAGGTGACCTCTGGAATGGAATACATGCAGTCACTGAAGGAGCAATGCCTTCAGTTGGATTTCTGCAACATGTAGCAAAACTAGATAAACCAACGAACACGACTTCTCAGTTATCGTTCAATCCAAATAATTAATGTCTAGTGATATATTTCATAATCTGCCAAGAGGCAGGCTGCAGAATATTTACACTTTATATTCTAAGATAAAAGCTTCATGAAATAACATTGATAATCCAAATACAAGCACCAAAGGGTGTTTTTTCTTCAAAAATTCTTCTCGGAGTAGTTGGCAGTAAAAGCTTTAGATTGGATGAACCATTCAATAGCAACAAATTGTATACTGGCCTTCCTATGCCAGCCTCCATGTCATGTCATGGTTTATTACAGTCAAAGAGCAGAGCCCTTTCTTTGTCAGCAACTTGAAATGGAGAAGTGAGAGTCCAACTTCTCCAAACTAAATGAAACAACTTTCAGTTGTAAACTACAAGATAATGAATTAGCTACAAAGCACATCATAGATGACAGAAGAGGAAACAAATCCAAAAAGATGCAAGAATTTAAATGGACAATAAAAATTGAAATTAGAAGAGAAAGCTAATGTTTGCACAAATGAGAATAGAAAGGGGCATAAACTTGCAAAAGTGAATAAAAAGATATCCCCTAATTAACATCCCTTTGATGATCATATGGGGGAAGACACAATGACCAGCGATAAGAATATTTTCAAAAATATTTGATGAACCATTACAAATGTGTTAAAAAGGAATAAGGAAATTAAGGGAAGATCAGTTGCATTCTTGTGTTTGCAGTGAATATGCAAATAGCCATGTTGAACTGAACTTTTAAATAGGAGAAATTAAACTAAAATAAAATGTAACTGATGAATTAAACTAACCACTGAATCCAAACAATGTCTACCTAGTTCTTTGAATATCTGCTTATGCAACTGCAGATTCAAAAAACATATAACTTATTCCTCAACTTGGTACCTGTATTCAGCAACTAGAAAATGTGCATTTTTTTTCAAATTTTAACAATGGATCCAGGGAAAGTATGATAAGAAAGTTACAAGTAGTTACAGATCAGTTAAAATTACACAGCACAGATGTTAGCGATGAAATATTAAAGAAACATCAAGAATATACTGCAGTAAGAGCTTTCAATAAAATGGGGCTTCTCTAAGAATAGGTCATTTTTCAAGCTTTAAATTTTTGTAAGGAATGTAAATGTAGCTAAATCATCGACTTATGATAGAAATTCTGGTCCCAATTATGATAGGTTGTCGCAATTGTAAGCTGAGTCAGTCAACTTTACCATTTTTTACAGCAGTCATTAACCAAATAACTATGATTAAGTGAACCACACAGTCATTAACTAAGCCAGTTTCCCCAATGGAGTTGTTGCTGGAAATTGGCAAAAGTTGGCAAATTGCAATCATGTGACACAGTGATGAACTAGTCATAAATATGAATGTTGCCAAGCGCTCCAGTTGTAATCACATGACCAAGAGTGATGGTTGTAAGCATGAATACAGGTTGTAAGTCATTTTACAAGGCCATCATAACTTTGAACTGCCATTAAAATAAAAGGTCATAAAGCTGAAGACTATCTATGATCATGATTCAAGAAATCTATATGCCATTACTTCTTTAAAACTCTTTCAAAGTACTTATAAAAAATTCATGGAGAAATATTTTATCACATCCTTCCATGATCTGATAACTGGTTAAAGATCAGGAAATAGAGTAGAATTAAAGGGATACTTTTCACAAAGGGAAGAAACTGGATTTCCTTAATATGTAATTTACTTCTATGATGGAATTGGGCATGAGTTAGTCAGATTTCCCCATTATTCAAGAAAAAGGAAAGAGAATTGAGAAAAGTAGCAAAATAAGCAGTCTAAAGTTGGTGAATGGGCTTTAAAATGGGAACTGCAATTTAATATAAATGTAAAGGATTCCACATTGGAACAAGAAGAAATCAAAACCCCAAGTATGCTTTAATAGGATCTGAACGAATAATGACTAATCAAGAAAAATATGAAAGTTGTGGTAGATGTAGCATGCTCACAAAACATTAACTGTTATGTAGCTAATATAAAATAAGTGAATTTCATCCCACAGAACTTTACAAAGTAGAGTGACATCAGTCATAATATAAAAATTGTCTTATATAAATCTAACAGTGGTCATGACACTCTTGGAGTATTGGCTACATTCCCATAATCAGGCTAAGCCATAACCTAGATGTGTGCATTAAAAACCATACTTTACAACTTAGCACAATGTATAAACCCAGCAACTGTGTAGAACTCTGTTCACTGCATTTCAGAAAAATTACTATAGCAGCAAAAAAGCTGATTGAATGAGAGCAATTCCATTACAAGAAGCAATTACAGAAATTTGGACCATTAAGTATTACTGTACTTCCTTTCTCAATTAATTAGAATTGAATCATCCCTGAAACTAAGTGCAGAAAAACTCAACAAATGGAAGGTTGTAAATGACTACTGTAATATAGTACAGTACCTTGCGAATCACAAGTGCTAAAGAAAGACAGATGAATAAATAGGCCATTGATTTCTTGCTTCTGAGCTTCTAAGTTGCATCTAACTATATGAAAAATGTTAAGACTAGACTGATTTGATCAATTATTTTGAGCAATTTTTCTAATATTTTAATCTTAAAAAGCAGGCTTTATTAGACATGAGTATGAATTTAAACTCTTTTAAGAACTAAGATCCAAGTGCAATATCCCAGGGTTCAGATTTGAGAAACTAGGTTATTGATAATCTTTTCCTTCATCTAAATCTGTTTCTTATCCTTATAACAGCTGTGTTTCATAAAAGAATTGTCTTTAAGGAATTTGGAAAAAAAATAGCTAGGCAATCCTGCATTAACATTCAACTCAAAGTATTTTAATGACTATATAGCAGTGATGGCGAACCTATGGCACACGTGCCAGAGGTGGCATGCAGAGCCCTCTGTGGGCATGTGCGCGGCAGCCAGCTGCTCTTCCGTGTTTTGTCGCGTGCCGGAACCTGGAAGAGAGCAGCTGTCCAGTGCGCACAGGAACCCGGAAGAGCAGCTAGCCGCTGCACGCATGCACACCGGTCAACTACTCTATTCCGGGTTCCGGCACGCACGTGGTCCAGTTTCGGCACTCAGTGCTGAAAAGGTTAGCTGTCACTGCTATATAGGGTATTCATGGGTCATTTATGTGAAGAGCTGCAATTTTTTTAAAAAAAGGTATACCAACTGTTTATGTCATTACACATAATTTCAAGAACGAACAAAACTGGAGAATAATTCCAAACATCCACCAACAGTGAATTATATTACCCCAAGGCTGCCAGCCTAGGGAGAAAAGTAGAGATAAGCCTACAATTACAGCAAAATAAGAGTTTGCAAGCAACGTAAAGACATTCATTATTCAATTCTAAGTTCATTAAACTATTCATCAATTTAATTCAGAAATTAAACATTTCTGAAACAATGTTATAGATTAACATGGCTATACTGAAAGGGAGAGAGACTTTGTCCCATTAATTTGGGGCAACAGAAAGTTTTGTAGATAAGATTCCCAATTCAAATGTTCCACCTCTTCTACTGTGACATGTGTTGAACAAAAAAAGTTGGTAATCATATAAATTAACCATTTCTGACGAACATTCTAATTCTATTCTTTAAACTTTTCACTTCTGCATAATTTTATAGAAAGTACCATGGAAAACATGGCGGTTACTAGTCTCAATACACCTCCAATATCAAATCCTGATTAAATGTAGGCTGCAACAGCATTTTTTGTGTTTGATGAACTAATCAAGGGCCTTCGATCAGCATGAGGCTTGTACAATTAGCACAACTTTGGAATCTTGAAAGAATAGGGACTCATCCTCCCTACAACCAAGTCTTAAGATTCAAGATGTGTTTAAAAACTTCAAACTCGCAGTTGTGTTTCATATACATAAACCATCACCCACAAAAGATACCGATCAAGAGCAACTTTCCACCTTAGCACGGGCGGAAGTAAGTTAGTTTTCTATGTAGTTAAAAAAGAACACCTCCTTTTGCATTCAAATAGAAATCAATCAAATCCAACCCTCTCAGTAGCAGACGACAAATATACCATTAATGGTCTTAAAATGGCGATCAGTAAATTTGGGTTCAAATTTTGCAGTTACGATTGAAAAATATCATGCGTTACACCAAGCGCCTATAGTTCAAAAGAGTGAAACACTATTAAATACTCAATGCATTTGGTAATCAGCATCCCTGAATACAAACGAACTTTACTTCTGAGCAAACACACACAGACCTTATTTGATCGTCGCCAGATCGAAAAACATTAAGGAACCCTATCTTCGCCCAGAAACATAAGATAAAGATACAAATCAGTTAACTACTCCAAGAGAAGGCGGCCTACGTAACAAAGAACAAAAAGGTCGTATAAACCTCGACTCAAAAACGCTTCTTTTGCTTCCGAGACCCGCGCATGCGCACGACCACACCTCAGGCTTCGGCGCCGGGCCTATTTTTCTCACTCAGGGCGCGCACGACTTTCCGGCGGGCAGGGCTTTCCCCTCTTTTCCCTCCACGCATGCGCACGAACACGGTAGAGCAGCACGCGCCCCTCCTCCATTCCAAGTTGCCAACGGTTCAGGCCAAACGGCGCAGCAAAGGAAGCCTTCGCGGCCTAATAAGAATCGACACCACCCAGCTACACCTCTCCTACCTCAGCAAGAAAAGGAGTCGTTCGCTTATTTTGCCATCGCTACCGCAAATAAAACCTGGAAAAAAAAGGACCAAGAGGGGGGGGGGGAATCCCAAAACGAAGCTGCGTAGGTCTCACTCCCACACCGCTCGCATTGGACCGCTAATCTAACCAACGCATGCGCCGTCTGGCCGCAGGACCTCGAATTTTCTGCGAATGGGGTTCTCGCGAGAGAACGCGCTCGTTGTGTTGCCCAGCATCTATCGCGAGAAGCTGAGCTTTGAATTTTTTTCCTTCAAGTCTTTTTGTGCCCCCCCCCCCGAGTAGAGAGGAAGTTTTCTCTACTGGCACTAAAACTATTTCCCTCCCCCCTCTTCAAATTAGCATCGGGTACATGAATGCAATAAGCCTGCTTTTACAAAAATAAGCTAAAATTAATTATGATTGAAACTCAGTGCCCTGTGAAAATCCAACAATACACAGTTCACTTATGTTCTAAGAATCCAGACAATTGGGTTAATTTAATAAACCATGTTGAGTTCAACGTGGTTCAGTCCACACAGCCTAGAAGTCAGTGGCAGTAGCCATGATCAATCCTAAACGTATTCTGTGGCTCCACACTTTCACACAATTAAAAAAAATTAATTTGTTCATATGATGTTGGCTTAACATGAGATTTCAACCCAACTATTGTAGATTATGAACTAGTTTTTTTCCTCCTCTATCCAGTTGTGTGATTTTTGGAGACTGCCTTGTCAAGTTTTCTTCGCAAAATTTTTAAGTGATTTGTCTTTGCCTCCTTCCTTGGTCTCAGAGAAAGTGACTAACCCAAAGTCATCAGGCTTTGTATCAAAGGCAGGACTAGAACTCTCAGTCACCCTGTTTTTAGCCCAATGCCTTAACTACATCAAAGTGGTTCTTTATAAATTCGTTTTTAGTGCTGGAAGAACAGCAATCAAGGACTAACAGGGAAGAGGTGGTTGATTTATTTTTCATACTACCTGAGGGCAGGACAAGAAACAGTGTGTGGAAGCTTGTTAGAGTAAGGTGACCAGACGTCCCGCTTTTGGCGGGACAGACATGCTTTTCAAGCGTGTGTCCCGCGTCCTGCATTCTTTTCAAAAAGTCCCGCTTTTTTGAAAAGAATGCCGAAACAGCGGGACATCTGGTCACCTTAAAAGGGGAAGCAAAAGAGAGGTACCGGAAGCAAGTCGGGCGGAATTCCAGCAAGGTGGCTGCCTGCTGGGGAGAGGGGGAAGGGGGGCTGCTCCTCCTCTCCTTCCCCCGCCCCATCCCTAGCCCCGCCCTCGGGGGCGCCGCTGCTGTTGAGATGCGGGTGGAGGGGTGAGGGACGAGGAGCCGTCGCCGCTGCCGTCGCCGGTTTGAGCTCACGAGCGGCCCCTCACAAACAGCCCTTCCTCGTCCCCCTCCCCTTCCTTCCCCCCGTCGCCTCGCTGCCGCCGTTGCCCTGGGGCCGGGCGGGCGACCGGGAGACCGCGGCGCTTGGATGCCTGGAGCTCGCGACAGATAAGCTGCCGGCTGCCTCCTTTCCCCGTCTCCCGCCTCCCGTTCGTTGCTTGCCAGCCCGGCCCCAGGGCAGCTCCCGAAGGGGAGGCGGGAGGCGAGGAAAGGCCTCCCGAAGGGGAGGCGGGCTCCCGAAGGGCTGCCGGCTCCCGAAGGGGAGGCGGGAGGCGAGGAAAGGCCTCCCGCCTCCCCCCCCACCTGGACGCCGACATTTGCTGTGTTTTGCCCTCTGCGCATGCGCAGCGTTCTGTGCATGCGCAGAGGGCAAAACAAATGGCGGCGCCCAGGCGGGCCCGTCCCCCCCGTCCCCCTTTAAAAAAAAAATCTGGTCACTTTATGTTAGAGGGAAATTTAATCTGGAACTGAGGAGGAATTTTCTGACAAAATGATTAATGATTAGCCCTCCCCTGTCACATAGTGAATATTGTCAGTTGTATGTCTATGCAGGGTGATGCATCCCTATCCTAATATTATGGTACATTCCAATACAAGCAGGACACGTGATGTGATCTTCTGCGCATGTGTGCATTCCTGATTCTCCATTATTATTATTCTGCCTTTGATTCTGATCGGGAGCGGTCACGATTTATTAGCAAGATGTAACTATTCATGATTTATTGTTTTTGTATCGAAATAAATATTTTCTATTAGACTTTTAATCTCGGCTTTATTTCTAAATGTCTGAATTCCAAGAAAAGATCCACATCACCTCTATGAGATTTATTCTCACTTTAACATCCCCGCCCCAGAATAAAATATTCTACAGAATATTAAAAGAGGCAGAATATTTCCTCTAAAGGAGAAGAGGAGAAAAATCTTAACAAAGGCAGAAAGCAGCCTCAGTTTTTCTGCTATAGGAAAACAGTCTCAAACAGAAGCCTGAAGAGGCTAGACTTTGTGAATTGATATTTTGTATTCATTCATAAAGCCAGGCCACTCTATTCATAAACAAAGGGCAGCCAGAAGCTCCAAATAAGCAGCAAAATAGGCAAGGAACTGAAACTGACAAGATTAGCTCAGACAAACAAAACACATAGGATTTGCATTTCCCCTTGTAAGGAATATCCTTCTGGGTTCAGTTCCAAGTGGGGAAAAAGACACTGGATTCATGGAAGTTGCTTGGAAAGAAGATTTAATGGTGGACAGAAGCACATGGCATGAGCTCCTGAACAGAAAAGGTGCATGACATGCTTCCAGATGTTGGATGAAGAGAAAAAAAAGGAAAAAATGCTGAGTCCCTTGGTTTTATGACCTCTGTTGAGCCCCACCTCTTAGTTTCCTGTTCCTGTGTATGTTATGCACTCCGATTGGCTGTCAGACTCCCATCGGGCCATGCAGGGGCAACTCTGTAGGCTGTCTAGAGTCCAAGCTTGCTTGAGCCCCCTGGCTGATGCAATCTTCCCAGATCCCATGTGGTGTAATGAAAGGGCTTTGGGCAATTCCTAATATGTCTCTGTCTGAAGGGGGTAGATCTTTGTTATGTAGAATAGACTGGTCCAGGCTATTAACAAAGGGGGGGGGAATGAGTGAGCTGGGTCATTCCTTGATGGCACATTGACAAAGGTGAGGGCTACTACCATTAAAATATCAAAGGGCATATTCTTGCACATAAACAGGCATCTCAATCACAAAACCCCCAAAATTGTATAAAAAAACCATCCACTCTCAACCCCAATTTGTCAACCATCCCATTAACATGCTGCTGTCACTGTTGTTTCTGGCTACCAAATAAATTGAGACCTCCTTTCCAATTGCGGCCTGCCTTCAATTCATTTCTCCTGTGTCTTTCTTCCAGCCTGGAATAAGAACCCGACCAGATTTTACTTCTGACAGAGTAAAACAGCTTGCCTCCCTTGGAGTTGTGGGTGCTTCACCACTGGACATTTTCAAGAAAATATTGGACAGTAATTTGTCTGCAATGATATAAGGATTCTTGCCTTGGGCAGGGAGTTGGACTAGAAAACCTCCAAGATTCCTTCGATCCCTATGATTCTATGAAATATGTTAAAATACAGTTAAGTGGCTTTAGTGTGGACAAACGATTCCATTTCCCACAGAATACCCAGATAAAAGCTTGTTCTGACCTGGTTAAATGCAGCCATTGCAGGCTGACTGCTAGTTCAACAGTTCAGCTGTTCAAATCTCACTAGGCTCAAGGTTGACTCAGCCTTCCATCCTTCCGAGGTCGGTAAAATGAGGACCCAGATTGTTGGGGGCAATATGCTGAACTCTGTAAACCGCTTAGAGAGGGCTGTAAAGCACTATGAAGCGGTATATAAGAAAAGTGCTATTGCTATTGCTTCCTGATAAATCATAAAACATAAACATAGTCCCAAAAACCTCTTTTTATTTCAACAGCTGTGAATTATGTCCATTCACAGCTGTAATAAATCCCAAAAGTCTGCCACAGTCTTTGGAAGAAGGCTGATAAGTACCAACCTTTATCTCTCTTGACACACTGCCAAAGACCTAATTGGCAAGGAGCTTTGCAAGGCCAAACAGAACACAGAGTCAGAATGGAGCTGCTGAGTTACACCGACCAGAATTGAACCAAGTTGCTTCCTGCAACTGTTCCTCTGCCTCACTCATGTCAGCCTCTGGAGGCTCTGGAGTCAGCACAGAACTCCTAGATGGCCCGGGCCTCATCTCTGCCTCCAACACAGAGCCTTCTCCAGACTCCAGGCCTGGCCCATGTTCCTCCCCAGCCTCCTCGCTATCCGACTCTGCTGCCAACTCCACAGGCTGCTGGCAGACCACAACAAAGCTAGCTAGATATTTTTTACAATAGAATATTGGAGAACCTAGCCCAGTGATGGCGAACCTTTTTTTGCTTGGGTGCCAAAATGGCGCTCGTGCGCACCCACACCCATAATGCAATGCCCTCCCCCTTGCATGCGCCACAACCCCCCTCCGCTCTGTTCCCCCATGCATGCGCACAGGGCTCACTGAAGCCTCCGGACTTCCGGTAGGCCCATTGCAGTGTTCCTCCCGGTTTGGACCGGTTCTATAGAACCGATAGTAACTTGGCGGTCTGGGTCACTGGAACCGGCAGCGACCCAGGCCTGCCACGCCCCCGAGCCAGTTCTCTCAGCAGCGCCATAGGCAGCGCCATAGGCAGCGCCATCTTGTTTTTTGCTTCTGCACATGCGCAGAAGCTTTGTTTTAGTACTGCACATGCACGGGGCGTGTCCCTGAGTGAACTGGCAGTAAAGAAAACTGGAATCCACCATGGCCCATTGGGCCTTTTTTCACCCTCCCCAGGCTTCAGGAAAGCTCCTGAAGCCTGGGGAGGGTGAAAAATGGCCCAATGGCCCAACCAGAAGTTCATTTCCTAACTTCCGGTAGGCCCGTTGAGTCTGTTTATCGCCATCCACAGGCTCCGGAGGCTTTCCTAAAGCCCGGGGAAAGTGAAAACGATCTCCCTCCCGCCTCCGGAAGGCCAAAAATCAGCTGGCCAGCACGCACATGTGCGCTGGAGCTGACATAGGGCAAACCTCGTATGCCCTCAGACATGGCTCCGCATGCCACCTGTGGCACGTGTGCCATAAGTTCGCCATCACGGATCTAGCCCATATATTTATATAAGGTGTAGTGTGGGAGGTAAGATCAATTAATTGGTTAATTGAATAAAACCATGATTAGCCACAGAAAACTATCACTGCCTAATTAGGTTCAGATTGTTACATCATGCTATGCAGCTATGCTTCAATTTCATTTATTTCTGAGTTTTCTTGCAACTCAGCTATTGTAGTTTAAATAGCCTGGCAGATATCTTTGGAGTCAGTCCGAGATAGAATCTGAATAGGGCCGAGTGGCATTAAACGGACCAGGAAGTGTAATATCTTGGGAGCTGATGAGCGCCTCTAAATTTGTTATCTCTATGCCACCTCCTGCAGCCACGTTGGGAGGGGCGGCTTCCTTTGAATGGGCGGAGCTCTTGTCCGAGAACTCAGAACGTGGGGTGGGGGCGGTGGTGACGCGGGTTTTCCTGATTGGTGAAGAGCGCCGGCTCGGAGGTCCGGCTCCTGCTTGGAAGAGGGTTCGCAAAGAGGTAGGGGCTGGCGGGTGATGAGAAGGCTGCGTGGGTACGGTGCGTATTCCCAGGGCTCCTTCCGAGGCAGCCGGGCATCCCCTCCAAGTACCGAGCGGCGGTGTCAGCAGTTAAGCTGCCGGGGATCTTGTCCCTCTCGTCCTGCCTGCTGCCCATATGTTTTGGACTCCAATTCCCATCGCGTTTGACTCGCGATTGCTTTCTGTGTGGCTGATGGGGATTGTGTTGGAAACCTTGGGGTGTAACTGGCATCGTATTCGCTCTACTCCATACAAGTGAAGGGGAGTAGTCGCCCATCTCTTCCGCTTTAGCTGGCTCATGAGGGTCGGATGCTGGAATGGTACTGCGTAAATAAATGTAATTTTAGGGGGCGGAGAGTTTGGGGACCGGGAATATAAAGCCACGGTAGAACCGGCTTATTTTGTTCTTAAACACGACCCTGAAGATTATGGACGGATTGGCCTTTCTGTCCCAGTTTTAGAAAACCGATGTGGACAGCAAAAAGTGCGTGGCAGGAACTGCCGCGGTTCCATGTCACTTGCCTCCCGTCCCATCTCCCACTGCTGCCCAAACAGAACAGCCTCTCGGATAGGTAAACACTGAATAGGGGCCAGGTCTCTACAGTTTTTGATCGTGAATTGGATTAATCAACCGTTAAATATAATAGGTACCCTTAAAGATCATCTAATATTTCTATTAATACCAACATGTGAGGTTGCTCTTGAGAAATTTCGTTTGTTTATTTATTGAACTAATATGCCTCCCATCTCAACAAGGTGACTCTTACAATTACTAAAAAAACAACAATATAAAACATTAAAACAAGAAATAATTTATTAATAACGAAATAAGTTATAAATAAATGATGTTGCTTTGAAAATTGAGATGGGTTGGATTTTGGACTGGAGGTTTTTTTTTTTTGTATGCCTTCAAGTCTGTGTTGATACCTGGACTAGTCCCATTGTTTTCTTGGTGAAGTTTTTTGGAAGAGGCTTGGTATTGCCTCCTTCCTAGGGTTGAGAGTGACTGGCCCCAGGTCACACAACTCACTTTGTATCTAAGAGGGAGTTAAAACTCACGGGTCTCCAAGGGTTTTGATTTGCATGATACACCTCTTGTTACCTTAAGCAGAATTTACTTCATTTACTCATTTTTCTGGCTTTATATGATAATTGTAAACTAACTTGAGACTTATAGCTGAATATTTGATCCATATTTTCTCTCATTCTAATACGCCTCCTGAGTATTCTTGCCATTATACAGTTAGGTGGTAGTGTGATGAAATAGAATCTACATTGGGACACTTTTCAGATATTTACCAGTATATAATTATAGTTATAAAATGTTAAATGAATAACATATCCTTCCTTATCCTTAGTTAGGCATATGCCGTCATACTTTGGGAACATTATTCAATCGAGCAGCTTAAGATAACAAAATAAAATCAACAAAAAATCCCAAAGACGTGATAATACAAAATTACCTCCACTGCAAAACCAGCTCAGTCAAATATCAGAATACAGATGAAGTTTGCAAAGGAACAGTCCCCAGAGTCCCCAAGGCAGAACAAATGACCATAAATTGCCTCAAAACCACAGTTGATAGTGTTGCAGGCTGATAACTCAAAGCGGCATGCAGGAAGGAGAGGGACCCTGTTGTGTGAAGGTTTCTAGTTCTCACTGTTCCTTTGGACCCAGAAGTTGTGCTCAGCAGTCATTTCTGTTCAGGAGGTTCCTGTCATGAATGGGGTGATTCGGGGACTTTAAAAGGCCTTTTTGTGATGACAGAGATGAAGTAAAATTGTTCTCTTCCCTTGCCACAAATGGGATGCCTTGAGTGTGCTTCCCCACTGGTTTAATTCTTGGGAGGAAAGTAGGACTGGCTTTCAAGAAGGTAGCACATAATAGTAGGAACTCCTGTCAAGGAAGGGCATAACTGAGACTATTGCCATTATTTCAATTTTCACCGAAGGAATTGCCGTAGTGGGAGGTAAAGAAAAAGGTGGGGGAAGAATAAAAGAACAAGGGGAGGTAAAAAGATTGGGAGAATAAAGGAGGTGGACACAAAGAAAGATGGAAAGGAATGGTGCTAAATACAATACTTTTCTTTGAGTTTGTGAGTAACAGAGTAACTGAGCTTTCTTTATTGCATTTATCCTTGCAGGTTTCTTGTGACTACCAAGCCACTGTCTCCATATATGCAGAAAATAATACTAATAGCAGCTAGTGGGAGAGCATGCTTATTTAAGTGACAAAACTAGGGTGGAAGAACCACCTGCTAGGTGTGTAGAACCTGTGTCCCCTGCCTTCCCCCCACCCACCATGTCTCTTACTTGTGATTCTGAGCAGTTGCTGCCCTTATAGTTAGTGGGAAGGGGACACTGAATCTGTTTTTACTTGGACAATCATGGATTTCCCATGATTTTCTTTTTGAATGATCCCAATGGTATCATTCAAAAAGAAGACAAAATTAAGGAAAGAAGCAGTTTTAGCAGAAACTGTGCACATTTATCATTATTTTAAAAAGTATACAAGGACCACTTATTTGAATCACTGTTAACTCTCCTATTAATTATATGGTATGTAATTAAAGCATACAACCTGCACACTCATAGTATAAGTTTACGTTAAAGGTATTCTCCATGATGAATTTGCTCTTGACTAAAGAGTATTCTTTGAGATAAGATTAAATTCATACATGTATGAAATCTACCCATGTATCAATATCTTTGGAACAGAGCTTTGAGATAGCAATAGCAATAGCACTTAGACTTATATACCGCTTCATAGTGCTTTACAGCCCTCTCTAAGTGGTTTACAGAGTTTAGCATATTGCCCCCAACAATCTGGATCCTCATTTTACCGACCTCAGAAGGATGGAAGGCTGAGTCAACCTTGAACCGGTGAGATTTGAACAGCTGAACTGCTGAACTAGCAGTCAGCTGGAGTAGCCTGCAGTAGCTGCATTTAACCACTGCGCCACCTCGGCTCATATTTTGGAACAGTGGAATATTCACTGCTTAGTGTCATGTTTGTTTTCTGTGGAATATGGTAAAATTGTACAATGTGATGAAAATAACGGATGGAAATGGGCAGGGATCTATCTATTAATCAACTGTGTAATTTCAGGTTGCAATGCCTCACCTCTGTTTTTGGCCCTCCGTTGTGACAAAGCTGAATTTGGTGGTCTTGCTGCTTTTTATAACAAGTTTCTCTTCATGCTTGAATGACAGAGTTGCAGTAAGTATTTTTTTTTAAATAAACAAATATTGAATATGTTTCACTAAAGAAAGTTAAGCCATCAGCCAGAATGAATATGGGTGAGCGGGATGGTAATTTTTCTCTCTTTAGCACTATGCTTTCAATGCAGATGATTATCCACATATTTAATTGGTTTTTTAACAGACCTTTTCTAATGCATGTGTAATACATAGAGTATTTTAGCTAATAAAAGATAATATACATGCTGGAAAGTTGGCAGCCCAAGTTCAAGACCCGAGTGCCGCACAATGGGGTGAGCTCCTGTTAGTTGCCCCAGCTCCTGCCTACTTAGCAGTTCAAAAGCAAATGCGGCCAGATAAATAGGTACCAATTTGGTGAGACATTAACAGCATTCTGTGCCACTCAGTCAGTGGTGGGTTCCTACCGGTGCGGTCCAGTGCGCTGTTCCAATAGGGGCCCGCCGATTGTGCAATGTCGGCGCTTTCTTTGCTGGTCTGTGTGTGCCACCATCTTTTTTTTGAATTTTTTCGCGGTTTTTGGCTCTCTGCATATTGTGCGGAAGTAAAATTGTCCTTCTGCACATGCGCAGAGAGCCGAAATCACGTGAGAGGACATGCGCGCGCACACATAGCGAGCGCGCGCGTGCACAACATCGCAATGCGCACTGGTAGGAGAAGGTAAGAGGAACCCGCCCCTGCACTCAGTGTATAGTCATGCTGGTCACATGACCACGGAAATGTCTTAGGGCAACCCTGGTTCCCCTGGCTAAGAAACGGAGATGAGCACTGCTCCCACCCCAGAGTTGGACATGAGTGGAGAGGGAAACCTTTACTTTTACCTTTATAAGCAGGTCTAAAAGTAACCCTGTCTTTTTTTACGTAGGAATTTGCTTTGACAAAAAGAGAAGAGGGTGATTTAAAAGAACAAAACAAGGAAGAATTGGAGGGGATCGAGGAGGAAGAAGAGGTTCTTGATTCTGAAGACTTGGAAGTGTTTTATCCAACAAATCAGTGGCAGACTGTCCGGCCAGGTAATGGAAACATGTTTTATTTTTAGAGCTGTGTAAATAATTTACAAGGGAGGCTTGCAAAGGGACTAAAACAGCCCTCTTTACTCTGCTGCTCAAAGTTGTCAGGCCTGGAAGCCATCTTTTACGTTGGGCCTTCAGGCCTGCCACATTTTCTACTGTGGGAAAATGGGAGGGGGGTTTATATGGAGTATGGGAGATACAGTATATAGTCAAAATAACATTCCTTTCTCAGAGAGTCAAGGACATCTTGCCCTGGCACCTGGAGTCGGATGACTGGGAGGCATCTCCAGTTGGGGCAGTGTCTGATTGGGCCATGTGATGGACATGTGGGTGCTGGGCAGGGACTTGAACTTTCATTTGGATGGGGAAAACCTGGAAATCTTCAGATTCGGGTTTTCCCAGATGTGCCAATATGACATTTCTAATAAAATGGAACTTTGAGGAAGTTTGAGCCTCGGAGTCTTATTTCATTGTGGGTGTTACTTGGAACCCTGACAAAAGTGTTGTTTAGGGAAGAAGGGCTGAATTAGGCCAAGATTTAGCTTCATCCAGCATTTCTTACAGTGACCAATCCAGTGCCTGCTAGTGTTTACAAATAGGAGATGGAATATAACCCTTTCTCATCATTGTTTCCCTGCACCTAGTATTGGGAGGCATGCTGCCCCCAGCCTAAAGGTAATGCTATGTCTGTACTAGCCTTTGATAGAACTATCTTCCATGAATTTTGCCCTTTTAAAAGATCCAGGTTAGTAGTCATCACCAAATTTTGTATTTAATTCTTCAAATGAATTTTGCTGGGAGGCAAATTGCTGGGAGGCAGAGGCAGATCCCCCCCCCTTGTTTTCCTCCCCAAAAGCTAGGTGCGTCTTATATTTCAGAGCATCTTATACTCCGAAATATATGGTATGTGCTTTCCTTGAGTGGCAGTGCCAGAAGAACTGTCCTCTCTGGTTGCATGCATACAAATGCTCTCAGTGATCCTTTCACAGGACAGCGTCTCAATACTGGAAGCTTAGAAGAAAAGTTATTTCCCTTATTTTATGTGCTTATCCACAGGTACTAGGGTTTAGTAACCTTCAAATCTCAGTTGATTGAAAGCTCTGTTGATGAATTGGTGGAAGGAAGTTCTAATAAATGAGACTGCCTCTTAAGGAGCGAAATTATTGAAGCTCTTTTTGTCAGTAGTGCATGACATAAGGAAAAATATTTAAAAAGTAATGAATAGAAGTGAAAATGAATATTTAAGTTATTAATATTTCCTCCTTTTTTCCCCAAACGCCATCACTCTGCTAAACAAATAATTCCCTCAACACTGTCAAACTATTTACTAAGTCTCCACTACTATTAATCTTCTCATCGTTCCCATCACCCATCTCCTCCCACTTATGACTGCATGACTGTAACTTTGTTGCTTGTATCCTTACGATTTATATTGACTGATTCCTAATGTGATTTGATTGCTTATTTATACCCTATGACTATAATTAAGTGTTATACCTTATGATTCCTGACGAATGTATCTTTTCTTTTATGTACACTGAGAGCATATGCACCAAAGACAAATTCCTTGTGTGTCCAATCACACTTGGCCAATAAAGAATTCTATTCTATTCTTCCTCCAGTATCTCAAAACCATAAAAACCCATATATAGATAATGCACACTTTTAAAAAATGGAGTCAGTTATACTTTAATTAGATTATACCTTTTTTGTCTATTTACATCTCGGAGGTGCAGAAATTATGAAATGCAGACAAAGGAAAGATTTCATTTTATGATCAAGATATTTTTATATACAAAAGCTAAAGTGAACATTGTAAGACACGCTGTTCAAATGCAGTCTACTCTTTGTTGATTAAATAAGATCTAAAATGAAAAAAAAAACCAATTATTGTGTCATCTATTTTCATTATTATTTTCCTTAAATGCAATAAACATGTTCAGTTCTGAAATAAAAAGACTGTGCATTTCAGACTTTCCTGAGAACAAATTTAATGTCCCTTAGTGGATATGCTTGAAAAATTGCGAGATTACAGGTTGTCCTCAAGTTATGACCATAATTGAGCCCAAAATTTATGTTGCTAAATCAGACAGTGGTTAAGTTTTACGATCTTACTTGTCACAGTTGTTAAGTGAATCATTGCAGTTGTTAAGTTATCGACACGGTTGTTAAGTGAATCTGGCTTCCCCATTGACTTTGTTTGTCAGAAGGTCGCAAAAGCTGATCACATGACCATGGGACACTGCAACCGTCATAAATATGAGTCAATTGCCAAATGGCCAAATTTTGATCATGTGATCATGGGAATGCTGCAGTGGTTGTTAAGTGTGAAAAATGGTCATTAGTCACCTTTTTCAGTGCTGTTGTTAACTTTGAACAGCCACTAAACTAATGGTTGTAAGTTGAGCAGTACCTGTACTTCAGTTACAGATTATATTAATGGACATATCAATCTTTTCATTTATGAATTTCCTTAGTTTAGAAACACATGCTGTGCAATTTTGACGGAATATATATTTTCTCTATGACATATTTTAATTCTGCTCACTTTTTTTACATTTGTGTCTTATTTAAGATACACATTGGCTCTCATCTTACTTGAATTGTATTGTCAGTCCTTCCATTGAGATTGTTTTGCAGGATTTTTTGCTAACAGTTTGAAAAGTTATACGTCTCCTTTGAATAAACTTGACTCCTAGTGACTTCACTGATACGTTGAAACCACTAATTTTTAAAAGATAAACATATAAATGACAGAAAATTTCACAGAAAATCTAGGCTACTCTCATTCTTTTCTGTTATAAATTATTCCCGTGTTTCTTTATCCTGTAAAGCCCATTGCCATAAATGCTCTGTGAGTATAGAAACTCATGAGTTGCTGATCATTGGAAAGGGTGGCTCTAAGGAAGTTTTACTTCTAATTTTACATGTTTTTTCTTGTGTCAGATTATCAGTTTATTTTTTTGAACTCATTCCATGTCAAGTGATTTTAGTGATTTCAGAAAAGTGCCCCGCTCGATCATCATGGATTTCAATGAAATTTTGTGTGAACACGCACACATGTCCCCAATGAACACTGGTAAAGTGTTGCGTGTGCCGATGGAATACTTGCGGATAGTACTTGTCGAGCAGGGACCCCCCCAGACCACTTGACATGGAATGACCCAATGACCAATTTTTGATTCCAATTAATAGGCTCTGATTACCCAAGTTCACTGCAGTAAAAATTAGGACTTCAGCAAATCATATTATTTTCAAATAGATTACTAATTTTGTGTTGCCAGGATTCAGACCATCAATACTGTTGATAATACTGTTGTTCTGTCTGCATTTGGCATACAAATGGTCAAGGGATGGGTTCCACTTACCTTCGCCACCGGTTTGCATTGCGTCCCCTCGTGCGATTTGGCTTCCGCGCATGCTCAGAAGCAGGAACTAGCCCGAAACACAGCTGAGGAGCTCATCAGCTGTGCTTCGGGCAAAGAAATAAAGGTCAGAATTCACCCGCGGGTGGGAGGGCTCTTTTTCAAGCCGCAGAAGGGGAAACATTTGCAATAAATGTTTAAAAAAAGATGGTGGCCCGCAAGGAACGGCACCAACAGTGATGTCACCAGCGGGTCGCTACCGGTTCAGGCGATCCGGTCCAAACCAGGAGGAACCCACCCCTGAAATGGTCCCTGGGTTCCATAATAGTAATCTCTGCAAAAGGAGTGGTTAAATATGGTAGAGTAGCATATTACACTATTTATTTGTAATATGCTACTCTCTTTATGCAAATATTTATGCAACCAGACTTATGATTCTCCAAGTGTTGCTGAATTACAGATCCCAGAATTTGCACTGAAGAGGTCCATAGTGAGAAGTGCTGGAAATTATTCAGCATCTGAGGGCATAGCAGGGGTCTCCAGCTAGATGACCTTACACTAAACTAATATGACAGAACTTTAATATTCTTTAATTTTTAATTCTTTCCCTTTTTGAATATGGGTTTGAATATTTATGGAACAGAAAGAGACAAAATTGAAATCTCTTTAACTTCTTATTTTTTAGGTCAAGCTATTCCTGCAGGATTACATGTACAATTAAATCTTCAGACTGGAGAAAAATTAGCCAAGCTTCCAGATGACTACAAAGAAAAAAGCAACACAAAAGACTCTCCAAAAAGTAAAAGGTATACAGATTTAAAAGACCTTTTTTCTTTTCTTTTGAAACTGGAAGTGGTTCAGCTTCTATTAGTTTTCATTGTTTCTTTGAAAGGGAACGCTATCAGAAAGGTGCTTCTTTCCAGAGCAAGATCTTTCATAGATATTGTTTGAAATTTTGATCTATTAGAGTACATAACCCACACTGTAAAATAAGCTCCTGATACACTGGAATGATACAATCGCAATGCAAGTCAAGTAGAAAGCAAAGGTAAAAAAAAATAGCAGTATAAAGTAAATGCTCAATTTAGCTTTACTGTTAGTGTACTATTCTTGGTACATCCAGGAGACCTTGGAATCTAGTTTCAATACATATATATACAGAGATACAGTATCTAGTAGTGATCAAGTTTCTCTGTCCTGCTGGTGCTTATCTTTTAGTGTGATACGTAAGTCATCTTCCAACAGTGCTTCTCCAGATTCTCTGTGGGACAGAGAATCTGTGGGACAGATTAGCCATATACAAGATATTTTTTTCTTTTTATGATCCTTTAATCCCTTTTTATCGGGGTGAAGTCGGGGCGACTGAATGGAGCTGAGCGTTTGCTGGCCGGATGCCCTTCCTGAAGCCTATGTGAAGTTCAGAGCAGATGTTTTCTCTTTGCGCCCTGATAGAGAAACATCTAGGATTGAACTCTCAACCTTCCGAGTGGGAGGCAAGAGTCAGAGGCCTCTAGCCACTGCGCAGCCTAGCCGTATACAAGAGAATAAATAAACACAAATCATACATCGTAGCTCAAACAGTAACAAGAGAATGGCCCAACATTTCAGCCTCCCAGTACATTCCATCACTGACCTCAAGGTAGCAGTAGTGAAACAGGGACGTCATCAGCACTATGCAAGGAGAGACAACTAAATTACAATGCATTAAAAAAATGCAATCCATTAAGAGAAGATTTGAATGGGGACAATGGGTTCTCAGACCATTATTTCTGCTAATTGATGTGGCTTTCAGTTATGCTATTGTGTAAACCCATTAGCTTGTTTTTCTCCGCCCAACTTTCTCTTGCTTCCACTTTCTTTAAAATCCCCTAAGTCTAATAGTGAACCTGCTCTATTCATTTTTGTGTCATGAGCTGCTACTCATGAAAGCTTATTCCCTAATAAAGTTGATTGATCTTAAAAGTGTTTACAATGTATTTATACAAGTACAATAAATGGCTGGGGTATAGCCTTTCAGAATTAGAATCAATATTGTTCTTAACCTTTGGTGCTTCAAAAATTAACCAGAGGGTACATAATGTATCGGGGAATAACTTGTTGTAATCCATTTTGATTGTTTATCCAAGCTGGAAGATGGAATTTAAATAAACAATAGCTAGAAAATTATCTATCTAACGATTCTATCAACATATCAGTACTGATTATGCTTAATTACTAGTTCCTTTGAAATAAAGATTGCATTTTGATGGAAAAGAAACATTTATTATAATTAGCATGTTTAAATGTGAGAACCAAGAGATTAAGCATTTGATGCAATATGAAAAGTACATTATTTGAGCTACAAAAAAATTAGAAAGATTATCTTGCAAGGGACAATTTTTACAAAATGCTAGGTAGTCCTCGACGTACGACCACAATTGAACCCAAAATTTCTGTTGTTAAGTGAGACATTTGGTGAGTTTTACCTCATAATCTTTCTTGCCACAGTTGTTAAATGAATCACCCGCAATTGATAAGTTAGTAACCAGGTTTTTAAGTGAATCTGGCTTCCCCATTGACTTTGCTTGTCAGAAGTTCACAAACATGATCCCAGGACATTGCCACCGTCATAAATGTGAGTCAGTTGCCAAACGGCTGAATTTTGATCACATGACCACGGGGATGCTGCAATGGTGGTAACTGTGAAAAATGGTCATAAGTCACTTTTTTCCATGCCGTTGTAACTTCAAACAGTCACTAAATGAACTGTTGTGAGTTGAAGACTACCTGTATATGGAAAGGATTATGATGGCATGCTGGGGACCCTACCTTTGTAATAAGGGTCTTCCTGTAGCATTATAGTGTTGCATTTTGATGTCTTCAGCTGGGAAGCCTAATTGTTGGTGAAACCGGAGATCTTTGCGATTTTGGAAGCAAAGTCAGAAAAATAGCACAACTGCTTTTTTTATCATGGGTCCCCTTTCAAGGGATAACATATGAAGACAAGTGGTTTTTTAAAAAAATTCTCAGTGCTTATAGTCTGATGAATTTCTATTTTCTGCTCTCTGCCCTCCCTTCAGAACATTGGTTTGCTTATTGTTTCCAGTAGGCAGGTTTTTAAATTTTTCTTTAAAAGAGGTACTATGGTTGTTTACCTTATACAATATAATCCCTGGATGGACAAGAACCGTCAAATCATTATGAATATGTGGAAAAATAAAAACCAGAGCACCTCAAAATTAAAAAAAAAATCACACTCTAATCAAGGCATTAATCCTGTACATGCGTTTTATCACTCTCGGTCTTCCTGTCCACCTCTTGTCTCTTTTTCTTTTCGTTTATTGATTTATTCATTGTATGTTTAAAGCGTTCCTTAGTTTTGCAGAAACTATATATTTCGGGTCCTCCATTTGCCTTCTACAGAGATATGTACTCTGAATGGAGAAAATACTTTTCACTCTCGGTCAGCTCTTGAATTATCTGCATCTTTCTTTTGATGACTTTTTAAATTAAAATGGACATTAGCAATACTAATACTTTCTTTTAGATGACTTTTTAAATTAAAATGGACATTAGCAATAAAATGGACATTAGCAAAACATTAGCAATATTAGCACAGACAAACTTTTTTGTCCATTTCTGCAGTTGGCTTTGGAGCATAGCTTAAATGATTGTAGTTTTTTCTTAAAAACTTACACAGCTTTAGTATTAAAACAATATATGAGTAAACCTTGCTTTGTGCCATATACTGTTTCCTCCATTTTTGGGGGTGGGGGCTTAGTTAAATAAATAGGGTCAGAATGGTTTTTCTGAAGGGGATATATCTGTTCCATTGTTGACACATTGTTTATGGTTTATATTTTTATGCTAGGCTAGGCCAAATAGATATTGACCCACATTCATTCACAACGCAAGAACTCAAAAGGGCCTTGGCTAAAATGAAAGAAACCACAAAGGCGGACGATACACCAGAAGAAAAGGTATGATATAAATCTGGGAAGGCTGATGAGCCTTTAGCACTCATATCCTTAAATTCAGTGGGGAAAATGTTGATAAAGGAAGTGAAATCTATGACACAAATGTGAACCAAGAAAATGGATGCGGCCTGGTCCGGCTGAATCCCGATAATCTCTACTTCCTTATCATGTCTGTTTTCTTCCCCGAAAGAGCAAGAGAAACAACCCTCCATTTTCAGTGCAGGGATGCACATTTTTTTCCAGACTGAGGCCCACATTTGAGTTTTTGAATGACATCCAGGGAACATATATTAAACAAGATGGTGGCACACAAATCTTATAAACAAACAAACAAACAAACAAACAAACAAACAAACAAACAAACAAACAAACCAAACCAAACTCTCTGGAATTTAATTTGTAATGTAATTTTAATTGGTGAAAATAAAACGTGGTCAGTAGGCACACAGTTCATGATGTATCATTGTGTTCACATCGCAAATTACAATTGGGAGATGACTTTTAGAGCAGAGTTCCCCAACGTTTCCGGCTTTGCGGACTGGCGGGGGGAGGATGGTTCACACAAGCAGCCGGCAAGCGTGCGCGCAGCTCCATTTGCACGAGCAGCATGCACGTGAGCCTGCCGCTCACGCAAATGGAGCCTAAACGCACAAGCTCCCCTGCTGCTTGCGCAATTGAGGATGCACACATGGGTGCCCGCCGGCCGTTTACATGGCCCAGTTGCAAACTCCTCACTGCCCACTAGTGGGCGGCGGTCCACAGGTTGGGGACCCCTGTTTTAGAGGGAGTCTGGGTAATGTGCCTCTGCTCTAATGAACTAATCTGTCTTTGGCTTCTAAATGCCTTTCTTCTTTTATTTTCTAATGCTTTTGTGAGGATCCATACATGACAGCAGGTAAGGAAGCTAATTTAATATTCATCAGAATGTGTATCCATCTATTTTTTACTTACAGGATTCAGATGGAAATGATTTTGCTTTTTTTTTTTAAATTAAAAACTCGGGCAGTTCCCAGACAATTGCAGCAGATGTTCCAGGTTTTTTTTTTATAAAGACATTTGAGCATCAGCTCATTACCTACCCAGCAAAAAACACCTGAGAGTGTAGCAGATGAGCAGCTGAAAGACCACATTGTGGCTTAAATTGTGTTCTAACATTGCGGAGTCTTTTTCATGTGTTTTTCACTTTGTTCAGTCTCATTCTAGCATTTAGATGTTTCAAACTAGGGGCCTGATTCTTTGCTTTCTGACTGCATTGGTTCAGTGCATATATCAGTTGACATTGAGCAGGTGATTATTACCGGTAGAAAGCAAAAGAACAGAAATAACAGGCATTAAGTAGAAATGGATTCATTATAATCCAGAGGGTTGTTTTCTTTCTCTTTCCCCATCCCTATCCCAGTTTCTAGAAAGAAGCAGCCCTAGAATGAGAACAGGAATCTTACAAAAACAGTAGATTGGAATGATTAAGGGATATTCATTTATTCCTGTATTCCTTGGCCACAAAGTAATAGATGTTGTTTATGTGGAACTAAGAAGCAGCGTTTGTTTGGAGAAACGATCATGAATGTCTGCATGTTTACTTTTGGCTGATAGTCGTTTACTGCCCCCATTTGAACATTTATTGAATTAAATTTGCTGCCCCCATTTTCTAGGCTCACCGGGAAGACATCCGACGTAGATTCCGTTCCATCGAAAAGCTAAAGGAAGAATTCAGAGAGCTCAATCTGCAGCTGGAAACCGACCTTGAAATTATGCTTAAACTAATCAACAAGTTCAACAATTCAGCTTCAACCCTTGAGGAGAAAATCACAGCACTTTCCGATCTTGAGTACTATGTCCATCAGGTAGGGGGAGGGGTGGAATTTAAAAAGACTAGCAGTTGTTGGGGGAATACCTGGAATTGACACTTACATGACCACATGTTTTTGTAGAATAGCACTTAGACGTATATACCGCTCCACAGTCCTTTACAGCATTTTCTGAGATGTTTACAAATGACAGTGTATTGCCCTCAATAATCTGGGTCCTCATTTTACCGACTCGGAAGGATGGAAGGCTGAGTCAACCTTGAGCCGGTCAGGATCGAACTTCTGGCAGTGAGCAGAGTTTGCTTGCAGTACTGCATTCTAACCACAGTGAGCAGAGTTGCTTGCAGTACTGCATTCCAACCATTGCATCTGTAGAAACAGGTGTTAAATGAATTCGCCCTTCCTGAATAAAGAACCTGAACTCATTTGTTCAAATTTTGAATCGTGCATGATTTGAATTTGAGTACTACAGCAGTCTTCTTTTACAAAGGCTTTCCCCGATTCATCAAGGCTAACATTAACTCTTTCTCTTAATCACATCTCATGTCAGCTTAGTCATTTTACGATCAATGTTCTAAATTCTCACTCCACATCATTTGTACTGGCTGACGAGTTTCTAATCTGCTTATTACTGCCTCCCAAGTGTTTTTTTTAAACTCCCTAACCTTATTAATTAAGTCTTACTTAGAATACCATTTAACTCACTAGATTCCCTGGGTTGTATTCTAAAGAAATACGAACTTTAGCTTTCTTCCTTCTAGTAAGTACATTGTTTGTACAGGAAGTTTGCAAGCTAATTACAGTAACTGAATTTTCAATTAATCCCTCCAGGGCTGATTATAACTAAATAACAGTAGGGTTGCATCCGGAGATCCCGTGGGTGGGATTCTACTCAAGGAATATTCTCTCTATAAAAAAATACTGGCAGAATGTGTGACCTTTCACAACATTATAAAAGATTGCAAAGAGGCTGGGCCCAGAGTTGCAGCGGTGTTATTTGATTTGAGGCAAGAGATTTTGCATTTGATTTCAAAGTCTCTTCATCATTTAACTTCTAAAATGCATGGATTGATTTATCTCTGTATATGTATATTTTAATGTAATACTTACCTGAATGTGGAACGGTATCTTTCACAGGTGGACAATGCAAAAGATTTGCTTTCCCTTGGTGGTCTGCAACTTTTGATTAATGGGCTAAACAGCAGTGAACCACTGATGAAGGAATATGCCTCTTTTGTACTGGGAGCTGCAATGTCCAGGTGAGCACCTTGATGTATACCTGTTGCTTTAAGAATCTGGGTAAAAAAAGAGTAACCCAAAGAAGGTGTCAATACAGGTACTGTGTTTCCCCAAAAATAAAACCGGGTCTTATATTAATTTTTGCTCCAAAAGACACATTGGGGCTTATTTTCCGGTTAGGTCTTATTTTGTGGAAATATAGTACTAAAATGCGTCCGTCTGGCTGACGATCTTAACTCGGGCTTATTTTTGGGATAGGGCTCATATTACGAGGATCCTGAAAAATCATGCTAGGATTTATTTTGGGTCTTATTTTTGGGGAAACACGGTAGTTCTCAACTTATAACAGTTCATTCGGTGACCATTCGAAGTTACAACGGCGCTGGAAAAAGTGACTTATGACCGTTTTTCGCACTTACGACCGTTGCAGCATCCCCATGGTCACGTGATCAAAATTCAGACGCTTGGCAACTGACTCCTATTTATGACGGCTGCAGTGTCCCATGGTCATATGATCCCCTTTTGCGACCTTCTGACAAGCAAAGTCAATGGGGAAGGCCGATCCACTTAACAACCGTGTCACTAACATCAACTGCAGTGATTCACTTAACAACTATGGGAAGAAAGATCGTAAAATGGGGCAAAACTCACTTAACTGTCTCCCTTAGCAACAGAAATGTTGGGCTCAATTGTGGCCATAAGTTGAGGACTACCTGTACCACCAATACAATTTCACAATTCCAGATCTGAATGGTGGCTCCTGTTGTCACAACTGATGGATCCCGAAGTGAGTACAGTAAAAGTACCCTGCAGTTGCTAAGCAGCTGTAGATGGCTGTTTTTAACCTCTTTTGGAATTTGGGAAACAATTACCCACTTGCTGAAATGTGGCTTTCACATAGCAGATTGCTGCCCCCTTGACACAGTCAGGTGAGCTTATCAGAGTGCTGCTTCATACAACAACAACAACAACAAAAAAAACACAAGAGCTGGAGCATACAAACTTTGGGGAATTAGCTGGTAATTAGATTTTAAAGTATCTTTGCTGAAAGGATTCTAGTGTCAGAAACATAGCATATAAAGAGGAATAGATACTCCCTAAGATTATAACCAAACCCATCAAAATCCAGAAAGCCCTGAAGGCCCAAAACTCACCTTACTATTCATTATTTAAGTAAAATGTGATTTGCAACCTTGCAATCCCCACCCCCACCCCACCTTGAATTTTCATCATGGGGTCCTAAGTATGTCGTCCTTATCAGTGGTAATCAGATAAAAGGTTTAAGAAGTTTGTATTAGTGCAGGGGTGTCAAACTTGCATCGTCACAGCAGCATCACGTGACCTATCAGGACTTCCCCCCCCCCTTCGCTAAACCGGGCATGGCCACCACGTGATACATCTGGCCCGCGGGCCGGGAGTTTGACACAGTGGTTGGTGGGCGTGGCAGGGGAAGGATACTGTAAAATCTCCATTCCCACCGCACTCCAGGGGAAGGTTACTGCAAAATCCCCATTTCCTCCCGATCAGCTGGGACTCGGGAGGCAGAGAATAGATGGGGGTGGGGCCAGTCAGAGGTGGTATTTACCAGTTTTCCGAACTACTCAAAATTTCCGCAACCGGTTCCTCCAGAACTGGTCAGAACCTGCTGAAACCCATCTCTGGTTTGACAGCCCTGCATTAGTCTATCATGACTATCTTTCAGATCTCTTTTCAAAGCAAAATTTTGAACCATTGCTTTCATCTTGAGGATGCCATTAAGATTTTAAAGTGCCATTAGATGTGAATACTGAAGCTAGAGCATGAACATCACTACTTTTGGAAATTGCTTAACCCAGCTCCACCTTTTGTGGCATGGTTAAATGTTACTGTGTTTAGATAGGTATCGGACATGTCATGTGAACACCAAAACCACCTTTATATACTTCATTGTTTGCTAGTTTGTCTATGCCTTCCTATAAAGTCATATTTCAGAAGGCCAGCTTCTATTATGTTGCAGATTAGCAAAATTAAGTTTTTAAAAAGTCAGTTGGAACACTTCCAATCCATTATGTTGTTAGATATATTCCAAAGTATTCATTTCAGAATTCATTCTGTGTTTTGACCTGGGACTTGATTAGTACACTATGTTGGCAAACACCATCTTACCTGTTGGCATTTTAAGTGCCTTGAACAAAAACAAAATCAATAGAGAAATTTAGAGCTGACAGTGCCCAGAAACTTGCACTTTATTGATTTAATGGGCTATATAGAAATTGCCTAAATGTATGTCAATTGTAAGATATCAACTGTAGAATCCCAAAACAGAAGAATTGAATGCCATATATAGCAGTGTTTGGAAAAAAACTGGATTCACATCAAGTAACAGATTTCATAATGTGTGAACCAATATCTATTGTCTATGTCAGATAATAGCTATTATCTTCTGTTCATTCAGCTATCTTTCAAATGTTTTCATGTTGGCATAGGTTAAAATGTAACATCATCTGAAATGTACCTATTCAAAGGCAAATATATTAAAACCTTTTATAATTCAGCATATTTCTGTAAAGGATATGCAAAATTTGTATGCTTATTGTTAGAAGCAAGAAAGTCTCCCTGCAAGCATTTGCAAAATAAGAATAGAGCTGTGCTGAAGTCTTCTGTTTCTTTAAGAACAAAAAGATAATATCAATTCCTGGTGATTGTAGTCCATCCAGAATGAAGAGAATGTTCTGTTCTTCTACAAAAAGAAGAGCCGTCTTCTGCCTTATTTTGTTGGACATATGTTTCCTAAATCCTCAAATCGATAGATAATGAAAGTCAGGAATGACTTTCCCTAAGGCTTCCTTAATCATTGCAGACATACATTCTGTTTCTAATTCAAGGTCATACTGTTGAAAAAAGTCTTATAGGGATCCACTCCCACAGAAACAGTAATTAGATGCTATGCTTGGCCAGTTCACATGGTTGGTTTCATGGCTACGCGGGGGTGTTATGGCCTTGGAAATTCATTCAGTGGAAAATATGGAAATCAGTTCTCATTGGTCCAAGTTACCGGCACTACAGGTAGTCCTTGACTTGCAACGGTTCATTTAGTGACCGAAGTTACAATGGCACTGTTTTTCACGCTTACTTGCAGCATCCCCATAGTCATGTGATCAAAATTCGGATGCTTGACAACCAGTTCATATTTATGACGGTTGCCGTTGTCCCGGGGTCATGTGATCCCCTTTTGCGACTTTCTGACAAGCAAAGTCAATGGGGAAGCCAGATTCACTTAACAACCATGTTACTAACTTAACAACTGCAGTGATTCGCTTAACGAATGTGGCAAGAAAAGACGTAAAATGGAGCAAAACTCACTTAACAAATTTTTCACTTAACAACATACATTTTATGCTCAATTGTGGCCGTAAGTCAATGACTACCTGTATTTCTCCATGCCATCAGCAAGAGGAATCTTTCCAAGCTTTGTTCTCTCAGATGTCTAAACCAGTGGTGGGTTTCTACCGGTGCTGTGCAGGATGCCGCACCGGTAGGAGCCCGGCGATGACGTCATTTTTAGGCGCTTTTATTCCGGCTTCTCCGCATCCTGAGCTGTCGAAAAAAAGCAGCTCCTCAGAAGCTCCTCAGCTGTGTTTTGGCTTGTAATGTCATCCTAAGCAGGCGCGGAAGTGAAATCACCTGATGGAACGCGAGTTCACTTCTGCGCATGCTCGCGATGCGCACCGGTAGCGAAAATAACCAGAACCCTCCATTGGTCTAAACCAGTGATGGCGAACCTTTTTTGGTTCGTGTGCCAAAAAGGGGGGAGATGTGGGGGATCACGTGTGTGCGTGCCCACACCCATAATTCCATGCACCCCGCGCATGCGCACATGACCCCCCACTCCCAGCATGCAATGGCACACCCATTTTTTGCTCTCTCCAGGCTTTAGAGCCTTTCTAGGAGCCTGGGGAGGGAGAAAACGGCCTTCGCCACCCCCTCTGGAGGCTGGAAACAGTCTGTTTCCTGACTCCCAGTGGACCCAGAAGGCCTGAAAATCAGCCGGCCGGTGCGCACATGCGCACCGGACCTAAGCTCGCATGCCCACCGATATGGCTTCGCGTGCCACTTGTGGCACCCGTGCCATAGGTTCACCATCACGGGTCTAAACCATCGTTATAATCCATGGATTACAGAATCCACTTCCACAGCTAAATTATGGAAACCAAGGTGTCTGGCTTTAAAGTTTTCATTATACACATCTGTACAGGATAAGGCTATCAGCTATCACCCATTGCAGAGATATGGCTGTCAGAAATGACAATATAATTCCTGGGGAACTGCTCCCCCTGTGGCTTCTTTTCATTCCTCTCTTACAAGAACTTTGATAGATACCGTGTTTTTTGGACTATAAGGCACACCTTAGTTTTTGGGGACGAAAATAAGAAAAAAGCTGATTGGCGGGTGGATTGGCCTCCCAGAATACCTCCAATCAGCTGTTCCCAGAGGTGAACTTTAGCAACAGGTTTGTTGGTTGTGAGCTCTGCGCCTTGCTTTTTCAGCCTCATCTCCATTTCAGAGGCTTTTTCCAGCCCTGAAACCTCCATTTGAGAGGCTGGGCAGGGCTACATTCGGTGTATAAGACGCACCCAAATTTTCATCCTCTTTTAGGGGAGAAAAAGGTGCATCTTATACTCTGAAAAATACGGTAATTAGTGACCATACCTCTTTATTATAAAGCAGGGTTCCCCAACCTGTGGGTCACGGCCCACTAATGGACCATGAGGGGTTTGCAACCGGGTCCCGGAAATGGCTGGGGAGTGCATGTGAACACACATCCTCACTTGTGCAAACTCCATTTAAGTGAGCAGCATGCCGACCGCTCGTGCAGAACCATCCCCTCTCCCCCCCCTCACTTTCCGCAAAGCCAGAAACATTGGGGGAAATCTGTTATAAAGGACAACCCTTTATTTCAGAAAGCTGTCCTTTAGATTTATTTTTTCAAAAACTTAACTTTTGTCCTTTATTTTGCTCATTTAACTTTTACTTGTACAAACGGTAGTACTTAATTGTGCCGTCTTTTACTTTCCTGTGAAAAATATGGAAATTTAACTGTCTTTCTAAAATAAATTTGCATACAGTGTTGGGTTTTTAGATATTTTTTGTCAGAATTTTCATTTTTGTTCAGTTCTTCCTGGTTTTCTCTTGAATTTCCCTTTGTAAACCAAAGTTATGAACATAAACAATTATTTTTATCCTTATGAACTGCTTTCATGTTTGGCCTTGATTTTTTCCCCAAGAAAGTATGGACACGGTACCTACGGTATAATTAATTATCTGAAAAAGGGGATTTCCAGATAAATTTTATCTTCATGTATATAAATGCATGCTTTTAGGCAATATTTACTCTTCCGTGCATATTTACCAACTTTCCATGGCACACTTTAATTTGGCATAGATCAGGGCCTGACAGGAGCCAGCAAAAAACTAACAGGGGCTGCCAGCCGCCTCGCCAATATTCATTAAAAGCTGCCACTTCGGTAGCAGCTGCGATAACCGAACTGCCATCCACAGCCTTCTCTTCCAACCAACACTGGAGTGTAATCACCATGACAACCGTTGCTGGGGGCAGGCCCTTCTCAGAGAAGAGACTCACGCCTGGCAGGGAACAATAGTAGCTGCCTTGCAAAGAAGTTGCATCACCCCCCCGGGGGGGGCTGGGGGGGGAAGTGAGAAGATAGCCATGCTGAATTAAGCTGGTCGCTCCAGAAGGTCAAGGTGTTGATCAAAAACAGCAATTGCCATCACTCTCTTAAAACCGGTCATGGATTGAATGGCACCAGCGATATTTTCTTTGTATATCACTCTTGGGAAAGAAGAGTTTGCCTTTGAGTTGGTGGTGGTGAGGAAACCAGAGGCTTTTGAAGGCAGTAAGGTTCAAGGAAAAGGGCATAAAAATGGAAGAGCTGTGCTAGATCGATTCAAGGACCAATTGGACCCAGCAAAACAGTTCATCGTAGGATGAAAGGAAGCTAGAAGGGGAGCAGTTTTCAATTTCATGTTCCCCAGCTATTATATTGAGGAACATAATGTCTTGGATACTAGGTAGTCTTTTCTGACTTCCTTACGGCTGCATAGATGCGTGTAATCAAACCTTTAAAGCCAGCCACCTCAATTGCCATCGCTTAGCTGTGGAAGCGGATTCTGTAATCGACTCTCTGCTCTGTGAATAAGTTATTGCTTTTGTTGATTCTGAATTGTTCACTGTTCAGCTTCATTGAGTGATTTGTGCTTTCTGTAGCATGAAAAAGGAAGGGGGGGGAATCTCTAGACCATGCATAATTCGATATAGCTCTCTTATTATCCCTCCCGTCTTTTTCTATGTGAAAGAGCCCCATAGAGTGAAGCCTCTCTTTATATTCTAACTGAAGTCAGCATGACCTGTCTGGCCCATCAAAGTTATGTCTAAAGGCGTAAGATGCGGCAACCTTCATAAAGCTCAGCAACTCTGGGTCCTGGAACCCTCCTGTGGTCACCTTCAATTTCTGTAGGGGGAAGCCAGGAAATAAATGTCATGGGTAGGTTGGGTTTTGGGTGTTTTTTTTAAACTAACTAATGAGACTTTGACCCATTTATAATTTTTGAGGGGAATAGCATCGGACTTGTTATGCCCTAACTTTTATGGAGGGAAGATCTATTCTTCTTGATATTAAAAGGCTGACCCTAAAATATGATCATAATGTCTGAAATACATCATCGTATTAATGGGACAGAAAAAGCCAGGGAGATGTGGAAAATGAGTTTGAATTTAAAAAAAAAAGGTCAACCGATACGACATTGAGTGGGCAAATGAAGGGAATAACCTGTGAAACGAAGCTGAGGGAAGAGAGCAAGGGAAGATATTACCTTGTTTAGAGCCGTGCTTAGAATGCAGGAAAGGCACTTTATTCATAAATGTTATTATTATGCCTACAAAGGTTCAGCCAAAATGATCTTTCACAGTCACGTTATCATGTCACTGGTTCTTTTCTCTTACTGTTTGTGATTATGCTGACCTTTTCTCCAATACCTATCCGTTGTTTATTATCTTGATATGTCTATGGTACTGCAATATTGTCTTTGTGTGCTAGCTGGCACTGCTAGCTGTATTAAATGGCTTCTTCCCCCTCCCCTTACTATTGTCATTTTTCTCCAAATGAAAATGAAGAGTGTTACCTTTGAAGAGAAGCCAGCATAATTGTGGCATCTCACGGCATGCTCAGAGTTGATCTTTATTTCATATGCACTTTTATATCTTGGCTGGCATTTGGCTGGAGGTTTATGTACAGTTTTCAAAAAAAAAGTGTCTCTTTATTTCTTAACAATATCCTCCAGTCCATCAATCCACCATGAAACTGTATCTTCCTCTCCAATGTTTCTATATCCTTGGTCCTTTCCCATTCAATCTGCCCCCCCCCCCAAATATGCTGTATCTCCTCTAAAACTTTCCAAAGGTTTGTCTCACTCATGAAAACTCTGCTTCTTAACTTGGACATCTGTCTTCTTTACCTGTCCAGTTCCGTTTATACAATATTATTCCTCAAATCTGTGCGCAAGACATCTTTTTATCGATACCTTTGGAATAGCAAATACCTTTTTGTAACAAATGAGAGATGCATGCAGTCAAAATAATTGTATACCATTTTTGTCAGTCTTTATTCCCATCATTTTCCTTTGCCATTTCCCATATTTACATTCAGATTGTAAACCACATGACATACAAGTCTGCACTGTGCCAAGTCCATAGAGAGTGCTATATAAATTATAGCAACATCCTACCAACCTAAAAAAAGATATTTCTGTCTATAGCTGTCTACAGAATACAGGTAATTCTTGTAACAGTTCTACCAGTCACGAACAAGATCAAAAAGCTAAAATTGAGCTCAGAGACAGAATTAAGATTTTGAAGTTCAGACTGATAAGCCAAACATGTTTTCAGCAGAGATAGTCATGTCTTCCAGATTGGCAAGGATGTTGACATTGATCCTGCCAATGAAGTCCCTGGGCAGATTGAAAGGTAAAAATCACTGATACGGCTGTTTCTGCCTCCAAGATAGTCTAGGCTTGGTTGTTGATGGACATGGAAGTAACTCCTATTCCTGAACTGACTATAAAACTAAAAGCATCTCTATCATAGAGACCTCTCATCCATGCCCCACTATCCTTGAAGAATGATTGTGATTTTCATTCTTATTATTCTTCCCCATTGTAACCTAACACAGCAAAATCAGGATTTGGTATTACTAATCCCCCATTTACAGTTAAGTTTAGGACAAGAAGGGTAGCTCAGGGTTATTAAGGCACAGATAGTGCCAGTAGCTGCTCAGGAAATATGGTTTCAGGATAGCAGAATATGAGTCACACATACATCCGTTTATGTGGAAACAGCAAAAGAAGGAAAGGAAGAAATCTAACAATTCTCAAATTATAGTGGCCATTTTCCCTGATAATGTCTAGAAGGATGCGAGCTTTGATCTTTTGCCATTTCTGACCTAGAAGATAAAACTAGACTCTTTGCATTACAATGCCTAGATCTAGATCTAAAAGATCTAGAATCCTATTGTGGCATTACTATTTTTTTTAAAGTAAAGGAACATGCTAAACCTACCAAGTTTTCATTTATGCACATTAGACATGTTTGTAAAAATGCTAAATCTGTTTTTAGTAGATGTGCACATGGCTACACTTCCTGTAGAGATGGGCGTGGAGTGGAAAATAGTTTTTTTAGTTACCTGAAACATACATTGCCTTCTAGAAGTTCTGATGAACCATTCTGGATGAGCCATGACTGGCAGAAACAAAATGGTTGCCATGCCATGGTTATGTGGAGCTTTGCAGCTCAGATTCGATTACCTTGTTGTTGAACAGCTTAGTCTCCCTCTTTTTTTTATTTTTTATTTTAATTATTTTTCTTCATTAAACAGTGAAGTTCCTTTTCTAATGTTCATCTAAACATTTCCATAGCTGATCATCTTCCTTCACATTGGAACTATCTCGAGCTGAGGATAATGTCCCACAATGCCCTTCTGGGTGACACTTGAGTTAATCCCTTTCTTTTAGGCCAACTACCTTCATACTGTTATCACTCTAAAGGTAAAATGAAGAGGCATCCTTATGTAAGTCAGTTTTTGCTCCTGACCATAGGACACAAATTAGCCGAAACCAAACCTGCGAAGAATTTTAGGGAATGTGTAAAACAAAGATCATATGCCTCGCCCTTTTCCCCCCGTCCTGTGCTCGGTAGCTCCCAACAAGGCTTATCTCAACAGCCCGAGAAAGCTGCTAAGGGCGTGGGGGGGGGAAGGATAGCACTTAGACTTATATACTGCTTCGTAGTGCTTTATAGCCCTCTCTAAGCGGTTTACAGAGTCAGCCTATTGCCCCCAACAATCTGGGTCCTCATTTTACCAACCTTGGAAGGATGGAAGGCTGAGTCAACCTTGAGCCGGTGAGATTTGAACAGCTGAACTGCTGAACTAGCAGTCAGCTGAAGTAGCCTGCAGTGCTGCACTCTAACCACTGCGCCATCAATCCTGTCTTCCCGGCGCCTTCTCTCTCGTGCCTCACCTTTATCTGCTTCATCATTGAGTTTTTTCCTCCTCAAAAGTAAAATGGTAAAGTAGAAGTAAAAAAAAAAATACTTCTGGCAGCAAGGATAGCAATTTGAGGCATATTCAGAACCAAATAAAACCTATTTTATTCCCTATCTGGACCAAAATTATCTGTTTTGGTTCAGACATCAGCCACCCAAAAGCAACTGCATTGTGCACAGAACAATTTGTGCAGGGATTACTTTGGGCATCCGTAGCTTGCACATAAAATGACATTGTGTTGTCTCATCTTGTCAAATTGCTCCAGCAGGTGGCGACTTGTGAAGCTAAACCGACTTCCAGTACATGCTGTTTTGCAGTAGGATCTCTCTCCAGGGCTTCATATTCATTTTCAGCTTTGCAATATATTGTTTTGCTTTAAAAAAAAAGAAAAATCCTTACCCTGACACAATTATTTCTTATGGAAGCCAGATTGCAGTAAAGTTTAAAGGATGCTGAGGTGCTTTTGACTGTAATGAGTTTTTATTTTCTCTCTTCCCAGCAACCCCAGAGTGCAAGTTGCAGCAATTCAAGGAGGTGCTTTACAAAAATTGCTGGTTATTTTGGCCACAGATCAGTCCTTGGCAGTAAAGAAAAAGGTACGGGGTGGTGGTGGGTGGTGGAGAACATGTAGAATTGAATATTTTACTAGAATGTTTATAGCCTTCTGTGCAGGAATGTAAATATCCAAGGCTGAATCATGAGGACAGCTGGCCAAAAAGTGGTAAGATTACATTATTAGATTATTATAATCTAATAATGTTAGATTATTCCTAACATTTAAAGGTGCTAGCACTAAGCAGCAAAGGTCATGCCACTTTGCTCATTAATGCTAGCAGATCTGGGCTGGATGATCAGTAGATGTCAACAGAACAACAACAACAACAACAACAACCCCTCTTTGCTTCCGTCTCGTGGTCACCTGAATTTTGCAGCCCAGATCTGATAGTCCAATCACCGAACAGCTTTGAAGGTTGAAGTCTTCCTTCTGTGATAATCACCGAAACATCTTGACACTTGATCGTCTCACTTAGACAATTCTTAGTGAATTGTTTAGTGAATTGTTTAGTTGCAGGTAAGGCAATTGTTTAGTTGCAGATAAGGCACCATGGGACAAGGATGTTAGAGGTGAGAATAAATCTCACAGAGGCAATGTTTGATCTTTCTCTCGGAGCTCAGACATTTAGAAATGAAACCGAAGTTAAAGTCTAATAAAATATTTATTTCGGTACAAAAACAATAAATTCTGAATAATTACATTCTTACTAATTAAATGCGACCGCTCCCGGTCAGAGCCAAACCACAAAGAAAAATAATGGAGAATCAGGAATGCACACATGCGTACAAGATCACATCACGTGCCCTGCTTGTAATGGAATGTACCATAAAGTAGAATAGGGATGCATCACCCTGCATAGACATACAACTGACAATATTCACTACGTGACAAAGGATATAATGGCTTTGAGCTTAAGCAATCCTTATTAAGCCATCTTTTGCTCCTGGAAGATATGTGGGATGCACATTTTTAAAAAGTATTTGTTTAGTTTGGTTTATATTCTAACCCTCTCCACAGAGCACACTTATAATCTGTATTAGACAAAAAAAGCGGTTGGTTCAGCCGAAAGTTGCATGAAAGACATAAAATGACATTAAAAATGCATTTTACCTAGTTATAAAATCCTAACATTTAAGACATTTTTCTTGTAGAAGGCAATGGCAACTGTGTAAGGATTTTGTGACTCTTCTGGAGATGACGATCATTAAACCTGTATCCTGCCTGATTCTCTATGTTAATCTAGTCTGATAATAAGAAGCAGATAAAGTCACCCGCAGACAAATGGCATTTTGGTTAGGTGGTGGAGTTAGGGCACATTTTTGCTACAAAAAGGACCCATGTGGGATCAAAGAAGCAGCAAAGAAGCATATGGGCTAGAGGCTCAGGTTCCTCCAAGTCACAGGGACAATTTCATTCAGAAAAGAGGTACTGTTATACTTTCCCTCCAATATAGTGAAGGGTGAGTCATTAGAGCAAGCCAAAGAGGGAACCATACAGTATATTATACAATTGTAAATACATCGTTTGCCGATGTTTCCTGTTATACAATATAATTGAATATAATACAATTATATTCAGGCTACTAGGTCAAACTACTAGGTACTAAACTACCTGGAGAGTAGGTGCACCTGCTGCCAAAGAATGGCATTGAGTCACGTTGGGCCCATGGCCAGGAGAGCTTGCACAAGAAGCTGCACTTATTCTGGATTCTAGTTTTCCAAGAAAAAGGTGATTGTGAGTACAGAGCAGTCCTCGACTTAACAACTGTTCATTTAGTGACCGTTCCAAGTTACAACAGCACTGAAAAAAGTGACTTATAACTGTTTTTCACACTTACGACCTTTGCAGCATCCCCATGCCAAGTAATCAAAATTCGGATGCTTGGCAACGGACTCATATTTATTTATTTATTTATTAGTGAGATTTATATACCGCCTCACAGTGCAAGCACTCTCTAAGCGGTTTACACCAGTAAGCAACGTATATTTATATTGCCCCCAACAATCTGGCTCCTCATTTTACCTACCTCGGAAGGATGGACGGCTGAGTCAACCTTGAGCCGGTGAGATTTGAACCGCTGACCTGCTGATCACAGTCAGCTAAAGTGGCCTGCAGTACAGCTCTCTAACCGCTGCGCCACCTCGGTTGCAGTGTCCCGAGGTCATGTGACAATCTTGTGCAACTTTCTGACAGCCGAGTCAATGGGGGAAGCCAAATTCACTTAACAACGGTGTTACTAACTGAACAACTGCAGCGATTCGCTTAACAACCCTGGCAAGAAAGGTTGTAAAATGGGACAAAATTCGCTTAACAAATGTCTCACTTAACGACAGAACGTTTGTTGCGGTCGTAAGTCGAGGACTGCCAGTATAGGTTGTAGAAGCTAGGGAACTGCTGGAAAAGTGAAGGTGGAACCCAAAATAGAACTGACATAAAGGGATTGTAGACTCCAATGGGATCATCACAGCTTCTAAGAAGATTGTCCTGTTCAAAATGCAACAGGCATGCAGAATAATAGTCTTAGGCACCTGGATTGGATAGTATCTAAGGGTTTTAAGTTATTATATGGACACATCTGAAACCTGTATAATATCTGAGTGATGGATTTTGGCTTTAAAAAGTTTTATGGCAATTGATAGATATTTGCCCCCTTCAATAGGAAAGAAGACCAATATGGCTTTAGTACTGTTATCAGAAACAGATTTAGTTGTTCATACCAGATTCCAGAGGATTAAAATAATATGCCAAGGATTTTGAAGGATGAAACCAGACCTGTATTGTTATTATTATTTTTTTTATCTGCCACGAATGTTTATAGCCTCTAAATCCCTTTGAAAAGGCCCCAGGGATGACGTCTGACGACCAGCCTGAGTTAAAGAGAGTCAGAAATAAGAAGCGGTGGCTAATTCTCTATTATTCACTTTACGAGGATGAAATTCTGTTTTGAGATGAGGCGATGACAATTGAATTCATATCAGTATTGAGGAGAGAGAGAGTCAGAATACAGCACTGCTAATCTTATAAAGAGAAAGCTGTGCTTCGTCTTAATGCTGTAAGGATGGGGCGGATTGAATGAAATTAAGCTGGGTAATGGTACCCTTGAACAAATCGGTTTTTCAACCCATGCAAAAAATCCTTTTCATTGGGTTCCATCCTGTCACTGGATTCTGTTTTGATTTGGGAAGATCCCAACCTGTCATAATAAGGTACAGGTAGTCCTCGACTTAAAACAGTTCATTGGAGGAAACGAACTTGTAGATGACCCTCACTCTGTCAAAGACCTTGGAGTACTCATATCCAACGACCTGAGTGCTGGAGCCCACTGTAACAACATTGCCAAAAAGGCACTAAGAGTTGTTAATCTAATCTTGCGTAGCTTCTTCTCTGGCAACATTACATTGCTAACCAGAGCATACAAAACATTTGTTAGACCAATTCTGGAATACAGCTCACCTGTCTGGAACCCGCACTGCATATCAGACATAAATACAATCGAGAGAGTCCAGAAATATTTCACAAGAAGAGTCCTTCACTCCTCCGCTCACAACAAAATACCTTATTCCACCAGACTTGAAATACTGGGATTAGACAATTTACAACTACGTCGCCTCCGATCTGATCTAAATGTAGTTCATAAAATCATATACCAAAATGTCCTTCCTGTTAATGATTACTTCAGCTTCAACCGCAACAATACACGAGCACGTAATAGATTCAAACTAAATGTAAAGCGCTCCAAACTCGACTGCAGAAAATACGACTTCAGCAACAGAGTGATCAATGCCTGGAATGCACTAACTGACTCTGTGGTTTCTTCCCCAAACCCCAAAAACTTTAACCTTAGACTGTCTACAGTAGACCGGTCCCCATTTCTAAGAGGTCTGTAAGGGGCATGCATAAGTGCACCACTGTGCCTACCGTCCCTGTCCTACTGTCCTATTGTCCTCTTTTATCATTACTTTTTACTTATGTTTATAGAAACTACTACTATCCTATACATGTTTGACAAATAAATAAATAAATAAATAAAATAAATTTAGTGACCGTTCAAAGTTACAGCGGCACTGAAAAAAAGTGACTTAACGACCGTTTTTATGACAGTTGCAACCTTTGCAGCCTCCCCATGATCACGTGGTCAAAATTCAGACGTTTGGCAACCGGTTCGTATTTATGACGGTTGCAGTGTCCCACAGTCACGTGGTCCCCTTTTGTGGCCTTCTGACGAGCAGTCAATGGGGAAGCCAGATTCACTTAACCCACCGGGTTACTAACTTACCAACTGCAGTGATTCACTTAACCACTGAGGCAAGAAAAGTCGTAAAACGGGGCAATACCAACTTAAAAAATGTCTCAACTGAACAACAGAAATCTTGGGCTCCCTTGTGGGCATTGGCCGAGGACTACCTGTACAACAAGTTACCTCAGTGAATGAAAAGAAATGGAAACCATGGATCCAGGAGGAAATGAATAAATAGAAAGTAGTGTATTTTATTGAGCAGATTTTAAGTTTTGCATTAAGGGGTATTAGGTTTCCGCAAAAATCATCATGAGGTAAAACTATCAGGGATTGGAAAGACTCAGTCTGCCCGATGAAAAGCTTTCCAGTGCTTCATCCACGAATGTAAGATAACACAGATATTGCTGAAAGCCACATTCCCCAACCCCTCCTCCCCCTTCTTCCTACTGACATTTAGCCATTCTGCATTTGCAATGCTTCCGGACTGGCCCTGCGCCTATGGATTCACACATCGTTGGGCAGCAGAGCCAGTTCAACTCTGCTGCGGAGCACAGGAATTGTGAATGTGGTTCTTCTGAAACATTTGAAAGTCATCCAGTTACCTGGCCCCAAAGTAGAATCGGGGAAATCATGACTGTGTGCTGAGTACTTCATGCACCAAGAGGAGAGGAGACAGGTGTTGTGGCCCGCCAGCAGCCCGTGCAGCTGATAGCGGATCCCGTTCGAGAGGAGACCGACTTGGTGTTGTGCCGGTGGCCCGTGCAGCTGGCACCCGAGTCGGGTAGTGAGGAGGCTGGCGAGGACTCGGTGCCAGAGGCTGAGGTTCAGCTAGGGCCTTCGGAACCTCCAGCACCTCATAACAGTGATGAGGGAGAAGAGGTTTCTCCTCTTCTGAATGCAAGGGCATGCAGAGCTGCTAAGAGGCAGGAATGGTTACTCCAGAAGAGATCTCCTCGGGAGTAAGACTTGGGGATAATTGGCCACTCCCCTAGTCTACTTAAGGACATCAGAGGCAGCTGAAAGGCTGCAGGAAACTGCTTGTAGAATGGTGTGTGCATATTTACTGCTAAGACATTTATTAGTAGTGGTTATTGGATTAAATAAGTTCGTACAAACTGGGTGTTACGTTCTTAGCTGGGGCAGAACAATAGGGTAGGGTCTGAATGACACGGGAAAAGTGTTCTGGGAGGCAACTCTATGTGTATGGCAAAGATGAGAGAAAGATTATTTTTTTCCTTGAGGGAGCTGGGTCTTCAGTTGGTAAAAGTGGAGCTGGGAGAGCTGAAGGAGTTAAAAAGTTACAAGCAGGAATGTACGGTTAGTAAAGTACAGTTGTAAATGTGCAATGTACAATGTAAATGTACAATTTATGATAAGTCGCTTAACAACCATTCAAAGTTATGATGAGCCTCCCCAGAGCTATTAACAACCTGTTTTTGGAGTTACGAGAGCTACACACACACACACACACACACACACACACACACACACACACACACACACACACACACACACACACACACACACACACACACACACACACCATGGTCAATTGATCACATTTTGGGCATTTGGAGATTGACTCCACTATATGGCCATTTGTAGCATGCTATGATAGCGCGACTGCAATTTGCGATTCCCTCCCCCTTTTTGGGGTGGTGGTGGTTTAGAGCAAAAAATGCCCATTGGGAAAAAGGAATTTGCTTTAACAGGTGCCACTTTGTCTTAACAGTGTGGCATTTGCTTAACCACCATCAGAAAAATATGGTTGTAACTTTGACCCAATGCTTCAAGTTACAACGGCAATGACTTATGATCGTAATTCCAGGGTCAATTACGGTTGTGAGTCGAGGATTACCTGTATTAGGATAACAGATTGAGAAGGTAGAGGTGGAAAACAAAGTCTGTGATGATAAAGACAAATGCCTTTATGGCTGTTCCAACATTCCTGGTCTGTTGCCCTTATGGAACAGCCCCATTTTCCTGGAATAATGGTGAAGAATTTATAATGTCTGAATTATTTCTGCACCAGTTGTGGCTTTCTTCACCTCACCCTGGGGTTGGCTTGGGGGATTGTATGTAGCACAAAATTCTCTTAAAGTTCCCTGAATCTGGTCTATAGAATGGTAGGGCAGACTGTCTAACATCCTAATGGCAGGCCTGAATATCCACACCTTAACAAAAACAGACGGAGACCCCATGAGAGGCTGAGACACTTGCTTCCTACCTCTGGCAGTGACCCAAGATTTGAAGTTCTCACCAGGAGCGAAGACCTGAAAAAGGCTCCTGGCTGATTGATTGGGATAGGAGTTGGGGCCTTATTGGCTCTTCAGTTGTCCGCTCACTGCCTGACATACATGCTCTAGTGATTCTTCCTCAGTGTGCAGCTTTGCCATTCTTTTTGGGCTGCCAGTGCTTCAAGGTCTCCAAATCCTAGTCTGATAAATAGGTCACTGCTCTTATGTGGGTTCGTAAAGCCATGCGGCCTGCTCTAATCAGGATCATGCTGTCAACCTTTTAACAAGGCTGCCTCTGAATATCCTTGCCTTAAGCCGTGTTTGAAGCTCGGGAGTTTCTCGGGATGCTTGTGCACCACAGGAAAAGGAACGAGACATAGATGGCTATGTTTGTGTGTGAGCAAAATGCTTCCTGAGGGAGAATTCCTTCCATACGAAAGACAGACCATTAGAGAACTCTGCGCTTGGCAGAAAATGTTTACGGCATGGTCCTGGATGCTTTGCTGAACAAACTGGTAATCTTACAAAATGTTCAGCCTTTTGTGCTAGAGGGAAGAAAGGTGGGCTGGAGAATTTGTCTCCTTTCATCTGCTCATTGCTCACTTGGCTTCAAGGGGGCCAGTCGTCAACTGTGTGTGTGTGTGTGTGTTAGAAGGTTATCTCGTCTTGCTTCTCAGTGATTTTATGGATCACCCATGAGCAAAGAGTCTCTGCGAGGCTTCTGTCCTTAGCAATAGCAATAGCGCTTAGATTTATATACCGCCCCATAGTACTTTACAGCAGGGATCCTCAACCTGTGGGCCGTGGCCCATTACCGGGCCATGGCCTATTCACAACTGGGCTGTATGAGAGGCTGCTAGTGCGCATGCGCGCGCGTGCACAGCCCACTCGCAGGAATGTCGTGGACGCTTATGGCCCCACTCACATGAGCGTCATGGGCACTCTCAGTCCCACTCACGCGAGCAACGGGTGCTCATGCACATATGCACCTGCCCTTCCCACAAAACCATCCCCTCTTTCCCCCCCCTCTCCCCTGCTCCGGGCCGCCAACTGGGAAAGGTTGGGGAAGTCTGCTTTACAGCACTCTCTGAGTGGTTTACAAATGTCAGCATGTTGGTCCCAACAATTTGGATCTTCATTTTACTGACCTCGGAAACATGGAAGGCTGAGTCAACCTTGAACCGGTTAGGATCGAACTCCAGGCTGTAGGCAGCACGCAATCCTGCATTCTAACCACTGCACCACCGTGGCTCTGGTAGCAGAGTGTTCTTGTCAGTGGCCTTGGGCCTATTCACACACATTTGGGCTGGCTAGTTACATTTTCTTCCTGTCCGTCCTTGTATAAAGAAGCTACCGTTATTACCGTTATATAGGAAGAAGATTCATTAGCTAAGACTTTGCTTTCTCATTCCGTTGTGCCCCATGAAGATGGTAGGGTGCTTTTAATTGGCCCAGGGCTCCTAGTTTACATTCTCCAGGCCACTTCTGTATTGACAGCCCTCTCATTACTCTAATTTTTAGCACTAAGGAGAATTTGTATCCATCCTGGTAACTCGAACAACACCAGGTCTGGATAAGGAAGCTTTTGCACCATTGGGAGTTCTGGAGATCTCCCAATTGGTCGATTACAGTATTTGGCTGTGGCCTGGCATATTGTGATTTGTAAAACATGTCTCATGACCTGGGCTGAAACGCTGCTACTTACATCCCTCTAGCTACAAGCACCCTTCCAATCCTGTTTCTTGCTGCTTTTTTCATAAATGAGACTCTTGCATATGAATGAAATGAAAGATAGAAAGAGAGGCTCGCTTGGTGATTTTGGTTGTGTGTGTGTGTGTGTGTGTGTGTGTGTGTGTGTGTGTGTAGTAATTTCACAGATAAAGACAGTCCCATTCAAAATTATTCCTCACCACCCCTCTTTTTTAATGTGGCCCTCAACATCGCGGTCAGAAGGCGGCTCTAACCAGGCCATTAACAGTTTTTTTTAAATAAGTCAAACCTTTGCATAGCTTTTGGGCAGAATCTGAGGTGATGTATAGACTGCCTTTAATACTTACCATTTCAGCCAGGGCAGGCTAACAAAGTAGATGAGAGCCATGATAGATAGATAGATAGATAGAATTCTTTATTGGCCAAGTGTGATTGGACACACAAAAAATTTGTCTTTGGTGCATATGCTCTCAGTGTACATAAAAGAAAAGATATATTTGTCAAGAATGGTTGTCATAGGGTTCAAGTAAGCAATCAGGAAACAATCAATATGAATATAAATCGTAAGGATACAAGCAACAAGTTACAGTCATACAATCATAAGTGGGAGGAGATGGGTGATAGGAACGATGAGAAAAACTAATAGTAATAGTAATGCAGCCTTAGTGAATAGTTTGACAGTGGTGAGGGAATTATTTGTTTAGCAGAGTGATGGCATTCGGGAAAAAACTGTTCTTGTGTCTAGTTGTTTTGGTGTGCAGTGCTCTATAGCGACGTTTTGAGGGTAGGAGTTGAAGCAATTTATGTCCAGGATGCGAGGGGTCAGTAAATAGTTTCATGGCCCTCTTTGATATTTCCAAATCCAGCTTTTGAACATCCAAGGGTGAAGTGCTCCCAATTAAACTTCATTCTGTGGCCTTTGTTATTTTTTTCCACTGATGTTTATACAGTTAGGCAACTCCTTAGGTTAGGAAAGAGACAAGCCAGAAAAGGATCTTTTGATTGGAACATCATGATAGCTGTGCTCCCTTTCCATCCCTCCCTCCCCCAATAATGCCTTAACCCCCCCCCCCAAAGATTTTATGCACAGCTGTAACAAATGTAAAAAGTGGCAGGTAGGTAGATAGCACCAGCAAATATAATAAAAAGAATGGAGGCAGCTGGGAAAAGAAGGTGTTGCAAGACATTTACCTGATGGTGATAGAGATCATAGCTTGATCATTTGAGGGACTCTCCACTTAGCCAGTTTGAACCTGCAGGGTTGGTGTGCTCCAGATTCCTTTGATTAAAAATGTCATCTCTCAAAACCCTGGTAGCAGAATCTGGCCTGTGGAACGAGCCTCTCCCTGAGAGCTGAATGGGTGCCACCATGCTGTTCTGTAGAAGAGTGGTGAAGGCCTTTGGCAAGGGAGAATGAGACCCCTTTGCTTCCTCGTATTGCTGTCTTTTATATTTATTTTTATGGTTTATTTTCTCTGATTGTAATTTCCTTGATTGTTGTGAGCTTCCCAGAACCAGGTGGTAGACATTTAATTTATGTTGATGATCCTTGAGTGAAAGAATGAAAAGAAATGGCGGGAAATGCTCATCTTTGGCTAACCTGAGGTGAGTCACTCTTAGGAAGGCACATATGGGAGACAGATTGGCAAGTTGTTGACTGAAAAGTTCCCTTTGCGACATTTTGTAGAACCCCTTTACCAGGAAGATGGGCGATTAAGACATTTGATGTATAAATACACAAATTTCTTTTCAAGCATTTTTCTGAGTAGGAGGATTGTCACTAACAGGTGTTGCATTAGCACTAAGAAAGAGATACCTGCCCATCCCTATTCAGGCACTGTGAAAATTGCAGTATTCCAATATTTGAGAGGCTCCTACAAAGACGAGGGTGTGTGTGTGTGTCAAACTATTTTCCAAAGCACCAAAAGGCAAAACGAGAAACGATGGATGGAAACTAACCAAGGAGAGAAGCAACTTAGAACTAAGGAGAAATTTCCTAACAGTGCAGCAATCAACCAATGGAACAGCTTGCCTTCAGAGGTTGTGGGTGCTCCATCACTGGAGGCTTCCAGAAAGAGACTGGACAACCATTATTTGAAACAGTATATGGTCTCCTGCTTGAGACCATATACTAGAAGATTAACAGATTAACAGAGTTGGAAGGGACCTTGTAGGTCATCCAGTCCAACCTCCCCGCCCAAGCAGGAGACCCTACACCATTTCTGACAGATGGCAGTCCAATCTTTTCTTGAAAGTCTCAAGTGATGAAGCTCCCACAGCTTCTGAAGGCAAGCTGTTCCATTGGTTGATTGTTCTCGCTCTCAGGAAATTTTTCCTTATTTCTAGGTTGAATCTCTCCTTGTTCAGTTTCCATCCCTTATTCTTTTTCTGGCCTTCTGGTGGTTTGGAAAATAGGTTGACCCCTCTCCTCTCCAGTGGCAGCCTCTCAAACATTGGAACACTGCTATCATGTCTCCCCTGGTCCTTCACTTCACTAGACTAGCCATGCCCAGTTCCTGCAACCGTTTCATTGTATGTTTTAGCCTCCAGTCCCCTAGGACCTCCAAGGTCCCTTCCAACTCTATATTTTATGTTCTATATTCTATGAAGACATATTCACATATTTTCACAGGCTGGTGGTGCTGGAAAGTCTTGTGGCATTACAGATAGCATGCCTTTGTTACAAAAGCCGAAGCATCACCTAAATTACAAGAAGGACTAGACTGGAGAAACTGAGCTGAGATGGAGCAAAGTACACACAGGGAAGATGTACTAAAAGAGAGGCTGGAAACCAAACCCAAGCAGTTGTGTTGAATAAGCCACAGTTGGCTGGGTTCAAACATAATGCTAGCCCTTCAACCGTTGTTCACAAATCGTAATGGTGAAGTTCACACTACCGACTAAACCAAAGGCTGTGAAGGAATTGAAGGTGGAAGGCATGAGAGAGCTGTTAAGAGAAGAAATGAGTTGTTAAGAGGGGTTGCATGGCCCATCATCTGTCTGCAAGAGAAAGAAACTCAAAATGACCTCCCCTTGATTTTGTTTAGTATAAAATGGGACAGAGAGGAATTTGGATAGGTTTTCGAGATTCTGTTATTCAATTTTACTACAATAAAAAGCATTCCTGGAATCTTTGCCATGCCCGTCTCTTGACCTGCTCTACCCAAAGGGCTAACAAAATCAGACCAATCACACTTTGGCTTATTATAAAAATTACAATCCAGTAAATCTGACATCTGCAACTCTTAACTTTCAGGGCATCAGTGACTGTGATTAGTGTGCCAGAAATGTACCCATATCTATGCAATTTTCACTGCAGACAGCACCTTGTAATGGCATCTTAATGACATTCTGTTTAGTGTGCCTTACAGGGAAATGTCAAAGCCACCGCAATAACTAATGCTAATATCTAATTAAAGAGATGATTGTTAAACTCAAGCAACAGGGCTGCATGTACTACAATTGTTTTCATTCCCAGATGCTTGTGCTTGAGTCAGTTCTGTGATGGGAATAAAACCTTCAAAGGGCTCATCTCCGCTTGGGAGTTTGGATCACTCTGAGAGTTGGTTTCTTTCATACAGTACTTGTGTTTTCAGCACTTCTGTGGCAAATTCCCCATGGATGCAATCTGTTGCCTTTCCCCGAGACCTCTCTCCCTGGGGTCTTGCAAACCAGGATCTCTGTGCAGAGATTATTCTGCTGGCTTCCCAGTCTGGAGGAAAATAAATCAAAATCACTGAATAATGAGAGCAAAATATTTCTGCCCTCAAGAATTGTGTATATTTATCTCAAAGCCCAAATTAAAAGCCTTGGGTTGGGTGTTGGTGGTAGTATTTTATTTCAGTCATGGACCAGCAAAATGTAACATGCAAGAATTACAGCTATTCTGTTATAAGAAATGAGTAACATTTAAATCATTATTTATTTATCAAATATATATGGCCACCCATCTCACCAGAAGTTAAATCACTAGCACAGTCTCTACGATTGTAATACCTGCATCATTAAGATTATAGTTAAGATTATGAAGCCAAAAGTAAGTACAGTTGAGATTTATGTAATGTGAGTAAAGCTAGAGAATAATAACCAAAGATAAAAATAGAAACAACTAACATGAATTGTAAAACTACTACATTACTAAAATCTGCAGGTAGACTATATTTCATATTAATATTGAAACTATTTTAGTATAATCATGTGGTATAAAATAAAGCCGTATAGAAATGAATCACAACAACTTCAAAGGCTAAAGAGCTAGGAATAAGCAATTAGGTGGAAATGTATGGGCACAGTCTCGTTAATCTGATAGCTCTAGTAACTATGGGTTGTATAGGTATAGTAATGGGCTATACATAATGAAATAAGCACCTAAACACTCTCATTAGCTGTGTTGATTTCTGGGTGGGGTTTACACATGATGTAACAGGTTTGGTGGGTCTAAAGTAGGGGTGTCAAACTGGCGGCCCGCAGGCCGGATGCATCATGCGTAGGCCACGCCTACCGCAGCTCCGCAAAGAAAAAAAATGTCGCAATATGTTATGTGATGGCAACGTGACACCGCGAGTTTGACACTCGTGATCTAAAGAAATAAAGTCATGATAATCAACTGGTAAAGAGCATGAATAGGCACAGTAGATTGTTTTCAGCAGCATCTAGATAACCTTCACTTGAGGGGCTACCTACCAATAGATATCTTCTCTGAAGGAAGTAGAGCTGATTTTCCTTATTTTTCCTCACAGTTTCATGAGATACATCATGGGGGAATCTTCAGGGACAACTTTTCAGGGGCCACAGATGAGGGAAAAAAGGATTGGTTAAAATTATATTCCTCACATTTCTTTTTTTTTAATTTTTTTATTAAATTTTAACTTTAAAAACATATATACACATTCATGTTCTTGATTTCTGTGACATCGACAACTATTTGGTTATTTATGTATATTATTCCATCGCATTTACATTGTGAGTAATATTTACATTTACATTTATATAAACATTTATTTATTTTTTCTAGTTTCTAACCAGTTATACACTTTTCCCCATACCATATAGTATTCTTTTTCTTCACTATTTTGTAGCTCTAACGTCAATTCCTCACATTTCTTTGGGGATACTAACTCTTGCAAACAAGAGTTCTGCTCACAGAAATTGGGTCCCAGCCCTTTTTGTTCTCCTGTGGATTCATTACGTTTCTGTTCAGGCATCAAAAAGCATAATTGTCCACTCCCTTGAAATAGAGGATCCTGTCCCCAAGTCACAAGGAGGCCATAACCACTTTTGTAATTGTATAAAAATAATCTTTGTTATAATATTGCCCCTCTGGAGTGTGCTGGTGTATTTGTAAAATAAATAAATATTGGTGGTGTGTCAAGGCATGAGAACTGAAAGAAGTGCAGAAAGGGCATGCATGATGAGACCCAGGAAATGAAAAATTAATGATGATGGATGCGGGTTGGTTTGTTTTTGTTCCTAGGCTCTTTTTGCTTTGTCATCGATGCTGCGACACTTTCCTTATGCCCAGCAACAATTTCTCAAACTTGGAGGCCTTCAAGTACTCAGGAATCTTTGCACAGAGAAAGGAATGGAGATACTGTACATCCGCACTGTGACCCTTCTCTACGACTTAGTAGTAGAAAAGGTAAGAGGAGCCATTATATTATATCTATTATTATATAATGAGCACAAGCCTACCAAGCTGAAGGAGAAGAGCAAGCTGAGCTGGAAGGCGGGGTTAAATATGTCATCAGTTTGGAATCATTGCATTGCCACAAGAGACCTAGCATACAGCAATCATCAATGGGGCACCATTGGAAAGAGAGGAGTTGCTAAGTTTTGCTGAGCACCTGAATAAGTGTCTTTCAACCGCACCTTGAACCTTGTCAGAACAGCTGTCAGGACTGTGCAGGGTATAGCCTTATTCTTTGGCTTATCCTTTAGCTTGGGCCCGAGTTCCTTCTCTACCGTCTGTTCCTTCTTGCCCAGCATGAACATGTGTGCCACTATAGGCAAATTACCATCAAGGAAAGTATCGCAATCAAGCTTCTCTGCTGGGACTTAAGAACAGAGATGAGCAGGGCAAGCTCCCAGCATACAATTCAGGAGGATTTGACTTTCCTTCTCTCTTAAGCCAGAGGAACAACCTTCCTTAATTATAACATAGTAGTAAGGAGATGCTTGTGATTAGGATCTAATTAATGAAGTGCATAGATAGCAATTTACCCAGGAGGCAGCCCAGTGAAGCAAAGGCACTGTATTTTTTAAAATTATTATTATTATTTAGAGAATGCCCGCCCCCATTGTGTTGTGTATCTGGCTGCCGTATGCTGTGAGCAACCTTTTACTTCATCTGTGTAGCCAGATGGCTGGCTTGCGGGGCCCATGTGGGAGTTTTGCAGACAAAAATCAAGCATCTTGGCTGCATCCATATTATTTCTAGGGAGCAGAAGGAGAGAGAGACAACACCCCTCCCCCCTCCTTTTACTACTACTCTGACATTGGCCCCGATGTAGCAGAGGAGGTGGACGACTCCTGTAGTGGAAAAAGGGATGGTGAATAGGATTTCCCATAGGAGAAATGCACGATTCTTCCTTCATCCCAATACTTAGTGCTGCTTCTCCATCCTCATGGAAGCTGCAGAATGAACCCCCCCCCCCCCAAAAAAAAAGACTGGACTATAAGCAAGTTCCAATTAATATAAATCCTTAGAAAAACATGTTCCATTTTTTTCAAGGTGGCATTTTGTGTACATGGGAATAGGTGAAGGCAAATGATACAGTCAGATGTCCTGCTCTACCACAGCCCAGAGTATGTTAGTGACTATGGAATTTGTAGTCCGAAACAGTTATTTTATTTCTTTTAAAGGTGCCTGGTGGATACTCCTAGGTGGACATGTGCCTCTTGCAGTGATATAGATCATCCAAGTCTTTGGTCCAATTCTTTTGGCTTGGACTAGCATGGAATAGCATTCCAGAAAACATGCAATTAGCAGGGAGCATACGCTGTAAATCAGGCTTTCTCAACCTTTAGAAACTTTAAGATGTGTGGACTTCAACTCCCAGAATTCCCCAGCCAGCAAGCACTGCTGTAAACGATGGAAATGTGCAGAAGATCCAGCAGAGAAATTATACCAGGAAATGTTCTTCCCTTTCTGCCAGTTGGAACTATCTGGAGAAATTTGTTTGGCTAGAGAAATAGTCACTGTGCATTTTTATTTATTTAAATAATTTATATGGCCACCAATCTCATATCAGTTCAATGACAACTTTTTGTCTGAAATGGTATAGGGTTTCCTGCCCTGAGTAGGGGGTTGGACTAGAAGACCTTCCAACTCTGCTATTCTTTTCTATTCTAACTGAAATCCTCACATCTCAACAGTTTTCTGAATCTTTAGAAAAGGATGCCAGGGAGATGGTCCCAACTTCCTGCAGAGGAATTTTAATAGAATAGAATGGAATAGAATGAATTAGAATTAGAATTAGAATTAGAATTAGAATTATTTATTGGCCAAATGTTATTGGACACACAAGGAATTTGCCTCTGGTGCATAAGCTTTCAATGTACAAACAACAACAAAGTGATAGGTTATATATCTGTGATGGCGAACCTATGGCATGCGTGCCGGAAGTGGCATGCAGACCCATCTCTCCGGGCACGTGAGCCATCACCCGTTGCTCTTCCGGGTTGGTCCAGCTGGTCTTCATGCGCGTGGAAACACCGGAAACTGGAAGAGCAGCCGCCCGGTGCGCATGTATGCACCGGGAAGACGATCTTCCAGTTTCCTGCGCACGCATGCGTACTGACCAGCTGGTCTTCACATGCGCATTTGTGCCAGAAACCGGAAGGCCAGGTGGCCGTTGCGCATGCTCATGCCGGAAACCGGAAGATTATCTTCCTGGTGTGTGCATGTGCACCGAGCGGCTGCTCTTCCGGTTTCCGACACGTGCGCCCCCCCACCCCCGTTTCGGCACTCAGTGCCAAAAAGGTTCGCCAACACTGTCATATATCAGAATAGATCATAGTTACAATCATTAATCATAAGATACAACAACAGATGATAAATCATAGATACCAATAGGAGAAGGTAGTAGGAAAAATGAGAAGGATAATATCAATACAGCCCTACCACATGGATAAACATCTTTAGGCCTAAGACAGTGCGGTATGAATTAGGTGTTTAGCAGAGATATGGCACGGGGGAGGGAAAATTATATTTGTGTCTAATTCTTTTGGCATGCAATGCCCTATAGTCCAGAGGGAAGAAGTTGAAACAGTTTATTCATAATGTCTCTGTGGATAGGGTTGGATGCTGAACTATAAAGCATCTCTCATCAGCTGGTCTTTACATAGATATAATTGCTTTTCATCTTTCATTACACTGTTGCTGATTATTGGCAGTGAACGGCTTCAGGCACTCATATTTCCTATAGCTTCTGAAATTTGACATAGCGGCTTTTAGGCTTTTAAATACATAAATACATGTATGTACAGAGAGAGAGAGAGAGAGAAGGACTCCTGCTTCCCTTTTTATGTTTTTTTGGTTATTCAATAAATCTGGCTGATTTCCTGCTTCCCATTCCCCCCCACCCCCCACCCCAAAAATCTCATTTGTCTTGTGAGTTTCTTCCCCTGTTTGCTTCCCCTAATGAGCGCATTAGGCTGGCTAGTAACATTTTCATAAATTGGTACTTTTATGATATGGCTGAGTCTCCCAGAGCAGCCTTTGTAGGAATGGGAGAGGCCTTCAAAGTAATCGTTTTGCCAAATTGTGGCAAGAAAGATACCTTGGGTGGTGAAGTGCAGATAGTCCTTGAAAAGAACAACAGAGCTATTATGAGTGCGGGTAGTCCTCGGCTTATGACTACAATTGAGCCCCAGATTTCTGTTGCTAAACGAGGCATTTGTTAAATGAATTTTGCCCGGTTTGACGGCCTTTCTTGCCCCTTTTGTTTAAGCCAGTCGCTGCAGTTGTTAAATTAGTAACACGGTTGTTAGGTGACTGTGGCTTGCCCGTTGACTTGACTTGTCAGAAGATCACGAAAGGTGATCGTACGAACCCGTCATAAATATGAACTGGTTGCCAAGGGTCTGAATTCTGATCATGTGACCATGGGGATGCTGCAACGGTCATAAGTGTGAAAAATGGTCGTAAGCCTCTTTTTTTCAGTGCCGTTGTAACTTCGAACGGTCAAACTAAATGAACTGTTGTGAGTCAAGGACTACCTGTAGTTGAGATGCCTCTGCCCATGGAAGCCCAGTGGGTGACTTAGAGCAAGTTGCTCTCCTCCAGCCTGCATCGTAGTGCTGTTGTTGGGAGGGGAGGAGGATAGTGGGAGGAGGGAGGGCTCTGTTCACTGCCTACACAGCCCTTGGGGTGAAAGACAGAATCTGAATCTAATCATTAAACACGTTAACAAAATCTAAATGTGCCTTCCGGCATGACTTGGCAAGCGTTCCTTTCATTTTGAAACCCACACACAAAAAAGAGAAAGAGTTTGGTATCTGTGGAGGTCCTCAGTCATCCGGGCCGTGGTTGTCCCAAAGGTGCTTTTTCAAGAGGCAACTGGACTTTCTGGTTTTTCTTGGAAGGCGTTTGCCACAGAGCTGAAGAAGCTTCTTGGATGAAAAGCAAAACGTCTTCCAAGAAAAACCAGAAAGTCCAGTTGCCTCTCGAAAATGCCCCTTTGGGACAGAAAGAGCTTGGTGCACTGACCACAGAGATTGATAGAATTGATTTCCGGACTTCACATCAGCAAGTACCATGTTTCCCCGAAAATAAGACCCTGTCTTATATTTTTTTGAACCCTGAAATACAGTAAGTGTTTGGCCTTATTGCCATGCAGTCAAAAGCCCGATTGGGCTTATTATCAGGGGATGTCTTATTTTGGGGGGGAAACAGGGTAGATTTCACAGAAAAACAACTGTGTGTCAGCTTAAATAATCATTTGAGGACTCTGTTGCAGCAATTGCTCAAGAACAGGGACGACGAGGATGAAGCTCATGAGAAAACTCAGCAATACAGTCAGGTGAACTTGATGCCTGCCATTGTGGAACAAGGCTGGTGCACAATCATTTCGAACCTCCTGAGGACGCCGGAGCACGACAGCCGGGAGAAGGTCCTCAAGACGGTGCATGTCCTGCTCGCCTTCTGTAAGGACACTTACGCCGGGGATCCCACGCTCAACCACGTCCTCAGCCTCCTGCGCCAGGAATACGAAGAGCTAGCCGAGGAGGAGCAAAAGGAGGGGGACGAAGATGGCTACTTCAAGGAACTCCTGCACTCTATAAATAGCATTGCCCAACAATTACAGTAAAGGGGACGGTAGCCTCGTGTGTCGAAGAACCTTTGTGGGGTTTGGGAAGAGTGGTGGTGAATAAATCTATTCTAATAAGTTTTTGGTTTTGTGTCCTGCTCTCAGTGTGGCAAGCCCATATGCTGGGTAATAGAAGAACGGTTGCCTTTTATCAGTATTTTTCTGTGCGTTTTATCCCAATCATAGATACAGGTCAGGGGTGAAATTCAAAAATTTTCCCTACCAGTTCTGTGGGTGTGGCTTGGTGGGCAGGGCAAGGGAAGAATACTGCAAAATCCCCATTCCCACCCCACTCCTGAGGGAAGGATACTGCAAAATCTCCATTCCCACCCCACTCTGGGGACAGCCAGAGGTGGTATTTGCCGGTTCTCCGAACTACTCAAAATTTCCGCTACCGGTTCTCCAGAACCTGTCAGAACCTGCTGGATTTCACCCCTGATACAGATAATCCTCGAGTTACGACTACAATTGAGCCTAAAATTTATGTCGCTAAGTGAAACGTTTGTTAAGTTGAATTTGCCCCCCATTTTACCACCTTTCTTGCCACAGTTGTTAAGTGAATCACTGCATTTGTTAAGTTAGTAACACGGTTGTTAAGTGAATCTCAATTCCTCGTTGACTTTGGTTGTCAGAAAGTCGCAAAAGCTGATCACATGACCCCGGGGTACTGCAACCGTCATAAGTGTGAACCAGTTGCCACGCATCTGAATTTTGATTATGTGGCCATGAGGATGCTGCAATGGTCATAAGTGTGAAAAATGGTCGTAAGTCCATTTTTGTCAGTGCCGTTGTCACTTTGAACGGTCACTAAATGAACTAATATCAGTCGAGGACTACCTGTAATTGCAACAGTAAGGTTCAACAGTTCCCGCCACCGTAGTGTTAACAAAAAAGAAGCCTTTTTGGAAATTACCTTCTCAAAAAATGGATATGCCGTAGCATTAAAGAAACTCATTGTCTTGTCTCCGGTCTATCTGAGGAGAGAACGTTTTTTGCTCAAGGTCATTCATTGCTTGCTTGCTTGCTTTGAAAAGGCAATTTCCCTGGAAGAAGAGTTTTTACCATATCTCATATGTGTCAGAAATCAAAAGCAGGGTCCATTATAGCTGTGGCACTTTCCTTTACATTTTTGCAGCTTTTCCTTACCTGCTCGGTTGTGTTGATATAATATTGCTATTCTCGAGGAATTTGTTAATCCGATAGAAATGTTGCTTTTTTTGACCTGCTAACTCAGAAAAATGGAACCGAGTGATAACATGTCAGGAAAGATTCTATGCCGGAAAGTGATGTAGATTTAATATTTTTTCCGGTATAAAAAAAATCAACATCAGCAGGTGAGCTTCACAGAAAGATGGCTTGGCCATTACCGAATTGCCCAAGAAGCACAGCTTGTAAGAGAAAGGTTAGTTAGTTCCCTTCTGCTATGTTTTCTCCGTTCGTATGCTGTATAGGTAATCCTCGAGTTACGACTGCAGTTAAGCCCCACAATTCCAGTCATAAGATGTAAGGCAGGTTACCATGTGAGGCGGATCCAATGTTAGGACCTTGTTTGTGGTAGTCATTGAGTGAATGTGGCAGCTGTAAAGCGATCAACTGTCAATGTTTAGACTGGATTTGGCATATCTATCCATCTATCGAGCCCTTCCCTAGGAACTACTGTATTTTTCGGAGTATAAGACGCACCTTTCCCTCCCTAAAAGAGGCTGAAAATTTGGGTGCGTCTTATACTCTGAATGTAGCTTTTTCGAAGCTTTTTTTTCCAGCCCTAACGAGGTGCTAACGATCTTCCCTGCTTGCAGGATTTTTTCATTGCTACTCCCTCCAAAGAAGTTTTTTTCCAGCCCTAAGTCTTTGCAGGCTTGTTTTTATTGCTATTCCCTCTGAAAAAGGTTTTTTTCAGCCCTAACCAGGGGATAAAATAATGTGCTGAAGCTGACCAGACTAAGGATGCTAGCCAGATGAATACCTGGTAGGTAGATTTTTTCCCCTATTTTCCTCCCCAAAAACTAAGGTGCGTCTTATACTCCGCTGCGTCTTATACTCCGAAAAATACGGTAAGTGAACAGCCGTAAAGTTGTTAAGCAAACACATGGTTTGCTATAGCAGGAGTCACCAACCCCCTGGGCTGTGGAGCAGCACCGGGCCGCAGCATGCCAGAAACCGGGCCTCACAAACAAAGAAAGCCCCATCCATGGGATGCAGGCAGCACATGAAACCACGCCCCCTCCAGTCCTCAGAAAAACCTCTCCATGGAACCGGTCTCTGTTTCCCAAACAGTTGGGGGCCACTGCACTAGAGGCAGAATTTTTTGCTGGAGACTAGAATTAAATGCTGGTTGCTGACAAAAATGTCATAAATCATGGCCACGTAACTGCGGGGTGCTAAATGCCCCAAACATGATCACATGTCCAAGGTGGAGGTGGGGGTGGATATCGGAACTTCAAAACCAGATGGTAAGCCCCATTTTCTGGCCCCGTCGTAACTTTGAACGGTCTCTAAGCAACCGGTAAGTCAAGGACCAACTGCAAAAGGGAGATGTGATCCAGCTGGCATTCTGCACAAACCCCTGCTTGAAAACATTCTTCAGAGCTGCTGTGGCCTAGAGGTGGAGCTCTTGCCTCACAATCAGGAGGTTGTGAGTTCGATCCTAGGTAGAGGCAGATGTAGGGTCTCTTGCTTGGGCAGGGGGTTGGACTAGATGACCTGCAAGGTCCTTTCCAACTCTGTTAATCCGTTATCCTTAGAAGACATACTCATGTACGGCTTCCCTCCAGCTTGGAGCTCTTCTTCAGCAAAGAAACTGATGGCAAAAAAATCGAACACCTTGGGCAGAAATAGGTTCCATTTAAAACCGCTGCTTGCCCTGTAGGAAGGTGTTTATAATGGACGCAACAGCAACCCACTCTGACTGCGATCTGGGCCACATTGGCACCCAATTTTGTGTATTGGTATTTCCTTTGCTCCACTACTGTCAGTATAAAGCAGTGGTGGGTTCCTACCAGTGCGGTCCACTCTGTCGTTCCGGTAGCGACCAGCAGATGGTGCTATTTGCATGCGACAGCTCTGGTGCCGTCTTCCCCTGTCTGTCGCGCCATCTTTTTTGGGGGGGAATTTTTGGGCTGATTTTGCTTCCTGCACATGCGCGGAAGCAAAATCTCACGAGGGGGGAGTGCGTGCGTGAGATTTTGCCGATTTTTTGCGCGCGTGTCCCCTCACGAGATTTTGCTTCCACGCATGCACAGGAAGTAAAATCGCACAAGGTGGCGCACACATGTAGCGAGCAAGCGCACGCCAAAACATGGTGATGCGGCGCAGCGCACTGGTAGTGTGAAGAACAGGCAACCTGCCCCTGGTATAAAGTCTGGCAAACATCTACCTGAATGTAAAAGTGAATAACAATGGAAAGTGTTGTCTTCCATTGGACCAGCTCTTGGCTTCTTATCGATTTGATTCTTTTTGAAGGTGATAGCTCACGGGTCTTCTTTGCAGAAGCTGGAAATATCTGTTACTTTTTGCAGATTCTATAGTTTTGGACTTTTGCTATTAAGTCGCAGAAGAAATTAATGCACATTGATTTTTCTTCTGCTGGCATTTTGTTGTTTTAAGTGAGGGGGGTTGGAGACGAAGGGATCTTACAGGAAATGTTCCCTGGAGAACAGCATGTGATTATTAGAAGCTGTAAAACATGAGATGCTCGGTGTACGTCAGAATTTTGGCAGCACACACAGAGCCCTGCTTCACTGCATGGGCATGCCTAGTGTTTTAAGTAGATCTTTCGTAGCGGAGAACAAGGGGAGCAAAGAAACAACGGGGTTTATTTTGGAGTGAGCCCTGCCTCAGGATACTAAACATCCTTAAGCAAGACTTTGGCTGTGCTTGGAATATCTGTGTCTTGGGTTGGGTTTGAAGGGTGAGGAACGTGACACAAAGATTCCCTCCTTTTGTTTGTTTCTCTCTCCATGCCTCCCCCTTTCTGCCTCTTCTCCCCCTTTCTTTCTCCTCTTTTCTTCCTCACACCCAGCATTCAGTCCAACAGCTGGACTGGCTGCATGCAGAGAAATTGGGAAAACTAGTCATGGGCTGGAGGTGGTCTATCCATACCCAGTCTGAAGGTTCACACCACTGGGGAGCTGAAATGTTCTGCTTTTGTGATATCCTTGTTAACTCTCTGTAGACATTCTTCAGGATACTCTCAAGAATTTCTGCTCTAGCAGCAGGGGTGGGTTCCTCCCGGTTCAGACCAGATCGCCCGAACTGTTAGCGACCCGCTGGTGATGTAATTTTGGCATCACGGATCCGGTTCTGTCTGTGTCGGTCCGTGCTCGCCGCCATCTTTTATTCTGAATTTTCGGCTGATTTTCCTGTGTTTGGATGGCTTCACAGCGTTCTGTGCTTTGAAAAAAGCCCACCCGCTCACCCGCCCCCGGGTTAATACTGACCTTTATTTCTTCGCCCAAAGCACAGCTGATGAGCTCCTCAGCTGTGTTTCGGGCTGAATCCACCTTTTGAGCATGCACGGAAGTGAAATCGCGCAAGGGGATGTGTGCACGCGTGAAACGTCACGACACGAACCGGTGGCGAAGGTAAATGAAACCCACCCCTGTCTAGCAGCCTATATAAGAGAACTTGCTGTTGGGGAAATTCATTGAGATACACCTGAAATACACTAATTTGGGAAAGGCTAGCTCCAGACATTTCTGGTTCCACCTCCTTCATTCCTTGAACAACTTCCATGGTTCCTTGCTTATAAATACTTTCTTCCCCTATTTCAGAAATAGGGAAACCAAATGTTCCATTCACTCCCAATATTTATTACTCTGCTTCATCCTGCATGCAGCCAGATGTTTAGACCGGCTCTGGCATTTTTTTGGCATCCATCTATCGAGTCCATCCCAAGGACCTAATGCGGGCAGATATTGATGTTTGATTGTGTTACAGGTATTGTTGCAAGATATAAGCTGTTCTGAGTAAAGCTGCCCTTTGCAATTGACTGACGGTGATTTTGTCAATGCTGATTGGGTTCTAGTGGTCTTCCAGATGTTTTTGGATTGCACCCAAGATGCCTATTGCTATTGGTGCTACCGTTGCTTCCTTTTATTGTTTTAGTTTTGTTTCATTATTATTCTTTTATTCCACCTTTTGATATACAACTCAAGAAGGTGAATATATCTAATGCTCCCTCCTATTTTAGGAGGTGGCGCAGTGGTTAGAGTGCAGCACTGCAGGCTACTTCAGCTGACTGCTAGCTGCAGTTCAGCTGTTCAAATCTCACCGGCTCAAGGTTGACTCAGCCTTCCATCCTTCCGAGGTGGGTAAAATGAGGACCCAGATTGTTGGGGAAAATATGCTGAACTCTGTAAACCGCTTAGAGAGGGCTGTAAAGCACTATGAAGCGGTATATAAGTCTAAGTGCTATTGCTATTGCTATTGCTATTTTCCCCACAACCACAATGAAGTGGGTTGGGATGAGAGACAATGACCAGCCCAAAGTCATCCAGCAATTTTTGTGCCCAAGGAAGGCCTAGAATAATCTTCTCCTGGTTTCTAGGTTAGCACCTTCACTATGACACAAATAACTTTTCTTGTTAAAAGGGTAATTTTCACTGTGGAAAATAATTGAGTGGTCTACTGCAGTCGCTAAGCAGGAAGGTTCTGGCTCTGGCCAGGTTTGGGACATTAAGGAAAAGCAGGATTGTGTGTGAGATGTAAAGGGCAACAACTCACCGCAAATTGTGACTGATAAAGAATGGCAGGTGTGCTGGGACAAGCTGGTGCAGGTACTGGAGCCCTCTGAGTAGACAGTGGAGAATGGCATCGTTGCCCAGCGAAGTGTGGGCTTCACTTTTGTTTTCATAAAAATAATGTTAACTTTCCTTTTCAGAATGGTTGAAGCTATAATGTACTGATATGTTTGAAGTATTCTTTCCCTCAGTACCTGGTCTGCTTGAATCTCAGAGAACCACAAGGTGCTTAAAAGGCAGCCTTATTCAAATACGAAGAGGGGACAGAGCTGTAGTGTTGTGCCTTTCGCCTTGGTAGCACAAAGCCAGCTCCGGGCCAAAGGCTATTTATGGAGGCCTGAACTTTTCCAATGGCTTCTCTGTCAGCGATGCCCCCTCCCTCTTCTTCCTCCCCGTGATGCCACACAGGCACTGGAGCGATATTTAAACGGTCTTGGTTGTAATGGGAAAACAAAACTGCATATCATCCAATGGCAGGTGGCAAAAATAAAATGTGTACACCCACATGAGGAATGAATTTTTCTCTCTCTCTGCGCACAAATCTGCACGAGGTTGCAGAGTGACATTTTTATATTGCCAGACATGCTCAGAGGTGCACCTTGCATATTCCAAACCATAGTTTTATATGCCTGAAGCATAGTGAATTATGCATTCACCTGCATGATATAAATGTATGGCTGAAAACAGAACCAACCGGTTTTGTCTCCTGAATCTTTCAGATCCCAACCAGTGTATAAATACATATAAGGTCACTTTCGGTGAAGTCCAGAGGCATAATTTCAGAAATGGCCTCCTAATGTTGCTACATGCAAACAAACCCTAGTAGTCCTTAGCATTTTAAACAGAGAGCAAGCAGAGATCTGCGGGGAGTCAGGTGGTGTATAAATTATTATGGTTGGTTGCACAATCAGCTAGATGTTTAGACTGGATTTGGCACTTTTATCCACCTGTTGAGTCTTTCCCAAGAACCTGGGATAGGCAGATGTTTGATGGTGTTAAGGCATTATTATCATCATGATGATTAAAACTGCAATGTTGTGAAAGAAAGTCATTCTCAAGTGAGAAGCCTCTAAGCCAGGGGTCCCCAATCCCCAGTTCTGTGGTCCATTGAGAACTGGGCCACGCAAGCGGTGTGCGAGCGTGCAAAACCATCTCCTCTCCCCCTGCCACTGCCACCACCACTGTCAGTCCACGGCAGGGATGGGTTCCACTTACCTTCGCCACCGGTTCACATCACGACGTTTCGCGTTGAGGAGCTCATCAGCTGTGCTTCGGGTGAAGAAATAAAGGTCATTATTAACCCGTGGGCGGGCGGGAGGGCTCTTTTTCAAGCCGCGGAAGAGGAGAAGCCATCCAAACATGGAAAAATGCACCAAAAATTCCCCAAAAAAGATGGCGGTGCCCACAGACTGGCACCGACCGAACCGGATCCGTGACGCCATCGTCGCGTCACCAGCGGGTCACTAACGGTTCGGGCGATCTGGTCCGAACCGGGAGGAACCCACCCTTGGTCCACGGAGCCAGAAAGGTTGGGGACCACTGCTCTGGGCATAGCCTTAGACACCCTCCCCCAAGAAGATGCCTCTTCCTATTTGCATACTTGGGCATTTTGCTAAGCTCTACTCTGCTTTGTTTATCAGTGATGAAATGTGATACCGTATGTGAATGGGGAGAGGGGTACAGGGTTGGTTTGTAGTTTCTGCCTTTTTCTTGGCCTATTTTTGAGCGTTCCCTCTCATTCACAGAGGATCTAAAGAAGGACATTTTTAAAAGAAGAGAAAAGAAAACAAGAATAGCCCAACAAGTCATGATTCCTTGTTTATCAGTAAACCTGAATTGTTCAACAAACCTTGTGAAAAGAAAACCACCTCTCCCAGACTCCAAATTTGTTGGATTCCAGTGCCCAAGGAATACATTTGGGAATGATTGCCTTATTGCAATGTATGGATTGCAACTAGAGTGTGGTGTTTATGAATTGATTAACAAACCATTTAATTATTTATTTTATTTTTTATCCCACTTCCCTACTTTACAGGTAACTCAAGGTGACAATACCTTGAGTTACTTATACTGTAAATACTCCTAATACTCCTCCTTCCTCGTAGTTTCCCCACAATTAAAACTATAAAGTAAGTTGGGCTGAAAGAAAGTGACTGGCCCAAAGTCACCCAGCCAGTTTTTCAATATCTTCTGGCCAAAGATGGAGAAAACAATTACCAAATTTTTAAAAACCCAATATTTCCATAGATTTCCTTTGCTTACCATGAATAAGTAACTGGGAACATATATCTTTTTCAGCTTGTTAAACTGACATTCATTGTTAGTGGGCATCCTTGCCTATGTACATCTTGTGTCCATACAAAGTTTCTGACTTGCCAGTCCCACTAGATCAGTAATGGCGGACCTGTTTTGGTTTGTGTGCCAAAAGGAGGGGGAGTGTGGGGGGTCGCGTGCACGTGTGCCCACACCCATAATTCCATGTGCCCCCCCACGCATGCGCGCATGACCCTCCTGCTTCCGGCACGCGATGGCACACCTGTTTTTCGCTCTCCCCAGGCTTCAGAGCCTTTCTAGGAGCCTGGGGAGGGCGAAAATGGCCTTCTCCCCCCCCCCCGGAGACCCTCCGGAGGGAGAAAATGGCCCATTTGCCAACTTCTGGTTGAACTGAAAGTCCCGGGTTTTTTGCTCTCCCCAAGCTCCAGAGCCTTTCTAGGAGCCTGGGGAGGGCGAAAACAGCTTTCCCCACCCCCCGGAGGCCCTCCAGATGCCAGAAATGGCCTGTTTCCCAACTTCCAAATGGGCCATTTCTGGCCTCCGGAGGGCCTCCGGGGGGGAAGGTGGTTTTCGCCCTCCCCAGGCTCCTAGAAAGGCTCTGGAGCTTGGGGAAAGCAAAAAACCGGCCTTCCCCACCCCATCCGGAGGCTGGAAATAGCTTGTTTCCCGACTCCTAGTGGGCCCAGAAGGCCCGAAAATCAGCTGGCTGGCACGCGCCAGACCTGAGCTCGCGTGCCCACTGATATGGCTCCGCGTGCCACAAGTGGCACACGTGCTATAAGTTCGTCATCACTGCACTAGATAGACCAGGCTAATAAATCAACTTCACAGGGAGGCTAAACGTATGGAGACTGTCTATAAAAACAAAATGTTGCCAAGTCTGACCTCCTTCTTTATACAGGTAGTCCTCAACTTATGACCACAACTGAGCCCCAAATTTCTGTTATTAAGTGAGACATGTGTTAAGTAAGCTTTGGCCCATTTTGCAACCTTTCTTGCCGCAGTTGTTAAGTGAATCCCTGCAGTTGATAAGAATTGAGGCCTTTGAACTATGGTGTTGGAGAAGACTCCTGCGATTCCTTTGGACTGCAAGGCGATCCAACCGGTCAGTCCTAGAGGAGATCAACCCTGACTGCTCTTTAGAAGGCCAGATCCTGAAGATGAAACTCAAATACTTTGGCCACTTAATGAGAAGGAAGGACTCACTGGAGAAGAGCCTAATGCTGGGAACGATTGAGGGCAAAAGAAGAAGGGGACGACAGAGAATGAGGTGGCTGGATGGAGTCACTGAAGCAGTCAGCGTGAGCTTAAATGGACTCCAGAGGATGGTAGAGGACAGGAAGGCCTGGAGGAACGTTGTCCATGGGGTCGCGATGGGTCGGACACGACTTCACAACTAACAACAAACCTGGTTGTTAAGTGAATCTGGTTTCCCCATTGATTCTGCTTGTTAAAAGGTTGCAAAAGGGGATCACATGACCTTGGGACACAGCAACGGTCATGAGTATGAATCAGTTGCCAAGCATCTGAGTTTTGATCACACGATCACATGCTACAAAGGTCATAAGTGTGAAAAATGGTCATAAGTTGTTGTTTTTCAATGCTGTTGTAATTTTGAACGACAGCCAGTAAACAAACGGCTGTACATCGAAGGCTACCTGTACTGAATTAGGGAAGTGTCTGAGCCACTTCTGAATGTTGTCTTTCCATTCTGGACTGAAAAAAATGCTTCCACCCCTTTTCACCTAGGCAGCAGCTCTTGGATATCTCTGTCAGGATCATCTTCCTTACGTCCTGCAAAACCTGCTCAGAGTCTCTCAATTTGGGATTTCTTTTGCTTTCTGGAAGCTAGAATTGTTCTGGAAGTTAGAACTGCTGGTCAAGCAGTTTACAATGAACACCTTCCTTCCAATAGCAATAGCACTTAGACTTATATACCGCTTCACAATGCTTTACAGCCCTCTCTAAGCGGTTTACAGAGTCAGCCTATTGTCCCCAACAATCTGGGTCCTCATTTTACCCACCTCAGAAGGATGGAAGGCTGAGTCAACCTTGAGCCTGGTGAGATTCGATCTGCCAAATTGCAGTCAGCCAGCAGTCAGCAGAAGTAGCCTGCAATGCTGCACTCTAACCACTGCGCCACTGTGGCTCAGTGCCATATTAGCAATAAATACGGCGCAATAAAAACCAAGAGCAATCTTACGAGATTTTAAACCAATGGGAAATGACAGCCCGCATTTGAAATCACAACAGCAGCATCGTGAGCACCCTGGGAACGTCTTGGGGATCCGGGGCTCATTGATTATGCAGGGGCTATTCCAAGTGGAAAAGGTCCTGTTGATAACATCATCTCTTTTGCTGATGTTCCCTGGCTCACAATCCCTCTGAGCTCACTCAGGAGGTGTTCTATCAAAAACTGGGTCACTGCAGTCATTTATGAGCATCGTCAAGCATGAATCTCTCTTTTTATTGCGGTTTTCCTATCAGGTCTGCTGCTTGCAAGCCTCACATCTTTCAGATTCCTTTTCTGCTTGGCAGTCCTGCTTTATGCTGTAAAAATGATGGGGCTTCTTAACTGCAGGAACCGGGCATACGCAGCTGAGATACGAATATCTTCCCCTGCACAATAGGCTCCTTGTATAGGACTCACATAGACTTCTTGGCAGTAGACAGATCAGGGGTGGGCTTCAAAATTTTTAGCAAGGGGTTCTCTGCCCGGTTGCTGGGTGGGCGTGGCCATGGTGGGCGTGACCTAGTCAGCCTCCTGCACCACAGCGGGGGGTGGCGGTGTTTTTGACCTCCCCGGGCTATGGAGACTTTGCTCGAGCCTCTGGGAGGTGAAAACGGCCTCCCCAGGCTCCAGAGGCCCTCTGGAAGCCAGAAACAGGCCCGAACTTCTGGTAGGCCCTTTTTTTGCCCACCCCGAGCCTCCGCGCACACCCTGCACTTACCTGCATCCAAAACGGGCCCCGTGGGGACTCCTGGGAGGGTAGGGGAGGGTTAGGGTGGGCGGGGCCAGCTAGAAGTGGGATTTGGGGGTTCTCCTAACTGCACAGAATCTTAGCTAGAGGTTCTCCTGAACCCCTGCGAACCCCCAGCAGCCCACCCCGAGACAGATCCTTCTTTCATCCCTGCCATGTCAAAAAGATCATACAAAAGCAGATGGTTAAATTCTTTGACCCTGGGATTATTTCTGTTCTTGGGGAATATGAACAGATATTTTTTTTTGGCCAAAAATTTAAACCCAGAGCTTCTTTCTTCAGTTTTAAGTCAGCACGACCCTCCAAAGAGGGCATACTGTCTCCAGAATTAAACATTTTTTTGATCGATCAGCAACGGTATTGACACGTTTTATTACATATTCCTCATGAAACCAGTCTTGTTAGAATGATAGCTACAGTACATTAAGAATCCATTACAGGGATATGCCTTAGCAGGTGGCAATATACAGCCCATCGCCTCATCTCAGAAGCTTAGAAAAAGTTACCGTTGATTTGTACTTGATGGGTGACAAGCTTCTAGGACAAATTGTCCCAAAGGTGCTTATTTCAGGAGGCAACTGGACTTCCTTGTTTTTGCTTTTGAAGACGTTTCGCTTCTCATCCAAGAAGCTTCTTCAGCTCTTACAGGATAGTGGGGAATGGAAGGATTTATATTCCTTGCAGACAGCTGGTCATTTGCATCCTTTTAAAGGGTCGTTGAAGCACTTGGAGATTTATCTGTGTCCTCAGGGTCATCTGAGTAGTGCTCCTGGTTCCTGTAGTCTGCAATTTTTCTTCTGGAAATCCATTCCTATTCCTACATCATTCAAAGGGTGTTCATCCCAAATTGTATGGCTAAACGTCTGTAGAGATTCTCAGTCATCCAGGTCACGGTTGTCCCAAAGGTGCTTTTTTCAGGAGGCAACTGGACTTTTCTTGTTATAATATAAATCCTTCCGTTCCCCACTATCCTATCAGAGCTGAAGAGGCTTCTTGGATGAGAAGCGAAACGTCTTCAAAAGGAAAAAACAAGGAAGTCCAGTTGCCTCCTGAAAAAAGCACTTTTGGGACAACCATGATCAGAATGACTGAGAATCTCTACAGACTTCTAGGACAAATGTATTCCAGAAGGAGGCAGTAAAAAATGCTTTTTGTACTGCTGTCAAGAAAAAGGCAAGATTGCAATAATTAAGAATCAAGCTGTACTTGAGAGTGTGATCTAGGAAAACTTGGCCAATTCATTGCAGGACAACTCCCCATGGGACAATTCACCACAGGACATCTCAGTGCTGTATTAATCATTTCATTTACCGTATTTTTTGGACTATAGGACGCACTGGAGTATAAGACACACCTTAGTTTTTGGGGAGCAAAATAAGGAAAAAAAATTCTGCCTACCAGCATCCATCTGGCTAGCATCCTTAGCAAACAGCCTGGAACAGGTACAGTATATTAGCCTTGCAAAGCTCAGTTTAAGAGGCTGTTTTCAGCCTTGCAAAGCTCCGTTTGAAAGGTTGTTTTCAGGCTTGCAAAGCTTTGTTTGAGAGGTTGTTTTAGCCTTGCAAAGCTCCGTTTGAGGGGCTGTTTTCAGCTTTGCAGAGCTCCGTTTGAGAGGCTGCTTTTTCAGCCTTGCAAAGCTCCATTTAAGAGGCTGTTTTCAGCCTTGCAAAGCTCCGTTTTAGAGGCTGGGCGGGGCTACATTTGGTGTATAAGACGCACCCAGATTTCACCCTCTTTTAGGGGGAAAAGGTGCATCTTATACTCCGAAAAATACGGTAGTTACTTTTATTATTGGTGGCCATGTTTTCATCAACATTATTGTATTTCTGGATTGACTTCCTTTATTTTATTATTATTGGCCACAGTTCCATTGAAATTAATTTAACTTTTGAATTTGTCCGGCGAGTTCTCCCGCGGTGAGTTGGCCACAGTGATTTGTCCTGTGGTGAGTTGGTAACAGTGAGTTGACTAAAGTGAGTTTGCCCATTCCATGAGAATGTTCTCAGTTATCACAAAAGCAGAGACTTTTTGAACGTGGCTGTCTGAAAACATCTCCCTAGTGAAAGAAACACTCATCAATTTTTAGGAAGCAATGAAGCAGAGGTGGTATTCTGCCATTTCATACCGGTTCGGGTGAACTGGTAGTACCGTGTTTCTCCGAAAATTAGATCCTGTCTTATATTTTTTTGAACCCTGAAATAAGCGCTTGGCCTTATTGCCATGCACTCAAAAGCCCGATTGGGCTTATTATCAGGGGATGTCTTATTTTGGGGGAAACAGGGTAGCGATCCTTCCTGGTGCTATGCCGTTCTATTTAGGGTCATTTAGTAGCCGCACACATGTGTGCAAGCTGCATGCGTGAGCAAAGCGCATGCACAGAAGGCCGTGTACATGCGTGGATGGGGCGTGTGTGAGCAAAGCATGTGCACACGCATGCGCATGCACATTTGCAAACCATTAGGGAAGGTAAGTGAATACCACCACTGTAAAGGAGGTGTGTGTGTCCCAAGCTGAAAAGCTTTTACTTTATTTTATTTTGGCAGTCAAACCAAAGTTATGTTAGTTGTGTCAAATAATGGCCGCAACCCACTGTTCCACTTTTAAACTCTGAAATCAACGGAAGAGAGTCATATCCTTGGAGTGGATTTGGAGTGGAGCGAACTGTAGTGTCAGGACTGTAGAAGAGAATTCAACTCACCTTCCCTTTCTCACATGCTCTGAAGTCTGGATGGTCTGAAGAGCAGGACTTTGGGGAAATGGAAAGAGCCATCTTGGTTGAATCAGAGACAAAAGTACACCAGCTTCCCCCCCATCAGAGGTGGGTTCCTACCAGTTCTAACCAGTTCTTTAGAACTGTTAGTAAACTGGCGATGATGTCACGGAGCCAGTTCTGTCAGTGCCAGTCCGTGGGCGCCGCCATCTTGGATTTTGTTTCTGTGCATGTGCAGAAGCTATTTTTTTATATCTGCGGCAAGGGGGCGCGCAAAGCGCAAGCGCATGCCCGGCGCGACCCTGAGCAAACCATCAGCAAAATGATCCAGAACCCACCCCTGCCCCACATGTGATGGAATGGGAACTAAGAATGAGTTGTACTCCCTGTTCAGACTCCCAGGTCTGATAGATCAGCCTGGAGGCTGGCTTTATTCCCTGGAAAATTGCAGTGACTTCTAGTTAAAAATAATACCAGCTGGATGGTATTGGAATCAATCCATAGGCAAAAGTCTTCCTCCTGGATGATGATGTCTTGCATGCTTCCTTGCTGTTGATTTTTTTTTTTGGAGGGGGGGGGAAGAACATAGTAATTTTTCTGTGCCACTGAAAAAGAGTTTGAATTAGTTTCTCAGGACATTGCAAATGTTATCTTAACCATTTGCATGATTCATCTACTCCTGGAATCATCCCTGACTTTTTGTGTAGGTTCCTTGAAAGGGAGAATCACACTGAAACATGGAAAAATGAAGAAATCAAAGTTGCCAATGTTATCAATAGTCTTTTAATCAAACTCCATTCAAACTTGAGAAGAAAAAGCACCCAATTCCAGTCACATTATTTTAAAAGGCAGCAGTAACATTGCCTATTAACTGAATAGGAATAGACAAGATTTAATATTCATGTACCTTTGCATTTGTAAAGAATTTTATAATCTCAAATCAAGTTCTAAGAAATACAATTTGAACATTTATCTGTTGAGATAAAGAAAGTAGCTTCTGCAATCTGTAAAATAATCAACAAAGTGACATGGTTGGATTTGAAGTATAACAACAATGCTTAAATTACAGAATCTTCTTGTTTCCAGATAAAGTGAGTTCTTTTTAAACGAAGACTAATGTTTGCATGTTTCAGGGAATAAAGAAAACTCTAAAAATACCAGGAGAAAAGAGAGTTGTCAACTTTTCAGTGGTCCTTGCAGCTGTAGCATCTTTAGCAACAGAAATTAGAGGACTATAGCATGACTGATTTAATGGACCACTTGGGAAGTGCCTGTTAAATCTAGATCTTCATTGAAAACTTGCAGAGAAAACTTAACGGACAACTCCATTAAACCTGAATGTTGATTGAACCTGAATTTGCATCATTTGCAATGAAACCTTGATTATTACATTATTAGGACATTAGTCTATTAAGTTGGGGCTGAAATCTGAACAAACTTTGTCCATTGGATCTAAGGCACTAGAACAATACCTATTAAACTAAACTTTTATTGTAGTTCTCTTTCCAAGAGAATATACCAAATTGTCTTTGATTTTAAAAACTTCTCCAACTTTACAAAGTTCTGTGTTTTAAAAGAAGGCCAGGTGATCAGCTTTTCCTGACCATCTAATAATCCCAGGAAATAAAGCTGGTGTGTATGTGAAACTGACTAGCAAACCTCAGTTTAGAGACTTATAGTGAGAGCATCCAAAAATTCTTTGGTGAGTTAG